>BSBN01000772.1:4112037-5445555 GCA_027924645.1 Cunninghamia lanceolata
CTTTAGAGCCTCAAATTTGCCTCTATGGGTTTGCAGCTTCGCTTGTTTGACTTACCATTACCCTCATAGATTTTATACAACTTATCCCATATGTGTTTAGCAGATGTACAATATATGACTCTTAAAAATTCTCTATTGGTTAGACCACATAGTATAGTATTCTTTGCTTTGGCATTATTTTCACAATCTTTCTTATCAACGACTGTGGGAGTAGATGTTGGTGGTGTGTAGCCATCTAAAATAGATTGCCATACATCAAATTCAAGATAGGTCAGGTAAGTCTCTATTCCAATGCTCCAGAAAGCATAATTAGATCCATCAAATAATAATGCTTTATTTGAAGAAGAACCCTCATGTCCTACCATAGTGTTCTTGAGACCAAATCTTCCTTAAGTGGTTAAACTTTCTTCAAGGAACCCTATTCTCTGATACTGATTGTTGAAAGAACACCAATACACTGAGAGGGGGGGTGAATTATTATATGTTAAAAACTTTAAAATGAAACTATTAGCCAAGAATTAGAGGCACACATAAACCACATACACACAAGGAAACACCAGATATATGTGGAAAACCCTAAAAGGGAAAAATCATGGTGAGAATGTTGCTTGAGTCTACTACTCAAATCCAACCTCACAATAAAAGATTTTACAGATGTTGTGTAAGCACCAACTTACAGGTACATTGACACCCAAGATAATGTTTTGGGGCTCCAACCTTCAGGTACATTGTACACCTAATTGACCACAAACCCAATACAATGAGGCACCAACCCCAATGAGGTACCAACCCTTGAATCCTTACAAATTCTGATGTGCTGACATTGGTTCTTCACTAACCTGAAATATACCCTTCAATTAATATATAGTCTCATCCGCACCCTTGTACTCTGTGTTTTCATTAACACAATCTTCTCCTCTCTCTATGCTCTCTACATTCTTTGTTCACTTTAACAAAGCCTCCCCTCTTCTCAATACAATCTGCCTATGAACATTTGTATGTTCATGCAAACTGTGCACTCTATGCTTGTGAAAGAAAGATGTTCAGTTTAGTTTAGTAACATGTTCACAATAAATTCATTGTGTATAAAAATGCATACTTCCACTAGTTGAACTGCCATCAACTACTCAAAAACTGAACACCAATAGTTACAAGTTGTTTAAATGTCGCAACCAAATGCCAATAGTTTCAAGTCATTTAACTATCACAGAACTAATCCAGATTAGGCTCAGAAATGTCTATTGGTGAAATGTCTCATCATCCCCATGGAATCCTTAGAAGTAAGTGTCCACCGTAGAGTCTAAAGATCATCCCAATCGCATCCATGTCAACACGAACAAAATCCATTCCATCTCCTGACTCAAACTGTCGCTTATGTAGCCATGTGATCATTTGTGTGACATGGACAACAATCATATGACTTTATCAACAAAAATCCAATATTACAAACTTAGGCCTGTGTCACTTTTATCGATAAATGTTGTCTTTTACAAACTTGGTCTTTATCGCCCTTTGTGAGCGAAATATCCCTTTTTCAAACTAGGGCACCTTCCTTCTTTATCGGAAAAAGGTTTATATTACAAACCATATGTCTTTTCACTTTTGTCGCCTCTATCAGTGAAAACAAACTTTTCAAAACCTTACAAATGCTGTCATTGACAAATATTTCCTTTTCTGAACCACAGTCAATTCAATCACAAATGCTTATTGGTGAAAGTTCAATTTTTCTAACCTTAGTTAAAATTTCTTATCGGCAAATGTTCATGTTTTTGAACCTCAGTGATGAATGTTTATCATCATCCATTCAGTTGGTAAAATTTAACTTTGAGAAACTTAGACTTTGTCACTTCAATCGATGAACTTGGCCATTTTCAAACCATCCCTTTCTTATGCTTTATTAGTGAATTCATGCTTTTTCAAACTTGGACTTTGTCTCTTATGCCTTCACTTTTGTTGGTGATTTGGACAGATTTAAAAATGATGAAGACTTAGTTTTAAATAACTTTGGCTTCACCACTACCAGCTAGTCAACAAGTCGGGCAATATTTGAACTTACGAATAAGTTTGTAGAAGTAAGATTTCCCCAACCACTTCATCTAACACTAAGTCTATGGCTCCATTGGTGAATCAACAAGATACATAACTCATGAACTACCAAAAACTTAAGCTTTTCGAAAGATGCTTACTGAGCTCAAGCCTTTGTTGGCGAATCACCAAATTGACGAACCGACAAACTTCATAACTCCTGAAATAGCCTTTTGCCAAGACTTAACACATTTTCCCTCTTCCAAGTCTTCAAAAAAACACTTCTTCTATATTGTCAGAGAATCAAGAAAAAGCAAAACCAGTGAACTTGCTAGTTTTGGAATTGCTAAAATCTCTGACTGGCTATAACTTAGTCAATTTTCACCCAAACTTAACAAAAATGAAACTGGGGATACCCATTTGGGTTTTTAACAAGATGAAGTCTTCAAATCACACACACAACCTGAAATGGCCTCCAATCCAACTAATCTCCTTATCTCATCAAATACTTTCATAGAGATACACAGAGATAGAGTCATCATCCCTTGACATCAATGACAACAATTCAACAATCTCCACACTGTGTCGATTAATTTCTGATACAAGTCATCCTTATTTGACATCAATGACAACAATTCAACACTTCTTTGCCCCATAATTATTTGAGAAAAGATTATGCTTCATTTAGGTCTATCCTTGATGATAATCTTGGCCATCCATTCCAAGAGTCATCCCAAAACTTTGCTTTATCTCCACTATGAATAATCCATGTGAGATGTGGGAGTAATACCTTCATGCTATGAATGAGAAACTTGTTCCATATAGTTGAACCAGCTGGAGGGTTCTCAATGGTGAAAATCATTTCCTTGTCTAAACAACCTAAATATTTTGATTGCATTAGCTTGACCTGTTTAGCCTAGGGTTTGGTTTACATATTCTAGGCTAATTTGGTGCCTAAGGCTTGATTTTGATGTTCCATGTTTGAAATACCAACTCCACCTATCATTTTCAGATTGCAAATTTTCTCCCATGCTATGACGTGTATTTTCTTTTTGTCTGCAATTCCTTCCCATAGGTATTGTCTGATAATTTTCTCCATGTTTGAAAGGATATCTTTGGGGATCTTTAGGATTGACATCATGTAGATTAGAATTGTAGCTAACATTGCTTTTTGTTAGTGTAGGTTTTTATTTTCCTAGTTGGGTTATTTATTTTCCTATATTCCTAGGTTTTTCCTACACATGTAATTAAGCTTGCTTAGGGTTAATTAAGTATTAGTATGAGTGGGTGCAAGGTGTCAGCGTCTTCCATTAGAGTCACACTTTCCTATTTTAGGCTATTGTGGTGGATTCTTCCCATTGGTCGTATTTGCCACCTCTCCCCTCTCTCATAGTCTTTTTATACTCACCTCCTAGCTTGTATTTTTCACCTTGAATGAATTATTTAGTTACTCTGCCATTCTTTTGTATGAAGCTTTGAGCTCTTAATGCAATTCTATCACATCAACATTTGCATCTCTTAGAATTGCTAGTTTGCTTCTATTTTTCATTTCAGTTTATATAACTTTGAATCTCTCTTATAAAGTTTCTAGGTTATCAATCTTGTTCAAGATTTCTAACATGGTATCAGAGCATTTGTTTTGAGAGCTTTTAAGTTCATAGATTCTTGATTGAGAGAATGAGTTCTTTGTGAGTTCTTGTGAATCTTGTATGCTCTTCTCTTATGTTTTTTAAGGATCTAGAGAATCAGAAAGGATTTAAGAAGACCCATTAACCCTTTTATCTTGCATATGATTTTTTGTGAGATATGGGTGATTGTAGCATTTCTAGTTATATTGGCAACATTTTTGGCTGTGCCAATGTGTCTAGGAGGCACAAGAAAGTTTAAAATGGCTTTTGTTGCATCAGATTTGGAGATCATATGACAAAGTTGTGAATGGGGGTTTCTTGCTTAGAATTGGAAGTCATCTTTTCTTTGGAGCATTTTGAGGCCAAAAAGACCTACCATTGCATCTAGGAGGCCTTGAAGATGAATTTTCATTTATAATTTGCCCAGTTTATGTACCGGGAGTCAAAAAGGCAATTATTTTTTGTTGGAAGGCCATTTTGGCCCCCTAGCATGCAGATCTGTGCAAATTTTATTGTAAAAATTTCAAATTTGCAAAAATAAATTTAAAAAAAAAAAATAAGCGCTCCAAGCACTGTACATAGTGGGGCTTCGGCCCTATACAACTTGGGGTTGACCTTCCTTTGGGGACCGAGCCCCCATTTTAAGGCTTCTGACCCTTTAAAGGGTCTACTAACCTTTGGAGTAGGTTGGGAGTGGAATTTGGCCCTTGCCCCACTATACGGCCTTTTAAAAATTGTTTGGCCTTCAGGCCTTCTTTCATTTACTTTGGCCTTTTAGGCCTGTTCAAATTCATTCGACTAGTTTCAAAAAACTTTTTAGTGCTCCTCCTCAGCCTACATGCTAGCTAGTTGACCCTTGTGCCATTTTGAACTAAGTTTATGTCATTTTACTAAAGTTAGCAAATTGCTATATTAATTGGTACCTTCTCTAACTTTGGTGGTTTAACCAAATCTGGCCCTTCACTATCTTTATCTGGAACTTTTCTAAAATTGGCTCTAGTGCTAAACTATCTAGTAGGCTCTAAACTTGGCGATGCCCCTATTCTAGTGGCTATTCCACTAAATTTGGTGGAGGGTCAATTTTTCCACTCAGACCCCTCTTTGTTGTCGTTTCCATTTTTGAAGACAAACTTTTAAGACCGATAACTTGAGCTCACAACCTCTATTTTTAGTGCAATTTTTTTAGTTGGGCTAATTTTTTACACTCTACATACTGGTACTAAAAGTTTGTGATTTCAGTGCATGGATTTTCTAGAAATTACAAATTCTCATAGGTGATGCTCTATAGTTCCCGTTTTTGGAACTTCAGAACTCATAACTTTCACATACAACCTTGAATTAAGGTACTTCCTTTTTTGAAAGTGGATGATTTTTCAAGTAGATCACAATGGTGTTATTAATTTCACTTGGTTTTATTTTAGTATTGTACTTTCAGCATACACGTATTTGTTGAGGATTTTTGTAAAGCATTGAGATCAAGAACACTAAGTATTTATTGCTAGTGGCAATTGTAAACACACTAAATATAAAGTACCAAATCATCTTTGTTTGGGGGGTTCATTGATTGAGTGAAAAGGGGGAGGGTGTTGTTTGTGTGTTTTCTTCTTTTCAACACTTCATTTTTATATTTCTTCATCATGGATCAAACAACAGTTCCCATATTAACTCCTTACAACTACTTTGAGTGGAAATCATTGATGTCAATCTAAATAAGAAAAGTTGGATTACATAGGATAACAATGGGACTAGAAACTGAACCTGCTAAAGATGAAGATAAGCCTAAGTGGTTTAACAAATGTGATGAGGCCTATGGAACATTGTGTTTCTCTATTTCTTCTAATTTTCTCCTTCACATTGAGTCTTTGAATTCACCAAATGAAATTTGGACAAAGCTAGAAACACTATTTGGCACACAAGATTCAATGAGGGGTCATATGTTGGAAAATGAATGAATTAGTTTAAGTCCAGGCAACTTCAACACAATTCAAGATTTTTTCACAAAATTCAAATCACTAAGGTTGCAGTTAAAACAATGTGGAATTAAAAAGAAAGATGGACAACTGATTCTTAGTATTCTCTCTAAGCTAAGTTCAGAATATTCTTTATTTGTTTCTACCTTCTATGCTACTAAGGGTGTAATTGGTACTCAATGCACCATGCCATCTTGGATGACTTTGCTATTTCTCTCACATGAGAGTAGGATAAGCTAATCTAGATGGGAACTCTAAAATCCTCTAAGTCACATGCCATGGCTACCAAGGCACAAAAGAATGCAAAGGAAAAAGTAGTAACAATAAAGATAAGAAACAAAAGAATAGCAAGGAGAAGAAAGATCAGAAACAAGCTGCCCCAAAAGTAGCTAATGAGATCCAATATTCTAAAGGTGACAAGCCTAAGAAAGAGAAGGTCAAATGTGCCTATTGTAAAAGACCTAGTCATGATGAAAATAAATGTTTGAAGAAACAAACTGATCACTTGACACACATTCTTGAGAATAATATTATTAGTGTTCTTGAATCTATAAAATAGAGTTTTAATGAGGCATCTAACAAGGAAAAGGATAACACCAAGGGGAAAGGAAAGAGCAAGGCCCTTGTAGTAGTTGCTTCACAACCATCCACTTGGGTTCTTGATTCAGGTGCTTCTCACCACATGGCTTCATCTAAGGAAGAACTTGCATCTTTAGAGCCGTGTACTATGCCTTCTATTTTGATGGGTGATGACACTCTTGTTGAGGTGTGTGGGAGAGGGTCTGTTGATGTGGGGGATGGCATATTCCATGATGTTCTTTTTGTACCATCATTATCAACTAAGTTAATCTACTCTTTTGAAATACACCCAAATCTATTTTGGATAAAATTAAGTTTGCCATGATTAGGTTTCATGAAATTGCTCCTCAACAACAATCATGGGCCCCTCTGAGTCTCAAAATATCTTCTTTTGGACAACCTCTCAAATAAAACTAATTGGGTTTGCATAACCCATGAATTTAATCACTTGTTTTAAAATTTATGGACATGTAGAGATCACATTTTATTTTTGAATCAGAATAAAATGAGACCTCTACACATAGAATCCCCTATTAAATGAGTTGCTTAATTTTATGAATGGAGCTCTGTGCACCAAAGCGTAGCCCCAATTAAAGGGGCAATAGGTAATTTTATGTTTGGTAGAGTTGTATACAAATTATTAGATTGAAATTTGTATAAAATTTTGTTGGTTGCAATACACATTATGTTTTCCAAGCTGTAGAAGTTTAGTTCATGATTTCTAGGATGTCTTTCGAAATTATGCCTTTCTTACTTGAGCCATATGTCAATTTGTAATGTGTTGAAAAGATGTTGACAATGTGGTATTGAGTTGAGGTTGGTGATGTTGATGAAAGAAGTTGTCATCATTCCAGGTAATCTCAAACACATGGTTGAATGTTTTCCAACCTTTCTCTTCATGTAATAGAGCTATGTGCACTACATCCCTTGCTACAACCTCACCAATAAGGTCAATCCCTGACTTTTAATGAGAGCATAGACCTTGTTTCCTAGCTTGAAGGTTCTTATCCTATAAAACATGAGACAAGATTGACAAGACTTAATATATATCCAAACATTAAATTTTTAAACTACATTTTATGATTATATATTTTTATCAAAGTACATGTCAAAGAAAACTTCAAATATCTCAAATTGTAAGGATGTAGGAAACACATCAAACTTTCTTTCATCACCATTTATCCTCATTTTTTCCTAAAGTTGTCCAAGAGGGATATTATCATCTTGTGAGAGAAATTTCAAATATGTAAGGACAAAATGTACAGTCTTTAGCCTTATTCCAAACATTTCAAGAATTTACATACTAATTCCTTTAAAAAATCTTTGTTTCTCTGGTGAGGTCCACATTCTTCTTGACCCTTGCCCTATGATGGCATAAATGTTAACATTATATCGAATCATCCCATAAGAGAAATTTGAAATGTGTAGTTGGACAAAATGTACAATCTTCAGCCTTATTTCAAATGTTTTAAGAAAACATATTGATTCCTCTCCAAAATCCTCACTACCTTGGTGAAGCCCACCACTTCCTTCTTGACCATCACCCTATGATGCCATAAATGTTAAGGTTACATTGGATTCATATGCATGCAAGCACTTAATTCAAATATTAAAACAACACATTTAAGAGTACAATTGGAAACTTCCATTTTATATAATTTCTTTCTCTCCTTCAACCTTATTAATTTTTGTCTTCTTTCCCCCTCTTCTCATCACTATCTTCACAACTGTCAATAACTATGTGCATTTTTTAAATTTCTTTCTCTTGCTAGGGTTCCATGGGGTGGTTAAAAATTGTCTTGAAAACTAAATAACAACTAGTACAAAATTATATAACACCTATGTATCGAGAGTGATGTTGTAACTAAGAGAGGAGATTATGAGAAGAGTGAAGAGGAGGTTACATTGGATGTGTTGTATGTTTTTTCCTTTCATTTTTCTGGATAAAATAAAGGGAGGACTAGTTGTTTTTCTATGGACTAGTTATTTTTCAATGAAATGACAAGCATCTATTGCTACTCGTTGCACATGGCCACATGCCATTCTTTCAAGGGAATCCTAAATCAACTGATAGACTTATGAACACCATGTCACTCTACTTAAATATCACACTCTTCAATAATCAATGGTAATTTTTCACCTCGTCCCTTTTAAAAGTGGTAAATAGTCGTCATACTTCTATTGCAAAATTTACCTTTGAGTATTGAATTGAGTGTGGTTTAAGAATAGACCAGCCCATGTAATGTATGTATGTATAACAGATTATCTTGTAGTACCACATGTATCACAAGGTTTACATGATGACATATCCACCCACATAACTCATATTGTAGCACCTGATTTGGTGTTTGGTTTGTGGGGACTTGCCCCTAATTTTCCATTTAAGTGATGTGAAAGATGTTTTTAACATTATTTTGGTTGTGGAAGGGATTGTGTGCCGATCTTTAGTAAAGGATGGCCAACATTAATATTGATTAGTTTTCTAATGTTGAGATGTGATTTTTTATAATACTTTTAGAGTGGATATTGTGAGTTATTTGTAGTTTAGAAAGAATCTTATTTTGGTTGATATATTTTGAGTTTACTAAGTTTTATTTTTTATGAATTTGTAGCTAAATAGATTGTATTTTGAATTGAATTTTTGATAACTTATAAAGACTTTGTATAAAATTTTTACTCCATTTTCTTGATTCTTGACACTATTTTTCATTTGTATAGCTATCGATTACACTAGACTAAATGATCACATTTTAAATCTTCTTTCTCTTTATAGTAAATTATCATAGATTATGCTTTAACCACTATGCACAAGCTCATAGGATATCATTCTTGCTAAATAATTTAAAGATCCTACACATATTTTTCCATCTTCAGAGAGCTATGTACATTCCGAGTCTTTATATGTTGCATGTGTAATATGGGGATTTTTAATTATAACAAAACTTGGGGAGGTTAATCTTGTCTTGCATCTTTAGTTGCATTGTAATTTGGTCTTAATATGTTATTTTAAGAGATCTATAGTCTAAATGATTGGTAAGCTAGCACAAGGGGTAATTAGTTACAATATTATTGGTTAATCTTGTGCCATGTGACCTTCTTTTCATTTCTCTTTAATTGTCTTGTGGTATCTTTGGGAATACCCTCCTTGATTGACAAAACTTAAAGTGTAGAGGAGTGACCTACTCTTGTTAGTTGGCCTGAGACTTTTGTAGTATTATCATGAATTTCATTTAAATGTTTAGCTCAACATTGTTTCCCTTAGGTTAGTCTTTAGGTGAGTCTTCTAGACTTGTAGAGGGAGGCTTGGAGGACCAATAATTTTTATATTAGATACATCAACAGTCCAAGCACCTAGTATATCCCATTGTCTCACATTTGCCTACAAAGATTCAACACTCCTTCCCCTTCCATGGTCTAAGGAACATGGAGCTTGTTGTGGTGCCATAATAGGTCTGTTGCAAGTTTAACACTAGAAAAATAAATTTAGAATGTTTTTTGAAGGAAAACTTAAAAAATAATAGATCTTTTCTTCTTCATAAATCTTGAAACATTTGCCATTTCACAATAATAATTGTGTACTTTTATAAACATTGATGAATTTAATGCACTTCAATAGGAGAACTCCTATGGGTCACTATTGAGGTTTTGTGTCTCTTATAGGTCCCCTATAGAAAATTAACCATGTAGGTCACTAGTGGGGTAGGGGCACTACTGTCTTTGTTCATTGGGGATCTAAATTTTTTAGCACTTGCTCACTTCTATATCCTAATCTCTATTCCACCTATATTTCACTTGAGAAAAATCTCTAATCTTTTGTTATTATAATTTGAAGCCAAGAGGGGAAAATCAAAGAGGTTTGTTACTATTTGGGAGACTACTTACATTAGTTCCCTAGGTGGTCTATTTAAACAATTAACTATAGCCTACAAATATTTGAGTGTGTGAAATCCCTAGTATAGTGAGAGTCATGCGTGTAAATTTTAACCTAAAGGTATGAAACCCCAAGAGGAAATCTACCTATAGCTTTTTGTATAAGTGATGGATGGGTTGATAGACATATGATGGAAACAAGGGACTAATTTAATGAAAGAGATAGGTGGATTTGTGATCAATTTCATGGGAGACTATAGTGAAGGATGAAGGTGGAAGGGAATATGAATTCTAGGAGGCCATTGGAATGGGATTTGGGAAGGCAATGGTTAGATGGAAAAGGGGATAAGGAAGAGAGGGGGAAAATGAAAATCTATCTATGGAGAAGAAGGATTTGGAAAAGGAGGATTAGAGGAAGATTTATTCGATGTGTTAACTTCAAAAACCATATAGCAAGTGAGGAGAGATGAAAACTTAGTATCAACATAGCTATGAGATTGGAACCTTTTCAAATGAAACTTATCATCAATTTATTTCATGCCCAAGTCCAAATGACTACTAGAAAATGTGTTAGGGCAACTTCAATATTAGGGTTATATAGACTCATTTAAATTATAAATGTTTAAAGTTAACCTAGACACCAATGTTTGGAGTGCACAAGTATGTGTCCAAGACACCAATCTCTGGAGTACACGTGTCTTTTTTGAGTCATAAGTCCAAAATTTATAGGGTGGGTTTTGAGGGGTCTAGAAACTTAGTTGTCATAAATTAGTCCAATATTGGGTAAAGACCTAGAAAGGTGGTAAATTATGAATCCTAGAACACACCTATGAGAGTGTACACTAAATTGAGTACATAAACATAAGGCAAAGATTGCAAGGTAGGTGGTTTTTGACCTTACATTTCCCCCCACTTTAGTAGGCTAGTTGAAACTAGGTGAAATAGTATGCTAAATTAAATACATTGCATAAATGATCAAAATATGTGTATAAAGCATACTATACTTAAAGGATATATGAAAAGAGATCAAGCTCTTTGATCTTCTCTTTAATTTTCCTTTATCTAAGAATACACTCCACTCCTGCAATGTGCCAATGACAAGAAACACATAAACTATTTAGTTAGAGAAAATACACTATTAAATAATATAGAAGAACATGCTACAGGTAGTATACGAATTATGCTAAAGAAATAACACATGTATTTATTTTCTTAAGATATTACATCTTATTGTAACTACACCAACCAATGAGGGGATCCATGAAGGATTACATAGAGTGGGAGTAGGAAAAGGAAAGGCTACATATGAGCCAAAAGTAAAATATAGAGTAGGGGCACAGGTAGACAATAATATAATGAACATGAAAGAAAATGACACAATAAACACTAAAATATGTAGAATAGAGAAAAAAATAATGCTTTTATTATCTTCACAGTGCCACTTTGAGGGGGTAACCTACCTGTTAAGGGAAAATTGGAGTAAACATGAATAATCAATATATCAATATCAAAATACCCAAAACTCAACAAAATACAGAAACAAAGAGATTAACCAAACAAAAGAACTACAAAAACCTTTGCAAACCTCAAAGCTTCATAGCTTCCATTGGTTGCTTATCTCAATCGATCTTGAGCATACGAATAAGGCCCTAAGAGAGTGCACTTCCTTGCTATGATTCCAAGATTGTCAATGGAGAACAGCTGTGATAATGCTTTGTAATGAAGATGAGCTTCACAACAATGATAGTAGTATAGTAACGAGTGTGATCACAAGCAATGAAGGAATTGGTGCCAAATGCGTGCTGTAATTCTTGCAGAGTAACAATACTTAAAACTTGGATGATTGAAATGGAAGAACAGGGTTGAATTTATAGACTTGAGAGAATGAAGATCAATGGTATAGAAAGAATGAGAAGATCAACAGTATAGAATGGTTGAGGAACGTGCACGAATAAGAAGAAGACATGTGTCTTTCTATATTTTGCATGAGAGGAATTAATAAAATAGGAGTTAACTGAAGAGTTTAAATCAATTAAAAGAATAGATCAGTCAATTAAAAGAATAGAACTAGAGAATAGAAATTGCATGAGGATGAGAAGATATTTTAACTCAATTAAATATTTAGAATATTCAATTACATGTGCACAAGGAATGAATTATATTTAGAGATAACTCAATTTAGAAGAAATAGACAACTTAAATAAATATTTGATTTATTTAAATTTAGAGAAGATATTATTGGAAGAAACAATTAAATAATTGGTATTATTTAATTTAGAATGATTTTGGAAGAATAAGTTAAATATTTGATTGTATTTTATTTTTGGAGATTGAGAGGATTTAAATAAATTTGATTTGATTTATTCAAATTTGGAAGAATGATTTGATTTAATTAAATAATTAAGAATTATTTAATTGTTTGGAAGAATTTAATTAAATAAAGGATTTTATTTAATTTTGACTTTAGAAGAGGTAATTAAATATTTTGTTATTTAATTAACTTAGAGGAATGTGAATCAAATAAATAAATTTGTTTATTTATTTACTGATAGAAGAATTAGAATGAAATAAATATTAAGAATATTTATTTAGACTGAATCATGTCATTTTTAGGTGTATACATTTTGCCCCTCTTTGATGCAATGCAGTTTACGGCGTTGCTTCAAAGAAATCAATTTGCTAAATAATGATACATGCCCCAGTTTGGCCCTGGTACAGGTTATGACGATAGGATGCCCCCTCAGGAGATTGGATGGGAAAAAAGGTAGAAGGATGAGAAATGGACAATCTCACGATGACAAGGGTAAAACTAGGTTTGGTTTGAAGAAAACAGGATGCGTTTCAGAGAAACGGGTGTGGGAAGTAGTCATAGTCACCACATAGCCAGTTTAGGGTTTGCATGCTATATATAGGAGCTGGGTCCACAAGACAATTCATTTACACACTTGGCTTTGTTTGATTTGCTTTTGAGAGCTTAGGAAAGCATAGAGCATAGAGCAGTCAACACGAGGATGGATATTCCACGTGAGGAGCATCGCTTTGAGCGAGTCCGATGATTCAACCGGCCAACAGAGGTAGGACCCCCAGTATGTATCTCAAAAAATTTTCCCTAGAGTCGATTTTTAGTGTAATAAATGCTAGGAGAAAATAGGCTAGACAAATGCGCCAGATCGCAGTTTGGCGCATTTGGCATGTGAAACTGTGCATTTGTTAAACTTTGGCACATTTAGGATATAGAACAACGCATACACTCAAGCTGCACATGCAAATTTTTAGTCGGCGCATGCATAATTCTGCAGCGCATTTACGGTATGAAGTGGTGCATGCATCTGGGCGGTGCATTTACAGTATAATTCGATGCATGCATGAAATCTTGTGGTGCATGCATTAGAAGTGGTGCATTTGATAAGAAATGGTTCATGTACCATCTGTTATGGTGCATATGATATAGATAGGTAGTTTATTTAACAAGATTGACTCGATTGGCATCCTATTTGACACGTCAATCAATAAGCTATCTCCGAGATTGCAGGAATCTAGTCAAGAGATGTAGTGTGTTGTTTTGATCAATTTGATATGTTAACTTAGTTGATATGTTTCTATAGATATGTTGAGCATGGTACTTGCAGCTTTAGGTTGACGCCTTGCTTTGCGTGCTTTGCAGGAGGACGTACGAGATACACTTCAGTCGAGGGAGCAGTTTCCCATGCCTATGTTACAATGACATATGCTGATAGAGATGGATCAGGAGGTGCTCGACGCGATGGGTTTGGACTACGTTTGCTTTATGCCTAAGGTTTGAGCGAACCGCAGGTTACTGATTGTAGCAGTGGAGAGGTTCCACAGTGAGGACGGGACCTTCCACTTCCCTACTGGCGAGATGACAATTACATTAGAGGACATATACAGGATACTCCACTTGCCTACTTAGGGAGAGATCATGGAGTACGATCCACAGAGGGACGCAGGACTTGCTGAGTGCAGACGGGTATTTGATGACCGCAAGCTGGTAGGACAGGTCATCTCCTGGTAGGACATTCATGATTATTATGACTATTTCCCTGAGATAGTTGTAGCATTGATCAGAGAAGTTGTATGCCCCAATAGGAGATCGCATAGGTTCTCGATTGGATGGGGACGGATCATGGAGAGTATGGTCACAGAGGGCATCCATTATGCTTGGGGTGTCTGCTTTTTAGCGCACCTATACCACGACATGCATCAGGTGGTATACCACAGGGGTACAAGTTTATCAGCAGGTGTCTCACTATTGTAGTTTTGGCTATGGGAGCACATTGCCATCGCTAGGCTGACATGTGTTTTTCAAAGACAGAGGAGAGCCCTACAGCTATGGCTATGCAGGAGTGATTTCCCAGCATAGGCTGGGGAATCTCAGGTAGTGGAGGCATGCACTGGATGGGGTAGATATGGTCGTTTGGCGACCATATCTAGACTGCAAGCCTTGGGATGATGAGGTGGATGAGCTACCGTATTGTTATCAGACTCGGTGCCTGATAGGCCAGATGCGGTTTATTCTGGAGAGGCAGATTGTCAGCCAGGTTCGGGGATAGTTTAGGAGGAGATAGGGCATGCCACAGGGGTAGGCTCTATTTGCATGGACTCATGCTGAGAGATTTAGATGGGGGCCAGTGGCATCTTACGAGGAGGTAGTGGTAGAGTTTCAATAGATTCCTTATGCTACCTGGCTGATGAGGAGAGAGATCACAGATGCAGGGATGACACTAGACTACGAGGAGTGGTTCGCTTCCCACCCATTTCTGAGATACTTTAGGCCTGGAGAGCTGGTTCCTCGCATATACGAGGCAGATTCAGAGGATGAGGGCCAGGTTTGCTAGAGGAGGAGGAGGAGGAGAGGAGGACAGGGAGATGGAGGAGATGATGGAGGAGGGGGAGGTGGTAGAGATGATGGAGGAGGAGGAGGTGGTGGGGACGGAGATAGACCTAGGCAGAGGAAGAGAGCTAGGGAGGGACCTTCCCATGCTTAGTAGGTAGTGCAGCCACAGGTTGCATAGCAGGCACAGATGCCACCACCTCAACAGTTGGCACAGCAGCAAGTACCTCAGCCACAGGGGCAGGGACAGGCACAGGCCTCTCAGGGTCCAACACAGTCAGACGTCTAGGAGAGAGCTATTGCCATGTTGAGAGGATAGGTTCGGCAGCTACGGGCACAGCTTAGGATGGCTGAGACTCGGCGGGAGACAGATGCAAAGGTTATCTCAAGGCTCACTAGAGAGCGAGATATGGCAGAGGTAAGGATACGAGTTATTTAAGTAGAGAGGGATACAACAGTGGCAGCCCTTGGGATAGATGTTGCTAGCAGCTTTTTAGTTGGATAGGTGCACCAGGCCTAGGCATAGTTAGTATAGGCATAGGAACAACTAGGACAGGCACAGGCACAGTTGGCACAAGTGCAGGGGTAGTTAGGCAGGTGCAGGGTGAGCTTGCCAGAGCGTAGGCCCAGACATAGTACTATCGGGGTTTATACCATGGTGCTATGCCTATTGGTTAGAGGGCTCCGAGCTACATGAGCCAGTCTATGGCCTCCCAGAGAGCAGGTGGATCAAGGTTGGGAGCCTCCGTGATGGCCCCACAGCAGTCTGGGACAGAGAAGGCGGGGACTTAGGAGACACTGCTGGGAGCAGTGGTTCACAGCAGCAAGGTTAGCATACACTTGCATAGATTTTGGCTCCTACATACACTTTTTGATGGCTCGGATAGCCGGATATGTATATGCACCATTTTTGTACTTATGAGACATGTATCATTGTCTTTGAGATGTATACATTGTATACGCCATTGACTTAGAGATGGACCTTTTTGATATTGTACATTTGGACATGTTTATGATATTTATATGATGATGCATCTATTTGATGCTCTCTATATGCAGTTTGCTCATTCTATGTTATGGATGCATTTCTATTCTATGATGGTACTCATGTGATGCATATTTTGACTATGTCTATATGATGTTTATCTAATGCAGACATTTTATATGATGCTATGTGATGTTTATCTAATGCAGTCTTAGATGTTTATGATGCTATGTGACCTAATGCAGACTTAGATGTTTTTACTTGATATGCCTCTAATGTGTGAATGCAAATGGTATCTATATGTTTATGCAATTTATGTGATGCATTTATCTATGTTTTTTATTTTTTCTCTTGATACTATGCGATGATTGCAAAAATGTATATGGATGACCTGATGCACTTTATTATGTATGCAACTGATTTAATCATGTAAATGACTATTTCATATGATATGATATGCCCCTATATGCTTTGTTTTTGCGATCTCCAAATGTACTCTTTTGACATAGAGATGACATAATGATAGATAGAAGATTTGATTGAAAGAATGACTCAATAGAAAGACTCACAAGCTTTGATTTTGTATTCATACTCTGCATTGTTGGATCTTTTATTGCATGGGATACGGATGTATGGATGTATAATGGATGTATGATGGATGTTTTGCTTTTGACATCTTGATGGTTCAAGTATTTTGAAGTGCTTATTTCATCATTGGGTGATTTTTTTTGGTACTTTTTCTAAATGTTGTAAGTTAATACAAGCATCTAGGTATAATTGAACCGAGATGACCTGAGTATTGCTTACATGGATTTTGATTTAGCAAGTTAATACAAGCATCTAGGTATAATTGAATTGAGATGACCTGAGTATTGCTTATGTATCAACAAACAAGGATTGCCCCCATTCATGTTAGACCTTTGATGTCCTCGGTGATCTTTTACCAATCATGTCGTTAGACAAGGCTTCACATTACTAAAGTTTTAATCTGCAAACAACAAACAACAAAAATCATCATGCCCCCATCATAGCATCTCCAGCTTTTGGCATCCTCGAGTAGCATAGAAAGGCATGATAGCAGAAATCAAGACTTTGCATTTTAATCATGATTCCAATCCACAAAACATATTTGCATTTAGATGCATTTGTTTCTTTCCATAATTTGGGTAAAATCATTTAGAATGCCTTAGGTGTTTGTTTGCTTTGCTTTGGATAGGTTAATGCCTTGCGTCAAAATTTGTGCTTGAAAGTAGGTTTTGCTTGCGCCTGCTTGTCTGGTGAGAAGGTTCCACAATCCTTATTAGTGAGACAGACCCTAAGGGACTGACCTAGTGCCTCGGGGGCTCATTGCTAAGTGGCCTTGCCTACGTGATGACACAGAGGCAATGTAGTTCGGGGCAAACCCTAACGGACCTAAAACCTAGGCGATAGAAAGTGGCATGGACTCAGATAGATAGAAGGACTAGACATGGGATGGATGGGAAAGTGGGAGCCTCGAGGGCACATTTGAGAAATGGCCTTGCCTACGTGACAATGTAGAGGCAACATCGTTCATGGACTTGGACCATGTGGATACTGATGACAGACGCTAAGCTAGGCTGACACTGTGGATAGGATATGGGATAAAACCTTGGTTGACAAGACAACAAAGAGATAGAGTATCAAGCCATGATAGGTTATCATTACGTTTTTATTATGGAACAGATATGGATCGAATGGGACACGAGTGAAGGAAGAATGGACACAAGATGATTGGTTTCCTAAAGATGGAGGAAGTGGTTTATCACAAGTAACATCTGTTTACCAGGTTTTCACCACTTAATTCTTATTTGCATGAAAGATAGAAATTATGCATAACGCCTGCTTGCCAGGTTTTCATCATGATACCTATCCAAGGCACCTATTTGCCAGGTTTTCACCAAAGAACGATTTTTTTTGTATTTTTTCTAATTTTTCAAATTTTTAGTATTTTTTTGCCCCCCTTACATTAGGATTCTCCTAGGTATAGAACCTGCAAAGATGCATGTTGTTGATTGGGTCATCGAATAGTTCACCCTCTGATGTTGCTAACTGATATGCCCCTGATCCATAAGCAGCTACAATCACATAAGGCCCAAGCCAGTTGGGTTCAAACTTGCCTTTCTTTTCCCAATCCTATTGATTGCAGGGATTCTCCTTAAGTACTAGATCTCCAACTTTAAAGAGTCTTGGGTGAACTCTGTGGTTATAGCTTCATGACATCATTTGTTGATATGCTTTGAGATGGTCAAAGGCTTTCTATCTCCTTTCTTCTAGCAACTCTAGTTCTTGCAATCTGGAAATTCTATACTCTTCATCTGTTATGAGACCTTTTAACCACACCCTGGGAGGTGGTAATTTGACCTCAATGGGGAGGATAGCTTCTAAGCCATAGACAAGGGCGTAAGGGGTACCACCCATGCGAGTGCGTATACTAGTTCTCTAGGCCCATAGAGCGAGATTGAGTTGGATGTGCCAATCATGGCTAGCATTGTTGACTGTCTTCTTGAGGAGTTTCAAGATGGTCTTGTTGGATGCTTCTGTTTGGCTGTTGCCTTGGGGGTAATAGGGTGTGGAGAAACGGTGTTGGATTTTGAATCATTCACAGAGTTCTTGGACATCCTGGTTTTTGAAGGCTCTTCCGTTATCCGTGATAATGGATGAGGGAATTCTGTATCTACAGATGAGGTAATTAAGGATGAATGAGGAGTTTTGTTTACCTATGACGGTGGTGAGGGGAATGACTTCAATCCACTTGGTGAAGTACTCAGTGGCGGTTATGATGAATTTGTGGCTGTTGGATGAGGGCAGATGGATTTTTCCCACAAGTTCAAGTCCCTATTGACAAAAGGGCCAAGGTGTCATTAAAGGTCTCAACTCTTAAGCTGGTGCATGTATCAGGTTCCTCTATATCTGGTACTACTTACACTTCTTCACAAATTGATATGAATTTGTTTCCATGTTCGGCTAGTAATAACCCAAACGCATGAGCTTCTTAGCTAAGGAAGGATTGCTAGAGTGTGTTCCGCAAATCCCTTCATGTACGTCTTGTAAGGTGGTTTGGGATTCTTCTCATTCTAAGCAACAGAGTAAAGTACCATCTAGACAACGTCGGTATAGGGTGTCAGCAATAATGGTATAACGAGAGGTTTGGCATATAAAGGTTCATCGTTGGTTTGAAGATAAGTTAGGTGGGAGGGCGTTGTCCTTGAGGTAAGTGTAAACCTTACTGTACCAAGGTGAATCAGATCCAACTAATAGGCATATGGAATGGGTTTCAGGAAGATCATAAGCTGGTTGCTGAATTGATTCCACTAAGAACTCATGCCGTGACTCATTCTTTGGTATTTTGAGAAGAGAGGCAATGGTTGCCATGGTATCTGCTACTTTGTTCTCAATCTAAGGTATCTGCTCAAAAGAGATGATCACAAAGTATTCCTTAAAGTCCTCAACCATGTGCTTGTACGAGACAAGCTTCTCATCTTTGGTTTGGTAATCGTCATTGACCTGATTGATTACTAGTTGAGAATCACCATAGACATGTAGTTCTTTGATTTTCCACTCTGTTGCCATTTTGAGGCCAATGACTAAGGCTTCATATTCTGCTATGTTGTTGGTGCATGGGAATAACAAATGGTAAGACTTTGGTATGGTGTCGACATGAGGAGTTACAAACAAGATTCTTGCCCTTGATCCATGGTTTGTGTAGGACCCATCAAAGTAAAGCTTCCAGGAATGTGTTGATATATTGAATAAGGATTCATCTGGAAACTCAAATTGCATTAGTGTGGTGTCTTGTAGTGGTGCATATGCTAGCTGATCAGCAATGACTTGTCTCTTGATGGCCTTTCTGTCTACGTACTCAATGTCGTATTCACTTAAGAGCATTACCCATTTGGCTAGGCGACCTATTAGGGTTGCTTTGCTTAGTAGGTACTTCAGTGGATCTATTTTTGCAATAAGTTTGAATGGATGTGCAAGCATATAATGTCATATTTTTTGGGAAGCAAAAACTCATGCAAGAAATGATCTTTCTATCTGAAAGCATTGCAATTCATAGCCCACCAATGTGTGACTGATGTAGTAGACGGCTCTTTCTTTATTTTAATAATCTTATTGTGCTAGAAGGGTTCTAAGAGCTGTTGGTGTAGCAGATATGTATAGTAACAATGGTTTCCCTTGGATAGGAGGTATGAGAATGGGTGGATTCATAAGATACTCTTTTAGTTTGTCGAATGCCTCTTCGCATTTCTCATCCCACCTAAATGGAATGTTCTTGTATAGGAGATGACTGAAGGGTTGACACTTATCTGCCAGTTGTGATATGAACCTACGGATTGCTTGTAGCTTGCCCTGTAGAGATCTTGTAAGAGTCTTGGGTGGTGGCATGTCCATAATAGCCTTGATTTTGGCGGGGTCCACCTCTATTCCATTTGCCAATACAATAAAACCTAAGAGTTTGCCCGAGGTGACTCCAAAAACACATTTCTTTGGGTTTAACCTAATTTTGAATTGTTCTAATCTCTGAAAGACTTTCTCTAACACATCTAGGTGTGATTCTCTTGTGAGTGACTTTGTAAGGATATCATCTACATAGTCTTCCATTGTTATGTGCATCATATCATGGAATATAGTGGTCATAGCACGTTGATATGTGGCTCTTGCATTCTTTAGCCCAAAAGGCATGACATTCCAGCAGAAGATGCCCCATGGACAAGTAAAAGTTGTCTTATGCTGGTCTTCTAGTGCTATCCTAATCTAATTATATACAGAGAATCCATCCATGAGAGATAACATGGTATGCCCTGCTATTAAGTCGACTATGATATCTATATTAGGCAATGAAAAATCATCCTTGTGGCAAGCTTTGTTTAGATCTCTAAAGTCATTGCATAGTCTGACTTGGCAATCAGGTTTGGACACTGGTACTATGTTGGAGACCCATTCTGGATAGTCTATAGCTCTAATGAACCCTACATCCAGTAATTTCTTGAGTTCCTCTTTTAGAAGCAGTGCAATGTGTGGATGCATCTTTCTAAGCTTTTGTTTCACTGGTTTCACTCACGGATCTAGCGGGAGATGATGTAGAATCAAATCTGGATCTAACCCCGGCATATCTACATATGACCAAGAAAAATTGACTTGCTTTCTCTTGAAGAATGGTACAAACTTAGTCTTCTCTGGTGGGGTTAGAGACTTAGCCAAATGAATGATCTTAGGCTGTTCCTTTGTTCCAATGTTAACAGGCTCTGTGGGTTCCACAACAATCTGAGACTTCTCTTAGTGCATGTCGTTAGGGAGAGTGTCAAGCCTTCCATCATCAGGTGCCACAATTGGGTTTTCACCATCGGATGTGTCCTTTTTTTTTACTGTTTTGGGGTCTGACACTACCGCGGAGTAGTTTTCACCATCAGATCCAATTTTTATTTTGATATTTTTGTGACTAGAAGGCTTGGCACCCTCTCTGAAATAAGCCACAGTATTAAGTTCAATAGTGAAGCCAACTTTATGATCTCCTTTAGGTAGGTGGTCCTTAAGTTCCATGTAGTCAATATAGGCGTCGTCATTTTGGAACATATCTAGTTGCGGGGTTCCTCGTAGATCCCAGTCAATAAGTTTAGGATGCACAAGGGGGAGGGAGTCGAAGGATAGATCTGATTCATTGATAGTTTGAATGGATATACTAGGAGTATTGGTAGGGAGAGTGTTCAGGATGGTAGTTTCCTCCAAGTTGTTTATTGCGATAGAACTCGAACCTTCCGCAAAAGTCATATTCTCAGGTCCATAGGCAAATCACACTCTAATGGCTATGTGGTAGCATTTGTCCCTCACGGTAGGGGCTATAATTTTGAATGGTATCAACCTCTTTGTCATCATAGGAATGCTCTATCAGCTCATCCCACTCATATTCATTGGAATATGTGTCACTGTCCTCTTGAAGTGTATGGATCATTTCCACTAGACAAGCGTTTGCTTTAGCTTTGCCCTTATCTTTATATCCTAGGCCTTTTGTAGTTCTAGCCAATGAGGATGAAGAAGGTTGAATGGGTTCTATGATTCCTTCTTTTCTTAGGCCGATGGGGCCTTGTCCTTCACAACCCATTCTATGTAGGATAGATTCACCTTGCCCATAGATTTCTGTTGGGAGCTTAGGTGGTTCTTGTTGTATGTTTTCTTCTTCTTCAGTGTAGAGCCATTGTAGGATATCTCTTTCCTCTATTTCATCTGATAGGGTCCCCCAATTTACAAAGGGAGTTGTGGGAAGTGTAGGAGGAGTAGATGGCTTTGGAAAATGCTTGGGTCGCCCAAAGGATCTAGGAAATAAAGGCATCTTAGCTAGATTGAGGCTGTGCTCAATGGAGTATTCCCCTACTCCTATTTCTTTGATGGTAATTTTTTGTTCTTTGGGCTTTGATGAGGAAGCTTTAGAGGTAGAGTCATGTTGTGGGGTAGGGGATGTAGATGCTCTATTGTTTGGTATGATGCAATCAAGTTTTGAAAGGACAGAGTTGCAATGCTGAAAGGGGTCAGGGTTACCTTGGATGGTGACTTGCTTGTCGTTATGAGGGAATTTTATGCATTGGTGATAGGTAGAAGGCACAACTTTCATGGCATGAATCCATGTTCTACCTAGAAGAATATTGTAGGCTAGCTCTCTATCTAGGACTTGGCACACAATGTCTTTTATCACCGATCCAAATTGTATGGGTAAGACTACATTTCCTTTGGTAGTTCTCTCCTCTTCATCATAGGCTTTGATAGTAATCTTCTTCCTTGGATCAACTACTTTTTTAGAGAACCCCAATGTAAGGACCAGCTTAAGTGTGCAAATATTTAAACCAGCTCCCCCATCAATGAGAACCCTCTTGATGCAGTGTTTGTGGATGAAGGTGACAATGTGCAGAGGGGTGTTATGAGGTTGAGACACTGAGAGGTCATCTTGTTTGGTAAATGATATGGTGCTTGAGGAGGTTAGATTACCCACCATGGCTTGAAACTTCTCTTGGGCCAAGTTAGTGGGGACAGTGGTTTCCACTAAGGCTTTATCGAGAATCTCCTTGTGGGAAGGAGATAGACGCAACAACTCTAAGATAGAAATGTGTGCAGGAGTCTTCCATAGTTGGCCTATGACACTATACTGATGGAAATTGGACTGAGAAGGTGATGACCTTGGAGGAATGGTATTCAACGTGACCTTACCGCTGTAGGTAATGATACTACAATCAGTCCTGTTGGGCTCTAATTGTTGGTTGGGCGTAACCACATTGATTTCTGGGACATGCTCTGATATGCAATTGATGGTATAATCAAATGGCACACTTGTGTAATTGGCATTGCTATTCCCATTATTTTGATTTTGTATGTTGCGGTTGTTGTTGTTGTTACCGTTGTTTTTGTTGCCTTAGTTGTTGTTGTTGTTGTACCCTGTCATGATTGAGAAGTAGATCTTTGTAAGCCACATGTGTCTCATTAGAAGTATGTTGATGAGCTCCTCCTTGATTTTGATCAAGCACATCTTGAATAACATGTTTGAGATGGATACAATTGTTGGCTGTATGTCCTCTTCCTCTATGATACTCACAATAGTTAGTGTCTTTCCAATAGTGAGGTTTTATTTGAGGTTCGTAATCACTTGTTGGTGGTAGAGAGATTTCATTGTTGGTCAATAGCTTCCTTAATACGGATTCTTGGGACTGACCCAGCGGTGTGAACTTTCACCTTGGATTTGATTTGAACCATGGTCTTGGCTCTCGAGAGAATGTTTTGTTGGTTGTGTCATTGTTTGTCTCTCCTTTGAGAGGGAGTATTGGCTGTTGTTTGGGAACCACCACCTTGGCATCAACTACTCCATTGTTGACAACATTTTTATTCATAGTCCAAAACTTTGATTTGTCAGTCGTGTAGTTGGAGGTAGGTGTGTCCTTGTATAACTTGATTTGCCCCTTGGTGATCATAGCTTTTTCGTTGAACAATCCCATTTCAATGACCTTTGAAAATGAAGTAGGGAATTGAATTTGTATTTGATAGCTAAGATCGGAATTGAGGTTATGGACAAACATCTCCATTAATTGCTTCTCTAGTACATCATATGAGCATTTTCTTGCTAGTTGTCTCCACCTTTGTAGGAAGGAGGCAAATGATTTGCCACTCTTTTGCTTGGTATTGCATAAATCAAGCATAGAGACTTTGTGTTCAATATTGTATGAGAAGTGTGTGATGAATTTGTTGACTAACTCATCAAAAGTTTTGATGCCCGGTGGAAGCCGTGAGAACCACTCCATGGCTTGACTACCTAGAGATCTAGGGAATAGTCTCATTAAGTAAGTCTCATTGTGAGCTACTTCCATGCATGCTACGTTGAATTCCCTAATATGATTTCTAGGGTCCCCTTTCCCTTTGTACTTTTCAAACTTAGGAACTTTGAATCGAAAGGGAAATGGTGTCACGTACAAACTTTTATCAAAGGGGTACGGTGCAATATTTTCCAAGGAGTAGGTTTTAGTGTTTGTACCCATCTTGAGATCCATCATTTGTTGTGTTAAACCCTCGATTTGTTTTCTCATTTTTTCCATAGGAGTGCTTGGGTCTATGGCTTTCTTTCCTTTGTCTTCAAGATTATCCTCTACGGTTTCTTGGATTTTGCTTAGATCAAAATCAACGGGGAGTTTAATTCCAAGATTTACAAGATGATAAAAATACTTGTGAGGGTCCTCATGGAGTACTTTCTCTAGCAAGCGTTGGAATTTTCAATTTTGGAGGGTTCCTTGATACTCTTCATGAGAGATTTCCTCATCACTATCATGAGGGGTGATAATGTGGTTGGATGATCCGGCCATTTCAAGTTGCTTTTTGTATTGAGATCTGGTAAGAACCATGCAAGGTGACATGGGATGAGGTGGGATGAAATTGGAGATTTTGGTGAGAGGCCAGTGGAGACTGCTGAGAATAGGATACTTACGACAAGATTTGGACAAGGGACTCTTTCGATCAATTATTCCAAGTAAGATGGCAGATACAAGACGATATCCACTAGTAAGGGTACTCGATACCTATCTTACTGTGTAGGGACTAGTCGTGCACCAAGACCACTAGTGAAATTATGCGACTTACTAGTATTACTTGAATCCACAATGATACGAAAAAGGCGCCTATGCTGATCTAATATGGGATACTTTAACTTTGGACTAGGAAGACCTGATAGAAGGTGAATGGAATGATCAACAAAAGAGGGAGTATGCTATGGAATGGATGAAAAAGTGACTACAAGGTAAGATCTGATCTCAGAACTTGGAACTAGGCTGAAATGGGTACCTAGAAATGACATAATTTTTCTCTTAAAGACCGTGGAAATGCTCACTGTCACGCTGCTACGCCCTTAATCCTATAGTGTGTATAGGGTTATGAATAGTCGGCTTGTGGCTATCTTAGCTCTTAATTAAATCATATTATCATTATTTTATTGTTATTTAGTTGTTTAGGTCAGCCTAATGCTTATATAGGCCCATCTAAGTCAGCCTAGGTGATATCCTAGGCATAAATAGGTATATATATAGGAGATAGTGAGTCTTATTTCATCATATATTCAATATTGTGTTCTCATTGAAGACTATTGGAGGTATCCCCCTCGAAGTGGCATATTATTATCAAGTGTTTGCAGCATATTTACTATTATATTCAGATATTGTGCAAGTTGTTTCATTACAATAGGCACAACTAAGGTTCACACAGTTGAAGAACACATCCATCATCAACAAGAGGTATTGGCTAGTCTTCGAGAGAACTTGGCAATGGCACAAAATAGAATGAAGCAACAAGATGATCAACACCGTAGTGAAAGAACTTTTGAAGTGGGAGATTGGGTCTTTGTGTGACTACAACCATACAAGAAAATGTCTCTAAAACAACAACATAAAGCTAACAAGCTGGCACCCAAGTACTATGGTCCTTATAAGGTGTTGCAGAAGATTGGCAATGTAGCATATAAATTGGAGCTTCCCATATCAACAAAAATTCATCTAGTTTTTCATGTTTCCTGCTTGAAGAAGGTTATTGGGAATAAAGTGGCAGCACAGACTAAGTTACCTGAGCTTAATGAGGAGGGAAGAATAGTTGTGGATCCTGAGAGAATTATTCAAACACGCACCAAGAAGCTGAGGACAAGGGAAATCATAGAATATCTAATTAAATGGAAGAACTCTCCAGTTGAGGAAGCTACATGGGAGAATGAGGAATTTACGCAATCCACATTTGGTCAGCATTAAGGACAATGCTTCTTTGAAGAGGGGGGGCATGCTATGCCCTTAATCCTATAGTGTGTATACGGTTATGAATAGTCAGCTTGTGGCTATCTTAACTCTTAATTAAGTCATATTATCATTATTTTATTGTTATTTAGTTGTTTAGGTCAGCCTAAGGCTTATATAGGCCCATCTAAGTCAGCCTAGGTGATATCCTAGGCATAAATAGGTATATATATAGGAGATAGTGAGTCTTATTTCATCATATATTTAGTATTGTGTTCTCATTGAAGACTATTGGAGGTATCCCCCTCAAAGTGGTTTTAAAGGTTGCCCCCTCGAAGTGGCATATTATTATCAAGTGTTTGCAATATATTTACTATTATATTCAGATATTGTGCAAGTTGTTTCATTACACACGCATGCGCCAGAATAGATGCGCCGTGAAAACTGGTAAATGCATAGGAAGTCTGAATAGATGCACCACACTAGTAAATATTAATTACACCGTTACAGGTAGTAAAAGTGCTGCAAGTCCGCAGGTTGGCACAAATGCACAGCAGAAGAGGATGAATGCGCCATTCTAGTTTTCTCAGTATTTTTTGCAATTTTTTTGGCAATTTTCTGATGTTTTTCATACTTTGGTTGCAAGAAGGTCTTTTTGATCTGATTTTCTAAAATTATGTCAAAAAGACATAGCAAACACATAGAATATTTTTATTGTTTTTTATTTTTTTTGTGATTTTTTGACTTTTTTTGGACTAAAAAGAAAGCAAGTACAAACCTAGGTTTCAAAGGACAGTATAAAACTGAATTCTCACTATCTCTAGTGAAGCATCTTCAAGAGGTGATAATCACCCTTCCCTGCACCAGATTATAGGGGTTTTTGGTCTACTAAAACAAAGGATGAGTAATAAAGGCAACCGTTTGATTGGTTATACATGCGGCAGCAGTACTCTCTGTTATGGAGTCTCCCAGCCTGCAAGGGGTGCACCTTGGAGGGTTTTGGGAGAGGTTGGCTATCGGTATAACACAACTGCACTCGTTGTTTGAAGCTTTCACTCCAAACATAATTTATTTATAGTGGCTTGGTAGGGCTTGGTGTCTAGCCTGTTACCACTTAGGGTCATTCCTACTTGGATGAATGGTATCCAAGAGCAGGCCCCTCTAAAGGAAAAACACATGTGAAAATGATATGTCTGGCATTTTGGTCACCTAAGATAGGGGAGAGCATAGGCCTGATATCATTCCCAAAACACAGAATACAGTGGTTCTTTTCCCCTAGTTAAAATAAGAAAAACTAGATGAGCTATCTACTTGGGCAAGCACAAAAATTTGTTAACTTTGAAGTGATAACAAGATAGCAATGGTTCAGTTTTACCTAGATAGCAATGATGTGTTCAATTTTAGCCCAGATAGCATGAATTTGTTAACTTTGAAGTGATGATCGAGATAGCAATGGTTCAGTTTTACCCAGATAGCAATGATGTGTTCATTTTTATCCAGATAGCAATGAGTTGTTAACTTTGAAAGATAGTAATATAGCAATGATTCAATGATATACAAGATAGAAATGATTTAATTATCACCTTCCTAGTTAAAACTATGTGAGATTTACATGAGCATCCATTTTACTTTCTTGTTAGAAATCAAAATGTAAGTTAACAAGTGCAACTATATGATTCTAAACCAGTACCTAGCCTGCAAAACAGATCAAGAGCATTCCTGCAAAGAGACGTCAGCATTAGCAAAAACTTCAAGGAAACCCTAAAAATCACTGCCCAGATTAGATGCGCAGCTTTAGAGATTGAATGCACAGAAACAAAGCTCAGAAGCACGACAGTACATATGCAGTAAGATAGAGGTCAAAAGTACAAGAAAATGGTGTATATGCACTGAACTGACAGATGCACCATATCAAAGGGTAAATGTGCCATAACAGAGTCTGTATGCGCCGAAAGGATGTATGCATTAGAACAGATAGTATATGCGTCAGATTAGAGACTGTATGCACCGAAGGAACATATGTGCCGTAATAGATATCAGATGCATGTTAGGATGTGTTAGATGCGCAATTTCCTCCTGTGTATGACTTTCTAAAACACAAAAACTCAATTTTTTTGGGTTAAATTTGGGGCTAGGTCCCACAATGGGCACCAAAAATGTTAAGCGAAAATTGGAGTAAACATGAATAATCAATATATCAACATCAAAATACCCAAAACTTAATGAAATATAGAAACAAAGAGATTAACTGAACAAAAGAACTTCAAAAACCTTTGCAAACCTCAAAGCTTCATAGCTTCCGTTGGTTGCCTATCTCAATTGATCTTGCATGTATAAATAAGGCCCTCAGAGAGTGCACTTCCTTTCTATGATTCCAAGATTGTCAATGGAGAATGGCTATGATAATGCTTTGTAATGAAGATGAGCTTCACAACAATGATAGTAGTATGGTAACAAGTGTGATCACAAGCAATGAAGGAATTGGTGCCAAAGGCGCACTGTAATTCCTACAGAGTAACAATACTTAAAGTTTGGATGATTGAAATTATGGAAGAATAGGGTTGAATTTATAGACTTGAGAAAATGAAGATCAATGGTATAGAATGGTTGAGGAACGTGCGCTAATAAGAAGAAGACATGTGTCTTGCTATATTTTGCATGAGAGGAATTAATAGAATAGAAGGAGTTAACTGAAGAGTTTAAATCAATTAAAAGAATAGATCAATCAATTAAGAGAATAGAACTATAGAATAGAAATTGCATGAGGATGAGAAGATATTTTAACTCAATTAAATATTTAGAATATTCAATTGCATTTGCACAAGGAATGAATTATATTTAGAGATAACTCAATTTAGAAGAAATAGACAACTTAAATAAATATTTGATTTATTTAAATTTAGAGAAGATATTATTGGAAGAAACAATTAAATAACTGGTACTATTTAATTTAGAATGATTTTGGAAGAATAAGATAAAATATTTGATTGTATTTTATTTTTGGAGATTGAGAGGATTTAAATAAATTTGATTTGATTTATTCAAATTTGGAAGAATGATTTGATTTAATTAAATAATTAATAATTATTTAATTCTTTGGAAGAATTTAATTAAGGATTTTATTTAATTTTGACTTTAGAAGAGGTAATTAAATATTTTGTTATTTAATTAACTTAGAGGAATGTGAATCAAATAAATAAATTTGTTTGTTTATTTACTGATAGAAGAATTAGAATGAAATAAATATTAAGAATATTTATTTAGACTGAATCGTGTCATTTTTAGGCGTATACACTACCAATAAAGCTTACACTCCAATTACAAATATCTAAGGTGCCTTCTACTTGGGAAATCATTGTAATTTATAGTTTTGCTAAAGACAACTACTACCATCCTATGCATGTGGTATAAATACTTTATTTTAACTAACTAGTGGACTACTTAAAAAACATATGCAATTGCATCTACACCTTTATTTACTACTACCGAGTGCTGAATTAAAAAGTATATGCACCCAATTAATATTAGCTAATATGTAGCAAAATAGGGTTTGTAACATTTTCCCCCTTTGAAAAGCTTTATTTTCAAAGCTTGAAATGAGGAAACTTGGAGAGAATGCAGGTTGGTTTCCATGTGGCATATTTAGACTATAAAACCTTCCATTGGATGGTGCTTCCACAATAGTGTGTCCCACTTAAGGGACATCTTGATTTTTGTCTAAAATAACATATTTTTTAGAAAAATTAATGATTTATGCCTTGACCTCGAGGTTCCATCTAAAGGGGTTTAATTGAAGGGGATTAGATAAAAACCCATAGATTAAAACCCCTTGGAAACAACCCCCTAGTCTTAAATCAAACCCTCAATGAAGTCTCCTCTACGCCTATCAAAATGCTGAAAAAACTAATTTTGCTTCATCTTTTGGAGGATAAATGAAGTCATTTAGAAATTCTATTTTGTAAGTATGTAGCCCTTAGTATAAGCTTTCCAAAAAGTATGATTTTGTATATATTTCATATGATTATTATATTTATTTTCTATTTTCTAGTGAACATAGGCTTTTCACTGAGCATCAAGGTCTCTATTCCACACATGCAAAAAAATTAAAAAATAGAGATTTTTTTTTTAAAAACTATCTACACACTAGGTACTGATGTTCTTGTTTCAACAAAGAAAAAGAAGTTAACTTGGATACATACAGAAAAATTTATGTTGTATTGTATAAACCTATGTCTGAATTATAATTAACCTCACTTCAAAAATTAATAAAAAATATGGAACAAAAATTTATGGAAAAATATCTGTGCACTAGATATTAGTGTTACAAATAATAAAAATTTATATTTTTATCATTTCTGTAAAAAAATGTTATGTTGTATGGTATAAACGTCACTTTTTAAAAATACTATTAACTATAAAAAAGAAGTTATTAAAAGTTATGTAAAAAAATTCATAAATTATTTCTTAAAATTTTAAAAAATACATTTAGAATCTACACAAATAATTTAAAAAATCATTAGTTCACATCATCTTCAAATTCTTAATAGATTAATTGCTATAGGTGTCAGAAAGTGAAAAATTGGTTAAAAATATTGATTTCAATGTCCCACTTTGGCCAAAAAGTGGAACACACTATTATGGGCATCTTTAGGTTGTAGAACCTTCCATTGGACTAAAATATGATCTGTAAATGAAGTGTGAAGGTGCTTGGTGCATTTGCCCAATATAAACATAGGTTCTAAAAAGATGGATCTCTCCTCATCCAATGCTAGTAACTTCGTTGGAGTTCAAGCATTAGTCCCAATAAATTTTTTGAGGAAAGAGATGAAAAATTGGGTGGATCTTAGAGGAGGGTGGGAGTACCCACTTGTATACCACCTCACTAATGTGTTGGATTACCTAGTAAGGGCCATAAAATTTTAGACCTAACTTATGACCTCACCTATCCTATAATGAAATTTTCTATACATTTAACTATTTATTATACTTATATTTATACTCATTTCTAGTAACATTCCTTATCCACCTTAATATTAACACTTTCTTGTTATAGATCAATCCTATGGCATGCTAGATTGCTCACCCACCACATGGAATTGACCCACAATTTAAAAATTTAAATTCTAAATCTATATCAACTCTTGTCTATTCCACTAGCTATTATGAGCCACTTGGTGTTCATTTATGCGATTAGTTGTTATGTCTTGGCATTTAAAGCTATGTTTCACCAACTTTCTAGGATGGAGATGATAAGAAATAGGGGAGCGTATTTTTGGGATGTTAAGGGATGGGTGTTAGGAAAGACGTCTCAACCTTGCAATTAGAAAAAGTGTAATTTTTTAGTTATAAAAACATGAAAACTCAATCTCTAGACTATAGGGTTGGTTTTTAGAAAAACTAAAATCTATGGGTGCTTTGCACTACCATTAAGGGTGCTTAGTGCATATATTTATTCGATCTCTTCAATTTAAAAAAAAAACGAGCCCAATCAACCTCCCAGATCAAAAGTTATGGCCTCTAAAAGTTGGGCCTCTTGTATTGGAAAATGTGTTGGATTGAGAAAAGAGTTGTAAAGGGGAGTTAGACATGTTGATGCATGTTTTTACACATCGTAAGGCATCTATGATTGGAGATAATGAAACCCTAAGAATTTGGATGCCACTTTTGGGTGGTTTCAGCTCATGGTTTTGTAATATACTGTTCAATGGTTTCATGTATTGTGTGTCCTATATATTAGGTGCTTGAGATGGAGGTTGTGTGTGAGAGTCTTATAGATGTTGAGTTTCCTTTGGATCATTGTTTGGTCATACTCCTATGAAATCTTTCTCTGCAAATATATCACGATCTTGTTGATTTGTGAATAATATATTGGGTGGATTTTGGAGTGTGGGGTTTTTCTCTCAAAAGGGTTAATTACTGCATTGTGGTATGATTTTTATTTATGTTTATTTCTATATAATTTTTGCAATTGTTGTAAATATCTAAAATTGTTTGCATAACCCTCCTCTTAAGCTTAGTGTAGAAAGTTGTTCCGCTACCTTAGCTTCCTTAATTACAAGAGGTATCAAAACTTGATCACCTTTGGTTTTAGTTGTGGGATGTTTAGTTTTTCAAACTAATATAGTTTTGAGTGGGAGTTTATGGAGAAGACACTTTATGATCTTGTTGTAGGAATTTTTAGATGGTGAGCATATAAGGGAGAATAGAGGTAGAATTTTTTTTTGGTTACAAATTTGAGATGTGGAAGTTGAAGATGGAAGATCTGTTAATTGATTGAGATCTATGGGATGTTGTTGATGAGCATGTTTCAAGGCTTAAAAATGCTACCTTGGCTGCTCAATATGATGTTATGGACTATAAAGCCAAGGGCCTAATCAAATTGTGCCTCAAAAACTCTATTTTAATCAATATCCATGAAGAGTCCTCTGCGAAGAAACTTGGTGAGATATATTAAGCCAAATCTTTAGTGAACAAGATTTTCTTGAGGAAGAAATTATATTCCTTGAGAATGGAAGAGGGTGGATGAACTGTAGACCACCTGGAAGCATTCAATATGTTAGTGGCTCAATTGGCATCAGCTGGTGTAAAAATGGATGAGAAGAGATGTCAAATCCTGCTTTGTTCTTTGCCTAGTTCATGGGATTATCTTGTTATGGCTATTGGGAGTACTTTTGTTGTCTTGAAAGTTGAAGATTTTGTGGGTTCTATAGAGATGAGGAGGAAAGTAGTCTCCCTATTATTTTAAAATTTTACATCTTTTGAATATGTTGTCAAAAAAAAATTATGTTAAAAAATTGTGAATTGATCTGCGTGCTACCCCCAATTCATAAAATTGAAAGGTTAGACATAGGACTGAGATAAATAATAGGGAAGGAGTGGGTTTTCATCATGTGCCATGATACAAAGTGATCATTGGAAATGGCGAGTGGAGAGTTTTAAATAAGTTTAACCATAATCACATTGGGTAATTAAAATGTAATAAGATATATGCAAAATGAGAATGTTATCCTAGATCCATTTTTTATCATAAAGGACATGTCACAACTCTAGAAATTGGTGAATGTCAAGAGTGGTCCTCACGTGAGGATAGTTTCCTACTTGAAATCTATGCAAAATGAGGATGCTATCTTAGATCCAATTTTGATTGTAATGACACTCAACCTATTTCTAGGATTCTCATCCTATCCTTTCTTCAGATTTGGTATCTGAATGCATTTAGATCACCTGCATGTATGCTAATGGATTATTGTGCTCTCATATATGTATGAGTGCTGGTGTATGATTTATGCCTTGTTTGGCATGCATTGAAGGTGTAAGAATCTCCCTTATTCTTTGAATGTTGTGATGTCATTCTATTATGTTTGTTGGCTTGTGTGAGCCATTCATATTTGTATGTATTTGATTGACAACTTTGTGCCACATGTTACTTGTACACATTGGATTTACATTGTGTTACATGTTATTTATGTTGTGTATGCTTCAACTGGTGTGAGTGTTGCCATGTATTCCTTGATTGCCTGAGTGTGCTTGTACCCAATTCGACTGTTTCCTAAGATAGTGGGATGGACTTGATGGTACCACATGGTTGGGTGGTGCTAAATCACCATTGGGGATAGGCAAGCTTGGAAGATGCTCTTTGGAGAGCGTGTTCGACTCTCTTGGTATTTTATGCACTTGTATCATTTAAAATGTTGTATATTGATATCTGGTAAAATGGGGTCTTGATACCATTGTAATAAGATTTTAATGATGTTATGATGTATTCTATGATGTGGGTTATGACTCATCCATGTTTAGGATGAAACCCTTAAAATGTAATAATTATCTGTTAGATCATCTTGTATTTTTCCATACCTTAACTTGTGAGGACGTTGACAGGATTTGAATGATTTACATGTTGCTGCAATCTTATTATGTTAGCATGCTGGATTCAATTATTGTGATGTTGTAATTGATGGTTATGGATGTGTTAGTATTGGATCACATTTCTCCCACTTAGGTGGTGAGGATACTATCATTATTTTTGGCATGTGTTGACGTTGGTGTTGAACGTGCATAGTATTTTATAATGCTTTTGTCATATTTGCATATATGAATGCTATTGGCTTAAATCCTTAATTTATAATTTGTAATTTGGCTAAGTGCTTAGTGTAGATTGGTTGATGATGTCTTAGTGGCTTGTTAAGTCATCTTGAGTTGGTTGTCGATGGTTGTGTAGGGTGAACTATGCCCCTGACCCATGTGCCATCTCCTTTGCATGTGGGTATGTCCATGCGAGTTGAGTGTGTTTGGTTAGGTGTCTTGTGGCACTCCATCCTGTCATGATGAGTGTTCCACTTGGTGATCTTCTTTCTTGTTGGAGAGTGTGTCAGTTTTGTGCTCTTTCGAAGATCGACAAGTTTGGAGACCTCAGAATCATCTCCTAGAGCTTGTTTTGTTTTTTGTTAGTTCGTAGGAGGCCTAGGGATGGATTCCTTGGTAGTAGAGTCCCTGTTTGACCTTAGGTCAAAGTTTTGAGTAGGTGTTTTGAGGAAATTTTCCGTTCAAACACTGTGGAAGGATGACAATGCTAGACTTGGATGCTAGCACTAATTTTTGACCCTAGTGCTAGAACTAGACACTAGTGCCAAGAAGGGACACTAGTGGAACGCGTTATAGTCATCCTAGGATGTTGTGGTCCTTTGACATATTGTAGTCCCTGGGTTGTTAGACAATGAGCATTTCTTGACCTTTTTTTGAAGAAACTTTGTATACGATAGTTGTTCCCCTTGGTCCTATGAGCCTTCCCATTCCAACACCTTGTCATTAGGTGTCCTGGTTTGGGAGTTATTCCCTCTTTTGCATTGGGAAGTATGCCTTTGCACAAAATCAACTGGTGGCCATTCCAATTGGTTGAGGGCATGTACCTCCTAGTTGATCCATCTCTTGAGTGAGATTTTCCCTTTTTTGGGGATGTCATTTTATGTCATGATGGAATGGATTCAAGGTAGTTGTCACTCTCATCCTACTCCATGTGTTCATGAGGAGCAAGGTTGTTAACATGTGTTTGATTTTCGTCATGGAGTGAGCTCTATTCTCTCACTTGGTCATTGTGTTGACTTGTCACATGATGGGTGAAGTCTTTCGCTTGTGCCACCTTAGTGCAATGGTGATGTCATCTTAGGTGTTGCTATGCTTTTTACAACACCTTGTGTGTGCGTGAGTGCAATGCAACATGTAAATGTCGCACTTGCAAATGCAAAAAAAAATGTTCATCTGATGTTTGTTCAACTAATGTCCTAGGTGAAAGCTTTGGGAATTACAAGAAGTTCTTGAAGATTTTTAGCACCATGAAGCCTTTGCTCCAAGTTTGTTCTTTGAAGTATCCAATGATGAGTTTCTTTGTGGAGATGACATTTGTCTTCCTTTGCCCGCCTTTTGAGAGGATCTCTTTAATGATGAATTTCAGAAAGTGGATTTGTCATTTTTTGATCTTCTTCCCAAGTTTGAAAGAATTCTTTGAAATGATTGTAGTTAAGAAAAAAAATTTCTCTTCATCAAGAAAATGATCCTATGTTCATGGAACTTGTTGGTCATGAAGTGGATGTGCAAACAAAACAAATAAAGACTTATTGACTTCAAGACCTACATAAAAGTGGATCAAATTCAAGATTCTTTCTTCTTAAGGCATGAGAGAGCTTCTTATTTCCAATTTGAACTTTCTTCAAAATCTTTACAATTGGAATGCAAGTGTTTTGAATCTTTTGCATCCCCATTTTCCAAAACTTCTAGGATTTCACTAAACACAAGATTCTTGTTTTCCATGTCCATTAAGGCTTGGATTCCTTTACCTCACCAATTACTCCTAGATTGTTGAGAAAAGACTCTTAATTTTCTCAAACTGTTAAGGACAAATATAGCTACTTTTTGATTCTCTATTTTTGTAAATTGGATTTGCAGTTTGAAATGCAATTGCAAGCAAGGTTTACTAGTTCAAAATGCAAGTTGCAATTGGATCTCAAAACTTGAAGTGTAAAAGGTCTGTAGTTCTTAGTCTCAGTGCATGTTGTATGATGCAAGTTGCAATCAATCTCTCGAGTTCGAAGTGCAAGAGGTCCAAGGGTTCGAAGTTTTGTTGCGATTTGCAAAGGTGCAACTTGCAAATGTTTTTTGAAACCCAAGGTTGCTCTAAGGTTGAAGTTTGGAGTTGGGTTGACACTTTGCATAGTACAATATGTAACTGGACTCCAAAGCTCGAGAAAGAACATAATGCAATTACAACTTGAAATTTGAACCCAAGCTAGTGTTGTTGGTTGCGAGTTGCATCCCATTTCCAAAGTCTGAGCCAAGTGCAGGTTTTTTCTTCAAGTCCAAACTTTGGCAGTTTTACCCTTTTGCTTCTTGTATTTTCGAGATCGGAGGGGTGGTTTAGTAGGGATATTGTAAGGCTTTTCTAGTGACCTTGGAAATCCCAACTCTCCTTGTCTTGTTTTCCATGCCAACCATGGTGTTGTAAAGTCTTCTACTTTTTCACCTTGCATTGTTTATTGGTGTGCATTCCAAGTGTGTCATTACAGGTTGTTATGACACCTTGGGTACATAGGATTGTTTTGTGGCTTGCTTAATGCCTCTTTTATATTGTAACAATTTGTTCATCTGATTTTTATTCATTAATGTCTTGAGTATAAGCTTGGGGTATTATAAATTCCTTTACCTCACCAATTAATCCTAGATTGTTGAAGAAATGCTCTTGCTTTTGTCAACATGTGAAGGACAAATATAGCCTTGTTGTCTACCCCTTCCACCTAAACATAAAATTTTGGTTTGTTTCCTTTTTTTTCTATGGTGTTTTCAACATATGCAATAATTGTTATATAATTCCTCATTTATAGTGGTCCCTTGTGTCTGTGAGGTGTTTTCTCTCTTTTTCTTTGTGTCAACTTCTAAAATTTGGCAATGGAACATCTACCAACATGTTTTATAATTGTAGAATAAATGATAACATATTTGCAAATACCAATTTGTATAGAATCCTACATCATCTTGGGAAGCAAAAAGTAGATTCACTGAAGGAGGAGCTTATATCTTAGTTCAATTTCAGATACGTACCTTAATGGTATAAAAATGTTGGTGTTGGAGGCAAATCAAAAGAAAGGCAAGCTTTCTAATTGGTATGGATAGCGGATAAAATGAAAAGCCATGATCTTGACATTAAAAACAAGGGTCACGAGTAAATAATGAAGATACATTAGAGTTAAGGGAAGAATCTCAAGACCTGTTTTACCCTCCTTTAATGGCTCTTTGAGTGTTGTCATCAGAAGGACATGGGTTTGCAAAAATACAAGGAAACTTGAATATTTGACAAGAGGACAACTTTTCATACTAAGTGATGTAAGGCTCCCTCATCTACACCTTGTGAACTGAGCTTTGAAGATCTTGATTGATGCAGTCAGGGTAGGAGGGTCCAATGAAGGATTGCCCAACCTTGCATCCTTAAGCAATCAACACCATGATCATAACAAAGATGTAACAATAACATACAAATAACAATAGAATGATAAGAGATACTCATAAACACATGACACAAGATTTATCCTGGGAAAACCCTAAAAAGGAAAACCCATCCTCAAAAGATCACTTCTCATTATATTAGAGCTCTAAATCTCATTGCATATGCCTTTAGAGCTATTCATATGCTAGGCCACAACCCAGGTTTGCAAAATTTTATTGAAACATCATTCTCCCATGTTCTCATCTTTGCATCCTCTCCTTTCTCTATTCTCTACTCCGCATCTTCTTCTACTCTCTGCTCTGTCCTCTGCTTCTACTCTACTATCTTCTAGGCTCAAAATACCTCTACATCTTCTAGACTATTCATCTTTTCACACACTTTCTTCACACTCCTCTTCCCTTCTTGAAACAATCTTCTATCCTTCATATATATCATGCACAAGTTTTCAAAACATTATATTATCGGCCTAAATGTAACTAGCAACATGAAATGTGTAATCACCCTTGCTTGTCAACTCCCAAATCACCTGCAGTAATGTAGGAATAAGATATCACCTTGTGGTTCTCAACATAATCTCTACTGGACCTAATTTACCTCCGCACATCATTAGTTCTTGGTGCATAATCCCAATTCACTGGTGCAAGCTCCCAAACTTTTGTACAATCATTCTTCATATAGTTCGATAACACAGTCTTCACTCTGATGTCTCCAGATACCTTTGCGGTGATTTAAAACTTCTGAAACTCGATATGTCATGCCTCCTACCCTTCTCTACATAACCTCAAATCCGTGAGACCATACAATCATTTGTGGTAAAATGCAGTAGTCCCCAATGTCACTTTCTAGCACCCTGCAACTCAACATTAACAGTCCCAATTCATTGAATGAATTTTGGATGCTCCTGCATCATTGATAAACTGCTTGAACAAAATATAGGCACAAAGAAAAACTCTTAACTGCCTTTGTACTTGAAAAATCCTGACAACTTGAGAAGTAGAGAAAAACATTGAGTTCTGCCATGGAGAAATAAGCTATGTATGCACCTCTAAAACCTGATTACACAAATGGGCAGAAATTGGCACTTAAGAAGTCCACCAACTTGAAAGTCTGAAAGTCTGAAAGCATGTGTAGGTAAGAAAAATAATTACTTTTGCACCAAAAAACCCTTCCAGTTTGGTGGGCAGAGTTTTTACTTGCTTATGTACATACTAAGTTTGATTTCGTAAAAGTGGAGAACTAACTTGCTAGTCCACTTAACAATCCTGATGGCTTGGTGAGATGGAGAATAAATTGTATTTGTACCCCCCAAAAGCTTGATAGCCTTTGATGGTGGAGTTTCTACCTACATCTGCACTCACAAGCTTGATTGCACACAAAGGAGTGGGAAAAATTAGTTGCTTTTGCACTTATAAGGTACAATTGCTTAGACACAGGAGATTTAGATTGTATATGCTCTCTAAACATCTACCACCTCTTGGTAATAGACTGTGACATTGTGTAAGCAAGGGCCCTATTGATCATTGAGAAGCCAATGGTGTTGGTGTGAACACATAATTCACACATGTTAAGTTGGCTTAGTGAGTCTTCTAGATGTCTAGTTGAGTCTAGTTGTGTGTTGAGTTGTTGATAGTTGGAGTGAGTTGTCTTATCCTCTAATTGACACATGTTGTAGGAATATCTCCACCTTTCACTCCACCTTCTAACTCTCACCTTGCCTTTATAAGCAAGGCTCATTCATTGTATTTCATAGAGTTTAATACAACTTCATATGATCTTTGTATAGATTCTTACTCCATTGTTTTAGCATCTTCTCTTGTCATCTTTGTGTGTCGATGGCTTGGTTAACACTGTGGTTTCCCTAGCAATCAGCGTATTCCTTGCATTATGCAATCGTCATCAACACAAATCTATTAGCGGTTTTCTCCTTGGAAACAAAGTGGTTGGCATTTCTTGTCATTACACAGCAGCCTTTTCACATCTGCTATAGTTATCATTTGAGATAGGCAGGTCAGATCGACTAATCAGTGGCAGCCTTATTTGCATCACTGACATCATGTCTCTAGCAGTCTGAAACACTTTACCAAGCGGTCTACATTTTTGTTTTAGCTGCAGTCAACAGTTTATACACCGGTCGACATTGTTTTTGATCTCTTGGCGGTTTCAAAGCCGGTAAAGGTGCCAGCGGGGAGCCTTTAGGCTCGGGGCCCAATAGATGTACACCTACAAACTCTTTCACCGGTGGTCATTGTCTGAAATCAGTGACCAAATACATCTGCAGGCTACCAGATATTTTCACAGATCTTCCGACACTGTTTATCACCCAGCGATCCATTCAAAGTGATCACGTTTGGCCATCTTTGATCTGCTCATTCGGCGGTCAACTCAAAACAACTTCTACGGTGGTTTTGGACAATTGCATAGTCATTTCCTGTTTGAAACCCGTGGTTTTCAATTGCTCTATGGCAGTTTTGACTGTCTAAACCGGTGTTTTAATCCTGACTGGCGGTGTTGAAACGGTGGTTTTTCCCTCTGATTGGTGGGTTTGCAACAGAGGGCATTTTTTTTTTGCCTCTTAGACTATTTTTTGCTCACAAGCAATTTTTCAGTGACAAGAGCATATTCTGGCCATGAAGAATATTCCGTTGATAGGGGCCCTGTTTTGCCCTCAAAGTCCTAAAGTAGGGCTTTTTTTTCTTTTTGTACAACTTTTGCCCACGGTGTCGAAATCAGGAAAATTATATATCGTTGGAAAGCTGACAGAGAGCTCTTCCAAGTGGTTTAGAATTTTTCTTTGATTTTTCTGTTTGACAGCATTTATTGTAGGTCAAAGACAAATCTTCCTTTTTGGCTCCTGAGCTCATAACTTTTTGCCACGATCTCCAATTTTCACGATTCAAGTGACATTGGAAAGGTGTTTAGGAGCTCTACACAGCCATCCATGAACTTTTCTCATATTTTTTTCCAAGTGCATTTTATTCAATTTGTTGATTTTTTGACATTTGAGTGATAACTTGGGCATTTTGATACTTGAGAGGGTTAAATTTGTTTTGAGAGGATTTGTTTGTTGCAATACATCATTGTGAGTGATTTTAATCTTACTCGAATCTCTCTTTTAAGAGATTTTGTTGTTTTTCCCAGTTTGGTCCCTTGAGGACAATTGTAAAATGCACTAAGTATAATGTGCCACAAACAAATTAGGGGGGGGGCTCTCTTACATAGTAAAGGGGTGTTGTTGTCTTGTTGTCTCTCTTTTTCATCATGGATGTGCCTCAATTTCCACTTTTAACTCCATATAATTATCTTGAATGGAAGAAAAATATGGAGTTTGTATTGTATAAACAAAAGTTACATAGAATAACTTTAGGCACAGATCCTGAACCCACAGGTGCTACTGAGAGAAGAAAATGGTTAGACAGAAGAGATGAGGCTTTTGGCACACTTTGTCTTGCTATTTCTCTAGATCTGAGATTTCATGTTGATTCTTGTACTACACCAAATGAGATATGGACAACACTAGACAATCTATTTGGCAAGCAAGATAAAATAAGAAGGTTCAAATTGGAGAATGAGATAATTGCACTTAATCCTCAAGACTTTGATCAAATCGAAGACTTCTTCACCAAGTTTAAGTCTCTCAGGTTGCAACTCAAACACAGTGGTCTTGAGAAAGAAGATGAACAATTGATTCTATCTATTCTTGCAAAATTGGGTCCTGCATATTCAGTTTATGTTTCTACCTTTTATGCTACAATGGATGCTTTTTGGTAGTAAGTTTACTATGCCTTCACTTGAGAAGTTTGCTACACAACTCACAAGAGAACAAGCCAAGCTACTACACATGGGCACATTGAAGTCTCCTAGAAAATAGGCTCCAGTTGCAACACAAAGCACACAAGATCCTAAGACTTCACATAATAAGGGAAAGAAACAAAAGGATTCAAAGTCTAATGAGCAAGAGAAAATCAAAGAAAACCCCCAACTCTTCTTCCAAAGAGGAGTCAAATAAGAAGAAGAAGCCAAAGTGTTCTTATTGTAAGAAATTGGGTCATGATGAGACTAAATGTTATGAGAAAAAGTTTGAAGAGATGTCACAACTTCTTCAAAAACATAACATTGAGTATTCTCCATCAACAACAATTTTACCCAAGTCTTCTTCTTCGCCACCATCATCATCTACATCTACAGGGACAGTAGGCATTGCTTATGGGACAGATAAAGGAAAAGGACAGGCACTCTTTGCTTCTACAAGTCTACAGTCAAAAAGATGGCTTCTCGATTCTAGAGCTTCTCATCATATGGCATTGTCACAGGGGATGTTCTCTTCATTTTAGTCATGTACTTCGCCACCTATTTTGATGGGTAACAATACATACATGTATGCAATTGAAAAGAAATATTGATGTTGGAGAGAATACATTCAACAATGTGTTGTGTGTACCTTCTTTGACAGCAAATCTCATTTCCATCTACCAGATTACTCATTGTGGTTTAGGGAAGACAATTGAGTTCACTCCTGATTCTGTGATCATACAGGACTTAGAGAGCAGAGATATCATTGCTGTTAGGATGGCTAATCATGAATCTTGCTTGTACACTTTCTCCCATTTTGTTTCTGATGATGATGTAGATCCCTTGATTGATATTCACACTCATGCATCAAGTATGAACCATGTTTCTAAGGAGAAGTTTGGTCACTTGAACCTTGGTGTTCTTGCATCTACTTTGGTTCCTGAGACTAGTTTTGAGCTTCTTCCTTCTCCTTCTTCTTCAGAGATTGGCATTAGCATAGCTTCCTCCACTTCAGTTGAGCAGGATATTGTTTGTCTTCTAACTATAGGTTTTTGGGATGAGTACTTGATAGACATTGCAAACTTGTTTTGTGAGTCTTATCGTGATGACTTGGAGGACATCATTGATGACATTCATCTCCTCTTTGAAGGAGTTGGTTCTTCTACTTTGGATGAGCTGACACCATCTTCTCCTCTTCACTTGTCATAGTTTGGCACTAAGTTGGAGCATCTTGAGCATCATTCGGAGGATACTTTGTCTTTGGGGATTGATGATCTTGAGTTTTCATCTTGTCTTGGATTGTCACATTCTTTGATTGGGCATGCAACACCTGATTATGTGGCATCTTTTGGTTGTGACATGTGGACACTTGAGCAGTTTTCAGAGATAGCATACATCATGAGGCTTTTTACCTCATACCTTGAGATGGAGTTTCTTCGACATCAACCTTTGGACCTATTTCTTCCTAAGGGGAAGAATGTTGTTTGCAAGCTTTGGATTCTCTTCAGCATTCATCTTCGGGCATTCACCATTGACACAGGAGCTACTTCATTGTGGGGGGACCTATAGTCTCACACTTGCTCTCCTATGGGGGGGGGGGGGGGTAATTGGTTGTATATATGTGTTGGATGTCATTCTTGGGGGGTCTTGAGTCCTCCTTCCATCACATCTTTCATTATTTCTGCATTCTCACTTTTGGAGAGGAGTTTTGTCCCATGAGGTTTTCTCCTTTTCTCCACTTGAGATTTGTTGTACGTGGGTACCTAACATGGCCTAGTAGCTGGGACACATCCATCATTGCATCTTTGTTTTAGTCAACTACTGCCTAAGTTGCACTTAAGGGGGGGTGTTGGTGTGAACACATAATTCACACATGTTAAGTTGACTTAGTGAGTCTTCTAGATGTCTAGTTGAGTCTAGTTGTGTGTTGAGTTGTTGATAGTTGGAGTGAGTTGTCTTATCCTCCACATGTGCAATTAGTTATCATCCTCTAATTGACACATGTTGTCAGAATATCTCCACTCTCCACTCCACTTTTCACTCCACCTTCTAGCTCTCGCCTTGCCTTTATAAGCAAGGCTCACTCATTGTATTTCATACAGTTTAATACAGCTTCATATGATATTTGTATAGATTCTTGCTCCATTGTTTTAGCATCTTCTCTTGTCATCTTTGTGTGGAAGGCTATCTTGATTGCAGGTGATCCTGGCTTACTGAGTCACATTGACTCTTACAAATGGAATTGAGAGTCATTTGATTTTAACAAGACTCTAGAATGGAGCTTGAAATGGTGCATATTACAATATATGTTTGATAGTCTGCAAGTCTCATAGAAAGAAATAACATTAATTCCCACACGAATGACCAATGTTGCTAATGGAGTCAAATGTGACATCGATCAAGAATAAGTTGGAAGATGCAAGCAAGAAGACATGCGAATGGATAATATTACCAAGTGTAGTTGATTTAAAGGAACTTGAATTGCCTATCTATGAGGAAAAATGAAACACTAAGATGCATAAAGATAGTGGCAAAAGTCAAAAGGGATGCAAGAATGGCTAGATAGTTTAGTTAGAGATCAATTGAAGGGAGCTAGAGAAAATAAACTTTAGCTACTTGTGACATCACCAAAAGATGTGAAAGGTTTTCCTTTTGTGAAGTCGAAATGAATTTTTGGTGATAAAGAGGTGCATGTTTTGGAGCCACAAATTTTCATATGGCTCAAGCATGGAAAAAGTGGCATGAAGAAGCCAAAGTAGAATTCAAGAAGAAATTGTTGGAAGATGTGGGGCTTGGTTAAAAAATGTGTTGCTGAAAGACAAGAATATATTTTATTGTTTTATGATAGTCATTGCAAAAACATGGTATGATGAGAATGAAAAGAGATAAGAGATCTACCTAGTTGTCATTTCTCATGCAATTTCTAAATAGTTGGTTGGTTGGGCTCATTTTGACATGATTGGATTGTGATGTATATTGTTCTTGAGGGTGATGACAAATAATACCATGTTGATATTTAGGAATTTGATGCTCTTTTCTGAAAAAGTTAAGAGGATTTAATGATGTGATTATGGGAGAAAAAATGGAAAGGTTTAAGTGCAAAAGAAAAGAAACCTTATAAAAAGAAAAGCGAGACACATTTAGGAAAGTGGAGATCTCATGCACATTTGCACTTTTTGAGTGCAAAAGAAAATAAATCTTATGAAGAGAAAAGGGAGACACATCCAAAAAAGTGGAGTTCTTGTGCACTTTTGCACTTTTTCCAAATGCACATGGGAATTCTAAAAGCCAGACGATAATATGGAGGTGGGAAATTGGAGTTCTCAAGCACTTTTGCACTTCGTGCAAAATTACTTCCTAGTTCCAAAATGTCAAAAAAGTAGAAGGAAGGAGGGAATTGAGGCTCACTTATATTTTTGCTTTTTTACAAAATTGTTGATATTTCCCAAAGCTCTGCCCAAGTGAAAACTATTCATTTGTTAGGCAAGACCATGCTTTTTGATTTTTCTTTGTTATATAGGATCAACAAAGTAAAGAGCTATCTTAGGGTCATGTTGCAAAATAAGCCAAGAAACTAACACTATGGGGAGAATAATTAATGTTGCTGCCAATTATCATCTTTGATACAATTGCGTTCATGAAAGAGATTGGTGCAATGTAGTTACTTGTCATTTGGATGATCCTTGTACCAATACATGATGTCTTTTGAACTTTGTAATTGGTGAACATTTGTTGAGGCCACTATGTGAGGTGCCAATGCCAATAAAGGCTTGGTACAAAGGGTGATGGATAGATCAATTTAATCTCTAATTAGGGTTTAGTGGAGGCAATTATGTTGGTATTTGGAAAGAAGGAACCTTGTGGACATCATGGAGCAATAGTGGGTCTTGCTTGTGAAGCTATAAACCCCCTTTGATAAGTAGAGGTTATAATAGAGATATTAAGGTTTAACGATCTCAAGAGTCGTGAACTACAGTCTATATGAAAAATGGTGTGCTTAAAGTAACTATTCCTAAGTTTAAAGAAGAGGGAGTAGAGCATCATGGGTTTTTTGTCTATGATTTCCAAACTTCTAGAATAGAACACTAAAGTGAAGGCTAATATTTGTAGTGAGATTGTTTGTGAACAAAATATTCTAAAAAGAAAGCATGAGAGTTGCATAGGTCTTTATGCATTGAGGTAAAGGCTTCCATAAAACTAGAAGAAAACAGTGTTAAGAACCTCAAAAAGAAGTCTATGCAAGTGAAATCTTTTTAAAGCTAGATTTTTGTGCAAAGAAAAAAGGTAAAGTTATTTGTCACTTGATAAGACATGGGTTATATGATAATGTGCTTGAAAAGGACTTGGCAGCGACAATTCATATTGAAAAGGATAATATATTAATCTTAGATAAAATGGGATATATGAATTTCTTGTAAAGTGGATGGGTCTTGATTACTATGATGCAACATGTGAAAATAGTTGCAATGAATAGATAATGGAGAGTACTTAAGACACTCTCATTTCATTGTAAGGATGTTCTTGACCTATCATTGTCACCAAATGGCAATTTCTTAATTTTTTAGTTTGGGCTAGTGCTATCATGTCCAACGCCCCTTTTCATCTTTGATTTGGACTATGATCAATAGACATACAATTCCCTTTCTCTAAGGGAAGTAGTGTACTTCTTGATGGATAATGGTAAATACAAGATTTGTTATGTTAATCTCTCTTAGAGATTTGAAGGAGTAGACCCCAATAATAGGTATGTAAATCACAATATTATTTTCTTTGATGTAAACATGAGAGCACTTGATGGACTAGAGGGACTAACGTATGTGAAAAAAAGATCTATATTAAGAAGGTTTCCTCATTATGGGTTTGGTCCTCTAAGACTCATATAGAGTATGGGAGCTAACTAGTGTAGGAAGAAGAAACTAACGTATATGAATTTCAGTTCTTGTTCCTTTATCTTCTTTTCGATATCCTCACTTACTTTGGGCCAGGATAGACAAAATTTATATATATCACTTCTATCATTTAGAGCATTTTGAACACTCTTTATACTGAGAGCAAGTATAGTCCTATCATACCCTATCAGTCTCTTAAGTTCAATAAATCTCTTATCAAAAAACTTATTTTTGACTTTTGGCTCTGTAGACTTCTCAAAGGACTCAAAATGAGTATTTACAGAAATTACAAGATTTTTTAGATGTCCGGAGGGGGAATCAGATGGACTCTTTTGGTAGGAAGGCATTAACTTTTCCAAAATGCCGATTGCAAGCCCCAGTAGCTCATTGTCCTCCATGTGGAACGTTAACATATTTTCTCTAGCCTTTACTTGGGTGAATGATGCTATTTTCATCAATTGAATTGGAGACAGAGCATCTGGATTGGCTAAACCTTGGAGTAGTTCAGGCTCATCAAACTCAATCATCTCTTTTTCAAGAAGACTTTTTACTACATCTGCAGTGTCTCTTGCAACATTTTCTGAAGCATCCTTTTGTTCATCAAATTTCTTAGTATCTACTTTAGGTGCTTCAACATTTGCACCATCTTCTTCTGCTTTATCTTTCTTTCCTTTTTCCTCCTCTTTCTCTGCTTTACTTTTTTCTGTGTTCTCTACAGAGGAACTCTTTCCTATTTGTTCACCACTTGCTACCTAATCCAGAGGGCTCTGTGTAGTGGCAGTATCCTCTTCTTTTCTAGAAAGATCAGGTGGAGGAGTTACTCCTGCATCAACTATTTTTTCTATCATATCTATGTCCTCCAGATTGACTTGTTCCTCTTCCTGGACTTCTCCAACATTCAGATCTAAAAATCCAACATTAGTCTCTTCATAGGTTAACTCCGGAGGATCTAAATTAACACCTTTGTCATCAATTTTTTTTTAATCTGTTCTTCTAGAGCTTCATGTTCCGGAGTTGGAGGATTGGCTTCTTGTACTTATTTTTCTGAAATAATATAATATTTATCTTTGTCTAAATCCTTTCTCAAGATTTCTTCTGTTTCTTTTGCAATTTCCTCAGTTTCACCAAGCATTAGTTTGTTCATCCGGACCTTCCTTCTGAATTTATCTTCAACTTCTCTGAGGATTTTATCTGCTTCTCTTTTGGTCATCACATGACACAAAGTGGAGGGAACATACTCTCTGAGTTCTATGTCTTTATCTTTAGTTGCTTCTTTCCTCATTTCTAGTACTTTCCTTAAACTTTTAGGAAGTTATTGTAAAATTTTCAATAGGGCTCTATTGAATTTATTCAAATATATGATAATGGCATCTTCTAAAATTTTCTTATTTGCTTGATTAAAATTATCATAGTAAACTCTAACAAGCTTTAAATTTCCATGAACAGTGATTGTTTTTACAATTTCATCAATAGTCGTAGCAACCTTACCAGTGACTAGCTTTTTACTAGCCTTATTACTTCCAGAAGGCTGGTCTTCAGAAGTCTTTGAATTTCTAACTTTCTTGGATCTTATTTCTTTCACTTCTTCATCTGTCTTTGTCTCTTCATCATCTTTTGTGCTCTTATGGGTTCTTGTGGCCTTGGTTTTCTTTCTTTTCCCTCCACCGAATGGGGTGGCTTTAGTGGAAGTGGACTTGAGTTGCTTAGCAAGAGTTGTAGAACTCCTTGTCTTCCTTGAGGAGCTTGGTGGGATTTCTGGAGTGACTGCCAGCTCACTTTTTACTTTTTCTTTTGTAGTCTACTCAGTGCTTTTCTTCATCTTTTCAATTCTTTCTCTATTTTGCTTTATTGCCTCCTTGGTTAGGCCAATGCTCTCAACATACCTTTCAACTTGTCTTTGCACTTTTCTCTTGGTCTCAGGCTATCTAAGCTCCACATGTAATTTTAGACTTAGTTCCTTGTAGGTTCCAAACCTTTCCATAGAGGTATCTTTAGGTGTGCTCAGAAGATGCTGAGCATACATATCCAACACTCTTCCATCCACCTCATAACCCATAGGCATTATCCAAACTATCCTTGGTTCTACAGCTTCCATCAAGCACTGATCTGTGTCAACCATGAAACATATGTTATTTTCATACTTCTCCTCAATTATTTTATGGATTCTTTCCCTTGCTTGCATTAAACTCTGGAAGTTTTTGAAGTAGCCCCAAATGGTAGTCTTTTGGGCTTGGGAGTCACCAAGACTGAGAAGGTGATCTCTTATTTGCCATGCTACTGGTCTATCGGTTGTCTAATGCACATTTTGAATTCCAGGTACTTCATTCATAAAATAGAAGAACAAGCATATAATCAAGGAACCATACTTGAAGGAATTTTTCTTATCTTTCTTTATCTTGCTCAAATTCTCAATCAAATGATTTTGTAGTAGTTTACATAGATCATAATTAGCATTTTCTTTTAACATTTGATAGGCTATATATATTGCAGTTCCGGAGACAGTTTTCTCTGCTGGAGTGGTAAATTTTGTACCCAATCACCATGGAGGCAAATTTGACATCTGGTTCTATAATATCATTGATGGTCATTGCCCTTTTGTCAAACTTGGCACCGGTAGCATCAGTCACTGTCTGATTTTTCATGGCTTTTAGCATGGGTAATCCGCCAGAGGAGTTTAACCCAGTTACAATCTTGATAACATCCTTTGTAATCTTGAATGGTTTCAATAGCCATATGAACTCATCATGTATCCAAATTAAGATATATCAAACCCATTCATTTTCATCAAATATCAGAAACCTAATGACTTATAGAAAATATTTGCTTTCTAGGGCTTTGTATTTCGGTTTCAATTTGTGGCTATCACCTGTTAAGTAATTGTTAAGCAAATCCAAGAGTTTCAGGTTTCCAAACTCATCCATGTTACAGTGGATGTATGCCCTAATATCCTCAACATATAGTACACCATGTGGAACCTCAGAGAATGCACCCAACAGTTCAATTTCAACTGATTTTTGTGGATGCTTCTTAAATATTGGTCGGGGCCTTTTAGTTACATCAACAACTAGAGGTGTAGCCATTTGCAAAAAATGAGAACTCAAGAGATTTCGTAGAAAACATAAAATACCTTGTTACGTAGATTAGGGTTTTTGCTCAGAAATCCTTTTCTCACTTCCAAATCTTGAGATTTCTCATCTCTAAGCTCGTCCACTTCTTTCTTCTTGATTTCTCCTGATGCAAAGTGTTTCAAATGAGGAATGAATGACCTTTTAAGCTTCGCATCACCTAATTTGTCTTTGTAATAAATGCTCTTCCCTAGCACATCTAGTTGCTATGTTTTGAATAGTCTTTCATGTATCACTCTGCAACTTGCCATAATCACTTCCTTTCTTCCGGAAATCCTTCCAAATGTTCTGAGTCAATTCAAGGTACCTTTTCTCATTGTGCCAGAACTAGGCACACAACTAATGGCTGGGGGAATTTGATTTACAATGCTGCTCCCCCTGAACCAAGGCTCCCATATCAATTCCTGGAGGAATTTTCAGCACCAGATTCCGGTGCGGATCCATTATTGTCATTCATAATTATTTTATTGACCCATATCTTGTTTGATTCATTTTGAGTCTCATTCGTATCAATTTTTTCTTTGCCTTTGTCTTGTCTCTACTCATCCAGTTTTTTGTTTACTGGATCACTTCTTCCATTGTTCCTACTTCTATAGAATCTTACAATATGACCTGATTCATTGTAGTTAAAGCACACAACATTTCTTTTTTTATAAACCTAATTTTCTCTTGATCTGCACTGATTAGCCATGTGTCCAAACCCATTGCAAACAAAGCAGTAACCATTGAAAGAATTGTTAATTCATCTATTGTTAGCATTATTCATTATCATACTTCTGCATTCATTTGATCTATGACTATACCTCTTACACTTCAAGCATTGACTAGAGAAGGATGGACCATTTTAATTTACTCTGCTTCTGCATTGAGTAGCTCTATGACCAAATTTGTTGTAGTTGAAACAATTTCCATTGAATGATGGATATCTTTGAGCATTAGGCTATCTTACTGGAGGTTTTCTAGTTCTATTTCTCCCATTCCTAGGTTGAAAATTTCCCTGTCCGGATCTAGAGATTTTACCTTTCTCATATCCAAGACCATGCTTGTCATCAACCCTTTTCTGTGCTTCGAGCAGTGCTTCAAGTTTTGTTGAGCTTATCTTGAACTTCTCCTTATATTAATTTGCAACATCTAGGTCACATATGAGAATGACAATTTGCCTTTCAAGTTATCTCTCATTGTTTCTACTTTCTTGTAGATCAGACTCTAGATGGCCAGCTATTCCATCCAATTTGCAACATTCTTTAGTTCTTTCTTTTAGTTATTGATTTAGATCTTCTTCAATTTTCTTCCTATCTTCACTTTCTTTGGTTTGCCTCATCACCCTAGATTCCATTTAAATTTTTAGAACAACAACTTCTTTTGACAGCTTCTCACATTCCTTTGTCTTTTCTTCTAAAGCTTCATTCATGCCATTTTCTTCAGGTAAACTGGATAGCTGCAGAAGTAGCTCCTTTTTCCTTTGCATAGATTTCTTTAATTTATCTTGTAACATTTCGATGGCATCATCAGCATCTTTAATTTCACCTCTCAGATTACTAATTTCTGTTTTAGACTGAACAAGCTCTTCTAGGGCCAACTGAAGTTGATCTTTGAGTGAACCCATTTAAAACTTCTTCCAAGATGTTTTCCTCAAGCTATTAGGCTTCTCCAAGGAACCAAGCTCTGATACCAATTGTTGGAAATATGACAGACAACTGAGAGGGGGGTGAATCAATTGTCACAAAACTTTGTATCTTTCTGTAGTTAATTCTTTCTTTTGCTACTTAATAACAATTCAACAGTTTAATCATGAAAACAATCAATCATAAGTGTAAGAGCAGCAACACAATAACACACTTGACACCAATATTTTTGATGTCAAAACCCGGTTAAGGGAAAAACCACAGTGGGGGTTAACCCACAAAAATTAATACCTTGTTAAAAGTATTTTACAAATGGGAATGCACATGCATTCGAGCTCACTGCCTAGAGCTCACTGCTCAAATGGAGGCTCACTTCCTATAGAAAGATTACAAGAGAATAACAAAGATTTTAAACTAATAAATAGCATCTATCCATGCAAGAGTTTCAGTTCCAGTTAAGTACAAAAATTGATCTTACACATTTCATCTTTGCTCTGCTCTTCTTACTGCTCTGCCTTCATTCACATCTTAGATTTCTGCTCTTCTCACATTTTCACCTCATTCGCATACACTTCACGCACTAAATCATCCAATTCTATTAGCTATATATATCCTCAACATGACCTACAATCATTTTACCAGTCAGCTTCAAAAACATTTAGAACTTTGTTGAGTACTCTGCTTTGTCGGCTAGATCCATACATAATATGAGATGCGGACCAAAAATTTCACTCACAAATCATCAATCATGTCAGCTACCATCACTGATTATCACCAATTGCCCAATAAACAACTTATATACATCCAGAATTAAGATCATTCACAAGGTCGGCCTGTTCTTTTATTGTCTGATTTGTTAAACTGAAACTCAATACTCAGAAGATAATATCTTTTGAGTCCTTCATCACTGGAGGACAAAACTCTAGATTTAGAGTGTCTTGACAATGCTTTCGACTACCTTAGATCCACAGCAAACCATGCCTTTCCACCAGAGAGATCCGGACCAAGATACCGGACCCTGTTACTGCTCTGTTCCTAACTGCCCAGACTTAGACGAATTCTAATTCTGACTTCCGGTATGAACAAATTGTGTTATGCGGATGATTGGGATGATCTTAGTTGCCATCAATGACAACACCTATCAATGCGAAGCAGTGTCTCTTGCCAACAGTTTCATGCATTATGATAGAGTTTTTATTGTTGTTAGATGAAAGCTCATTGTCTACCAATGGAATGTTCCTTGTTAAAGGGATTTCTTCATTCACTAATGCTTCCTCTTGGCTAGGGAGAGCATTGGAATGGCAAAGTGGTGATGGTTCTTCATTTGCTAATGCTTCATCTTGGCCCAAGTGAGCATTAGAATGAAGAGATGTGTCAATGAAATCATCCTCTTGCATCAAAATGTCCTTATGAGGAGGAACAAATTTGGGAGAGGGATCATAAGGTAAACTAAAGTTATCATCACATGTTTTTGCAATAGGTGTCATAGTGGAATGTTCCATAAAGTCATCTAAGGCTTCATCTAACATCTTGAGGTCATCACTAGTATATATACTATTGATCATGAATTTGAGGAGATCATCCAATAGACATGGGTATATTCCCATGAAGTTTGTGAAGCTATCAAAATCAGATATATAACAAAGGATTTCATATGTCAAGAACATAGAGAGATTAACATCATGAATGTGTGCTATTTGTTCCATAACTTGAGGATGTTTATTAGTGAATTTAGAGAAATGATCCATGTTTATGATGTATGCAAACAAATCTTCTAAAGAAGTAGCCATGATATATGTCTCCAAATGAATGTAAAATTGGATTTAAAAGTTTTCCAAAAGTGTGCAAAAGACCAAAGCAAACTATAGGATCTTAAATGTTTGATTTTTGTACTTTTTCTAATGCAAATAAGTGAAACAAAGGGTATTGTAAGGATTTTGATTATGGGAACCAAGTTATATGTATAATATGAGTGAAAAAAAGCAATAAGATCCTTTTTAACACACTCTTGATGAAAATCCAAGATAATGCCAAGTCAAACTTAGTGAAAATATGTCAAAATAGGCACTTTTTTCACCAAAACTCAATGCAAAAGAGCATAACAAAGGGTGTTGTGAGGAAAATGATGATGGAAAACAAATAATATCAGTAATAAAAGCCACTTGGTGCCAAAATTCCTAACACAACACACTTTTAGTGCCACTTAAGGTAAAACCTTAGTGAAAATATAGCAAAATATGCAATTTTTCACTGTTTTTCAATTCCAAGACCTAGCAAAGGGGGTGTTGTAATGAATTTTAGGATATGTAGAAATTAATACTAATGACATAAGTCAACTCAATCCACAAAATTTGTCAAAACATGCTTGGAGTGTAAACTAGGTCAAACCCTAGGGCAAAAATAGCCAAAATATGTAGTTTTTCACCGAATTTTCAATACTAGAGCCCATTAAAAGGGGGTTGTGAAGATTTTTAGGAGGGGTAGAAAATTATTACCTTGATAATATCCAATTAATGCAAAAATAAATTTCACAACACACCTATGTTGCAAGTTTATAGAGTCGATAAGGCCAAATTTAGTGAAAATCGGTATTTTTGAAGCCCTAGGTTTGAGATCTTGGGAAAAAATGCTATGTGAATGTTTTGAACTCTGATTTATGATGTAAATGAATTACTCTCATATTTTAAAATAATTTTCAAGCTCTAATATGCAAAATGCCAATGCAAATCTAATGAAAATGCATGAAAATTGCTAGTTTTTGTTGAAATTTTCTATGCAAAAATGCAAATATTTTAAATCTAAATGAAAATTTACACTAAAATGCCAGACTATAGACAAATCCAAATTTGAATGAGCCTCTAAATTAGTAGAAAAATCTGAAAGAAGATTTTGCCTACTAACCCTAGATTTTTGAATTACTAGGTTTAATGAAAATTGTCAAAATTTCTACAAAAGCCTAGCAAATTAATGATGAAAATGCAATAAAAATTATTGAATTTTTGCGTTTTTCTATAGTTTATATCAGATCTGATGCAAAAATCATGAATTAGGAAAATTTAGAAAGAATTGATGCAATTTAGTAAGCCAAACAATGCAATTTTTTTTAATTTTTCAAAATTTTCAATTTTTTCAAATTTTTCTCAATGCAATAAGATGAAAGACTATATAAACAAATGAAATCAATCCAAATCTGAAGACACACACTCAACAATTTGCAATTTAAGTCCAAAAACACGGGTTCACCAAAATGTTTAGGGTAAAATTTGGATTGTTTAATGTTTAGTGTTTAGATTTTTGAATCCTTCTTTCACCCTTTACATTCAAGGATCTAGGGTCAAGTGGCAATTCACTATCATACCCTAGATCACTGTGAGATGTAGGGAAACTTGGATTAGGGAATTCAATTATCATTTTTCCTTCTCTTATGCTTAATTGACCATTAAACCCTAATTTCACAATTACGACTATAAATAGAAGAATAACGAAAAAAGCTCTTGTAGACGGAAGTAAAATATCAAATCATAGAATACCTATTTTTGGGGTTCCAAGGTGAAAAATTTAGGGACACATGAGCAGGCATCCAAGTCTAAGGTACTAGTTTCTTTGCAAGATCCTGACCTCCTTCCGACACTAATTTGCAGTGTAACTTCTGTTTCTAGAAACTCAACTGCAGAGGACACATGAGCGAGTGCCCAAGTCTTGAAAAGGATATGGTGTCCTGCTTCTCTCCAGATCCTGAATCCTTGATGTCTGTTGATCCCTCCTATAGCTCTACTTTTTCCAAATGTGACACCTGTAACCTGCAATCACAAAACTTTGGGAGGGGGTTGTGGTGTTTAGAGGCTTGCCTCAGTCAAGCCCTAGAGGACATTTAAGTCTCTGAACACTGTTGTCAGATAGAGAGTGTGTGCCCTTGTGAGGCAGAGGCAAAAAACAAAGGAAATGATGATGAAAACACAATATAATGTCACCTTGTAATGAAGATATCATGGGAGAAAGATGCTCTTCATTCCATGATGAAATGGATGCTCACATCTGCAAACACAAACACATAAACCACACAAATATGCTCTTGCAACACAATGAAAGCCTTGAATCACCTTGAGAATAGTTGAACATCACAATTTCCATCTAGTTTACAAATGAATGCCTAAACATGCTTTTATATGCAATTACAAACACTCCTGCCAAGATTTTTGTAATTCAAACTTACCGTGTCGGCAAAGGACCCAAATAACAGTTATAAACTGACACCCAAAAATTGGGACTACCCCAAAATAGGGAAAAACTAGGGTGTGGGTGCCCAAGTCCTCCCCCCTATTTTGGGCAGGGTATAACTCAATTGGTCCTCCTAGGTCCCATTGGTCACATTACCTAGGGCTCATTCCATCGGGATGACAAATTATGAAGTAAGATGTCCTAAATGCATGCAAAAGACCCAGGAGCTAAACCTTATGAGGGAAAAGCCCCCAAGGGGACATTTTTTGATGTTACAATTGTAATATAGGGAATACTTTTTGAGTAATCAAATCATTCTCGATTTATGATCAAGTTTGGGTTAAATCTGGATTTGAGGAAAAAGGATGATTGCAGTAAACACTACCTCTTCATATTATAGAAGTTTTCTAATTATTTTCTGGGTTTTATTCTATTTACTCTTAGCTTTCCAAAACATCTTGAATTTTAGAACTACACTAAGAAATGAGAAAGTTATGATAGATTTACTACTGGATGGTTTTTCATGTTAAGGCTATTTCTATTCAATTATTTTATTTTATTATTATTCTTAAATTTATTTCTATTCACTGAATTAAGTTTGAGATTGGAGAGGAGACTAATTTAATTAAACATATTTCCTTTTTAATACATTTTTTATAATATGTTTAATGTTATTGAGTGCTTGTATTGGTAACAATGGTAAGAGGTGGATTTTATTTCCAATCATCTAGAATATTTTGTCAGCACTTGAAATTATTTTATATAGGTCAATAATTGAAGTTGAGAATCCTATTTATGTAAGTAGAGTAAATTATTTTCTTAGAATCTTTAATTTGTAACAAGACATGTATGAAAGAATAGAACTCTTGAGATACTTGGGCATTGCTCTATTGACATAGGAATTAGAAGTTTTGATTTGTATGAAACCATCTTATGGTTGCAAGTTCAAGTCTCAAACTACAAAGTCTCTGCACTATGCATACGTAGGCAAAGACATCATAGATGAGCCCTCGAGACATAAGGTCGGCCCCTTAGGGCCTTAGGCTTGTTAACTTCTGTAAATTGATAGCTCTTTTATGTATCTAATGATCTTGTAGAGCTAATGTTTTTATTCAGTGTGCAGATTTTGGTCTGATAATCGAGCAGGGTTCCAGAGCTAAGAAAGTATTTTCTCATTTTGAGAAAGGACAATCATATGTTAATTGTTTTGAATGTGTATACTTGTATATAAAACTCATATCTTAAATTTTCATTTACGATGAATAAAATAATACTTATGTATTAATGAAGTTTTATTAAGTTGGATTTAAATGAATTTCCTCCTGTTATCATATTTATTTCAATATTTCTATCTAAATTATTAATTTTACTAATATTTTCATGAGTAGGCATTACACTATTAAACTATTGCTCTCAATGTAATTTGTTTTGTTATATGATTATTTCTTGTAGTGCCTGTATTGGGTGTAGATTCATGCATCAAGTTGTTTGAATAGTTCAAGTCTTATGAAGGGCTATATTTCTTCTTGGGTGCATATTTGAGCTCCACGTGATTTGACTTTGGATTGTCACTTGTATCATTTTGTCACTGATATTCATTGATTTATTTGAGGAGGTAATTTTGCAGTAGCTTGGAAACCTTGTACTTATATGGTAAACTGTATTTTCAATGTCATTGGTAGTGAAGATCTCGACATTCACTTCAAATTCATTGAAGCAGCATCCAAAACTAGACAAATCAAGGAGGTGGAATGTTCAACTAGAGAGTCAAACTTCTATGATGCTAAAAAGACAAAGAACTTTCTTATGGAAGCAAGACTTCCATATGCTCATCCACTGATAAATGTTTGTGATTGGTTTAGATTTGTCCACTGTCATGTTTAGTAAAGCTTATCAGTCAAGGTATATGCAGAACATAGTTCTCAGTCCATACTGAGCATTCATGGTGTGAAGTCTATAGAGGAGTCTTTCATAGGACCCTTAGGCTTCATTTTTCAAGTAGTTTTTTCATGTTTTGGAGCTGTATAAGCAAAAAATAGAGCATTGTAACTTAGTTTTCTCAGTCATAGCACTGACAAACACACTTTGTAACACATTTTTCAAAGCATAGACATATTTAAGTCTTGTATCTACTATAAGAACACCTTTTCTCAATAAAAATTTAGTATTTTGCCTTCTTAATAGCTGTTTCATTATGTGCAAATGAATGGTTGATTATGTTTTTCTATGTTTTATGTTTAAACCTTAAAAGCATTGTCTCATTTCCAACACTTTTAGATAGAAATCAGTTGTGAACAAAAATAATTAAATAAACTACCAATTGACTAAATATACTACCAATTGACAGAAATCAGTGAATAAATATGACTAAATATACTACCAGTTGATAGACATCACTGAATAAATATTACTAAAAATATATAACTAAATATACTACCAGTTGATAGAAATCAATGAATAAATATGACTAAATCAATGACTAAAAATATACTACCAAATTGATCAATCAAAAAAACCAATTAATGATTGACAATAAACTACTAATGGTCACGTGACCAAGCTCAGTGAATAATATGACTAAATATACTACCAAATCAATCAATCAAAATGACCAAATAAATGACTAAAATTGGATTAGTCATAAATTTGGTCACATTATAAAGGACTGGCAACAAACTACTAATGGTCATGTGACCAAGTTTAGTAATTTATAAGTAGTTTTTAGTAGATTTTTTTCAGTCATATATTGATGTTTTTGTACTAGTGATGGTTTGCACTAGATTAGATATTTCCCAAGTAGTAGAAGTCCTAAGAAGGGATATGTGTCTATGTTGGGCAAAGAGCATTGGGTTGTGGTGTAGGTCTTTATATAGCTTTGAGACATGTCTATTTGTTTGATTTTCTATCTCAGAGGACAAACCTTGGGTAGGCCAATGGATATACATGGATTATGTGGGAAGGAGATGTGGATAGAAGATGTTTTACCTCAGGGTATGTGGATACCATATTTTATGGTGCAATTGGTTGGATACATGATGGATAGGTTGTGGTTTCTTTTTTGATGTAAACTTTCAGAGATAGAGAATATGGCAACTGCTTAGGCATATTAGGAAGAGATTTGGGTTTGAGGAGAGTGTTTAGATATAGGGTTAGAAGTAGGTTGTGATGTTAGAGCGTCACCAAAATGGTAGTATACACTACTTTTCATGTGTAGTTGGAGCACATTGATTTGTAGTTTTGGATGTTGTAGTTGCTTTGGAGGAGCCCATGAGCACAAAGAAGCATGGATGATGCATGATAGTTTTGGAGATGTTTTTCCCTTTGCAGTGAGTTTGTTATGGTTGGATCTTTACAAGTTTGGCCCCTATGCAATGTATACAAGTGGGAAAATATGGGAAGGTGTTGTACACCTTGCATATAACAATATTTGATATTTTACAATAGTGGTTCATTTTGTGTGGGACTTTACACATTGAAATTGGGTAATATTTTCCTAGGGGAGGTTGTATGTGACATTAAAAGTGTATTTATTGTGGATGACACATTTGGGAGTCATATTTTATTATACTCATTAGAAGAATGCATTTAATTTATGAGGTTCATTGTAAAATGCATTCAATATTGTAAAAGATACTTAATTCTTGGGGCATATGTTGTAAGCCACCTTGGAGATGCTTGTGTGTTGATTTTCTTTGCTTTGGGGCATTAAAGAATGGTGTCAAAGGTGGCTATGAAGCTTCTAGTGGATTTTCTCTTGCTTGTTTCTCTCTGCCTATAAATAAGATGGTTGGGATGGAGTCATTTATCACTTGTTGATCATTCACTTGATTATCTTGTACTTACTTATTGTGAGTGGAGCTTGAAGCTTGAAGCTTGGATTGTATTTCTTGGTGAGGATGTCTTTATGAGCATGAAATGGGGTGTGTGACTCTCATTTGTTCTTGGATTGATCTCATTGGGATAGCAACAATAGTTTCCCATTTCTATAAAAGAAGGCCACATATTGCACAATTTCTATAAACACTTGAAATCATCTCACACCATTTTTGTCATCACTAGCTCATCCCTTGATCATTCTTATATAGTTAATTAAATAAATCTTATTTATTTAATTAATTATTCCCATTTTCCTATCAATATTAATTAAATAACATTTTATTATTTAATTAATAAACTAACTAAATTCCTCTAATATTAATTAAATAAACATGGACTATTTATTTAATTACTTAATTTCTTCATCTCTCATCTATAGTCTAACCTTAGCTAAATAGATTCAAATATTTATTCAACTAGGGTCATCATCCCCATTCTAAAAATTAAATAAATATATCTTATTTATTTAATTCATATTTTATCCATCCAATCATTAGTTGACTAAATCTAATCATTAACCTAGTAATCATTTGCACATTCTAAAGCATGATTGATCAAAGAAAATCTTGCACAAGGTTCAAAAGTGTACATGGGTCAAAGGTATGTGCTTGATTTGTACATGATTTGTACCTAAGCATGGGCAAGGATTTGCACATCACTCCAAAAATTTAACTTTTAGATCTCCACCATCCACTTTCTCCAAGACAATCCTCCACCCTCAATTCTCCTTAAATCCTAGACCTCCACTTGTGCACCTACCCAAGGTGCCACTTGGAGGTCCTTCATGTCTCTAGTCCTCCCAAGCATCCTCAACCATTGATCTCTCCAATCAAGCCTAGCCTTTCATGTACCAATCCAAAAATCTATAAATTGGACCCCTTACAAGCCATTTTAATACAACTCTTGAATACAATATTATGTTGCCAATTTGAACACTTAACATTATCTGTCTCAACCACAACTAATCTTTGAGCACAACCACCATTGTTGATGCAACAAAGGAGCTTGTGGGTGAGAACTTTGGTTTATGTTTTCATCCTTTTGTTATGCAACCTTCTTTATGCTTAATCTAGAGGTCGCTTGTGTTTGTAAATTAAATAGGTTATGCACACTATAGCTTGTTTGTATAGGTTTACTTTCACTTGTACACAATTTCTTCCTTAGTTGACAATGTTGATCACCATGTTAAGGCTCAAAGCCTAATATTGTCTTGTGACTTTTTTGTTGCTAGAAATATATTGGTTATAATGCTTTGGAGGTTGAGTTTTTCCTAGGGTATATTTGTCTCTCTTTTTTGTGGTATATTTTTTTTATTTCTTGTTTTGTGTGATTTATATCAGAATGCTTCTAAAATTTATAGATCAGTGATACCACTGCGACATCTTTCCTGCTAAGGTTAATATGGAATTATTTTGTACTAGATGGTTAATATAGGAAACTATTATATTTCTTTACATTTAGTATCCATTTAGTATCATAATTTGTCTATGATTTCCTTTCACCTCTCCACCAATAGGTGACACCCATTCCAAATTGACTAATCTACCATTCCTTATCTCTCAAGAAAGATGCTTTAAACAAGTAGTCTACAATCTAACAAAACCTTCCAAATATAGGATCCTCTTTGAGAGTTCACAATTTTAAGAATTCTAATCAAATCAACATAATACAAATATTCTCCTTGCAAGGGCTAGACAAACAAACCCCATACCAATTTGACACCCAACACCCTATTTTGTCTATCTAAACACCTTAACCATCAAAATTTGCATCTCAAAATAATTTCGTAAGAGATTAAAATGCATAAAAACAAATTATTAAAAAAATACGCAACCTAAAATAAATTAAGAAGAAAATACACCCATAATCGACCAAATTACAGATGATAGAATTAAACTTTGTGAGCCGCCTCCTCAAATATAGTCATTAAACTTTGTAAAATGCCCCTCTTGTTAAAGACAATAAAAGATAGCCTGCTAAAAACTCGCATTGATACTTAAATGTAGAAACAAAATGAGCATGGATGAACCATCTATCATCCCATTGGACAATTCAGTTTATTATCCTTGTTGATATCTGACCCATTTGAAGAGTTGTGCCGGTATAGATTCAGTTTGCATTGATGCCACCTTATGACTCGGTGGACGTACTCAGAAACTATGAAGCTGATCATTCTGCAAGGAACCAGTTCAATGAATTCAACCACAGCCCTCCCAAAGGATTCTGCAGGTATCAATCCCCTAGATAATATGGTTGGTAAGATTCCTTTCAATCCAGAAGTAACTAAAAATCTACCCTCCATGGCAGCTTGTAAGGTAATCCTTGCCACTTGTCTTGGGTCCTCTAGTTGATTTCTGTCATAAAAGCACACCTTGTCTGCTATGTCAGCCAACTGAGCATCTATGGTGTCTGCAAATGCGTTTTGAGAGTCTCATAAATGTACAATTCAAAATCATTACACTACCTACCCTTCTGTAAAGTTCAATTGCATCTATAACATAGCATAAATGAATTACAAGACTAAACACTATTCTTTTATCCTGTTAAAATTTAATTATAATTGAAACGCTTTTCCTCATTGATTTAACAAATAAAGGCTATAATTTATAGAAATTACAAATTCATAACAAAGTTTCACAAAAGTGGATCTACACTTGACACCTGACTCAACTAATTGACAACACACTAACAACTATTGACACAACTACAACATCTAATTGCTCATACACCTACATCTAACAAATTGTTAACAGCACATATAGGCAAGCTGTCTACATGAAGAACAGCTCACTGTTACATTTATTAATGTTGGAGCATATATTCCAACAATTAATTTCTTCATCTTAATGGTAAATCATTAAATATAATTCAAAATATCAGTGAAATTATACAGTTTTTCAGACCCTCTTCCATTTCACATATACCTTAACTATAATTTTAACTTATAGCAATACTAATAGGCATAACTAAATAGATATTTGCAGTCTGACAAAATTTATTTCAAGATTAGGCATCTGCAGAACTCATTCATTAAATAAAAAAGATACCAATTTGGCCTAAAGTGCCTTAGAAAGTTAGAAGTCATGTCATCTTCAATATATAGAGTAATTCATAGAAAGGACTTATATTAAACAGAGGCAAGGTGTTAAAAGATGGGGAAAGGTGGTAGTTCACCTTCAATATTTCTTAGCATTGGAGTGTCCACAAACCCAGGACATACATGGGTTACTTTAATATTGAAGGGCAGAAGCTCTTGCCTCAGAGCCTCTGCAAGTCCTCTTATGGCATATTTAGTAGCAGTGTAAAGGGCGTGGCCATATAGCAGATACTGTCATAACATATACAAACTCAAACCATAAAACAAGGATTAGAAGTAAAGACAAGAAGCACCCACAAGCAAAAGAAACTCTTACCATAGAGGAAAGAGACCCCATCAATACCACAGCTGAGGGATGTGAATTGCTCCTCTGCTTCATCAGAGGCAGAGCCACATTTAGTGTATACACAGCCCCAGTCAAGTTTGTCCCAATTGTGAGATCAATCTCCTTAATGTGCATCTTATCCAAATAAGAACTATAAGCCAGTCCAGCATTGCAAACAAGTATGTCAATGGGCTTCCATTCAAAAGCTTCATTCACAGCCACAAAGACTGCTCTGTAATCACTTACATCTGCAACCTACATGAAAGGAAAGTGCAAAGTATTGAAAGCCTGATTATCCATGAACTAAATGCAATGGAAAGTTAGTTGATATTGGTCCTGGTATTTTCACAGGGATGTAGCCTTGATAATATTCATGTCTTGATTGACATTGGACTTTTTCAATAAAAAATTGATATGGATCTTAATATTTTCACAGGAATATTACCTTAATATTAATGTATCTAGATGACTGGACTTGAATCTCAATCATGGTATTTTCATAGATATATTCCCTTTAAATTGATCCATCTTCGATGATAATGGACTCTTTCGATAAAAAAATCATATGGGTCTGAGTATTTTCACAGTAATATTACCTTGATATCAATTCTGTCTTCATTACACTTTACTTCTTCAAGGATTTCGTCAACAGCTTTAAGGAGTCCTGACCTATTTCTTGCCACCAATGTGGCATAGCAGCCCTGTGCAAGAACCTCTCTGGCAATCTCTAGCCCTATCCCACTTGATCCTCCTGTTATCAGTACATGCTTCCCTCGCAAGTTCTCAAAAATGGGCACCGGTTTCTTCCATACAAAACGGAGGACTGTTAAGAACATAGTCACTCTCAACATAACTTGCAAACAATCTGCCATGTTTGCAACTTTTTCAGTGCACAAACCTTAATAACTTGGTCTCTCTCTCTCCCTCTCTCTATATATATTAGAAACCCACAAAAAAAATTTAGCACTTAATTTTTTATTTTAAACTGCGGTGAGATTCAGTGTACATATTCATAGGTTTCTATATTGGTTTATATTCTGAGGTCAGAATCTCAGTAGCAATTACCAAATTTGAAAAACATGTTAGGATAATGTCGGAACATATTATTAAAATCATGTGAGGACAGCCACTCAACTAATGGGTATTAAAAGATGTCCGTAGATAAGTGAATTGCGAATTGCTGTAGCACTATGAATAAAATCATCATATTCAACCAATACAACTTTGTCTAATATCCGTGTGCTATGGGTTTTTTTATTGCTACATTTTTCTCGTAAGCTGAGAGAGTTGATATGCAATGGCAAGTTATGGCTGCGGGGTGAGTTTCCTTCTTTCAGCCCTCTTATTGACCCCCTCCATACCATGCGAGTGTGGGTCAAATTACTCAATCTTCCTCTCCACTTCTAGGATGGCTCCTATTTTGAAGTTACTGGCAATCTTATTGGTCAGTTCCTAAAGGTTGATTCAGTTACTTCTGATATCGGCCAGACTACCTATCCTCATATTTTGGTGGACATCAACACCTCCAAGGCTCTTCTTGGGGAGGTTGTTTTGTTAGTAGAGAATAGGCCTTGGACTTAGATGTTTGATTATGAGGGTCTTCCCTTTCATTGTAGGCAATGTTTCGCTATTGAGAACTTGGCACCTTTCTTTTGATTGCCCCTGTTCTCATTGTAAGATGGCTAGAGCAGCTACATGGTAGAGCAATGCCCTCCTTGACCACTTGACGGTTACTTTTTTCGATGGCTCTAACTCTCAAAAGGATGGACTTTCTCCTCTTATTTCCTCGGAGGTGGAGCATGATGTGTCCCTGGCAGCACTTACTGTTGTTGGCATGACTCCGATGAATTCTGTGACCCCTGTTGGGACTTCTTCTGCAAACCTGGTTATGGCAACTCCTTTGCCAGTTCCATTTCCCCCCTCGGCAGGTGGTGGTGAGATCCTCGGTCCCACTCTTTCTACGGAGTTTGTGCAACTTCTTATCTCTTCAGATAAAACTTACCCTCTCACCATGCGCGACGTCTTTGGCTGGGGCTAAGGGTGAGGATCTCCTTCCCCCTTCCCCTTGATCTGAGGATTTAGAAAATGGAGTGACTTGGACAGTTGTCATAGAAGGAAGAAAGGTCTTCCTAAATCTGTATCAGAATCCCATGCCTAGGCTAAGGGCGTGCAGATTGCTAGGACTGGGTCAAGTGTTGTGTAGGTAGTTTGATTTGTGTGTGTGTTGTTCTCTTTGGGGCAACTTGACTATAGTTCTACTATTGTGTGGCTTGTTTGGTAGCCACAACCTTGCCTTTGTATTAGGTTTCATATCCTTTCAAAACATGTTGTATAGGGTTTATGGTACCTTCAAAACCAACTTATCTTAATCAAAATTTTGTCTAAGTTTATCCTTTACATGATACAGTGGTTAGATTCGGGAAGAAATATCAAAGCACATATGAACTTGTTAAACTTCCATGGTATAATGTACAAACTTGAGACTTTGTCCTACAAATTAGTTAGGAATAAGGGAAGGATCCACAAAAAAATTTAAAAATTGAAAATTGGCTTTCCCTATTAATCAACGAAGATGTAAAATTAAATAAAGAATACAATACATTATTTATCATATGGATAGAGAATGATGGATCATAAAGAGTCCCTACTTTGTCATGCTTCCTTATGGACTACTTGTTAGTCACTACCACAGGTATAGACTATTGTGGGTCATTTCCAATTAGTTTGCTTTGAAATTTGTGTTTGATTTTTTTTTCATCATGTTGTCGAAGGCAACAAGTGGGATCTCAAGAAGGCTTGGTCTTTTTAAACAACGATTACTAGGGAGATGAAGATGAGGAGGAAGAAGATGAGTGGGGAGGCTCACTGGATGAAGAGGATGAAGAAAAACTCATTGATTTGTGGTTGGAGGTTGCCTCTTATAAAAAAACATGTAGATTATTTGAGCTTCGTATGGACCTGATTTTGCTGTACAGGGGAGCTCTGCTTGAGATAGAAGGGGCTAATGACAACATTAGTTGTGGTTCTCAAGCTTCTAAGGAGGATGGATCCTTGCCTATGGCTGGTCCTCTAGCTTCCTATCTATGTTCTAGGTTTGTTTTTGTTGTGGTTAGGAAAACTTCTGCATAGCATAGTTCTGGGCAGGGCCTATGATGGGGTTTATCCTTCCATCATGTGAGCCAAACTCTATTGGTTTTGTACCTAACAACCTTGGAGGGGTTCTTGAATGCTCCTTTGGTTATCTCAAGGATGGGTATGCTATCTAGGATTAGCATTGCAGTCTCGGCTCTGAGCGTAGGAAGGTAGGGGAGGCTTTTAGGGTTCTTTGTGCATCTCCCTCAATTGGCTCTATTGGAGATATTATTAGAGATGGATCCACCTATCTTAGGGATAGATAAAAGTCATGGGTGGAAGTGACCAAAGGTAAGGATTACGCATTACCCTCTTTCTCTTATTCTTTGGATCTTATTATGGATGACCAGGGCATCCATCTTAGGGTCCTTGATTTTGTAGTTGAAAGATCCTTTAATAAGCTAGTTAATTCCCTTATTAAGATGTTTCTAGCATCTAGAACAAACATTGATGTTGTTAGAAGATGGAGTTAGAGAAAATGGAGATTGTTTGGTAAAGTTAAGATATTTTCTTTAGCTAATGGTTTTTTCTTGATCTCTTTCTTGAATCATGAGAACTATGTTAGGACCCTCCTAGGAGGTCCTTGATTTTTAGGTAAAAATGAGCTCTTCATTAGAAAATGGAAATAAGGTTTTGGTCCTAAGGAGGTGCACATTAATATGCTTCCTATTCGGGTTTGGCTTTTAGGTTTATGTATTGGGAGGATGAAGTGATGTTTGGTATTGCTAAATTCTTCAGACAACTTAAAGCTTTCAATGTGGTCACTAAATCTAGAAAATCTTTGAATTATGCCATATTTTACATGAATGATGAGGTGGATAAGGATCTTCCTTCTTCTATCATATTATCCTCAAAATATGGAGTATGGATGGAAAATATATAGTATGAGGAGGAGTGTTTACTTAAAATGCCACAAATTTGGTTAGCGTGCCAAAAATTACATAGTCAATAGAAGGAAGGATAAGGTTTGGAGAAAGAAAAACAAAAATGAGCTAAGTTTACCTTAGGCTACGGAAGGGTTGATATCCTTGGACTAATTTGATGGGGAATTGGAAAATAGTGTGGTGGAGCACGATGTTTAGAAGGAGGCTGGCATGCTAGATTCTGGAGAAGGTGAGTTGAGCATTAATCCCTATCATTTTCCATAGACCCATGGAAGAGGGACTGAAGATTTGGGAGCTCCAGGTATGGTTAACAGGGAGGGGGTTGATGCCCAAGATGTCAAGCATAGCCCCTTAGGGAGGTTCAACCCTCTATATACCCTCCATCTTTAGGTAAATTTAAAGATTTGAGACCTCAAGTAGGTAAGCAAAGAAGGGAAATTATCCCTTGCTCTCTATTCCATTCTGAGGAGCAAAAAATATCCCCTCTGTGATGAAAAAAAGAGTAAGTGAGATAATTCCTATAGGAAAACACTTAGAAATTACATGAAATCTCCTAATTTAGAGGTAGAAGGGAAAAAGATAGAACAAATAAAAGGAAGCCCATTTTAAGGAGTCAATGAATGTTACAACCTGTAAAGAACCATGAATGGTGATTTTTTCTAATTTTTTTGGGAGTTGTTTGGTTCTCCTTCTCAATTTCTAGTCTCAGCATTGTGCTTTAGTCTTGTTGTCCTTATGTTGTTTGTCTAGTATCTTTGTTGTTGGTTGTTAACCTTGATGCTGATGGAATCCTATGTTAGTCTCGTTTAATGTTTTTGTGTTGTTTTATGGACTGCATAGTTAAATCTTTGCTTTGTAAAAGGGTTTGGGTGCTTTCAAAAGCCCACCTTTTACCCTTACAAAATATTTCAAATTATATTTCATGACATTTTGGAAATGAAAGAAACAAATGACGTAGGTTGTGAGTAGAAGTAATTATAGTCAATACATTATAATTATTTAGGTGGGGAAGGGCCTATTAAAGAACATGATGAGGTTGTTTGCTTTTAGCCCTATGAATCCATCTTAGTGTATAGTTTAATTGGTGCTATAAAGTTATACAAATGCTTTGCTTAGAAGTTGATGTCCTTATTTTTTAGTAGTTTTGGTAGTGCAAATCTTCAACCTAGAGAGTCTTAATCTTATTAGCAGACTAGGATGCTTAGGAAGCTCTAGCCTAGTATAAGTCAAACTCTATTGCATAATAATAGTAGTATATGTTCTTCTATTTAAATCCTAAAAGTGAGATGTTTAATATTGTTAAATAAGCGATGGTTCCCAAATTTTTTTGTGCAATGAACAAATGGGCTTAAATTCTAGCTTGTTGAATCAAGCTAGTATACTATATTGAATTCTTTTATAATATATATTCTATTTTTACAAGATTTGAATTTACAATCTATCTTTTAAAAATACAAATCCTTCACAATTAAACCAATTTAATATAAAAAATAAATTGAATAATAATTAAAACCAACAATATATATACATTTTGTAAATTTTAAAATATAAGTGCATGCTTCCTATTTGCATTATGAAATGTTGCCCCAATGATTTAATGTGATTGATTTTTGCATCCAGATTTTATTTCTATAATATCAAAGTTCATATATGCAAATATGGGAATGTAAATGCTTGCCTTTTATATGTATTACACATTTTTCATTGAATAGCTATTATTTGGCCAAAAGTATATACATTTATTTTATGATTTTTTTGTTCTTCTTGTCTATTTTGCACACTTTATTTTTGAATAAATGTCTTATATTACTTGCATAAAAAGATTATATTACACATATATACAAAAAAAGGATGGGTGGAAGAAATCACACACCAAAGTCTACATGGAGCCTAGTTTGAACAGTCAAAACAAAGAGACAAAATAAATTTAAGTGGGTTGCCCCTTGGTCAAATTTTGCCTTAGTAATGTTCAAGGTAATGCCCAATGTCCTTATCATGTGTTGAAGTTGCCAAAAATCTAAAAAAAATCCAAGTTTGGAGTGTTTTCAGTCATTTTCCAACATTTTCTCTAGTTTGTGGAAATTCCCTCACCTACTAGATGTATTCTATTCTTCCTACATCTATTATCCACCTCTTCTTCTACTTAAAATCCTCACAGATTTTATCAAGCCCTTCATCCTTATCATTTTCCTTTGATTCCCTCTTTTGCAGGTTTTCAATCAGGAACCAGACCTTCCTCCCTTCATTCCATATCTCATGTCCACTTCCTTTTCTACTCAAAAGTTTAAAAAAACTCATCAGGTCCTTAGTCTTTTTAAATTCACCCATTTCTTCCAAAATTGTGGAATCCTTCTTGGTTACCATACTTCATGTTTTGTGCTCCAATATCCACATTTGGTTCCCTTTTCCATAATCTTTGTTCTAGCCTTGTACTTCCTTTTCCTCCATTTTATGTTTCATGGGATTTCCCTTTCAACCCAGATATGTTTGTCTTCCTATCCTATATCCCACTCCCTTCATTTTTTTTGTGGCCTTCCAACCTTCGTCCTATTTCTACTTTCCTTTAGTTTGCCTTCCTTTCCATTTTATGGATTCCTCTCCTAGACCAGATATGTTTGCTTCTAATCCCTGCCTTTGGTCCTACATGTTTTTCCTACATCCTTCACTTCCCCAATTCCATCTATTTGTGGAACTTTCCTAGCCTTTTGGATTTTCTTCATTTCACTTCCCATATTTGGTTCTGCTCATATTTTTTGTGAAGTTCCCACACCTTCATATCTTCCCTTACCTCCTCTTTGCAGAAGCCCAATAGACTTGAGGTTATTATTTTGTTCATCCCACATGCTGTCTTGTTGTCTTATTCTACATTCAAATCTTGCTGGTCTTTCAACTTCAAAATCACTCATTGCTTCCTTTGTGGAAACTCGATAGACTTTTGAATTTCCTTCATATGCTCTTCATTCGGTTCCCTTCCTCTTTTTTGCATTCACTTCATTCATTACATCCACTTCCCACATCCACTTCCCACATCCACTTCCCACTTGTAGTTCTATAGTGTTTTTCCATCTTCACATCTTTTCCTACTTCGAGTATTTGCATTTCTTTCAGAACACTCCAACAACAAAATTTCATCACATTGCAAGGTGATGTAGCTCTTGTTTCAGCATGCAGTAATGTACTCTTGCAACATGCAATACTATATCGGATTTATGCAAACAACCAAAGGGATGTGAAAAAGAAGTGTTGGGAAGAAATTTTTACTAAAGGGGTAAAAATTTGAGTGTGAATTGCTTCTAGAAGAGTAGAAGTTAAAGGTACCAAGGCATATTCTTTTATGCCCTTGTGCAATTGCTAATAAAGGGCTCAATTTGTGCCATATGTCACTCACATGTCCAATCTGAGTCTTCCTTCTTCTCTTTAAATTTGAATTACTAACATGTATTGTTAAGGTTGTTCTAGGAGTCCTGGGTAGTGCCTTAGGCTATCGTTGGATTTTCCAGGCCAATTCTAGGTCTGTATGTAGTTAGTTTCTAGGATTTGTAGTGCAAAGATCCATGTAATACTTTGCTAATGGAATAGAGTTTGAATTTTAGTATAGTTCTCTATATTGGCATTGTGATGTTTGTTTGGTAAATCAATATAAGACATATTCTTATTTCTTTTTTGCAATCTTTCTCTAATTTATTTTTGTTGGGAATTAAGGTGTCTCAACCTTTGCAAATTCCGAATGTTGTATTTATTTATCCCATGTTGAGTTGGCATAGCCAACACTTTGTGTATATGTAGCAGGATAAATTTTGGTGACTTTGGCAGCCGTAGTTTCCCCCTTGAATAATTAACGGGGGTTTGGGGGTAGCACCCCCAAGATAGGGTCAAGGGGTGTAGCCCCTTGCAGGGTCCAGGGGCAGCACCCTTGGTGTGCTCTTTGTCATGGTACAGGACTGGGTCGATGGGCAGCGCCCTCATGGGGGCTTGGGGGTAGCGCCCCCAAAACCTTAAATGACTTTTAATTAATGACATGTGTCGGTGAGTATCTTTGCATGAGAGAAAGGCATCTTTGGGTGGTCAAGGGAGGTTATGACATGTTGTAAGAGGAATATGATATTTTTAGTCAGTTATGACAGATATTCTTACAGCTGTAAGTGCTGTCAGTTATGACAGATTCTATGACAGCTGTAAGGTGTGTAAGAGCATCTGTCGTAACCTATCTTGGGACCAGGTGCCTACTTTGGGATGGGATGTTGGACAAGTGTCCTTAGGCATGGGTTTTGGGGCATGAGTCCAAGATGGACACCCATCTCTAGAAGGTTCCATATTTGCCTTGTAAACTCTATATAAACAGGTGCTTGGATGGGAGAGATAACTTTGGTACAAGTATTGTTATGCTGCCATAATATCTCCAGATTCGATATTTGAAGACTCCTGAAAGAGCATTGGCTCTGAAATTGTATTATAATCTATTGTTGTTTACTATAATACATTTGAGCTACGTTTTGGAGTGGGGTTTTTCACCCATAAGGGTTTTCCCCACGTATATCTTGTCTCTCTCTCTCTCTTCTGTCTACTTTCTGTGTATGTGTATTGTTGCAATATCTCTGTTAGATGATCTTTGTTGCTGTAGTTGTAAGAATTAAAGTTGCATTTGCATACATCTCTTCTCATTAGATTAGTGTAGGAAGTGATTTCCGCACACCTAGCTTCCTTTCAGTTGGTATTAGAGCTTGATCACCTTTGGTCCTAGTTGTTGGGTAAGGGTTTCTTGAGCTAATCTTAGGTTGAGTGGGAGTCTATACAGAGTATTCTCAATTCTATTGCAGCAAGGAGATGGCAAGCACATCAGGAAGGTTTGAAGTGGAGAAGTTCAATGGCAGTAATTTCGAGCTGTGGAAGCTCAAGATGGAAGACATGCTTGTTGACCGAGACCTTTGGGAAAGTGTGAATGGAACTAAACCAGATACAATGACACAAGCTAATTGGGATCTCAATGATCGGAAGGCTAAGGGTCTCATAAGACTTAGTCTTGCTGATTTTGTGTTGTTAAATGTCCATGAGGAGGCTACTACAAAACTTCTTTGGAAGAAGTTGGGGGATATGTATCAAGCCAAAACCCTAATCAATAAACTTTTCCCTAGAAAGAAGTTGTATTCTCTTCAAATGGAGGACAGATGATCCGTGGCTGAGCATATGAATGCCTTTAATATGCTGGTTGCACAATTAACATCTATTGGTGTAAAGATGGAGGAGGAGGATTGGTGTATGACCCTGCTTTGTTCTCTGCCAGACTCATGGGATCATCTTGTCATGGCAATCGGAAGCACCACATCCACATTCAAAATGGAAGAGGTGGTTTCTTCACTGTTATCTGAAGAGATGCGGAGAAAGTCTTCTGAGGTAGCCAAAGAAGCCCTTGCAGTTCGTGTAAGACCCAAGGAGAAAGGGAAGAAGAAGGATAAGAAAGCTAAGAAGGGCAGATCCAAATCCCGTGGGAGATCTAAATCTCCTGGAAAGTCCAAGGCTCTTTGTTGGAACTGTGGCAAGACCAGGCATTTTCGAAAGGAATGCAAAGAGGAGAAGAAGAAAAAGAAGAAAGCTCCTAATTCAAATTCTGACAAATCACAAGATGATGGTGATGCCTTCATCGCAGCCCTGGCAACCCATGCATTTGATGATGTGTGGCTAATCGACTTTGGTGCATCATTCCACATGACCTCGCATTGAGACTGGTTCACTAAGTATGAGGAGTTTGATGATGGAAAGGTGTATCTAGGTGATGACTCTCATCTAAAGATCGTTGGTTGTGGAAGAGTCTCTATCTGATTCCCTGATGGTCGAGGGAAGGGGATCTCTGGGGTTATGCACATCCCAGGCTTAGCACGGAACCTGCTTGCTGTAAGTAGTTTGAATGATGAAGGTGTGCAGGTTGTCTTTTCGAAAGAAGGATGCAAGATGACTAGAGGATCTATGGTGCTTGCTAAGGGTACTCGGAGAGGTACTATGTTTCAACTGGAAGCATGCATTGTACAATGCAATAGTTCTTCTGACTCAAGGAAGAGGGCAGCAGTCACTTCATCCCCACCATCTGAATGAGCAGTGAAGAAATCTGTTGTTTCTAGTCTTGATGGTTGTAATCGTGCATTGGAAGTTAAACTTCCTGTAGAAAAGACAATGTTATGGCATAAGAGATTTGGCCACATTGGTGAGAAGGGTCTGCGTACCCTAAAAAATAAGAACCTCGTTGAGGGGTTAGATGATTGTAATCTTGAGTTCAACTTTTGCGAACATTGCATTTATGGAAAACAAAATCGTGTTCAGTTTTACTCGAGTTCTCATAAGTCTTTTGGTGTGTTGGACCTCATTCATTCTGATGTGTTTGGTCCTATTAATGCTCCTTCATTATCAAAATCTGCATACTTTGTATCTTTTATAGATGATTACAGTAGAAGGACATGGATTTATTTTCTCAGAAGCAAATATGAAGTCTACAGCAAGTTTAAGGAGTTTAAAGATTTTGCTGAAAATCAGACTGGTAAAAAGATTAAATGTTTGAGAACTGACAATGGTGGTGAGTTCTGTTCTACAGAATTTGATAAGTATTGCAAGGAACTTGGGATTGAAAGACATAAGATAACTCCATACACACTGCAGCAAAATGGAGTTGCAGAGAGGATGAACAGGACACTGATGGAGAAGGCTAGGAGTATGCTTAGTGGAGCTAGTCTAGAATAAAAGTTTTGGGTTGAAGCTGTTGCCACTACTTGCTATCTGGTAAATAGATCTCCTACATCAGCTCTTGTTGGAAAGACACCCATGGAGGTGTGGTCTGGTAGAAAGCCTTCAGTAAGGCATCTTCGTGTTTTTGGTTGTGAGGCATATGCACATGTGCCTAAGGAGAAGCGGTCAAAGTTGGAGAACAAAGCTGTTAAGTGTATCTTCAATGGCTACAGTGTTGGTGTGAAAGGATACAAGCTTTGGGACCCCGTGTCTGAAAAAGTGTTGTATAGTAGAAGTGTCATCTTCAGAGAGCTTACACCTTCTTCCACTGTTTTGCAGCAAGAAGAAAAAGAAAAGAAAGAGGATGTTGTTCAGTTTCCTCTCACCTCTGAGAAGACTGAATAGAAAGACAATGTTGGACCTAATGATGAGGAGAGCTCTAGTAGCTCTGAAAGCTCAGAGGAAGAAGCTGAACCTCAACCTCAGCTCTTGAGGAGGTCTACATAGATAAGAAAGCAACCTGAAAGGTTTGTTTTTACATTGCTTGATTCTAGTTGTGTTTATGCCTTGGTTACTAATAGTGATGAACCTAGAACTGTATCAGAGGCTATGGACATGAAAGATGCAAGTTCCTGGAAGGAGGCCATGGAGGATAAAATGGCTTCTTTGGAAAAGAATCAAACTTGGGACTTGGTGCCTTTGCCTCCTAGACGAAAACCCGTTGGATGCAAATGGGTGTTCAAGAAGAAATTTGGTGCAGATAGCAGTGTTGAGAAGTATAAGTCCAGATTGGTTGTGAAGGGGTATTTGCAAGTGGAGGGTATAGATTAAGCTGACATCCATTCGATTCCTATTGTCTCTCATAGTAGCTTATGACTTAGAGGTAGAACAGATGGATTTGAAGACAACTTTCCTTCATGGTGACTTGGAGGAAGAAATATACATGTCACAACTAGAGCATTACATGGTGAAAGGTAAAGAAAATTTGGTTTGCAAACTTAAAAAGTCTTTGTATGGTTTGAAGCAATCCCCTAGGACATGGTACTTGAATTTTGATGCCTTTGTGTTGTCAATTGGATTTGTGAGATCGAAATCGGATCACTATGTGTATTATAAATTTGATGGTGATCGTATTCTCATTGTTGCACTGTATGTTGATGATATGTTGCTCATTGGGAAGGGTAAGAATATGATTTCTGATTTTAAATGTCAGTTGTCAGCATAGTTTGAAATGAAAGATTTAGGGGCAGCCAGGTACATTCTAGGAATGGAAATCAGAAGAGATAGAACCAACATAAAACTTTGGTTAAGCCAGAGTAAGTATGTGAAGACCATGTTGGATAGGTTCAGCATGGTAGATTGTAGACCATTGTGTGTTCCTGTTTCTTTAGGGACAAAGTTATCTGTTGAGGATTGTCCAAAATCTCCTAGTGAGGTGGAGGACATGAGCAGAGTACTTTATGCTAGTGTTATTGGCAGTTTGATGTATGCTATGGTCTGCACAAGACTAGACATTACCCAAGCAGTGGGAGTCCTTAGTTGATTTATGGCTAATCCTGAACAGGTTCATTGGGATGCAGTTAAGCGAGTGTTCAGATATTTGAGGGGTACTTCTGAGTATTCTATTTGCTATCATGGTAATGTCATAGGACCTCCATATTCTGTTGACATTCATAGATTTGTGGATTCAGATTGGGCAGGTGACATTAACAGCAAGAGATCCACCAGTGCTTATGTGTTTACACTGTTTAGTGGTGCTATTAGTTGGATGAGTAAGCGACAACCTGTTATTGCTTTGTCCATGACAGAAGCTGAGTATATGGCAGCAACTCATGCTTGTAAGGAAGTCATTTGGCTTAAGAGATTGTGTTCAGATATTGGTGTTGATGTAGGTCAGATCACGATTAGTTGTGACAGTCAGAGTGCAATTTGCCTTGTGAAGAATCCAACTTTCCATGCTAGAACAAAGCACATTGATGTTCAGTTTCACTTCATGCGAGACATGGTTGAGGATGGAAAGGTAAATTTGGAGAAGGTAGATACTTTGAAGAATGTTGCAGATGCATTGATGAAACCAGTGGGCACAGAGAAGTTCAGATGGTGTTCAGAGTCTATGGGCCTCTTGGTCCCTAGTAGTTAAATCTTGTCATTGCTTTTGGCCCTTGCAACGTGTTTGACGAGTGGAAGAATGTTGGGAATTAAGGTGTCTCAACCTTTTCAAATTCCTAATGTTGTCTTTATTTATCCCATGTTGAGTTGGCATAGCCAACACCTTGTGTATATACAGCAGGATAAATTTTGGTGACTTTGGCAGCCGCGGTTTCCCCCTTGAATAATTAACAGGGGTTTCAGGGCAGTGCCCCCAAGACAGGGTCAAGGGGCATAGCCCCTTGTGGGGTCCAGGGGCAGTGCCCCTAGCATGCTCTCTGTCATGGTACAGGGCTAGGTCGAGGGGCAGCGCCCTTGTGGGGGCTCAGGGGCAATGCCACTGAAACCTCAAACAACTTTTAATTAATGACAAGTGTCAGTGAGTATCTTTGCATGAGAGAAAGGCATCTTTGGGCGGTCAAGGGAGGTTATGACATGTTGTAAGAGGAATATGATATTTTTAGTTATTTATGATAGATTCTCTTACAGCTGTAAGTGCCGTCAGTTATGACGGATTCTATGACAGCTATAAGGTGCATAAGAGCATCTGTCATAACCTATCTTGGGACCAGGCACCCACTTTGGGATGGGATGTTGGACAAGTGTCCTTAGGCATGGGTTTTAGGACATGAGTCCAAGATGGACACTCATCTCTAGAAGGTTCCATATTTGCCTTGTAAACTTTATATAAATAGGTTCTTGGATGGGAGATAGATAACTTTGGTACGAGTACTGTTATGATACCGGAATATCTCCAGATTCGACATTTGAAGACTCCTGAAAGAGCATTGGCTCTGAAACTGTATTGTAATTTACTGTAATACATTTGAGCTGTGTTTTGGAGTGTGGGGTTTTTCAGACATTTGAGCTGTAATACATTATAATTATTTAGGTGGGGAAGGGCCTATTAAAGAACATGATGAGGTTGTTTGCTTTTAACCCTATGAATCCATCTTAGTGTATAGTTTAATTGGTGCTTATAAAGTTATACAAATGCTTTGCTTAGAAGTTGATGTCCTTATTTTTTAGTAGTTTTGGTAGTGCAAATCTTCAACCTAGAGAGTCTTAATCTTATTAGCAGACAAGGATGCTTAGGAAGCTCTAGCCTAGTATAAGTCAAACTCTATTGCATAATAATAGTAGTATATGTTCTTCTATTTAAATCCTAAAAGTGAGATGTTTAATATTGTTAAATAAGCAATGGTTCCCAAATTTTTTTGTGCAATGAACAAATGGGCTTAAATTCTAGCTTGTTGAATAAAGCTAGTATACTATATTGAATTCTTTTATAATATATATTCTATTTTTACAAGATTTGAATTTACAATCTATCTTTTAAAAATACAAATCCTTCACAATTAAACCAATTCAATATAAAAGATAAATTGAATAATAATTAAAACCAACAACATATATACATTTTGTAAATTTTAAAATATAAGTGCATGCTTCCTATTTGCATTATGAAATGTTGCCCCAATGATTTAGTGTGATTGATGTTTGCATCTAGATTTTATTTCTATAATATCAAAGTTCATATATGCAAATATGGGAATGTAAATGCTTGCCTTTTATATTTATTACACATTTTTCATTGAATAGCTATTATTTGGCCAAAAGTATATACATTTATTTTACGATTTTTTTGTTCTTCTTGTCTATTTTGCACACTTTATTTTTGAATAAGTGTCTTATATTACTTGCATAAAAAGATTATATTACACATATATACAAAAAAAGGATGGGTGGAAGAAATCACACACCAAAGTCTACATGGAGCCTAGTTTGAACAGTTAAAACAAAGAGACAAAATAAATTTAAGTGGGTAGCCCCTTGGTCAAATTTTGCCTTAGTAATGTTCAAGGTAATGCCCAATGTCCTTATCATGTGTTGAAGTTGCCAAAAATCTAAAAAAAATCCAAGTTTGGAGTGTTTTCAGTCATTTTCCAACATTTGCTCTAGTTTGTGGAAGTTCCCTCACCTACTGGATGTATTCTATTCTTCCTACGTCTAGTATCCACCTCTTGTTCTACTTAAAATCCCCACAGATTTTATCAAGCCCTTCATCCTTATCATTTTCCTTTGATTCCCTCTTTTGCAAGTTTTTGATCAGGAACCAGACCTTCCTCCCTTCATTCCATATCTCATATCCACTTCCTTTTCTACTCAAAAGTTTAAAAAAACTCATCAGGTCCTTAGTCTTTTTAAATTCACCCATTTCTTCCAAAATTGTGGAATCCTTCTTGGTTACCAGACTTCATGTTTTGTGCTCCAATATCCACATTTGGTTCCCTTTTCTGTAATCTTTGTTCTAGCCTTGTACTTCCTTTTCCTCCATTTTATGTTTCATGGGATTTCCCTTTCAAACCAGATATGTTTGTCTTCCTATCCTATAGCCCACTCACTTCATTTTTTTGTGGCCTTCCAACCTTTGTCCTATTTCTACTTTCCTTTAGTTTGGCTTCCTTTCCATTTTATAGATTCCTCTCCTAGATTGGATATGTTTAATTCTAATCCCTGCCTTTGGTCCTACATGTTTTTCCTACATCCTTCACTTCGCCAATTCCATCTATTTGTGGAACTTTCCTAGCCTTTTGGATTTTCTTCATTTCACTTCCCATATTTGGTTCAGCTCATATTTTTTGTGAAGTTCCCACACCTTCATATCTTCCCTTACCTCCTCTTTGTAGAAGCCCAATAGTCTTGAGGTTATTATTTTGTTCATCCCACATCCTATCTTGTTGTCTTATTCTACATTCAAATCTTGCTAGTCTTTCAACTTCAAAATCACTCATTGCTTCCTTTGTGGAAACTCGATAGACTTTTGAATTTCCTTCATATGCTCTTCATTCGGGTCCCTTCCTCTTTTCTGCATTCACTTCATTCATTACATCTATGATGCAGAGGCATCCACACTATAACCTTCGCATATAGCATGGATGTCTGCAGTGCAACCTCATCATCATCATCTTCGCCATCATCATCATATTCCGCTTTACTCTGTCAGCATCATCATCATGTTTCCTAAAACCACCAACAGCATCATCATATTTCGGATGATCACACTTATCCTCCTGCCGACTACTGTTCACCTCCTCCACCAGTCGCCTATCATCATCATCATGATGTTCAACTAACGCAAACATCCTCCTGTTGCACTGTTCATCGGGCGCTAAGCTCCATCGGCATCATGATATGCAACACTCCCTTCGTCAGCAGGATAACCAATATCCGGTTGCCCCAAAGATCCTGATGACGACCACTTCAGCACCTTCCCTTCGATGCTTCGCTAGCCGATGATACAAACAACAGCATCATGATGAAACCTCCTGATGATGTTAACATAACCTTCTGCCACGGACTTCCGCCGATACCTAAACCCTTAGCGACGACAGGATCAACATGCATAGGGGGATATCTCAATATCCTGATGACGATGATGTCATATCCTGATGACGATGACGTCACTCAATATCCTGATGACCTTTTCAACACTTAGTCAAAAAACCCGAACTTTCACTCCCGCATCTGTTAGCGATATGCGGATGATGGGCTCTCCTGAGAGATGATCCTGATGCCGATACGCTCCTCCTCGGCTCCTCCTGATGATGATCACCCCGACGCACTTGCACTTCATGCAATCGACAACATCATGCTCTCCTTCACTTATCCAGATGACGATATCTGAACTGACTGCAGGATATTTGCAGAAATATCCTGATGATGCTGTTTTAACGAACTTCTTCACTTAGCGAAATTTCACTTCGCTGATCCTTCAGGGATGACCCGATCCAACCTCAGGGTGATCTTCTAACTTGAACTTATCAACTCGACCTAGCACATACCCATGCTAGGGTCTTCAACATCTGTCGACCGCGATCCTGCACACCTGCATGCAAACAAACAAACTACAACCTACCCTACTGTACATTACCATTCCACCGATCAGACGAGTCAACCGGTGGAATGGATCAGAAAATCCATGAAACCTCTCAAACCAGCAAATCGATTTAACAATGGAATCTAACTAGAGCAAGAACACAAACAGGATCTCTTTATTGATTTCAAAAGATGCAATACAATGATCAACCTCTCTCTCAGTCTCACTCTCTGCAACCTAGCTTGATCGATGATATCTGTCTGTATCTGCAATATCAACCGATCTCATGCTTAAATAGATTTCCCTACGAGTACTACTGACCCGACTCCAAGCGGCTGGGAACTCTCCAAGCGGCTGGGAGATCCAACCGATCATACATCATGACAGCTGTTATAACCAACTAACTAAAAATAGCAAAAGCCTGGTCAGCATGATCTTATCATGATCAGCATGACCTTACTACATGCATTTGGTCTTAACAGACCTTCTTTGAAACACAAACAAGACCTAAAACTACTAACTGCCTTATCAAGACCAGCTGTCAGGTAGGTGCTCCTGCACCATACTCCCCAACAGAAAAGAACTCATGTCCCATGAGTTTAGTATGTGGAAGTCCTCCACCTTTACACTTTGCCTTGTCAATAGTCTGACCTGCTCCAGCTTTATCCTCTGCTGGCTCTTGGCTGCTCCAAGTCTTCTGCACTGTAACTTGCTTTCTGGCAAGTAAATCCTCATGCCTGTTGATGTAGGCCTTTCTCTCACATACCCTGTGGTTGTCAGATTGCCTGACCAGAATCTCTGGCTGAACTTCCTCTTGAACTTCAGAAATGTTCAACTCTATCTTCCTGTCAATCTTTATAGGACAATCAATAGTCCCAACTATGACAACATCCTTGTCATTCTTCTGAACTGATGGTTGGTTGCACCCCTGTTTCTGAACCTGCTGCTGACCTCTGTCAGTCACAACTGAAACTTTCTTCAGCTTGTTGTCTGTAACAACTCCTTTCCCTGCAGTATCCTGAACTACCTTTATGCCTGCTCCTCTAGGCATCTGCACAAATTCCTTCTTTCCCATTAAAATGATTTGAGCTGCCTTCTGTACTGCAGCTTTTGCCTGCAATGGCATCAACTTAATAGTCTTCCCATCCTTCTTGATGGTATAGGTATTAGCATACCCATCATACAGTACCCTTCTGTCAAATTGCCATGGTCTACCCAACAGTAGGTGACAACATTCCATAGGCAATATGTCACACAAGATTCTATCATGATATGGCCCAATCTGGAAATCCACATATGCCTGTTCAGAGATAAAAAGTGATTGACTATCACTCACCCAAGATGCCTTGTAAGGGTGTGGATGTGGAATCCTTTCCAAATGCAGTTTATCCACCATCTCCTGAGATACCATGTTGTCTGTTGAACTAGTATCAATGACAACCTTACATACTTTACCTTTGCTCTTGCATGTGGTCTTGAAAAGAGCTCTTCTTTGCATCATATCCTTTGATGCCTGCAAACTAATTCTCCTTAGCATCAATGATTCTCCACTCTCTGGATATCCAACATTTTCAGGATCTCTGTTTGAACTCTGTGCACTTTCTTCTACTTTCTCTTCTTGTACCAGTTGTACTCTCTTGTCACTAGTTCTATCATTTCTGGATGATGAACCTTTGTTTTCTGGACATTTGAAAGATGGATGACCAAACTCACCACAGGTGTAACACTTTCCTGAAAATGTAGTAGAACCTCTACCACCTCCAAATCTTCCTCTATTACCTTTCCATCCACCCCTGAAATCAGACTGTCCCTGTCCTTTACCAGTGTCTTCTTGACCTTCATTGGTTTGCTTTTGTGCAGGGGCTGTTCCTCTTCCCCTATGGTTTCTTCTTCCTCTCATGGACTTATCATGTCCTCTATTCATCTTTTCTTCAATCCTGATTGCCATTTGATAACAATCCTCCACATTCTTAGGGTTAGCTAACACTAACTCATCCTGTATGTTAAATCTCAAACCAGCCAAGTACCTAGCCACCTTTTCTACCTCATTCTCATGATGACCAGATCTCATACTTAACAGATAAAATTCCTCAGTATATGCTTTCACATCCCTGTCTTTCTGCTTTAAAAATTGCAGCTTCTTAAACATCTGGATTTCATAATCCCTTGGCAAGAATTTGCCTTTTATCCTTGCTACCATCTTATCCCATGAAGTGATCTTTGACTTCCCTTGCTTCCTTCTCTCAGATTGTACATAATCCCACCATACCAAAGCATGACCTCCTAACTTGGTCTTTGCAATCTTTACCTTCTGATCCTCAGCAACATCTTCACATTCAAAGTGATTATCAAGTGCAGCAATCCAATCCAACAACTCATCTTCATTCAAGCTTCCAGTATACTTAGTAACATCAACCTTTACCTTAGGTTTTTCACTCTGCACTGCCTTTAACAGTTTGACAAATTTCTGGTCTTCAGCATCCAGATCTTCAGCTACCTCTTCATACTCTTCAACAGTATCTTCATCTTCTTCAGACTCACTGTCTTCTACCTCCCTCTTTTTGTTCTTTTCCAGGGCTGTCAGCCTGGCTTGAAGTGCTTCAGCAAGCTCCTTCATCTTCCTCATCTCTCTAGCATGTTTCTCCTTCATTTCCTGCAATTCCCTTGCAGTACCACTACCTTTAGGAGGCATTTTGTCAACCCCTCAATCAACACACAACACAATCAACTCTACCTCTGCCCTTTCGGTGACAGAATCAACACACAACAGCCCAGACCTTTTGCTGAGCTCTGATACCACTATGATGCAGAGGCATCCACACTATAACCTTCACATATAGCATGGATGTCTGCAGTCCAACCTCATCATCATCATCTTCGCCATCATCATCATATTCCGCTTTACTCTGTCAGCATCATCATCATGTTTCCTAAAACCACCAACAGCATCATCATATTTCGGATGATCACACTTATCCTCCTGCCGACTACTGTTCACCTCCTCCACCAGTCGCCTATCATCATCATCATGATGTTCAACTAACGCAAACATCCTCCTGTTGCACTGTTCATCGGGTGCTAAGCTCCATCGGCATCATGATATGCAACACTCCCTTCGTCAGCAGGATAACCAATATCCGGTTGCCCCAAAGATCCTGATGACGACCACTTCAGCACCTTCCCTTCGATGCTCCGCTAGCCGACGATACAAACAACAGCATCATGATGAAACCTCCTGATGATGTTAACATAACCTTCTGCCACGGACTTCCGCCGATACCTAAACCCTTAGCGACGACAGGATCAACATGCCTAGGGGGATATCTCAATATCCTGATGACGATGACGTCATATCCTGATGACGATGACGTCACTCAATATCCTGATGACCTTTTCAACACTTAGTCAAAAAACCCAAACTTTCACTCCCGCATCTGTTAGCGATATGCGGATGATGGGCTCTCCTGAGAGATGATCCTGATGCCGATACGCTCCTCCTCGGCTCCTCCTGATGATGATCACCCCGACGCACTTGCACTTCATGCAATCGACAACATCATGCTCTCCTTCACTTATCCGGATGACGATATCCGAACTGACTGCAGGATATTTGCAGAAATATCCTGATGATGCCGTTTTAACGAACTTCTTCACTTAGCGAAATTTCACTTCGCCGATCCTCCAGGGATGACCCGATCCAACCTCAGGGTGATCTTCTAACTCGAACTTATCAACTTGACCTAGCACATACCCATGCTAGGGTCTTCAACATCTGTCGACCGCGATCCTGCACACCTGCATGCAAACAAACAAACTACAACCTACCCTACTGTACATTACCATTCCACCGGTCAGACGAGTCAACCAGTGGAATGGATCAGGAAATCCATGAAACCTCTCAAACCAGCAAATCGATTTAACAATGGAATCTAACCAGAGCAAGAGCACAAACAGGATCTCTTTATTGATTTCAAAAGATGCAATACAATGATCAACCTCTCTCTCAATCTCACTCTCTGCAACCTAGCTCGATCGATGATATCTGTCTGTATCTGCAATATCAACCGATCTCATGCTTAAATAGATTTCCCTACGAGTACTACTGACCCGACTCCAAGCGGCTGGGAACTCTCCAAGCGGCTGGGAGATCCAACCGATCATACATCATGACAGCTGTTATAACCAACTAACTAAAAATAGCAAAAGCCTGGTCAGCATGATCTTATCATGATCAGCATGACCTTACTACATGCATTTGGTCTTAACAGACCTTCTTGGAAACACAAACAAGACCTAAAACTACTAACTGCCTTAACAAGACCAGCTGTCAGGTAGGTGCTCCTGCACCAATCCACTTCCCACATCCACTTCCCACTTGTAGTTCTATAGTGTTTTTCCATCTTCTTCACATCTTTTCCTACTTTGAGTATTTGCATTTCTTTTAGAACACTCCAACAACAAAATTCCATCATATTGCAAGGTGATGTAGCTCTTGTTTCAGCATGTAGTAATGTACTCTTGCAACATGCAATACTACATCGTATTTCTATAAACAACCAAAGGGATGTGAAAAAGAAGTGTTGGGAAGAAATTTTTACTAAAGGGGTAAAAATTTGAGTGTGAATTGCTTCTAGAAGAGTAGAAGTTAAAGGTACCAAGGCATATTCTTTTATGCCCTTGTGCAATTGCTAATAAAGGGCTCAATTTGTGCCATATGTCACTCACATGTCCAATCTGAGTCTTCCTTCTTCTCTTTAAATTTGAATTTCTAACATGTATTGTTAAGGTTGTTCTAGGAGTCCTAGGTAGTGCTTTAGGCTATCATTGGATTTTCCAGGCAAATATTAGGTTTGTATGTAGTTAGTTTCTAGGATTTGTAGTGTAAAGATCCATGTAATACTTTGATAATGGAATAGAGTTTGAATTTTAGTATAGTTCTCTATGTTGGCATTGTGATGTTTGCTTGGTAAATCAATATAAGACATACTCTTATTTCTTTTTTACAATCTGTCTCTAATTTATTTTTGTTGGGAATTAAGGTGTCTCAACCTTTGCAAATTTCTAATGTTGTATTTATTTATCCCTTGTTGAGTTGGCATAGCCAACACCTTGTGTATATGCAACAGGATAAATTTTGGTAACTTTGGCAGTTGCAGTTTCCCCCTTGAATAATTAACGGGGGTTTGGGGTAGTATCCCCAAGACAGGGACAAGGGGCGTAGCCCCTTGCGGGGTCCAGGGGCAGCACCCCTGGTGCGCTCTTTGTCGCGGTACAGGGCTGGGTCGAGGGGCAGCACCCTCGTGGGGGCTCGGGGGCAATGCCCCCGAAACCTCAAACGACTTTTAATTAATGACAAGTGTTGGTGAGTATCTTTGCATGAGAGAAAGGCATCTTTTGTCGGTCAAGGGAGGTTATGACATGTTGTAAGAGGAATATGATATTTTTAGTTAGTTATGACAAATTCTCTTACAGCTGTAAGTGCTGTCAGTTATGATGGATTCTATGACAGCTGTAAGGTGCGTAAGAGCATGTGTCGTAACCTATCTTGGGACTAGGCGCCCACTTTGGGATGGGATGTTGGACAAGTCTCTTTAGGCGTGGGTTTTGGGGCATGAGTCCAAGATGGACACCCATCTCTAGAAGGTTCCATATTTGCCTTGTAAACTCTATATAAACAGGTGCTTGGATGGAAGATAAATAACTTTGGTACAAGTACTGTTATGCTGCCAGAATATCTCCAGATTCGACATTCGAAGACTCCTGAAAGAGTGTTGGCTCTGAAACTGTATTGTAATTTACTGTAATACTTTTGAGCTATGTTTTGGAGTGTGGGGTTTTTCACCCATAAGGGTTTTCCCCACGTATATCTTGTCTCTCTCTCTCTCTCTTCTGTCTACTTTCTATGTATGTCTATTGCTGCAATATGTCTGTTAGATGTTCTATGTTGTTGTAGTTGTAAGAATTAAAGTTGCATTTGCATACATCTCTTCTCATTAGATTAGTGTAGGAAGTGATTTCCGCACACCTAGCTTCCTTTCAATTTTTATACTTTAGGGAACCTGACAAGTTTCTAGTTGCACATTTTCTACAATTTTTATTAGAGATTAGTTAGTTTGTCATTCATCTAGAATGCAAGGAAATTTTCTATTATGAGTTGTTTAGTCTTTTTAACCTAGTATGCGGTGTTTGTAAATTTGGAAAGGATAACTAAGAATGATTATATTGTTGAAAATTAAAAGGCATTTGAGGGTCTAATATCTACACAACATAAGCGAAGTCAATTAGACTCATCCAAATTGGAGTTACTTTGCTTTTGTAGTCATTTGTTCTGGGTTGACTCTATTTCTACAAGATTAGGCACAAGTCCCTGATAATTGCATTTGATCCAACACCTCAAACTTACAAATGATTAACATCTAGGAAAGGTATAATTTATTTTGGTCTTCTTCTCTTCATGGAGTTGGAAGGTGTAAATGATTAGCGTAAATTATTGCAAATTCATCATCCCTTTGCCTGATTAGAATGAAGATAGGCTATTGTTAGAAGTTATTTGCTTACAATGCTTGTAAAGGTACAAGGGATCATGCTTGTATATGCTAAATATTAAATCCTTTGCTCATACATTTGTGAATGTGTCAAACATCTACATATTTAGGGTATGTAGCTATAAATTTGTATGAAACCAACACAATAAATGTGAGTTAGTGATAGTGAATTGGGCTTATGTATTGTGCCATTTGGACCTAGTTTTGTTTTTGTAGTAGTGTTTTTTAATGTTCTTTATTATTATGAAGACCCTCATTAGGATTACCCTCTTGAGTCCTGTAGAGTTCAAAGTGTAGAAGACAAGATTTAGTTTGTCAATTGGATTTTCTTTGTCCTTGGTTCAATCATAGGGTTGTCATTTTACCTAGATTGACTTGATCCCTAGGTCTAGGTGTTGTGTCATCCCTTAGAGTCAAGGGTAGCAAGAAAAAACCCCAACACAATCTTCAAAGGGGGTTTTCAAATCATGAAGTAAATCTTCATTAAACACCTATTTAGTAGAACAATTCAATAAGATTATCCATAATATGAATGCAAAATATGCTCAGGCTAACCACACAGAGTAATCTATGATCAACAGATCACTAGGGTATGAACACTTCACAAACTCATCAAATATCCATCAAACTAGCTGCTGAAAATGTAAGGAAAACAACTTGGTTTTTGGAAACCATGAAGCAAACTATTTATTATAACAAGCTCAACTAGTATCAGTAATTTCCAACCCCTTTACAAAGGGAAGTGACAACCTTTTATAAGAGAAGGAAACACACTTAGTTACAAAATGAATGGCTAAGATTAAAATACAATGAAGAACGTAGATTACAAAGCATTAAATTTTGGAGTCCAATATAATCTCCATTGTCTATTTTTAAATAACACAAGATCTAATTCCTATAATTTTTTTACAAGTCTCAAGGTAGGTTGGCCTTGTTCAATAACATTTATAAAATTACATTATGATAAAGTGGCATAAAGTTTTAGGCAAAAAGCTCAATTTGAAAAGTCATCTTTGCAAATATTAAAATAAAAATAAATGTGGCACATTCTAGTAGATAGTGAACATCCTCATTTGCCTCCCCCTTCCCCATCAGAAATGTCTTCAATAATTACTTGATCCTTTTTGCTCTTGCCATCACCCTATAAAACCAAAGAATCCATTTACAATTTAAAACTTCTCTAGTTTAAATAAATTTAGCATAGACCAAACTCTAGGTGAAGTCCTACAATTTTTTTTAAAAATGACATGGAATTGGATACACCATCCTAATATAAAATATCCTACAATAAGGGCAAGTTCCACAAATAGATCATGCTCATTTCTCATCCTCATACATTTGTTTCAAGAAAATGTGGGTTTAGGACAGGATACTGGATTTCACATTTGTAGTTTAAAAGTTCTCCGATTCAAGAAAATTCTGTATAGAATGAACTCTAAGCTAAAACCTTTGTAAAGTAAAATTTGTGGAAAAATGATATGGAACCAGACACAACATATTATAAAACATCCTAAAGTAAGGGTAAGTTCCACAAATATCATGTTTTTAATCCTTATACACCTTTTCAAATAAATGTGGGTTTAAAATAGGCTACCAGATTTCAAATTTTGCATTACAATATCCGGTTGTTAAATGAAAGTTTGCATTTTAGTTTTCTCTTTGTTCCTTTATCTCACCATTTTATCATTTTTTTCTGAGAAAGTGACATAGGACGGGAAGTAAAAAGTTGGTTTCAAATGTCTTCCTATATATTAAAATTTTGCAAAACATTTCCTTTGGAAATTTTACTAATGCTTCGTTTGAATGTTTTCCTTTAAAATGAATAAGATGCGAAAATCTTGATGAGTTTCAGACCTCATTTAAAAACTTGTTGTAATTTTGACTCAAAATCCCGCAACTTATATGTTTTTTGTAAATGAGTCTTTTGCAGAGAATATAAAGTGATTCGGAAATGAAGGCAAAATTATTACTTCACTACCGATTTAAAATCCTGCAATTTTACTTGCATGGTTTTTGCTTAGTTTTCAAGTTTTGTGGACATTTTCCACACTTCTGGATATGAATTGTCGAAGGCTAAGAACTTCAGTCCTATACCAAATTTCCACAACTTTTCTAGTTTGTTTAAGATTTTTAACATGTTTTCTTTTCAATGCATTTTTCAGTCCATTTAAATGCAGATGTAGGAAAATCAAGGAGAACAGGATGTAGGATCTGAATTTGAAAATTCCAATCTTCCTATAAATTTATGCAATTATGAATCTTATAGGTTTAACACAATTTTCAAATTTCATGGGTTTTAAGGGAATAGTCATTGGATGTGGATGTTTGAAAACTATCAGAAGTAAGATAATCTCGGCAAACCCACAATCTCAAGAATTGTAACGTTTTATTCACGAAAGGAAATTTTACAGAAAAGATAAGGGGATCCAGATGCAAAAGATAATTATAAAATGTCCTATAATGAGACGAAATTCCTCAAACCAATAACTTGAAGACTTCTTAGCGTTAAAAATCACTCTGTGGAAAAATTGAAGAGGACATAATATATAACAAAATAAGCAAGAGATACATATCTAGTACGAAGTCGAGATCCTGCAAACTTCTATACAAGCCATTTAACACTTATAACAAAGACCTTTATGGAAAAAATGAAGTGGACAAGATAAATATCTAAGAGACATGACATCCAGTAATGAGTTAAAACTCTGCAATTTAGAAAAAAAAATAGAAACTCAAAATTTACAAAAGAAAATGCACTCAACCTTTTCAAACAATCTAGGCACCTAATGAATTAATCCATAGCCATTCAAAACTTGGAATATCATAGCATATATGTGTATAATGGGGTATTTAATATTGGAAAAAATAGATAGATATATTAGTAGGTATTAGGGGTAGACACGATAATTATATTTAATATTTTTCTTAGGTATTGGAGGTAGAGTGTGAAATGGGTTGGGGTTGGGTATAAGGGATAGGAAGTTGGGCAAAAAATATAAATTTATATCTCTTTACTTTTGGCTTTCATGAGGTCAAAAAGAGGAGTTGGTTGTGTTGTTTATGTAAGAATTGCACATACATATTTGTTTAATCCTAAGTGGCTTAAATGATGGTCTAGTGTTTGTACACCATACAAGAGATACATGTTTGATTCAAAAAGAGGGATTTGACCTATGTACATTTTGTAGGACAATATGTAAGGTAAATGGGAAATGCTCTCCTTGTGGGCATCTAACGCTTGAGGGTTTCATACATCAAATTCGTGTCTCACTTGGCAATGATATGAAAAATATTTACTTTTTTTCACCATTTTAATTTTTTTGTAGATGTTATTGGCTGATAGGCTTTTATACGTGAGCATTATAGTGCTCAGAATTGTCTTACGTCGTAAAAAAAATTCACGCCAGTAAATTTTCTAAACTCGTCAATTGTTCCTGTCAGCGTATTCCTTGAACCTCCTATGGGTGCAAGTGCTAGTAGATATCTTGTATAAATGATTGCAACATGATAACACTAAAAAGATTTTTTTATTTTCATTCGTAGATATGAGCAATTATATAACCGATTTCTTGTGGTTTACCTTATGCACAAGTATTACTTAATTTTCTTGATCCAAACATGTAAAGGAAATAAAAATAATGACATATTCACATCAAATAGTTAACTTTTTTAATTATATTTTCCATTCTAGGGATCGATGTCAAATTATTATAGTACAAAATATTTTTAATGTATTTTATTTTCACATTCCATCTAGTGCTCCTTCTACTTCTATCCAACCTCTCCTTCAACCTAATATACCACCCATTATATTTTCTTCTATCCTTTCTTTTTCTATGCCACCTCCTAATCCATCCATCTCTTTTCTTATCTCTTCCATTACTTCTTGACCTACTTCTCACCCTATCCATATTTCTTCCTATCCCCCATCTTCTTATGATCACTACTACACCTCCTTCTACTATCACCATGATAAATCATTTCACACCCTTCTACTTCTCCACCACTCCACATGCCTCATCATTCTTATCCTCCCCCTCTATCCAACCCTATGTATACTCCAAATATTTCATTTCATCCTTCTTTTCTACCTCACCTCATTAAGCTTTCTCTTATACTCCTCCACCACATCCTCTTCTATCTCCCCCCTCCTATCTTTCCATGTCTCATGTTCCACATCACCTCAAATAGATGTAGTAGAACTTTGATACATTGCCAACAAATTTAAGGGAAATAATGATGGATATCCACCATAATCCCATTTTCTATGACATTCTTGGTCACCCATTCCCTCTTAACTTCAAGGCTCCACACCTTCCCCTTTATTGGAAAAGGAGATTCTATGACATGTCCAAACCTTTTATTCCTTTTGTCTTGATTACTTTTATGAAGATTGTATCTTACAAAAACTCTTCCCATGATCACTCAAAGAGCATGCTCTTGAGTGGTTTTATTCATTACCTCGTATCTCCATTAACACTTTTGAGATGATCATAAAATATTTCATTAACCATTTCTAAATAAAAATATCTCTCAAAGTAGCTTCATTAACCTTATACACTACAAAAAAGGGCAACAAGAAAAAGTTAGTGATTTTCTACTACATTTCCAATCCATCCTAGAAAAAATGCACTACCTCTCCTAGATATAGAAATTTAGAAGGTATTCATGGATAATCTTATTCCTTGTATCCTAGAGAAAGTTATGTTCCAAAAGTATAATACTTTTTCATACTTATTTGCCTTAGAGACTAGCAAATTAAGATGGATAAGGTTAAACCTCCTACAAGCACACCAACATCTAACACAAACATATACTAATAAATTTAAAATATCTTACAAGAAACCCTTCCTAAATAATACTAATAAAAACATAAAATATGTATTGAACTCTATCTTGAGAATTGATCAACTTCCAACAATTGCTTCACATTCTCCTCTTTCCCTACCATCCTGCAAAAATGATACTTCTATTAAACTATGACGATTTAGAGTCCAATTCACAAGGCTTTTGGATTCATACCAAATAGTCATTAACCAAACTCTCTTTGTAAACCGTTTCCAATTTCCCCTATCCATCCTTTCAAAAATTCACTTCCTTTGCCACAGAACTATGATGCTAACACTTTTTTCCAATAGCACATGGGTCCCCCTAATGACACCGAAATATGCATGGCTCTAAAGCATAAGGTGTAAGAGTTAATTAATAACAATCTCATTCACAGTAAGGGTGTAAATGATAAGGGGAGCCTTTTTTCTCCTAAGAAAATTTGCAAATACATACAACCCTTTCTCACAATTTATTGCAATAATGTTGAACCAACTAACCTTACCTTCTCTTCTGAACATCATGCAAATTCTTCTCATGATGGCCAAATTAAAACTTTTGATAATATAGTTATCATGGTGAACATAAGTTCCCTTAAGTAAGATCCCCCTTCTTTTGATTCAATAATGCAAGTTCCTAGCATCACATTTACACATGATGAGGTACCCAATAACAATTATCACGAGCCTTTATTAATGGGATTGTCAATGACATTTGTTGTGAAGGTATTCTAATTGATCCTAATTCTTCTTTCAACATTGTCATATAAGATCACATTTAAAACACTAGAACTCATCATGATACATATCCTACCATTAGTGGAACCTTAAAATGCTATAATAGAATGTTTATTGAGACCCTAGGTAGCCTTATCCTACCTATTGAAATTGGCCCCAAGGCAGCCTACAATCTAGCACATGTGGTGCATGTTTTAGATTTTTTTTATCTTCTCCTTGAAAGGTCATGCCTTGATGAATTACAAGATGTACCTTATATCTTGCAACAATGTGTCAAAGAGCAACACCTCTCCAATGCAGAGACAATTTATGAATAACATGTTGATTATGTAATCCAAAAACACTATTTTAATCAAGATAATTCTCATTCTCTCCAACTCAAGATTCCTAATTTACTATTAATTTCATCTCCTTCTAGTTATGGCATTATCAATAGCTCATTACATCCTTTAAGAGATAGATATAACTATCACCCCACACAATCATCCCCCTATTCATATTCACATCCTCCTCATCCCTAACATGGTCCTCTCCCACCTCTTTTTAAGATCCTTCTAGCCTCGATAATCCATCATAGATCCCATTCCCTTAACCAATTAAATGACAAACATAAATTTAGAGGAGTACTTCTCTTTCCTAATCTTTTCCTTCCTCTCTCCCTCCTCCTACACTTCTTCCAATTTTACCTACCCCACCACTTCCTTCCTCAAATCATCATCTGAGACCCCCAATCATGATTCCCCATATGCCTCCCACCTTTCCTTCACAAACCTACACTCGTAAAAATAACCACACAACAAATAACTCATGAATCAAAAATTTATCTAGCAGAGGCTCACCCCTCCTCTTGGTCCTTCTCCTTTATCACCTTAGTCTTCTTCACTACCACCTCATCCTACCTCATCAACACACAATCAACTACTTTCTCTAATGTGTAATGAATTTCCTTCTTCTCCCCCCTTCTACTGCTTAAGACATTGATGACACTTTAGCCCCATGGCTTAAGGCCCTCAATATTGACCCTCCTTTCACCCCACCATCTCTTCCTTCCCTTGATCCTCCTAATGTAGGAGCATCACCTGAATGTTGTTCTTGAAGGTCCAAGAGAACTAGTTGATGTTTTAAGGACTATTTTGTTCTGTGAGTCCTAGTTGTATGTCAAGAAAAGATAAAAAAATTATCTTAGAAAACCATATATATAATCTTTTGTAATGTTTTCTAGCCTAGGTGTGGTATAGGATTAAAAGTTGCACAAAAAGGCATAAATCTCAAGTTTAATGACATAGACATTAGGGTTTTGAAAAAAAGAAGACATATGCTTGAGTTGTAATTCCTTTTGGTAGTTCTTTGATGTGGAATGAATGAAAAAATATGGCTCCAGAAAGTTGAGGAGCAAGATTTTATGATGAATGCCTTGTTTTTGTCCATTTTATGATAGTTTTTCTGTGAAACAATAAGAAAATAGCTTGGTATGGATTTGTACAACATAGTACTAGGGATGTGAGTAGATGAAATGATAGAGTTTTGTTTGTAGGATCAAATGCAATTGGTTTCATTTAATTCTATGGTGTTTTTCTCAAGTTATGGTTGAAATACTCATGGCAATTCTTGCCATCCTCTGCATCATTTTTGGTATCAGAGCCCATAAAGACTAGGCTAGAGGAAAAGAAAGAAGCTTAAGGTGAGGTATCACGAAGACAAGAAGATGTAGCAACAAGATAAGAAAGAAAGCCTCAAAACGATGGACAAGATGAAAGACAACATGATAAGCCAAGTTGCAGAGTTTGATAGCAAAATGATAGAGTTGAAAAGAGGTATTAAGCTTGTAGTGCAGCAGTGTCTTGAGGAAGAATACCAAGGAAATGTGGGGTATTGGCCAATGAGAAAGAAGGTGAAGTGGCCTATAAAGGTGATTGTTCAAAAAAGAAGAAAACAAAGGATAGCTATCTTGGAAGGTGAAGGTCAACAAAGTTTGGATAGAAAAGAGTTGCTAAATGAGAAAGAAAGGAAACAAGTTGCAATAGAGGTACATTGTGAGGTACTTAAAGATGATTTGTGGGCACATGTTTTTGAGATAGAACAAGAGTGGAAGGTGAATCTTGCTAATGAATGTATGCATACAAGTAGGATAGTCAAGGAAGATACAAGAAAACAAGCATAGGGAGCTAGCGAAAAGGCAAATTGGCCTCATGGTTCTTATCTAATGCAAGTTGATGATAAAGTTTGTATAGGTGTAGACCAAGGAGAGAATGAAGAGGATGAAGAAATGGATAGTAGTAATGAGGCATATGAAAGAGAAATAGAATTTTGGAGTATTACAGTTGAGAAGAAGATCATGAGGAGGATGTACAAAAAGAAAGCACGAAACAAAAGCATGAAGACCAAGAAACATGAAGCAGATCAAGCCAAGCATGGAGAGGATCAAGAAGAGGTCAGAGAACAACTAAGCATGAAGCACAATTGGAAGAAGAGAAAGAAAAGCAGACCATCATTTGAGATGGAACTCAAATTTTTTTTCTCTGGGGAGTATGATGCAGGTGCATCACCTGAAAGTTGTTCTTGAAGGTCCAAGAGACCTAGTTGATGTTTTAAGGACTATTTTGTTATGTGAGTCCTAGTTGTATGTCAAGAAAAGATCAAAAAATGGTCTTATAAAACCATATATATAATCTTTTGTAATGTTTTCTAGCCTAGGTGTAGTATAGGGTTAAAAGTTGCACAAAAGGCATAAATGTCAAGTTTAATGACATGGACATTAGGGTTTTGAAAAAAAGAAGACATATGCTTGAGTTGTAATTGCTTTTGGTAGTTCTTTGATGTGGAATGAATGAAAAAATTCAACTCTAGGAAGTTGAGGAGAAAGATTTTATGAAGAATACCTTGTTTTTGTCCATTTTATGACAATTTTTTTTATGAAACAACAAGAAAATATATTGGTATGGATTTGTATGGAACAATACTAGGGATGTGAGTAGGTGAAATGATAGATTTTTGTTTGCATGTTCAAATGCAATTCGTTTCATTCAATTCTATGGTGTTTTGCTCAAGTTATGGTTAAAATACTCATGGCAATTTTTGACATTTTCTTCAAAAATAGTGAGAAAACAGTCTTGTACGGCCTAGTATGGATCAATGGTAGATCTATGAGTGGATGAGAAGTCATAGTTTTGTTTTAAGAATCCAACGCAATTGGTTTGGCATGATTTTATTGTGTTTTGAGTGAGAAACAAGCAAAATAGTGTTAGCAACCCCATTTAAAAACTAGGGTTTCCCAAAATACAAAAAAATCATTTCTTCAAATCCGTATGGTGGAAAAATCTATTTTTTGGTGTGAACCTCTATTTTATGGGTCTCTAAATGACTGCAAAGTTTCAGGTCCCAAGTCAATGGTTTGTGTGAGATATGAAGGATTGTTCCTTCCAAAAACTTGCTAAAATTGACCTAGAAACCTAGAACAACTAGGGTTTAGTGCAAATTTGACTTTTTTTGAATCTTTTTTGAGAAGTGTGGGTTTGTCAAGGCCCCATAGGACCTGATAAGTGTTGTGGAATCCATTTATGACATCAAGAATGAGTTTGGTTATATTAAGTACCCATCAGGTCTCATTTGAGGGTTTAAGGGCTAGAAGACAAGATTGCAAACAGGGTAGGTTTTGTGATTCCTTTTGAAGAGTCATAAAGAATCTTGTTGTAGGTGGTTGTAGTTCATTCTTTCCATCCTCTGCATCACCTCCATTGACTCATCTTTCTTGATTCTCACTCCATGTTGTCTCGCCCATATCTAATACTATATTTGACATCATTTTTTTATATTTTACTACTTACTTTCAAATTCACTTTGCTAGTTGAGGCAAATGACTTTGTTGACACTTCATTCTCCAATGATGACCTCATAGTATATGAGCCTCCACCTTAGATGCCTAGTGTATCTCTTCTTTCTTATTGTATTTTGTAGCTATAGCCTCTTTTTGTGTTTATTGTCCCTTATCATGTGATGAGATATTATGCCATGCACTATTGGTTTACTATTGCATACATCAATGAGGTTTCTTTTAATGTTTCCCATCATTTGTTAAGGCTTAATAGTATGCAGGGAAACTCAACCATGTTCCCCATTTAGAAAATTTATCTTAAAGCACTTCCATCCAAGGGAGTTGAGATCTCAAATTAAACCTCACCCCATTAATAATAATAATTCAAAATGAACCTCCTAGAGTCCCTTATAGGATCATTTCATTAACACATTGGCTAGGTTGATTACTTATCAAGAATAAACAATCATATTGTGACCATTTTATAAAAATCATAATGCTTACAAAACTGAAGTAATCATGGGTTCAAATCTTCACATAAACCCATTAGAATTAATAGAGTCAGACTTGTTCCCTACAACCCCTTTCAAATTTCCAACTAGGTATGTCTAGAATGTTGCATTTAATAATGCTAACATTTATAATAATTATCCTATCATCCCATGCTGAGATATAGGGTTGTATACATGTATATAGATCAACTGATACTAATACCCACTTTATCAAAGTCTTGTCAAATGAAAGTGAAGTTTTATTGTTGCAACCAATTTCACACCACCAATTACTAACCTTGCCAAAAACTAAATCCATACACAAAAAATATGTATACAACATAATCAATATAAAATAAATCCTATCATATCAAAATACTTGATAGTAACAATTAAGCAGCTTCTCAATGTAGTAATTATGTCAAGCCTTGATATGGATCTGTGTGATGTCCTATTATAACATGATTCTATTTTAACTAGCATCATAATTATATAGTATTATGACATCCTTTTTAATTAGAAACACAACATGTACTAGCCAACCCACATAAAAGCTAACTAATATTTAAAAGATGTACACCAATAATTATAAACTTGCTTTAAGCATGAACAATAATCAAGTCATACCCAAGACAGTCATTCCCTAATAATTATATATCAATGATATCAGACAACACTTTATACCCTGATGATAGCACCATACATATATCTAGCACTTGTCCCATGAATCCTAAAGACATCACCTTGTGATTGAGTACTTGATACATAGAGTTGATTATAGGCAAGGTGATATCATACCATCTTGTTCTCTTCTAAGTGACCTCATGAATCTCACTAGAGGAGAACTACATAACCATATAATATAACTCAATGTATTATATCCATGTAATTTGTCATAATGAGAGGAAATTAGATTATTCAACTATCCAAAACAACTAGATCTATATTTAAGCTTTGCACTACTCCTAATGTTTTAGTAATGATAGCATGCCCATGTTTAAACACAACATATGTTCCAATAAGCGAAGAATTCAATTACCTAATCTAAATTATTTACATCCTATAGTGACATCAACCTCATATCATAATGTAACCAATATGTTTTGGCTAGATTCCATGGTTTCCAACTGGCATTACTATCTTTATCATTTCGATAATGCATATGCATATAAATTTTCAATGTCACATTCTATTTTCAATCTAATATTCAAACAAAAGGGAGTACCACTAAACATTACATGGTTTAGACTTTGCCAAGACCAATCATTTTATACCCATAATTGAATAGTGAGGTAGCAAAGGGTACTTATAATCTTTAAGTAGAGAGGTCATGTAGTATCTTAATTCAACAAGAAGTTGTCCCAATAGATACCCCATTTATAACTGGGAGAAACAATTCCAATGGGGGTGGCTCATTCACATTTACCAACTTATTTAGGTCAACAACAAGAGCTTCTTATTCAACTTCAACATGATAGAATAGTACCAATATCCTTATATTGTTCCCACCAAAAACACATGGGGTACTATTGAACTAGCCCTTACTCAAGCATCACTTAAGTCTTGACAAAAGAAATATTCTTAACATTTATTAATTAAAATAGTACAAATTATAGAATTATATAAGTCTTTGGTAAACCACCGGCCAAAGATTCTTTATGCAGAGACATAAGGAACTTTTAAAACTTTATAAATAGTTTCAACATAGCCCTCAACCAAATGAGAGCAACACAAAAAGTATTAATCAATATCAACTACCTAATAGTACTATAGGATATAACCCAAGTTTTCTAACAGAGTATGACCATCCATCAAAACCTAAAGTATGCTTGTGCAAACATGTATGCAAAATGTACACACAAACTGTTAGACAAAATGCCTTGAAGAAACGTGGTCTCAAGGAAAGCCTTACTTGCAGGGTATGCTCAAAATGGTTTATTATAAAAGCCTTAGAAACTTTTAAGCAAAACTCCTTCCACGAAACCAACGGCCTTGTCAATACAATACCCAAATGCAGAAATCAACCTAGATTGATTATTTTCAGCTGCAGGAGTATATAATTCAGAATTCAATACTATTTTAAGAGAGTAATCTTGAAAGGAGTGTACTCAGTTCCGGGAATGATGTTGAAGATATATCTGATGTAGTCTTTGAAATCTTCTCTGTTGCCTCCATGTTGGCATCGATATAAAACACTGGCCTGTTGCCTCCACCTTGGCATTGATATCATTAGTGTTGCAGGGTTATTGGTCTACGCAGTAATTAGAGTTGCAGGCCCTTCATCCTTCTGTCTCTCCCCAGCTGTCTCCTTCCCTTCCATCGAAGACGTCTTTATTATTTTTGCCCCTTCCTCTACTTTTAATTGTTTTTATTTATTCTACTTTCCTTCCGTATGGCAGGGATGTGACAGTATTAACATTCATTTTGGAAGTTAAAATTGTTCTTTCAAAAACAATGTATGAGTGTTAAAAAAAGAAATTCTAGTGACAAGTATTAACATTCATTTTGGAAGCTAAAATTGTTCTTACAAGTACCTATTAATATTCATTTTGGAAGCCAAAATTGTTCTTTCAAAACCAATATATAATATCTTGTGATAAGTATTAACATTCATTCATTTTATAAGCCAAAATTGTTCTTTGAAAAACGTGAGACCAAAAAAATATCTTGTCGCATGGATTAACATTCAGTTTGAAAGCCAAAGTTGTTCTTTAAGAATTTATGTATCCAGGAGATTAAAATAGAAAATCTTGCACGCAAGAAATCCTGCTTGACCTTGTATATACTAAATATGTTCTATATACTTCCTGTACGAAGTATTTCCTTTAATAGATCATAGCCTTAATGAAAGTATCAACCTAAATAAAGGTAGCGCCCATTGCAGAGAGAGAGTAGTCCCCACCTGCAGCAGAAATAAATAACTCTGCATGGAACTAAACCATCAAAAGCTCCTCTTTGCTTCTTTATTCCACTCCACGAGAGAGGTATTCGCATCAGTTTTCTAATGAAGATCAAATTACCATGGCAGCAATCTCTGGAGGGCAAGCATGTCCTGATAACAGGTGGATCAAGTGGGATTGGGCTTGCCATTGCCAAAGAGGCTCTTTCTCAAGGAGCATTCATTACACTTGTAGCCAGAAGCTCCTCTAAATTGGAGAAAGCAGAACAAGATCTTGCCAAAGATGGTGGTACCAAACATAAAATATCAACCAAGGTTAGTCTTATTCCTTCATTTTCAGCTTGTCTAAAGACTTAGACATCTTGATGTCTAATCTGATTTTTTTTTTTTTTTCAATAGATTGCAGATGTGGGTGTGTACGAAACTTTGGCGAAGGCAATAAAGGAATCTTTTGAATGGAGGGCTGTTGACGTGCTGGTGTGCAATGCAGGTGCGGCAAAAACTGTACTTCTGGATGAGGGCAGGATTGAAGATCTGCATGCTATCATTCAGACTAACTTGACAGGGGTTGTCAATACTCTTCATATTGGGATTCCATTGATGAAGCAGAGGAGTGCCCAAACACCCATGTCCATTGTTCTTATGAATTCCCTGTCAGGGCTGGTATGTTTTTGGTAAACTTTTTACTCAGATGTTTTTAAGTCTTCATCCTGGACTGATATGCACGCTTCATTCCACAAATTTTTATTATCAGTTCAAAAGCCTAGTTAACGCCAAAGCAACATGAGGTCAGCGTATAGATTATGGCTATATTTTGATAGCATTTATATGTAAGCCAAGAAAACATGCATTTTTGAGAATGCATAAGCTGTTGGATTAATTAATCGTCACACTTGTGGGAATTGATCTCAAGGACTAACCGCCACTCTGGGTTTAGGTGAAGGTGCTGGTTTGGAAAGTTCACTAACACTTGTAAGTTTTGGTGTAGGGACAAACCGACAAATGGTATCAGAGCCTCAACCCAGGTTCAATTCCCCAAGTTGCGTCGGAGGGGATGTTGGACTAATTGCCACACCTCTGGGAATTGATCTCATGGACTAACCACTGGACTAATTGCCACACCTTTGGAAATTGATCTCATGGACTAACCACCGCCACTCTATGGCAAACCTACATAAGCTTTTTATTATTTTATTTTTTATCAGATCAAAAAAAGTTATCAACTTTTCCCCTTAATTAGTTTGTTGATCGTTTGCTCAAGAATAAATTCTTTTGGTTATGTTTTATCCTTTTCGCAGAACGTTTTGTATGGTAACTCTGTGTATACTGCAACCAAACATGCACTAAAAGGACTCGGAGAAACTCTCAAGCTTGAATTGATGCCTTATAACATCCGAATTAGCATGGTCTTTCCAGGGTTTGTGGACACTCCCGTGCTTGATTACAGTAAGTAGCCCCAATTTCGTCTTAATGAGATTAATCTTTAACTTTATTAGTATCAAAATTTTGTGTTATATTAATAGAGAAGTTTTTCTGTATAAATGTTTACGAAAGGGATGTCTGTATCATAGCGGTATCATGACCCCTATTTGCTCATGTGGACTATGCTTGATTTCTTGTGAGATTTTTGTGTATATAATATTTTTCAGGCTTCCACAATCCGTAATTAGTTAAAAAGACTTCTCTAACAATACCTTTGGTATATTTTTTAACTACTGTTTTGGTTTTGGATCATATTAATTATCAGGATAAGGATATGTTTTAGATTGCAAGATAAGAGCTCCTTGATTTGCAATGTAATTCTTATCCAAATGATATAGCATACTAACATCTGTGAAATTTCCAAATGAATCATCCTAAAAGCCTTTTGTACTCATGTATGTGCATATATTTCTATGAGGTTCTAGAAAAAATATATTGGCATGCTAGCAGTCAAACAAATAATTAATGTAGAAAGAAGTGTTTTCGCTTTCTTTCTTTTTTATGGTTGTTTATGTATTCTTCAAGTAAGCCTGATCTAATTTTGTTCTTACATTCCCAAATAACTTAGGTGGCTTGGAGGATGATAGAGATATCTTGCATACGATTAAGGTCACATCTTTCTATAACCGAAGTCTAGCAGAGACACCAGAGCATGTTGCAAAATATACATTAGAGGCAACAAAGAATGGAACCTTTCTTGCCACAAGCCGATTCAGTGGTCTTGTGCTATCCACATTGTCTCGTGGACCTATGCCTGCAGGGTCATTTGGAAGGGCTTTGGTTGAATTGATGCTATTTATTCCTATTAGACTCTTCAGCTTCTTGGTTGCTTGGTATGTCTATTATGTTATAGAACATAGAAATAATAAGAAATGTTAGAATATTCTTTTTGAGAAGATCTAAAATTTGTGTTTTTTAATTGCAAAACGAAGTATTGTTAGTTTTTGTTAAAGGGGTTAAGCTTAATTGATGAAAGCATGGGATTCTCATTGTAGAGACCTAAATTCAGATCCCCATGGTGACATCTAAGGTGGAATTCTAAGTGGTGGCTCTTCGACTTTCATTGTGGCTTCTAAGTTGAAAAAGGGTGAATATGTTGATTAAAGTGGATGCATTAAAGGGAGGATGTCCCCATTGTGACCTCTACTAGTGTAGGACCGACCTAAATACTCATGTCTTATGAATTAAAAAAGTATTGGTTCTTTTTAAAATCATTAATAGTTTTAATGGTGAAAATTGCATACCTTGTACTTTTTACCTTCCATTTTGGACTCACTTTGATCAGGGTGCCCCTAATGCAATGACTGGTGTAGAAGAAGTGTTGTATTATAGTGTGGAAGTTGGAAAATAAACAATCCTTACTTGATTCCATTTACATACATCCCTAGGGATCAATCCTAGTTCTCTAGTTATCTAGGTTATTTTGACAATTGTAAAACTAATCTAGATCAAATTTGTAGTTGTGGAAGTGCTCCCTAAATTTATAAAACTAAATTTAAACTTGGGCCTTTGTCGGTTCCCTCAGACTAGTCATTATGAGTCCACTCAAGCATAAAAAATGTTGGCTTGTGTGCTAGGATGTTGTAAGAAAGAGTACACTTTAATCTCATTTTATTACCTAAACAATCAAAGAATCATCAAGGAGAGCATTTAGGTATGAGCATTCAGGATACGAGCATTCAGGATACATCCATAACATAATAGAGCATCATATTTACATTATCTTTGGCATCAATTGAATGGTTGCTTGTTGTCATCTATCATTGTTCTAAAATTGTTAAATATTGTAACACCCTAATTTAAAACCAAAATAAATTCTAAAATATAATTCATTTTTAACTCACTCATCTAGTTAGGAAAAGAATTAAATGAATTCATGTGAAAAATATGCAATATTAAAAAAAAAAAAAACATCGCATTCTCATAATACAACAGAAAGATAATTTATTTAACATACATTGCCTTCAATAGAAATCATTACATTAAAGTGGATTCAACATAAATCATTCAATTAATTACAAAATAGTCATTTAATGATTACATATAAGTTGGTACAATACATTTCCAAATTTTTGGCAATACAATTTCATGATCATATATTTTTTCGAGTTCAAACTTCATGCCATTCTATCTAGCTATATGGAGGGAGAGCATCATCTAGGTGTTTTTCCTCCAATCACAGACTAGAGATCTCCTGCACACCTCTTGCTGGAAGTGGCCCTACCCTTTGTGAGGGTGACAAATAAATGTATCTACAAATGTACCATGACCAGATCAGAGAATCAAGTGTATAATGTACTAACACAATTACATGCAATTTTTCATACAACCTTAGATATCCTCTATGCAATTTGTCATACAACTAACTAACATGCATACATGAAAATATTGTGAATTGATAATGCAAGTAGCTATTGCACTACTTTGGCCAAAGCATTTATTATTATCACATTTTGAACTACAAAAATGTGGGTTGTATGTTCACACACTATGTAATCTCAGGTTGACTCAAGACTATTTCAATCCATAATTTAACTTTTCCAAACAAGAATATAACTCGGGATACAATAATCATCATTTAAAAGCTGTCTATTTCATGTTTTAGTCATGTAATTTCTTATACTACACCCATACAAGATTATACAATCTTATGCTAGGCTATCCACAAGTACTTAAATCACTCAATGAAGGGACTACTGGGTATGAAATGGTATAATCTCATCTAAACGGGTAAAATAGTCATAGAGAATGTTATCTTCTAGAGTCAACAATCATATGAGAATATTGTTCATACAGGTTTCCAAGAATGTTCCAAACTTATAATTTCTACAAGGCTGATTTAACCAAGTTTCACATCTATGCTCCTTTCAAAACTGGAATATCACTATTCATACATAGTTTCACAAGAAATACCTTACTCTAATAATAAATGGTATAGTGGTTATCATAACCACACTCAACTCAAAAGAATATGCTTTTGATAACCATTATACTCATTTAACTTAATAAATTAACTTATATACGAATAAAACTCACTGAAATGATCTTATAACTCCATTAATCCATACAAAATACTCTACACCAAAGATAGGTCAATGCACAACTAACAGTGATTTTCATTCATGTTGAGCTGAATTATTTATAACACTAGAAAAATATAAACCATTCTCAAAATGAGTACATAGCTATTGGTGTGAACATGGTTATTACTTATCCAGTTTACCTTTATGTGAATAATTCATATTATTTAACTATTTATTAGTTAAATAATATTCACACATCACGCATAATTCACATGTTAAGTTGACTTAGTGAGTCTACTAGATGTTTCTAGTTGTGTCTAGTTGTTGATAGTTGACATCTTTTCCTATAGTTGTCACATGTCATAGGATTAAGACACTTGTTGAACATGAATACAACATCCTACATTTCAACCTTGTCTTTAGAAGTAAGGCATATCATGTACATTGTAACAATCTCTTATCAATATTTTGCATTCATTGATAGAATTGAATTATTCTCTCATTTGATCTCTCTTGTGCTTTCATGAAGTCCTAGATCCTGGGTGGCTCCAATCATAGCCAACTCTAACATGGTATCAGAGCTGTAGGAAGAATCACTTTGTGTTAGTCATTTTTTGAGAGATCTTGAGTGCAAATCATGGTGGATCTTAATTGTTGAGTATGCTCTTCTCTTGCATCAAATGATGACCCGAAGAATCAGAAAGACTTGATATAAATACCAGATTTGGAGGGTTTTCCTCTTCGTGGCCTTGTATTGTAGGTTCATTTTGGAGCATATTGCTACAAATCTGAATACACCATTGTGTTTAGGAGGTTCAAGATAGTCAAGATCATCTTTTGTTTCGTCCAGATCAGACATCGGAGGCCAAATCTATGAGGGTTTGAAGTAGGGAGGTGCATACAAGATCCCATAGGTACCTAATCTTTCAGAGCAATTTGGGTCAAATCCAACCCCGCCATTGCACTAAGGGGGCCCAAAAACTCCAAGATTGACTGTGAATTCATTGAAATTGAACAAAGTTGCAGGAAAAGGCAAATTTTTTTACCTGATTCCGCTGTATGGAATCACAACAGAGAAAATTAGAATCTAAGGAATCTATACTTTGTACTGTGTACTGCTTGCATAGTGTCGTCATTAGCGAGTCGGGTGAAATGTTTTAATCCATTGGTTAAAGGTATAATACACTAGTTTTTTTTCATATGGTATAAGAAATTATTTCTGCCAAATATCTGTTGCAAGGTACAACCTACAAATTGCTGGTATATGCAGAGTAGATTGGCTGGTGCCACATGGCGCGGGACTTGCCAAACCTCCTTTGTCCACTGCACATCCAACAGAACTAAAATCTTTGGCATCAACGGATATTAAAAAACACCAACAGATATTAAAAAACATTGGTGCCATGACCACCAATAGTCAAGAGTTTGAATGCTGACTCGACAGGAATTTTGACTAGCATGTAAAAAATCCCCAGTGGAATATTTATAAACTGCCACTAGTGGGTTTATCTGACTGGTGGCCTACTCATTTGCCGGCAGTAGTTAACAAAACTGCTTGCAGTCGTTCAGCAGTCCATATCATGCCTGCCGGCACCCTTTAGCCCGACAACACTCACAAACTACCTGACAGTAATCTCAAACCTCTGACGCAGAATATTCTAGAGGATTCACCCCATCAAACCACCCTGCCAACACAGTAAAGAAGTTTCCCACTTTGGAAGGTGGTTTCGACATTCTAACAGGCAGTTTCACATTTTTTTAGGCAGATTTCAAATTTTTGTTGGTAGTTTTGGAATATTTTGATCATTTGCGGCGTACCTAAAACTTTATTTTTTCACCTGGTGACATCATGCTGATGTTAGCATGATGTCATAAACTAGCACCATACAGGAATATTCCTTCAAAATCTTGAATATACCAGTAGTGACATCATCATTCTGACTGATGATGTCATCCACCTGAGCCTCCTTGCTGACGTCTTCAAAATGACTGCTGATGTCATTTTTAGGTGAGTTTTAGGGCATATTTCAATGAATCTTCAAAGATTCTAACCGAAGATTCTGCTAACATCAGTAGACTTGGCCCAATTTGGCCCCCCCTCTCATTAGAGTTTGCAATTTCGCAGTCCAACTTCAAAGGCTCATATCTGGCTCATTTTTGCTCTATTTTTTGAGTGATTTTTTTTATTTGGAATATAATTTCATAGGCTTTATAATGGTGGAATCAGATTTTGGTTTTGGTGCTTAGGTTTTCCAAAAAATGAAGTTTCTCTCACCTGTTACTGAGTAGTTCCTATTTTCAGGACTTCAGAGGCTTCATTTGGGCTCATACGGTAACATTTTTGTGAAATATTTTTTTAACATGCATAATTTTTTGAGTACTTTTCAGATCTGCCATTAGTTTGATCTAGGTTTGCTCAGAAATTGTACTTTTAAATTTAACCTAATCTTGGCTTTGCATTGTACCAAAATCAAAGACCAATTTGCTATTTTGACTTGTGACAATTGTAATTGGACTAATCATAAAGTCCCATGCAATATTTTTTTGCTGGGGGGTGATCTCATTGATTGAGTAACAACGGGGTTTGTACTTGTGTTGTTTTTTTTTGTACTCTTGCATCATGGATCCAAACAAACTTCCTCTACTCACACCATATAACTATAATGAGTGGAAAACTAAAACAAAGATTCATTTAAGAAGTTTTAAAATTCATAGAGTAAGAATGGGTACATAAATTGAACCAACATCAACTCCAGAAAAGATAAAGTGGTATAATAGATGTGATCAAGCCTATGGAACACTATGCTTATCTATTTATTTTGATCTTCTTTTTAATATTAAATCTTGTAAAACACCTAATGAAGTGTGGAGTACCTTAGAAAATCTCTTTGGTAAGAAAGATACAATGAGAGGTTTCAAATTGGAGAATGAACTATTTGGTTTGAATCCAACCGACTTTGCAAGCATCCAAGGCTTCTTCACAAAGCTAAAGTCACTTAGATTGCAGCTCAAACAATATGGAATTGAGAAAGAGGACACTCAATTGATTCTTTCAATCCTTGCCAAGCTTGGTCTTGACTCTTCAATTTTTGTTTCTACCTTTTATGCTACTATGAATGCACTTGGGAAAGATTTCACAATGCCTTCACTTGATGAGTTTGCCACATCACTAACAAGGGAGCAAGCTAAGTTAGTACACATGGGCACATTGAAGTCTCCTAGACCTCAAGCTCTTCTTGCTAATCAAGGTACAATGGATCAAAAGGCTTCAACTAGCAAAGGTAAGAAACATAAAAATAAGGATTTCAAGAACAATGAGCAAGCAAAGGAGTTGAAAATAATTCACCTAAATCATCATCCTTTCCCAAAGAGGAATCATATAAGAAGGAGAGACGTAAGTGTGCATATTGAAAAAAACTAGTATATGATGAGCATAAGTGTTATGAGAAGAAAATTGACGGGTTGACTCACATTATTCAAAATCACAATATCAAAATATCATCATCCATGTCACCTAGTCCATCCTCTTCTTCGACACCATCATCATCTACATAGGCAGGGACAATAGACATTACAAATGGGACAAACAAGGGAAAAGGACAAGCTCTCTTTGCTTCTACAAGTCTTCAGTCAGAGAGATGGGTTCTTGATTTTCGAGCTTCTCATCATATGGCATCTTCATAAGGGATGTTCTCTTCATTTGAGTCATGTACTTCTCTACCTATTTTGATGGGCAACAACACATACATGCATGCAACTGGTAAAGGGACTATTGATATTGGTGAGGGCACTTTCAATAATGTGTTGTGTGTACCTTCCTTGTCAACCAATCTCCTTTCCATCTACCAGATTACTCATTGTGGTGTAGGCAAGATAATTGAGTTCACTCCTGATTTAGTGATCATAAGAGACTTGGAGAGTAGGGATATTATTGCTATTGGGATGGCTGATCATGCATCTTGCTTGTATACATTCTCCCATTTTTCTTTTTCTGATGATGTACACCATTGATTGATATTCACACTCATGCATCAAGTGTGAATCATGTTTCTAAGTAGAAGTTTGGTCACTTGAACCTTGTTCTTTCATCCACATCAATTCTTGAGACTAGTACTGAGCTTCCATCTCCTCAACCTCCTCCTTCAAAGATTGACATCGACATGGTTTCATCTAATTCAATTGAGCAGGATTATTCTAGTCTTTCAGACACAACTTTGTGGGATCCTTTTTTGATAGGTATATCAGACTTGTTTTGTGAGTCTGATATTGCAGATTTGGAGGACACACTTGAGGGGATATCTCTCCTCTTTGATGACAGTTACAACAAAACTGTTATCCCATCTACTTCATCTTTGGAGATTGTTCTTCATGAGTCTACCCAGGATTTTGGATTGGTCACACCTCATTGCATAGTGCCATTCTTTCATTCTAACATGTGGACATTTCGACAGTTTTCAGAGACACCCATCATGAGACTTCTTCCCTCATCTCTCTTCTTGGAAATGGAGTTTCTTCTACATCAACCTTTGGATTGGTTTCTTTCTAAGGGGAGGAATGTTGTTTGTGTTAGATTTAAGATGACAACTGAGATGGGGGGGTGAATCAGTTGTCCAAAAACTTTCTTCCTATTAATCACTTAATTCCTCTTTGTAATTCAACAAAATAATAATAAATCAATCATGGAAACATAATGCAACAATTTAGGAGCAAAAACACATTAACACATATAACACCAAGATTTTAACGTGGAAAACCCAATTAAGGAAAAAACCACGGGGTGACTAACCCAAGATTGTATTCTCTATTAAAAGAATAAGAAGAATAAAATGGCACATGCCAATTAGGGATCACTGCCCGAGCACACTACTCACAAGAGACCCACTACCTATAGGAGACACACTGTCTACAGAATGATAAATATTATATACTTGAACTGAAGAATAGCATCTTCACCATGCTTGATTCAGTTCCATTTAAGCCCAATACTTCTACTCTACCTTTTGCTTCTCTATTCTCTACCACACTCTCATCTCCACCAAGATACTTTCGAAATGAATTCACAACTTCTTATTTATACAAGACATTTGACTTTGGGATAATCATCCAAGTCGGCTTACATTATAGAGTAAATACATAAATACAACATGACTAATTACAAAAGACTTCATGTGGATTATCACACTGTCGACCACATAGATTTGGGACTTCAATCTTCCTTTAGGAACACACCATGCTTCACAGAACATCTTCAAGATCATCCATAGGATGTGTAACTCATCTGGTTGGTAGTGCAGGAGCACCTAGAAAATCCTATTTTATTTTGTAATAAGGTCTATTTGACCAATGTATTTTCATTTCAGTTTGTCTCTAGGTCCTTCAGGACCTAGAACCCATTTTTGTAAGTCCAAAGTGACTAAAAACACACTTTTGTCATATTGTAATCACATAGTGCCAAAACAGGACAGTAGGACAGTTTGAAGCAGTTTTGGATTGGTTGGTCTCCCAATTGTTTGTGTGATAGGTGAAAGTTAGGTTTAGCAGATCAGACCTAGTCATGAAACCCTAACCCTACCATCATCAAGGAATCTAATCTAAATGAAATCAAAGGACAATGAAATTCAAGCATAACATCACCTAGACCGTGCGATTCCTTGTTTGAGGGATGTGGACTGCTTCTTCAACAATGAACAATTGCAAAGCTGAAAGATGCCATGATGGATGATAAAAGCTCAATTGGATGCTTAGATGTTCAAGATGCGCAAGATGATAATGTAGGTGCTATATGATTGCTAGATCCCCCCCTCTCATATGGAATGAGAGGGTGTTTATATAGGGCTCAGCCAAGATCAATCGACGGTGGAGATTCAGAGGCTATGTGAATGGCTAGGATTGAAAGATACTAAATTTAGATCCAATTGGTTGTGCATGTGAAGGATATGAATGAAAGTTGTCTTACAACACATGATTGACTGGACAATTGTTGGAATGTGATAAAATATGAGTGTTTAATTCAAATAAAATATTTGAATTAGTTGGGATATGAGTTGGATATTAATTAAATAAATTAAATTTATTTAATTAATAAGATAAATGAATAGAATGGGATAAGATATAATGTGGAAATTAATTAAATAAATAAAATTTATTTAATTAATTGGGATGAGGATAGGATAAATGGGATTATGATGTGGAATTAATTAATTAAATAAAATTTATTTAATTAATTGGCTAAGTAGGATGAGAATGGGATTTTAATTAAATAAATAAAATTTATTTAATTAATTGGCTTAATGGATAATGATTTAAAATGGTGTTACTAGACATAAACAAAGTTGGGACAAATTTAGGTGTCTACATTTTGCCCCTCTTTGATACAATGTTCGATAGAGCGTTGTGTCAAAGAATATACAATATGCGTTCGATAAACAAGTTATGCCCCAGTGTAACTGGCAGGTGATGCCCCCTCGAGAGGTAAGCCAGGCTAACCAGGACGGGCTAGGTTGGCTCTCAATAGAAGAAAAAGGCTAAAAAGAAGGATGACACGAAGAAAATGGGAGTTGGATGGAAGAAAATAGGCTGTGGCATAGAAGAATTAGGGTTGTGAGAAGGGCTATAAGTATGTTCTAGATAGGATGATGGGCAGCTTTCTAGTAATTGCTCAGAATGAAAAGAAATGCAGTCCTTATGTTTGATATAGCATATCGATGTTATGCACTAGGGTATAAGAGACCAAGGTGTCGAGATATCCAATGCGCAACTAGCGTGTTACAACCTTGTCTAAACACATGAGGTCAAGATGTTGAGCCAACATGCACAAGATATGAATAACAGCTAGTGTTGGACTTTGATGCTACAAGCAATGGTTTGAGCTTATCTCCACTACACATAATGATAGTTTGCTGGTTATATGTATGGAGTTAGTCTTAACATAGAATAGTCTCAAATGAGTAAGAGACTGTTTAGCTTCTCAAATGCTAGAGATATTATATGTAAGATGCTAATCCCAACATGTACAAGATACCAATACGCATAGGAAGAGGATAAGATCATCCCACAAATGCAAGATAAAATGATAACACACACAAACAAGCAAGCAAGCATGCACAAATGATTCAAAAACAAACAAGGTATTGCCCCTGTCAAGCTGTAAACCAATGATTAATTGCTGATTGTTTTGTTGATGATAGTTGAGAGTGTTGTCATTGTCGGGAAAGCTATATCCCTAGATCAACACAAGGTTGTTTGCTGAGTTGGTTCACTGATTGGCTAATTGATTTGGCTTACAACAAGGCTAGGATCAAGACCATTGATCACATTTGGATAACTTGGCTTGATTGCTTAACTTGATTGGTCTGGATTTAAGGATGGGCTTGCATTTGGGTCATTGCTTGGAATAATTTGAAGATGATGAAATGCTGATTAGATTGATTTGATGAAGGATGGATTTGATTGGTTTGATGATGATTTGCTGAATGAAGATTGATTTCATGAAATGTTGATGATGGAATGATATGTGGAAGATTGAGTTGCTTGTGATTTGTTGGAGTGATTGGATTTATGTTGATTGGAGTTGATGTGGTTGAGTTGATTTGCTTTGGTGTTGATGCTAATGATTGACAGGATTGGTTTTGATGGTTGGATTGATGTGCTTTGAGGTGATTTTCTTTAGTGTTGATGTTGATGATTGATAGGATTTGTTTTGATGGTTGGCTTGATGTTCTTTGATTTTGATGATTGTTGTTGATTGATAGGATTTGTTTTGATAGTTGGCTTGATGTGCTTTGGTTGTGATGTTTGCTATTGCTAGGTTGATTTGTTTTGATGATTGGATTGTTTTGAATGATGGTAGTGATGCTGTGATGATTAGAGTGTCCACTCAATCTAAGCATAAGCAAGTGTTCTCAGTGTGCTCAAAGGATGTAAAACAAACAAGGTATTGCCCTTGTCAAGTCATAAACCAATGATTCATTGTTTGATTGATGATGATAGATAGTGTTGTTATTGCAGGGAAAGCTATATCCCTAGATCAACACAAGGATGTGGGAACGCTATATCTCATTGATGATGATTGATTGGGCTCATGACAAGATTAGGATAAAAAACTTGTTGATTTGATTGGATAATGTTCCTTGATTGATTAGCTTGCTTGATATGGATTTAGCATGGGGTTGCATTTAGATCATTGTTTAGATTGATTTGATTAGAAAAAGTGATTGATTGAAATGGATGAATGAATGTTATTGATAAGAAGAATTGATAATGATGAGGATTTGATTTTGATTGAATGTTGAAGTGGATTGTTTTGGATGATGATTGAATTGATCTTATTGCTTGGATTTTTTGTTGGATATTTGATTTTTTTGGATTTTTTGACATATTTGATTTTTTTTGTAGTTTTTGAAATGTTTTGGGATGTCAATGGATTTACAATTTAGGTAGTTGTTGTGCTAGATACCAATGACAAGGGAAAACCAAGTCTAGGTGCAAAGATGGATGAATGGGATTGGATGGATAAAAGGATGGGCAACAAGGGATGGAAGGCTCATGATATATGGATGGATAAAAAGATAGGCCATAAAAGGGATGGATGCATGCCTCATGATAAACGAATAGGTAGGCTATAGTGGAAAGCTCATGATAAATAGATGGGGATAAGCTATAAGATGGAAAGCTTATGATAAGGATATGCCATAGTGGATGGATCATAAGGGAGCTAGGATGTGATCTTCAAAGGCTATGTTGCATAGGAAGAACTTGCCCCCATTCTAGGTGGTAATGCTTAGGATTTTTACATGACAAAGTTCATGACCATGGGATGACATGATAGGTTTTACATGACAAGGTGTATGATAGGTGGATAATGATAATATGGATTGATGAGGAAGGTATGAGGTATACCAAGAGATATCCAAAGCATGTTTCAAGATTTTGCCCCTATGTCTTCATCAAAATCAAAAGGTAGAAGGATGGATGAATGGATAAATGGGTTCAATAGGATAGGCTTGTTTATGTAATGGCTAAGGATGGTAGGATGGTAAATGATATAATGGGATAGATAGTTTGGAAATGGATAGGTTGGATGAGACAATGTGCCCCCAAGTGTAAGTGACATAGAAGATCAACCTACACATGATGCCTGTTTGCCAGGTTTTCATCATGGTACTTATCCAAGGCGCCTGTTTACTAGGTTTTCACCGTTGGATGAAGGGATTTCTCTTTACTTTTTTTATTTTTTGATTTTTGATTTTTTTCTCTTTTTCTTTCTTTTTTTTTTAAATTTTTTTGGATGGGATGACAATTACACATGGCGCTTGTTTGCCAGGTTTTCACCATGGTAATGGATAGGAGGGACTCAAGTGTTTAGTGCTATGAGAGATGATATTGTCCCTTTAGAGATGCATGTTGTCTTTGCATGGACCATGTTGTTATGCTCATAGATGTTGGTAAGGGAGATATGGATGGGAGATGGATTAGGTAGATAGTGGATTATGAAGGGAATGATGGTAGGGTAGGCTAGTCGCTTATGATGTGGATTTATATAGGCTTATGGAATGAAGATGGATGAAAAGTTTATGCCAAAGCATGGACCATAGGGATTGCATGGGGGAAATATGTAGGGTAATGGAGGGAAGATGGGGAGATGTAGTTATGTGGCAGTGCTGCGGAGTGGAAGGGAACCATGACCAACGGCTGCACACACCATGATAAACATTAAAGCTTTTGATGAGATGGTGGTGTAGGAAGCAATGGGGATGTTTGCTTAGGAGATGATTGATGAAGTGATTTAAGAACCCACATAGATTTAGTATTTTTAGTGCTTTTGCTTTGCTTGTGGGATTTTTGAAAGGAATGGAAGTTTTGGATGGAAATAGGCTTTTGGATGGAGGTAGGTGATTGGGATTCTTGAGATGTGGATGAGGATGCCTCATTTGACTTTCTAGCTATTTGCTTAGTAACCCAAACCATTTTGCTTTTGGGATTTGATTTTGAAGGTATGGGCTTGGATAGCTTTTTGGATTGCTTTGCTTTGGTTATTTGCATTGATTTTTCATGTTTGTGCCCTAAGGCATGAGAGTCCTTAGGATTTTTGGTAGGACTTTTAGCTTTGTAGGTAGAGACATCAAAAATTTTGCTTTTGAATCCCATGGGGTGGGTGGAGTGGATGGAATTATTGGAAGCTTTATGTTTAAACTATGTGTGCTTTTGTTGGTCATGATTAGGGATGTAAGGATACTTATGAATGATATGTATGTTAGGTGTTGGAAGCAATGGTGGCAAGGTGGATGGAGGGATATTTGGAGTTGGTAAAAGTGGAGGCAAGGTGGATGGCGGAAGGTGTATGGTCACATGCTTTTAACATTTATAGGATGATGGAGATGGAATGGCTACATATGTTTTGGGTATATGATGGGGGGTGTGATGGAAAGTGGTAGGTTTAGGATGCATGAAGGGATTACCAACATCTTTAGCTTGTTTACCTTGGGGTGTGTATCCAAGGCCATATGAGCATGGAGAAATCTTGACATGGTTTGGCTCCAAAATACCTTGTTCATAAAGGCCTAGACCTTTGCCTTGGTAGTTCATGTTTTGGAGGATGTGATTGACTATGGGACTAGGTGTGCTTTGAACACTAGACTTGAGTTCTTTATTGGATGGAGAAGATGAAATGGAGGACATTGGTCATTGTTGTCCTAAGGAAGAACACTCATGGACAAAGGTGGTAAGACCAATAGGACATGATGGTGGACTTGAAGTGGAATTGATGATGGATATGGAAGAAGGATCATTAGGATCTTGATTATGTTCATTATGTTGGCTAAGATCCAAGTTATTTGTTTGATCTTCTATACTTTTGTGTTCTTGAGAGGCACATGTCTCATTATGACAAGTGGATGTGTGTTCATTATGGATAGGGCTAGATGGAGGATGACTAGGAGCAATTTGGATATCTCGCTCATGGATGGTTATGGGATTATGGATAGGATCAATGTAGTTTTTAATAGGTTCTTCATCATAGATATCATCTTGATCATGAGATAGATAAAGTTTTGCCAAATGGATCATCATGGTTTTCATGATCTTAGCTAGAACCTTGATCATAACTATGAGCAAAAATAGGATTAAGTGGGCTATAAAAGGGATAAATTTGCTCATGAATGAGGTCATGGTGATGGCTAATAGATTGAGGGCAACCCATAAGTAGGTCATGGATAGGTTGAATGTAGAGGTGCTTTGATCTTGATTAAGATTAAGGTTCAATATTTCCACATGTTTAAGATTATGCTCTTGACATACCTGTTGACTTTGGATGGAAGTGGAAGGTTCTTGAGTGGACTTGATAGGCTCTTGATAGTTATCAACATGAAGGCATGATGGCTCTTGACTTAGGCTTGTGGTTGGAGACTCTTGAATAGACTTGTTGGCTTGTAGGTCACATGATGGGCTTAAAGGGCTAGGTATGTTAATGGAAGGCTCTTGAAGAGGCTCAAGGATATGTTAGCCACATGATGAGATTATAGGATTGGACATAACCTTTGGAAGTTCATTGGTAGGCTCATGAATTGGTGTTTGACATGGGGGTAGTTTATTCCTATCTAGTAGCCAATGGATCACATCCTTTGCAAGTGTATGGGTGGATGGAATATATAATGGATGGATGATAATGGTAGATGGTATTGGATTAGGATTAGGACTAGGATTAGGTGGAGAGCTAATTGGATTGGATGGATTAGGATTTGAACTAGATGGAGATGATGTGGCATGATTTCCCATTATAGGTGGGTACACCTTGTAAACAATTGAGAGAAATATTGGGCATTGATTTGTATTATGGCCTTTGGTCCTATGGTATGCACAATAATCATGTTCATCATATGGACTTTCTTCACATGGTTTGACTTTAGGAAGTTCAATGAGTTTTGCTTCAAGCATCCTTTGTAAAACTCTCTCAGCCGCATCCTTTGGTGAACGATTAGAATGACATGGTGAGGAAGGTAATGAAGGGCTTGGTGGTTTGGAAGGTAAAGGGATCAATGGACTATGATTGGGATCACATGGTGGTGTTGGGATAGGACTTGTTGTTTCATGTGATGGCATGTGATTGGATGGTGGAGGCCACTCTAGATTGGTATCTCCCTTGTCAAAGGTTATTAGATCTTGCATAGGATAACTTGGGCTTGTTTGATTTATGTACAAGGGACCACTTGGACTTGGATGTGCTTCTTGTTGGAAAGGTGGATTTAGATCTATCAATGGTGCTTTGTGGTCTTGTTGAAAAGGTGTATTTGGACTTACTTGATTTATGTACAAAGAGCCATTGGGACTTGGATGTTGTTCTTGTAATATCACTTGATGACTTTGTGGATGGGCTTGGTAGTGCATTGGAATGGTGGTATGAGGGATTGGATAAACTTGAGGTGGATGTTCATAGGTTGATGTGGTATTGACTTGGTGGATAGGTGGATTAAGTTGATATGAAGTGGATGGATATGACATGTGGCTATGAGGTGGATTAGGTTGGTATGGAGCGGCTAAGGATTGTTGTACTTGTCGAGCTTGACTAGTGGCTAAAAGGTGTTGGACTTGGGCTATGAAGTGTTGTAGTTGAGGTGATTGGCTTGCGTGGGGTTGAGCTCTTTGGAGGAAGAATTGTAATATTTCAATGGAATCTTGGTTGAGGGGTTGTAATCCTTGATAAATATTTTGGAGGAATCTATGGAATTTGATTTCTAGGTCTTCCAATGTAGACATGTTGTCACCAAGTGTTTGTCTTAAGTCCTTTTAGCAAGTGCTTGCTTAGGGATTTGGATGATGATGTGGATTGTTTGGATGACTTGGCTATGTTTGGGATGAAAGTGATTGGGTTTGAATGTTATTGGAAGAATGTTTAGGATGACTTGTCTTTATGTGTTTTGGTGTTTAGAGCTTGATGTTGCAATATTCAAACAAATGATTATGCATATACACACATGAATCACTCACACAAGACACATAAGCAAGTTTTAGTTTGGAAGAATGTGATGATGGTTAAGCAAGCACATGAAGACAATTCAACAAGTCCTAGTTAAGGCAAGGCCACTATCACAAGGAGGTTCTAGTGAAAATCTGGGGGACCGGTACCCCATGAGCATCCAGCAAGCCACTTAAGACTTTAACTAACCCTACTAGGATTTTTAATATACACAAAGGTACACCTCCTTTTGAGTTAGCACTGTATGGTGAGCGCTAATACCGGTTAGACTTGGCTTTCGCCTTATCCTCCAATTTTTATAGCGGACCGGATGAAAATACCGCTTGAGGTCGTTCTCTTGGGATGGATACCAAGGCAGGCCTCTCTAAGGCTAAATAAAAGCAACACAAGTAAATGTTTTTGATCTCCAAGTTCATGTTGGGACGCGAGGAGAGAGCATACACATTTACTTGGTCACACTCGTATGGGGTTCATTAACATTAGAAATCAATGTGTGATCGAACAGTTCAAGCACTTGTTCATTTTAGATCCAAATCCAAATGTGATGAAAGACACTTGTTCATTTTATCCCAATTTCTCGATGATGTGATAGCAAACAATGTTCGTTTTAATCCCAAAGTCCAAATGTGTGATCAAACAAGATTAAGAGATGAAAGATTAGAATGAGTGCATTTGATACAATTGCTTTCCAATTTGCTGTAGATGTTGATGCCAATGCTGCTCCAGCTCCTTAGATGCCTCTACAAGTCACCAATTCCAAAAAGAAACAAGTAAACTTGCAAAGAAGATGATTACATGAAAAGGATGAAATCTGAAAATATTGATAAAAATGATTTGATACAGAAAAATAGATTGCATAAACAGAAAGTTCAGGAGATTCTAAGCAATTTGAAAAAATATTTCGTTGAAAAATGATCAAAATTCCTCAAGTTATGCTTAAAATGAAGTTTGCAATGAACCTGAACTTTGAATGATAAAAAAAAGGGTAAAATGATACAATCACCTAATAAAACTTGTTCCACTATGTAGTTCATCCTCTCAGCTTTCCAGTGAGTCCTTGTTTGTGCAATTTGGCCTCTGTATGTGAAAGTTATGATAGAAATACCAAGATGCACAATGACAGCAAGCAGAAGCAAGTTACAGTTGCCAGATGCGACATACTGTTGATCGGAGGCGATCTGTATTTTGTGATAGGCGGGATACTGCAGATCAAATGCGACACGAAAAATACTAGATGCAGTTCCTGTTAGCTTGTAAGCGATGCAGATATACCCAGAAGTGACCGATTGCGGGCTAAAAGCGACCCGTATCTGCAAAAACACAGTCAAAACCCTACCCTGCACAGGCGATCATTGTCAGTTCATAAGTGATGCCTATTAGTTTAAACATGGCTTCTGTAGGATCATAAGCAATGCAAATTAGTTTGAAAGTGACCACTGTTCAATCAAAAGCACATAAACTCTTAAGCGGTCACTGTTAATTCATAAGCGACGCGCATCAGGTTAAAAGCGACCACTGTTAGTTCATAAGCGAGCAACACATTTCAAAAGTGAAACTAACAGTGTAAAACATCATAAAGCACATAGGCAAATTCTGTTGAAGCAAAAGCAATGCATTTCATACCTTAGGCGATCACTGTTGATGTAAAAGCGATCCAGAAAATGATAGATGCGGCCGATCCCAGTGTAAAAGCGATGCGGATATCCAGAATGCGGCAGATTTTTGCTCATAAGTGATGCAAAAATGGATGGAAGCGACAAGTAATAGCTTATATGTGACTAACAAAAGCCCAAAAGCGAGACATAATAGCCCAAAAGTGATCTGGAGAGTTTCAGGAGACAGAATGCAAATGTTAACCATAAGCGACCAATTTTACCATATGCGGTCTCTTTTTTTCAAAAGCGAGCACTGTTTGTTTAAAAGCGGACCAAATTTGACCATAAGTGACTGATGTTTGGCCAAAGGTGAGCTGATTTAGCCTAGGTGACTGCTGTTTGATTAGAAGCGACCTGAATTACCAGAAGCACATTGTTGCAGTCCGGTTGTTGTTTTCTTCACCAAACGCTCCATTTTTCATCAAATTTAGGGAAATTTGTACTCAAAGTTTATGGAAACGGCATCCCAGATGCAATGGTGAGGTTAGATTTGGGCTAAGAGATCATCTACATACATTTTTAGCCAAATCTTTGCAAACTAGGGTTAGAAAAATGCAAATTTTTGCTACAAAAGCTTACAAAAATGAAAGATTGGCTCTCCAAGAGATCTAAACTTCATAAAAACAACTCAAACAAGAGAGGTTAATCAAGGACGTGAGTCCCACCGGGCGTGCCAAAATGTGATAGGTGAAAGTCAGGTTTAGCAGATCAGACCTAGTCATGAAACCCTAACCCTACCATCATCAAGGAATCTAATCTAAATGAAATCAAAAGACAATGAAATTCAAGCATAATATCACCTAGACTGTGCGATTCCTTGTTTGAGGGATGTGGACTGCTTCTTCAACAATGAACAATTGCAAAGCTAAAAGCTGCCATGATGGATGATAAAAGCTCAATTGGATGCTCAGATGTTCAAGATGTGCAAGATGATAATGTAGGTGCTATATGATTGCTGGATCCCCCCCTCTCATATGGAATGAGAGGGTGTTTATATAGGGCTCAGCCAAGATCAATCGACGGTGGAGATTCAGAGGCTATGTGAATGGCTAGGATTGAAAGATACTAAATTTAGATCCAATTGGTTGTGCATGTGAAGGATATGAATGAAAGTTGTCTTACAACACATGATTGACTGGACAATTGTTAGAATGTGATAAAATATGAGTGTTTAATTCAAATAAAATATTTGAATTAGTTGGGATATGAGTTGGATATTAATTAAATAAATTAAATTTATTTAATTAATAGGATAAATGAATAGAAAGGGATAAGATATTATGTGGAAATTAATTAAATAAATAAAATTTATTTAATTAATTAGGATGAGGATAGGATAAATGGGATTATGATGTGGAATTAATTAAATAAATAAAATTTATTTAATTAATTGGCTAAGTAGGATGAGAATGGGATTTTAATTAAATAAATAAAATTTATTTAATTAATTGGCTTAATGGATAATGATTTAAAATGGTGTTACTAGACATAAACAAAGTTGGGACAAATTTAGGTGTCTACAGTTTGCATCGGTTGGTTTTCTAACTGCTGGCAGGTTGAGTTGATAACAACTCGAGGAAGGAACTATCTAAGGAGAAGGAGGAGAATTGTGAAGGGGATTGTGTATTTTTCTAAGGACAAATACAACTATTCTGTTCCATCAATTTGATTTCTGTTCCCTATAACTACAATTTGTATAACTATAGATTTCTATTCTTTTTGTGCTTTCCATTGTTGCAGTATGTTGACATGAAGCATTCCACTGGTACGATTTCTGTCGAAATTAGTGGAATGTCTTCATTGTACAAGTATTTGTTTTGTTTCTTGTTTTGTTTTTGTGTCTGACGGTGTAGAGGATCTAGACAGAGTGTTTTTGTACAGTAGGTTGACCTAACATCTCCATGTGCTAGGGTTCGGTTGAAGAGGAAGAAAGTAAACTATGCATCGGTGAATCACTGGGACTCACAACAAGTCCACTGAAGTCGAGCAATCTTGCCAAGGGAGTTGGTCCATTGGCGCATCGGCTAGAATTTGTAAGCATTCACCGACGAGAAGAGTCTCACCAAAGACAAATGCCATCGGCATATCAGAAGCACATCAAAGGAGTTTAACCGATGTTAAAACTGTCATGATTAAGATGAGAGGGGATTTAACCATCATCAGAGCATTGGTTGAAGGGTAGAAGACTTCGTCAATAGAAGTAAGTCTCACTAACAATGAAGAGTTGATCGACTCGATCTTAGTCCTATTGTATCTCGCCGAAGATAAATTTAGTTGAGCTATCGGTGTAACGTTGATGAATGGTAAGACTTGAGAAAGTCATACCGATCCTTGTTGTTTGATGATCAAGATGTAATGGTGGCTCACTTGTTAAGTCTTGCCGTCTGTGGGGAAATAGTGACCTGTTCTACGTTTTCACTTTGCGCTCCCCATCGTATTGGTATCAGAGCTAGTTTTGAAGATCACTCGAGTGGTGTGGTCTTGGTGTATGTCAGACCATGAAAGTGAACCAGAGGCTGACACGATGCCTCCTAAAAGCATGTCACAAGATGCAGTGAAGAAACTGATTGAAGCAATGTTTGAGTCCAAGCTTGAGGAGTTGAAAAGAACCAAGGGTAAGGATAGGGAAGATGAAAGTGACACCGATGAAGGAGATACAAAAATTGATGAAACCAATAAGAGGATAGAGGAGATACCGGTAGACTAGAGGGCATTTGTAATGCTTTGAAGTCAATCAATAGGGACACCATAGATGGGTTACCTAGGTATAGTGGAAGTATGGAAGCTGAAGATGTGATTGAATGGATTGAGGCATTGAACAATCATTTCTAATACAAAGAAGTCCCTGATGATAAGATGGTTAAGTTGGCAAAGGCAAGGTTGAAGGGGTCTGCTCTTGCATGGTGGAATTATGAGCAAGGAGAGAGAGTCAAGGAGGGGAAGAATATGATAACCTCCTGGGAAATGATGAAGACCAAAATCAAGGCACAATTCTTACCTCTGGACTATAATGTGTAGATGTATAAGAAATTGTAGAAGCTCAGATAGAGAGACCTTGATGTAAATGCATACACACAAGAGTTTCATAAACTCAGTCTTAGATCAAAGAGACAAGAAGAATCAGAGAAGGTGGCAAGGTATCTAAATGGCCTAAGGATGAACATCCAAGATGAGATTAGCATCTTAGCACCAGAAACAGTGAACAAGTGTTTCCAAATGGCCTTAAGGGCTGAAGAGAAGATAAAGAGTAAGAGTGAGCAGAATAATAGAGGTAGAGGAGGAAGAAGTTTTAGAGGCAGAGGCAATTTTGGAGGAAGAAGTCCTAACCAGAGGCCTAGTGGTGAGTCTAGCCAAGAAGAGAAAGTTGGAGACTCAAGAAGCAGAGGAGGCTATCAAGGAAGAAGGCCTAATGGAAGGGGTGGGACAAATGGATCAGGTAGAGGATCCAAGTTCTCAAATATGAGATGTTATAACTACAATCAGATAGGGAACCCGACATACAAGTGTCTAGAGAAGGCCTCAACTTCTCATGGTGGTGAGAAGAGAACCGCTTTGATTCAAGAGGATGCAAGGAGTGTGACATCTCCTGAAGTGAATCTAGCATCAGAAATGGGAGAAAATCTGATGATCAAGAGGACGCTGCTCAAGGAACCAGTACAGACTAAACCGTCTCAAAGAAGGGCTTTGTTTAGAATCAACTGCAAGATCCAAGGTAAGGTTTGTAAAGTTATTATTGACTCTGGTTCTACTGATAATATTATATCTTTGGAAGCAGTGAATAAGTTGAATCTAGATACCCCATAATAGCCCATATAAAGTCAATTGGTTGAATAAGGGGCAGCACATACTCATCAATGAACAAGCATGGGTAGAATTTATTATTGGGGGGTATAGAGATAAAATCTTGTGTGACATCCTTCCAATGGATGCTTTCCATCTTTTGTTAGGTAGACCATGACAGTTTGATAGAAAGCTCATCATGATGGAGAAAAGAATGCTTACTCATTCCAAAAGGATGGTGTGACTTATAGGATACAGTCATTGGTAGAAGAGGATCCACAACATGTAGGGTCTAGTGTAATGATGGTAGGAGAAAAAGAATTCATGGACATATTAAAGGAAGGTGATGGAGTAGGTTTATCTTTGATTATGAACCCTAAGGGGGAAAGGAAGGAAAGTGTGAGGGAAGTAGGACCTAAGGAGGTTAGAGATCTGCTTGAAAGTTACAAAGGAGTGATTGCAATAGACTTACCTGATTCCCTACCACCTATCAGAGATATTAGCCACCAGATAGACCTCATACTAGGAGCAGTACATCCTAATAAGGAATCATATAAAATGACCCCTTAGTAGAATGCAGAGATAGCAAATCAGATTCAAGAACTCCTAAACAAAGGGCTGATAAGGAAGAGTCTTAGCACATGTGCAGTCGCTACTATTTTAGCCCCAAAGAAGGATGGGAAATGGAGGCTTTGTACCAATTCTAGGGCCATAAATAGGATAACCATCAGGTATAGGTTTCTTACTCCTAGAATAGAAGATCTAATGGATTATTTGGGAGGGGCTACTTATTTCTCCAAGATAGACTTAAAGAGTGGGTATCACCAAATATGAATAAGAGAGGGAAATGAGTGGAAGACAACATTTAAAACCAATGAAGGGTTGTATGAGTGGCTTGTGATGCCTTTTGGTCTTTCAAATTCCCCTAGCACCTTTATGAGACTAATGAATGAGGTGTTGCAGGAATTCATAGGGAAATTTGTGGTAGTCAACCTTGATGATATCTTGGTGTATAGTAAGAGCAAGGAAGAACACTTGAAACATTTGGAGATAGTCTTGAAGAGGCTGCAAGATCAGAAGTTAATGATAAACTTGGAAAAGTGTGACTTCATGAAACAAGAATTGGTTTACCTAGGCTTTGTCATCTCGAAGGGTGATTTGAAAATGGATCCTTCCAAGGTAGAGTCTATTTTGAATTGGTCTACACCTAGGACAACATGAGAGGTCAGAAGTTTTCATGGTTTGGCCCGATTTTATAGAAAATTTATTAGGAACTACAGTGATATTTGTGCACCTATGTTATAGACCATCAAGGGTGGAGGCAAGGTGAAGTTTGTGTGGACAAAAGAGGTAGATTAGAGTTTTGAAAGTCTGAAACTGAAAGTTGCCAAGTATCCTATCTTAGTACTACCTGATTTCAATAAAGTCTTCACCATTGAATGTGACGCAAGTGGGCTGGCCATAGGGGCAGTGTTGAGCCAAGAGGGCAGACTGGTGGCCTTTTTCAGTGAAAAATTGAATGAAGCTAAGAGGAAATACTCCTCTTATGATTTAGAGTTGTATGCCATGGTACAAGCTCTGAAAAAATGGAGGCACTACTTACTTCCTAAAGAATTTATTGTATACACTGACAATGATGCTCTCAATTTTTTGAATGGTCAGGAAAAGCTCAGTCATAGATACATGAAGTGGGTGGAAAGTCTCCAAGCATACACCTTCATCATCAAACATAAGAAACAGATAACCAATAAGGTTGCTGATGCTTTAAGCAGAAGGGTGTTGACAGTGCAAGAAGTGTAGCTACAAAGCATGGGTGTTGAGGCACTCAAAGGATTGTATGAAGAGGACCGAGACTTCAAGGAGATTTACAAGGTATGCAGTGAGTTTGCCAATGCTTTCCATAGTGAATTTTCAAATTATACATTGCAAGATGGACTTTTGTTTAAAGGGAGTCAACTATGTATCCCTAAGTGTTCAATGAGGGATAATATAGTGAAGGAGAAACATAGTGGTGGTTTAGGAGGACATTTTGGGCTTAATAAGACCTTAGATCTAGTAAGAAGATTTTACTTTTGGCCAAGGATGCAATCTGATATCAGAAGGTTTGTTGAGAGTTGTATGATTTACCAGAGAGGAAAGGGGGTCTCAACCAATGCAGGACTTTACCAACCTTTACCCATACCAAACAGACCTTGGGAAAGTTTGAGTATGGATTTTGTGATGGGGTTACCAAAGACAAGGACAGTTTATGATAGTGTGTTTGTTGTGGTGGATAGGTTTAGCAAGATGGCTCACTTTATTCCTTGTAAAATCATCAATGATGCTAGTTATATTGCAGGCTTGTTCTTTAAAGAAATTGTCAAGATTCATGGATTGCCTTTGAGTATTGTATCTGACAGAGACAACAAATTTATGGGACATTTTTGGAGAACCTTGTGGAAAAGATTGGGTACAAATTTGTCCTTTAGTTCAGCCTATCATCCTCAGACTGATGGCCAAACTGAGGTTGTGAATAGGTCATTAGGAAATCTACTAAGATGTTTGACAAGAGAACAAGGAGGTAGTTGGGATGTGGTACTCCCACAAGTAGAATATGCCTATAATGATTCTACAAATAGAAGTATAGGTCTAAGTCCTTTTGAAATCGTCTATGGTAGTTATCCTAGAGGAGTTTTTGAATTGAGAGATGTTCAAGGGTTGGACAAGAGGAGTGGACATGCTGATGCATTTGCAGAGGCTATGAAAAAAATTCATCAACAAGTTAGGGATACTCTACACATGACTAGTCAGAAAATCAAGGCTAGAGTGGATCAAAGAAGGAGGGATGTACAGTACCAAATAGGAGATATGGTCATGGTTCATCTCAACAAGAATAGACTGCCCAAGGGAAGCCACAACAAGTTGATGATGAGAAAAATTGGGCCTTGTCAGATTTTAGAGAAATATGGTCCTAATGCTTACAAAATTGAACTCCCTGATGATATTGCTATTTCCCCTATATTCAATGTTGCTGATCTAACATTATATAGGAGTCCTGATACAGGAGAAGGTACAACATATTCTGTCCAAGACAATGCAGAGTGGGTGCAGCATGTACCACCTAAGGAACCACCTAAGATGGAGTGTATCTTGGATAGCAGGACAACCAAGAAGACAAGAAATTAGACCTATTTTGAGCGCTTAGTCAAATGGAAAGGACTTCCAGACTCAGAAGCCACATGAATGCTAGAAGAAGACATCAAAAAGTAGGGTGGTGATTTGCAGCAGTTAGTCTCTAAGAGGACTTGAGACAACTTTCACCTGAGGAGTATGGTGTAGGAGCACCAAGAAAATCATGTTTTCTTTTGTAACAAGGTCTATTTGACCAATGCATTTTCATTTCAGTTTGTCTCTAGGTCCTTCAGGACCTAGAACCCATTTTTGTAAGTCCAAAGTGACTTAAAACACACTTTTGTCATATTGTAATCACATAGTACCAAAACAAGGCAGTAGGATAGTTTGAAGTAGTTTTGGTTTGGTTGGTCTCCCAACTGTTTGCATCGGTTAGTTTTCCAATTGCTGGCAGGTTGAGTTGATAACAACCTAAGAAAGGAACTATCTAAGGAGAAGGAGGAGAAGTGTGAAGGGGATTGTGTATTGTTCTAAGGAGAAATAAAACTATTCTGTTCCGTCAATTTGATTTCCATTCCTTGTAACTGCAATTTGTATAATTGTAGATTTCTATTCTTTCTATGCTTTCCATTGTTGCAGTATGTCGACATGAATATTCTATTGGTACGATTTTTGTCAAAATCAGTGGAATGTCTTCATTATACAAGTATTTCTTTTGTTTCTTGTTTTGCTTTTGTGTTTGACGGTGCAGAGGATCCAGACAGAGTGTTTTTGAACATTAGGTTGACCTAGCATCTCCATCTGCTAGGGTTTGGTTGAAGATGAAGAAAGTAAACTATGCATCAGTGAATCATTGGGACTCACAACAAGTCCATCGAAGTCGAGCAGTCTCGCCAAGGGAGTTGGTCCATCGGCGCATTGGCTAGAATTTGTAAGCATTTGCTGACGAGAAGAGTCTCATTGAAGACAAATGCCATCGATATATCAAAAGTACATCAAAGGAGTTTAGCTGATGTTAAAACTGTCATGATGAAGATGAGAGGGGATTTAATTGTCATCGGAGCATCGGTTGAAGGGTAGAAGACTTCACCAATAGAAGTAAGTGTCACCGACAATGAAGAGTTGATTGACTCAGTGTGAGTCCTGTTGTATCTCACCGAAGATAAATTCAGTTGAGCTATCAGTTTAACATTGATGAACGGTAAGACTTTAGAAAGTCATATCGATCCTTGTTGTCTGATGATCAAGATGTATCGGCGGCTCACTTGTTAAGTCTTGCCGTTTGTGGGGAAATAGTGACCCATTCCACATTTTCACTATGCGCTCCTCATCAGTCAGCCAGACTTAGGAAGAACATCATCATCTGGAAGTAATTCTTTAATTATGAGCTCAATCTTCAATGTAAACCACCAACTCAAACTGGACACAATCCAAAGACCTCCACAAGCTTTCCTGAATCACCAAGAACATCCACACTACTTCTGCTTATTGAAATCATTCTCTCCTTCATCCAGAACCTTAAGAACATAGTCTGTCATCACTGTCATATTGAAATAGATGCTTGCAGACCTCCAGACCATGAACCAATTGAGTTATCAATTCACATTGACTTCCTAAAAACTCCACAAAATCTGCATAACAAGATATTTCATTTCCGGATCTCACCGACCTATATGTGTCACTTTGTCACCTCTAGACATCTGCGAGAACCAATTTTACTCAAGTGGCCATAACTTCTTCAAATCTTCATGCGGACCTCTCAAATCTTTACTGGATCAACTTAAGACATATATCTACAAACCCTTTGATCCGTACCCTCTAATCTTTATCTTAGCTGGGATCTTTACCTTACTGTCTTCACTGTTCTTCTCTGTTCCTGATAGGACTAATTTTCTCAATATCCTCAGCATACAACTCATCCAATCCTTATCATCAATGCAACATGAGTATGTTGACATCAATGACAACACTAATTAGGCCCATACTTGCAACAGTTTGCAGGTACTAGATTCTCTTCAACATTCTTCTTTAGGCACTCACCATTGGCACAAGACCTACTTCATTATGGGGGGACCTATAGTCTCACTCTTTCTCTCCTATGGGGGGGTATTTAATTGTATATATGTGATATAAGTTATCCTTGGGAGGTCATGTTGAGTCCTCCTACTATCACTTCTTCTTTCACTTTCATTGTTTTATGCATTCTCACCTTTGGAGAGGAGTTTTGTCCCATGAGGTTTTCTCCTTTTCTCCACTTGAGATTTGTTTGTACATGGGTACCTAATATGGCCTAGTAGCCGGGACCCATCCATCATTGCATCTTGCTTTAGTTAGCTACCCCCTAAGTTACACTTAAGGGGAGTGTTGATTTGAACATGGTTATTACCTATCCAGTTTACCATTGTGTGAATAATTCATATTATTTAGCTATTTATTAGTTAAATAATATTCACACATCACACATAATTCACATGTTAAGTTGACTTAGCAAGTCTACTAGATGTTTCTAGTTGTGTCTAGTTGTTGATAGTTGTCATCTTATCCTATAGTTGTCACATGTCATAGGATTAAGACACTTGTCACATGACTGCAACATCCTACATTTCATCCTTGTCTTTAGAAGAAAGGCATATCATGTACATTGTAACAATCTCTTATCAATCTTTTGCATTCATTGATAGAATAGAAGTATTCTCTCATTTGATCTCTCTTGTGCTTTCATGAAGTCCTAGATCCTAGGTGGCTCTAATCATAGCCAAATCTAACACTCTAAAAGAAGTGGTGAAACATAAATATGCTCATATTTGTATAGTTGTATGGTGTCATTACACTTGGTTATCAACAAACTAATCAAGAAAAGACAGTTCCATAGATACTTGTTTGAACTGAAAAGTAGATTTCAAGTTTAAATAGTCTTTAATATGTGCATCCTAATAAATAGTAATATTCAAGTATAAGAATAGCCAGTGACTCAATTTCTTTTGACATGAAAAGTGGTATTCATGGCTAATTCATAGGTAAAACAATCTTATAAATGACTACCAAATTCATTGTCGAATAAGATATAAGTATGTATATAACAATATCATATTAAAGGCTTTGAATTGAGATGTTATTATTGATGGAAGTTTGTCATTGATGTCAAAAGGTGTAGCTAGGTTGACATGCTTCTTTGAGGTGCTTCATTGTTGTCATTGAATCAGGTTCATCAAGGATATGTTTGTTAGATCAGGATGCCTTGATATTGATTGTTGTATGCAGGATGATGTCATGGTGCCTCTTGGGATTTGAAATAGGATGATGTCAATTTGGAACAAGATATTGTCATGTTTCAAGGACAATGTTCATGGAGTGTTCATCACTTTTGTAGCAGTTAGGACATCAAGGAGTTGGTGATTGGTGTCATCATGTTTCAATGACTTAGTCTTGGTCTTCATCATGTTTATGGTTGATGTTTTGTGGGTAGTTTAGTTTGGCCCTCATAATGTTGATAGTTGACGCTTTGTGATTTAGTTCATATTTAATATCTTAATGGTTTGCCTTCAACATGTTGATGCAATGTGTTTTCAAGATGCTTATGTTTTGGTTCACAAGATGATCCTCGTGATATGCCCTCATGATATGCCTCATAACATATTGTTTTCAAGTTGGATTAGGCTTGATATGACAAATTGATAGTTGTGTGGGTGCCAAATGCAGAGGTGCAGTAGTTCCTATTAAGTTCATTAGATTGGTGGATTGATGTCAAAAGGACAACCCCAAGATGGTGTCATCTAATGTGTTATAAGGAGTTAAGGCCTTATCTTTATAATGCTTTGTGTTATTTCATAACAGTAAGACACTACTTAAAACAGGGTTGGTATGGTGTCTTAGCAGTGAGCATGTTCTTGAAGATTTATAAGTCTCAAAGTTCTATTTTGTTTAAGTCTAAAATCCTAAATATAATTCTTGGTTAAGGTTCTAAAACCCTTAGGTTAAATCATTCATAAAACCTTATTTACTCGTCATCATACTTAGTCACCTTTTGTTTCTTTTTTGAAGTAGATCTGCTATTGTAGGTCAGTCACTTAAAAGTGACTCGCTGAAGGATATTTGCTTCATTAGGTAACCGGTCTCCTCGACCTCGGTTACCACTAGCAGTGGTCTCCACTTTGAGTGCATGGGCACCAAAAGAAAATCGGAGGCTCTAATTCAAAATTCAAAGGGTGCACAGGTATTAATCGATGGATTTTATTTAAATGTGAGAACCTAACTTCTATGTTTAAGTTTCATGTGTCTTGGAATGTCATCTCTCTGCGACTGCATGAAATGTGGCTTTTTAAGGCTATTTTTAGCCTTTCAAGAAGGCAGTTTCTTTTAGTGTTTTCAAAGCATTATTTTTTGGAGATACTTTCTATTTTATTCTCTCCTTTCATGTAGTTGAAGGAAAAATGAGATTTTTCTATTTTTGAACTCCATTTGAGTATTGAAGTCTAAAAAGAAGAAGTGTTATTTGTTTTTGAAGACTAAAAAGGAGAAGACTATTCATATTCAGTTAATCGAGAGGGGCAGGGAATTTTTAAGAGCCTTGCATTAAATTTTTTTAGAGGTGACTGATATATATGAGTTCTAATGGCATTGACCTATATGTATATATGCAGATTGTGAAAATGAGTGAAAATTGATTGTGGTTTTTGAATGGTTCAAATTGAAATGTGACTTCCAGTATATGAGAGGGGTTGAAATATACATTTGACACAAGTTTCAAGAATAATTTCTAAGTGTTAATAGAGATGAAAATATATTCTTTTATATGCAGAAAAAGAGGTTATAGGAAGGCAAATTATTTGACAATGTGATCCATGCTAAGGAGATAAGAATTTTGATCACAAGTGTCTTGTAGGTTCAGAGATTGCCACATAAGTCTGAGGTGATATTTAATCAGTGATTTTGTTGGCTCTGATCAGTACTTTGCCAAATTTTGTTATGTGTTAAAGGTATTTTGGTCTGCAGAGGATAAAGGAGTCCTTATTTGGTATTCGAGAAGGTTGTAATTGAAGTATGTATTGGTTGTAAACAAAAGGAGATATAAGGTTGTGAAGTGTAATGTGTTGTAGAGAATCAGGGTAACTCCCTGAATTATTTCTTTTCTCTCTTATGTTCATATTGTAGCTAGTGAGACTTGCATGGTCAGTGAGACATGTTTGTTGCCAGTGAGGCATGTATGTCAGTGAGATTCTATTAAGGCAGTAAGGCAAATTTTTAGAGTGGTTTTTATCCCTATGAGGGTTTTCCACTCATCAAAAACATGTGTTATGGTTTATGTTATTTGCCTCTATATGTGTGTGTCTTAATGTTTTGCTCATAAGGTCCTGTTCATACTATTCATCATCATACTTGTGCATATGTGTTTGATAGATTATTGAAGTCTCTCTCATTCTCTATCTTGTAAATTAAAAGGTGTAAAAGATGTTAAAAATTATAGACCACTAATTCACCCCCCCTCAGTGGTCCTATACTCCAACAATTATGTATATCTGTGTGTGTGTGTGTGTGTCTGTGTGTGTGTGTGTTTTAAGTTTAAAGAAACTAGGGAACTCTTATTTATAAAACCAAACTATGATGTAAGAAGCACCCAAGTTTGGCATAAGCTATGGGTTACATGAATATAAACAAGATAATGCAGTTTTCCCAAGCACTGAAATCATTGAAGTACCAAATAGCCTCATAAACTAGAGACTACAATGGTTTGATTTAACTTTCATGGGGGAGCTTTATTTTATGAATAGATTGCACTATAAGCTATAGGTTGAGTAGTAGTGAAATCAAGAGATAAATTTAATACATTCAAGGGATAAACAAAAATAAGGATTAATATTGAATTTTACTATTGTTGCCTTTTCTCTCGTCATCCCACATTTACCTTCATTTTAAATTAGACGGCTCATTTTTTCTTAACTGTGCTGACCTTTTCACCCTAATATGTTTTGCATTTATTCACACAATTTAGGTGGGGATAAATGAAGTTAGAAAACCTCTAGACAAGTATGTTGTGAAAGTCATAATGTACGGATAAGATGATGAGATGTTAAAATAATCATAGCAGTTTACAGTGATGAATAAAAAGGGCGACGAGGCTGACAATTTAGTGGGAGCTTATCAGCTAATTTTTTTTTCCTAATTATTTAATACAAATAGTATTGCATCAATCAAATACTAATTAAAACATTTAATAAACACATAAATAAGAAAACTATTAACATAAATAAAATATATAGAGTGTAGATATTGTTAAGGGTTTAAAATAAAAAAAATTCAAGCTTCATAGAATAGCTTCTAAGAAAAAATAATATAAAAATATTATCGGCCTAAAAATTAAATATTATCGATAAATGGAACGAACCCAACATTTTCATACCCATAGTACTAGGAAGGATTCACCCACATCCACTACAAAAGAAGATCCTATACGGCTAATTATTATATGATGGTGGGATGGTGGGACCCACAATCCCAACACAAAGGGGATGATTTCCATCTTCGTTGGATGGAGTGCCATGAAAAGCAATGGATAATATTAGTTAATTCCATGTGCAAAGACTCGACAATCATAACTTAACCAGAGTTAACATGTGGAGTAAAAGTTATAAAAAATTGCCAAGCTAGGAAGATTTTCAAATCTCGATCGGAAAATAACAGTTTATAGTCCCTGTGAAGGCTCCATTCTTTGGTGCAACATCAAGTAAATTTGCTTTGCTCACAAATTGGGCAAAATCTCTTTGAGATTTTGAATCCCCCTTCAATCCACCTCTTTTCTCCTCCCCACACAGAATCACATTGAAGTCCCCTCCCAGAACAATAAGCTCATTTTGATTCAATTTTTAAAATGCAGTGATATCCTCCCAAAGTTTACTTTTATCTTCAGGTTTGGTAGGACCATAAACATTACATAAAAAGAAATGTAAATTAGAGTTGAAGCCTTTTACTACACACAAAATCTAGTTGTTACTGGATTGAATCAACTCAATTCTCAATTCGCTAGGGTTCCATAGGATCCCTAGGCGACCCACCGCTCCATTCCACTAGTAGATTTTGACAAATAAATGACTACGTGACTAAAACTTGTAGTCACGACAACTAAAAATGACTAAATTCTACTAATTTTTTGCAACACAACTATAAATGACTAAATAAATGACTAATTTGATCGTCGGGTAAAAAACACAACTAAATAATTAGTCACACAAATAAAAATGACTAAATAGTTAGTCACACAAATCAAAATTAGACAATATGATATTAAAGTGGGTAATTAAAGAAAATATTTCAAATGGGGAAATTATTGGCGGGAGTGGGTTGTATTGAGCGCAGGGTTAATATCAAGTTTTTCGTTTTTGCAGGAAGGTAACTATTTTCTAAGATTTTCTAGGCATCAACATTAAGAATTCTCTAAATCTTGAAAACCACTTTGAGAATTTGGTTTGTACTGGGTAAGATCGATCAGAGAGTGTGGGTTCTCTTAGTGAAGGAGAATATAAAAGACTAGTAACCCATAAAATGAATCATGTGCATTGTGTAGAAGATGAGAGTCTGTTGGTGTGTGAAAGGATACTTGAGAATCTGATGGATAGCTACTCTAGTTTAGAAATTAGGGCAAAAGGAATGGCTCTGGTTTGTACTGAGAGAGGTTACAGACCTGCCCATGTATGTGAAACAAAGAGCATAACCCAAGGCATTGACAATGGAGATGTCGGTGTCAGAGTTACTCATACTGGAGGTGAAGGAAGCGGTTCTTCAATAGATTCCATCAACACAGATGTGTATTACCAGAAGATACTGGAAGAAAATTCTAAGAATCCACTTCTACTAAAAACCTATGTCAAATTTTTACATGAGGTAAACATTAATTCCATGCTTTGTGAGTTTGTGAAGAAGCCTAGTTTTGGTGGGGATTGCTGTTGTTTTTATGTTTCAAAAACTAGAGGATTAAAGAGTTTAGGAAACTAGCCATAGAATATGGGCATATATAGCTTCATATATGTACCTATATTTGTTATTGACTAGATGCTATAAATACAAACATCAAAATCTAATTCAATCTGTTGATTGTTAATACTCAAACAATACCCCACTCTTATTAGGGATGCACGAAGTTCAAAGCTCAGTTGTGAAGGATCAGGGTTTCACCTAATTGTAGAAGAACTGCCTCAACCTTGCAAACTTTTTTAAAAGAAAACAACAAATAATCTTATATTGCTTAATACCCATTTTGGTTTCTACCAGCCCTATCGTAGTTTAGTCCCCTAAATAGTCATTATTGTGTTCAAGTATTGGTTATTAATACTAGTGAACTGGTGTGTTCTGAAGAGTATTCAATATGCTCCGTTGTTAAAATGGGGTTTGATTTTTCTTAATTGGGGTCATCTTAGGTGGTTCAGCTTGGCTTAAAATGCCCAAGTGATGAGCTTGCAGATCAATCTAGGGTTTCTAGCTTTTTTGTGTGATATTGAGGTCACCCTTTCAGATGTTTCTCTCCCTGATGATCATCTAACTAAAATGTCCTTTTAGCATGATAAGTTTCCTCTCATGGGAAAATTCATGTGAAGAAGACTAGATGACATAAAACTCTATGGATGGATATGGAATCTATGAGCCTGGATAAAGAGTTAAATTCTTTCTTTTAAGGATTTCTTTCTTCTTCAAGTCTGCCAAGGATAGAGAGTTTTCTCAAACAAGGGTTGTGATATTTTTTGCAAATTTGGGTTGTTTTTATGTCCTCTGGAAACCATTTTTAGACCTAGATCATCTCTTTTTCAAAGGTTCCCTTTTGGATCCCACTTCTACAACCTCCCTCTAGTTTGTAGAGCAGTGAAGATAGTCTAGTTGCTTGCAAAAATCTATACCTCTAGACCAATGCTAGTCACAAGTTGCATAGTGCGTCATAACGATTGCCTTACACCCTATGTAGTTGTTAGTAGCTAGACGACACAACCAATTTTAATCATCAATATCAGTACTATAAAATTATATGCTCCTATGCACCATGCAAATGATACTTATGCTTCCTAGAACTTGAAAGCACTCATTGCCACATGTTTACTTGCATTTAGCACATTTAAAAAACTAAATAGAAAATAAACTTCAAATTTAACTCCAAAACCCAACATACAATTCAGCAAAATTACCCTTCAGATTTCAGATCTATTATCCAATTAATTTACCCTCAAAATTATCAAGAAGGTAACAATTCAACAATATGACCTCTCAAATTTCAACTCTAAAATCTATCAATTTACTGTGCAAGATAACAATTCTTTGTGATGCAAGAGCATCCAATGGTGTAAGGGCAATCTTGCATCACCCAAAAAAAAGATGTGTTTCAAAATTGTTAAGGTTCTTTCCATTTCTTTTCAAAATTTGTGGTTCTAGTTCCATGATCACTTGAATAATGATGTAGAACTTTCAATTTTTTCAAACTGCTAAAAATAGCAACTTGCTATTTTTAGAAAGTTTGCATTTGGGCACAGAATGAAGTAAAAATTTATAGGAAGCTTTATAACTAAAAAATAAGACCTTTCTTAGTGTGTAGAGCACTCCACAAGCTTTCTGATGCATAAAATAGTTTGTCAATTAGACACCTGGATCAAAAGTTATCTCTCCCAGAAGTTGACCTATTTTTGGAAGGAGATGCAAATTTTGAAATTAGGTTATTGGCCGCCAAAAAGGCTATTAATAACCATTTTTGGGAACCTTGGGTAGTAGTAGAGTGAAGGGGGCAAGTGTGGAGTCAAGAATAGGTGGGAAAACAAAAACCCTAGCTGATTTGGGGTGACAGAAGGCAGAAGATTCTAGAGCCTGGTGATGTGTAGCTGTAGTGTGTTGCAGCCTATGGAGGATTGATTCCCCTGATTGTAATAGAGCTTCTGTAATGTAATGAGTTGTCCAAATCAATAAAGAAATATTCTATTTTCTATGTGTTATTTCTGTTGTTGTGTGTTTTTATGATTTACCCCCTTCATCACCTTGGGTTCTCAAATATTTAACTTTCTACTTCCTTTCATTCAGAATCATATGGTCATTGGCTTCTCAAGTCTTTATATTTCTACTTCATCACATACTTGCATTATCATGTCATAAGATCTCTAACACAATACCATGGAAGCCTCAATGCATCTCGTATAAAGCCAAATAGTTAAAAAAAACAACAAAGGAAGAAACATACTCAACAAAAGTGATGACAAATTGCCACATTATCTTCTCATTTTTTTGTATAGTTGAGAACATTCGAAATGTTTTCAAATGTCAAATTCTTTGATACATCAAATGACTCCAAATTATTACTTTTTTTAAAATAGAAAGTTCATAGTTTATAATACTAAGAAATCATCAATCTTTTTGCTATTTCTATGATCTGAAAGAAAATAACAAGCACTCAAGAAAGAATCAAAAATAACAAAGTCAATTAATATGGCATCCTAAAATAAGCCTCAAACAATACAAAGAAAGAAGGATTACAACCTAGTTTGAAGTGGGTAAATGCACAAAGATGAGTCTTAAGGTGGAAGTTTTAGACTTAGAAAAAAACTTGAAATCGGGTAAACCACAATAGGATCCCACTTTCTATGAAACGGGATCCCATTATGCTTCGGGATCCTGAGCCAAAAGTGGGATCTCATTTTCTAGAAACGGGATCCTATTTTGAAACGAGATGATCCCATCTCTAAAATAGAATCCCATTTCATAAAATTTGAATTTTTGACCTAATTTTTGCTATGGGTTTTGGGTCGAAAAGGGCTTGGGAACCTGACCCTTGCCTCTGGACTTGGTTTGACCTACAAGTTGAAGGTACTGTTAATGTCACAACAAAATAGTGACTTTGGACATATGTCTGAAGGCCTTTTTTGCAGAATTTTTTGACGAAATTAAAACACATTATAGATGAGACAGTGTAGATTCTAAATATATATATTTTTTACAATTGGATTATTTCTCTATTTTTTAATTAATTTATGATGAAACAGGTCCATAAACTTGAATTATCAGGGTTTTTTAATATTTTAATAACTTTTTATCAAAATATTTTTTTGTAAAAAATTTTTTACAAAAAATGTACTTGAGACAATTCTTTTCAATTTGAAAAAAAAAATTCAAAAAATGATAAGTTTAGGTCATCTTATGCATGATGTACACGGTGATTTTTTAAAACACCAAAAATGGCCAATACAAAATTAACAAAAAAATATTCAATAAAAAATTACAAAAAAATATGGAAAACATGCTTCAGTGAGTTACAAATATTTTCCCAAAAGGATTTAAAAAAATAATTATTTAGGTCAAAATATGGATGACGTACACATGCATGGTATAGTAAAAAAGTGACTTTTAAACACTGGTTTTTAGAAACACCTATTAAAAATCAATTTGTATCATTTGGGTATTAAAAAAAATTACATATTTGGAAACTAGACTCCGAGTACTACATTTCATATTTACTAACTTTTTTCAAGATTCCACCTTTAAGTGCTTCAAATTTTTGGGTCAAATATGACAAATTCTGAAAATTAGGGAAAACACTTCCACTTTTTGGCTAAAAAGTGGACTCAACTTCTTGCACACACCCAAGTCTTTCCCAAAATTTTAAATCAAGAGTAAACCACTAATGATAAGAAACAATAATAGGAAACATGGTTTACAACCTGGTCCCCATAAATTGTTGACACAAAGAAACCTAAAGAAAAAAGAAACTAAAAGACAACATTTTTAAATAATCAAAGCTCTATAATTGTTTAATTATGATTAAGTACGTGTGCATGCTAAGCCTTCTCTATCTTTGTAGCTTCTATTGTAACCTATCCACATAGATGACCAGTTCTCCTAGCAGCAATGAGACCAACTTTTTGCCTTTGGGGAGCATCACGATGCACAATACTGGCATGCCCAATGTGTTGATGATTACCACCACCATGAGGATGCTCAACAGGATTCATTGCCACACCACGAACCTTGGGCCAACAGTTTCTTTTGACCCTATATTTGTGATATGCATAGCTAGCTTTGAGCATTGGCTTTTCTATCCTTCCACCACTAGTAACATGACCAATCATGGCTCTGCAACTACTTGGCACAGTCCTCTTAGCTCTAAATAGAAGCTTTACCCTATAAATTGAAACCAATTTCAAAGACTCATCAAACAAGGCTCTTAAAAATCTGCAAAATCAAAAATTACACAAATCTAAACATTAAGAGAGAACTTAGATAATTGTTCCAAAATTATTTCCACTACCTTTGGAATAATTGTATTTATCAGCTCACTATAACCTTGGAAAAAAAATTAAGCATAGAAATATGCCATAAGTCTCCACAAGGTGTACACCTAAAACTCAAAATAGTTTGAAAATAATTTGGAAAAAGCCACCATCCATAAGACATCACAACAAATGCATCATATGTTTGTTGCTAGCCAAAAATCAAGATGATAAAAAAAATGATAATGAGTCGAGGGGAATATCAAGAAGCAGTACATTTAAATTAAATTTCAACCAGTTGCTAAACAAGCACAACCAACTTTGACTTGTCATAAGTTCAAAATATTAGAACAAGTACATTTTTATGTCTATAAAGGTGACAACAATCCAACAATGGATCAAACATTTCAGATTGAAATGCAATAGAAATGCATTGCAAATGACAACAATCAAATTTGAAATTACTCAGCTCATAAAAGAATAGTGGAGAAAAGGTAGAAAAAGTGTTCTTTGATTTGATCAGACCAATGAGAAATATTGTAAAATTCAACTATATCACCATGACTTGTTCCCTGCCGTAGTACTGCAAACTGTTTCTTTGACCATCGTAGGACCACGGTATACTAAACATCACTTGAAGCCTTTCACTGCACTACCACACTCCTTCATTGAAACTATCATGGGGCCGCGATATTCAACACTTACATAACTTAAACTCCTTATACCACCATATCGCAAGCCTCACTTGAGGCTACTGTGGGGGTGCAGTGTACTATTTTCCTCTACTCCTTCTTATCACATTACCGCTAGTTATTCTCTTGACTCCCGCGGGACTGCGGTGAAGTATCATATGCCACTTAATTTTATACCGCCAACTCCCCACTTCATTTTGAGACCGCTATGGGGCTGTTGTAATCGATCTCTGCATATCGCGATGCCGCAAGTGCAATCTCTTCATGTTACGAGACAGAGACAACTACTCCCTTGTTATCCTTGGTTCCTGCACACCCGCCAAGACCTTTTGAGTGACCTACGAGACTATGGTTAGTGACATCAATGATAAAAAATACAAATATCTTTCACATGGAGGGTGGGTGCAAAAAGTTGGGGGGCCAAAAAGTGGCCAACTTTAAAAAAAATTAGTAATAATGTGAGCAAGTTATAACGTGCTTGCATTATAACGTGCTCTTGTTATGGCTTGGTGTTGTCGAGCCTACACCAATTCATAACGCGCTCATGTTATAACACGAGTGCATTATGTGCTGCTATATATAAAAAAAAGCAGCATTCTATTTCATTATTTAACAACAAATTGCAAGAAACTCATGGCTTGAAGAAAGAAAGGAAGGCACTCACATTATTTGAGGTCTAATCGTCAGCTATTTCTTGCCAATTCATCATCAAAATTCTGCCACAATGTCAAGGAAATCAAAGAAGTAAGTTTTATTTGCTTTCTTGTGTGAATTTGTTGCTAAATAGGTAGGTTAAAATAGTTTTTGATGTAAATTTCTTAAAATTATAGGAGTTGATAATACACCTCCTCCTCCTAAAAATTCACAAAATCCTCCAGCAAATGAACAAGAAAGACCTGTTGAAGAAGAACCCCAACCACAAACACCTCCATTTATTCCTGAATATGCCCCTGGAACACAAGAAAATATAATGGGACAAATTGAAAATAATAAGAAATAAATTGAGGACATAATTGCAAGGTTGAAAGAACCTACAACTTCAACCTTGCAGAGATCCATGCTTGCTCAATCCCTTGAATCTATGTTATCAAATGTAGATTCAATAAGCAAGCAAATCACTAGTTGGATAGAAAAGAGGAGAGAATTTAGAGAGTATTATGCTGACAAGTTATCATATTAACAAGTGAAAAAGGAACAAATTACAAAACTTGACTTGTGTTCTATTTTCACAAACCCACGAACAAATGAATCTCTACCCCTTACATGCAAGAGGTTCCCTATCCTTTGGTGTAACAACCAAGCAATAAGGGACAATTTTGCATAGAGGTGGTGGATGGTTTTTGACCATCCTCCATGCAACAATAATGAGGTCCCACAATTTTTTTTGAGGAAACTCTACTGCGAGTTTGTCAAAAATAAAGTACCAAATTATTTTGATATGCTGGAGTTCCAGGGTAGAGATAGGGGGTCAGCACAAGATAGACCAGGGGCATGTGTTGACCCATAATGGCCAGCGAGATGAGCACTTGCCAGACCGGCCCATGAGCAAATTTTTATCCCTTCCAGTGTAAAGGAGAGTGTTTAGGTTGAGGCACTTTAGTCCATTAGTGCCTTGACCGAAAGCATCTTACAGAATGCTAGTCCTATAGCACAATGTGGGCTGGGGGAGAGTTCGAGTATGGTTCCACCCCATACTTGTCAGACTTGTGGGTCAGCATGTGGTTATGACCCCACAGATAGTCATGACGCAGGTGCACAGGCTACATCTGCAGCTGAGCAGATGGTGATGACAGATGCCCTCCTGAGTGAGATTTTCAGGCTTGATACTCAGGTAAATCTTAGCAAGTTCATTGAATTTAATTTATTAAATTTCATTTTTGAAATGCAATATTAACTAATTTAGTTTGATGATTTTAATGAAATTTCAGGGTCATAGGGTTGATGCAGTTTTCAATGGTTCTCCACCTGCATATTACACTACATCATCTACTGTCGGGCTATGTAACTAGTAAACAATTATAAATATTACATGTGAATAGCATCGTTATATGAATGGTACTTGTATATCGAAAAATTTGGATTTATAAATGGAAATGATCAAACAATTGAAATGCATAACCTAAACCCAAATAATTCAATACCTCGAAGATGCAAGATGAGCTTGATTGATCAATTTGTTGTGTTGGTTGCTCGATTCTGCAGCATAACATTAAGATGAAGATGTTAGAATGAATGATAGATGAAGGATGCAAGGGCTCTAATGATATTTCAACAGAATAAGGGTACTTGAGGCTCCATGCATCTTAGAAAATCTGACAAAATAATGTTACTTGAAGCTCAATGCCTACTAATGGCTTGTGAGGGGGTTGATTTATAGGAAAGGCTTGGTTCCAATGGATGGGTAGGATCAATTAGGGCTTTAGGTGAAATGGATAGATAGGATTAAGTTAGGTTTCCTTGCACATCAAGAAATTGTAGTCATATGACATGTGGCAAAGGAGGATGAGGCTTAGGTGTGCTTGTGTAGATAAATACTAAAATTAGGTCCCATTAGTTGTGCATGTGAAAGATAAAAGTTGTAACACATGATTGACTAGACAAGTGTTGGAATGTGATGAAAGATGAGTGTTTAATTCAAATAAAATATTTGAATTAGTTGGGATATGAGTTGGATATTAATTAAATAAATAAAATTTATTTAATTAATTGAGAAGTTGAATAGGATGAGATAAGATATGATGTGGAAATTAATTAAATAAATAAAATTTATTTAATTAATTGGGATGGGGATAAGATAAATGGGATTATGCATGTGAAATTAATTAAATAAATAAAATTTATTTAATTAATTGGCTAAGTAGGATGAGGATGGGATTGAATGGGATTTTAATTAAATAAATAAAATTTATTTAATTAATTGGCTAATGGATAAATGGGATTAAGAGTGGGATTTAGGACAAAAATGGCTTATGATGTTTAGGATAATGTTTTAACAAGGTGTTGTAGGACATGGACAAAGTTGGGACAAATTTGGGTGTCTACATTTTGCCCCTCTTTGAGATGATGTTTGAGATGATAAGATTTGTGTCGAGTAACATCATTTCAAAGAAGCCAAGGTATGGATAGAGGAAAATAATAGTGATGATGGAAAGATATGATGAGGATGATGATGGTGGAAAGATAGGATGAAATGGGATGATGATGCCCCCTCGAGAGGTTAGGCGGGTTGGACAAACACGGGTAGGCTCTCGAAAATAAATGGCTTGGCTGCAAAAAGAAAGATAAGGGGATAGATAGAAGAAATGATGATGCGTTATGCTGCAATGAAGGTGAGCAACCATGATGTTTGATATAGCACTAGACGTTATGCACCAAGGTATAAGGACCAGGGTGACGATGTGTCTTGTGCCCCAGCGTAATACAACCTTGTCTAACATATGAGGAAGAAAACTTAGAGCATTGAAGTCCTACTACACAAAAGGTATGATATGACCTTAGATGCAAAGGATAGTGCAAAAAGCTATTCCAACATACACAAGATATGAATATTAGCTGGAATGATATAGATGTGATACAAATGCAAGATAAAAAGATAACACACACAAGCAAGCAAGCAAGCAAGCAAGCACAAATGATTCAAAAACAAACAAGGTATTGCCCCTGTCAAGCTGTAGACCAATGATTAATTGCTGATTGTTGATAGTTGAGAGTGTTGTCATTGCAGGGAAAGCTATATCCCTAGATCAACACAAGGTTGTTTGCTGAGTTGGTTGGCTAGTTGATTGATTGATTTGGCTTACAACAAGGCTAGGATCAAGACCATGGATTGCATTTGGATAACTTGGCTTGATTAATTAACATGATTGGTATGGATTAAGGATGGGCTTGCATTTGGATCTTTGTTTGGAATGGTTGGAAGATGATGAAATGTTGATTAGATTGATTTGATGAAGGATGGATGATTTGTGGTGGATTGAGCTTCTTTTGACTTGCTGAAGTGATTGGATTTGTTTTGATGGCTAGATTGATGTGCTTGAGTTGATTTGCTTTAGTGTTAATGTTGATGATTGATAGGATTTGTTTTGATGGTTGGCTTGATGTGCTTTGGTTGTGATGGTTGCTATTGCTGGGTTGATTGTTTTGATGATTGGATTTGTTTAGAATGATGATAGTGATGGTGTGATGATAAGAGTGTCCACTCAATCTAAGTATAAGAAAATGTTCTTAGTGTGCACAAAGGATGTAAAATAAACAAGGTATTGCCCTTGTCAAGTCATAAACCAATGATTGATTGTTTCATTGATAAAGATAGATAGTGTTGTCATTATGGGGAAAGCTATATCCCTAGATCAACACAAGGATGTGGGAACACTGTATCCCATTGATGATGATTGATGATGATTGATTGGGCTCATGACAAGATTAGGATCAAAACCTGTTGATTTGATTGGATAATGTTCCTTGAGTGATTAGCTTGCCTGATATGGATTAGTGTGACATGGATTTAAGATCATTGCTTAGATTGATTTGATTGATATGACTGGAAGAAGTGATTGATTGAAATGGATGAATGAATGTTATTGATAAGAAGAATTGATGATGATAAGGATTTGATTTTGATTGATGTTGATGGAGTGGATTGTTTTGGATGATGATTGAATTGATCTTATTGCTTGGATTTTTTGTTGGATATTTGATTTTTTTGGATTTTTTGACATATTTAATTTTTTTTTTTGTAGTTTTTGAAATGTTTTGGGATGTCAATGGATCTACAATTTAGCTAGCTGTTGTGCTAGATACCAATGACAAGGGAAAACCAAGTCTAGGTGTAAAGATGGATGAATGGGATTGGATGGATAAAAGGATGGGCAATAAGGGATGGAAGGCTCATGATATATGGATGGATAAAAAGATAGGCCATAAAAGGGATGGATGCATGCCTCATGATAAACAAATAGGTAGGCTATAGTGGAAAGCTCATGATAAATGGATGGGGATAAGCTATAAGATGGAAAGCTTATGATAAGGATATTCCATAGTGGATGGATCATAAGGGAGCTAGGATGTGATCTTCAAAGGCTATGTTGCATAGGAAGAAATTGCCCCCATTCTAGGTGGTAATGCTTAGGATTTTTACATGACAAAGTTCATGACCATGGGATGACATGATAGGTTTTACATGACAAGGTGTATGATAGGTGGATAATGATAATATGGATTGATGAGGAAGGTATGAGGTATACCAAGAGATATCCAAAGCATGTTTCAAGATTTTGCCCCTATGTCTTCATCAAAATTAGAAGGCAGAAGGATGGATGAATGGATAAATGGATTCAATAGGATGTAGCATGATAGGATGGAAAATGATATAATGGGATAGATAGTTTGGAAATGGATAGGTTGGATGAGACAATGTGCCCCCAAGTGTAAGTGGCATAGAAGATCAACCTACACATGACGCCTGTTTGCCAGGTTTTCATCATGGTACTTATCCAAGGTGCCTGTTTACCAGGTTTTCACTGTTAGATGAAAGGATTTCTCTTTACTTTTTTGACTTTTTTCTTTTTCTTTTATTTTCTTTATTTTCCTTTTTTTTTTTTTTGCTTTTAGATGCGTTGACAATTACACATGGCGCCTGTTTGCCAGGTTTTCACCATGGTAATGGATAGGAGGGACTCAAGTGGCTAGTGCTATGAAGGTTGATAGTGTCCCTTTAGAAATGGATGATGTCTTCACATGGACCATGTCATTATGCTCATAGATGTTGATAAGGGATTGCATGGATAGGAGATGGATTAGGTAGATAGTGGATGATGAAATAGATTATGAAAGGTTCATGCAAGGATAGATGGATCGGGATAGTGGACTATGATGTGGATTATGTAGGCTTATGCAAAAGCATGGACCATAGGGATAGCATGGCAGAGATATGCAAGATAATGGATGGAAGATGGGTAGATGTAGATATGTGAAGGTGCTGCGGAGTGGAAGGGAATCATGACCAATGGTTGCACACACCATGATAAACATTGAAGCTTTTGATGAGATGGTGGTGTAGGAAGCAATGGAGATGTTTGCTTAGGAGATGGTTGATGAAGTGATTTAGGAACCCACATAGATTTAGTATGTTTAGTGCTTTTGCTTTGCTTGTGGGATTTTTGAAGGGAATGGAAGTTTTGGATGGAAATAGGCTTTTGGATGGATATAGTTGGTTGGGATTCTTGAGATGTGGAGGAGGATGCCTCATTTGACTTGCTAGCTATTTGCTTAGGAACCCAAACCATTTTGCTTTTGGGCTTTGCTTTTGGAGGTAAGGGTTTGGATGGTTGCTTAGATGTGGATGAGGATGCCTCATTCGCTTTGCTAGCTATTTGCTTAGGAACCCAAACCATTTTGCTTTTGGGCTTTGCTTTCGGAGGTATGGGCTTGGATAGCTTTTTGGATTGCTTTGCTTTGGTTCTTTGCATTGATTTTTCATGTTTGTGCCCTAAGGCATGATAGTTCTTTGGATTTTTGGTAGGACTTTTAGCTTTATAGGTAGAGGCATCAAAATTTTTTCTTTTGAATCCCATGGCATGGGTGGAGTGGATGAAATGATTGGAAGCTTTATGCTTAGGTGATGTGTGCTTTTGTTGGCCATGATTAGGGATGTAAGGATACTTATGAATGATATGTATGTTAGGTGTTGGAAGCAATGATGGCAAGGTGGATGGAGGGATATTTGGAGTTGGTAAAAGTGGAGGCAAGGTGGATGGCGGAAGGTGTATGGTCACATGCTTTTGACATTTATAGGATGATGGAGATGAAATGGCTACATATGTTTTGGGTAGATGATGGGGGGTGTGATGGAAAGTGGTAGGTTTAGGATGCATGAAAGGATTACCAACATCTTGGCCTTGTTTACTTTGGGGTGTGTATCCAAGGCCATATGAGCATGGAGGGATTTTGACATGGTTTGGCTCCAAAATACCTTGTTCATAAAGGTCTAGACCTTTACCTTGGTAGTTCATGTTTTGGAGGATGCAATTGACTATGGGACTAGATGTGTTTTGGGAACTAGACTTGAGTTCTTTATTAGATGGAGAAGATGAAATGGAGGACAATGGTTGTTGTTGTCCTAACAAAGAACATTCATGGAGGAAGGTCGTAAGACCACTAGGACATGATGGTGGACTTGAAATGGGATCGATGGTAGATGTGGAGGGAGGATCATTAGCATTGTGTTCAGTAAGATCCAAGTTATTTGTTTGATCTTCTATGCTTATGTGTTCTTGAGAGGCACATGTCTCATTATGACAAGTGGATGTTTGCTCATTATGGATAGGGCTAGATGGAGGATGACTAGGAGCAATTTGGTTATCTTGCTCATGGATGGTTATGGGATTATGGATAGGATCAAGGTACTTTTTAATAGGTTCTTCATCACAGATATCATCTTGATCATGAGATAGATAAAGTTTTGCCAAATGGATCATCATGGTTTTCATGATCTTAGCTAGAACCTTGATCATAACTATGAGCAAAAATAGGATTAAGTGGGCTATAAAAGGGATAAATTTGCTCATGAATAAGGTCATGGTGATGGTTAATAGCTTGAGGGTAAACCATAAGTAGGTCATGGATAGGTGGAACTTAGAGGTGCTTTGATCTTGATTAAGATTAAGGTTCAATATTTCCACATGTTTAAGATTATGCTCTTGACATACCTCTTGACTTTGGATGGAAGTGGAAGGTTCTTGAGTGGACTTGATAGGCTCTTGACTTAGGCTTGTGGTTGGAGACTCTTGACTAGACTTTTTGGCTTGTAGATCACATGATGGGCTCAAAGGGCTAGGTATGTTAATGGAAGGCTCTTGAAGAGGCTCAAGGATATGTGAACCACATGATGAGATTATAGGATTGGACATGACCTTTGGAAGTTCATTGGTAGGCTCATGAATTGGTGTTTGACATGGGGGTAGTTTATTCCTTGCTAGTAACCAATGGATCACATCCTTCGCAAGTGTATGGGTGGATGGGAAATATAATGGATGGATGATAATGGTAGATGGTGTTGGATTAGGATTAGGACAAGGATTAGGTTGAGAGCTAATTGGATTGGATGGATTAGGATTCGGACTAGATGGGGGTGACACATAGGATGGGGATGATGTGGCATGATTCCCCATTATAGGTGGGTACACCTTGTAAACAATTGAGACAAATATTGGGCATTGATTTGTATTATGGCCTTTGGTCCTATGGTATGCACAATAATCATGTTCATCATATGGACTTTCTTCACATGGGTTGATGGGGGGAAGTTCAATGAGTTTTTCTTCAAGCATCCTTTGTAAAACTCTCTCAGCTGCATCCTTTGGTGAACGATTAGAATGACATGGCGAGGAAGGTAATGAGGGGCTTGGTGGTTTGGAAGGTAAAGGGATCAATGGACTATGATTGGGATCACATGGTGGTGTTGGGATAGGATTAGTTGGCTCATGTGTTGGCGGGTGATTAGATGATGAAGGCCACTCATAAGATGCATTTGCTAGATTGGTATCTCCCTTGTCAAAGGTAATTAAGTCTTGCATAGGATAACTTGGGCTTGTTTGATTTATGTACAAGGGATTACTTGGACTTGGATGTGCTTCTTGTTGCAAAGGTGGACTTAGGTCTATCAATGGTGCTTGGTGGTCTTGTTGAAACGGTGTATTTGGACTTACTTGATTTATGTACAAAGCACTATTGGGACTTGGATGTTGTTCTTGTAATATCACTTGATTGCCTTGTGGATGGGCTTGATAGTGCATTGGAATGGTGGTATGAGGGATTGGATAAGCTTGAGGTGGATATTCATAGGTTGATGTGGTATTGACTTGGTGGATAGGTGGATTAAGTTGATATGAAGTGGATGGATATGACATGTGGCTATGAAGTGGATTAGGTTGATATGAAGTGACTAAGGATTGTTGTACTTGTTGAGCTTGACTAGTGGCTAAAAGGTGTTGGACTTGGGCTACGAAGTGTTGCAGTTGAGGTGATTAGCTTGAATGGGGTTGAGCTTTTTGGATGAAGAATTGTAATATTTCAATGGTGTCTTGGTTTAGGGGTTGTGATCCTTGACAAAGATTTTGGAGGAATCTTTGGAATTTGATTTCTAGGTCCTCTAGTGTAGACATGTTGTCACCAAGTGTTTGTCTTAAGTCCTTTTAGCAAGTGCTTGTTTAGGGATTTAGATGATGATGTGGATTGTTTGGATGAAGGTGATTGGATTTAGATGTTGTTGGAAGAATGTGTAGGATGACTTGTCTTTATGTGTTTGGGTGTTTAGAGCTTGATGTGGCAATATTCAAACAAATGATTATGCATATACACACATGAATCACTCACACAAGACACATAAACAAGTTTTTAGTTTGAAAGAATGTGATGATTGTTAAGCAAGCACATGAAGACAATTCAACAAGTCCTAGTCAAGGCAAGGCCACTATCACAAGGAGGTTCTAATGAAAATTCGGGGGACCGGCACCCCACGAGCATCTAGCAAGCCACTTAAGACTTTAACTAACCCTACTAGGAGTTTTAATATACACAAAGGTACACCTCCTTTCGAGTTAGCACTGTATGGTGAGCGCTAATACCGGTTAGACTTGGCTTTCGCCTTATCCTCTGATTTTTATAGCGGACCGGATGAAAGTACCGCTTGAGGTCGTTCCCTTGGGGTGGATACCAAGGCAGGCCTCTCTAAGGCTAAACAAAAGCAACACAAGTAAATGTTTTTGATCTCCAAGTTCGTGTTGGGACGCGAGGAGAGAGCATACACATTTACTTGGTCACACTCGCATGGGGTACATTAACCTTAGAAATTCAATGTGTGATCAAACAGTTCAAGCACTTGTTCATTTTAAAGCCCAAATCTAAATGTGATGAAAGACAATGGTTTGTTTTAGCCCAATTTTTTTGATGTGAATTTGCAAACAATTGTTCGTTTTATGCCCAAAGTCCAAATGCGTGATCAATCAAGATTAAGAGATGAAATATTAGAATGAGTGCACCTGATACAATTGCTTTCCAATTTGCTGTAGATGTTGATGCCAATGCTGCTCCAGCTCCTTAGATGCCCTTACAAGTCACCAATTCCAAAAAGAAACAAGTAAACTTGCAAAGAAGATGATTACATGAAAAAGATGAAATCTGAAAATTCTGATGAAAATGATCTGATATAGAAAAATAGATTGCATAAACAGAAAGTTCAGGAGATTCTAAGCAATTTGAAAAAAAGTTTCGCTGAAAAACGATCAAAATTGCTCAAGTTATGCTCAAATGAAGTTTACAATAAACCTAAACTTTGACTGATAAAAAAGCCTGAAAAACAGTATAGTCACTTGATAAAAGTGGTACAGTTGTGAAGCTTGTCCTCCCAGCTTTCCAGCGAGTCCTTGTTTGTGCGATTTAGCCTCCGTATGTGAAAGTTATGATAGAAATACCAAGATGCACAATGACAGCAAGCAGAAGCAAGTTACAGTTGCCAGATGCGACATACTGTTGATTAGAGGTGATCTGTATTTGCGACAGGTGGGATCTTGCAGATCAAATGTGACATGAAAAATACTAGATGCGGTTCCTGTAGGCTTATAAGCGATGAAGAAAAGCCAAAAGCGACTGATTTGGGCCTATAAGCGACCTGTATCTGCAAAATAACAATACGCTATAGAAACCCTAACTCTACAAAACGCGATCACTGTTAGACTGAAAGCGATTCATTTATACCAAAAGCAGGTACTTTCAAGATAAAAGCAATACAATTCATGCCAAAGGCGATGTCTATCCGAATAAAAGCGATCCACAAAAGCATTATAGGCGGCTGATTTAAGTGCAGAAGTGACACGAATATGCAGAAAGCGGTGGTTTTTTGGTCATAAGCGATGCAAAAATAGATGGAAGCGACAAGTAATGGCTTATATGTGACTAACAAAATGCCAAAAGTGACACATAATAGCCCAAAAGCGATCTGGAGAGTTTCAGGAGACAGAATGCAAATGTTAACCATAAGCGACCAAGTTTACCATATGCTATCAGTTTTTGTTCAAAAGCGAGCACTGTTTGTTTAAAAGCGGACCAAATTTGACCATAAGCGACTGCTATTTGCCCAAAGGCGAGCTGATTTAGCCCAGGCGAATGTTGTTTGATCAGAAGCGACCTGAATTACCAGAAGCACATTGTTGCAGTCCGGTTGTTGTTTTCTTCACCAAACACTCCATTTTTCATCAAATTTAGGCAAATTTGTATTCAAAGTTTATGGAAATGGCCTCCCGAATGCAATGGTGAGGTTAGATTTGGGCTAAGAGATCATATACATACATATTTAGCCAAATCTTTGCAAACTAAGGTTAGAAAAATGTAAATTTTTGCTACAAAAGCTTGCAAAAATGAAAGATTGACGCTCCAAGAGATCTAAACTTCATAAAAACAACTCAAACAAGAGAGGTTAATCAAGGACGTGAGTCCCACCGGGCGTGCCAAATGTATATCGAAAAATTTGGATTTATAAATGGAAATGATCAAACAATTGAAATGCATAACCTAAACCCAAATAATTCAATACCTCGAAGATGCAAGATGAGCTTGATTGATCAATTTGTTGTGTTGGTTGCTCGATTCTGCAGCATAACATTAAGATGAAGATGCTAGAATGAATGATAGATGAAGGATGCAAGGGCTCTAATGATATTTCAATAGAATAAGGGTACTTGAGGCTCCATGCATCTTAGAAAATCTGACAGAATAATGTTACTTGAAGCTCAATGCCTGCTAATGGCTTGTGAGGGGGTTGATTTATAGGAAAGGCTTGGTTCCAATGGATGGCTAGGATCAATTAGGGCTTTAGGTGAAATGGATAGATAGGATTAAGTTAGGTTTCCTTGCACATCAAGAAATTGTAGTCATATGACATGTGGCAAAGGAGGATGAGGCTTAGGTGTGCTTGTGTAGATAAATACTAAAATTAGGTCCCATTAGTTGTGCATATGAAAGATAAAAGTTGTAACACATGATTGACTAGACAAGTGTTGGAATGTGATAAAAGATGAGTGTTTAATTCAAATAAAATATTTGAATTAGTTGGGATATGAGTTGGATATTAATTAAATAAATAAAATTTATTTAATTAATTGAGAAGTTGAATAGGATGAGATAAGATATGATGTGGAAATTAATTAAATAAATAAAATTTATTTAATTAATTGGGATGGGGATAAGATAAATGGGATTATGCATGTGAAATTAATTAAATAAATAAAATTTATTTAATTAATTGGCTAAGTAGGATGAGGATGGGATTGAATGGGATTTTAATTAAATAAATAAAATTTATTTAATTAATTGGCTAATGGATAAATGGGATTAAGAGTGGGATTTAGGACAAAAATGGCTTATGATGTTTAGGATAATGTTTTAACAAGGTGTTGTAGGACATGGACAAAGTTGGGACAAATTTGGGTGTCTACAGTACTATAATATCTAATTTTGGATATTGAATAGGTTAATATTAGAGATTTCACAGCAACACCTGCCAGCGATGGTGGACTTCAAATCTTCACGAAGGTAATAAAATAAATAGTTTAATGAATGAATTATACTTACTAGATTTTTGTATGTGACTTGTTTTCTTTATTGTGTGTACTTCCATGTTTAGGTGAACGTGTGTGTATGTTAGGAGCCATGATTTGCATCACTATTATAGTTTTTGTAATTGAATAATGTTGTTTTATTTCCAGATGATGCAGGTTGCGGAGACACCTCCTGATGTTCATAGGGCAATGGAGCATGGTGTGTCCTCTGTGATTCATAGCTCCATGCCATTGATGGGGGTATGAGGCAAATTAGTAAATTTCAATTTACTTTCATTGATATAGTTGTTTATTTTTGAAAAATCAAAAGATTATTGATTTGAAGTTTAATTTTTATCTGGATGGTTTCTATAGGACATGACATCACCATAGCCTAATGCTGCTACTAACGCAAGTGAGGAGACAGATTATATGGTAGAGGTAAGTGATTATTTTATTAAATGTTTCATTTTTTATAACATGTAATTTCTATATATTAATGTCTATACTTTTTATTGTAATAGCTATAGATACACGAACAACTAAATAGGAGGAGCAACCCTCGGGTTCGTAGTAGACCACCCACATACGTGTCTCCATCTCTTAGAAGATCAAAGGCTTCCCGTGATCTATTCTCTTCACCAGCTAGAGGGCAATGACTTTTTATTGTGTTCCTTTGTTGTATGCCTATATGGTATTCTTGTAAGCCTATATGACTATTTTGTATATATGTTATACTTATATCAAAAGATATTGATGTATGCCTGTATGGATGTTTGGTTAATACAAATCTTTTTTATTGATGAAGTCCATACTTGCATTATAAATCCACGTTTGAATGGATATTTGTAGATGGTTACTTCAAATATTTAAAGTCCAATTGTATTACATAGGATGTTTGTTGATCCAATAAGCCAGCTATTGTTATTCAAGTATCACCTAAACCTCATTTTGGAACTAAAAGATAAAAGTTGTATTTAAAATAAAAATGAATCATCATGTTGAACAGAAAATATTCATATTCTTTATGAGTTGATCAATTGTAAATATTCAAATGAGTATGCTGATCCATATTCTTTTTGAGTTGGTTAATTGAAAATATTTCTTAATTTCTTGTTATTATACCATATTGGGATGCAAAGAGTATGTTTGTTGTTTTGAATAAGATAGTCAAAATCATATGCTTATGAGCAATTGATGCCCATTGTGGTTATTAAATTTAATTCCTTTTGCATATAAGGCAACGTTATGAGATTACATTGAGTCTTACCTAATTTTAGTATGCAACATAACATTGGGGCTATAGGCTTCCATAAGTCATCAACAATCAAGGTTCAAGTTGTCATTAAAGTCAAAGGGTCAAGGTTGTTTGTCATTGATGTCAAGGTTGATGCCATGATGTTGATAAGGTGAGACAGTGATTCAAGGTAGGTGATGGTCATGACATGCATGATGTTGTGAATATGGTTTTCATGATAAGGTCTCTCAATTCATGTTGATGCTGCATAAGACAAACATGGTTCATATGATGGAAGGTTCATGTTCAAGGTGGATGTGGTTTTATTCATGCAAGGTTTTGTTGTGAATATAATTTTCATGATAAGGTCTATCTTGGAAGGTTGATATGATGCAAGGTTCATATTCATGGTGGATGTGGTTTTGTTCATGCAATAAGAAGTTAGAGAAGACACAAGCTTTAATTATCATAATCTTATTGATAGTTAGGATTTGCATATTGGGCATTAAACCCTAAAAAGAATCTACTTTTCTTAAGACTTTAAAACCCTCAATTGCTTGTCATGTCTAAAGTGCACTTTTGTTTTAATTTAATATTGACTTATAATCAGAAGTTACTATCACTTAAATCAACCTACTAAATGGTCTTTAAGTCATTAGTTCACCAGCCCTTCAACCTAACTCAACTGGCGTCTCTGGTAAACTCTCATAATCTCAAGTGCCATATCATAATCGAAGGTCATATTTAATTGATATGAGGACGGGAAAAAGGATTGGAAGGTCAGTATTTAAAAGGAATTTGGAATACAAACAATCATCTCTATGCAATTGAATTTAATGGGCATGCCTTTATAAAAGGCTAAAAGACAACTTTATGCAGGATATCATAGTATTTGTAGTGTTTGAAGATTGAAGACTAGTTAGTGTTTGTAGCTTAGATTGTTTCGGCATGTTTGGGTATGAAACAAGACTATACTTAGCCTAAACATACCCATCTAAATGTGTTGGAATTGTTGGTTTGGCCACACAAGGAGAAGAACAAAAGTTACACCCCTTTGTAACTTTACACTGCCTTCTTTTGATGATTTTTGGGGCAACAGAAAACCTTTCACCATGGGCAAACGCCTCAGATATATAAAAAACTAAGAGAGTTTATTGTAGAGGGACCCTACATGATCATGTTGCCTCAAATAGAATGTATCTAAGTGACATGGTTTATGAGTAATAGCTCATCAAAGATTGCTGCCTTTTTGCACTTTGGACTCTTCAGGGATATTGCTAGTACAATGTAGCTCGAACTATTTTGACATGTTTGGGTACAAAACAGGACCATGCCTAGCCTAAATGTACCCATCCAGACAAATTGGAATTGTTAGTTTGGCCACATGAGGAGAAGAACAAAAGTTACACCACTTTGCAACTTTACACTGCCTCCTTTTGAGGATTTTTGGGGTAGTAGAAAACCTTTGACCACAAGCAAATGCCTTAGACATATAAGAAACTAAGAGAGGTTATTGTAGAGGGACCCTATGTGATTATGTTGCCTCAGATAGAATGTATCTAAGTGACACTATTTCTGAGTAACAGCTCGTCAAAGATTGCTACCTTTTTGCACTTTGGACTCTTTAGGGATATCGCTGGTACAATGTAGCTTGGACTATTTCGGCATGTTTGAGTACAAAAAAAGACCATGCCTAGCCTAAACATACCCATCCTGATGCATTGGAACTATTAGTTTGGTCGCATCAGGACCAGGATGAAAGTTACACCCCTTTGCAACTTTACGCTGCCTCCTTCTAACGATTTTTGGGGCAGCAAAAAACCTTTCACCATGGGCAAACACCTTATGCAATATGAAGTTAGAGAAGACACAATATTTCATAATCATAATCTTATTGATAGTTAGGGTTTTCATATTGGGCATTAAACCCTAAAAAGAATCTACTTTTCTTAAGACTTTAAAACTCTGAATTGCTTGTCATGTGTAAAGTGCACTTTTGTTTTAATTTAATATTGACTTATAATTAGAAGTTACCATCACTTAAATCAACCTACTAAAGGGTCTTTAAGTCATTACTTCACTAGCCCTTCAACCTAACTCAACTGGTGTCTCTGGTAAACTCTCATAAGCTCGAGTGCCATATCATAATCAAAGGTCATATTTAATTGATATGAGGGTAGGAAAAAGGATTGGAAGGTCAGTATTTAGAAGGAATTTGGAATACAAACAATCATCTCTATGTGGTTGAATTTGATGGGCGTGCCTTTATAAAAGGCTAAAAGACAGCTTTATGCAAGATATCATGGTATTTGTAGTGTTTGAAGATTGAAGACTAGTTAGTGTTTGTAGCTTGGATTGTTTTAGCATGTTTGGGTGCGAAATAGGACTATACCTAGCTAAAATGTACCCATCCAGACATGTTGGAATTATCAGTTTGGCCGCACAAGGAGAAGAACAAAAGTTACACCCCTTTGTAACTTTACACTGCTTCCTTTTGACAATTTTTGGGGCAGCAAAAAAGCTTTCACCACAGGTAAATGCCTTAGAGATATAAAAAACTAAGAGAGGTTATTGTAGAGGGACCCTACATGATCTTGTTGCTTTAAACAGAATGTATCTAAGTGACATGATTTTTTAGTAACATCTCGTCAAAGACTGCTGTCTTTTGGCACTTTGGACTCTTCAGGGATATCACCAATACAATGTAGCTCAGACTATTTCGGCATGTTTGGGTGCAAAACAGGACCATGTCTAGCCTAAATGTACCCATCTAGATGCATTAGAACTATTAGTTTGGCCACACGAGAAGAAGAACAAAAGTTACATGCCTTTGCAACTTTACACTACCTCCTTTTGATGATTTTTGGAGCAGCAGAAAACCTTTCACTACGGGAAAAGGCCTCATAGATATAAAAAATTGAGAGAGGTTATTGTAGAGGGACCCTATGCAATCATTTTGCCTTAGATGGCATATATCTAAGTGACACTATTTTTGAGTAACAGATCATCAAAGATTGCTACCTTTTTGCACTTTGGACTCTTCAAAGATATCACCGGTACAATGTAGCTCAGACTGTTTTGGCATGTTTGGGTGCAAAATGGGACCATTCCTAGCCTAAACGTACCCATCTTGATGCATTGGAACTGTCAGTTTGGTCGCATCAGGAGCAGGATGAAAGTTACACCCATTTGCAACTTTACACTACCTCCTTTTGATGATTTTTGGGGCAACAGAAAACCTTTCAGCATGGGCAAACGCCTCAGAGATATAAAAAACTGAGAAATGTTATTGTAGAGGGACTCTACATGATCGGTTGCCTTAGACAGAATATTTCTAAGTGACACAGTTTTTGAGTAACATCTCGTCAAAGATTGCTGCCTTTTTGCACTTTGGACTCTTTAGGGATATCGTTGGTACAATGTAGCTCAGACTGTTTCGAAATGTTTGGGTGAAAAATAGGACCATGCCTAGCATAAATGTACCCATCCAGATGTGGTGGAATAGTTAGTTTGGTCGCATCAGGAGTAGGACGAAAGTTACACCCGTTTGCAACTTTACACTACCTCCTTCTGACAATTTTTGGGGCAACAGAAAACCTTTCACCATGAGCAAACACCTTAGAGATATAAAAAACTGAGAGATGTTATTGTAGAGGGACTCTATGTAATCACGTTGCCTTAGAAAGAATGTTTCTAAGTGACATGATTTTTGAGTAACATCTCGTCAAAGATTGCTGGCTTTTTGCACTTTGGACTCTTCAGGGATATTGTCGGTATAATGTAGCTCGGACTATTTCAGCATGTTTGGGTGAAAACTAGGACCATGCATAGTGTAAATATACCCATCCGGATGCATTGGAACAATCAGTTTGGTCGCATTAAGAGTAGGACCTATACTTTATACTTCGCATCATTTCAATGAATAGTTGACATCTTGTAGTCTCATTTAACTTTTCAAAGAACAATCTCCAAATCTTATGAGCATATCTTCTACAAGTGCATTTTGGAATCTTACCTTCCATTGGTTGCAAAATATTCTCATCAATATCAATCAAATGCTTTGGCTTTCTATGCAAAATTTTAGGTGGTGTTAAGTTAGGTAAATTCATCTCAACATTAGGAATTTCATCAATATTTAAATGAGATGGGCTAGATGGCATACCTTTGATCGAAGATGGAATTAATGACATACCTTGAGGTTGAGGTGGGAACAATGGCATACCTCCTTCATCACATGTGAGTGATGATGTAATCTCAACTTGAGATGCGGTAGATGGTGTCCCTACATGTTGACTTGTGGTAGATGATGTGTCTCCAACTATGGTATTCAAATCTCTCATAGCACGAAGTTTTTGCATTTGTTCTCTTTGTGCTGCCAATACTATATCTCTTTGTGATGGTTGTGGTTCCTCTTCAATTGGCATGCTTCATTTATCATGTCCAATTTCCTTTTCTCATGAAGTTCCCCCATAGCCGCTACTTTCTTTGCATTCTTAGCTTCTATCTCTTCCTGTGTTGGTTTAATTCTCGATCGTTTCCTCGGCATGATAGAGAATTTGTCTGTAGCATGATAAAGAGACCAATATTAGTTCCTAAGAAATGAATCCATACAAATAACTAAAATATATGTCATTCAACCCTTCATAGTAAATGTACATACAATCATCATGTAAAAGAGTAAATGTCACTCAACCAAAATAGGTACAAAGCATACAAAGCAAATTATTGCAGCCATACAAAGCATTATGGTACAAAGTTCACTTCAGTCCTAGATGAGGATAAGGTCAAATGAGAGTCACCTATTAAGGCTACAAGTGAAGAGTACATGGGACTTCATGCTTGAAAAGGTTGAGGCAGACCCAATTTGACATGTTTGTTGTTACTAGGGCTACTAGGATTTGGAATTGAGAAGGTGTTTTGTTGGTACTAGGGATACTAGGATTTGCATGGCTTGTGAAGGAATAGACAACAATTGAAGAGTGTAGACTTGAGTAAGGGTTTATAATGGTTGTGTCTAAGTTCCTGAGGGGTAAGAAGACCTCTAGTAGTGTTGTTAGGTTTTGAAGTATTGAAGACCCTCTTTGCGCCTTTGTATAGGGAGATTGCTTGAGAGGAAAGCTTATGAAATTTGAAGAAACTATTGGTATGAGCCCTTTGGATTGAGTTGAACCCTACCTCTGCATCACATAACTAGGATTGTCATAAAAATCATTAGACTAATCTCTGTAATTTAGGGTATTGAATGGTATATAGTCGATCAAGGTAACCACCATCATGTGCTAACAAAGGACAATTAGGAAATTTTGAAATATTATTGTCATGTGCATGTAGAAATCATCATGTCATGTGCATACTTGTATGATCTTGGCACCTATTCATTTGTATTTAATAGTGGGATTGTATTTTTATTATGTTGTAAGGATTTATTCTTGTATAGTTTGACATCATGGTATGTTAAGGTCTGTTTATTACACATAATTATTAAAGAGCTCAAGTGTAGAAAATACATATGGCATCATGTGAGATTGTAGGATGCTTTCTTGATTGGGAATGTGTCTATTTTAAACATGTATGATAAAGCATGATAAAGTAATTCAAATAGAATTATGGAAAATGTAAAGAGCATGCATGTAAAGACTTGACATACCTAAAAAATAGAGATTTGAATGGAGAGAGTACCTAATTATGTAGTGTTTTTTTCTTCTTGCATCAAACTCCTCAAAAATTTGAGTTTTTCACCACTTGTTTCCTTTTCAATGTTAAATTGAATAACACTCAAATATAATTAGTAACAACAATACTATTAACCAATCTATAATGTTAAATTCCTAAAATTGAATCACAATTAACATTGCAACACTACAAAAATTAAAACTTGAATAGATATATGTCAAATTTGGTGTGAAAACTATTTTATTTCCCCCTTCTCAAGTTAGCAAAGCACAGAAGGTGGTGGAAAGATCATGCAAAGGTGGTAGAATGTGTAAAATGTGCATGTGAACTTACCAACAACATGAAAGTACTTTTTTGTTGGAACACGCGTATAATTAGCATGAAAATAGAGCATGTGGGCCTGGATCATGGGGGTCAATGCTTTTTAACTATTTCTATAGCAGGACAAAAAGTGACCGTGTTATAACATGCTCACGTTATAACGTGCTTGCATTTTGTCCTGCTATAGATTGATCCATAAATATTTGTGCCAATCTCACCTTCGATAGCAACCTTATAATATCTCACCTCTAGTTCCATTAGCTCATGTTCTATATCTCACTTATCTCTCCCCCTCACCTCTCAACCTCTCCCCTCTCTATGTCTCTCAGTTGCTCCTTGTCTACCTTTCCATCCATCCTTACCCATCTAGGTCTCACTTAATCCTAAACCCTAAAGCCAGCTATCCCTATTCCTAAACCCTCAATAGGCTTGATACTATACCATAAACCCTAATCCCTTATCCCTAAACCCTCCAAACCTATCCCTAATCCTTATACCCTCAAAACTCTACTTTAACCCTAATCCCTCGACCCTCAACCCTATCCCTAAACCCTCAGCCCTCAAACCTCAACCCTCAACATCAAACCCTAATCCCTTAATCCTCAACTCTAATCCCTCGACCCTCAACCCTATCCCTAAACCCTAAAACCTAAAACCTCAACCCTTAACCCTCAATGTCAAATTCTAATCCCTCAACCCTTCACTCTAATCCATCAACCCTAAACCCTATCCCTAAACCCTCAACACTATATGTTAAACCCTAATCCCTCAACCCTAAACCCTAAACCTTATCCCTAAACCCTAATCCCTCAACCCTCAACTTTATTCCCTCATCCCTAAACCCTAAATGCTATCCCTATTCCTAAACCCTCAATGGGCTTGATACTATACCTTAAACCCTAATCCCTTATCCCTAAACCCTCCAACCCTATCCCTAATCCTTATACCCTTGACACTCTACTTTAAGCCTAATCCCTTGACCCTCAACCCTTGAACCTCAACACTCAACCCTCAACGTCAAACCCTAATCCCTCAACCCTTAACTCTAATCCCTCGACCCTCAACCCTATCCCTAAACCCTAAACCCTAAAACCTCAACCCTCAACATCAAATCCTAATCCCTCAACCCTTCACTCTAATCCCTTAACCCTAAACCCTATCCCTAAACCCTTAACACTATACGTTAAACCCTAATCCCTCAACCCTAAACCCTAAACCTTATCCCTAAACCCTAATCCCTCAACCCTCAACCCTAATCCTTCATCCCTAAACCCTAAACGCTATCCCTATTCCTAAACCCTCAACATGCTCGATACTATACCTTAAACCCTAATCCCTTATCCGTAAACCATCCAACCCTATCCCTAATCCTTATACCCTCGACACTCTACTTTAAACCTAATCCCTTGACCCTCAACCCTCAATGTCAAACCCTAATCCCTCAACCCTTAACTCTAATCCCTTGACCCTCAACCCTATCCCTAAACCCTAAACCCTAAAACCTCAACCCTTAACCCTCAACATCAAATCCTAATCCCTTAACCCTTCACTCTAATCCCTCAACCCTAAAACCTATCCCTAAATCCTCAACACTATACCTTAAACCCTAATCCCTCAACCCTAAACCATAAACCTTATCCCTAAACCCTAATCCCTCAACCCTTAACCCTAATCCCTCAACCCTCAACTCCAATCCCTCATCCCTAAACCCTAAACACTATCCCTATTCCTAAACCCTCAATGGGCTCGATACTATACCTTAAACCCTAATCCCTTATCCCTAAACCCTCCAACCCTATCCGTAGTCCTTATACCCTCGACACTCTACTTTAACCCTAATCCCTTGACCCTCAACCCTATCCCTAAACCCTCAACCCTCAAACCTCAACACTCAACTCTCAACGTCAAACCCTAATCCCTTAACCCTTAACTCTAATACCTCGATCCTCAACCCTATCCCTAAACCCTCAACCCTAATACCTCAACCCTCAACCTTCAACATCAAACCCTAATCCCTCAACCCTTAACTCTAATCCCTCAACCCTAAACCCTATCCCTAAACCCTCAACACTATACCTTAAACCCTAAACCCCATCCCTAAGCCTTAATCCCTCAACCCTCAACCCTAATCTATCAACCCTCAACCCTAATCCCTCATCCCTAAACCCTAAATGCTATCCCTATTCCTAAACCCTCAACGGTCTCGATACCATACCTTAAACCCTTATCCCTTATCCCTAAACCATCCAATGCTATCCCTAATCCTTATATCTTCGACACTCTACTTTAACCCTAACTCATCGACCCTCAACCCTATCCCTAAACCCTTGACCCTCGAACCTCAACCCTCAACCCTCAATGTCAAACCCTAATTCCTCAACCCTTAACTCTAATCCCTTGACCCTCAACCCTATCCCTAAACCCTCAACCCTAAAACCTCAACCCTCAACCCTCAACATCAAACCCTAATCCCTCAACCCTTAACTCCAATCCCTCAACCCTAAACCCTATCCCTAAACCCTCAACACTATACCTTAAACCCTAATCCCTCAACCTGAAACCCTAAACCCTATCCCGAAGCCCTAATCCATCAACCCTCAACCCTAATCCCTCATCCATAAACCCTAAACACTATCCCTATGCTTAAACCCTCAACGGGCTCAATACTATCCCTCAACCCTTAACCCTTAAAACTTGAACCCTAAAACATATCCCTACACCCTCGACATTTGACACTATATCTTAAACCCTAATCCCTTAGCCCTCATCCCTAAAACCTCAACCATAAATCCTTAAACCTTCAACCCTAAACCCTATCCCTAATCCCTCTACCCTCGACACTCTAATTTAACCCTAATCCCTTGACCATCAACCCTATCCCTAAACCCTCAACCCTCAACCCTCAACACTCAACATTAAACCCTAATTCATCAACCCTAAACCCTAATCCATCAAACCTAAACCTTATCCTTAAACCATCAACCCTCAACACTATAGCTTAAACGCTAATCCCTATCCCTTAATCCTTAACCCTTAAAACTTAAACCCTATCCCTACACCCTCAACACTCGACACTATATCTTAAGTCTTAAACCCTCATCCCTAAAGCCTCAACCCTCAATCCTTAAACCTTCAACCATAAACCCTATCGCTAATCCCTCTACCCTCGACACTCTAACCCTAACCTCGACATTAAATGCTAATCCATCAACCCTAAACCTTAATCCGTCAACCCTAAACACTATCCCTAAACCCTCAACCCTCAACACTATACGTTAAACCCTAATCCATCAACCCTAAAACCTAATCCCTCAACCCTCAACCCTAAACCCTATAACTAAACCCTCAACCCTCGACACTATACCTTAAACCCTAATCTGTCAACCCTCAACCCTAATCCCTCAACCCTCAACCCTAATCCCTTATCCCTAAACCCTAAATGCTATCTCTATTCCTAAACCCTCAACTCTCGAAACTATATCTTAAACCCTAATCCATTATCCCTAAACCCTAAACCCTATCCCTCAACCCTTAACCCTTAAAACTTAAACCCTAAAACCTATCCCTAAACCCTTGACACTCAACACTATATCTTAAAACCCAATCCCTTAACCCTTAGCCCTAAAGCCTCAACCCTCAATCATTAAACCTTCAACCCTAAACACTCTCCCTAATCCCTCTACCCTCAAAACTCTACTTTAACCCTAATCCCTTGACCATCAACCCTATCCCTAAACCCTCAACCCTCAACCCTCAACTCTCAACATTAAACCCTAATCCATCAACCCTAAACCCTAATCCCTCAACCCTAAACCCTATTCCTCAACCCTCAACCCTCAACACTATTCCTTAAACCCTAATCCATCAACCCTAAACCCTAATCCCTCAACCCTATCCCTAAACCCTCAACCCTTAATACTATTCCTTAAACCCTAATCCCTCAACCCTCAACCCTAAACCCTATCCCTAAACACTCAACCCTCAGCAAGTTATACCTTAAACCTTAATCCTTCAACCCTCAACCCTCAACCCTAATCCCTCATCCATAAACCCTAAATGCTATCCCTATTCCTAAACCCTCAACCCAAGACACTATACCTTAAACCCTAATCCACTACCCCTAAACCTTAAACCCTATCCCTCAACCCTTAACCCTTAAACCTTAAACCCTAAAACCTATCCCTAAACCCTCAACCCTATACCCTCAACAAAATACTTAAGCCCTAATCCATCAATCATCAACCCTATACCTTAAACCCTGAAGCCTACACCCTCAAACCCTCATCCCTAGACCATATTTAACCTCACCCTTATATCCTAAACCTCGAATATTGTGCCTCAACCCTATACTTAAATTAAACCTAAACCATACATGTTGTCAACCCAAGTCACCCTATGCCTTATATACCCTCAATCCATATTGTAAACCCTAAACCCTAATCCCCGTGCCTTACACACTTAATCTTATACACTCAACAACCTGAATATTAACCCTCAACTGTAACCCTCAACCCTCTAATCTCTACCCTCTACCTATTACTTAAGCCCTAATCCCTCAACCCTCAACCCTCAAAACTATACGGGCTCAAGTCCTTATATACACTAAACCCAAATCACTTACATACATACATACATACATACATACATACAAAGATGCATACATACAAGCATGCATACATGTACATACATACAAGCATGCATACATGTACATGCATACATTCCTACAAGCATAGATATAAACATCCATGAAACATACTTATGAAAGTTGAACATATCTCATTCAAAGGAAGACATAACGCGAGTGTCGAACTGGGAAAACACCAGCAAACATGCAAAAAGGCAAAAAAGGCACAACATAACGTGAGCGCATCATAACACGCTCATGTTATATTGTACTTTGGGAATCCCAAGCCTTGGGCTTGGGCTTTGTTTTGGATTTCCAACCCAAAGGCTTGGAGTGCCTTTTCAACATCCACAGACGTGTTTTTGCAAATTCTACAAGATTTCACATAATTTTGTTCGTGCTAACCCTCATATTTGTACATGTTTCAAGGTCAAACAAATCAAACACTTGGGTAATGTTAAGCTTTCTCTTAGCTATTTAACGATGTAATTTTTTTCACATTTTAACAATGTTAAGCCTTTCATCTTTAATTTCTTTTGTTTGTGTGTCAAGTTTTGGGCAAAAACCACTGTTTGGTCTTTTTTTCATTGTAAATTAACCATTTATTGAAATTTCAAAACAATTACATATTTAGAAACAAGACTCCATTCTACACATATTTAAAAAAAGAAAAAATGATTTTCAATTAGTTTTTCAAAATTTATAGGGGTAGCATGACTAAAATTCTATTTTTTTAGGATGTGTACACTTTGAAAATTAATAAAAAAATCAAATATTCATCACAAAATTATCAGAAAAATTAGGCATAAACTACATGCTGTTAGATAATTTCTCACCAAAGCGATTTTAAAAATACCAAAAAAAAGTTAACCTTTTGAGAGAGCCACAAAACATGCTATGTTATGTTTTTGATAGAAACAACACCAATTTCTGTGGCTCCCTCTTTTGAACCCCTTAATCTATACCATTTTTAAAAAAAATTAGTAGTTTAGAAAGTAGACTCAGAGCTCTATGAACATTGTTTTGGTTGCATCTCTAAATTTTGAGTGTAAATATGCTCAATTTCTCATCCAAGGCCAGCATTTCCTGATTTTAGAAAAAAAGTAGCCACTTAAGACCCCTTTTTGACCCCCCATCTTCTTGCACTTACCCTGGACTTGGTATGGGGTGCTTATGAATGACTCCTAGAATAATTTAAAAATAAATATGGATCCCTAAGATGGATTTATAGAAGGAAATTTACATGAAACCAAGTGGGACTATGAGAATTTTGAGTGGTCCTAAGGAATGACTACAAACCTTTCTATTCTTTTCTTAGTTGGGCCATGTACATGCCTATTATGGGTTCCATAGGGTTTTTAGAAGTATATATATCTAGACCTTACAAATGTCTCATAAACCCTTAGAAAACTTCACAGAGCCTTAAAAAGCTTGTGCATACCTTTAATTACTTGATAGAGTTCCTAATGATCATGCAAAATTTCTTATGGTTTATGCAAGGTCCTCCACTAGTAGGACCTAGTCCTACTTTAGGACCTCTTAATGGCCAATGGACATCACCTTCACAACCATCAGTTCCTTATCTAGTTTTTGCTCCAGGTAAATAATCTCCTTGTTGACAGTGGACTTTTAGTTGTATTTCACCTATTATGAAACCATACATACTTAAGTTTCTCATGAATGCTATTCAAAGGTAAAATTTTAAATCCTAAATGAAACATTATGGGCTGATATGTAACTTATATAATTATTGAAGGATTGGAGTTAAATATAAGGCTTTAGTTGCTTTTGGTCTTAGACTTTTGGTTGAATCAGTATCCAACAAAAGTAGTGCATGCTTGTTGAAGCAATGAAGTATTTTTTGAAAATTTAGGCTGTTTCTTTTGGGTTGAGTGCTTTTGTAGAGTGTGTAGCCCAGGGCCCAGGCTAAAAGCTTGAGTTTGGGAAATCAAATCAAAATCTTGTGGATTTTATTATTGGGTTGGGGGTTGTATATATGTAGCTGAATCTAAGTCTTAGTGATAGTTTTTGATGTCTGTGTAGTTGGAACTCTGTGAGGTATCAGTCCCTGAATGTTCTTTTATAAAATGTATGTATACTATAGAACATTGTAGGAGAATCACTGGAGAAGATGAATTGACTCCACATGCTTCTTAACTAACCCTGTTTCATTTCATGAATACCTAAGGGTCAGTGTAAGAAGTTGGGTCCACTTTTTGGCCAACAAGTGGAAGTGTTTTCCTTGATTTTCAAAATTTGTCACATTTGACCTGAACATTTGAGGTACTTAAAAGATTGAATCTTTAAAAAAGTTAGTAATATGAAATGTAGTACTCAGAGTCTAGGTTCCAAATATGTAATTTATTTTAATACCCAGATGATACAAATTGATTTTCAACAGGCATTTCTAAAAACCACTGTTTAAAAGTCACTTTTTTTTACCATACCATGCACGTGTACTACCAACATAATTTGACCTAAATAAAAGTATTTTTCTAAACCCTTTTGTGGAAAGATGTGTAGTACAATGAAGTTTGATGAGGTTATTTTTTTATAATTTTTTTCCAAATAATTTTTTTATTAATTTTTTATTGGCCCTAATTGCTATTTTCAAGAACCCTCGTGTACGACCAACATAATTTGAGAAAAACTAATCATAAAATGATTTTTTTTTTCATTGTGTAAAAAATGATGTGTAGATTGATGACATAATTTTTTTTTCAAAAAACTTTAAAAATTATAAGTTATTAAAAAAATACAAACACCTGTGATTTCAAGTTTTTGGACTAGTTTGCTCATAAATTAAATAATAAATAAAAAAATAAGTCCAATAAAAAAATTTATATATTTGAAAACTAGATACTATCATCTGTAATGGGTTTTAATTTTGTAAAAAAATTTAGAAAAAAATGTCGTCATCCATTTAGGTAAACTCAGTCTTTTCTCTTGTTCTGTAGTTAGAGAAAAACTTGCAGGTCCAAGGTAAGGGGTTGGCTTACCATGCCTTTCCCAAGCCTAAGCTTTTAGGAATGGGTACCCATTCTAAAATGGGTACCAATTCCTTTTTTATGGGAAAAAAAAGCGTGCATACTTTTTTTTCAAATTCAATTATCTTTATAGAAACAGGTACCCGTTTAGGATCGGGCCCCTGTTCCTAAACGGGTACCCGTTTCTAAATAGGTACCCATTTAGGCTCGGGCACCCATTCCTAAACGGGTACCCATTTCTTTTAAAACAAGTACCCATTTCTATCAAGATGTTTTTTTTGCCCGCGACTTCCCCTCTATGTGGACCCAACTTCTTGCACTTACCCCTAAACCTTCTCAAATGGATAAGCCATCTTTCCATAAGAAATTCATTTTTCTTGTTTCCAAGAAACATAGTTGAGACTCTGTTGGGTGACAACTTCAAATGGATGTGAGTTGATTAGTCAAGTGCCCATATTCAGATCTAGTAGTCTTTTTATTTTAATTTAAATCTTTATTGTAGGTTATTTTCCCTATATCATTTATTCTTGGTTTGAACTCCTTGATTTTGTAGTTTTTTCTTAGGACCCAAAGCTTTCATATGCAGGACCACACACAAGGTGCCAAAGGAGTCATTTGGATCATGACTCAGGAGCTGGTTAGTATTCATTAAGTGGTATAATGGTGGTTGAACTGTCCTGGTCTACACAACTAAGAGATGTACTTGTGTGCAAGTTGTAGTTTGTTTGTTTAATTTTTTGATGCTTAGAAAAACATCATAAATAGGTAGGATGATATTTTTGTAATTTATTCCTTCAATCACTTGTCATAGGTCCAGTTGGAGGTAGTAGAACTAGTGGAATGGAGGGTGTACCTTATCCACCTACTTATTCAAACAGAAATGTTGCAAGTTCCACTTCGGATCACCAAAGCCTTCACAAAAACTTTTACACAAAATTCAATAATGAAGAATTTATGCACAAATTCTCTTTTTGAATGATACACAAAGCCTCCACTACAACACCGCATGGTTTTTTGTAGGGCCTTGTGGTGATGCGGGTGATTCTTGCATCACTACAAGGCCCAGCAAAAAACCATGCGGTGTTGCGGTGGAGGCTTTGTGCATCATTCAAAAGAGAATTTGTGCATAAATTCTTCATTATTGAATTTTGTGAAGGATTTGGTGATTTGAAGTGGAACTTGCAACTACAATATCTGATAAAAATCTACTTCCAAATATGCTTTTGGTGGATGTTCATATCCTCATCCAAAGCTCCAATTCACACATAGGCAGGAAGGACGCTTTCAAAGGTTGAGGAGTTGGGCTTTACACCCATTGGTTGCATTTTTTTAAAATTTTCTAAGGACTTTTTACAAAAACCCATTTTAAACATATCCTCTAATCACAACATTCCATGATATCACATTTCTTTGAGGCATTTTTTGAAATAGTTCGCTTGCCTTGTCTATGCTTCCACATTTTCATGTATGTCTAGTAGGGCACTTGTAACTACAACATATGGCAAAAAATCCCTACTATTATGCTTTGATGGATGTCCCTTTGTTATTGCTGGATATCTGATGTAGTGCACATTATTATAGTGCAAGCCTATTTTTCAGATTGTTTCATTTAGCACCACTAGTATTCTCAACAAGAACCTTGTCCCTATTTAAAATGATGGAAATGGTTCACATCTCTCAGAACAATTTCTCTTGCAACAATCTTGGAGATGAATTTAGGTGCAATGTGAAAATCAGAACATACTCAAAGGTTGTTAACAACTCTAATGGTTTTACCAGGGGCCATTTTTAAAAAACCAAATGCAATTACTAACTTTTCACTATGGTGGCAGATAAATGATTCTTTTTTCTTCTATTCCACAACATTAAGTAAAAGTCTCAAATCTAGAAATACCCTACTACCTTCATTTGCCAAGCCAATTTCTCCAATTTTGTATAGCTCTCCCATGTTTGTGGATGTGATATGTCTCCTACACAAAAAGCATGTACCATTTTATGCCCTTCAATCCAACTACATGCAGGTATCTTTTTAATTCCTCTATCTTTCATCAATCTCCTTACTATTTGAACCTCATCACACCTTCCCACTTCTGCACAGATGTTTTAGAGAAGAACATAAGTTGCAGCATTTTTAGGATCCAACTTATAAAAAAGTAGTTTTACAGGAATACTCAGCCGACATTCAAATTCTGAATCCTGGGAAATTATATATAGCAAATAGATTGATGGTTGTTTGGATAGTGAAATTAGCTTTCTTAGAAATTAATTGAAATATCTTTTCTTGAAATATCTAGAAGGATTATTTTAATTAAAGAGGATTTTGTGGTTATTTTTGTAACAATGATTAACAATGATTTTACAGTGCAGCTAGATTGATATTTTCATTCAAGATACAAGTCGTCAAAGTCAAGTACATACCAAGAAGATGGTACTCTACTTCAAACCCTCAACCTCACTTAGTTTACTCTGCTTACATGGGGATATTAAGGAAGTTGCTAAACAATTAATATATATCATTTGTTGTTTGTGAAGGAGAATCCTGTGAGATCCAATATGGTAGTGGATCAATATCCAGTTTCTTAAGTAAAGATGATGTCACAGTTGGGAAACTTGTTGTGAAACATTAGGTTAGTAATTTTTGGATGTTAAGGCTTCCCAGTTGGATATCAAAGATCTTTTCTCATCAACTTAATTTGGCATTTATGTATAAATGGATTCTTTCATGGTGCAGGTCTTTACTGAGACAACACATGAACAAGGGTTGACATTTTTGTTGTCTAAGTCTGATGGCATTCTTGGGCTTGGTTTCTACGAAATTTCTATTGATAATGTTGTTCCGGTTTGGTTAGTGTCGATAGCCTTCATTCTATAATGTCAACTTCATTCTATAATCTTAGCATATCACCTTTCTTAAACTTTAAACAAGGTTCTAAAATCAAGGGTTCAATATGTATATTTTAGGCCTATGTTGAACATTCTGTTTAAGGCATTTGTTGACAAGGCTACATTTTTTTAATTGATTTATATTTCTGCTATGTTTGGACTTACTTTTGTAAACTTGCAATATAAAATGCACTTTTATTCTTTCTGAATTGAGACTAATAGTAATTTTGTTGGTTGTATTGAGGCACAACTTCATTCATGGTGGAAAAGGTAGCACCATGTTGCTCATATCAGATGGCATGTTGCATATAAAGGAGGAACGATTCTAGAGTTATTGTTGGCTACATTGAAGGAGAGAGCTTCATATATGGGACATGTTCAACACTCTCCTTCTTGGATTCTACATGTTACAACTTCTCCAGGAAGACTGCCCATGTTGCATAAATTTTAAGAGATGAAAGGGGTGTGTGCTTGCATTGACGGGCTTTAAGCATGTGTTTCCACAGTAGTAATAGTTTGGCAGATGGCATAGTGTGTATACCCAGGTAATAGTAGTAGTGATGAACCATTTTCAAGGAATTTGGAAAAGATATAGTGATGTCAAAGGTAGTCAAGGAATTCAATAAAGGGGTAGTGTTCTACGTTGATGAGAGGTAGAGTACAAGTGAAAGCATGCCAGAATAATGAGCTAGGTAAAGCAATCATGAGACATTGTTATTTTATAAAGGGAAAATGCATGACAGTAGGTTGACAAGTGATTGGACAATGCATTTCAAGAAGCTACAAGTTTGATTAGGACAATGCATAGCCTAGTCATAAGGAAGTGTTGAATAACAGTCCATGACAATTGAGGCATCCTACCAAAGATGATAGTCATCAGAGGCATAATCATCAGAGATAAGGACAGTTTATTGCTATAGGTAACAATTCACAGTGGTAGCTTATGAACTAGAGCCAGTTGGGTGCATGAGATAGGATCTCTACAGAGATGACAGTGTGATCTTGAACTAGGATAGTGAGCTTCATGGGACAATCATGGGTTTGTGAAGAAGACATCTATGAATGTCTTTCTGCTTCTATGCTTAGTGATACTCAAAAAATTAGTTTCTTGTTCATTCTTTGAGCTATGTACTGTAACCATGAAGGGTTTTTTAGCAAAGAGAAATCATTGTAACTTATTTTCAGATCTGTATGCTATTTGTAAGCATTTTTTATCAATAAAACAAGTTGTTTTTACCTTCTCAAAGCTGTTTCATGGTGCAAGCTTCAAAATATACTACTAAATATACTAATGACTAAATGCAAGCTTCAAAATGACTAAATATACTACTAATTGACATCAATTAATAATTAAATTGACTAAATATACTACTAATTGATAGAAATTAGTGAATAGTGAATAAATATGACTAAATAGCATGACCAATGTTAAATCAGTGAATAAAAATGACTAAATATACTACCAAATTGATCAAAATGATGATTAAAATTAATTACTAAATACACTACCAATGGATAGAAATTAGTGTTCATAAAAATGACTAAATAAGTGACCAGTTAACAACAATCAATGACTAAATTAACGACTAAATATATTAGTGAATAAAAAATGACTAAATAAGTGACTAGATTATAGCAATCAATAACTAAATCAACGACTAAATATACTACCAAATCGATCAATAAAAATAACCAATAAATGACTAAAAATAGTTTAATCATCAATTTGGTCATGTTATAAATGACTGGCAATAAACTACTAATGGTCACGTGACCATGTTTGGTCATTTATAAGTAGTTTTTAGTAGTTTTTTCAGTCATATATTGATGTTTCTATACTAGTGTTCACTACAACCCATTCACCCAACCACCCTCGACAATGACTGGTGAAGGAGTTGGTGTCTTGAATATTTAATTTGGTTTGTTGTAGAAGAATGGTATCGACCAACATAAGTTCCAATTAGTGCTTGGTCGTGTGCCTCCTGTTAGGGGCATTTAGGCCCCTAACATTCCAAGTAGCAATCTTCATTGCTCTCTAAGGGAGGTGCTTCCTCCCTTAGATCTCAACAAATATTATCTCAAATTTGGTTGACATTTCTTCCATGCCAATTCCTCCCTCTTTTGTTTATTCATCTTCCTCCCCTTCTTCTTCTCTACTTCTATATTCAAGCCTAAAATATGAGAAGTAGATTGGTTGATACACCTAGGATCTAAAATGCTGATTTCATTTAGGACATCCTCTCCATTTTCATTCCAAAGATTAGCTTCCACTACATCTTCATCCTCCCAAATTTCGTTCTCCTTCGCTGAAGAGTTCTGGGGGGCAAAATAGACCACCATTGCCAAAGGGTTACATACCTTATTAGGAGACTCTGCAACCACCTTCGCATCAAGGATCCTTCTTTTCTCCAACCATCGCATATTGTGCTTCTTTTTAGGGCATTCTTTTTCCATATGTTCCTGAATCCTACATGAAAAGTAGAAGAACTTTGCCGTTTCAATTTCCACTGATTGTCTCCATCGCCTAGCTTGGGAGTTGAGCATGATTTCATGCAGGATGGGAGATATGTGAGTGATTTGTAGTCTAACATAGAGTCGGGAGTTACTGTACAAGATATCTGCATCATTCTAGATCCAACAACCTAAGCATTCACCAATCTTCCTCAGACAATCCTCTGACCAATATTCAAGTGGGAGCTTGTAAAGCCGGATCTAGATAGCTTCCTCGGGTAGGTTGAAGGAAAGAGGATTGAAAAGAGGGCACCATTTTTGAAGATACACCACAACATCCTAAAAAAACCATGGTCCTCTAGAGAGAATGGATTTGTGCGTAGCTTCATTTTCAAAATAGATGTAGAAGAAGCCCTTTGGCAAAAAAGACAATCTGACCCCTGACGACCAATGCTTTGTGGCCCAATCCTCTATTTTCTTATGCGATGCTCCTTTATTACAGAACTTGGCAATGATCTAGCCTTTTCAGCTAATCTGCCAATTTCCACATCCAAGGCATCTCCCACTTGTTTTTCCTTAGTATTGGCACAAACCTGTGAAGCTAACTTTTTCTGGCAGTGAGCCATTTTTGTGAGTGTGTATTTTACTTTTTTTAACAAAGCTTTGGGCCATGCAATTTTTAATTCACCATTGAGTTATGTATTATTTTATTTCAGTCTATATCTATGATTATTCCTCTGCATATTAATAAAATTTAATGCTTGATTTCTTTTTCTAGCATATGAATATTCTTCTTTAATATATTTTTCTGTGACCTTTGAAGTTGGACTTGGTTGGCTTCGTACTTTTGCTATGCAAATGATTTTTCCCACATGTCCATTTTTTAATTTGCTTGCACTAAGGTTTGTGTGTGTCTAAACAAATCCATGCTATTTCCCTCAAACATGAGAGTTGAGTAAATTGTATTTACGTCATAGTCTCACTTTTAATTTCATCGTATGTTACATCTCCACAAATTCCAAAAGTCTAGTATTATTCTAGAATTTATTTTTTAGATGGGTCTATAAAGGCTTTAGAATTGAATTATTCCACACTGTGGATGTTATCTATTGAGCAAAATATAGCTTGCTAAGTATTTGAAGTCTATAGGTAGACATGACCCTTCATGACCAACACATAGATAAGGTCCATGACCGTGGGTTGTAATAAATGAAATATACTAAGAATTGTAAAAATTTTCAACTACCAATATAATGGATGTATTTATTGTTTATTGGATATAACATTTTTATTCCAAAGTATTATAAATTGTTCAAATCTTATAATGACCATCTAATTCTTTCACTTTTTATACTTCTCCTCCAAATAATTATGTATCATAATAAGCTCACACAATTATATAACAATAAATATAATTATACTAGTATATTTATATTTTAAAAATATATCTACAGTACACCGAGAGATATCTTCCAATTTTTTTTTTTGCTTTTTGCTTTTTGCTTTTGATTTTTTAATTTTTTATAAATTACTGGTAGCTAGAATTCAAGCATTTCATTCCCATTTAAATATATTTCTTATTCTTTGCATTTATAAATTACTTGCATCTAGAATATTTGCACTTTGGTTTAAAATAGAAAAACATTTTTGAGAGTGGTGGCACATTTAGTGGTGTATTTATTGTGGAGTTTCATTATGATCCTCCATCTTAATAGTCTAATGCATATAAATTTTTTTTTAGATTGGAATCTTATAAAATTACACAGAATCTTGGAATCTTTCAGCTCTTCAACTTCACCCTTGTTGTGAAGGTAGAGTGCCTCTCGGCATAATTAGATATAATTAAATCTTAGGCGTCTCTCTTCCCCTCTCTCATTGTATAGGTGAGATAGAGAGGGATATATATAATACATATAGAGATCTAAAACAACCATCATAATCCTAATATATATATATATATATATATATATATATATATATATAAGTTAATATTCCAAGGGATTACCTCTCATAATAAACTATATCTCTATCTCTCTATTTATAACTATTTTTTTTTCCTAGTAAACTTTTTTCATGTGACCAGTGACGTTGGCATGACACGCCCTCCGGTACCACGGGGATGGGGGGAGACTAGACCTCTTGACCATCTTTACCACAACGGAATTACTTAGCCAATCGAGCCAGGGCCCCCACCCACAAAAGTCTATTTATAGCTATTTATTATGCAATATAATATTAATTTAGTTATAAATCCAATGTCAGGTATCACCATATTTTATTTTCTCACACTATTGATTGATGTATTGCATATAGTACCCAATGAGGGCCTAGTGATGCACTTTAATAAATTATAGTATTAATATATTATTATGTATAATAATATTATATATTGATATTAATATATATACCTACAATATATTATGTAAATTATAATAATGTTATAAATTATTATATATTAATATATTATATAAATTATAATAATAATATAATACATCAAAAATTAATTTAATGTAAAAATCGTATATTTATATTAAATATATATATTTTTATTTTATTGTTCATAAATATATTAATATATTATATTATTGTGTATATTAATATTATATATTAATATTAATATATAACTTGTAATATATTATATAATATGTAAATTATAATAAAGGTATAAATTATTATATATTATATAAATTATAATAATAATATAATACTAAATGTATACCCACATATTAATATATTTAAGAATGATTTTATTTTATTTATATTGCATCATAATGAAAAACTATTTTTATTTAAATAAATAAAATATTATTAAGTAAATAAAATAAAATAATTATTAAATAAATAAAATATTTCTAAAATAACTCTTAAGTAAACAAAAATAACTTCTTAAGTAAAACTAAATTGCAACTAGAGAGATAAAATATTGCAATTTGATTTACAAAATCTCCCTTGTATTAATATTCCTACAACTCTTAATTAGCATAATATTCAATCTCCAGCCAATAAGATTAAAAAAATGGTGTTAAAGCTTTAATATGAAATTGGTAATTAAGTCAGAGGCGTTCAATACTCACACTAAGGGCTGAAAGATTCAATAAACAAAAATCTAAAAAATAAAATCGAATAAAATTCAACGCATGGTTGTGGTGGCATGGGAGAATAAATAAAATTCAATCCATGGGTGTAGTGGCATGGGAGTTACAAATAAAATAAAATAAAATAAATTCAATGCATGACCATCTCTTGGGTACTTTAGATATATATTTTAAATATAGGGGAGAGGGACCCATAGTGGGTCACCCTAACTTCACCCCTCCACTTGACGCACCACATCATCCGAATGAATTTTTTTTTGCAATTTCCATGTAGACGATGATGTGGACCTAAATATTTCATTTTAACATGTCGAACGTCAATTTGCCACATGGACAACACGTATCTTTGGTGGGGTCAAATGTTTGGCCATTTTTAACCACAAACCGATGATCGGACACACCATACACTGATGGTGGGAAGTGGCATTGTGAGTTGTGCTTGCGATGTCGTGTGGCAACCAAACAACTCGCCACCTTTTCATCGCACACTCTTGCATTAATGAGGTAAGCTAGATGCATTTACACCCATGCAAATGCATTTACTTCACTTCCCTCCTTGTTTTGTTGGTTATTGTGCCTTGCCTTTTCATAGCTATGGAGCATTCAATGCTCCCGTCCTTCACACTCAACAAACCCTTTGACACCATTACCGACTCTTCTCTCCGTGTTTGGTCATTGTAGATGGCACCCATACTGGTTCACCTTGGTGCTGTTAAGATACCTGCATCCGTTGGCTTCGCTTATTTTTCCTTTGACCCTGGTAAGCATTTCTTATCTTGCTAAGGCAATGATCTTTATAGCTTGAAAACAAAGAGGATTTATTTAATTTTTTTCTATTTGCAATGCTTTCTGTGCTCGTAAATTTAACATTCTTCTAGTTTTCCATCTACTTGTTTGTTTTGAAGCTTTAGTTTTCAAATGGGTTTTTAGTTTTGAAATGGGTATTTGGTTGTTTAATTTTCTGTCTGCTTCCACTTGTGGCTTCACTCATTTATCCTTCGACCCTGGTAAGGATATCTTATCCTGCTAAGGCAATGATCTTTCTAGTTCGAAAAAAAGAGGATTTATTTGGTTTTTTCTATTTCTATGTCCTATGGTTTATGCATGCAATATATATTGCTGTGAGTGGTTGTAAATGGAAGGCTCCTTTCATTTTTGGTCTGCATAAAATCATTAGGCTTCGATATTCAAACGGGTATTCATTTTTTAGTTATTTTTTGTTTGCAATGGCAGTTTTTCCATCTATTGCTATTTGTAATCATATTTGGAAGATTCCTATGGTTTTCTCACTGTTTGTAATCATGAGGGTTCAGTATTAAAATTGGGTTACTGTTTATCCATGGGTTTAAAAATATTTTCTATTTTTCTTCTTTGCAATGGCTTTGCTCATTTATCCTTCGACCCTGGTAAGGAAATTATTTATTATCTGTATCATGGGTATTCAATTATTTTATATATATTTTGTTTGCAATGGGATTTTTTCCATCTATTGTTGTTTGTAATCATCAATGGAATCTTCTTATGATTTTCTCACTGTTTGTAATCAGGAGGGTCCGGTATTAAAAAAGGGTTATTATTTATCCATGGGTATTCACTTATTTCATATATTTTTTTGTTTGCAATGGGATTGTGTCCATCTATTGCTATCTGTAATAATACATGGAAGCTTCTTATGGTTTTCTCACTATTCGAAATCATGAGGGTTCGATATTAAAATGGGGTTATTATTTTTCCATGGGTATTCAATTATTTTATAATTTTTTGTTTGCAATGGGATTTTTCTCTATCTATTGCTGTCTGTAATCATAAATGGAAGCTTCTTATAGTTTTCTCACTTTTTGTAATCATGAGGGTTCAGTATTAATCGAAGGTTGTTTTGTTTCTTTGTGGTGGAATGTCTAGTTCAGTACTTAAGGCTATTTGTTTCTTTAACTTTGTACTACAATGATTCAAAAGATTCCAAATAGAAAAACTAGTCTTCAATTATGTTTGTTGCAACACTTTATCTAATTTATGAGTAGTGTTTATAAACATAGCTTAATGGCCGTTTTCTGTGTTTTGTAACACATTTATTACTTTTAGAAATTGCAAAATTCTATTTGAGCATCACTGTGACTCTTTAATTTAAGTTACAAATTTTAGTTTACAGTTTCTAATTGTAGAAAATGGAATGCCAAATGTTTTAATGTGCTGCAAATTTTTTTTACAAGTGCATTTTAAGTTTATAATTGATATCATATTGAATACCTTTTAAAGTATGTTTACTTCAAAATTCAATTTGCAAGATGTCCTCTTTTCATAGTGGGTCACCCTAACTTGACCCCTCCAATTGGTGCACCACGTTTTCTAAAATAAATAAAATTTTCATCTACTTCTTAGGGTTATTGTTTATCCATGGGTATTCAATTATTTTATATTTGATCATGTGGACACCCTAAATATTTCGTTATGTTGTTCACAAGTCTTATCTAGTTTATCTATACACAGACAAACAAATACACACACACGCACACACACACACACACACACACACACGTGTGTGTGTATACACATGAAACCAAAAGGACATTCCATTTATGACCACAGACAACAATAGATATGTGTATGTGTGTGTATACACATAAAACCAAGAAAACCTTCCATTCAAACTATGTCCTAGTATTGAAAGATATTTTGCAATATTTGACACTATCTCCTACTAGTGAAAGATATTCTTTAATTTGTCATCCACACATATCAAATAATTCATTAATTAGTGAAAGATATTCTTTAATTAGTGAAAACTATTACATGCATAAACCATAGGACAAACATATAGAAATATATTCCCATTGCAAACAACAAAAACCAAACCAAGATATGGGTTCTGCCCCTTCATTTTCCTACTTCTACTACTCGATTTTCCTACTATGAGCTAACTACACATTTTACAAAAATTGACACTTTGTCCTAGTAGTCAAAGATCTTTAATCCATCATCCACACACAAGAGGACAACAATTTATTAAAATCTAGCACAAACAACCCAAAAAAGCATTCAACCAAATCAATCAACAATCCATTAATTTCACACCATTGAAGGTTTAAGGCTCACCAATTCTAGATTAAGGCTCACCATATTTAATACCAAATTTTATTTTATAGACATCCATCAAATCATTCAAATGAAGTGCAATGAAAACTATAGTCTAAACTTAGAGGACAAGTCTACAGTCATTGATTCAATTTTAAGATGTTGCATGCATAAACCATAGGAAATAAAACAGAAAAAACTAAATAAATCCTCTTTTTTTAAGCTAGAAAGATCATTGCCTTAGCAGTATAAGATATCCTTACCAGGGTCGAAGGATAAACGAGCTAAGCCACAAGCAGAAGGAGAAACCAGTGGAGTCATGATGACTACAATTGGACAAACAATAACCCCTTTTTGTGACTACAAGCAGACAAAAAATTAAGAAACCAGACAGACAATAGTGAATACCGAAAACCCATTTGAATACCAAAGCTTCAAAATAGACAAGAAGATGGTAAACTAGAAGAACATTCAATTTATGACCACAGAAAGCATTGCAAATAGAAAAAGTAGATAATTTCTCTTTGTTTTCAAGCTAAAAAGATCATTGCCTTAGCAGGATAAGAAATCCTTACCAAATAATAAAAATAGAAAATATTTTAATACCCATGGATAAATAGTAACCTCATTTTAATACTGAACCCTCATGATTAAAAATAGTGAGAAAACCATAAGAAGCTTCCATTTATGATTACAGATAGCAATAGATGAAAAAAATGCCATTGCAAACAAAAACATATAAAATAATTGAATACCCATGGATAAATAATAACCCCATTTCAATATGTAGCACACACACACACACACACACACACACACACACACACACACACATACACATATATATACATATATGTGAGAGTGTTTAATATGCTCATAAATTGAAGGTTCTTTTTGTTTTCTGTCTGGTTGTAATCATGAGGCTTCAGTATTCAAATGGGATTATTGTTTATCCATATACAATCATAATGTAATATAAACATATGTATGCATATGTATAAACATACATATGCATATGCATATACACATACTTATGCATATGTATAATATGTGTATATATATTTGTTCAAAACATAATATATGCTTGTGTGTGTGTGTGGATATGGATATGTATATGCATATGTATGTATATATGCATATGCATATGTATGTATATATTACATTATAGATGTATATATATATATGCTTCTGCATATGTATGTTTATATATATATGCATATGCATATGTATGTATATAAAATTGACACTTTGTCCTAATACTCAAAGATATTCTTTAATCTATCATCCACACACATCAAATAATTGATTCGTATGCTTCATTTGAATCAAGCTATCAAAAAACATTAAAGGAAATCGACCAATTTAGAGAAAATAAGCAACCCGCCATCTTTTCATCACACACTCCCACATTAATGAGAAAGTCCAGTGACATTTACACCAACTTCAGACTCATTACTGGCCTATGGTGTGAAGTTTTAGGTCTATCGAGGAAAGGATGGTTTGTGTAGTTTATCTGTTCAATATATACGTGATCTACCATGGATGTTTTGATCCATGGACATCATGTATATCTTCAACAGATAATACTTCTATTTGTGTGTTCATCATTGCGCAAACTTGCAGGCTGCAAATTGTTTTATATATATATGGGCAAGGGCATTTACCTCTTATTTATGCATGGCTGCATGAAGCAAATACTGCTTTCTGTACTAGTAAATTTAACATTTTTTTGGTTTTCTGTCTACTTGTTTGTTTTGAAGCTTTGGTTTTCAAATGGGTTTTCAGTTTTGAAATGGGTTTTTGGTTGTTTAATTTTTTGTCTACTTCTGCTTGTGGCTTCGCTCATTTATCCTTCGACCCTGGTAAGGATATCTTATCGTGCTAAGGGAATGATCTTTCTAGCTTGAAAAAAGAGGATTTATTTGGTTATTTTCTATTTCTATGTCCTATGGTTTATGCATGCAATATATATTGTTGTGAGTGGTCGTAAATGGAAGGCTCCTTTCGTTTTCAGTATGCATAAAATTATTAGGCTTTGATATTCAAATGGGTATTCATTTTTTAGATATTTTTTGTTTGCAATGGCAGTTTTTCCATCTATTGTTGTCTATAATCATATTTGGAAGCTTCTTATGGTTTTTTCACTGTTTGTAATCATGAGGGTTCAGTATTAATATTGGGTTACTGTTTATCCATGGGTTTAAAAATATTTTCTATTTTTCTTTTTTGCAATGGCTTCGCTTATTTATCCTTTGACCCTGGTAAGGATATTATTTATTATCTGTATCATGGGTATTCAATTATTTTATATATTTTTTGTTTGCAATGGGATTTTTTCCATCTACTTCTGTCTGTAATCATCAATGGAATCTTCTTATGATTTTCTCACTATTTGTAATCATGAGTGTTCCATATAAAAAGGGGGTTATTATTTATCCATGGCTATTCACTTATTTCATATATTTTTTTGTTTGCAATGGGATTTTGTCCATCTATTGCTATATGTAATCACACATGGAAGCTTCTTATGGTTTTCTCACTATTTGAAATCATGAGGGTTTGATATTAAAATGGGGTTATTATTTATCCATGGGTATTCAATTATTTTATAATTTTTTTGTTTGCAATGGGATTTTTATCTATCTATTGTTGTCTATAATCATAAATGGAAGCTTCTTATGGTTTTCTCACTTTTTGTAATCATGACGGTTCAGTATTAAAATGGGGTTATTGTTTATCTATGGGTATTTGATTATTATTATTATTATTTTGTTTGCAATGTAATTATTCTTTATCCATGTCTATTGATTGTTTTTTTTGGTTTGCAATGGTTTTCTTCCATATTTTGCTATATGTGGTCATTAATCGAAGGTTGTTTTGTTTCTTTGTGGTGGAATGTCTAGTTCAGTACTTAAGGCTCTTTGTTTCTTTAACTTTGTACTGCAAAGATTCAAAAGATTCCAAATAGAAAAACTAGTGTTCAATGGTGTTTGTTGCAACACTTTATTTACTTTATGAGCAGTGTTTATCAACACAGCTTAATGGCCATTTTTTGTATTTTGTAACACATTTATTACTTTTGGAAATTGCAAAATTCTATTCGAGCATCATTGTGACTCTTTAATTTAAGTTACAAATTTTATTTTATAGTTTCTAATTGTAGAAAATGGAATGCCAAAGGTTTTAATGTGTTGCAAATTTGTTTTACATGTGCATTTTAAGTTTATAATTGATATCATATTGAATACCTTTTAAAGTATGTTTACTTCAAAATTCAATTTGCAAGATGTCCTCTTTTCATAGTGGGTTGCCCTAACTTGACCCCTCCAATTGGTGCACCACGTTATCCAAAATAAATAAATTTTTCATTTGCTTCTTCGGGTTATTGTTTATCCATGGGTATTTAATTATTTTATATTCGATCATGTGGACACACTAAATATTTCGTTATGTTGTTCACAAGTCTTATCTAGTTTATCTATACACAGACAAACAAATACACACACAAACACACACACACACACACATGTGTGTGTGTGTGTATACATGTGAAACCAAAAGAACTTTTCATTTATGAGCACAAATAAAAATAGATATGTATATGTGTGTGTGTATACACATAAAACCAAGAAAACCTTCGATTCAAACTGTGTCTTAGTACTAAATGATATTTTGCAATATTTGACACTATCTCCTAGTAGTGAAAGATATTCTTTAATTTGTCATCCACACATATCAAGTAATTCATTAATTAGTGAAAGATATTCTTTAATTAGTGAAAAATATTGCATGCATAAACCATAGGACAAACATATAGAAATATATTCCCATTGCAAACAACAAAAACCAAACCAAGATATGGGTTCTGCCCCTTCATTTTCCTACTTCTACTACTTGATTTTCCTACTTTGAGCTAACTACACATTTTGCAAAAATTGATACTTTGTCCTAGTAGTCAAAGATCTTTAATCTATCATCCACTCACAAGAGGACAAAAATTTATTAAAATCTAGCACAAACAACCCAAACAACCATTCAACCAAATCAATCAACTCTCCATTAATTTCACGCCATTGAAGGTTTAAGGCTCATCAATCAAGCAGTCAAAAAACATTAAAGGAAATCAACCAATTCAGAGCAAATAAGCATTTGACCAAATCAATCACCTCCCATATTTAATACCAAAATCAATTTAATAGACATCCATCAAATCATTCAAATGAAGTGCAATGAAAACTATAGTCTAAACTTAGAGGACAAGTCTACAGTCATTGATTCAATCTTAAGATGTTGCACGCATAAACCATAGGACATAAAACAGAAAAAACCAAATAAATCCTTTTTTTTTCAAGCTACAAAGTTCATTACCTTAGAAGTATAAAATATCCTTACCAGGCTCGAAGGATAAACAAGCTAAGCCATGAGCAAAAGGAGAAAGTAGTGGAGTCGTGACAACTACAACCGGACAAACAATAACCACTTTTCATGACTAAAAGCAGACAAAAAATTAAAAAACCAGACAGACAATGTGTTTACCGAAAACCCATTTGAAAACTGAAGCTTCAAAATAGACAAGAAGATGGTAAACCAGAAGAACATTCAATTTATGACCACAGAAAGCATTGCAAATAGAAAAAGTATATAATTTCTCTTTTTTTCAAGCTAAAAAGATCATTGCATTAGCAGGACAAGAAATCCTTACCAAACAATAATAATAGAAAATATTTTAATACCCATGGATAAACAGTAACCCCATTTTAATACCGAACCCTAATGATTAAAAATAGTGAGAAAACAATAAGAAGCTTCCATTTATGATTATAGATAGCAATAGATGAAAAAAATGCCATTGCAAACAAAAAATATATAAAATAATTGAATACACATGGATAAATAATAACCCCATTTCAATATGTAGAGCATATATTATGTTTTGAACAAATATATATACACATATTATGCATATGCATAAGTATGTGTATATGCATATGCATATGTATGTTTATACATATGCATATATATGTTTATATTACATTATGATTGTATATGGATAAACAATAATCCCATTTGAATACTGAAGCCTCATGATTACAACCAGACAGAAAATGAAAAGAACCTTCCATTTATGAGCATATTAAACACTCTCACATATATGTATATGTATTACATTATGAATATGTGTGTATATGGATATGGATATGGATATGGATATGTATATGTATATGGATATGCATATGCATATGCATATGTATGTTAATACATCTACGTATGTATGTATATATATATATATGCTTCTGTATATGTATGTTTATATATGCATGTGTATGTATATATTACATTATATATATATATATATGCATATGCATCTGTATGTATATAAAATTGACACTTTGTCCTAATAGTCAAAGATATTCTTTAATCTATCATCCACACACATCAAATAATTGATTCGTATCCTTCATTTGAATCGAGCTATCAAAAAACATTAAAGGAAATCGACCAATTTAGAGAAAATAAGCAACTCATCACCTTTTCATCACACACTTCCGCATTAACGATGAAGTCCAGTCACATTTACACCAACTTCAAACTCATTATTGGCCTATGGTTTGAAGTTTTAGGTCTGTCGAGAAAAGGATGGTTTGTGTAGTTTATTCGTTTGCTCTGATTAGACACTAAAAGATGTTTATCTATTCAAGATATAGATGATCTAACATGGATGTTTTGATCCATGGACATCATGTATATCCTAAATAGATAATACTTCTATTTGTGTGTTCATCATTGCGCAAACATGCAGACTACAAATTGTTATATATATATATGGGCGAGGGCATTTACCTCTTATTTATGCATGGCTGCATGAAGCAAATACTACTTTCTGTGCTTGTAAATTTAACATTCTTCTAGTTTTCCATCTACTTGTTTATTTTGAAGCTTTGATTTTCAAATGGGTTTTCAATTTTGAAATGGGTTTTCGGTTGTTTAATTTTCTGTCTGCTTCTGCTTGTGGCTTCGCTCGTTTATCCTTCGACCCTGGTAAGAATATCTTATCAGGTGCTAAGGCAATGATCTTTCTAGCTCGAAAAAAAGAGGATTTATTTGGTTTTTTCTGTTTATATGTCCTATGGTTTATGCATGCAATATATATTGCTATGAGTGGTCGTAAATGGAAGGCTCCTTTCATTTTCGGTCTGCATAAAATCATTAGCCTTCGATATTCAAATGCGTATTCATTTTTCAATTATTTTTTGTTTGTAATGGCAGTTTTTCCATCTATTGTTGTCTGTAATCATATTTGGAAGCTTCTTATGGTTTTCTAACTGTTTGTAATAATGAGGGTTTAGTATTAAAATTGGGTTACTATTTATCCATGCGTTTAAAAATATTTTCTATTTTTCTTCTTTGCAATGGCTTCGCTCATTTATCCTTTGACCCTGGTAAGGATATTATTTATTATCTGTATCATGGGTATTCAATTATTTTATATGTTTTTTGTTTGCAATGGGATTTTTTCCATCTATTGCTGTTTGATCATCAATGGAATCTTCTTATGATTTTCTCACTATTTGTAATCATGAGGGTCCGGTATAAAAAAAGGGTTATTATTTATCCATGGGTATTCACTTATTTCATATATATTTTTGTTTGCAATGGGATTTTGTCCATCTATTGCTATCTGTAATAATACATGGAAGCTTCTTATGGTTTTCTCTCTATTTCAAATCATGAGGGTTCGATATTAAAATGGGGTTATTATTTATCCATGGGTATTGAATTATTTTATAATTTTTTTGTTTGCAATGCGATTTTTCTCTATCTATTGTTGTCTGTAATCATAAATGAAAGCTTCTTATGGTTTTCTCACTTATTTTAATCATGAGGGTTCAGTATTAAAATGGGGTTATTGTTTATCTATGGGTATTTGATTATTATTATTATTATTTTGTTTGCAATGGAGTTATTCTTTATCCATGTCTATTGATTGTTTTTTTTGGTTTGCAATGGTTTTCTTCCATATTTTGCTATATGTGGTCATTAATCAAAGGTTGTTTTGTTTCTTTGTGGTGGAATGTCTAGTTTAGTACTTAAGGCTCTTTGTTTCTTTAACTTTGTACTGCAAAGATTCAAAAGATTCCAAATAGAAAAACTAGTGTTTAATGATGTTTGTTGCAACACTTTATGTTCTTTATGAGCAGTGTTTATCAACATAGCTTAATGGCCATTTTTCGTGTTTTGTAACACATTTATTACTTTTGGAAATTGCAAAATTCTATTCGAGCATCATTGTGACTCTTAAAATTTAAGTTACAAATTTTAGTTTACAGTTTCTAATTGTAGAAAATGGAATGCCAAATGTTTTAATGTGCTGCAAATTTTTTTTACAAGTGCATTTTAAGTTTATAATTGATATCATATTGAATACCTTTTAATGTATGTTTACTTCAAAATTCAATTTGCAAGATGTCCTCTTTTCATAGTGGGTCACCCTAACTTGACCCCTCTAGTTGGTGCACCACGTTATCTGAAATAAATAAAATTTTCATCTGCTTCTTGGGGCTATTGTTTATCCATGGGTATTCAATTATTTTATATTTGATCATGTGGACACCCTAAATATTTCGTTATGTTGTTCACAAGTCTTATCTAGTTTATCTATACATAGACAAACAAATATATATATATATATATATATATATATATATATATATATATATATATATATATATATATATATATAGACACACACACACACATGTGTGTGTGTATGTACACATGAAACCAAAATAACTTTCCATTTATGACCACAGACAACAATAGATATGTGTATGTGTGTGTGTATACACATAAAACCAAGAAAACCTTCCATTCAAACTATGTTGTAGTACTGAAAGATATTTTACAATATTTGACACTGTCTCCTAGTAGTGAAAGATATTCTTTAATTAGTGAAAAATATTGCATGCATAAACCATAGGACAAACATATAGAAATATATTCCCATTGCAAATAACAAAAACCAAACCAAGATATGGGTTTTGCCCCTTCATTTTCCTACTTCTACTACTTGATTTTCCTACTTTAAGCTAACTACACATTTTACAAAAATTGACACTTTGTCCTAGTAGTCAAAGATCTTTAATCTATCATCCATGCAAAAGAGGACAACAATTTATTAAAATCTAGCACAAACAACCCAAACAACCATTCAACCAAATCAATCAACTCTCCATTAATTTCACACCATTGAAGGTTTAAGGCTCACCAATCAAGCAGTCAAAAAACATTAAAGGAAATCAACCAATTCAGAGAAAATAAGCATTCGACCAAATCAATCACCTCCCATATTTAATACCAAATTCATATTTATAGACATCCATCAAATCATTCAAATGAAGTGCAATGAAATCTATAGTCTAAACTTAGAGGACAAGTCTACAGTCATTGATTCAATTTTAAGATGTTGCATGCATAAACCATAGGAAATAAAATAGAAAAAACCAAATAAATCCTATTTTTTTCAAGCTAGAAAGATCATTGCCTTAGCAATATAAGATATCCTTACCAGGGTCGAAGGATAAATGAGATAAGCCACGAGCAGAAGGAGAAATTAGTGGAGTCATGCCGACTACAACCGGACAAACAATAACCCCTTTTTGTGACTACAAGCAGACAAAAAATTAAAAAAACTAGACAAACAATAGTGAATATCGAAAACCCAATTGAATACCGAAGCTTCAAAACAGACAAGAAGATGGTAAACCAGAAGAACATTCCATTTATGACCACAGAAAGCATTGCAAATAGAAAAAGTAGATAATTTCTCTTTGTTTTCAAGCTAAAAAGATCATTGGCTTAGCAGGATAAGAAATCCTTACCAAACAATAAAAATAGAAAATATTTTAATACCCATGGATAAACAGTAACCCCATTTTAATACCGAACCCTCATGATTAAAAATAGTAAGAAAACCATAAGAAGCTTCCATTTATGATTACAAATAGCAATAGATGAAAAAAATGCCATTGCAAACAAAATATATATAAAATAATTGAATACCCATGGATAAATAATAACCCCATTTCAATATGTAGAGCATATATTATGTTTTGAACAAATATATATACACATATTATGCGTATGCATAAGTATGTGTATATGCATATGCATATGTATGTTTATACATATGCATACATATGTTTATATTACATTCTGATTGTATATGGATAAATGATAATCCCATTTGAATACTGAAGCCTCATGATTACAACCATAAAGAAAACGAAAAGAACCTTCCATTTATGAGCATACTAAACACTCACATATATGTATATATATTACATTATGAATGTGTGTGTATATATATATATATATGTATATGTATATGTATATGTCTATGGATATGCATATGCATATGCATATGTATGTATATATTACATTACAGATGTATATATATATATATATATGCTTCTGCATATGTATGTTTATATATGCATGTGTATGTATATATTACATTATGAATATATATATGTGTGTGTGTGTGTGTGTGTGTGTGTGTGTGTGTGTGTGTGTGTGTGTATAAAATTGACACTTTGTCCTAATAGTCAAAGATATTATTTAATCTATCATCCACACACATCAAATAATTGATTCGTATCCTTCATTTGAATCAAGCTATCAAAAAACATTAAAGGAAATTGACCAATTCAGAGCAAATAAGCAACTCACCACCTTTTCATCACACACTCCTGCAGTAACAAGGAAGTCCAGTCACATTTACACCAACTTCAGACTCATTACTGGCCTATGGTGTGAAGTTTTAGGTCTGTCCAGCAAAGGATGGTTTGTGTAGTTTATTCGTTTGCTCCAGTTAGACACTAAAAGATGTTTATCTGTTCAAGATATACATGATCTACCATGTATGTTTTGATCCATGGACATCATGTATATCCTGAACAAATAATACTTCTATTTGTGTGTTCATCATTGCGCAAACTTGCAGACTGCAAATTGTTATATATATATATATGGGTGAGGGTATTTACCTCTTATTTATGCATGGCTACATGAAGCAACTGAACAGTATTAGCCCTTGAAACAAAGAAAACTATATGGAAGGCAGTTTCAGAAGTTGTTATATAAAATTGGTACACAATGTATGTTGTCTATAATGACATGTCACATACACATGTGGTGTTCAAGACCTATTTGTTTAGAAGCATGGCGCAGAGTGTTTCTTGCAGTGGTCCTTGATTTTTGTAGGGGTCTATTACAACTATTTATTCTTTGGCACCTTACCTCCACTGGTGACATGTATCTACTACTATAACAATGTGAAAATGTATGTTCTCAACCAGTTTATGCATTTGTTCCATACTATGACATGAAATCTGCAAAGGAAGAGAACATTATATTTTCTGCACAATGGTTGTTCTAATAGCTTTAAGAATTACATCCACACTAAGTATGTAGGATTGGTCTTATATATTAATTTTTAAATGTTTCTTGAATCATGTGAAGTGTGAAGATTACGATTAAAGCTAAAATGAACAATGTAGTATCTTTTTCCCATTTTTGATCATTCACTCTTCTTATGCTTCTTAGAAGATTATGTATCTACTAGTGCAAACTTACCATTTATCTAATGAAGCTTTCTGGGGTTTTCCAATGCATGGATTCAGTATCAGATTACAATTTATATTTATTTGGCATCATATGCTGTGATTAGTATACAATTCAGTAGTATTTAATTATTCATATTAGGTGGCATACAAAAATGATTTTGTAGGAAATAATGGAGAGGCTGATTGACTTGGTTGAATGCTTGTGTGATCTGAAATGCTAACTTGCTATCCTCTTTTTTGATTGCTTGACTGGAGTTCCTTACACCTCCGAATGTGGATGCATATCCATATACAATCATGTTCTTACAAACATACATACAAACATACCTCATTGCACACAAAAACATAGTTCTAAATTTCTCTAAATACAAATCGTGCTATTACAAAATGTAAAAAAAATGCCTCCCTAGGCTGCAATTTCAAACTTGTCTGTGTACAATGATTGGTTGCTACCAATCTCATTCAAACCATGCTAGAAAATAGTTAGGGATATGAATGTTCACCATCTCCCTAAACAAGGCATGATTTTTGGGCAGAGGGTTTAAGGGGTTGCTTAAACGCCTTTCTCTCTATAGAGCCTTCCTTGCCATTTCAAATGCTTTTTCCTTTCTATCCTGCTCCTTTTGAATCCTTTCTTGCTCCCTTTTGAGCTCTTTTTCCACTTTTTGTTGTTTCTTTGCTTGCCGAGTTATCTCTCTATCTAGTTTGGCTTGATCCTTCAATTCCTTTGCAACAACACATGCTCCCTTTCTCTCCTCAATCCACTCCCTCTTTCGTAGTTTTAACCCCTGAATTACTTTCCTACTTTGCTCTTGTTCCATTAACAGGTTCATGTATTCATTTGTTGTTAATAATTGGGTATCACCTTCTCCACACTCGTCATAGTAATGTACCATTTCGTCCACATTCAACGTTATACATGGAGAGGGGAAAGAGAACGTGCTACCTTCTTCCTATGGATGCAAGTCATAAACTAAATTCATGGCTCCCTCCACCATCCATGATAGCTGGCTTGGGGAAGACGGAAGGCTAAGTCCATCCATGGTAGTCTCTTGTTGACTTTCAGCCATGTCATCAACTAGTTGACCCCCCACTATTTTCTCTCCCACTATTTCTGCTATTGTAGGATTTAAATCACCATCGACAAACCTTGACAACAATGTCTTGGCAACTTCCACATCTGACACATCAACCCTGGAAAGACTAAGGATGTTCTCCACTACAGAAGCATCATCGTGCATGCTGAACTGAAAAGTTTCGCTGGGGTGCATGTCATCCATATCCTCTTTCCTCCACTTCCATTGAACTGAAACCTTCTCACTTCTAGCAGCTACATTGACTTGAATAACTGGCTCAACTAGTTGAGGACTGCTCTCGTTAGCAACTTGATTATCTTCATCCAACGAGAAATGAATTCCTCTTTTTTCTGGAGGCATGGTTGTCTTTAGTCTCTTGGTGCCATAGTGGGTCCGCATTTGAGCTTTGTTCTTCATCTGCACATGTCAACAAACACCTTTGGACATCAGTTTTGTATTTGGAATCTTTTGAATCTCTTTAGTACAAAGTTAAAGACACAAAGAGCCTAAAGCATTGAATCGGACATCCCACTTGCATGTGTTAATTAGTAGAGAGGCCTGTAAGGTGGTGCAACCTAACTATCAAGATCTACTTGGGCTTGTACATGACTAGTACAACAAATATGATTACTTAAGCATGCGTGTAGTGAGGTTGACAGTGTAAAATCTGTACAGTAAGATAAGAATATAGACTAACAATTAGCTATACTAATATTAATCACAAACATTACAACTTTTGACATTCCATTTTCTTTATCTCTGTAATTGCAATTTGGAAATTCAATTTGTAAGTTCAGTTAGAGAGTTCACAGTGATGCTCTAAATAGAAGATGTTTGATGTTATATGTTTGTTTTGATTGTTTCACATTTTGATTTATGATGTTCTATGTTTGATTTGATATTTTCATATTTTGATGTTCTATTCTATGTTGTATGTTTGAATTTACAGTTCGGTTGTAGTTATGATTTTGTATGTTGTATATTTGTTTTTTATGGTTTGACATTTGAGAATGCTGCTAAAATTTTTCTAGATGAGATAACAATGTGGATACTCTGTTTGACATTTGAGAATGCTGCTAAAATGTGTCAAGATTAGATAACAATGTTTGACATTTGAGAATGCTGCTAAAATTTTCCCACAACGAGGAAAGTGTTGTAACAATGATTAGTTGACATAAGAATTCAATGTTGATACTCAAGTTGCTTTAGGGTTATCTATTGAAGTCAATTCTTAAACAAAATGTGATGCTTGTGTTACTATCTTTTTTGTAGTGGAATGGGAGTTGCCCACTATACAGTCCACTTAACAAACCACTATAGCACTTAGTAGATTGAGAAAACAAACACAACAAATTGATGAGAATAAGAAAACATGCAAATAGGCAAGACTATTTAGCAAAGCCAGCTAAATATCATACAATGCAGATTCTAAACTAAATCCAAAGCAACCTTTTTCCCATTTCGAGTTGGTGAAGCTAAGGGATTAAATGATAACCATGGCTTATTAGGATGTCTAAGTTTAGAGCTTAGCTACAGAATAATTTTCTAAGCAACATTTTTTCTGACCAACTTGCCACCTTTTTTTTCACACACTCTCGCATTAAAGATATTTGTGTTTTAACTGTATTGTTTTTGGTTTAAAATCTATGTTGTTTGGTTTCAAATCTATGTTGATTAGTTTAGAATTGAAGCTAAACGTTTGTGATTCACAATAATAGAGTTTAAAATTAAACAACAAACATTTGAAATGGAAATAGACATTGCAATGATGTTGGAATATTGAACTTACTTGAATGTTGATAGAGATCTGTAATTCCAAGCCTCAGGAGTCTTGTGTATGGGATGTTGGAATTTATGTAGGAAAATGGTGCAGTGCACCTAGGATGTTCATTAAGTCAAATTTTTGAATTTTTGTTTATTAGAGACAAAATGGAGTTTTAAAATAATGTAATAAAGCCAACTAGGGGCATGACCATGTAGTGGAGGTCTTAATAAAAGTATTTTTTATAGTAGAATCTTAAGTTACTAAAAAGGAGGACAGTCTAATTCTAGACAGTGAGCTTTTTCTGGAGGATAGTCAGATTTTCTACCCTTATGAAGGCTTCTCCCACAATGGGAGTGGGGATAATAGTGGAATATCATTTGTAAACATGCTATATGTATCTCTCAAAGGTCAAGCAGATGTGGTGTGGAAGTTTTGAAGAGAAATAACATTGATATTTAACAGTTCTCCTATTATTTTTTTTCTACATTTGTTGCTATTCTAACATTTTGCAAGAAGTCGTACAGTATTGTCAAGAATCCTCATGCATAGAATGTTGTAATGGATGGTCTTATCTTTGTTTCAAATCAGGTTGGAAGGTTTTTGATGAAGTTTGAAGCATTTTACAAATGTTTTCTTTAAAGTCTACCTACATTTTCTCAGTTTTATTGCTGTTCCCAATGACTGTACTTACCCGTACTACTCTGTCATGAGCTCCAATGCATAAAAAATTGAAGTACATGGATTTACCTGTCATTTGAGTCTAAGTTGGAGGATTCTTGTACGAGTTAAAGGATTTTCTAATCTCTTTTCTGAAACTACTCCTTTTAACTAGGGTTTCAGAGGGTTTTGTAGGGTTTTATGAAATCGATGAATTTGTGGCTCTCCAACTTTGCATCATAGATGAAAATGAGTGCAATAGGTTTGGTTTACATGTTTATCAAGTGGGTTTTGTGCAGGAACAGGGGAATAGGTGTAGAGAAGCAAATTTGTGTTCTTGAGGTCTAATATCTTCATGTTTTAGATAGTTTTAGAGTAGGCATAGTAGGTTTTGGTGAAAGTATGGTGTATGGGTTGGGTAGAACCCTGAAATTAATTTTGGCCTTCATAGTTTAAGCATTCAAACAACCTATAATCAGAGTTTTCCTTGCAGGTTATAGTTTTCATACACTTGTGGAGTAAGCGGAGGCCTAATTAGGCTTAGGACAACAGCAACAGCCCTAGTTTGACCCATATGTTGAAAAACAATTATCTTGCATGAAAGATATGTCCAAGAGGAGCCTAATGGGCACTGGAAAAGTTGATTTTTTCATAGGTTTGCACTTAGTTTTGTGAATTATGCCCTAAAAACCACTTTCCAAGGGCTAGTAGCAAGAAGTTGCATTGTGAAGGAACACCTGGTGAATTAGCTAATCAGAGAAGTTGGTGAGTTTTGGAAGCATCACTTGGTCAAACTAGAGTGACTCAAGGTGGTTGGAAGGTCTGGTAAGTGGTGGGAGTATACAAACCATGAAATGACACTTTTTGCCTATCATGCAAGCTATTCATGTTGAGAAGATAGTCAGATATAACCATGACCAATCAAAGAACATTTAAGAACAACACAATATACTTCCACTGCTCTACATCAAATTGGTATCAAAGCATAGTTAGTAGGTCTGTTGTGGTTGAGAAGTGTTAAGTTGAAGAGGCAGTTTGTCAAAGATGCCTCCAAGAGGAAGAAACATGGCTCAAGAGATGAATGAACTGAAGGAGAAACATGCTAGAGAGTTGAGGGAGCTAAAGGAAAGAATGGCTACCCTAGAACAAAATCAAAGAAGAGGAGTGGCTCTAGGTGATGAGAATGAGTCTGAGGAAGAAGAAGAAGAAGCTGAGTATGAAGATGTGGAAGAAGAGTTAGACCTTGAGGAACAGAGGATGGTAAAGTTGCTAAAAGCAGTGAAAGAAGACAAACACAAGATAAAGATAGATGTACCAAAGTATGGAGGAAGCCTTAGTGATGAAGAGTTGTTAGACTGGATTGCAACACTGGACAATCATTTTGAGTGTGAAGAAGTCCCTAAGGATCAGAAAGTGAAGATTTCGAAGACCAAGCTAACAAGTCATGCTTTGTTATGGTGGGATTATCAGCAAATAGAGAGGAGAAATCAAGGAAAGGAAAAGATTGTTTCATGGGACAAGATGGTGGCTAAGATCAAAGATAAGTTCTTGCCTAAAGATTATGAAGTTCAAATGTTTAAAAAGCTTCAAAGTTTAAGAGAAAAGAAAATGGATGCTAAGACATACACTAAAGAGTTTTATAAGCTGAGTATAAGGTCTGGTCAAAATGAAAGTGAAGTGCAAAAAGTTGCTAGATATATTGGTGGTTTGAGGTTTAACATGCAGGATGAACAAGTGTTGGCAAATTCAAGGAATGTTGAAGAATGTTATCAGATGGCAGTAAGAGTGGAAGAGAAGCTGAAGAGAAGAGAAGACAAGATAGCCAGAGGTAGAGGCAGCACCTCTAGAGGCAAAGGATCCTTTCAAAACACAAAACAAGTCAATGAGAGTCAAGAGGAGATGAACAAGGCACAAGGACAAAGTGCAGATTTTAGAGGCAGAGGTTCTAGAGGTAGATTTGGTGGTGGAAGGAGTGCAAACACTTTTATGGGTAAGTGTTACAATTGTCAAGAGTTTGGGCACCCAGCATACAAGTATCCTGAGAAGCAAAATTTTATAGGTGATGGTGAAAGGAAGAATGAGAGGAGGACTCAATTAGTCCAAGAAGAAGAATGTGGTGGTTCTACTCCCACTAGTTGTGTTGGTGAAGTAGGAGAAACATTGATGCTGAGAGAAAGAGCACTATTGAAGACCTCCAAGGAGGAGGAGCTAATTTAGAGGAAAACACTGTATAGGATAACTTGCAAGTGCAAGGACAAGGTATGTAAAGTGATAGTGGATTCAAGATGTACTGATAATATGGTGTCTAGTGAGATGGTAGACAAACTGAGATTGAAGAGAGTACCTAGAGACACACCTTACAAAGTTTCTTGGGTAAGTGATCATCAGTCCATTTTAGTGAGTGAGCAAGCATTAGTAGAGTTCAAGATTGGAGCATATGAGGATAGGGTACTTTGTGACATCCTACCCATGGATTGTTGTCATATGATACTTGGAAGACCTTGGCAGTTTGATAGGTCTATAATTTATAATGGAAAAGCTAACACCTACACCATTAGGAAGGATAAGAAGACTTTTGTGATGATGCCAATGCAGGAAGAAGTCAAAGAGTAGTCAAAGACAACAAAAAAGATAATGTTTGGCAAGGAGCCAGTGAGGTTTGAAGAGAGTGGAAACAAGGAGTGCGCAGCCTTTTCAAGGCATAAAGTTGTTGAGATAGAAAATAGCCAGTAGAAGGAAGATGAAGAGACAGTAAGTTTGAAGTGTAATCTAATTTTTCAAAGCAAGGATGACAAGGAAATGACTAGAACAGTCCAAGAGGAAATGAAGACTAAGTTGATGGAGAAGACACAAATCTCGCATGACCACATCATAGTTGGGACAATTGTATGTCCACTCAGAATAGCAAGAAGGAAGGTGCAGTCAGTATGTGGGAAGAGAGATGATGATAGGACTGGTAAAACAGAGGAAAAGATAGTTAATACAGTAATCTTAAGGGCAGATAGTATGCAAGACAAAGTGAAGACAACAAGTGCAGTAGCACACAGTGGTTTGTAAGATGTTTTGATTGAGTTTAAGCTAATACCAAGGATGAAGTAGAAGATAGGTGAAGGGATAGTCCAGAAAGGCATGGATGCTGATGCTTAGACAGTCATGACACCAACTCATGAAGGTGACAAGGTCAGCAGAGCAAGAGTAGGATAGTCTACAAAGAGTGTACAGTTGGAGCAAGAAACAAGTAATGATAATGGCAAATATACCAAGGGCAGTAAAGGATAAAAGAAAGATGAACCTGATGAAGACAAACATGGAGGACAGAGACAAGCAATGGAGGAAAAATTACTAATTTTCCAAGGGACATGGAAAAATTACAAGTTGGGGTGTATGGTGTAGTGCAGCTAGGATGTTCATTAAGTCAAATTTATGAATTTTGGTTTGCTAGAGACAAAATGGAGTTTTAAAATAATGTAATAAAGCCCACTAAGGACATGACCCTATAGTGGAGGTCTTAATAAAAGCATTTTTATATTAGAATCTTAATTTACTAAAAAGGAGGACAGTCTAATTCTAGACAGTAAGCTTTTTCTGGAGAACAATTAGATTTTCTACCTGTATGAAGGCTTTTCCCACGATGGGAGTGGGGATATGATGCAGGAGCATCTAGTGGTGTAAGGGCAATCTCGCATCACCCAAAAAGAAGTTAATTCAAAATCATTGTAGTTGTTTTCATTTCTTTCCATAATTAGTGTTTTTGGTTCCATAATCACCTGAATAATAATGTAGAACTTTCAGTTTTCCCAAACTCTAAAAATAGTAAACTGTTATTTTTAGAAAGTTTGCATTTGGGCATGAAATGAAGTCAAAATTTACAGGAAGTTACATAATGGAAATATAAGACCTTTGGCAAAGGAATCACATGAAGATCATTTACGAGCTGAAAGATATTAAAGTTTTTGTTTCCCGAAAAATGCCTAAAAATTATTCAAACTCAGGTTTGAGGCACTAAATGGCCCTGTACGGGCCTAAAAATGGCTAGAATCAAAAAAACTAGTTCGTAGCATGTAGAGCACTCCACGAGGTTTCCGACGCATAAAACAGTTCGTCAATCGGAGTCCTGGATCAAAAGTTATGGCTCCCGGAAGTTGATCTATTTTTGGAGGGAGATGCAAAATTCAAAATTAGGTTGTTGGCCACCAAAAAGGCTATTAATAACCATTTTTGGGAACACTGGGCAGTAGCAGAGTTAAGGGGGCAAGTGTAGAGTCAAGAATAGGTGGGAAAATAGAAACCCTAGTTGATTTTGGGGTTACAAAAGGCTGAAGATTCAAGAGTCTTGATGTTGGGAAAGCTGTAATGTGTTGTAGCCAGTAGAGGATTCATCCTCTGATTGTAATTGAGCTTCTGTGATGCAATGAGTTGCCCAGTTCAATAAAAGAAAGTTCTATTTGCTATGTTCAATATCTGTTATTGTGTGTTTTATGATTTACCCCCTGCATCAAGTGGTATCAGAGCAAGGGTTCCTGAGTGTGTAGACAGATCGCCGACCATGAGGCAATTTGCACCAGGACCTGAGGTTGTGGGTTTGCTGCGGGGACCAAGATGGCTCCACGAAGAAATCATGTTGGGAGGAATTCTTTGACAGAAGAAGGTTTTAGAGCCCTACAAAGACAAATCAATGCATTGCAAGAGGAGCTATGAAAAGGGTTTGAGCCGAGGGTAAGAGAAGAAAGTGAAGATGAAGCTGAAGAAGAGCTATCTGAGGAAGAACAAGAAGCCACCGGAGATGCTACAGAAGTTAGGTTGTTGAGGGCCATTTCAAAGATCGGAAAGAGGCCCAGGATTGAAGTTTCTACATATTCTGGAGATTTAAATCCAGAACAGCTTATTTATTAGATCAATGACATGGAGGAGTATTTTGAGTATGAAGATGTGGAGGAACCAGATCGGATTAAGTTTGCAAAAGCAAAGTTGGAGGGCCATGCCAATATTTGGTGGAAGGAGGTCCAATTAGAGAGGAATATAAGAGGAAAAGGAAAGATCACCAGATGGGATCGGATGGTAGAGAAACTGAAGAAGCAGTTCATTCCTGTGGACTATGAGATGGAGTTGCTGAAGAAGTTGCAAGGACTAAAGCAAGGTAACAAGTCTGTTAAGGAGTATACAGAAGATTTTTATAAAATTACTATCAGGAGAGGCCATGCAGAGCCCAACAAGGAGAAGGTAGCCTGTTACATTAATGGGTTGAGGCCGAGTATTCAAGAGGAGTTGAGCCTAGTAAGAATGACCACCATAGAAGATGCACACCAGTTTTCCCTAAAGGTGGAAGAGAAGCTGAATAAAAGATTTGACAGCAAGCAAAGGGGAAGAGGTCAAGGCGGAAGGACTGGTGGAAGACCCTATGGGGGCTGAAATGAAGATGCAAAGAAAAGTGAAGAAGCTGGTATCAGTTGCAATCAGAGAGGTGATAATACCTACCACCCTCGTGACCAAAACAATGGTGAGCAAAGAGGAAGAGGAAGAGGCAGACCTGGGCAAGGACCTGGAAGAAGAGGTTTCAGAGGAACCTATTTCCAATGTGGAGAAGAAGGGCATTGAGCATACGAGTGTCTGCAACATCAAGGAAGGATGAATAGAAGACCTGAAGGTAATGCACGAGTTGCACATGTGGATGAAGATGCACAGTCTGAGCACTCTGAAGATGCAGAAAGGGGAGAAACCCTAGTTGTCAGAGGAACTTTGTTGAATGAGGAGAAAGAACCTAATTAGAGGAAGAGTTTATTCCACACAAGGTGCAAATGTGAAGGTAAGTGTTGTGATATTATTATTGATAGTGGAAGCACTGATAATCTTATTTTGGAGGAGATGGTTGACAAGTTGAAGTTGACAAAAAAAAAGCATCCACATCCATACAGGATTGCATGGCTGTAGAAGGACCATAGAGCTTTGGTCAATGAACAGTGTTTAGTGAAGTTCAAGATTGGTGACTAGCATGATGAGGTGTTGTGTGACATCATATCGATGGATGCATGTCATATGTTATTGGGGAGGCCGTGGCAGTATGATAGGAGTGCTGTCCATGATGGCCGTGCAAACACATATTCCCTAACAAAGGATGAAGCCCTTGAAAGAGGTGGAAGAAAAGGTATGTAGCACTACTAGAATTTGCTTGGTAGATGGTAGAAAGTTTTTGGAGGGAATGAAGCATGAGCATCATTGCTTTGCATTGATTCCCAAGATTAGTCAAGAGAACTGTGAAGATGTACCAGCAGAAGTTTCAGATACGTTGGAAGAGTTCCAAGACATTATCTCTGATAATGTACCAGAAGGTTTACAACCAGTAAGGAAGATAAGTCATCAAATAGATTTGATACCAGCAGCCAGTTTGCCAAATAAGGCAGCCCACAGAATGACCTCTGTAGAGAATGAAGAGCTAAACAAACAAGTTCAGGAGTTGTTGAGGAAGGGACTGATAAGGGAGAGCCTAAGTGCATGTGCAGTACCTGCAGTACTAGCACCAAAGAAAGATGGAGAATGGAGGATGTGTATAGACTCTCGAGCCATCAATAAGATAACGATCAAGTATAGATTTCCATTGCCAAGAATGGAGGACATAATGGATTGTTTGAGTGGAGCCAAGTACTTCACGAAGATTGATCTGAAGAGTGGGTATCACCAAATTCATATCAGAGAAGGAGATGAATGGAAGACAGCCTTCAAGACAAAGGAAGGTTTGTATGAGTGGTTAGTCATGCCATTTGGGCTAACCAATGCACTGAGCACATTCATGCGGCTCATGAACGAGGTATTAAAAGAATTTTTGGGCAGTTTTGTTATTGTTTATTTGGATGATATTTTAATTTTCAGTAAGACTTGGGATGAGCATTTGATGCATATCAGAAGAGTTCTAGAGAAGCTGAGGGAGGAGAAGTTGCTGATTAATTTGAAGAAATGTAGTTTTGCAAAGAAAGAGTTGCTATACCTGGGATTTGTTGTCTCAGATGAAGGTCTTAAGATGGACCTAGAAAAAGTAAGGGCTATCATTGAGTTGCCTACGCCAAGGAGTGCAACGGAGGTAAGATCTTTTCATGGTTTGGCAAGTTTTTACAGAAAGTTTATCAAGAATTTTAGTAGCATTTGTGCACCCCTCACTGAGACAATGAGAGGGGATAGAAAAGAGTTTAGATGGACTAAAGAAGAAGACAAGAGATTTGATACATTGAAGCAGAAAGTTGTAGAACAACCTGTTTTGGCACTTCTAGATTTCAATAAGGTATTTCAGGTAGATTGTGATGCTAGTGGTAGTGGTATAGGAGCTATTTTGAGCCAAGAAGGTAAGCCCATTACCTATTTTAGTGAGAATCTTAATGATGCCAAGAAAAAGTATTCTATTTATGATAAGGAATTTTATGCAATAGTTCAGGCTTCGAAGAAATGGAGACATTATTTGTTGCCAAAAGAGTTTGTTTTATATACTGATCATCAGGCTTTGCAGTATCTTAATAGTCAAGGGAAGTTGAACCAAAGGCACTTAAAATGGGTAGAGTTTTTGCAGAGTTATACCTTTATTTTGAAGCATAGGAGTGGAAAGTCCAACAAAGTTGCAGATGCCTTGAGTAGAAGGCAAAATTTGTTGACAAAAATGAAGATAGAGGTTGTTGGGTTCGATGAGCTCAAAAGTTTGTATCCTGAAGATCTAGATTTTGCAAAGGCTTGGAAAGCTTGTCTGGAGCCTGTTACTTTGGATAGGACAAAATGGTTGGATTTCATAATCCAAGATGGCATGTTGTTTAGAGGAAGCCAGTTGTGCATTCTGAGGAGTTCCATGAGAGAGAACCTGAATAAGGAGAAGCATAGTGCAGGATTGGCTGGACACTTTGGTCAAGATAAGACCATTTCTATTGTTGGTGAAAATTATTATTGGCCACAGTTGCAACAAGATGTGAGGAAGTTGTGCAGAGTTGCAGAATATGTCAGATGGCAAAAGGAACAAGTCAAAATACAGGATTGTATCAACCATTACCTGTACCAGAGAAGCCATGGGATGATATTAGTATGGATTTTATTCTTGGTTTACCAAGGACACAGAGAGGACATGATTCTATTTTTGTGGTGGTGGACAGATTCTCAAAGATGGCACATTTTATTCCTTATAAGAAGACTAATGATGCTGTTCATATTGCAGAGTTATTTTTCAGGGAAGTGGTGAGACTACATGGTCTACCAAAAAGCATAGTTTCAGATCGAGATACCAAGTTTGTTGGTTATTTCTGGAGGACATTGTGGAAGAAGTTGAAGACAGATTTGAAGTTTAGTTCTGCACACCATCCACAGACTAATGGACAAACTGAAGTGGTGAATAGGAGTTTGGGTAACCTGCTATGATGCTTAGTAGGAGATAAGCCTAAGGGATGGGACTTGATTTTACCATAGGCCGAATTTGCTTACAACAATTCTATCAATAGGAGTATTGGTAAATCACCATTCTAGATTGTATATGGAAATAGCCCAAGAAATGCTTCTGAGTTAAGGAAGCTGGACAACGGAGAAAAGACAAGTGCTGAAGCTAAAGACTTTGCAGAACATCTGAAGAATTTGCATGAAGAGGTGAGAAAGCACATTAATAAAATGAATATTCAGTACAAGGCTGAGGTAGATTAGAAGAGGAGATATAAGGAATTCCAGGTAGGAGATGAAGTCATGGTTCACTTGAGAAAAGAAAGGTTCCCAATTGGAACATATAATAAGTTGAAAATGAAAAAATTTGGACCATGCAAAATTTTGAAAAAACATGATTCAGGAAATGCATATGAGGTAGAGCTGCCGAGTGGAATCAATATTTCCCCTATTTTCAACATTGCTGATTTATCAGAATATCATGAAGGTGGAACTGAGGATGGACCAACAGAAGAATAGTGGAGTATTCTGGCATCTACTTCAACAGAGGAGATAGAAGAGATCTTGGATAGCCGTGTGGGAAGAAGTACTCAGAATAAGCAATATGAAGAATATCTGGTAAAATGGAAAGGAAGGCCTATTGAAGATTTTTCTTGGTTGTCTAAGACAGAGGTTGACCGTTTGGATTTTCCTCACACAAACACATGAGACGTGATAGGGTCACTTTTTAAATTACCCTGGGTGTCTGATGTAGGAGCATCCAGTGGTGTAAGGGCAATCTTGCATCACCCAAAAAGAAGTTAATTCAAAATCATTGTAGTTGTTTTCATTTCTTTCCATAATTAGTGTTTTTGGTTCCATAATCACCTGAATAATAATGTAGAACTTTCAGTTTTCCCAAACTGCTAAAAATAGTAAACTGCTATTTTTAGAAAGTTTGCATTTGGGCACGGAATGAAGTCAAAATTTACAGGAAGTTACATAATAGAAATATAAGACCTTTGGCAAAGGAATCACATGAAGATCATTTACGAGCTGAAAGATATTAAAGTTTCTGTTACCTAAAAAATGCTTGAAAATTATTCAAACTCAGGTTTGAGGCACTAAATGGCCCCGTACAGGCCTAAAAATGGTCAAAACTGGCAGAGCTAATTCGTAGCACATAGAGCACTCCGCGAGCTTTCCGACGCATAAAACGGTTCATCAATCGGAGTCCCGGATCAAAAGTTATGGCTCCCAGAAGTTGACCTATTTTTGGAGGGAGATGCAAAATTCGAAATTAGGTTGTTGGCCACCAAAAAGGCTATTAATAACCATTTTTGGGAACGCTGAGCAGTAGCAGAGTTAAGGGGGCAAGTGTAGAGTCAAGAATAGGCAGGAAAACAGAAACCCTAGTTGATTTTGGGGTTACAGAAGGCTGAAGATTCAAGAGTCTTGAGGTTGGGAAAGGTGTAATGTGTTGCAGCCAGTAAAGGATTCATCCTCTAATTATAATTGAGCTTCTGTGATGTAATGAGTTGCCCAGTTCAATAAAAGAAAGTTATATTTGCTGTGTTCAATATCTGTTATTGTGTGTTTTGTGATTTACCCCCTGCATCAGGATAATAGTGGAATATAATTTGTAAACATGCTATATGTATCTCTCAGAGGTCGAGAAAATGTGGTGTGGAAGTTTTGAAGAGAAATAACATTGATATTTAATAGTTTTCCTGTATTTTTTTCTACATTTGTTATTGTTCTAACATTCTGCAGGAAGCTGTATGGTATTGTCAAGAATCCTCATGCATAGAATGTTGTAATGGATGGTCTTATCTTTGTTTTAAATCAAGTTGGAATTTTTTTGATGACGGTTGAAGCATTTTACAAACATTTTCTTTAAAGTTTGCCTGTATTTTCTGAGTTTTATTACTGTTCCCAATGACTGTACTTGCCCGTACTACTATGTCATGAGCTCCAATGCATAAAAACTTGAAGTGCATGGAGTTGCCTATCATTTGAGTGTAAGTTGGAGGATTCTTGTAGGAGTTAAAGGATTTTCTAATCTCTTTTCTGAAACTGCTCTGTTTAACTAGGGTTTTAGAGGGTTTGTAGGGTTTTATGAAATCGATGGATCTGTGGCTCTCCAACTTTGCATCATAGATGAAAATGAGTGCAATAGGTTTGGTTTACATGTTTATCAAGTGGGTTTTGTGCAGGAATAGGGGAACAGGTGCAGAGAAGCAAATTTGTGTTCTTGAGGTCTAATATCTTCATGTTTTAGACAGTTTTAGAGTAGGCATAGTAGGTTTTGGTGAAAGTATGGTATATGGGTTGGGTAGAACCCTGAAATTAATCTTGTCCTTCATAGTTGAAGTATACAAACAACCTAGAATTAGAGTTTTCCTTGCAGGTTATAGTTTTCATACACTTGTGGAGTAAGAGGAGGCCTAATTAGGCTTAGGACAACATCAACAGTCCTAATTTGACCCATATGTTGAAAAACAATCTATCTTGCATGAAAGATATGTTAAAGAGGAGCCTAGTGGGTATTGGAAAAGTTGATTTGTTCATAGGTTTGCACTTGGTTTTGTGAATTATGCCCTAAAAACCACATTCCAAGGGCTAGTAGCAAGAAGTTACATTGTGAAGGAACACTTGGTGAATTAGCTAATCAGAGAAGTTGGTGAGTTTTGTAAGCATCACTTGGTCAAACTAGAGTGACTCAAGGTGTTTGGAAGGTCTGGTAAGTGGTGGAAGTATACAAACCATGAAATGGCACTTTTTGCCTATCATGCAAGCTATGCATGTTGAGAAGACACTCAGATATAACCATGACCAATCAAAGAACCTTTAAGAACAACACAAGATGCTTCCCCTGCTCTGCATCAGAAAACTTGGGGTTTGTGTAGAAAAACTTGGAATTTAGTGTCTATGATCTGTGGACCCTCATTTGATTAGTTCAAATTGTTTTTATTACACTTTATTTGAATGATTTGATGGATGTCTATAAATTTGAATTTGGTATTAAATATGGGAGGTGATTGATTTGGTCGAATGCTTGTTATCTTTGAATTGGTTGATTTCCTTTAATGTGTTTTGATTGCTCGATTGGTGTGGAATTAATGGAGAGTTGATTGATTTGGTTGAATGCTTGTTTGGGCTATTTGTGCTATATTTTAATAAATTGTTGTCCTCTTGTTTTGACGGCTAGTTTGGTGAGTCTTACACCTCCATCTATGGTCTTTTTTGTAGGTATTAAGGAAAATGGACTAGTATATGAGCATGTGTCACTGTTTTGAGTGCACTTGGGCACTTTAACATTTTACTTGGGACTCCAACTTTTTATTATATGGACTTTTTTGGGGATGGATCTCCATGTTAGATGGGATATGTTATAATGAAAAAATGTTTAAAACTATTTATTATAATGCAACTTGGAACTTAAATTAGGTTGATGGATGGTCATGTACTTGGAAGAGATGGATGTTTACTTATTAATATAAATGCTTTAATCTGACAATTTGGGTTCTGTTGCATCCACTTGTGTACAAGTTCAAAACAATGTTAGTTGCATTTATGTTTTACAATTCTTGTTAATCATTTGTGTATGCCACCTAATATTAATAAAAAAATATTAAAAAGTAAACAAATGTGATGAGAACATTGATTAGTCCCCATATGTCCTATGTTTGGAAAAAAATTAAATATTTAAAAGATCTCTTATTAAAAAGTAATGGGCCCAGTTTGGTCAACTCCTATACCCAGTACAACGATAATTAAAAATCTTATAGTAAAAGGATTATCTACTTCTCTACTTTCTCATTCATTTCATGAGGAATGACAACTTCTGTCTGTTATCATTGGAAACCTTGTTAAGTGTAGTTCCTTCACCTTAGCCTGCCAACCTGCCAACTTCGTAACATCCAACCACGTCACCTTGAAGGGTAAGAACCAAAAGGGAACAAGATAGTTTTTTTTTGACATAAGTAGACCACATACACAGATTTGGTTGCCAATTTGATACATTGATAGCATTCATTTTAAACACCAAAGCAAATGTTCCTAACCTCATCTAATAAAAACATGAATCCATAAGCATAAAATACAGGCGGATCCAATACCCACATCAGAATCCGTAAAGCAATAAAGGAACATCACATTTCTTCTCATTAAATACAATGATTACAACTTCTCTCCTAAGAGAGTTCAATTACATAACTGCATATACAATTATAATGATATATTCCAGATTACAATAACATAGTCCTGAATATGATACAATGACTAAATGGGTACAATAACTAAATGAAACAACGAAGAGAGAGATCATCTCCACTGGTGCTTTAAAGCCTATTTACCGATCCCCAATGGTGGTGGCAATGCCTCCCAACCATGTGGACTCCTAAGAGACCACCCCACCATGCTCAGAGATAATCACAAGGCCCAAATGGATGAAAAACAATAAGGGGAAACAAGATGGCCAGTACTCACATTAGACACAGAGCAGACACAAATAACAATGCTTATAGTCAAAGTCATAATATAGGTGTACTCATCTAAGTCCTAAGTCGGGTACTACTCATGACCGCTAAGGTGCTAGATACTAGAGTGTAATCATATGGAGTGTCATCATGCATACTCAAAGGGATGGCACCATGTGAAACCAAGTACTTCTCTCATGCAGATGAGGAGACTCAATCATGCTTGAATCCATGCGCCACAAATAGATGACTCAACGCCCCGCAGACAGATAGGCCTTCTCGTTGCATCCTTAGCCTTTATAAATGCTCAAGGCCATGCACGAGGTCTAATTATCTTATTAGTGTTTTTACCCCAATGTTTACATTTAGTTATCACTTATTAATGTAACTCTGGTACTAGTTCCCCTGGCAGCCACTTGTGGGCCCTAAGCCCATAGAGAGCCACTCCAGATGACCACTCTAATGCCTAGACCTTGTCCATCTCATTTGACTAAATGAGGAATCTAAAAAGACTAAAAACACTGAATTATACATTTAAAATAGTAAAGATAAAAAAATATGATCTACGAGACCCAAACTCTCATGGACAGTGTAATTTGTTGAAAATAGCCTTTTGCCAGTTAGATCAGTTTTGTAATAACTCTTGTGACCCCAATACAATCACATGCCTTATGCATTAAGTTGCAGGTATTGATCCTATATAGATGTATCACCATGATGTAGAGGGATATGATAAAACCTGATACAAATTAAATTACATGAAGGAGAAATAGACAGAGGTAGTGTAATCTAGATGATTCCAAAATGATCATATTATATTCTAATTAAATGACAATCAACTCCCAAATAGACACTAGAACCAGAAAACTAGAATATCTTACAGTAGATGGAAGATACAACATAACCAATATTTAAGATTTAAATTGGAAATATAGATTTTGGAATTAACTGATACAAAAACACACAAAGCAGCTGTTACTTTAGATAAGAGTAAAAGAAAGAAACTCGGTCCACATGTAGGGGAAGTCGCGCAGGGAAAAAAAATGCCGACAGAAACGGGTACCCATTTTCAAAGAAACGGGTACCCGTTTAGGAACAGGCACCCGAACCTAAACGGGTACCCGTTTACTAATGCACACCTGAGCCTAAATGAGTACCCATTTAGCTTCGGGTGCGTGTTACTAAACGGGTACCCATTTTCAAAAAAGTATATATTTTTAAAAAATAGCCCTGCAGGCCCCATTTTCTTCCACTCCAGCCGACAATGACAGGGACAGCGGACGCCTTAGAATAGGTATGCGTTGTTGAAGGCTAAACAAGCACAACACCAGATATTTTTTTCCCCTCTCACCTCCTCCCACCACCTCGTCACTACTGAGCTCCTCCAGGTTGGTTCTTTGCTAGTTTTTATCTTGTTTTAGTTTTTTTTTGTGATTGTAGGATTAAAATGAAAACTAGGGTTTTACTTGTTATTAGAGTTTTATGATTTTTTTATGATTGTATGTTACTGCAAACCCTAAAACTATGTTACTGCAAACCCTAAAACCATGTTACTACAAACCCTAAAAAACCTAAACTATAAACCCTAAAAAACCAAAACATAAACCGTAAAACCATGTTGTACTACAAACCCTAAAAACCTAAACTATAAACCCTAAAAGACCAAAACATAAACCGTAAAACCATGTTGTACTACAAACCCTAAAAACCTAAACTATAAACCCTAAAAAACCAAATTATACACCCTAAAACCATATTGTACTGCAAACTCTAAAAACCTAAACTATAAACCCTAAAAACCAAATTATAAACCCTAAAAACCTAAACTATAAACCCTAAAAAACCAAATTATAAAGATTTAATTTTGTGTGAGTATGATTCGAATGCATTCAACTTTTTGATGACTTCTAACGGGAACGTAATAGCATTCAAAAGAAGATTTATGAATTGAATTGTTGTGGTCTTGAACAAAATTTTATATTGAATTGACTTGAAATTCCAAACAAGCCACTATTCCATCCTCCTAAAAATGCAACTACTAATAAAAATATCTTATAATTACTTTACTATATATATCTTCATCATCATTTACTAGTATTCCATTTATGATCTCTACAACTGTTATTGCTTTTGAGGATCCCATAGTTTCATTTGAATCCCATGCCATGCCCATTGACTACACAGTTCTCCATCTCTTAGATTCTCTTTGCTTTAAGAATTCTTTTCCTCCTATTAATTCCATTGCAACCACTTTCATTATCCACATTTCTATTATCATTAAATTCTTACTAGCATTATTTGTATTTATTACCTTATGCTATGTAGAATTCCATGATTTGTCCATGCTCAAGTATTTCTCATCTCACTTTCCTAATATCAAATCCCACTTTTGATTCCTATAGGCTTGTAGGTGGATCTTTCATGTTTTCATTCACCAAGTGTTGAGTTCCAAAGAGTTAGCTTACCATGAGCCACATTGAAAAGAAATACATTCTTCAAAAGTTATTAACTCATTTGCATGCATACCCATCTATCATGTCATTACTAGCCTAGTCTAATCTTTAGTGATGAGCCCTTGCATATTACTCTAGTTGCATGGGGTTAGACCTAGGAGGTTGTTGGCCCATGCCCCAAAGTGTAATTTTTTATGTTTCTTATGTGCCTTATTGCTTTGGTAAACCCTACATTGACAAGTGATTGGAAATATTATACAGTGGGGTTTCATGTTTGTTTGATTAGGCTTTTAGTCCAGGCATTTGTCTTAATAAGATTCAAGTTGTCTTGTGTATGTATTTCTCCTACAAAAGCATGTAAATTTGATGTATCTTTAGATTTTGTTTGCTACTAAAAATATAATCCCTCTCTTCTAGAAATATTACTCAAACTAAGAAAAGGGGAATAAAATAGATCTCAGGTAGATAATATGAAACATCGACAAGGAGAGAACAACTTTGAGCCAAGTCATAGGGTATGGTATCCCCTCTTCTTTTTCAAGATTTGTAGAACCTTGGAGGGTGATCCTTGAGGTCTCTCTAACATGATAATTAAAAAGAAATGAAGAAATATGAATAAGTTCTTATAAACCATGAATAAACCTACAAGACCTCACAATAAGATGTACACAAGCATGCATACCCCATCTTGTGTGAAAAATCCACCTTTGTCCTTCCTAAATCTTTCCTTCACAAGATTATCATGGTTGTTCAAATTGTGAAGGTAAAGCAATCACTTAGGAAAATGGTGGTGTGATTGAATGGAAGAGATAGAGGGTTAAACCATGCATTAGAACTCTTACATCTCATGAAATATCAATCTCATTATGTTTAATTTGATTTAATGTGATAAATGATCAAAGGAAATAATCAATGATAGTTAAACAAACTTGAGACAATGGAAATAGAAATTCACACCGGATTAGGAAATAGTAAACTATAAATACAAGGGTTTAGATGCACTTGTAGGAGATGGTTACCACTACTTGAATGGACTCAAAATAAACATTAAAACTAATAAATTTTTGGGTGTGTTTAGAATAGTTTACTAATAACTTCTCTATCTAGAAACCAATCAAGACAAAAAGTAGAAGATGATGCAAAATAGTAAAATATGTCACAATTGAGCTTAACTAAGCTAGAAGTAGGATAATAGAGAAATGAGAAGAATACACTTGACATGGGCTATTGAATGCGCTTTTAAATTTGGACTATATAAGGTGTCAAAATGTTTCCCTTATAATTTTGAGAAAAATGATGATAGGACAAGGTTGTTAGGTAGAGTGACACCTTGGGTGTCACATGGCCCTCTCCTAGTACCTTGGTGTATGACTAGGACCTAGAAGGCAACATTGTCCACTATGTGAAAATGATCTAAAAATTTAGACATAGCTTCATCTTGTGATTTTTTGCATAACTTCCTCTTGGTAATTTGTGAGATTTTTTCTAATTATTCCATATTTTATCTATAAATACCAATTCTATAGAAGAAACCCTCTAAAAAATGGTTAAAGAAGAATGAAGTAGGAAGGAGAATATAATATTTTAGGGAAATGTTGGATTAATTTAAGGAGACATTGGTATGAAAAACTAAAGCTAGGTAAACCAAGGTTTGAAGGAGAAAGAGGGAATTTAGGAGATAGAAAAATAAGACTCAATGAAAAAAAGTAAAGAGGAATAATATGGATATAGAGAGGACTAATATGGGATAAGAAAAGAAATAATATGGAAGATACTTGAAAAATAAAGTAGAAATGAGAATCTAAAATGAAATTGAGGAAAGAAAATGGTTTAGAAAGAGGTAAGGAGAAGGAATGTGAGTTTGAAAAGGGAAGATAAAATGTATAATAGAGGAAGAATGGAGTTAAAACCAACAAATATAGTAAACACTAACATTCCTACACTTATTCAAGAAAGATGGCTCCAAAATAGCAATCAAGTGGAAACTTCACAATTTTTCTATGTTCAAATAGGGAGAGGGAGGCCTATTTTATATATTTTCATACAAAAATAGAAGTCAAATTAATGTGATAAATGATCAAAGGGTTAGATTTAATGGGATAAATGATCAAAGGTTAATCAATGATAGTTAAACAAACAAGACAATGGAAATAGAAATTCGTGCACCGGATTAGGAAATAGTAAACTATAAATACAAGGGTTTAGATACACTTGTAGGAGATGGTTACCACTACAAACGGACTCAAATGGTTTAAGGGTATACAAGATATATTTAGGGTTGAGGCATCATCATTTGATAATATTATATGATAAACTTGTGCATGTTTAATTTTCAAGTATTACTTGCTCTCTAAATTCATGGATATTTTAAACTTTCATTTATAGATCTATTAGATTAAGTTTAAATTTATAGATATTTGTTTGTAAGTTTTCAATATGTATATATTTGTGAAATTATACATTTGTAAGTTTTTTATATGGATACATATTTGGAAATTTGCAGGAGACATCTAATGGATGACTAGAGTCTAGATGAATTTTTAATAGATGACATTCTTTATGAAAACTCCCCACCCCGTGATCCACCTCAAAACCCCCCACTCCCTCCACCTCAAAACCCCCCACCCCCTCCACTTGATGAGGCCCAATTGCAGCAAAACATTAATGAAAATATTAATGCAATTGAGGAGAACATTAATTTGATTAATAATCAACCTCACTTGATGCCTCCTCATGTGGTTTGGTTTGCATCTTCAATGCAAACCATTATTGATTCTGTTAGGTCTATCAATGCAAACCTAAATAGATTTCACCTTTGGTAGGAGGAGAGGAGGCAATTCTATGCGGATGGTCTTTCATATAAAGACATCCATGACCTCCACATAACAAAACAAACATTCTAGCCCCATTTTTTCGTCACCTAAAAACTAATCAACCTATAGCTACAACAAAAAAAGAATATTAATTAAGTGGTGTACACATGAGGCAATTTTGAGACATTTTTGGGATCGATGGTGGATGGTGTTTGATCAGCCACCACATGCAAATTGTGAGGTACCGCTATATTTTTTGAGAAAATTATGGGTGGAGTCTCAATTGGGTCAAAAACCCAATTATTTTGATATGAGAGAATTTCAGGGTGTTGGTCGAGGCATGCCACAACACAGACCAGGGGCACAAGTTGACCCCAATCGACCCATTCCTCCTACTTCTATTTTGCCCATGATTCCTACACCTATTCAGCACTAGGCAGTGTTGTCGACATTAGGAGCATTGAGTAGACTCTCGGGCAATCTCACTGAACAAGCTGCCCACATGGCAAATGAATTCAGTGGTGGAGAGCATCATGGAGGAGTCGATGCATCTCATCATAGAGCCTCAAGCATGTCAGGGGCACATTTGTGTACAAATTGCAATCAACTGTGTTATGGTCCTACTCCTACATCCACATTAGATGCAGCTACAATAGAAGTGGAGTCATACTTAGATCTACTATATTCGGATGATAATCCTACACAGGTACATGGACCACATTTTATTAAATATTTCAAGTGCATAATTTGAACATATCAAAATTTATATAAATAATTTAATGAATTAATATATAATTGTGAACTATTTGTTGTATAGATCTCAAGTCGCTCTAGGGCCACATCATGATTTGATATGTTGAGTTTTGCATTGACAGCCATAGAGATTGGCACACCTTACGGGGTAAACCAATATATCTTAACCCTAAAACCATATGTATCTAATTCTAGTTTAAATTTTCTTCTTGAAACTTATCAATACTATATTTTAAATTAACAAGTGTATAAATAAATAAATAATTATATATGTACATGTATTTGAAACATTACTATTGTAGTGAGGCTCAAGTCATGTGGTAGTTCACATGTCTGACTGACCATGTGGCTCAGGTGTTTCTTCCACTGATCCTCCATCATCAGCTGTTATGCCTGAGTATTCCCTGGTGTGTGTTTTAAAAAATTGTACTAAATTTGTACTAAGTTTCTTTTTTGAGTTTATATAAATTTATATATGCACCCACATATATGTAAGTGTAGGATAATAGGAGTGAGACTATTGGTCAGGTTGCTAGTCAAGGAGAATTTCATGAGCCATCTACACATATTGAGGTCCTAAACTTTACTAAATTTTCTATGTGCAATTTCTAGGTCTTTATATGCTAAATAAATTCTAAGTTATTTCAAACTTGCTTTATTTGAAATTCTAGCAATTAGTAGGTCAAACTCTTGGTGAAGAAGATGAAACAACTATACCACCTGCACAACAAAATGTGGGAGTAGATGAGCATGATTGCATGGTAATTTAAATGCACACTTTAAAGCCTACATTAAAATATTTAATTTCATGTCATTTTAAAAAATTTTAAATCTAATTGCAAGTTTTTTTCTCTTGTGTACAGCATGAGGTAGATCCATCTATTTCACGAGGAAGAAGGAGGCCTCTTTCAGATTTGAACTTGAGTGATGATCATACCTGACATAGATGTTTATTTCATAGACTGAACTGTATGATGTGCACATTATTTTTTATATATGCCGTGCCAGGACTTTGACTATATATGTCGAACATGCTATTACATGTACTTCTAGATATATTTCAGTATTTCATGAGCTATGATTTGTATTTATTTATATGTTGATGATGAGTAGATGTTTTAGTACACATTTCATGGGTTCTATCTATATTTTATAGTATTTCATGGACTTATCTAGATAGAGATCTACATGTATATATTATTGAGTATATGCTTGAATGTATTTTAGTATGCTAGATAATATGTTAATGATAATATGTTAAATATGCTTCATTGTTCACTTCTAGATTATAAATTATTTAATTGAGACATGTTAGAAGATTTCTCTCTACTAGACATTTTTTAATTTAAGAAGTGATTATGTATTATGGTTCAATAGTTCTTCTTAAAATAGTGAACAATCTATTAACTGCCTCACAAACCTAAATTAAGTTAATTTACATAGTGGAATAGATAGGTAAATGGTGTTACAATTATCTTAGAATAGATAAGTTTGGTGTTACAATATATCTAATAGATAAGTTTGGTGTTACAATTATCTATTAGATAAATTTAGGGCACTTTATAACAAGGTAATTTACCTAGGATAAACCTACAAAATCATGATAAAATAATAAGGATGTTAGACTCACTTTGATAGTGTCCAAACAAAATCTTCCTTAAAAAAACATTCAAAACATGATTCAAATGAAACATTCAATTCTTGTAGAGAAACTAACTCTTTAGAAGAAACTAGAAAGAAATTCAAATCTTATCCACACAATATAAGCTACAAAAAAATTTATCACAATCCATTTTCCAATTTTTCCTATTTTTGACAATCCATTTTCTGCATTATGGTTCAATAGTTCTTCTTGAAATAGTAAACAATCTATTAACTGCCAAAAAATTTATTAAATGTTTTCATTTATATTTATATTCTAAATTCTAAATTCTAAAACATCACCTCACAAACCTAAATTAAGTTAAAATTTACATAGTGGAATAGATAGGTTTGGTGTTACAATTATCTAATAGATACGTTTGGTGTTACAATTATCTATTAGATAAATTTAGGGCACTTTATAACAAGGTAATTTACCGAGGATAAACCTACAAAATCATGATAAAATGATAAGGATGTTAGACTCACTTTGATAGCGTCCAAACAAAATCTTCCTTAAAAAAACATTCAAAACATGATTCAAATGAAGCATTCAATTCTTGTAGAGAAACTAACTCTTTAGAAGAAACTAGAAGGAAATTCAAATCTTATCCACATAATATAAGCAACAAAAAAAAATTATCACAATTTGAAATTATTCAAGAAGTAGCATTCAATTCTTGTAGAGAAACTAACTCTTTAGAAGAAACTAGAAGGAAATTCAAATCTTATCCACACATTATAAGCTACAAAAAAATTTATCACAATTTGAAATTATTTGAAGGAAGTACCATAATTTCTTGTGAGGCCCCTTCATTTTTCCTATTTTTGACAATCCATTTTCCGCTATGTAGATTTGTGTCTTGGTTTGATTGGCCATTCTCTTAGTAGTTCTATTGAGTGGGTATTAGGGATTATCTTCAAGTTCTTAATAACATCTTTGATTGGTCATGAAGGCAAGTGGCTATTAGGGATTGTTATGACAATCATATAGGTGTTTGGATGACCACTTATGCATTTTACAGTCCTCTCTTGTTTCATTAGGATAATCCTATAATTGGTTAAATGGTAGTCATTTAGTTTGAAATAATGACTATTTAATACCTTACCTATGCATGATAACCCTCATTATTACCTTAGCAGTCGTAAATAACTCTACAACACCAATGACTACACCTAGGTAATATGATAGCACAGTCCCATATTTATTAGTGATAGCATTAGACTATTCAAGACAATGATTGAAGGATATAGAGGAGAACCATGGAATTCATAGAGGTGATATTAAACCATGTTTCAAATATGCAAACTATCCTAGGACTATTTCCCTTTAACTATCATGAAACTACTTTTCAACTTTTGTGCATTTAAATAATATAAAATAAATGCTAAATCAACACATCTCAAAACATAGCTAAAGTGGGTACAAAAATGATAGGAAAAATACAAACTATATACTTATTGAACCTATACACTAATATCATTTATGGCAATCATAAAATAATATTCAATCCATGAAAATTAAATACATAGATCATAAAAAGAGTCTCAAAACAAAAAATAGGTCCATTATTAAACATATGAGTCTATCTATACAATTAGCTTATAGGTCCATGTTATTAGTTTGACATGACTACAAAATTGATCTACCATTTACATTATGATGAAATCTTGTAGTGGCAATCATGGAAAAATCTACTTGTAGGATAAACCTGCAAGAAATAATGAATGTAAATGAGAATGAAAGAGTATGTACCAAAAACACAAAATATTAATGCAATATGTAACTAAATAACACAAAAGAGGATGTAAGACGATGGCTTAAGGGGAGCTAAGAGGATGGCTTTAGGGGATACATAAGAGGATGGCTTTAGGGGATGTATAAGAGGATTAATTAAAAGGGGAGCTAGAAGAGGATGTCTTAAAGGGATACAAAAGAAGATAGCTTACTTGCAGAGATGTACACGAGTCAATTTACAAAGTATAAGTGATAGGGAGGGCTATGGACTTAGAAAACCTATCTTGCTTGAAACACTTCAAGACCTGTGTCATACCCCAAGTCTCCCTACCAATTCAAGTGCTCTTAGACATTTTCTACCCAAAATGCCTAACTCAAACTAAACAGTCTATTACAGAGGTGAAAAGCCTACTTGTCTGTTATTCTCAATACAGACACTACTTTCTTGTTATGGGACATTCTTCTTTGTCCTCACTGTTTCCAAGATTCTCAACTCCCAAGGCTTATAGCCTTCTTGAGCCCATTATTAGCCCTCCTCTCTGGGTCTAGGGTTCTAATTGCTTGGTACTCAAATTTCTCCTGCTCTATTTTCACCCCTGTCTCTTCTTAGACTGCAACTTGCATGCCTAGCCGGGCTATGGTAAAGCTCACCTAGGACAAGTTCCTATTGTCTCGCATTAACAATCCAACCATTACCATAAAAGGAAAAGCAAGAAATAAGATCTTTGCTTGATGGCCCTCCATGACTATACAGAGGAATTGCAGGGACATCAAGACAGAGACATTTTGTACAAACAGAAACAAAATAACAAAAATAAAATTAACTACTATACTTTAGATAGAGTTATGCAAGAATTCTATAGAAATGCACGAACAGATCAAACTGTCAATAATATATTTATGAGAGTTCTCCTTCTTCCATTCAATGTCTATTCTCGAACCTTCCAAAATCTTCCAACAACTTCCAACCGATTTACAAAGCAAAAACAATTTTTTATATTGTTCATCCTTTTCAGTTATCGGATAGTTAGGTTTGTTTTCTGTCCGTTTGGTTAGTTTTCTTTACTAACTGTTTTTTGTTCTCCCCGTGGCTGGCTTTTGTTTTTGTATATTCATACAATCCTCATGCACATGGCATTGAATCATCGGCAAAAGACATTAATATCGGCCACTTCCAAATTTGTTATCCCAACATCACAACTCACTCCAACGCCTCCACACTCTACTTTATCTTTGGTAAAACATCCTACCGTCAGCAACCTCTAAACTTCCTTTGCCGATATCCACCATCTTGTCGATGGCACCTTCGAACTTCCTTCCTACCATCGGTTCTCCTCACCGCCACTATCGGTTACCATCTATTGAACCAAATAAACTGGTTGAACCTCCAGCTTGTGGTTCAACACTAGGCTCTTCCATTGGACAATGCTCTATTGAGCCAAATGAAATCATTGAACCTCCAGCATGAGGTTCAACGGTTCAACACTAGGCTCATACATCAATCCCGTTTATTCATCAGTCTCGCTCCTTCCCTTAGAAAATCAAAAAGGACTTCACACCAAAAATGCAAAAATATATACATGGGCACCAAACTCTTGGTGCTCCTACACCATACTCCCCCTGCGCGGAAAAAATCAAGTCACCTCTAGTGACAACAAGGCAAAATCAATGCCCCGCTTCTTGAACTCAGACTCTGTAACCCAGGTAGCCTCATCTTCAGGCAATTGTTTCCACTTGATCAGATGCTCCATGTACACGCCATGTCTGGTCTATTTCTGCACTCAAGAATCCAGAATTCTCTCAGCCTGTGGTTTGAGTGTAGGTGGCAAAGTCACATCGCTCACTTTCTGTTCAGCCTCTGAACTAGATCCACCTGTTGCTGAATGAGGACCTTTATAGGGTACCAGGTCCTGAACATTGAACACTGGGGAAATTGCCAAGTCTGCTGGCAAATCAATCCTGTAGGCATTTTTTCCATACTTGTCCAGAATTCTGCAAGGACCAATCTGTCTCATCTGTAGTTTACTTGGTATCCTTTTCTGCAATCTGGCTTTGTTCAAATGAACCATGACTAAATTGCCAACTTCAAACTAGACATCCTTCATGTGTGCATCTATCCTGTCCTTGATTTTTTGGGTATTTTCCTTCATTGTCTTCTTTACTTTTTCATGTATCTCCTTCATAGATTATGCAAAATCCTCTGCATGACCACTTCTATATTCCATGTCTCCAAGATGTTGGAGTTCACATACACCTTGAGGGTGGATCCCATATACTATCTCAAATGGACTTTTGCCAGTAGTTCTATTCACACTGTCATTATAGGCAAATTCTGCTTGATAGATGACCTGAGTCCAACTTTGTCCATATTCTTTTGTCAAACACCTTAACAGGTTGCCCAATGTCCTGTTCACCACTTTTGTTTGGCCATCTATCTGTGGATGATATGCTGATCCAAAAGATAGATTTGTTCCTAACCTCTGCCATAGAGTTTTCCAGAAATGTCCCATGAACTTAGCATCTTTATCAGACACGATGCTTGCTGGAAGTCCATGAATCCTTATAACCTCTTTGAAAAACAAATTAGCTATATGACTGGCATCATGAGTCACCTTATAGGGAATGAAATGACTCATCTTGCTAAATCTATCAACAACTACAAAAATACTATTAAAACCAGTCTTAGTCTTTGGTAGACCAACTATAAAATCCATACTTACACAGTCCCATGGTCTAGAAGGAATGGGTAGTGGCTGATACAGTCCAGCATTTGAAGAAGTTCCCTTGGCCTTCTGACAGATGATACACTGCTCTACATACTTTCTGACATCTTTGTGCATCTTCAGCTAATAGTAGAACCTCTGGACTAACTCTGATGTTTTGTTTAGACCAAAATGTCCACTCAAACTGCCATTATGTTTCTCCTGTATGAGATTTTCTCTCATGGATCCTTTTGGTACACACAACTATCCACCTTTGAACAAAAATCCCTACTGCAAAGTGTAATACGCAAATTCACTATGAAAGTGATTTTCAAAGTCTTGACAGACCTTATATGCTTCAGCAAAATCTTCATCTTCCTTGTAGAGGGCTGTGAACTCTTTCATTCCTATGCTTCTTAATTGCACCTCTTGTACTGTGAGCAGCCTCCTGCTTAAAGCATCTGCTATTTGTTGAGCTGTCCCTTCGTATGCTTAATTGTGAATGTGTAGGACTGCAAGTACTCCATCCACTTGATGTTTCTATGGCTCAACTTATCTTGTGAGTTCAGAAAACTCAAAGCTTGATTGTCTGTATATACAACAAATTCCTTAGGTAGGAGATAATGCCTCCATATTCTAAGTGCTTGGACTAGAGCATAGAGCTCCAAGTCATATGAAGAGTATCTCCTCTTTGCTTCATTTAGCCTCTCATTGAAAAAGGCTACTGGTCTATTCTCTTGGCTGAGTACTGCACCTACTGCAATATTGCTAGCATCACATTCTAAAGTGAACAACTTATCAAAATTAGGCAGCACTAACACTGGCTGAAACTCTTATCAGCTGCTTGTGTCCATTGAAACTTTGTTTTCATCCCACCTTTGATTGTATCAAGCATGGGTGCACAAATAGCATTGAAATTCTTTATGAATTTTCTATAAAACTGAGCTAAGCCATGAAAACTTCTCACCTCAATTGCTGCTCTAGGAGTAGGCCAATTCAATATGGCTTCTACCTTTGACTTGTCCATCTTCACTTCTCCTTTGGACAACACAAAACCAAGGTATAACAATTCCTGCTTCATGAATTCACACTTCTCCAAATTTATGGTTAGTTGTTCATCATGTAACTTTTTCAAAATAGTATTTACATGTTCAAGATGCTCTTCTTTAGTTTGACTAAAAATTAAGATATCATCTAGGTAAACAACTACAAATTTACCCATATAGTCTTTGAGGACTTCATTCATGAGCCTCATGAATGTGCTGGGAGCATTCAATAGACCAAATGGCATAACAAGCCATTCATACAGTCCTTCTGTGGTCTTGAAGGCTATTTTCCACTCATCACCTTCCTTGATTCTGATCTGGTGATAACCACTTTTCAGGTCCATCTTGGTGAAGTATTTAGCCCCTCCTAAATAGCCATAAGATCTTCAATTTTGGGAATTGGAAATCTGTACCTTATGGTGATCTTATTGATAGCTCTGGAGTATGTGCATAGTCTCCATGTTCCTCCTTTTTTTGGTGCCAACACTGTAGGCACTGCACAAGGACTTATGCTTTTCCTAACCAATCCTTGGTCAATCAATTCTTGTACTTGTCTGGCTATCTCCTTATGTTGTTCTGGAGTCATTTTATAAGGAGCTTTGTTAGGTAGAGATGCTCCTAGAATCAGATCTATCTAATGGCTAATAGTTCTTTGTAGAGGTAGTGTTGCTAGTGTTCCTTCACTAATTATGTCCTTATACTGTTCCAATATAGTCCGCACCTATTTTGGGACCACTACCTTTTTGTCTTTTTGCTCCTCCTTAGGTTTCACTATGATAGCATAACCAATACCATCCTCCTTAAGAGTGTTCAAAAACTCCTTACCACTCACAATTAAGATATTAGGACTTTTAGTCTTACCTGCTTCTTCATCTTCCAATGACTGAATTTTATAGGTGACACCATCTTTTTGAAAAGAATATGCATTCTTCTCACCATCATATATGGATTTTCGGTCATACTGCCATGGTCTTCCCAATAAGAGATGAAATGCATCCACGGGTAGGATATCACAGAGTACCTTGTCTTTGTATCCACCTATACCAAACTCTACCCAAGTTTGCTCATTGACTATCACATGCTGACCTTTATTTATCCATGTGACTCTATATGGATTTGAATGAGGTATTCTTTGCAAATTTAATTTTCTAACTGCTTCATCAGACACTATGTTATCAGTAGACCCTGAGTCTATGATTACTTGACATACCTTATTCATAATCTTGCATCTGATTCTAAATAAAGCTCTCCTTTGGCTTAGTTCAGCTTTCACCGGTTCTTTGATCAAAGTTCTCCTTACCATGATGCTCTCTCCCACTTCTGAGGTTAGACTGACTTCAGGTGATTTTCTGCTTGAAGCATCATCTTGTACATAATGATTTCTTTTATCAACTCCTTGAGAAGAAGATGTGCCCTTATCAGGACACCTATATGCTGGATGGCCTAATTGACCACAATTGTAGCATTTCATAGTGGTAAAGTAGGATCCTCTGCCTGATCCTCCTGATCTTCCTCTACTACTAGTCTCCCCACTCTACTATGTGAGTTTGGATTCTCCTTGGGACCTTTGATCAGTACTCCTACCACCATAACTTCCTCTTCCTTTGTTGTCTTTACCTCTTCCTCTTAATCTGCTACTTGACTCTTGCTTCTTCTAGCCCTTCTCCTCTACCTTAAGCACTAGTTGATAGCATTGATGCACTGTTGTAGGGCTGAATAAGTTGATTTCCTCTTGAATACTCCACCTCAAACCATTTAGGTATCTTGTTGTTTTTATGTTTTCATCTTCCATCACCTTAGACCTCAAGCATAGTTTTTGAAACTCCTCAGTGTATGCATTAACATCTAATTCTCTTTGTCTCAAATTTTGTTGTTTCTTGTACAACTGGACTTCATAATCCCCAGGCATGTAGACTTCTTTGATTTTAGCCACCATACCTTTCCAAGTAGCTATAGGTTTCTTGCCTTCTTTTTCTCTTTCTGTTTGAACAAATTTCCACCATGTCAAGACAGCTCCTCTGAGTCTTGATTTAGCCACCTTCACCTTTTGTGCTTCAGTCACTCCATCACATTCAAAGTGATTTTCTATACCTTCTATCCATTCCATAACCAAATCAGGCTCCATATTTCCACTAAAAAAGAGGAACTCCTTCCAATGTCTTACCACTCATGGCTTTTAAGGCCTTCAAGAAAGGTTCTTCTTCCATCTTAGGATCAGGTGTGGGCTCTTCATCTTCTATAGACACCTTTTTCCTTACCTCCAAAATCTTTCATTTTCTGACTGACTTCTTCAGTTTTTACCATCATTGCACCTAGCTTACTTTCCATTTCTACCAATCTTTCCTGTAGGAGCCTATTCTCCTCTTCTTGTTCATCAACTTTCTATGCCAATTCTGTATTAGTCACCATCTTTTTGGGTGAACCTATAGGCTCACTCAAACTCAGTGATGACATACAACTTCTATTCCAATGTAAGAATAGCCCAAATCTTTAACTTGCTCTGATACCAATTTGATAGGGAGGGCTATGGACTTAGAAAACCTATCTTGCTTAAAACATTTCAAGACCTATGTCTTATTCCGAGTCTCCCTACCAATTCAAGTGCTCTTAGACATTTTCTACCCAAAATGCCTAACTCAAACTAAACAGTCTATTACAGAGGTGAAAAGCCTACTTGTCTATTATTCTCAATACAGACACTACTTTCTTGGTATGGGACATTCTTTTTTGTCCTCACTGTTTCCATGATTCTCAACTCCCAAGGCTTATAGCCTTCTTGAGCCCATTATTAGCCCTCCTCTCTGGGTCTAGGGTTCTAATTGCTTGGTACTCAAATTTCTCCTGCTCTGTTTTCACCCCTGTCTCTTCTTAGACTGCAACTTGCATGCCTAGCCAGGCTATGGTAAAGTTCACCTAGGACAAGTTCCTATTGTCTCACATTGACAATCCAACCATTACCACAAAAGAAAAAATAAGAAATAAGATCTTTGCTTGATGGTCCTCCATGAATGTACAGAGAAATTGCAGGGACATCAAGACAGAGACATTTTGTACAAACAGAAACAAAATAACAGAAATAAAATTAACTACTGTACTTCAGATCGAGTTATGCAAGAATTCTATAGAAATGAATGAACAGATCAAACTGTCAATAATATATTTATGAGAGTTCTCCTTCTTACATTCAATGTCTATTCTCCAACCTTCCAAAATCTTCCAACAACTTCCAACCGATTTACAAAGCAAAACAATTTTTTATATTGTTCGTCTTTTTTAGTTATTGGACAGTTAGGTTTGTTTTCTGTCTGTTTGGTTAGTTTTCTTTACTAACTATTTTGTGTTCTCCCTGCGGCTGGCTTTTATTTTTGTATATTCATACAATCCTCACGCACATGGCATTGAACCATCGGCAAAAGACATTAATATCGGCCACTTCCAAATTTGTTATCCCGACATCACAACTCACTCCAACGCCTCCACACTCCACTTTATCTTCAGTAAAACATCCTACCATCGGCAACTTCTAAACTTCCTTCGCCGATATCCACCATCTCGTCAATGGCACCTTCGGACTTCCTTCCTACCGTCAGTTCTCCTCACTGCCACTATCAGTTACCATCTATTGAACCAAATGAACCCATTGAACCTCCAGCATGAGGTTCAACGGTTCAACGCTAGGCTCTTCCATTGGACAATGCTCTATTGAACCAAATGAACTAGTTGAACCTCTAGCATGAGGTTCAACGGTTCAACACTAGCCTCATACATCAGTCCTTTTTATTCATCAGTCCCGCTCCTTCCCTTAGAAAATAAAAAAGGACTTCACACCAAAAATGCAAAAATATATGCATGGGCACCAAACTCTTGGTGCTCCTGCACCAATAAGATAAAACTTGATGGCTTAAGGGGATGTAAGAGGATGGCTTAAGGGGAGCTAAGAGGATGAATTAAGGGGATGTACAAGCAGGTGTCTTTAGAGGATGGATGAGAAATATATAAGTATATACATATATAATTACCTATTTTGCATTCATTTTTAGTTGAAGACTACAAAATTGACCTCACATACTTGTATGGTGAAAACTTCTATTGACAATCATGCAAATTTGACTACTTGTCTAGGGTACACCTACAAAATATAATGTTCAAATGTACAAGTAAATTAACTATATATTTACATGAGTCAATACAAAATTTAAGACAAGAGGAATAACATAGATGCTAAAATGAGAATGAAAGAATTTATATACCAAAAACACAAAACATTGATGCATTATGTAGTTCTAGATAACATGTTAAATGTAAAAGCCATAATGTAAGTATATACAATTACCTAATTTGCATTCACTTTTAGTTGAACACTACAAAAATGACCTCACATACTTGTATGGTGAAAACTTCTATTGGCAATCATGCAAATTTGACTACTTGTCTAGGGTACACTTGCAAAAAGTAATGTTCAAATGTACAAGTAAATTAACTATATATTTACATGAGTCGATACAAAATTTAAGACAAGGGGAATAACATAGAAGCTGAAATGAGAATGAAAGAATTTTTATACCAAAAACACAAAACATTGATGGATTATGTAGTTCTAGATAACATGTTGAATGTGAAAGCCATAATTTAAGTATATACAATTACCTAATTTGTGTTCACTTTTAGTTGAAGACTACAAAAATGACCTCACATACTTGTATGGTGAAAACTTCTATTGACAATCATGCAAATTTGACTACTTGTCTAGGGTACACCTGCAAAAAGTAATGTTCAAATGTACAAGTAAATTAACTATATATTTACATGAGTCAATACAAAATTTAAGACAAGGGGAATAATATAGAAGCTGAAATGAGAATGAAAGAATTTATATACCAAAAAAATAAAACATTGATGCATTACATGTAACTAGATAACATTATAGGATACATTTAAGAGGATGGATTTAGGGGATGGAAGAGTATGGTTTACATACCTGGAAATTTATTCCATTGTACTATCTACATCCTCATTTTTTTGTAATGCATCTATAATTGACTCATGTTCTTCCATCGAAAGTGTCCATAAGTGTTTATTAGAAGGTTTGCCTTGATATCTGACTAGTTTTATATTTGTTGCCACAACCAAATGTGAGTAGTGTATGATCTTCTTATGTGTTTCATAATCTTCAAATGCAGGCAAACCATTCCTTCTTATTAGATATTTTCATAGCCAAGTGCCAACAACAACCATAGAACTTGTTGGATACTCCATGTTATCATCATCTACTCTAGGATGTAACAACTTTTGATTTGTCTCAACACATCAAGCCAACCAATACTCAATTTCCTCTTCATTGCCCTCAGGTGCAACAACAACATACACATGTCCTACAAAAAATTATGCAATTCAATAAAGTGTGACATGTATCTAAATCACATAAATTTGTGCATGCATACATATATAATTAATTATATATAGATGTACAAAAAAATGACAATAAAAAAATATTGAAAATAAAAGTACCTTCTTGTACAAGGTCTGAAACATGATCATAGTCATCTGATGCAAACATTTGATTATCATCTTCAATTGTTGTTTCAAGTTGATCTTCTGTTTCTATAGGTGTCAAGGATCTTTGTTTCCATTCTTCAACCCATTCTATATTTTCACATGCTCCCCAATCACCTGTAATACAAAATTGACAAAAACATGCAAGCTCCCTAGTCCATATAGTCCATGTGCTTGTATTTGAACTCTTAAATGAATGCCATTTTGTTGATCCAGTTATTGTCTCACAATCAAGTCAAGTAGGAATATTCTCTTCTTCAACTAACCAAAAGAATCGTTGAATTGTAGAGTTCTGACTTGATCTCGTAGATAATTTTTCATTACACCAATCCACAATTGCACGTGCATCTCTAAATTTGGTTTCATCCTCAAATTTTAGTTTCTCTGTAGCAAGAGCTCTTTTCACACATGCTCTAGCTCCATCATGTTCTCCTTTACCATGTCCAGCTTCAAAAAAACTCCACATATGTTGGATATTGATTTCTTTGTGAGCCCCACATAGCCAATAAAAAATCCTTGCATTTTTTAATTGCCCTGTACAATTATCTGACCATATGAAATGTTGTGCCATCTGGATTCCTCTTTTTTTTAAACTTTCATAAAATTTTGTGAAACAATATTGCACAAACTCTAAAGAGTGTAACCAGTTATCATTCAAATAGAAACAATACTCCCTCAAAATTTTTCTATTAACTTCTGCAGTATCATCTGCATGTCTATATACAATATGAACAAATATGGCCACTCGCACTGAATTATAATACTGAGATTGAATTTCCTCTTGTGGAGCAAGAGTATAGTTTTCTGCAAAGTCAACCACTGATAGGATAGTTCCAATTAGAAAGGTGTTTTTACATGAACGAAATTGTCCATCAAGCCACCAAACATATTGGGAGTGTTTGACATATTTGGATACAATATTATCCTTAAAATCTTTGATGAATGCATGCACACAAATTTTTTCAGTGACTAACTCACAACACTTTCCAATTTTTCCATCCTTTAAAGAATATTCAACATTCTTGAATCTTTTCACATCCACTAATTGTTGTCCAAATTCATGTGAAATATTTTCATGCATACATTTTCCTAATAATGAAAAGTTGCCACATCTATTGCATTGTCTAGAAATACATGCTTTTGAATAAAATAAGTATCTAGTAGATGTTTCACAAAACAAACCTGCTAGAATGTATATATCGAAAAACATCATAATAATAACGAAATTGCACATGAGTTTTACAACAAGAGATTCGTTGTTTATTAATTTTCACATACCAAGGTTTACATTTCTCAAAATATCTTTGGCTTATGGTAATATTAAATGGTTTTAACACTAAATCATCTAAGAATTTTTTATATAATTCAGTTTGAGTCATGTCTAACAGACGTTTTGGATGAGGATCACAAATTTTAGACCCCAATCATAATTTTAAAACATCTCTAACATTAGATGATACCCTTGTATTATCATGCCAATATTTTTCAATTAAAGATTTGATTTCACTATTTAATTTCATGTCATACCTTGGGAGTTTACCACTAAAACTCCAACATTGGTTAATTGGATCTTTTTCAATAGATTCTCTTCTCTTTGCTGCTTTTCTCAAAGTTTTAAGATTTATCTTTAGAATTTCACTTGTCTTACTTATCATTCTTTTATTAGAAGATAATTTATTGACTAAAGCAGTTGTTGTAGCTCTTCGTGCTGCATTGCTATCTTTAGATCAACTCTTTTTACCAATAGAATCAATAGCATTAGCAACACTAGATAAAACTTGTTTGATTGATTGATCTTTTTTTTTTTAGGTTTTACAAAGATGCCTAACTTTTTCATTACTTTTCGCAATTTCCACATCTTCATCAATTGCATCATAAGTTGACATTGAAATCCAAGACTTTTTCTATAAATTTTTTTTTTATATAATCTATTTGCATGAGTTCTCATTTGCCTCCAAGAAATCTTACTAGGAAGATTATCTAAGACATTTCTTTCAATCTCAAATAAAACATTTTCATTTTCACTCCTAAAACGGATATCATTCTCATTCATATCATCAATAGGTGGGTTTGAAGACATACCTGGATTTGTTTCTATAGTCATGTTTTCCATATCATTGAAAGTTGGCTCCTAAGACACACCTGGATTTGTTTCTATAGTCGTGTTTTCTATATCATTGAAAGTTGGCTCCAAAGAGACACTTGGATTTGTTTCTATAGTCATGTTTTCCATATCATTGAAAGCTGGCTCTGAAGACATACCTGGATTTGTTTCTATAGTCACATTTTCCATATCTTTGAAAGTTGGGTTTGAAGACATACATGCATTTGTTTTTATAGACATATTTTCTTCCAAATTCACCATTTCCACATTTGCATCATCTACATTCATCCCATCATTTATAGTCTCTTGAATGTCTTTCTCTTCAATACTTATGGAACTAGATGCTTCAATATTCTTCATCTCTTGAATCCTTGCTCTTCTATCTCTTTGCCTTTTTACTTTTTTCTCTCTATTTGCTTCAATTTCTTGAGGTGTCATTACCCTCCTTTGTTTTTTTCTTTGACGTTGATTTGATCCCATGATTACCAAACCCTCTTGATAAAATAACAATTGATACTTAATCCAATTTCATAATTGATGTCCTTATTTGAAATTTTGAAATAGAATTAGATGTAGATCCTTTGTTCCATAGATTTTGAAGTAAAAGTTAGATGTAAAAATAAAAATCTTCTTTCTTTATTCCTCTTGAAAATAGCTCATGCACTTGATTTCACTTCAGAATTGTTCATATGATTGACTCCTTTCAAAATCTGAACAGAATATGACCTGTCAAGAGATTCTACAAAACACTTGTAAGTAAAAAAAATGCAGAAATTGTCGTTGTCGCGCCGTACTGATCAGACTTGCAAGTTGCAGGGATACAGTAATAGTATATTTTTCCCTAATATGGGAAATAACAGGTATAATAGAAACGGGTACCCGTTATAAAATGGGTACCCATTATTAAAAACATCGCGGGTACCCGTTATGTAACGCGTACCCGTTTTATAACAGGTACTCATTATTTGAAATTGGAAATCTCCGACCGTCTTTTCCCTACCCTTCGCTTGGGTTTTAGGCTCAGGATAGGCATGGTTTGCCGACCTTGAGCCTTGGACCTGCAAGTTTTTTTCTAAGTACAGAACAAGAAGAAACACTGAGTTTACCTATATGGCTGAGGACCTTTTTTCTGAATTTTTTTACCAAATGAAAACCCATTACAGATGACATTGTCTAGTTTTCAAATATGTAATTTTTTTTGTTTTTGGACATGTTCTTCTATTTATTTTTTAATTTATGAGAAAACTAGTCCAAAAACTTGAAATGACAGGTGTTTGTATTATTGCAATAACTTTTAATTTTAAATTTTTTTTTAAAAAAAATTATATGTCATCAATCTACACATTATTCTTTACACAATAATTTTTTTTTTTAATTTTATGATTTTTTTTGCTCAAATTATGTTGGCCGTACACGAGGGGTTTTCAAAAGTACCAATTAGACCTAATACAAAATTAATGAAAAAATATTATTTGGAAAAAAATTATAAAAAAATATCCTCATCAAACTTCGCTGTACTACATATCTTTTCCTCAAAGGATTTTGAAAAATAATTTTATTTAGGTCAAATTATGTTGGCTGTACACGTGCATGGTATGGTTAAAAAAAAGTGACTTTTAAATAGTGGTTTTTAGAAATGCCTATTGAAAATTAATTTGTATCATTTAGGTATTGAAAAAAAAATTTATATTTAGAAACTAGACTCCGAGTACTACATTTTATATTTAGTGACTTTTTTAAAGATTCCATCTCTAAGTGCTTTAAATTTTAAGGTCAAATGTGACAAATTTTGAAAATCAAGGAAAACACTTCCACTTTTTGATCAAAAAGTGGACCCAACATCTTGCACTGACCCATAAGTAACATGAAATCTCGAAAGGTGGGGCTCGGCAACCCCTCCACACAAGTTTAGTGTTCAAATGAAGTCGACAAGTGAAGGCTAAGCCTAATATTATAACGTTGTAATGAAATTCCTATCAGCGTAGTCATCATATAATAAAGGGTTCCATGGGACTTAGATCTCTGCAATCTCTATCATTACATCCCAGTTTGTATGGCTGCACTCATTCTATTCTCTATAAGATCAAATCTCTTATTTTACCAGAAGAAAGATTTTAAATCAGAAACCACGTGACCTGGCTTTTCTTTCTAAAATTATAAATCACCAGACACAAGATCTTTCTATGCAAACCCCTTAATCTAAAGAATAAGGATCTGCATAAGGAAAGTGATTTTCAAGGACAGAAGAAATGTAAATATCTTATAATGAAATATATATTTCTGGCATAGTTTTCCTAAGGTAGTAATGGGTTTCAATTTTTCTGTGCTTAATATTTCCAGTTGAGAGATGGGTAGCTGTGAGAATTAGCATATGAACACCTTTACATGATTAAGAGTTCTATTGTTTTATTTGCTAGTAACTTCAGATCAGGGTTCACCAGGCAGAGTTGCTTTGACAGTTATACATCCCATCAGGCATAGAATCATGCCTAATCCTATATCCTCTAGCATCCCAAAATGCTCTATAAAAAAGAATCATGCCTAACAATATATCCCAACATCCCACACTTATATAATGTTGTACCCCAACAAAGAAGATTTTTCAAATGAAAAATACATAAATAAAATAAAAATAGCAGTGATGAGGTGTCATTGGTGATAATCTTTCTTCCCAAAATAGAAAAATCAGGTTCCACAATATTGAACAACTTGGTAACAACCGTTGCAACTCCCCTAAAGAGTATAGGCCTAGATTTTCTGCACAGTGGTCTCTCCATCTTCTCAACTCTAATCCATGTCTCATGTCCATCTCTGCTCTTATCATCCAAACACAGTTATACCATTCCATTTGATTCAGTTCCCAGGACACATTTTCTCTCATCTCCTTTTTGTAAAAAGTCCCAACTATTTCTTCTTCATTTGTTATTAAATGCCTCTCTAAAATATCTATGTTGGCTCTCCTCCAACAAATTTGATATTTTCCACTGCGTTCCTTCTTTCTACCGAAAAACAGGTTGACTCTACTATTTGGGTGTCCTCTTTGCATTCTAGCTGTCTGTTCTCAGTATTAACTCCCTCCAAAACATTCAATTCACACCCATCACGCAGATATTTCTTATTGTCTTCAAAGAACTCACCCACTCCTCTCCATGCGATGACCTCTTCTCTATCAGATATTTTCTTGTCCCTTAAACATTCACCCACTTGCTTCCACTGCAACAAGGAGAACCAATAGGGAGGCTCATTACATCCTACCCCCATAGGACTAGGCTTACTCCTGGGTGCCTGCAAATGCTTAAGATACATCCAAAGCACACACTAGACCAAGAAACTTGATACAGTCAAAGGAAGCCAAGGAGAGAAGCCTCAACCATCACACTGTCAAACAACACATGACCATAAGGTAATCCAGACGGTAAGACCACAACACAAAAACACAACACTGACAAGGTACAGTGGGCTAGGGTATAGGGAATAGGGCCTATGACTATCTCCAGTAACCACCATTGGGGATAATAAGAGTATGCTCAGGCCTGCGAATCCAGGTGGAGTCGATACTCAGTATCTACAACACTCCAAGCACACATCAAGGTACCTATGCATATATATACATTATATAGCTGAAACAACAACAATCAGGTAAGCATGAAATCCATCATAAGTAATAATAATGTCCACATCATAATAGTATCGAGATTGCACATCACTGGTGCCAATACGAAATAATAATAAGATGCATAATTCAAAATAAAGTTTACAGTCATGCAAGTCCATCAAGATAAGAAAAACATAAGACAAACATGGGGGTCATTACATCCCCTAGAAGTCTACAAAAAGATATGGATAAAGGTCTGTCATCCTCACCGCATCTTCCCAAGATGTTGAGGACTCACCATCAGGATCCCATTGGACCCTTACCTACTCTATGTCTCGACCCCTGAGGGTTAACCTCCGATGTTGAAGGATGCATACGGGTTCCAAAGAAAGTTGCCTGTCTGCCTTGACCTACAAAGCAGTCCAATCAAGAACATGGGTCACATTAGGAATATATTATCTAAGAACTGAAACATGGAACATATCATGGATGTGTGATAGACTCGGTGGTAATGCAAGGCGATAGGTAATAGGACCAATCCCCTCAAGGATCTCAAAAGGTCCAACAAAATGAGGTGCTAGCTTCAAGCCTTTCCCATAATGGATGGGGCTCTTCCGCGGATGAACTCTCAAAAACACACGGTCACCTACCGAGAAATGGCGATCCAACCTATGGGCATCGGCATACTTCCTCCACCGATCCTGAGCTATACCCAACTACTCTCTAATCTGCACTACCTGTTGCTCCATATCCTGAAGCATCTCTGGACCCAAAATAACTCGGTCCTCTAAGCGATCCTAACTCAACGGAGTACGACATGGCCTACCATACAAGGCTTGGAATGGAGACATACCAAGAGAACTGTGATACCCATTGTTATATGCAAACTCAACTAGGTACAAATAGTCCTCCCAACGAGACTGCTGATCCATAACGTACATCCAAAGCATATCCTCTAAGACCTAATTAACCCACTCCATTTGTTCGTCAGTCTCAGGATGGTATGCAGAGTTGAAATTAAGCTGAGCTCCCAAAGCATGCTGAAGAGAAGTCCACAAAGTTGAAGTGAACATTGGATCACAATAAAAAATGATCCTACGAGGAATACCATGTAGACGTACAATATCCTCCATAAACACTCAAGCTACGGACGCTGCAGTGTAGGAAGATCTCATGGGTGAGAAGTGTGCCACCTTGGATAACTTGTCCACTGTGACCATAATAGCATCATGATGACAAGAAGACATAGGTAGCCCCATTATAAAATCCAGAGATATCGTATCCCACTTCCATCCAAGGATGGAATGAGGCTACAACAATCCTGCTGGGTGTTGATGCTCTACCTTCACCCATTGGCACTCAAGACATCGAGCCACAAAACTGGCAATATCTTGCCGCAAACCTGCCCAATGGTACAACTGTAGAAGATTGGCATGCATCTTCATGACACCCGGATGAGCTGAATAGGGTGCACGATGGGCTTCTGATAAAACCAAGGAACGAAGATCACCAGAATCTGGAATATAAATACGACCAAGATGTCACAAAAGTCTATCAGGCTCGAGTGAGAAACCTGCAAACCTGTCGTCAAGGACTCTCCCAGACTCAATCTCAACTCTCACCTTCTGATACCAAGTATCACTAGGAAGTGACTCCAAAATACGGCTCCGTAAATCCACTCCAAGAGACAAAAGTGAAATCTCATGTCTCCTCCTACTCAAGGCATCCGCAACAACATTCTCCTTACCCTAAATGTAGCGAACCTCAAAGTTGTACTTACAAAGGAACTCCATCCAATGACGCTGTCGAGCATTCAAATTTAGCTGAGCCAAGATATACTGCAAACTGCGATGATCCCTATGCAACTCAAACTGATGTCCCAAAAGGAAATGTCTCCAACACACAAGTGCATGGATGACAGCCGCTAACCCCAAATTGTGGGTGGGGTAGTTCAGCTCATGATCCTTGAGCTTACGGGACTCATATGCAATCACTCATCCCTCCTGCATGAGAACTATCCCCACACCCTCCAATGAAGCATCGGTGCACACTACAAAATCACTTGTAGGATTTGGCACTACCAGGATAGGTGCACTAGTCAGCCGCTCCTTAAGAGCCTAAAATGCTGACTCACACTGATTTGACCACACAAACTTCTTCCCTTTCCGCTGAAGAGAAGTGATGGGATGGGCTACCCGAGAGAAATCTCTCACAAATCGGTGATAGTAACCCACCAATCCCATGAAACTGTGAACCTCGGTCACATTCATTGGTGCTGGCCAATCCACAATAGCTTGAATCTTAGAAGGATCCACTAAGATACCTTCTCCTAAGATGATGTGGCCCAAATATCTCACCTTAGTCTAGAAGAACTCACACTTGGCCAAATTGCCAAACAACTGATTATCTCGCAAGCACTGCAACACTTGCCACAAATGGCCTTCATGCTCTTCCATAGTCCTCGAATAAATCAAAATATCAAGGAACACGAGAACAAACTGGTCAAGATAAGTGCGAAACACCCCATTCATCAAACTCATGAAAACTAATGGAGCATTAGTCAACCCGAAAGGGACAACTGTGAACTCATAATGCCCATAGAGTGTATGAAATGTTGTCTAATGAATGTCTACCTCATGAATTCAAAGCTAATGGTATCCTGACTTCAGATCTATCTTGGAGAACACCTTGGCTCCCCTCATATGATCAAACAAATGATCTATTCGAGACAATGGGTATCGATTCTTCACCGTCATTTTGTTCAACTGGCAATAATGAATGCACAAGCGAAGAGATCCATCCTTTTTCTTCACGAAGATGACAGGTGCTCCCCAAGGGGATACATTAGGATGAATGAAACCCTTCTCTAGTAACTCCTCTAACTGCAATCGCAACTCACCCAACTCCTGAGTAGTCATGCGATACGGTGCCCAAGAAATAGGCTCCGCCCCAGGAATGAGATCGATATGGAAGTCTATGTCACGCTTAGGTGGCATACCTGGAATATCACTCGGAAAGACATCTGCAAACTTCTGAAGAATAAGATGATCATCAAGAGATACCTCCAGAATCCCACCCCTAGCAAGATCACTAACTGAAATAGCGAACATTTGACAACCTTTCCCCATGGCATGCTTCAGCTACATAGCTGAAATCACACGGAGAGAAATGGGTCTCTGAACCCCAACTAACTCAACATGCTCCCCAACATCGTCAACACACTGAACTGACTTATGCCGATAATCTATACTAGCCAGATGGGTCTCCAACCAATCCATGCGTAAAACAATCCCTTAGGACCCCAAGGCAACACACGAAGATCCACTATGGTAGTGAAGGTATCCAAATCCAACACACAACCATGAACAAGGGCGTCTACAGCCACCTTGATCGTCATTGCGCTAGGTGCTATGTCGAAGAACAGTGGCTATACCTCTAACTCTACCTCTGGCTCTACCCCTAGGAGGCATCCTAAAGGAAACAAAGAACACATCAAAATAGATCATTAGAAGGATGACCTATACACCATACTAAGGCATGAAAGCATAACAACAGACTGTAAAACAATATAACAAGCTCAAGCTACACATGCCAAGCATAGCAAAACATAGAAGGCTCAAGTACGCCAGAGCTCCCAGTGTGTGAACATGGGCTTTGATATTAGATGTAACATCCGGCCACATCACCTCGAAGGGTAAGAGCCAAAAGGGAACAAGATAGTTTTTTTTTTTTACATAAGTAGACCACATACACAGATTCAGTTGCTAATTTGATACATTGATAACATTCATTTTAAACACCAAAGCAAATGTTCCTAATCTCATCTGATAAAAACATGAATCTATAAGCATAAAATATAGGCGGATCCGATACCCACACCGGAATCCATAAAGCAATAAAAGAACATCACATTTCTTCTCATTAAATACAATGATTACAACTTCTCTCCTAAGAGAGTTCAATTACATAACTACATATACAATTACAATGATATATTCTTGAGTACAATAACATAGTCCTGAATATGATACAAGGACTAAATGGGTACAATAATTGACTAAAGCAACGAAAAGATATATCATCTCCATTAGTTCTCCAAAACCTATTTGCCAATCCCCAATGGTGGTGGCAATGCCTCCCAACCATGTGGACTCCTAAGAGACCACCCCACCGTGCTTGGAGATAGTCACAAGGCCCAAACAGATGAACAACAATAGGGGATACAAGATGGCTAGCACTCACATTAGACACAGAGCAGACACGGAGAACAATGCTTACAATCAAACTCATAATATAGGTGTACTTATCTAAGTCATAAGTCGAGTACAACTCACGACCGCTAAGGTGCTAGATACTAGAGTGTAATCATATGGAGTGTCATCATGCATGCTTGAAGGGATGGCACACAAAACCAAGTACTCCTTTCATGCAAATGAGGAGACTCAATCATGCCTGAATCCACGCCCTGCAGACGGATGACTCGATGCCCGATAGACGGATAGGCCTTCTCGTTGCATCCTTAGCCTTTACAAGCGCTCAAGGACATGCACAAGGTCTAATTATCTTATTAGTGTTTTTGCCCCAATGTTTTCATTTAGTTATCACTTATTAATGTAACTCTACTACTAGTTCCCCTGGCAGCCACTTGTAGGCCCCAGGCCCGTAGAGAGCCACTCCAGACGACCACTCTAATGCCTAGACCTTCTTCATCTCGTTTGACTAAACGAGGCATCTAAAAAGACTAAAAACACTGGATTATACATTTAAAATAGTAAAGATAAAAAAATATGATCTACAAGACCCAAACTCGCGTGGATAGTGTAATTTGTTGAAAACAACCTTCTGCCAGTTAGATCAGTTTTGTAATAACTCCCGTGACCCCAATACGATCACATGCCTTATGTATTAAGTTACAGGTATTGATCCTATACAGATGTATCACCATGATGTAGAGGGATATGATAAAACCTGATACAAATTAAATTACATGAAGGAGAAACAAACAGAGGTAGTGTAATCTAGATGATGCCAAAATGATCATATTATATTCTAATTAAATGACAATCAACTACCAAATAGACACTGAGAACCAGAAAACTAGAATATCTTACAGTAGACGGAAAATACAACATAACCAATATTTAAGATTTAAACTAGAAATATAGATTTTGGAATTGACTGATACAAAAACACACAAAGCAGTTGTTACTTTAGATAAGTAACATGAAATCTTGAAAGGTGAGGGGCTCGGCAACCCCTCCACACAAGATTAGTGTTTAAATGAAGTCGACAAGTGAAGGCTGAGCCTGATATTATAACATTGTAATGAAATTCCTATTAGAGTAGTCATCGTATAAAAAGGGTTCCATGGGACTTAGATCTCCGCAATCTCTATCATTACATCCCAGTTTGTATGGCTGCACTCATTCTGTTCTCTATAAGATCGAATCCCTTGTTTTACCACAAGAAAGATTTTAAATTAGAAACCACATGACCTGGCTTTTCTTTCTAAAATTATAAATCAGCAGACACAAGATCTTTCTATATGCAAACCCCTTAATCATTGTATAAAAAGGGTTCCATGGGACTTAGATCTCCGCAATCTCTATCATTACATCCCAGTTTGTATGGCTGCACTCATTCTATTCTCTATAAGATCGAATCCCTTGTTTTACCACAAGAAAGATTTTAAATTAGAAACCACATGACCTGGCTTTTTTTTCTAAAATTATAAATCAGTAGACACAAGATCTTTCTATATGCAAACCCCTTAATCTAAAGAATAAGGATCTGCAGAAGGAAAGTAATTTCAAAGGACAGAAAAAATGTAAATATCTTGCAATGAAATATATATTTCTGGCATAGTTTTCCTAAGGTAGTAATGGGTTCTGGTTTTTCTGTGCTTAATATTTCCAGTTGAGAGATGGGTAGCTGTGAGAATTAGCATATGAACATCCTTACATGATTAAGAGTTCTATTGTTTTATTTGCTAGTAACTTCAGATCGGGATTCACCGGGCGGAGTTGCTTTGACAGTTATGCATCCCATCAGGCATAGAATCATGCCTAATCCTATATCCTTTAGCATCCCAAAATGCTCTATAAAAAAGAATCATGCCTAACAATATATCCCAACATCCCACACTTATATAATGTTGTACCCCAACAAAGAAGATTTTTCAAATGAAATATACAGAAATAATTCCACAATATTGAACAGCTTGGCAACAAGCGTTGCAACTCCCCTAAAGAGTATAGGCCTAGATTTTCTGCACAGTGGTCTCTCCATCTTCTCAACTCTAATCCATGTCTCATGTCCGTCTCCGCTCTTATCCTCCAAACACAGTTATACCATTCCATTTGATTCAGTTCCCATTGTTGATGTTATAGCAGCTTCGGGAGGTTACGGATGAAGTGATGCAACCCTACCAAGGTGCCTCCTCCCGTAATACATATGCAAGATCAAATTAGGATATTCAAATATGAACAATGTGATGAACAATACAAGGAATCAATTAAATATATCTGACCTGGGAAAACAACATGGTATCAGAGCAGGTTCAAGTTTACAGATGAAAATTAACAGCTTCAAGGGAAAGGTAGCGGTGTACAGTGGCTGCATATCCAAGGCCCCCACGAATGGCTCTAGTAGTCTATCAGAATCTCATGAGATGCTGCTCCTTCTGCTGAATCACTGCTGAATTGTTGATGATGCTTCTGCTTTAATCGTGTGTAAGTATATCTGGTTTTCTGTGTATTGCATGTATGTTTGCTGTTGTAATCAGAAGAAGGCTTCGAAGCTGGCAAGGGCCCCGCACGTGGATATTGAAAAGGTTGTTTAAGGCTATGGCCGGCAAGGGGTGAAATGATAGGATATGTTCAGGGTTTGAGCCTCGATTCAGGTTTGATTTCACAGGCCATGGCTATGAGCAGCACAGCCACAGCGATGGGAGCCGTGGCGGAGGCAGGCAATAATAACAGCAACGTCGTGGGTTCGAATGCTGTGGAGGGCGCGAGTGGAAGCAGCAGTATTATGGATCCTAACAACAAGCCGCTGGCAAAGAGGTCATCTACCAAGAATCGGCATACAAATGTGATTCAGACAAGGAGTAGTCCCTTCTATTGTGCGCCTCTGCAGTTGGCATTAGTTCTGCTGAAAATAGTCTTGTATCTAACTCTTCTCTAATTTTGAAGACGTATCTTGTGGGTGAAAAGCAGAGACGAGGGGCGATACAGTTTTCTCCTTGGATGTGAATGGGCGCAGGGGAAATTCAACATGGAGGACATCAAATAACCGGACAATGTAAGGCGTAGATACATTGCTAGGAGCTCCAAAGAGCTTGGATTGCATTTACACAGTCCGTATAGAAGCTATGTATGTACAGAAGCTATGTATAATGTTATTTGATCTTTAGTGAATTTCAAAACAAACAAGCCAAGAAAGCGTTCCCAGAATCTCATGGGTAATTTGAAAATCCAAATGGCATACGATATACGGATAATAAATGTTTTCTCGTTTGGTGTTTGACAACTACACTCTTCAATCTTGATTTGACAAGTTCTATATAAGAAAACGAGACGCAATAATGTGTGGATTCTTTCCAAGATTCTTGGAGTGTATCTATATTGTCTCAGGCACCAATTATCTGAGCCTCTTCAGGGAGTTTGGCCAGAACATTTTTAAATTGGAAATAACTCTTATGTCAACATTAATTATTATGATACAAGGCACGTACAACAAGCTTTACATGGCATGAGTGCTTTCACTATTGAAGAAGAAACATTATAGTATTTGTTTAAATGACATGTGAAATAGCATACATATGGTGTGGCCATTTAAAGGAGGCACAATTAATATACATCTACGTATAGGGCATAATACGAACATGGCACAGGCATAGATTAAGGAAGGCCATTATACATAGTTTTTTAGCCTTGCATGGAGAATGAGAACTTGACGCAGAGTTTTTTAGCCTTGCATGGAGAATGAGAACTTGACGCAGTTTCATGTGGCAAGACCAGCGTATGGCTTAGCAAATTTGAAGAACGTGGCATGGCATTTACGTGAGAAAAGTGACCTAGCACAAAAGGCACCAACTTGGCATAGGAATTCCAAACTTGTAAATAAAACTTAAAAGAGCACATAGATTGGATGAATGGGCGAAGGGAGATCCCATGAAGTGCTATGACACGAGACATAAAAATAAAAATATAAAATATAAAAAAAATAATAATAATAAAAAAAAAAGTATGCCTAAATATTTGAACTCGTAGAGGAGTCACAAGTAGATCTTCTAAGAGAATTGGAGTCTAAATCAAGTGGATCAACAAGAAATATATCTTTGATAGAGATAAGTCAAGGTAAGGATCCTGCAAGGGATTGTGAAGTCTGGGACTCACAACTAAGAGGGAGTCTGACAAACCAACAAAGGCAACCTTGGCGAGGAGGTCAAGAGGTTGATGCTAGTACTTGGAGCTTCAGAGGAAGTCAAATCATCATGAAAATTCCTTGTTAATGCATTTCTCTCTCTGAGAGGGATTTGAGGTGTAAGCCCTTGTTAATGCATTTCTCTCTGTGAGAGAGATTTGAGGTGCAAGCCCTTGTCAATGCATTTCTCTCTGTGAGAGGGATTTGAGGTGCAAGCCCTTGTTAATGAGTTCTTCTATGTGAGAGAAGTTCGAGGTGAAATCCCTTGATAACGAGTTCTTCTCTGTGAGAGAAGTTCGAAGTGAAATCCCTTGATCATGAGTTCTTCTCAATAAGAGAAGTTCGAGGTGAAATCCCTTGATTCCACCCTTTGGGAGAGCCATGGTGGATGTCATGTGTGCGACTCCATCACAACATCACGTGAGAGAGTTCATGATGATTTTCTTGTACTTGCATTTTTCACTCTCTGGGAGTAGCTATGGTGAACATCACGATGAGGTGACGACATCACATTGAGTGATTCCGTGATGGGCACTTGTACATATTTAGCATACATGGGAGTAGCCATGATGGTTGATATCACGATGAGGTGATATATTTCTTTTCCACATATGGGAGTAGCCATGATGGTTGACATCACGATGAGGCGATGTGTCTTGTATAGCTGGAAGTATTCCTCCCTAACTGAGAGGGAGTGTTGATGTTATAGCGGCTTCGGGAGGTTACGGATGAAGTGATGCAACCCTACCAAGGTGTCTCCTCCCATAATACATATGCAAGATCAAATTAAGATATTCAAATATGAACAATGTGATGAACAATACAAGGAATCAATTAAATATATCTGACCTGGGAAAACAACACCCATGACACATTTTCTCTCGTCTCCTTTTTGTAAAAAGTCCCAACTCTTTCTTATTCATTTGTTATTAAATGCCTCTCTAAAATATCTACGTTGGCTCTCCTCCAGCAAATCTGATATTTTCCACTGCTTTCCTTCTTCTTTCTGCCCAAAAACGGGTTGACTCTACTATTTGGGCGTCCTCTCTGCACTCCAGCTGTCTCTTCTCAGCATTGACGCCCTCCAAAACATTCAATTCGCACCCACCAGGCAGATATTTCTTCTTGTCTTCAATGAACTCACCCACTCCTCTCCTGCCATGACCTCTTCTCTATCAGATATTTTCTTGTCCCTTAAACTTTCACCTACTTCCTTCCACTGCAGCAAGGAGAACCAATAGGGAGGCTCGTTACAAACTCCATAAATGGATACAAGTCTTAATTGACACAACGTTATAATGTTTGTTGGAGAGAGACGTGGTAGGCAGCTCTTATGGCACGAGATAGAGAAGTTTGTGAATGAAATCTGCTGTTAAAATTTATGGTTAAATTAGGAGGTTGAAAACATAATAACATTCATTAAATAGCTGTTATTTCAGAAAGCAATGTATGAATGTGACACTAAATTTTTTCTGTGGCAAGTATAAACATTTATTTTGGAAGTTAAATTCTTTTTTAAAAATAATGTATAAGTGAAAGCCTAAAAGAAATTTTTTAAGTTAAAAGATTGTTCTTTCAAAAGCAATGATTTTGGATGGTAAAGTTGCTCTTTCAAAAACAATGTTGAGATACTTGTTGCAAGTACTTCCTTTAATAGATCACAGCCTTAATAAAGGTGGCACCGAATGCAAAGAGAGGGGAGTCCCCACCGGCAGCAGAAATAAATAACTCTGCAGGGAACTAAACCTTCACAAGCTTCTCTTTGCTTCTTTATATTCCACTCCGTGAGTAAGGTATTCAGATCAGATTTCTAATGAGGATCAATTTCAAGACTCCATCACCATGGCTGCAATCTCTGGACGGCAAGCATGTCTTGATAACAGGTGGATCAAGTGGAATTGGGCTTGCCATTGCTAAAGAGTCTCTCTCTCAAGGATGTTGGAAAGTAATTTCTCCCACATAATGAAAAAGACAAAAGGCAAAAAGACAAAAAATAAATAAATAGAAAGTTTCTAAAGTTTCTAGATAAGTGAGAGGTTTCTAGAAAGAAAGGTTCTAGATGGATTCCGGAAATAGAATGTTGTAGAAGGTTTCTAGATGAGTCAGGAAAGATTGGAAGAATCTAGGCATGTACCAAAGCCCTCTATAAAAAGAGGCATGATGTAACAGAGTTGAGGCAAGCGATCAAATAGGCAAGCAAGTCAAGTGTAATGATCAAGTGATCATGAATGCAGCAGCATTCGTTGTATTGTCTTGTAATCATGTTGTGAATTAATGAAATAGTGCAGCAGCACACAGTTGAGCAATATTTGTGTGATTTATGTTTCTGTGTATGTGTTTGATATAGTGTCTTGTGGATTTGAAATCCACCACCAACAAGTGGTATCAGAGCAGGTTAGATCATCGGATTGAAACTATGCATTGGAGGACCAGAGCAAGGCTCAGTTTGATTAATATTGTTTGCAAATCATGGAGGAGGAATCGTTGTTTAGCTATTGATCTAAGGTTGTCAGGCCATCAGATTATCAGGTTCATGTGAAGATTATCAAGGGTTTGCAATGTTTGCAAGCGGCTGTTGCATAGAAAGATCGAATCGATGCCAGGTTAGATTGCGCAACTGAATGTGCATTGAACCTGTTGAGTTGTGTAAAGGTGCAGAGCTAGGGTTTGTGGTTAATCCTGCGAAGAGAGTTACGGTTATTGTCCGCATTGTCTGAAGGTGGATTCTATGAGAAGAGCGCTAGGTTGCTATGTTATCGGGCTGATTGTGGTCATTGATTCGCTGAAAGACATTGCCAAGTCTAAGCCGCAGCTGTTGAAGGAAATCAAGGTGTTGTCGAAGCAAATAAAAGGAGATATCTGCCAAAATTAAGGGTTTAGTTGCCTGACAGAATCAAAGCCGTCCAAAGAGAGGGTTTGTTGAAACTGCAGAAGCGAGGCTGCCGCCGCCATTTTCCAAGGAGGTTAAGTGCATCAAGGTGCTGTTGATGATCGTTTTGATGCAATCATAACAATAAGTTAAAATTCACATATAATGAACTGAAACTATACTTGAAAGATAAGAAGGAATCATTTGAGATTCAACTAATCCCAAGTCTACAATGGTTCGGTTGGTCAAGTTCAGTTGGTCAATGTGAAGCTGTAATGTTCAAGGGGCCTTACGTAGTTTAGGTTTGTTTGGTGGTTTACTGGACTAAGAATATGCAAAAAGGTCATGAGATATGTCAATACTTTTCATTCCTTTGCATAAAAGTGTTACTGTGCTGCAAGTTTTAGATGGTTTTCTTGAATTTTTTGCAGCTTTCTTCTTTATCTGTTTATGAAAACTGTCTACTTATAGCTTTGTTATGCATGCTTCTTCAAATTTGAGACAATTTCCTTTAGATTTCTACGTTTTCAGCTAAATATTCAGATGGGTTGGGAAAAGTTAGAAAGATCTAATCTATACCTCATTTAATCTACCGAAGGATCTAATTGTTTCTGTTATGCACTATGTAAATACCACAGTAATTTGATCAAATCCACAGTAAAAACTTTAAATGCAAGTTCTGAGCATTTTCACAAACATACATTTGAAATTGCAAGCTCTCAAAGAAAAGAATTTCAAAACACAAAGAAGAGCAGGAGAACACTCAGAAGATAGATGCAGAACTCTAGATTCTATTGTATTAGAAACGAATAGTCATACATGATTTACAATGTAGGAATGACTCTTAGTTTCATTGATCATACTACAGAGAACTTACAAGCTTTACAGATACAGTAAGGCAGCCAGACATTCCACGCGCACCTTACTGCAGACGAACAGGCGACCTCCTTCTTCTACTTCTAAACTATGCTAACTTGCTGTATGTTCCTAAAAGAAAAATCTTGTTGTAACCCTTGTTGTTTTCCTAAAATCCCTGTTGTAAAGTATTACAGTGTAGAGAGGCACAATATAAAGACATTCTGATTGTCCTCACTACAGCAAGAAACCTAACTGAACCCCTAGTTCAAACCCCTGGTTACAGCAATCAATACAGGTGAACCAGCTCTTCAAAATATATCTGAGCAGTGTCAAATCTGGGCGAAATATTGCCCCTTCTAAGAAGTTCCGGCAGCTCAGCAATAACTCTTGTTTGTCTGTTGTAGTAATACTCTCAGCTGCAACCTTGTTCTTCACTTGAATGGCCTTGACTTTTTCGCACTTCGTCCTTATCTTCCTGCTCCTGAGATCGGATTTCCTTCCTTCATGAGGTCACTGTGTTGACTTTCTAGCTGCTTCCTCAACTGCAAGCCTGCAAGACAAGACAAGCAATAAGTATTTCATTTATCACATAAACAGCAGGAAATTAAAATAATCGTTTAAATCCAGGTGACTGCGCAAAATCGTGGAAATCGGATCCAGAATACTCTCAAAACGCGTTCAAAACGCATACAGACCGCTCAAAACCCATCGGGTCAACCATCGCTGACCGAAAAAAAATGCCACGGGCGCCAAAAAAAATGGTTTAAAACTCCACCGCTTCATTTCCTGCCCATCGGCATGACTATCGCTATCGGCGTGTCAAAAAACATGTTGGCCGATATTCTCTATTTGGCCGATGTTCACTTCATCTACATGATATTTTGGAAATATGATGCTCTCCCTTCTGAAGGTCTAGATGACGTCATCAGGATGTTTCGCTTCTGTGTATTGGGAAAAAGAACAACATCATCATGTTGAAGGAGAATAGGAGGATATGGAATATGATCCTGCTGCTGAGGAAAGGAAAATGATGGTGACGTCATCGTCATATTCGGGCTTCATTAAAATGCAAAAGATGACGTCATCATCATGTTCAATTAAGATCAGGGGATAATTGTGATATCGGGTCACCTAAGGAGCATGATCAGGATGATGAATGTAATACGACCCTTTTGCGGCCAAGGTGACCCTCTCAAAAGATCAGGATGATGATGATCATCAGGATATTTGGGACTTTTGTCGAACATAGAATAAGACGTCATCATCATATTCGCGAACCGGATCGTGTTTTGGAAAATATCCTGCCGAAGGGAAATGTGATGATGATGATCATCAGGATATTTGCTTCTTCGTTTATCAGATCGGGATAATGTCATCATGATATCTGGGGCCTTTGTTAAACTTAGAACATGACGTCATCAGGATGTTTCGCTAACCGGATCATGTTTTGGAAAAATATCCTGCCGAAGGGAAATGTGATGATGATGATCATCACGATATTTGCAAAAGGTCATTCTTTCTCGGCAGGAGGACTTTACGAAATATCGGGTAGACAAACAAGGTCATGATGATCTTGACAACAGGACAGGATAAAAAATATGATGATCCTCCTCATCGAATATCATGATGACGTCATCATCATATTTCGTCTTCGGAGCATAAGGATGAGTTGAGGTCATCATCAGGTTAGCGCTAGGGTGATATTCAAAATATGATCATGCTGTTGAGGAATGGAATATCACCTTCCTTAAAAGATAGGGTGATCATCATGATATTGCAAAAAGGAGATCAGGAGGATGAAGACGTCATCATCATCTCAGCGAACTTCGGCAAATATCAGGATGATGACCCTCCGATAGGATTTTAACATGCGCATGCAAATATGCCGATGGTGGATTTTCTAAGTTAGGGTGATCTTATAATATCAGCATGATATATGATATCGGGTAATGTTAAAATATCAGCATGATGCTCGCGATACAAAAGACCGCTCGACGGGGAAAACTTACTATGACTTAAAGTTGACGTCCAGATATTTGAACCTCAGGATATTATCGGGGGGGCATTTCAAATATGATGATGATGTCTTCATACAGCAAAATCGAGTTTATATAATATGACCCTCCTAAAATTATGATGCTCACGATGCGCATAAGGCCATTTGACGGGTAAAGGGCACTACCACCTAAGATTGACGTCCGGATATTACGACTGCATGATTTTTATCGGGTGATAGACCAAGATCGTGATGACCTTGACAACATGAAAAAAAACATGATGATCACTTGCGATTATCAGGTTTGACCAAAACTTTGACTGTGCATAACTTCCACATATGGATGAATTTTCTAGTGAAGTAAAAGGCAAACCTGCATGGAATTTTAAGCTCTTTCTAAATATGAGGTCACAAAAACAAAATATGAACTTTGACAAACTGACCTCATGATGATGACCAACCTCATCCTGACCTTCATGATGATGATGCACCTGACTCATTTTTACCAAACCGCCAGAAAGCAGACAAACACAAGCAGAAGTAAAAAGCAAAACATCAGCAGGGGTCCCCATTTTGCTAAGGAGCATAATGGGGCGTGTTGTGAACATCACAACAACTAGCAACCAAAACAAAACAATTAAATTCAGAGTGTTCAAGGAAACTAGATGAAATGAACTCATAACTTCCAACTATCTTTCCTGCAAATTACTATTCAGCTTGAGACTCAAAGTATTCAATAAAGATGCATGAATTTTCATTTTTAGTTTAGTTGTGTGCACGTGATTAATTATCCTCATCTTGAAGATCGGTTGAACAAACCAGTGACTGACATTAGCCTACATAGGTGAGGATATTCCCTCATAGCCGACCGGATAGAGCCTTGCTGCCAGCGAGCGTCTATAGCCCCAGCAAGGTTATCGTTACAATTCTCCTAAGTAGAGCCCCACTGCCAGCGAGCATCCATAGCGCCGGTAGAGTTACTTAGATGGCTTAATCTAGATTTTCAGTATAATCCGCTTTATTTATTTATTTATTTATTTTTTGTTTTCTAATTTTGAAAGATTTCATAAGATATAGCAATCTATAACTTCATGGTGCAAGGAGTGGACACTTGCTGAAATTAAACTGAGAATTGTAATGGTAGCAAGGGTGACCTCTGATTTTTCACCTAATATCTACACTGGTAAGTTCAACAAACCCAAGGATTTTAGGTGTGTCATCGTGAGAAACCTGCTTCGAATTCTCAATCACATTTATTGAATACAAAACTTCAGAAGATGAACAACTCTCTACATTCATGACAGTGACAAATTATGTGTAAATTGCAAATGGTTAACCTGAATATCCTAAATTTTATACTGTTTTGAATGGTTGCTAGTTTTGCTCCTTAATACTCTAAAGTAAAATAAAGATCCCTGCTGAGGAGACAACAAACAAACCAAACAAACAGGCTGTACAAACAACACAACAAAAGAAAAAATTGTACAAACAAAAAGAAACAAAAAGCAAAAACAAACAGAGGACAAGCTATACAAACAGCCAACACAAAAGAAAACAGCAAAAGAAGAACTGTACATTATCTACAGCACTTTACATTAAGAAAAAGGGACTGCCCCCCTTTTACCTCAAGCCTGGAAGTAGTGTTTCAAATGCTGGCCATTAACTGGTAATGGCACATCTTCTCCAGTCAAGGTCTTAAGTCTAAAGGTGTTATCTCCTATTATTTCTGAGACTTGTAATGGACCTAGCCATAATTTATCGAATTTTCCATGGCTTCCTTTCTTTTCATGTGCTTTGTCCCAGCACAACACTAAGTCTGATATCCTAAATGTTTTGATTCTTGCCCTTTTGTCAAACCACCTCTTAACAACCGCTTGGTGTTTGGCAAACTTCTCGAGGGCTTGACCTCTTTTCTCCTCTAGTTGTAACATTTGCACTATTCTGGCTTCCCTATGGTTATCAAAGCCTAGATATTCATTGGCAAACTTCCAGGTTGGTATTCTCAGATTAACTGGAAGTATGGGATCAGTCCCATAAACTAAGTGATAAGGTGTGCTACCTAAAGCTGTTTTAAACTTGGTCCTGTCTACCCATAATGCATATCTTAACAGAGTATTCCACTCTCTAGGACTTTTGGCAATTAACCTCTTGATTATGTCTAATAAAATTTTGTTTGTTGATTCAGCCAGTCCATTACCTTGAGGGTAATAATTCGAAGAAAACCTTAGAATAATCCCATATTCAAATGCCCATTTAGAAAATTTTAAAGAAGAGAAAGCAGGGCCGTTATCACATACCAATGAATAGGGCATTCCAAACCTGGTGATAATGTTTTCTTCAAGGAACTTGATAACTACCTCAGTTGTGGAAAACTTGCAGCAGGTGGCCTCAGTCCACCTTGTACAATAGTCTGTTACCGTCAATATAAATTTGTGTCCTACAGAAGATGGGGGATTGATGACTCCGATAAAATCCAAGCCCCACTGTGCAAACGGTCTGGATTCGATCACAGGTTGCAGTGGATTGGCTGGATTTTTTCCTTTGTCTGCTGCAGTCTGACAGGTGTGGCAACTTCTGATGTGACTCTTAGTATCTTTGAACATAGTGGGCCAGTAATAGCCCGCCCTCAGTATTTTGTGTGTTGTAGCTAAATGGGAACCATGACCAGTTCCGTACTTGTCATGTAGTTCTGTCAACACTCTATTAGCTTCAGTTCTGTTTATGCATCTCAGATAAATTCCATCATGGTTCTTCCTGAATAGAAGACCTCCTTGCACCATATAATTTTGTGCCTTAATCTTCAAAGCTCTCCTCTGAGAAGCCTTCATCTTGCTTGGGTACTTTCCAGCTATCAGGAAGGTGCTTAAATCATCGTACTAGCCTGATGCGTCTTGGGAATTCAATACATATTGTTGTTTTATCAGATTTGGATCCATGTTTGCTATTGTCTGCACCAACGCCTGCCCTCTGACCAGCTTTGCGGGAATGATCTCCATGTCAAATTCTTGCAGTGTGGTGATCCATTTGGCTCTTTTTTCTCCAGGATCATTTTGCATCAGCAACATTTTTACTACTGCGTCTGGTACTATGGCTTTAATCTGGCTGCGCAGAATATAGTGTCTAAATTTTTTCACAGCCTTCACTAATGCGAATGCCTATCTTTCGATATCTAGATATCTCAGCTGTGCATCCTTCAGAGGCGCACTCATAAACGCTATGGGCCTCTCTCCATTATTTTCACCTTTCTGTGTCAAGGCAGCCGCGACAGAATGAGAAGATGCAAAGGAGTAGATGTAAAACGGGCTTATGTAGTCTGGACTTGCCAATACAGGGGCATTAGAAATTGCCTCCTTGATATCTTCAAATGCGGCTTTGGCCACTGGCGTCCATTCTATCTGTGCATCTTTCTTCAACATGGCATTCAACGGCTGCACGATCTCTGCAAAACCTGTTATAAACTTCCGAACAAAGTTAATTTTACCAAAAAATGATTTCAATTCTTTCCTACTGTTTGGTGTTTGCAAATTTTTTATGGATTCTATTCTATCCGGATCAATTGAAATTCTATTTTCAGAAATGACATGGCCTAATAATTTTCCTTCAGTTACGCCAAATATACATTTCTTAGGATTAAGGGAAATCCCATACCTTTCACATCGCTGGAGTACTTTTCTGAGGTCCTCAGCGTGGGTGGATGCATCCTTGGAATATACAGTTAAATCATCCATATACACAACAATGCATTTACCTGATAATCCATGAAATGCAACGTCCATGGCCCTCTGAAAAGTGGCACCTGCATTGATCAGACCAAAAGGCATTCTTCTATACACATAATTTCCCCATTTGCAAGTGAAGGTGGTTTTTAGTCTATCTTCTCTGTCAATTAAGACCTAATTATAACCTGAAAAACCATCTAAAAATGACATCATCTTTGCGCCATTTACTGCTTGCAGTACTTCGTCTATTGGGGGCAAAGGATAATTATCCTTTTCAGAAGCCTTGTTTAAATTTCTAAAGTCTACGCACAACCTGATGTCTCCGTTTTTCTTCCTCACTGGTACTAAGTTAGCTACCCAGACAGAATGTCTGACTGGGAAAATTATTCGAGCGGACAGTAATTTTTTAACTTCCTCAAAGATTAAAGGCTCTAGAATGGCATTTACGGGCCTCTGTTTCTGCCTAAATGGTTTGACTTCTTTTCTTAAAGGTATTACGTGAGTTATGATGGACTCATCAAATGTTTTCAAGTCTTCATAAGTCCATGCTATGACATGTTTATATTCTTTCAGAACATCCAGAACCTCTTTTCTAATTTTCTCAGAGCAAGCTTTCCCAATTAGTACATTTTGCGGATTTAGCTCAGTCCCTAAGTTATGTAAATCACACCTACCCCCTTCTGTTTTGGGTAAGTCTTTCTGTCTTATTACTCCGTCGAAGTCAAAGATGTGTTCTAATTCAATTACTCCTTTTGGCAAGAAGTTGCTCTTTAAGTTGATCATATCTTCTTCGTCCCATGTTACTTCAGGCCTTTCTTGTTCATCAATGATTTGGGCCTCAAATGCCTCATTACAAGTCAGAAAATTAATAATTTGCTGATCCTCTCCAAATACCTGAAAGTGTGTAACGTTGTCTGGTATACTGGGCACGTTAACTAGCTCAACAGCAAATCGTCTTAATCCTGACAGTGCCAATGGTTCTAATGTACTAGCAGCAACTGCTAACGCATCTGGCCTGTGGTTCAGCTCTCTAGGAATGTGCTCTATGTTAAAAGCATCAAACGAATCCATTAAACTCCATACTCTATGTCTGTAACTAATCATTTTCTTATAATTGCAGGCATATAGTTTCCTCACTTGTCTGACTACTAATTCAGAGTCTGAAAATACTCTGATGGTTTTTACCCCTTTCTTGATGGCCATGACAAGTCCCAAAATTAGGGCCTCATATTCAGCAATATTGTTAGTGCAGGAAAATTGTAATCTATATGCTGCCAAATGTGATTTACCTTGAGGATTTATGAGTTCAATACCGGCACCTGCGCCCTGTTTTGATTTGGACCCATCACATTTTAACGTCCACATGCCATCTTTACTTTTCTAATCTTTTACCTTGGCATACTTTGTCCCTTTTATTGCCTGTGGGGTGTTATCTTGTTTATTCATGGGTTTTTCCGTTTGGTTATCTTGCATATGTGTGTTTTTAGTTTGCAACTCAGAAAGATAACTACCCTTGTCCTCTATTTCTTTCCCTAAATCTGGAATCAAGGCATCTATATTATCCTGAACATATCTCTGTGTTGGATCAGGATGCTCATCTTTCTCTTGTGACTCTACCCTCCCTATGCATTTTTTGTATTCATATTCAATGATGTCTTTGAATATTTCACAATTCTCCTCAGAATGTTGCCTATCATGGACTCTACACCTATTTTTATATAACTTACATTGGACTGGGAGATTGTGTGTAACGCACTCTTCCACCTCTCGTCTAATGGCACGACCAAATTTGTCTATTGCATTGTTTTCCTCATCTGAAGAATTTCTGTTAGACTCAATGAATAGTGCCGTTCTATTGCTGACACACTTCTTTCTAATATTTAACATCATAATTTCTTCAATCTGCATCCCATTGTTGGTAATTCTATAGACACCTGGTTCAACATCAGCATATAATATTTCATTAGTTCGATTATACTCTGTTATCATATGTTTCATTCTGGGCTCTGCCTCTATTCTGATCTGGTTTGGGATGCCTCTCCACGGTAACCACATGTGTGAAAAGTCAGTAGCCATATATCCGTTTAATGTCTTGGACCAATCCCTACTTAGCAACATTCCATAATTTACGGGTATATCCACTACTTGAATGTCAATGATTTGGCTTACCCTAGGGTCTGAAGCTAATTGCACTTGTATGTACATGAGTTCTCCTATCACGCTAACCTCGGTCTTATCTAATTGCGTGACAACCTTGGCAGATTTGGTGGGAGTCAGCCCGAGAGTTTTACATATTCCTAAGGGCATTACGTTGGCTAAAGCACCAGAATCTACCATGCAGTTGTGTATATTCTTCCCACACAACCTAACAGTTAACAAGAAAGGTTGAGTATCCCTCTTATCTGCATGTATTACCACATTTGTATTGGAAGGCTGCTCAACTTTCTTACCCTTCTCCTTAGGTGGTGAATCACTATTAGGAACAGTTATATCAGCAGACACCTTGTTTGTTATGGATGTATCCAGGGATTTTAAGAAAGCATTTCTGATCCCTGGGGTCTTCAATAATTCATTTAGAGGTATACTGACATTAATTTTCTTTATTTCCTCTGATAAGTAATTCATTAATCTTGTTGTCTCTATTGCTTCTGTCTTACTTGTTTGATCCTTTTGCACTGTTGTTCCATTATTTGTGTGCTGACTAGCTTTAAGTATGGCAGGATTGTTGCTAGCATTCTGATCTGGGGGTGTATTGATGTTATTCGGAGGAGTGGAAGTGGTGAAAGGTCCTCCCGACCTAGGGTTGTTCCTCAAATTGTAGGTGTGGCTTTTATTTGTCTGTTGAAAGGCCTGTACCTCTTCTGTTTCATTTAATATCTCATTTTCAGATTCAAAAGGAAACTGAAAAGCATTTAACACAAAGGCTGATTCAGGATAAAGACTTTCACAACAGTATGGTTCATCCTCTTTCTCTTCTGCAGTTGCAAAGGTAAACGTTTCTAAGACTAATGCTGTGTCATATTCTGAGGGTACTACCTCATTACCCTTAGGAATGAGAAATTCAGAGGTAGGAGGCTGTACATCTATGTTGAAAATACTAGCTGCCAAGTGGAACTGTGGACAGTCGTGCTCAGCATGGGCATTGGTATTGTGAAATCTGCACCAATTTTTGGGTGCTGTACTGGCCATTTGTATGCTAGTTGTTTGTTTTGCACCATGATTATCTGTATTCTCAAAAGGAGAAGCCAGAGTACCGTTGTTGGGCCCAGTGTTCCATGTCTTGGGTGGCCTAGGTTGATTCTGATTTTTGTTATTATTGCCCCAGGTCCTATTATCTATCACTGGCCCCCTATTTTGCATTGGTTGCCCCTGACTGGGGCCTTGATGCTGATTGTAGCTTTGGTTCTGATTGTACTGCTGATTTTGATTGAGACTATAATTCTGATTTTGGCCTTGGTTGTGATTTTGATGTGGATTGTAGTTTTGGTTGCTTCTTCCATAGAGGTTCTCATTTCTTAGCTGTGTCACTTCGGTTGTTAATCTTTTCAAATGTGCAGTAATCTCTTTGATTTCTTCCCTATCCTCTTGTGCTTTTGCCACAGTTACATCCCTAGGAAGTTGGAAGAAAGGCTGACCATTATTTTGACTGTTATTGGAAGTACTAGCCGTGTAAGGAGTTATAACTTGGATTGGAGTAGGATTATACACAGGTGTGTAAGAAGGAACCGGATTTACTAGTGGAGCATGCTGCACAGGGACTCCATTCCATGGGTGTGCCTGATTCTGCACCCCAAAATTTCCTCCATTGACAAATGGACTATAAGTTGTATGCCTCATTTCTTGGTTCACTGAGGCTGCCTCTTTATAGGCTTTGGATATTGAATCTATGTCAGGTTTTCTTTTGACAAACATGGCGGTTAAAGGATCCAAGGCAGCATAGCACATAGCCAACAAGGGAGCATCATCTATGGTATAAGGGGCTACCAGCCTAGAATAGGCCTTTTGAAATCTGTCATTGAAATTATCAATTAGCTCTCCCTCACCTCGTTTTATAGCAGCCAATTTATGATACAAAGCGCAAGGGTCAATGGGTCCTCTAAATCTTGACAGAAATGCTTCTTCCATAAGTGCCCAGGAAGAAATGTAACCATTGGGTAAGTTTACGTACCAGCTAGAGGCCTGCTCATTAAAGGTGTAAGGAAACAATCTACACACAACATCCTCGTGCTCTAACATAGCCCTAAAACATGCTTCCTTAAATATTCTAATATGATCTTCTGGGTCCTGATGCAACTGGTATTTGGGACATATCTTTTCCAGATTTTTTGGCATCTCATGATAATCATTGAAGAGTATGGGAGAATTGACATCGAAATAAGCCATTGCAGGTGTTTGAGCTTGACTTGAACTTGCAGGAATACCTGGATTGATTGGCGGATTAGGATTTAGAGAAGGATTGAGACCTCCAGGAGTGCCTGAACCAAGATTTAAAGATCTGAACAGTGATCTATCAGGACTTACAATACTACGTATGTTAAAAGGTGACCCAGGAGGTGTTCCAGATGAACTTCCCGCTTGCGATATCTTTGGATTCCAAATTAAAGGGCTTTTACTTCACCTTGTATCAGGTAGTTGCACAAATATATCTCCTGAACTAGATCTAGACCTAGTCACTCTATTACTGTCGTTAGCCAGTTTGAAATGAAACCTAACTCAGGAAGGCCCTCCTTCTAGCGCCAGAAAACTGTTGATGATCGTTTTGATGCAATCATAACAATAAGTTAAAATTCACATATAATGAACTGAAACTATACTTGAAAGATAAGAAGGAATCATTTGAGATTCAACTAATCCCAAGTCTACAATGGTTCGATTGGTCAAGTTCAGTTGGTCAATGTGAAGCTGTAATGTTCAAGGGGCCTTACGTAGTTTAGGTTTGTTTGGTGGTTTACTGGACTAAGAATATGCAAAAATGTCATGAGATATGTCAATACTTTTCATTCCTTTGCATAAAAGTGTTACTATGCTGCAAGTTTTAGATGGTTTTCTTGAATTTTTTGTAGCTTTCTTCTTTATCTGTTTATGAAAACTGTCTACTTATAGCTCTATTATGCATGCTTCTTCAAATTTGAGACAATTTCCTTTAGATTTCTACGTTTTCAGCTAAATATTCAGATGGGTTGGGAAAAGTTAGAAAGATCTAATCTATACCTCATTTAATCTACCGAAGGATCTAATTGTTTCTGTTATGCACTATGTAAATACCACAGTAATTTGATCAAATCCACAGTAAAAACCTTAAATGCAAGTTCTGAGCATTTTCACAAATATACATTTAAAATTGCAAGCTCTCAAAGAAAAGAATTTCAAAACACAAAGAAGAGCAGGAGAACACTCAGAAGATAGATGCAGAACTCCAGATTCTATTGTATTAGAAACGAATAGTCATACATGATTTACAATGTAGGAATGACTCTTAGTTTCATTGATCATACTAAAGAGAACTTACAAGCTTTACAGATACAGTAAGGCAGCTAGACATTCCACGCGCACCTTACTGCAGACGAACAGGCGACCTCCTTCTTCTACTTCTAAACTATGCTAACTTGCTGTATGTTCCTAAAAGAAAAATCCTGTTGTAACCCTTGTTGTTTTCCTAAAATCCTTGTTGTAAAGTATTACAGTGTAGAGAGGCACAATATAAAGACATTCTGATTGTCCTCACTACAGCAAGAAACCTAACTGAAACCCTGGTTCAAACCCCTGGTTACAGCAATAAATACAGGTGAACCAGCTCTTCAAAATATCTCTGAGCAGTGTCAAATCTGGGCGAAATATTGCCCCTTCTAAGAAGTTCCGGTAGCTCAGCAATAACTCTTGTTTGTCTGTTGTAGTAATACTCTCAGTTGCAACCTTGTTCTTCACTTGAATGGCCTTGACTTTTTCACACTTCGTCCTTATCTTCCTGCTCCTGAGATCGGATTTCCTTCCTTCATGAGGTCACTGTGTTGACTTTCCAGCTGCTTCCTCAACTGCAAGCCTGCAAGACAAGACAAGCAATAAGTATTTCATTTATCACATAAACAACAGGAAATTAAAATAATCGTTTAAATCCAGGTGACTGCACAAAATCGTGGAAATCGGATCCAGAATACTCTCAAAACGCTTTCAAAACGCATACAGACCACTCAAAACCCATCGGGTCAACCATCGCTGACCGAAAAAAAAATGCCACGGGCACCAAAAAAAATGGTTTAAAACTCCACCGCTTCATTTCCCGCCCATCGGCATGACTATCGCTATCGGCGTGTCAAAAAACATGTTGGCCGATATTCTCTATTTGGCCGATGTTCACTTCATCTGCATGATATTTTGGAAATATGATGCTCTCCCTTTTGAAGGTCCAGATGACATCATCAGGATGTTTCGCTTCTGTGTATTGGGGAAAAGAACAACATCATCATGTTGAAGGAGAATAGGAGGATATGGAATATGATCCTGCTGCTGAGGAAAGGAAAATGATGGTGACGTCATCGTCATATTCGGGCTTCATTAAAATGCAAAAGATGACGTCATCATCATGTTCAGTTAAGATCAGGGGATAATTGTGATATCGGGTCACCTAAGGAGCATGATCAGGATGATGAATGTAATACGACCCTTTTGCGGCCAAGGCGACCCTCTCGAAAGATCAGGATGATGATGATCATCAGGATATTTGGGACTTTTGTCGAACATAGAATAAGACGTCATCATCATATTTGCGAACCGGATCGTGTTTTGGAAAATATCCTGCCGAAAGGAAATGTGATGATGATGATCATCAGGATATTTGCTTCTTCGTTTATCAGATCGGGATGACGTCATCATGATATCTGGGGCCTTTGTTAAACTTAGAACATGACGTCATCAGGATGTTTCGCTAACCGGAACATGTTTTGGAAAAATATCCTGCCGAAGGGAAATGTGATGATGATGATCATCAGGATATTTGCAAAAGGTCATTCTTTCTCAGCAAGAGGACTTTACGAAATATCAGGTAGATAAACAAGGTCATGATGATCTTGACAACAGGACAGGATAAAAAATATGATGATCCTCCTCATCGAATATCATGATGACGTCATCATCATATTTCGTCTTCGGAGCATAAGGATGAGTTGAGGTCATCATCAGGTTAGCGCTAGGGTGATATTCAAAATATGATCATGCTGTTGAGGAATGGAATATCACCTTCCTTAAAAGATAGGGTGATCATCATGATATTGCAAAAAGGAGATCAGGAGGATGAAGACGTCATCATCATCTCAGCGAACTTCGGCAAATATCAGGATGATGACCCTCCGATAGGATTTTAACATGCGCATGCAAATATGCCGATGGTGGATTTTCTAAGTCAGGGTGATCTTATAATATCAGCATGATATTATGATATCGGGTAATGTTAAAATATCAGCATGATGCTCGCGATACAAAAGACCGCTCGACGGGGAAAACTTACTATGACTTAAAGTTGACGTCCGGATATTTGAACCTCAGGATATTATCGGGGGGGCGTTTCAAATATGATGATGATGTCTTCATACAGCAAAACCGAGTTTATATAATATGACCCTCCTAAAATCATGATGCTCACGATGCGCATAAGGCCATTTGACGGGTAAAGGGCACTACCACCTAAGATTGACGTCCAGATATTGCGACTGCATGATTTTTATCGGGTGATAGACCAAGATCATGATGACCTTGACAACATGAAAAAAAACATGATGATCACTTGCGATTATCAGGTTTGACCAAAACTTTGACTGTGCATAACTTCCACATATGGACGAATTTTCAAGTGAAGTAAAAGGCAAACCTGCATGGAATTTCAAGCTCTTTCTAAATATGAGGTCACAGAAACAAAATATGAACTTTGACAAACTGACCTCATGATGATGACCAACCTCATCCTGACCTTCATGATGATGATGCACCTGACTCATTTTTACCAAACCGCCAAAAAGCAGACAAACACAAGCAGAAGCAAAAAGCAAAACATCAGCAGGGGTCCCCATTTTGCTAAGGAGCATAATGGGGCGTGTTGTGAACATCACAACAGGTGCCAGAGTCAATAAATGAATTACTGAAGGAGATCAAGTTTAAGCACTACATGTGGAGAGCGAGCCAAGAAAGAATCGAAGTAGCCAAGATAAGTTTTTAAAATCACAGAAGACCTTGGTATACCGCAGGAGGAAAAGAAAAAAGGAAATCGCTGCAAGCTGCTTCTGATGATCATTATTTTTGAGACCAGATTTGGAGAAATCACAGAAATTGGAGCCGTGTATGATGTAAACCGCTGCCAACAAAGGAGTCAGACAAAGTAAGGGTTTAGATCACAGCCACAACAAAGCTGTCAAAGTTTTTTGTAAAACCGTAGCCAGTGATAGTCTTAGGAAGGAGACACAAGAGTTACGTAGAAAATTTCAGAAGGTAATTGAGTATAGAAGAGATTGATTTGTTCCGCAGAGGTCACCGTTCCAAGAGGAAGCCGTTGATAGATCACATATTTAGAGATTTTTTGTTCACTGTGATGGTGGAAGATTAAGCCCTGAAGCCGCAGGGAGGGGATCAGCCCATCTAGATTCGCCAAAGGACTGAAGATAGTTTGCAGTCAAAGGTGAAGTGAGGCACACGAAGCTGCTAAACGAAGAATAAATCAACAATTTCAGCAAAGAGCAGTAGTCTGAGGTAAGTTAATCATTTAATTTTTCAAATGGGAAAAGCTAAAAGAGAGAAGACAGAAAATGATTTTTAAAAAGAAAGAGATGATTGGGAAAAGAAAAGAAAAGAATTATTAAGGGATTTAAAGCAGGTTACAATAGAGAAAATAGGACATGAGATAAAAATTTATGATCTTAAAATTGAATTAATTAATCTTCAAGAAGAGTTAAAAGAAAGATTGAAATCATTTGATGAGATTAAACAGAGGAATAAAGAATTAGAAAAAAATAATAAGAAATTGGAAGAGGAGAACAGTTTACAAAAAGATGAGATGTCAAGGTTGAAAGAAGAAATATCAAAGTTGAAAGACGAGAATGAATGTTTGAGGACAAAACTGTTACCTTGTGATGTCTCATGTGATACAAATGATTTATGTGATGTAGCTGAAGATAAAGAATGCAAGGTTGAAGAGGTTGGAACAGCAAAATTTGCATGTTGTGATATTATTGATGAAGAATGTAAAGCTAAAGATGATAAGTTGTTTGAATCTAAAAATCATGTTAATTGTAATAAAGAGAATGTTGGTTTTAATATAATAAAGAAGATGGGTTATAAAGGACAAGGTTTAGGCAAGTATGGACAAGGAATGAAGGAGCCCATTGAGCCAATAGTGAGGCCAAAGTATGTAGGTCTTGGATATGGAAAAATGGATCATATTACAGGGACAAACAAATTGGTTAAAGAAAAGAGGATCATGCAATGTTCTCATTGTCATAGGCAAGGACATACAATGGAAAAGTGTTGGGATCTACATCCATGTAGCAATTGTGGATTGAGAAATCATTCAAAAAAGATGTGTTGGCAAAGACAGTGGAAAGATGAATCTATGAAGGATTGCATGAAAATGGATTGTGGATGGAGTTATGGATCAAGTTGGCAACAAATTATAGGTATGCTGAAAAGTTTGTTTAAGTATAGATCTTCATTTGTGAAAGATGATAACAAGCAGGAAAAGTTTGAAGGATTGAGGCATCATGCAAAGTTGAAAGATATAGATAGTAAGTGGACTTCCAGTTTGTTATTCTAAATATTTCAAGGATTGAATGACTGCTGCAGCAGTGGGTGAGAGTTGAAGATCAGCAGATCGTGAAGATGATTTGAAGATATCTTGCAAGCAAAGGTCACCAGAATTGAAAGACAAAGATTTGGAAGATAAATTTGGAATGATAGGTGGTAGAAATTAAGGGGGAGTGTTGGAAAGTAATTTCTCCCACATAATGAAAAAGACAAAAGGCAAAAAGACAAAAAATAAATAAATAGAAAGTTTCTAAAGTTTCTAGATAAGTGAGAGGTTTCTAGAAAGAAAGGTTCTAGATGGATTCCAGAAATAGAATGTTGTAGAAGGTTTCTAGATGAGTCAGGAAAGATTGGAAGAATCTAGGCATGTACCAAAGCCCTCTATAAAAAGAGGCATGATGTAACAGAGTTGAGGCAAGCGATCAAATAGGCAAGCAAGTCAAGTGTAATGATCAAGTGATCATGAATGCAGCAGCATTCGTTGTATTGTCTTGTAATCATGTTGTGAATTAATGAAATAGTGCAGCAGCACACAGTTGAGCAATATTTGTGTGATTTATGTTTCTGTGTATGTGTTTGATATAGTGTCTTGTGGATTTGAAATCCACCACCAACAAAGGAGCATTCATTACAATTGTAGCCAGAAGCTCCTCCAAATTGGAGAAAGCAGCAGAAAATCTTGCCAAAGATGGTGGTACCAAACATAAAATATCAACCAAGGTATGACTTATTCCTTCATTTTACGCTTATCTAAAGACTTAGAAATCTTGATGTCTAATCTGATTTTATTTTTCAGTAGGTTGCAGATGTAGGTGTGTACGAAACTTTGGCAAAGGCAATAAAGGAATCTTTTGAATGGAGGGCAGTTGATGTGCTGGTGTGCAATGCAGCTGCAGCAAAAGTTGTTCTTCTGGACGAGGCCAGGATTGAAGATCTGCATGCCATTATTCAGACTAACTTGACAGGGATTGTGAACACTCTGCGTATTGGGATTCCATTGATGAAGCAGAGGAGTGCCCAAACACCCATGTCCATTGTTCTCATGAGTTCCCAGGCAGGACTGGTATGTATTGGTAAAACTTTTTGTATGCTTATTACTCAGAAGTTTTTAGACTTCATCATGGACTTATACGCAGCTTCATTCCATAAATTGTGATTGTCAGTTCAAAGTCCTAGTTAAGGCCAAAGCAATGTGAAGTCAGCCTATAGATTATGGCTATTATAATAGGATTTATATGTAAGCCAAGAAAGCATGTGTTTTGAGGATGTTTAACCTTTTTATCATTGTATTTTTTATTTCCCTTTCTATATTATCATATATACAAACAAGTTATCAACTTTTCACACTTAATTAGTTTGTTGATCGTTTGTTCAAGAATATTTTTTTTACGTTGTGTGTTATTCTTTTGGCAGTCCGCGTTGTATGGTCATTCTGTGTATCCTGCAACCAAACATGCTCTAAAAGGACTTGGAGAAACTCTCAAGCTTGAATTGATGCCTTATAACATCCGACTTAGCATGGTCTTTCCAGGGTTTGTGAAAACCCCCATTCTTGGTGACCATAAGTAGCTCCAATTTCGTCTTAATGGGAATAGCCTTAAATTTTATTACTATCTAGAGCTTGTATTAGATATAAATAAAGAAGTTTTTCTTTATGAATGTTTATGAAAGGGATGTCTGTATCATGATCCCTATTTGCTCATGTCGACTATGCTCGAGATCTTTTGAGATTTGTCTGTATATAAGATTTTTCAGGCTTCCACAATCCATAATTAGTTAAAAAGGCTTCTCTAACAATACCTATAATACATTTTTGAACTACTATTTTTGTTTCGGATCATATTATTTATCCATTATCAAGATAAGGATGTGTTTTACATTGCAAGATAAGAGCTCCTTCATCTGCAACGTAATCCTCATTCAAATTAGATAGCACACTAACATCTATGAAATTCCCAACTGAATCTTTAAAAGCCTTTCATACTCATGTATGTGCATCTCTGAGGTTTTAGAGAAATATCTTGGGCATGCTAGCAATCAAACAAATAATTAATGTAGAAAGTAGTGTGCAAGCTTTCTTTCTTTTTCATGGTTGTTACTGTTTTCTTACATTAACAAATTATATAGGTGGCTTGGAAGATGAAAGAGATGCAATGCGGATGATTAAGGCAACAACTCTCTATAACCGAAGTCAAGCAGAGACAGCTGAGCATGTTGCAAAATATACATTAGAATCAACAAAGAATGGAACCTTTCTTGTCACAAGCCAATTCACTGGTCTTGCGTTATCCACATTCTCTCGCGGACCTATGCCTGCAGACTCATTTGGAAGGGCTTTGGTTGAATTGATATTATATATTCCTATTAGAATCTTCAGCTTCTTCGCTGCTTGTTATGTCTATTACGTTATAGAACATAGAAATAATAAGAAATTATGTTAGAATGTTTCATTTCAGAAGAAAAACTAAACGTAAAATTTATGTGTTTTTTATTGTAAAACAAAGTATTGTTACATTTTTGTTAAATGGGTTGAGTTTAATTGGTGAAAGTATTGGGTTCTTTTTGTGGAAACCCAAGTTCAAATCCCCATGTTGACATCTAAGGTAGAATTCCAAGTGGATGCTCTTGGACTTTCTTTGTGGCTTCTAAGTTGAATAAAGGTGATTATGTTTAATAAAGTGGATGTGTTAAAGGGGAGGGGGTCCCCCTTGTGACCCCCAATGGTACTTTTTAAAATCATTAATAATTGTAATGGTGAAAATTGCATACCATGTACTTTTCTCTTGCTGACTCAAACACTTCTACATTATTACAAAACTCACTATCAAATCTCCATCTTAAGCATCTAATAAATAAGAGATACAATACGTGAAACCATCAAATGGTAATTATAGAACTATGAGATAAAACCACCCAAAATAATGGTACCCAAATTCCTAGTTAGAAATCCAACACCCAAATTCTAAGATGCTCGTCCACAAGCTAAAAGTAGCATATTCCTTCCACCTATCATAACCTCATTAATCCACTCACCAAATTGGGTGTTCCATTTTGACTGCACTATCCCCATCCAAAGATGCCTTATGATGTGTTGGTCAACAAGTGTAATGCCCCTTTACAACTATTTTATATGTCCTAGATGCTTTTACATTTCTAATGCAAGAGGCCCAACTTCTAGCCATAACTTTTGATCTGGGATGTTGATTGGGCTTATTTTATTAAATTGTAGGCCTCAAAGAAGTCCATGTGATAGGCACCAAGGAACTAGTGCCAACTAACCTAGAATTTTTATTTTGGCCAAAAACTAATTCTATAGCCCATAAATTGAGATTTTTTATTTTTTTGACTTGAAAATTACACCATTTGTAATCTTAAGATTAGGTGCAAGGTTGAGACACCTTTCCTAACATTCTCCCATGTGTCAAACACCTTGTAAGAGTAAAGGGAAAACATACCAGCACTAAAATCTATTTTCTCGGGGTCAAGAGGCCCATAGATTCACTGTGCCACCTAAACTTGTTTGTGCTCACTGGCTTTGTCAACAAATTTGCAACATTCATCAAAGTATCAACTTTCTCTAGCATCATCCTTCCATCCTCTACCATATCATGAACATAATGGTAATGGACATCAATGTGCTTCATCCTCGCATGAAAGGTTGGGTTCTTTTCCATACATATGACACTTTGACTATCATAATGAATTGTAATGGCTCCTCTATCTATCACAACATCTAAACACAATCTCTTAATCTAGATGGATTCCTTACAAGCATGAGTAGCTATCGTACTCTGCTTCTTGTAGTGGACAAAGTTACTACATCCTATCACTTACTCATCCAACTAATTGCACCATCAAACATAGTGAAAACATATCCATTGGTGGATCTCCTACAGTCAATATCACTAGCCCAATCCATGAATACACATTGAATGCTAGGTCCCTCTAAGATAACCATGATAACAAATGGAATACTCAGAGGTACCTCACATATATCTGAAGACCCTCTTCACTACATCCCAATGTACCCTTCCAGGATTATCCATAAAATGACTAAAGACTCCCAGTGCTTGGAAAATGTCTAGTCTTGTATAGGCCATATCATACATTAAACTTCCAACAACACTAGAATAAGGTACTCTATCATATCCTCCATCTCACTAGGAGACTTTGGACAATCCTCAACTAATAACATTGTCCCCATTGTAACAAAAACACACAATGGTTTGCAAGATGACACATTGAACCTCTCCAACACTGAGTTCACATACTAAATTTGGTCCAACCAAATTTTTATGTTCACTTTATCTCTTTTGATCTCCATCCCCAAGATGTATCTAGCTACCCCTAATTATTTATCTCAAACTATGCAAAAAGTTGAGACTTCAATTCATACACCAAACCCTTCTCATTACCAAAAAATAAAATATCATAAACACATAATACAATAATGATAAGTGGTCACTATCCATATTATAGTAGATGCAATGATCTAATTTGGATCTTAGAAATCCTAAACTTAACACAAAAGAATCAAACTTTTGGTACCACATCCTATGATATTGCTTAAGACTATACAATATTTCTTCAACTTACAAACCAAATATTCCTTACCTTTCTCAATGTAGTTCTCTAGTTGTGTCATATAAATGTCTTCCTCCAAATCACCATGAAGGAATGTTGTTTTCACATCCATCTGCTCAACCTCAAGATCATATGTTGTAGGAATGGACAATAGAAACTGAATCGATGTCAACTTTGCTACTACAAAGAATATCTCACCATGTAATAAATTCCCTTAACATTGGAATAACCCTTCACAACCAATCTCACTTTATACTTTTCAACACTACCATATGAACTATTTTTCTTTTGAACACCCATTTTCATCCAACATGTTTCCATCCATTAGGAAAAGGTACTTGGTCCCATGTGTCATTTTCTTTAAAGAATCCATCTCCTCATCCATACCCAATTTCTAGGACTCTGCATTATCCATACTCATAGCCTCCTTCATAGTCCTAGGCTCATATGTGTTAGTCATCAAAGACAAATGCATCTCTAATAAAGATGAGTATATTAAATGAAGATTGGAGTAGATGGATAGTTAGAGCAATATAAGGCTAGACTAGTTGCCAAGGGCCTCCTAGAGAGAGGGATTTGATTTGAGTGAAATATTCTCTCTTGTTGCTAAGTTATCTTCCATTAGATTCAATTTATCCATTGTTTTAGCACGTGGTTTTGAAATGGAACAAATGGATGTTAAAATCACTTTCTTGCATGGGGATCTTGAGGAGGAGATTGATATGTAAAAACTTAATAGTTTTGTTGTGAAGGGAAACAAACATTGAGTTTGTAGGTTGAAATGATCATCACATGGTTTGAAGCAGTCATCTTACATGTGGTACTAGAAGTTTGATGCATTTGCACTAAAAATGGGTTTTTCTAAGAGAGAGGAAGATCACTATGTTATGTTAAAATCTAATCATTGTCTTGTATGTAGATAACATCACATATTTTTTGAGTGGTGAATTTTTACCAAATCACGAATAGTTGAAATTGGGGATTCAACTTTTGGTGAATAGTACAAGCTGTAAGGTGGCTTGAATCACAACATTTTTACCAAAAAAAAAAAGTTTAGTCCTAGTTAAATTGCTTGAGCATTTATTTTATTAAAACTTTAAGATCACCTTTTGTGTCACATTATTCGATGCCTGATTAGGTCTAATTCAATAGTAGTTTATATTATAATTATAAATCATAATCATATTCACCATTAATATTACTTTTTTTTAAAGAAAGGGGATAAGGTCATCCATACCATTAAAAACCAAAATTGTGTACAATTTATCGAAGAACTTCCATGAAGGCTCAAAAAATGTAATATAACACCTGGTATATTAAACATACCCAAGAAAATAGTGGTTAGATGCCTGGGGACAAAGGTGGGTAGATAAACACATATATCAATCCTCAGCAGAAGATGGATCCAGCAGAGGGAATAACATTGGAAGTGCCATGGATGAGGGCATGAATGCCATATTTGGGAAATGGATTTGGATGAAGTTAATGGATCCAAAAACCTTGCTATCCTTCTCTGCCAACCTTGTTTGGAATTTGAATGCATGCTTGACTAGTGCCTAGTTTATCCTCTCGATGTTTCCATTATGCAAGCCATCCTTCATACCATTGTAAACTACTACCACTACTTTTGAAGTGCGGAGTTGATCTAAGGTGAAAAGACCACCCAAACATGTTGTATTTGTCCAATGCAGTACACTAGCGCTCAATGTCAAATATATGTGTGATAAGGGGGTAAATCCCAAAACACACAAACACACAATAACACAAATTGCACACAAAAAATAGGAATGTTATTTTATTGATTTGGACAACACATTATTTTACAAAAGCTAAGATCCAATCAGAGGATGAATCCTCCATATACTGCAACACATTAGAGCTTCCAATCTCTAGATTTTGGAACCTTCTGCCTTTTATAGCCCCAAATCAGATAGGGTTTCTATTTTCTTATCTTTTCTTGACTCTAAACTTTCCCTAGGTTATCTCTACTACCCCAAGGGTTCCCAAAAATGGTCATAAATAGCCCTTTTTTGTGGCCTCCAGCCAAAATTTTGAAATTTGCTAGTCCATCCAAAAATAAGTCAACTTCCAAGAGCCATAACTTTTGATCCAGGGGTTTGGTTGATGAATCATTTGAAGCGTCAGAAAGTTTGTATAGTTCTCTACATGCCAAATATCCATTTTTCTGATTCTGCCTATTTTCAGGGCCGTACGAGGCCTCTAAGTGCCTCAAACTTGACTTTGAAACTTTTTCAAGGCTTTTTTAGAAAATAGAAACTTTAATATCTTTTAGCAGCCCCCACAAATGATCTTTTCCTAATTCCTTCACCAAAGGTCTTATTTTTCAATTACAAAGCTTCCTATAAAATTTCGCTTCCATATGTGCCCAAATGCAAACTTTCCTAAAATAGCAATTTGCTATTTTTAGCAATTTGGAAAAATTGAAGGTTCTACATCATTATTCAAGCGATTATGGAACCAAAAATACAAATTTTGAAAATAAATCAATATAAAGTCATCAATTTTGAATCATCATTTTTTTTGGGTGATGCAAGATTGCCCTTACATCACTAGATGCTCCTGCATCAATGTGGATGTAGAAAGGAGAAAGCTATCAATACCATGAAGCCCTAGTCCTGCACCAAGTCATAGATGTTGGAGAGGAAAATAGAGGCAACATTCAAATATATTAACTCGTTTGGGGATGCCATTAGAATTGGGTTCCCAATGATGATCCTGATAGAAAACTCCAAGTTGACACAATTAGTGTAAAGAACGATCTGTAATTTAGTGGTTATGTAATGGCCATCCAGCTCTGGTTCCCATTTGAAAGGAGGTAAAATGATGTGGCAGTTGTACTCAAAATCTACCATTTTCCTGGGAGAAATAGGACCTACACAAATAAGACAACACAAAAGATAGAGACTATGGATGTTTGCTGCAAATGTGAGATCTTGAAGCCACTATTGATATCATATAAGGGGGTTTGAAGTACTTTGCCAACCTGGCTTCAAAAAATAAATTAGAAGGATGTGGAATAAATAATAGACAACTACCAAGTTGTGAGTGAAAGATATTCTCCCACCTCAATAATACTTGTGAATTGAACAAAAGGTGAAAACTAGGCATATATTGGTTGTAAAATTTAAATATTCTAGCCGAGTGATGTACCATCAATTTGTTGTTTGAATTTGGTAGTTGATCATATAGATATTATTTTGGTTGATAAGACCTGTTAGAACTGGAAAAAGTTTCACATTTTCCAATAACCTCCACTCATTTGTCCTCCACATTTTCCATACATTGATCTTATGATTAATACAGATTGATAAAATTTGTGTGACAAGATCCATATTGTAGCCCATGATGACTAATGATTCCACAAATATAACCTCTGAGATTAGCATTTTCCTGCTCATAGTTGTGCAAAATGAGCAATTGATCCCTATTGGTAAGATCATATGCATGTCTTTCTGATCAGATAAGCCATAATCCTCTAATGGACATTTTCATTTATATCGGGAAGACCTAAATGGAGTTACACCGATCAAAGAACCTAGAATTAACAATTGTGTAATAGTCGGGAAGACTAGATATTGTGTTGCCGATAAAAAGCTTATCGCCAAGAGAGATAAAGTCGGAGTGAAAATTTTAAACTGCGCCCATCTCAAAACTCATACCGATGAACCTATGTTCAGCAATAAATGTATGCATTCTCACCAATGAATCGAAACATTGGTTATATCGGCATGACATATACCATCGGAATGGATTTTTTATATCTTTCCGACTATGCAAGTCACCCCAATGAAAAGGTATTACAAAGATTAGAGAGAGTCCCACCGATGTTCCCCATGGACATCAGAAAACACTATCGGTGAGACTTAATTTATCGAAAGAACATTCTGTTCTCTTAGCGATAGTGATTGTCAGCCCGATGACTATGAAGTATCTACTGCTCATTGAGAGAACACTCCCCGATGTCCAAAAGCAACTTCGATAGTCAAGACCACCTTGATATCGAAGTGAAAGTCACAATGTCTCCCCGAAATGTTGAGAATAGAAAAAGGCAAGAAAAGGGGATTTGTGCATCGACGAAAGTGTTAAAAGGTCTTCCCAATAAGATTAGAACTAAAAGAACACCTACCAAAGAGACATTAAGATAGTCCTAGCAATCGATTGGTAATGTATAAATAAAATATGGCACCAAAATGAACATATAGATTAGCATGAGATTGAAATAGTCTTCCCGACACAATTCACTATGTCGATTTGACATTTTCGGAGTCAGAGAAGCCTGCTACATTCAATTCCAGTGGCTAACATTAATGGCCACTTGAGCATAATCTCATACAAATTGCTTTGATTCATAATGAATTGAAATCAAAAGAAATCTCTGAGGGTTGCAGTGGAAAAGCGGGGAATTCACCAAGGGAACAAAAAATTCACAACACCAAGCACATACAAGTAAGCATTGTCAACCTTCATGTTACTGATAAATTGTAAGGTTAAATCTGGTGTCTAGAATAGAGATAGAATAGAGGGTCCTTCCAAAACAAAAAGAAAGCAGCAGACTGAAATTGTATATGCCTTTTGCCTTCTTCCCATCCAATCTCCCAAGGGGGCATCCTATCATTATAACCTGTACCAGGGGCAAACTGGGGCATGTATCATCATTCAAGCAACTGATTTCTTTGAAGCAACACTGTAAATTGCATTGCATCAAAGAGGGGCAAAATGTATATGCCTAAAATGAGACGATCCATTCTAAATAAATATTCTTAATATTTATTCCCTTCTTATTTCCTTCTATCAATTAAATAAATATTCTAAATTTACTTGATTGGTTCATTATCCCATAATTAAATAAAATCAATTTATTTAATTAAATTCCATAAATTCTTCTAACGTCTCACATAATTAAATAATCCTACATTATTTAATTAATCATAAATTCCTCTATCCTGAGTCCTAATTCCATAAATCCACCTCACCATGTTGCACATGTAATTAAATATTTTAAATATTTAATTAGATAATATTCCCTCACCCACATGTCCTATTTATCCTCTAGTCAAAATTAGTTAACTCATCAATCAAATCTGTTAACTAATTAGTCATTCAAGTTCACTGATCAATCTATTCTATTGACTCCTCAATCAACCCAGTTAACTGATCAATCAATTCAGTCAACTCCCCAATCAATTCACTTAACTGATTGGTCTATGCTGTTAACTCTTCAATCAATTTTGTTAACTCCCCTATTGCATGATGGAGCTTGGACACATGTCCTCTTCCTATTCGTTGCACATTCCTCAACTATTCTCAACCATTGATCTTCTTGTTTCTTCTCAACCGTTGATCCTCATTCTCTCAAGTCTATAAATGGAACCTTATTCTTCCATTCTATTCATCCAGGCTACTCGTATTGTTACTCTTGGCTCCCAATAATTATGAACTTCCTTGCCCCATAATTGTTTGAGAAAAGATTATGCTTCCTTTAGGTTTGTCCTTGATGATAATCTTGGGCATCCTTTCCAAGAGTCATCCAAAAAAATTTCTTTAGCTCCACTATGAATAATCCATGTGAGATGTGGGAGTAATACCTTCATGCTATGAATGAGAAACTTGTTCCATATGGTTGAGCCAGCTGAAGGGTTCTCAATGGTGAAAGTCATTTCCTTGTCTAAACAATCTAAATATTTTGATTACATTAGCTTGACTTAGTTAGCCTGGAGTTTGGTTTACATACTCCATGCTAATTTGGTTCCTAAGGCTTGATTTTGATGTTCCATGTTCAAAATGCCAACTCCACCCATCATTTTCAGATTGTAAATTTTCTCCATACTATGAGGTGTATTTTCTTTTTGTCTGCATTTCCTTGCCATAGGAATTATCTGATAATTTTCTCCATGTCTGAAAGGATACCTTTGGGGATCTTTAGGATTGACATCATGTAGATTGGAGTTGTAGCTAACACTGCATTTTGTTAGTATACGTTTTTATTTTTCTAGTTGGGTTATTTATTTTCCTATATTCCTAAGTTTTTCCTACACATGTAATTAATCTTGCTTAGGGTTAATTAAGTGAGTATTAGTGTGAGTGGGTGTAAGGTGTTGACACATTCCATGGGAGTTACACTTGCTTATTTTAGGCTATTGTGGTGGACTCTTCCCATTGGTTGTATTTGCCACCTCTCCTCTCTCTCATAGTCTATTTATACTCACCTCCTAGCTTGTATTTTTCATCTTGAATGTATTGTCTGGTTACTCTGCATTGTCTAGTTACATCAACATTTGCATCTCTCAAAATTGCTAGTTTGCTTCTATTTTTCATTCTAGTTTATGTAACTTTAAATCTCTCTTATAAAGTTTCTGGGTTATCAATCTTTTTAAAGATTTCTAACATGGTATTAAGGAATTTATTTTGAGAGCTTTTAAGTTCATAGATTCTTGATTGAAAGAATGAGTTCTTTGTGAGTTCTTGTGAATCCCATATGCTTTTCTCTTATATTTTTTAAGGATTTGGAGAATCAGAAAGGATTTAACAAGACCCATTAACCCCTTTATTTTGCATATGGTTTTTTGTGAGATTTGGGTGATTGTAGTATTTTTAGTTATATTGGTAGTATTTTTGGTTGTGCTAATGCGTTCAGGTGGCTTGAGAAAGTCAAAAATGGCTTTTGTTGCATCAGCTTTGGAGATCCTATGACAAAGTTATGAATGAGGGTTTCTTGCTCAAATTTGGAAGTTAGCTTCTATTTAGATCATTTTTAGGGCAAAACGAGCCTGCCATTGCATTCAGGAGGCCTTACAGATGAATTTTCATATATAATTTGCCTAGTTTCAGTATTGGGAGTTAGAAAGGCAATTTTTTTTGTTGGAATGCCATTTTGGCCCCCTAGCACATAGGTCTATGCAAATTTTATTGTAAACATTTCAAATTTGCAAAAAAATAAAAAAATAAAAAAATTTAAGTTCTTTGAAGCACTTTATATAGCACTCCAAGCAATGTACATAGTGGGGCTTTGGCCCTATACAAGGGGTCTACCTCCCTTTGGGGACCAAGCCCCCCTTTTAAGGTTCATGATCCTTTAAATGGTCTGCTAACCTTTGGAGTAGACCGGGAGTGGACTTTGGCCCTCGCCCCCCCTATATGACCTTTTAAGGCCTTTTAAAAATTGTTTGGCCTTTGAGCATTCTTTCATTTGCTTTAGCCTTTTAGGCCTGTTCAAATTCATTTGACCAGTTTTAAAAAAAGTTTCAGTGCTCCTCCTCGGCCTACATGCCACCTTAGTTGGCCCTTATGCCATTTTGAACTAAGTTTCTGCCATTTTACTAAAGTTAGCTAATTTCTATATTTGGTACCTTCTCTAACTTTGGCGGTTCGGCCAAATCTAGCCCTTCACTATCTTTATCTGGAAGTTTTCTAAATCTGGCTACAATGCTAAACTATTTGGAAGGCTATAAACTTGGCAGTGCCCCTATTCTAGCAGATGCTCAGCTAAATTTGGTGGAGGCTCAATTTTTGCACTCAGACCCCTCTCTGTTGGCATTTTCATTTTTGAAGACAAACTTTTAAGACTAATAACCTGAGCTCGCAACCTCCATTTTTAGTGCAATTTTTTATTTTGGCTAATTTTTTGCACTCTACGTGCTGGTACTAACAATTTGTGATTTCAGTGCATGAATTTTTTGGAAATTGTAGATTCTCGTAGGTGATGCTGTACAATTCCCATTTTTGAAACTTCAGAGACTCATAACTTTCACATACAACCTCAGATTGAGGTACTTCCTTTTTTGAAAGTAGATCATTTTTCAAGAAGATTACAGTGGTGTTATTAGTTTCACTTGGTTTTATTTCAGTATTGTACTTTCAACATACACCTATTTGTTGAGGATTTTGTAAAGCATTGAGATCAAAACCATTAAGTGTTTATTGCTAGTGGAAATTGTAAACACACTAAATATAAAGTGCCAAATCATCTTTGTTTGGGGGGTTCATTGATTGAGTGAAAAGGGGGAGGGTGTCATTTGTGTGAACTCTCTTCTTTTCAGCACTTCATTTCTACATGTCTTCATCATGGATCAAACAACAGTGCCCGTATTAACTCCTTAAAACTACTTTGAGTGGAAATCAAGCATGACAATCTACTTAAGGAAAACTGGATTACATAGGATAATAGTGGGACTAGAAACTGAACCTGCTAAAGATGAAGATAAGCCTAAGTGGTTTAACAAATGTGATAAGGTCTATGGAACATTGTGTTTGTCTGTTTCTTATGATTTTCTCTTTCACATTGAGTCTTTGAATTCACCAAATGAAATTTGGATAAAGCTAGAAACCCTAATTGGCACACAAGATTTAATGAGGGCTCATATGTTGGAAAATGAACTAATTAGTTTAAGTCTAGGCAACTTCAACACAATTCAAGATTTTTTCCCAAAATTCAAATCACTAAGCATGCAGTTAAAACAATATGAAATTGAAAAGAAATATGAACAATTGATTCTTAGTATTCTCTCTAAGATAAGTTCAAAATATTCTTTATTTATTTCTACCTTCTATGTTACTAAGGTTGTACTTCGCACTCAATTCATCATGCCATCTTTGGATGACTTTGCTATTTCTCTCACACGAGAGCAGGATAAACTAATCCAGATGGGCACTCTAAAATCCTCTAAGTCACATGCCATGGCTACCAACCAAGACACAAAAGAACATAAAGGACAAAGTAGTAACAATAAAGATAAGAAACAAAAGAATAGCAAGGAGAAGAAAGATCAGAAACAAGCTACCCCAAAAGTAGCTAATGAGACCCAATATTCTAATGGTGACAAGCCTAGGAAAGAGAATGTCAAATGTGCCTATTGTAAAAGACCTATTCATGATGAAAATAAATGCTTGAAGAAACAAATTGATCACTTGACAAACATTCTTGAGAAGAATAATATCAGTGTTCCTGAAACTATAAAATAGAGTTCTAATGAGGGGTCTAACAAGGAAAAGGATAACAACAAGGGGAAAGGAAAGGGCAAGGCCCTTGTAGTGGTTGCTTCACAACCATTCACTTGGGTTCTTGATTCAGGTGCTTCGCACCACATGGCTTCATATAAAGAACTTGCATATTTGGAGCTGTGTACTATGCCTTCTATTTTGATGGGTGATGACACTCTTGTTGAGGTGTGTGGGAGAGGGTCTATTGATATGGGGAATGACATATTCCATGATGTTCTTTTTGTGCCATCATTATCAGCTAATTTGCTAGTATATCAGATCACTCACATGGGTTCAGGAAAGCGAGTTGAGTTCACTCCTGATTGAGTGGCGATTCATGAGTTGCAAAGTGGTCCTACAGTTGCATTTGGGAGAGTAGATCATTAGTCACAACTATATTTGTTTTCTAACTTTGTTCCTGATCCTCCTTCATCTATTTTCCTCACTCATTCAAATGATGTGAGTAGGTTATGGCATGAGTGGTTTGACCATCTTAACTTTCGCTAGTTGCAACAGCTGCATGGTTACAGGGTTGCCTTTAGTTTAGTTTTCAGGTGGTGTTTGCCAAGGTTGCATTCTTGGTAATCATCCTAAGGAAAAAATTGACAAAGATAAGGCATGGAGAGCTTCACAGATACTAGAGTTAGTTCACAGTTATTTGGCTGGTCCATTTCCTCATCCATCCTTCAGCAAGGCTAGATTTGTTCTTTCATTGATGACTTTTCTCACTATACTTGGGCGTACAAGTTCTCAAAGAGAAGTCTGAGGTATTTGATCACTTTCAGGACTTCAAAATTTTTGTAGAGAAGAAATCCGGGAAAGCCATCAAAGTTTTGTGCACTAAGAATGGTGGTGAATAGGTCAACCATTATTTTAATAAGTTTTGCACTTTAGAGGGAATTGATTTGTAACATTTTGTTCCATATACTCCTTGGTAGAATGGTGTGGCAAAATCTAGAAGAATAGGTCCTTGAAGGAAATGGCAAACTACATGATTCACTCTAGATCTCTTGCACCATAGTATTGGGTAGAGGCTATTAACTATGCTTGTTATATCCAGAACCGTGCTCCTCATCAAGCCTTGAAGGGAGTTCCTCCTTTTGAAGCTTGGAGCGGTCGGAAACCAACAGTTAAGAACCTTCAAGTTTTTGATTCTACTATATGGGCCCACATTATTGTAGAGAAACGTAAGTCCTTGGATCTACAGAGCAGGCCTTGCATATTTGTAGGCTATCCTAATAGTGTGAAGATTTATCGATTGCTCCACCCTACTACACATGAGTTCATTGAGAGGATTGTTCAATTTGAGGAGGGATCTTCAAGCTCAACTCCTATCATTTCTCCACCTCCTTCTACTTTGACATTAGAGTCACTTGGGCTATATGACAAATCTTCTAATGAGTCAGATTCACCTGAGTAGATTCTTGATGATGAGGAGTCTTCTACCTCCAATTTTGATGTTGAGAGTAATTTAGAGGATTCACCTCCTTCCTCTCCTAGTTGTCATTTAGAGGGTGATGATTCTCATCTAGATCTTTAGACTTCTATTACACTTTAGACTAGATAGACCTTGCAGTCTATAGGTGATTGGGTTGGGGATCCATTAGACACTAGACAGACTCATTCACAATTCTAGGATGCTCCAAATGTCTTCATTGCTACTACCTCTGATCCGCATTCCTTTCGAGAGGGTTTTGGTATTCCTGAGTGGGATACACCTATGCAGGAGGAGTATAGTTCCTTGATGAGGAACCACAATTAGCATCTTGTCCCTCTTCCTAAGGGAAGAAAACTTGTTTGAAGTAAGTTCCATCTATTGGACAAAATTTGCAGTAGATGGGTCAGTTGATAATCATAAGGCTCACTTGGTCACCAAAGGATTCTCCCAGGATCCTAGGATTGACTACTTTGAGACTTTTTCATCAATTTCCAGAATTAACTCCATCCAACTTGTTCTTGCTATTGCTATAGCCAATTATTGGGAAGTACACCAGATGGATCTGAAGAGTTCTTTTATTCACAGTGACCTTCATGAGATCTACATGGAGCATCCACAGGGTTTCATTTAGGATTCTTCACTTGTGTGCTACCTTTAGAAGTCTCTCTATAGCCTCAAATAGGCTCCTCAAGCCTGGTATGCCAAGATGGAATCCTTCCTTATGACAATTGGGTTCACTTGGTGCCATTCTGATCTCAATGTCTATATTTTATAGAAGGATGATTCACTACTATTTCTAGTCCTATATGATGATGATTTGTTGATCAAATGGAGTTCTTCATCTACCATTGGGGTAGTCAAAACTTCCCTTCATGATAGGTTTTTGATGACTGACTTGGGCTTGTTGTATTACTTTCTTAAGATTGAGATCTCCTAGTCTACTTCTGGGATCACACTCACATAGTCCAGGTATGCTCTAGATTTTCTCTCGAGGTTTCATATGACTGACTATAATCCTACTCTGACTCCCTTACTTTTTGGAGTCAAACTTGGTGCTCAGTGTTCTTCACCATTTGTTGATGGCACTTTGTACTAACATCTTGTTGGGAGTCTCATTTATTTGACTCATATGAGACCTGACATTTTATATATTGTAGGCATGGTCTCTCGATTCATGCAGGAGCCCCATGAGCTGTACTAGAAAGCATCCAAGTGGATACTTCACTACATTCAGTGTACTCATAGTTTTAGGATTCACTACGTAATGGGCATTGATCTTAACTTGGTGGGCTACACAGATTTAGATTGGGTAGGCGATTCTTAGGATCTCAAGTCTACTTTAGGTTACAACTTCTCACTTGGTTAAGGTACTATTTTTTGCTCAAGCAAGAAGCAATCTGTTATTGCTCTATCTTCTATTGAGGCTGAGTATCATGGTGTTGTGCATGCCGAAACTGAAGTCGTATGGCTTCAGAATCTTCTCATTGAGTTTGGTATCTAGATCAGATGGCCATCAGTCATATTTTGTGACAATCAAAGTGTCATTCAAATTTCATAGAATTTGGTCCATTATGGCCACGTCATCAACCTTTGCTACTATCTAACTTCTAAACAGGTTGCTAATATCTTCACTAAACCCTTCACAGAAAGGAAGTATCTTCATCTGCAAGCTTTTTTGGTGGTATGGGAGGCTTCATTTTTTGGGGGGCTTCTAAGTCCTCTCACTTAGAGTCCTGACTCTCTCTACTTTGGGGGGTCTCTTCTCTCTCTATTTGAGGGGGCTTTTCTCCCTTTTCTGGGGGGCTTCTTCTCTTTGGGGGGATTTTTATATATATGGGTACCTCATCAAGCTTTAATTTGTAGTACCCATCTTTTCACCGACCTAACCTATGCTTAAGGGAGGTGTTAGTGTAGGTTTTTATTTTCTTAGTTGGATTATTTATTTTCCTATATTCCTAGGTTTTTCCTACACATGTAATTAAGTTTGATTAGGGTTAATTAAGTGAGTATTAGTGTGAGTGGGTGCAACGTGTTGGCATCTTCCATGTGAGTTACAATTGCCTATTTTAGGCTATTATGGTGAACTCTTCCCATTGGTCATATTTGCAACCTCTCCCCTCTCTCATAATCTATTTATACTCACCTCTTACCTTTTATTTTCATCTTGAATGCATTATCTAGTTACTCTGCCATTCTTTTGTATGAATCTTTAAGCTTTTAATGCAATTATGTCACATTGATATTTGCATCTCTCAGAATCACTGCTTTGCTTCTATTTTACATTTTAGTTTATGTAACTTTGAATCTTTCTTATAAAGTTTCTGGGTTATCAATCTTGTTAAAGATTTCTAACACTTTTATCATTGTTAGTCTTCCATCTAGAGTTATCCATTTCCCTTTCCAAGTGCCAATTTTGTTTTGTATATTTTGTAATATGTTTTTCCATGGATCCTTCTTGCATCTACTAGTGAATAAAGGAATGCTGAAATATTTATTTGGGAGTACTTCAATTTGAAAATTCAAAACTTCAAGAATGCATTTTTTAATCTCAAAATTTGTATGGATCAAGAATACCTTTGAGTTGGTTGAATTAATAGCCTAGAAGGCTTGATTCCTCATAGTATTTTGAGATTGTAGTTTTAATGGCTTTAGCTTCAACTATCATGGCCTGTCCAAAGAGAATTGTGTCATTTACAAATAATGCATGAGTGAAGGGGTCTCTAATATGATAGATGTGGATGCCTCTCCATACATTTCTTTGATTTGCATGATCCTTTATGGTCTATGTTAGAGCTTCTTCCATCAATATGAATAGATAAGGAGACATGTGGTCTCCTTGGCGTTGACCTTTTGAAGATTCAAATGAACCTGCTACCACTCCATTTACTAGTGTTAACTCCAGTTGGCACTTTTGGTTGGCAGTGATGTCAAAGGCGGTAACGTGTTTGATGTTCCACTTGGCATCGACATGTTGACTTGGCAACATTTGCATTGTTGAAGTGATAAAGTTGAAGTTAAATATTTTATGTTGCATAAGTGGTAAAAAGGAATGTTGTGCATTCTAATGTTTTTTATTGAACTCTGGTTGCAAGGTTGTTGACAGGACTAAGCGGTTATCCTTCCTTTATCTTTTGAAGCCCTCTTTAGGGCAAACTGCATCGGCCGATCACCAGTCTTAAGTGGTTGTATCTTTGGCATTTCATTTCATAATGCATTTTCGTAGGGTTTGCAAGAATACTCATGGCAAAAATAGGTCTTTGGAATCTGCCTGTTGACTTCGTGAGCTGCAAGCACATCATGAAAGTTTATGCAGGAAGTTGGATGAAAGGTTGGAGCATTGACTTCATAGCCCGCAGCTATGCCATTATCATTGCAAGGTAAAAGTGGAAATGGTCAGTAAAAGATTTTGAATCTGTCTCTTCTGTGGCGGTCAATATATTTGTAAGTATAAATTTGAAAGCTTATTTCTTTTCATCTACAGAGTTGTTAAAGAAATGAGTAAATATCTCTGTCAAAGGCTTTTGCTTGAATGCCATTTATGTAAAAGGTTGTATTCTTTATGTGGCATTTCTATGCACCACCAATTGTGTTTTGTTCATTGGTGATATGGAGCATTTTATAAACTTTTGTTGGCCATTATTTATCTTGAAACCCTAGGGTTTCACCTGGGTTATTGACAGTTGGACCTGGCACTTATATTCTTTTTGTTTTTCTAACGGGTTAGGGTTTAACCCATATGTAGTAAATTGTTGTATACTCAACAGGGGTTTTTTCTATTCATGGCAGAGCAACTTATTTGTTGTATTTGAGTTAACATGATTCTCAAGGCTTTATGAGGACAATGAAAACTTGTTCAATTATAAATGTTTTGAATTCTTCAGTTTTCTAGTGAGCAACCGAATGTTGATTCTTGCAATAATGGTTCACGGCACATCTTCTTCAAATAGTTTTTTTTTAAATGATGACAAAAGACAACAATATTGTATATTCTGTTGATGACAGTTGCAAAACTGTCGATTGGTTTTTCAGTTTGAAACTCTCAACAGTTGTAAGTTTCTACAAAGTTATAAAGGTATAACATAAATAATGTTTATGCAAGAGAAAAGTGTGTGTAGACTGCACTCACATTGTTGGCAGTATATGCTTTAAAGAAACAAAGTTTTCCTCTGTACGAAAATGTTTTCAAACACTGTGTGTAATCTTTCATATGCCAGTGAGGCAATGTATTCAGTGAGATTGTAAGCCAGTGAGGTATAGTAATTAGTGAGATTCTTAAGCCAGTGAGGCAATTTTTTTAGTGGTTTTATGCCAGGGGCTTTCCACTCAGGATAAATTTCTGTGTCTCTATTTTTTGTGGTATGCTCTTGATCTATTGTTAGATATTGTAGTTTTCATTCTTGTATCTTATTCTATTGGCATAGTTCTTGTGATATAGAACATCTAAACTCAGTTGATTTAATTGTTTAAATACAAGTTTTTTATAGTAATTTGTTTTAGTCTGCAAAACATATCTATAAGTGCGAAATTCTGTCAGGACACTGATTCACCCCCCTCTCAGTATCACTACCACTCTAACAAGTGGTATTAGAGCCAAACCCTCTATTGTTTAGGCCTAATCAGCCTAAGGGATTCCTGGTTGAGTGGGAACCATGTCTTTCCAAGATGGTCTTTCCTCATCCAAGGCACCTTTATTTGATGGTACAGATTATACATTCTAGAAATATAGAATGACTTGTCATATCAAAGCTTTGGGATATGATGTCTGGGAAGCTATTGAAACTAATTGTACTGTTACTAGCAAACCATCTAATGCTAATGAAAAAAAGATTCTTGACTATGATTCAAAAGCTGCTAGTGCTATTTGTTGTGGTTTAACAAATGAAGTGCTAAATATGGTTATGGAATGTCAAACAGCTAAAAGCATTTGGGATAAACTTTCAAATATTTATGAAGGAGATGAAAGCATTAAAGAAGCTAAATTACAAGTCCTTAGGGAAAGATTTGAAAGAATGAGAATGAAAGACGATGAAAAGATAGCTGAATATCTTCAAAGAGTCTAGGAAACTATCAATAGCATTAGAGGATTAGGGGAAAAATTAGAAGCGATAACTATTGTCAAAAAGGTCCTATGGACTCTAACCCCCAAATATGACTCCAAAAATTCTGTGGTTGAAGATAAAGATCCAAAAACCATAACTATTGATACTATACTAGGAGTTTTTACTGCATATGAAATGAGAATGGAAAATGAAAATCCTAATAAAGAGATTAAGGAAGCTGCTTTTAAAACTGTGAAAAAGGAAACTGAAACTAGTCATGAAACTGAGAATGAAGACGAATCTGTCTTTGTTAGTAAGCTTAGAAGAGGGTCTGGTAGATATAAAGGAAAACTACCTTTTAAATGTTTCAATTGTGGCAAAATAGGTCACTATGCAGCAAAATGTCCTAATCTAGAGCTTGACAGTGAACAAGAAGATAGCAAGAAACAATATAAGAAGAAGTCTTTCAATTTTACCAAAAGAAATACTTTCAAGAATAAAAGTTTAATTGCTGGAATAACTGATAGTGTGTCAGAAGAATCTTCTACTAAAATAGATGAAACTCTTTTTTATATCAGCAATTATTATTGTTTCAAAAGTAGAACAAGTCGACATGTCAGAAAATGAAGTTGATTTAGAAGGGGAATTAAAATGTGCTTTTAGTGAAATCAGAAGGTTTAAGAAGGAAAATAGCATACAAAGTAAATTAATATCTGGTCAAGAAAACCAAATTTTTGATTTAAGAGTTAGTCTTGAAGAAAGCAGAAAAAGACTTTCAGAGTCTCAAGAACAATTAAAATCTAAGGAGGCTGAAATAGTTAAACTGAAAAGAGAACTTGAAATGTGCAATAGCAGTGATAAGCTTGCTGACATGCTAGGGAAACAAAAAGAATATAATGATATGACTGGTCTAGTTTTCTCAAAAGGTCTATGCTCTAATAATCATCAGTTCACAAATAATATGCCCTTCAAATTTTCGGGGTATTGTTTTTGTTGCTATCAATATGGACATAGAGCAACTGACTGTAGGTTTGCTTATAAAAGACAGTCAAATTTTTTGCAACATAGAACTTTCAGTTTTCTAAACAGAATAAGATGTTTTAATTGCAAAAAACTTGGACATATGGCCAAGTTTTGTGACTCAGAGGTTGTTTCTCTTACTAAGCAACTCAAAATGAAATGGGTACCCAAAAACAACAAGGCTAGGATAGTGGAAGTTGCATTTCATGCAAAGAAAAATGAGATCTGGGTTATAGACAATGGTTTTTCACATCATATAACAGGGGATAGAGGTAAATTTATTTCATTTGAAAGTTGCACAAGTGGATCAGTTAAATTTGGAGATGATTATTGTTTACAGATTATTGGAAAGGGTACAATTCTCTTACTAAATAATACTCCTTTAGAAGATGTTTATTTTGTTGAAGGATTAACTCATAATTTGTTGAGTGTTAGTCAAATTTGTGACAGTGGCTTTGATGTAGTCTCTACATCACAAGGCTGCAAGATTCTCAAAAATGCCAAACAGGTCATTGCATCAGGTTTGAGAACTAAAGGTAATATTTATAATCTATAGGGATCTGCTAATGAATGCCAAAACAACTTGTGTTTTATGAGTCAAATTGAAGAAAGTAAACTCTGGCATAGGAGGTTGGGACATATAAACTATGATAACTTGGTCAAAATCAGTCATAATAAAAATGTTAGACATATGCTTGCTCTTTCTAAGCCTAAAAATTTGGTTTGTAAAGAATGCCAACAAGGTAAACAAACAAGAAATGTTTATAAGTCTAAAGAACAATTTGCTATGGAACCTTTATAGTTAGTTCACACTGATTTATGTGGTCCAACCAGGACAAAATCCTTGAATGGTGAAAGATACTTTATGTTATTCATAGATGATTATACAAGAATGACTTGGGTCACCTTTTTAAAGCATAAATCTGAAGCTTTAGAAAAATTTAAGATTTTTAAAAGCATGGTAGAAAGAGAATTAGATCTAAAACTAAAATGTTTAAGGTCAGATAATGGTGGAGAGTATACTTCCACTACATTTCTTGAATACTGTGAAAAACATGGAATAAAGAGATAATTTTCAGCTCCTAGAACACCTCAACAGAATGGGGTGGCTGAAAGAAAGAATAGGACTATAAAAGAGATGGATAGAACTATGCTTCATGATGCTGGACTTTCTAATGCTTTCTAGAAAGAAGCGGTTCATACAGCAGTTTATATTTTAAACAAGGTACAAATAAGATTCAAAACCAGGTATACTTCCTATGAACTTTGGTATGGAAACACAGCTAATGTATCTAATTTTAAAATCTTTGGCAGCAAATGTTACATAAGAAGAGAAGATCATTTAGGAAGTTTTGAATCATGATGTGATGAAGGAATCTTTTTAGGTTACTCCACTCATAGTAAGGCCTACAAATGTTATAATAAAAGATTACGAAGAGTAGTTGAAAGCTCTAATGTGAAAGTAGTTGAGAATTTGCAGCAAGAACCGCAATCCCAATTTCAACTAGTTGAAGAAATTATACAAGGATAACCAAGCACAAAAGAAGAATCAGAGAAATCTGAAGAAGAATCTGAATCAGATTCTGTAGTACCTCAAGGACAAACTGTAAGTCCCAATACTGATACGCCTTCTAAATCTTCCATTTACACTCCTAGAAGATTGCTGCAAAAGAATCATCCTAGTGATCATGTTATCGGTGATATAGATTCTGGCATACAAACCAGACAAAAGATTGCTCAAGCAAATCGACAAGTTCATGTTTGTCTAGTTTCTCAGTTAGAACCTAAAATTTATGCTGAAGCTAGTCAAGATGATTTGTGGGTTCAGGCTATGTTAGATGAGTTAGCTCAAATTGTAAGGACCTGACTCCTCCTAAATCAAATAACATTAAACTCTAATTTCAAAAATACTAATGAATAAAAATTTTGATCTGACAGATATAGGAAATGTGAAATTCTTCCAGAAGTGCTTAATGTATGCTATAGCAATGCGATGAAACTTGAAATTTTCATCAGGGTCTTAAAAGATCACCAATTTTAAATCTAGTAAAGAGAGAGTATATTACGCGAGAAGGTACATTATGTAAGATAACCTAGAAGAACAATAGATCAGTTCATACCTTAAGTCATGCATTACATCCTGCATTCTTTTTCGATAGCTTACTTCTCCTTTAGTAACTGTATCCTTATCATCTGCACAAAATTAACTTAACAATCTCATGTTAACACAACTCAGTAATCACTACTCAGAGAATTAGGATCCCAATGCTAATTGGAGAACACCCTAAATCCAGGGGACATGAGTATTGGGGGCATCCTTCACCGTCCAGACTGCCTACATACCCTGTATCCACAGGATCAAGGCCCCCTCCTTAGGATGTGACTAATGTGGGGAATGCGAACATGTAGTTCTATTTTACACTATGTTTGATGTAACTGTGAGCGGGTACCCAGCCCTTTCTAGGGTTATTCCCTGCCCCAGACAGTTCTTCGTCGGCTGCCACCCACTCGGTGAAATAGGGACGAAAGTTAGTCCACTACCACAAACACCTAAAGGGGTGTTTATCAGTTAGTCCGAGTGTGGAGGAATCCCTATAAGGTGTCTACCCATGAAATCTAGCTTACTTCCCCAAGCCAAATTAGGTAATTTTTGTGACTAAGTCCGTTCCTGATCCCATAGTACTTTCACCACGATCTGCAAGGGCAAGGTGAAAGTATATGATAGATAGCATTTCTGGATTAGCGTAGTTTCCCTATCTGACATTTCACATGTCCTCCCCGATCTATACTCACGTGTCAATAAGCCTCATTTTTTGATAGTATGCTTGGAGTGTTTTCCTAATGAGCATCATGGTAATCATTAGTTCAATAGACTCATCCTATCTTTCTAGGTCCATAATGCAACTTAAAATTGACTTGTGTAACAAATCAGGATGTTAGTTCTAAATAGGCATAGTAAAACTTGTTTCTCCAAAATGGATACAATTTACCAATGGAAATTAGCATGGATAGACAAACTTTACCATTACAAATATTAATTCACTAATTATATTTTGAAGAAAACTTCCTTGTATAACAGGGTACTAATTGAATAGAAATGTAAAATATTTAAATATAATACTACTAAAGATGTCACCTCTTTATTGAGATCTCGTGATGTATAAATTAGTCTCCTTAGAGCTTCATGAATCCTCCAACTATTGGACATATATGACTGAATTATAAAGGTTAAATGAACTATAAAGGTTACCCTTATAAGGGAGTTAAAGCTAAGTTCGAATTATAAAAATGCTCACATGAAGGTAGCCATAGAGAGGAGAACAATATATTTAACTTGGTTATATTAATCTTAATATTAAAATATTCCATACACATGTATGAGAATCCTAAAGAGCTTAGGGACTTTGCTTACAAAGAGAAAGAATGGTCAATATCCATCAAATTCAACATATATATATATATATATATATATATATATATATATATATATATATATATATATATATATATATATATATATATATATATATATATATATATATATACTCAACCACTTGTAAATATTTAAATGAATAACATAGTTGCTTCATTGATATCACTTAAATAGTAACTTTTGTAATTGTTGATTCTGCTATAATGAATTGTTAAATCTATTTTTAGTAAAGTTTAGAAATTTGATCCTTAAAAGTTCTATGCCTTTTTCCCACTGAACAAGTTCAAGATAGAGAAGTAAGAAAATTGTTAAGTCTTTTCAAGGAGGATGTTTCCGGAGGATATGTTAACACATACTATTGAACTTTTACATAGCTAATAAACGTAGCAAGGCTTCAAAAGGTTTTTGAGGCTTGTAACACCTTTGGATTTGGAAAGGAAATGTGGTAGATTAGTTAGTTTTGCACCTTCCAACAAATATGGATCATCCCCAACTAAAGCATTATTAGGCTTCCCACAATGGCTATAATACAAGAATGTAATATTCAACCTCATCTTTTCACATAAATTCAAAACTTCATAAAGATAATGATAATAAATGCTAAATGATTTCTTTATTGGATTTTCGCTTAGTCATATATGTGTTCAAATAAAATAGTTCTAAAGTAAAATAAATAACTATTTAGTAAATAAAATAACTCAAGACATATCTCTCTTTTTTTTAATATATAATAACATTTCTCCCATTTGCAAGACTAACAGTTAAATTTTGGGAGAGAACTAATATTTTATTATTATTCATTTGAATTGTCCCTTAATATTTTCCTCACTTGGAAGATTCGTAGTTGAATAGTTTATACAAGTTTTGGTTAATATATTCTTTAGCAAGCCTAGAAACATACTATCGTCATCAAATTGACCAAAGTTGCTCTATTTCTAAAGGAGGATATTTGGATATATGTGTGTTTGTTTCTATGTGTGGAGAGGAGACTATTATTTTATTATTTGAATGGTCACCTGATATTTCATTTAAATATTTCTTATTTTTATTGATCTTATCAATCCAACAATTTTTTAACAATTTATATATTTTTCATGAGTTGTAAAGCAGGTAAATAATTCAAAACTCTCACAAAATTTTAATATATCAGGCAGAGGTCACTGTCACATTCCAGGCCTACTTTTTAATTACACGTGTAGGCTTTGAAATAAAACTACTCAAATAATCAAATAATCAAACTCACCTAAAAATTTTGGCCCTTGTAAGTTGGGAGGCGCACATGCTGCATCCTGCAACAATGCACTAGACTGCCTCATTTAGTTTCTGCTTTTGATCTGGTATTTGCTCATTCAACTTGAGAAATTGCTTCCCAAGATTGACCATCACTTTCAAAAGCTCAAGGCACTCTGTCTGGTTAGTAGACATCTCGCCAATACAAATCCCACTACAGAAAGTGTTTCCCCCACCCAATGAGTTTTCCAACAACATTGAATTACACCTTTTGAGTTTGTATAATTCTCCAAAGTAATGACCAAATGGTCTACACTGGTCAAATGGACCTTATCGCTACCTGATTCCGGTAGAACACACAAATAGGTTCATACAGAACTAGGTCAAACAGACCAATACTCTATCCAATACAGAATAAGTAAACACAACAGCCAATTGGGCTAAATAGGATAGGAATCATTATGCTCTTGCCAGAGACTTTTGGCTCCTTCGGGATCAATCTGGATCCATGAGTCACTTCCTGGAGACCACAGTATCTGCCCAAGAACTATGCTGAGGATGTCAACCAGGGATACAATATCGACTTGTACACACCTCAGTATTGGCAAAGCCGGTACAAGTAATCCACCCCAGGGATTCTTCTGAGTACCAGTGACTTCCATTATTCTAACATCATATTATACACATCAACATTCAAGTGAAAGGTAACAATTCTAGCAATCACGCATGCTGATTTATCAAAAACTTTTCCAAACTTCCCATCCATCTCTCTTCGCAACTGTCACATCAATCGGTGCCACCTTAGGGCTTGTTATCTAAAAGTAGTGATAGCATCCCAAAATTGATAGTAGCTTCCCAAAATAGGAGTCCATGAATGTCATCAGTTTCTCAAAAGTCAATAGCTGTCTCTAGTACTCATCATATAGTCTCAAGGATTTATGGAAGCTATAAGGAAGTGCCAATAATAGAGGAGGACTTAAATGTTGATGATTAGGAGTGTAAGATGAAATCCATACTCTAAGAACACAACCAAAGATCTGTAAAGAATGCATAGAGGATGGAGAAAGCTGTGAATTTATGCGTAAATTGGAATATAGAAATGAGGAGATTCGTATACCTCTTTTTCGATGTAAAGAACCTCCTAGGTCCATTTTAGCTTCTTCTGGGTCTTTATCTGGGTCTTTATCTGATGTTGAATAGCACACATCAAAGAGGTCTTGGAAGACATCAAAAAATGGTAGCTCAATTAACTTGAGAGTTTTTTGGATGCACAACTATGTATCAATTGAAGATGATGGTGTGGGAGTCCCTTGGTGTGGTGAAGGAAAATCAGAAGCTTCATAAAGGCACAATGGAATGGGTCAATGAATTGGCCACTTTAGCTGACTTGAATGTTTTCCCTAGGGATAGTCTGTGGGTTATGGATACTGAAGTTTATGAAAATCGAGATATTGCTGAGGAGCTATCAGAGCAGGAAATGGAAAATGAGCAATTGGAGGAAGGATTCTAAGGGACACTTTTGACATCAACTGTCCCTGCTCAAGTGGTTGCAATAGATGAATGGAGGATATACTTGGAAAGGAAGTATGCCACGAGGTCTTCAAAGCATGTTGTTGATGTTTTGCCCCTTGTCTTTATCAAGATCTAAGGTGGGGAATATAGTGAATAAGAATATGATAGGATAAGGATAAGACAGTGGATAAGATGTGCAAGGATATTTTGGATGTGAATGAAGGATATAGTTTTGCCCCCAAGTGTAGGGATACAAAATGAATGGAGAAGGGATTACGCATGATGCCCACAAGGGATTTTCATCATGGTCTTCTTAGTGCCAAGTAACCAAGAAATAAAGATGGTTTTCAGGGCCCTCTCAAGAACCCCTCCACACGTTTCCTAATATCTTGCGTTTGTTTAAGGTGTTATTCTCCAAGAGGGAGGTATACAAGAAACAGACACATAGATCGAGGGGGATGGATGGATTATGACTGTCCCCTACCAGTCCCTTCTGCAACCCCATCCTCATAGTAGAATCTCCCCAAGTCACCTACTCCCCCATACAACCTGCCAGGGCCCTACCTATATATGGCAGTTTTACAGAAGTCACATTACTCCACACATGCCAGCAGTTGTAAAATTAAAAATTCCTCAAATCAAGAAGGATTAAGTGAAACAAGTCAATAAGTTAAATCCTCAATAAAAATAAAACAAGCCAAGAAAAAGTGAAGATCAAAGATAGAAATTATTGCAACATCCCAAGTTCAACAAAGGACAAGTCCTTGAGGCAAAAGGACCACCTCAAAATTTAAATAAAGAAATAAAATATTGCAGCTTAACACTTAAGTACAATCTTTAACACCAGAATAAATAATGCAACAATCTCATAAAATTTGCACATACAAGCACCGTGTAGCCTTACAACAAGACCACCTAAGGGGAGTACGGAAACTAGGTGGACTTCTATCACTCAAGTAGCTAAATCGTACAGTGGTCTCAAACCACCTAGAGAACAATGATAATCATCATGTCACATTAAGCATTCGCCACAAAACTTGAAACAACCTTCTCATACTTCTATATCGACAATCCAAATGAATAGTCATATGATCCCATACAACCCAGGGCATGCCATTCTAAAAAGATTACGATGTGCCACAACAGGAATTAGCCACGGAATATGATATTCACTTCACAAGTCTTACGGTTGTCATGTACCCAACTACTGTTGTCCTGTTACACATACCATTATTGACATCAAGCTATCCACTTCAACTTCTAGGGAGGGTTTCTATCCATGTTTATCATTAACTGGATGATCAGTGGATCGCAAGAGGGGGAATACTATTAGTCTTATGTCTTAATTCTGACCATGCTTTAGGTTAGCAGACCTTCAGGCCTAGTGTCCGAACCAAAAGCTCTGATACCACATGTAAGGACCCGACTCCTAAATCAAATAACATTAAAATTTGATTTCAAAAATACCAATGAATAAAAATTTTGATGTGATAGATGTAGGAAATGTGAAATTCTTCCAGAAGTGCTTAATGTATGCAATAGCACTTGAAATTTTCATCAGGTTCTTAAAAGATCACCAATTTTAAATCTAGTAAAGAGAGAGTATACTATGCGAGAAGGTACATTATGTAAGATAACCTAGAAGAACAACGGATCAGTTCATACCTTAAGTCATGCATTACATCCTGCATTCTTTTTTGATAGCTTGCTTCTCCTTTAGTAACTGTATCCTTATCATCTACACAAAATTAACTTAACAATCTCATGTTAACACAACTCAGTAATCACTACTCAGAGAATTAGGATCACAATGCTAATTGGAGAATGCCCTAAATCCAGGGGACATGAGTACTGGGGGCATCCTTCACTGTCCAGACTGCCTACATACCCTGTATCCACGGGATCAAGGCCCCCTCCTTAGGATGTGACTAACGTGGGGAATGCGAACATCTAGTTCTATTTTGCACTATGTTTGATGTAACTGTGAGCGGGTACCTAGCCCTTTCTAGGGTTATTCCCTGCCCAAGACAGTTCTTCATCCGCTGCCACCCACTCGGTGAAATAGGGGACGGAAGTTAGTCCACTACCACAAACACCTAAAGGGGTGTTTGTCAGTTAGTCCTAGTGTGGAGGAATCCCTATAAGGTGTCTACCTGTGAAATCTAGCTTACTTCCCCAAGCCAAATTAGGTAATTTTCGTGACTAAGTCCATTCCTGATCCCCTAGTACTTTCACCATGATCTGCAAGGGCAAGGTGAAAGCATATGATAGATAGCATTTCTGGATTGGCCTAGTTGCCCTATCTGACATTTCACATGTCCTCCCCGATCTATACTCATGTGTCCATAAGCCTCATTTTCTGATAGTATGCTTGGAGTGTTTTCCTAATGAGCATCATGGTAATCATTAGTTCAATAGACTCATCCTCTCTTTTTAGGTCCATAATGCAACTTAAAATTGACTTGTGTAACAAATCAGGATGTTAGTTCTAAATAGGCATAGTAAAACTTGTTTCTCCAAAATGGATACAATTTACCAATGGAAATTAGCATGGATAGACAAACTTTACCATTACAAATATTAATTCACTAATTATATTTTGAAGAAAACTTCCTTGTATAGCAGGGTACTAATTGAATAGAAATGTAAAATATTTAAATATAATACCACTAAATATGTCACCTCTTTATTGAGATCTCGTGATGTATAAATTAGTCTCCTTAGAGCTTCATGAATCCTCCAACTATTGGACTTATATGAATGAATTATAAAGGTTAAATGAACTATAAAGGTTACCCTTATAAGGGAGTTAAAGCTCAGTTCGAATTATAAAAATGCTCACATGAAGGTAGCCATAGAGAGGAGAACAATATATTTAACTTGGTTATATTAATCTTAATATTAAAATATTCCATACACATGTATGAGAATCCTAAAGATCTTAGGGACTTTGCTTACAAAGAGAAAGAATGGTCAATATCCATCAAATTCAACATATATATATATATATATATATATATATATATATATATATATATATATATATATATATATATATATATATATATATATATATATATATATATATATATATATATATATATATATATATATATATATATATACTCAACCACTTGTAAATATTTAAATGAATAACATAGTTGCTTCATTCATATCATTTAAATAGTAACTTTTGTAAATGTTGATTATGCTATAATGAATTGTTAAATCTATTTTTAGTAAAGTTTAGAAATTTGATCCTTAAAAGTTCTATGCCTTTTTCCCACTGACCAAGTTCAAGATAGAGAAGTAATAAAATTGTTAAGTCTTTTCAAGGAGGATGTTTCCGGAGGATATGTTAACACATACTATTGAACTTTTACATAGCTAATAAACGTAGCAAGGCTTCAAAAGGTTTTTGAGGCTTGTAACACCTTTGGATTTGGAAAGGAAATGTGGTAGATTAGTTAGTTTTGCACCTTCCAACAAATATGGGTCCTCCCCAACTAAAGCATTATTAGGCTTCCCACAATGGCTATAATACAAGAATGTAATATTCAACCTCATCTTTTCACATAAATTCAAAACTTCGTAAAGATAATGATAATAAATGCTAAATGATTTCTTTATTGGATTTTCACTTAGTCATATATGTGTTCAAATAAAATAGTTCTAAAGTAAAATAAATAACTATTTAGTAAATAAAATAACTCAAGACATATCTCTCTCTTTTTTTTTATATAATAACATTTCTCCCATTTGCAAGACTAACAGTTAAATTTGGGGAGAGAACTGATATTTTATTATTATTCATTTGAATTGTCCCTTAATATTTTTCTCACTTGGAAGATTTGTAGTTGAATAGTTTATACAAGTTTTGGTTAATATATTCTTTAGCAAGCCTAGAAACATACTGTCGTCATCAAATTGACCAAAGTTGCTCTATTTCTAAAGGAAGATATTTGGATATATGTGTGTTTGTTTCTATGTGTGGAGAGGAGACTATTATTTTATTATTTGAATGGTCACCTAATATTTCATTTAAAAATTTCTTATTTTTATTGATCTTATCAATCCAACAATTTTTTAACAATTTATATATTTTTCATGAGTTGTAAAGCAGGTAAATAATTCAAAACTCTCACAAAATTTTTATATATCAGGCAGAGGTTACTGTCACATTCCAGGCCTACTTTTTAATTACACGTGCAGGCTTTCAAATAAAACTACTCAAATAATCAAATAATCAAACTCACCTGAAAATTTAGGCCCTTGTAAGTTGGGAGGCGCACATGCTGCATCCTGCAACAATGCACTGGACTGCCTCGTTTAGTTTCTGCTTTTGATCTGGCATTTGCTCATTCAACTTGAGAATTTGCTTCCCAAGATTGACCATCACTTTCAAAATCTCAAGGCACTCTGTCTAGTTAGTGGACATCTCGCCAATACAAATCCCACTACAGAAAGTGTTTCCCCAACCCAATGAGTTTTCCCAACTCCTTTGAGCAAATCTGAAACAACTTTCTATATCTCTGTACTTGTGCCATCCATGGAATTTTTCTTTCCAGGAAGTTTGCCGATGTGTTTATCTACAAAATCGAGGAATGTTTGGCTATCCTGGATATAAGAAGTTACTGCTGAAGTAGATCCTTCTTCAATCTTCTCTCCCGATGGCCTCTTCAATAGCTCTTCTAGAAACTGAATTAGATCATCAAGCTGGCTTATATCATTGAATTTCTGTGTTGCCCTTGTTTCACTAGATCTCTACAACCCTCCGTGGTATAACCGAGACCATCCGCTACTTCTCCGGACACGACATTTGATGAACTAAATATTTCATGAAATAACTTACACGGACTAAAATTGAGAAGTAAATCTTAACTTACAAACATACTGGAGGCTTCGTCAGCCAAGGCGGATAGAAGACTACTCCATGATGTTGGACATATGCTCTGGGTTCTCTACTCCCGATTGCTCTCTTACTAGACTAAGCTTACTCTAGCCCTCCAATTAAGAGATCTGTGTCCTTCTTCCTTACAATTGAGGCATTTTATAGCAAATTCCATGCATCCCCACTATTTTTGTTTAATACGAATGCATCCTCCACTGTCCTATTTTTAAGGATAATGCTTTCTCCACTGTCTTTGTTTAAGGAAAATGCTCTCTCCACTGTCTTTGTTTAAGGAAAATGCATCTTCCACTCACTAGTGGATTTGTAAACTTATCATCTATTCCTTATGTGTAATCAATTTTGTATTTTAAATGAATATATTGTTTTATATTAGTTTTTTAAAAAAATTGAGTTGTGACATCCTTCTCCCCTAAATTTATGCATCGTCCCGATGCATGTTTCAATTAAGATCAAACATATACATATAGATATAACCATCGTTTACTATCAGTATGCTTGCCTACCTTCATAGTCCATCAGAGTGTCATCTAAATATCATTGTTGTGTCATCTAAATATCAGTGAAGTTAGAGTTCATAATTAAAATTCTACTAGGTAACCTGATTGAGCATATCCTTGTAGCTTGTCCTCGTGTCTGGAATGTTGAATGTTCATTCGAATTTTACTGTGTCTAGAATAAACACTTGCAATTCACTTTAAACTTCCATCATCAAAGATAAATCAACTTTTGAAGTGCGGTCAATAAAAATTTAGGTTCATAGATTCTCCCTTGGTAATCCAGATCTTTATCAAAAAATTTAGTTATATTTGAAGTTTACTCCAACATGTGCTTGAATCCAAGAGTAGTGATGCACCACTGTAGATTAGAAAATTATATTCTCTTAGTCAATCTAAGTACTCAGGCAATAGCCAATCCAGGCTAAAGTATCCAAAATGGGACATACTGAAATATAGCCAACCGGGCTCTTCTGTCCTTTGGGCAAACTGGTAAATGCAGTTCAGTCACACTGTTATCTTCACTTTCATCTTCTGAAGAAACTTTTGCAACTTCACAAAACATCACAAGGTTCAGACTTAGATTTCAAGTTTTCATTTTCTTTTCTGCATGCTACAAGTGACTTCTCCAATTGATTGACATGTTCTTTGAATTCCTGTTATTGTTCTCCCTTTTCAATTCTTTCAAACTGTCTTCTATTCCTCTCTCTATTTTCCAACAACTTTGAATTACACCTTTTGAATTTGTATAATTCTCCAAAGTAATGACCAAATGGTCTACACTGGTCAAACGGACCTTATCGCTACCTGATTCAGGTAGAACACACAAATAGGTTCATACAGAACCAGGTCAAATAGACCAATACTCTATCCAATACAGAATAAGTAAACACAACAGCCAACCGGGCTAAAGAGGATAGGAATCATTATGCTCTAGCCAGAGACTTTTGGCTCCTTCGGGATCAATCCAGATCCATGAGTCACTTCCTAGAGACCACAGTATCTGCCCAAGAACTATGCTGAGGATGTCAACCAAGGATACAATATCGACTTGTACACACCTCAGTATTGGCAAAGCCGGTACAAGTAATCCACCCCGGGGATTCTTCTGAGTACCAGTGACTTCCATTATTCTAACATCATATTATACACATCAACATTCAAGTGAAAGGTAACAATTCTAGCAATCACGCATGTTGATTTATCAAAAACTCTTCCAAACTTCCCATCCATCTCTCTTCGTAACTGTCACATCAATTGGTGCCACCTTAGGGCTTGTTATCTAAAAGTAGTGATAGCATCCCAAAATTGATAGTAGCTTCCCAAAATAGGAGTCCATGAATGTCATCAGTTTCTCAAAAGTCAATAGCTGTCTCTAGTACTCATCATATAGTCTCAAGGATTTATGGAAGCTGCAAGGAAGTGCCAATAATAGAGGAGGACTTAAATGTTGATGATTAGGAGTGTAAGATGAAATCCATACTCTAAGAACACAACCAGAGATTTGTAAAGAATGCATAGAGGACAGAGAAAGCTGTGAATTTATGCGTAAATTGGAATATAGAAATGAGGAGATTCGTATACCTCTTTTTCGATGTAAAGAACCTCCTAGGTCCATTTTAGCTTCTTCTAGGTCTTTATCTGGGTCTTTATATGATGTTGAATAGCACACATCAAAGAGGTCTTGGAAGACATCGACAAATGGTAGCTCAATTAACTTGAGAGTTTTTTGGATGCACAACTATGTATCAATTGAAGATGATGGTGTGGGAGTCCCTTGGTGTGGTGAAGGAAAATCAAAAGCTTCATAAAGGCACAATGGAACGGGTCAATGAATTCGCCACTTTAGCTGACTTGAATGTTTTCCCTAGGGATAGTCTGTGGGTTATGGATACTGAAGTTTATGAAAATCGAGATATTGCTGAGGAGCTATCAGAGCAAGAAATGGAAAATGAGCAATTGGAGGAAGGATTCTAAGGGACACTTTTGACATCAACTATCCCTGCTCAAGTGGTTGCAATAGATGAATGGAGGATATACTTGAAAAGGAAGTATGCCATGAGGTCTTCAAAGCATGTTGTTGATATTTTGCCCCTTGTCTTTATCAAGATCTAAGGTGGGGAATATAGTGAATAAGAATATGATAGGATAAGGATAAGACAGTGGATAAGACGTGCAAGGATATTTTGGATGTGAATGAAGGATACGGTTTTGCCCCCAAGTGTAGGGATACAAAATGAATGGAGAAGGGGTTACGCATGATGCCCACAAGGGATTTTCATCATGGTCTTCTTAGTGCCAAGTAACCGAGAAATAAAGATGGTTTTCAGGGCCCTCTCAAGAACCCCTCCACACGTTTCCTAATACCTTGCGTTTGTTTAAGGTGTTATCCTCCAAGAGGGAGGTATGCAAGAAACATACACATAGATCGAGGGGGATGGATGGATTATGACTGTCCCCTACCAGTCCCTTCTGCAACCCCATCCTCACAGTAGAATCTCCCCAAGACACCTACTCTCCCATACAACCTGCCAGGGCCCTACCTATATATGGCAGTTTTACAGAAGTCACATTACTCCACACATGCCAGCAGTTGTAAAATTAAAAATTCCTCAAATCAAGAAGGATTAAGTGAAACAAGTCAATAAGTTAAATCCTCAATAAAAATAAAACAAGCCAAGAAAAAGTGAAGATCAAAGATAGAAATTATTGCAACATCCCAAGTTCAACAAAGGACAAGTCCTTGAGGCAAAAGGACCACCTCAAAATTTAAATAAAGAAATAAAATACTGCGGCTTAACACTTAAGTACAATCTTTAACACAAGAATAAATAATGTAACAATCTCATAAAATTTGCACATACAAGCACCGTGTAGCCTTACAACAAGACAACCTAAGGGGAGTACGGAAACTAGGTGGACTTCTATCACTCAGATAGCTAAATCGTACAGTGGTCTCAAACCACCTAGAGAACAATGATAATCATCATGTCACATTAAGCATTCACCACAAAACTTGAAACAACCTTCTCATACTTCTATATCGACAATCCAAATGAATAGTCATATGATCCCATACAACCCAGGGCATGCCATTCTAAAAAGATTACGATGTGCCACAAGAGGAATTAGCCATGGAATATGATATTCATTTCACACATCTTACGGTTGTCATGTACCCAACTACTATTGTCCCGTTACACATACCATTACTGTCATCAAGCTATCCACTTCACCTTCTAGGGAGGGTTTCTATCCATGTTTATCATTAACTGGATGATCAGTGGATCGCAAGAGCGGGAATACTATTAGTCTTATGTCTTAATAATGACCATGCTTTAGGTTAGCGGACCTTCAAGCCTAGTGTCCAACCAAAAGCTCTGACACCACATGTAAGGACCTGACTCCTAAATCAAATAACATTAAACTTTGATTTCAAAAATACCAATGAATAAAATTTTTGATGTGACAGATGTAGGAAATGTGAAATTCTTCCAGAAGTGCTTAATGTATGCAATAGCAATGTGATGAAACTTGAAATTTTCATCAGGTTCTTAAAAGATCACCAATTTTAAATCTAGTAAAGAGAGAGTATACTATGCGAGAAGGTACATTATGTAAGATAACCTAGAAGAACAACGGATTATTTCATACCTTAAGTCATGCATTACATCCTGCATTCTTTTTCGATAGCTTGCTTCTCCTTTAGTAACTGTATCCTTATCATCTGCACAAAATTAACTTAACAATCTCATGTTAACACAACTCAGTAATCACTACTCAGAGAATTAGGATCACAATGCTAATTGGAGAGTGCCCTAAATCCAGGGGACCTGAGTACTGGGGGCATCCTTCACCGTCCAGACTGCCTACATACCCTGTATCCACGGGATCAAGGCCCCCTCCTTAGGATGTGACTAACGTGGGGAATGCAAACATCTAGTTCTATTTTGCACTATGTTTGATGTAACTGTGAGCGGGTACCTAGCCCTTTCTAGGGTTATTCCCTGCCCGAGACAGTTCTTCATCCACTGCCACCCACTCGGTGAAATAGGGATGGAAGTTAGTCCACTACCACAAACACCTAAAGGGGTGTTTGTCAGTTAGTCCTAGTGTGGAGGAATCCCTATAAGGTGTCTACCCATGAAATTTAGCTTACTTCCCCAAGCCAAATTAGGTAATTTTCGTGACTAAGTCCATTCCTGATCCCCTAGTACTTTCACCATGATCTGCAAGGGCAAGGTGAAAGCATATGATAGATAGCATTTCTGGATTGGCCTAGTTGCCCTATCTGACATTTCACATGTCCTCCCCGATCTATACTCACGTGTCAATAAGCCTCATTTTCTGATAGTATGCTTGGAGTGTTTTCCTAATGAGCATCATGGTAATCATTAGTTCAATAGACTCATCCTCTCTTTTTAGGTCCATAATGCAACTTAAAATTGACTTGTGTAACAAATCAGGATGTTAGTTCTAAATAGGCATAGTAAAACTTGTTTCTCCAAAATGGATACAATTTACAAATGGAAATTAGCATGGATAGACAAACTTTACCATTACAAATATTAATTCACTAATTATATTTTGAAGAAATCTTCCTTGTATAATAGGGTACTAATTGAATAGAAATGTAAAATATTTAAATATAATACCACTAAAGATGTCACCTCTTTATTGAGATCTCATGATGTATAAATTAGTTTCCTTAGAGCTTCATGAATCCTCCAACTATTGGACTTATATGAATGAATTATAAATGTTAAATGAACTATAAAGGTTACCCTTATAAGGGAGTTAAAGCTAAGTTCTAATTATAAAAATGCTCACATGAAGGTAGCCATAGAGAGGAGAACAATATATTTAACTTGGTTATATTAATCTTAATATTAAAATATTCCATACACATGTATGAGAATCCTAAAGAGCTTAGGGACTTTGCTTACAAAGAGAAAGAATGGTCAATATCCATCAAATTCAACATATATCTATATATATATATATATATATATATATATATATATATATATATATATATATATATATATATATATATATATATATATATATATATATATATATATATATATATATATATACTCAACCACTTGTAAATATTTAAATGAATAACATAGTTGCTTCATTCATATCATTTAAATAGTAACTTTTGTAAATGTTGATTATGCTATAATGAATTGTTAAATCTATTTTTAGTAAAGTTTAGAAATTTAATCCTTAAAAGTTCTATGCCTTTTTCCCACTAACCAAGTTCAAGATAGAGAAGTAAGAAAATTGTTAAGTCTTTTCAAGGAGGATGTTTCCGGAGGATATGTTAACACATACTATTGAACTTTTACATAGCTAATAAACGTAGCAAGGCTTCAAAAGGTTTTTGAGGCTTGTAACACCTTTAGATTTGGAAAGGGAATGTGGTAGATTAGTTAGTTTTGCACCTTCCAACAACTATGGATCCTCCCCAACTAAAGCATTATTAGGCTTCCCACAATGGCTATAATACAAGAATGTAATATTCAACCTCATCTTTTCACATAAATTCAAAACTTCGTAAAGATAATGATAATAAATGCTAAATGATTTCTTTATTGGATTTTCGCTTAGTCATATATGTGTTCAAATAAAATAGTTCTAAAGTAAAATAAATAACTATTTAGTAAATAAAATAACTCAAGACATATCTCTTTTTTTTTATATATATAATAACATTTCTCCCATTTGCAAGACTAACAGTTAAATTTTGGGAGAGAACTGATATTTTATTATTATTTATTTCAATTGTCCCTTAATATTTTCCTCACTTGGAAGATTTGTAGTTGAATAGTTTATACAAGTTTTGGTTAATATATTCTTTATCAAGCCTAGAAACATACTATCGTCATCAAATTGACCAAAGTTGCTCTATTTCTAAAGGAAGATATTTGGATATATGTGTGTTTGTTTCTATGTGTGGAGAGGGTCTATTATTTTATTATTTGAATGGTCACCTGATATTTCATTTAAAAATTTCTTATTTTTATTGATCTCATCAATCCAACAATTTTTTAACAATTTACATATTTTTCATGAGTTTTAAAGCAAGTAAATAATTCAAAACTCTCACGAAATTTTTATATATCAGGCAAAGGTCACCGTCACTTTCCAAGCCTACTTTTTAATTACACATGCAGGCTTTCAAATAAAACTACTCAAATAATCAAATAATCAAACTCACCTAAAAATTTTGGCCCTTGTAAGTTGGGAGGCGCACATGCTGCATCCTGCAACAATGCACTAGACTGCCTCATTTAGTTTCTGCTTCTGCTTTGGCATTTGCTCATTCAACTTGAGAATTTGCTTCCCAAGATTGACCATCACTTTCAAAAGCTCAAGGCACTCTGTCTGGTTAGTAGACATCTCGCCAATACAAATCCCACTACAGAAAGTGCTGCCCCCACCCAATGAGTTTTCCCTACTCCTTTGAGCAAATCTGAAACAACTTTTTGTATCTCTGTACTTGTGCCATCCATGGAATTTTTCTTTTCAGGAAGTTTACCAATGTGTTTATCTACAAACTCGAGGAATGTTTGGCCATCCTGGATATAAGAAGTTACTGCTGAAGTAGATCCTTCTTCACTCTTCTCTCCCGATGGCCACTTCAATAGCTCTTCTACAAACTGAATCAGATCATCAGGCTAGCTTATATCATTTAATTTCCATGCTACCCTTGTTTCACTAGATCTCTACAACCCTCCATGGTATAACCAAGACCATCCGCTACTTCTTCGGACACAATGTTTGACGAACTAAATATTTCATGAAATAATTTACACAGACTAAAAATGAGAAGTAAATCTTAACTTACAAACATACTGGAGGCTTTGTCAGCTGAGGCGGACAGAAGACTACTCCATGATGTTGGACATATGCTCCGGGTTCTCTACTCCTAATTACTCTCTTACTAGACTAAGCTTACTCCAGCCCTCCAAATAAGAGATCCGTGTCCTTCTTCCTTACAATTGAGGCATTTTATAGCAAATTCCATGCATCCCCACTGTCTTTGTTTAATACGAATGCATCCTCCACTGTCCTATTTTTAAGGATAATGCTTTCTCCACTGTCTTTGTTTAAGGAAAATGCTGTCTCCACTGTCTTTGTTTAAGGAAAATGCATCCTCCACTCACTAGTGGATTTGCAAACTTATCATCTATTCCTTATGTGTAATCCATTTTGTATTTTAAATGAATATATTGTTTTATATTAGTTTTTTAAAAAAATTGAGTTGTGACACAAATAGAGAAAAATAACACTTGGGAACTTGTTCCATGACCTAAGGATAAAAATGTTATTGGGGCAAAATGGGTTTTTTGAAACAAACTTGATGAAAATGGAACTATTGTCTGAAATAAGGCTAGACTGGTCTGTAAGGGTTACTCACAGATAGAAGGTATTGATTTTGATGAAACTTTTGCTCCTGTAGCAAGACTAGAAGCCATCAGAATATTCCTCATATATTTTGTTTACAAAAACTTCAAAGTCTATCAAATGGATGTTAAAATAGCCTTTTTAAATGGAGACTTAGAAGAGGAGGTTTATATGGATCAGCCGGAAGGTTTTGTCAACAAGGACAAACCACATCATGTTTACTGATTGAAGAAGGCTCTTTATGGGCTTAAACAAGCTCCTCGAGCTTGGTATGCGAAACTTGATAAACATTTACAATCACAAGGCTTCACTAGAGGAGGAGCTGATAGCAATCTATATTTTATGACTAAAAATGATCACATCTTGATAGTAGTTGTATATGTTGATGACATAATCTTTGGCAGTGATGATGATGAACTCAGTTTGTATTTTCCTCAGGTCATGACAGCACAGTTTGAAATGTCCATGCTGGGTGAACTTTCTTTCTTTCTTGGTTTATAGGTTTCTCAGCTTCAAGAAGGTATATTCCTTTCTCAAACAAAATATGCAAAAGAAATGTTGAAAAGGTTTCAGATGGATGAATGTAATTCTGCTAGTACACCTATGGAAATTGGTTGCAAATTAAGTGCTGAAGTTGACAAACCTGATATTGATCATACTTTTTATCGGTCTATCATTAGTAGCCTATTGTATTTAACTACCACTAGGCCTGACATTATGCATGTTGTTTGTTTAGTTTCTCGCTTTCAATCTGCTCCTAAACAAACTCATCTCAATGCTATAAAAAGAATTCTTAGATATATACAAGGAACATTGGATTATGGTCTCTAGTATCTGAGACATTTTGATTTTACTCTAACAGCATATACAGATGTTGATTGGGCTGGTAGTCTCGATGACAGGAAGAGTACTTCCGGTGGTGCATTCTTTCTTGGTGGACAGCTTGTTTCATGGCATAGCAAAAAGCAAGATTCTGTTTCTTTATCTACAGCTGAAGCTGAATATATTGTTGCCACTGCTTGTTGCACTCAAATTCTCTAAATGGTTCAAACTCTGTGTGATTATTAGATTGTTTTATCTAAGCTTGTCAAGATTTTGTGTGACAATGTTAGCGCAATCAATATATCAAAGAATCCTGTTATGCATTCTCGTACCAAGCATATTGATATCCAGTATCATTTTCTTCGTGACAAAGTTCTTCTCAATGATGTTATACTGGATTATGTTGCTTCAGCTGATCAAGTGGATGACATTTTTACAAAGCCACTTTCTTGAGTAGTGTTTGAGGGTCTCCGACAAAGGCTTGGGGTTCTCTCTTTTTCTTCTTTGCATTAATTTTTCCTTCCTGTCTGGACTCAGGGGGAGTTGCTTGCTATGTTCTCTTGGTAACTCTTCTTCTTGAGACAGTTGTTCTTTTTGTTTATATCTTGTACTTCTGGACTATTTGACAATGGTGTCTGGCAATCGGGTTGTTCTCTCTATGGCCTCTAACAGTTTTTGTCTCCTCAATCTATCTCTGTCTGATACATTGACAAATCTTGGTAAGCATGATATTGAATATTCACAAATCTTGGTAAGCATGATATTGACAAATCTTGGTAAGCATCTTGGTTCATTTTTGCCTACTACTCAGTGGTCTACTCAGTTGTCTACTCAGTTGTTGCCCTCTGTTGTTGTGGCTACTACTCAGTGGTCTACTCAGTGGTCTCCTTAGTGCTATATGTTATTGCTCTATGGGTATTGCTCAGTGATATTGATGATATTGATGATATCTGGTAACTATTATTAGTTATTGTCTTTTGCTGGCACTGGACAGTTGTTACTGTACTCTGGTACTATTATTGGTACCAATATTGGTTGATTCTTGATGACATCTGGCTTTTGTAATCTCTTGCATCTGCAGCATTGGTACTTGTATCTGACTCTTGCAACTGACTAATCTCTGCATTTGAAACATTGGTTCTTGTATCTAAGTTTGCATCTGAGGAATTGGTAACTCTGATATTGTTTTTGATATCTGTGTTGGAATGGTAAGGTTTGACATCAATGCCAAAGGGGGAGTTTTGTTAACTCCAGTTGGCACTTTTGGTTGGTAGTGATGTCAAAGGCGGTGACATGTTTGATGGTCCACTTGGCATCGACATGTTGACTTGGCAACATTTGCATTGTTGAAGTGATAAAGTTGAAGTTAAATATTTTATGTTGCATAAGTAGTAAAAAGGAATGTTGTGCGTTCTAATGTTTTTTATTGAACTCTAGTTGCAAGGTTGTTGACAGGACTAAGTGGTCATCCTTCCTTTATCTTTTGAAGCCCTCTTTAGGGCAAACTGCATCGGCCGGTCACCAGTCTTAAGTGGTTGTATCTTTGGCATTTTGTTTCATAATGCATTTTTGTAGGGTTTGCAAGAATACTCAGGGCAAAAATAGGTCTTTGGAATCTGCCTGTTGACTTCGTGAGCTGCAAGCACATCATGAAAGTTTATGCAGGAAGTCAGATGAAAGGTTGGAGCATTGACTTCATAGCCCGCAGCTGTGTCGTTATCATTGCAAGGTAAAAGTGGAAATGGTCAGTAAAAGATTCTGAATCTGTCTCTTCTGTGGCCGTCAATATATTTGAAAGTATAAATTTGAAAGCTTATTTCTCTTCATCTACAGAGTTGTTAAAGAAATGAGTAAATATCTCTATCAAAGGTTTTTGCTTGAATGCCATTTATGTAAAAGGTTGTATTCTTTATGTGGCATTTTTGTGCACCACCAACTGTGTTTTGTTCATCGGTGATATGGAGCATTTTATAAACTTTTGTTGGCCATTATTTATCTTGAAACCCTAGGGTTTTACCTGGGTTATTGGCAGTTGGACCTGGCACTTATATTCTTTTTGTTTTCTAACGGGTTAGGGTTTAACCCATATGCAGTAAATTGTTGTATACTCAACAGGGGTTTTTTCTGTTCACGACAGAGCAACTTATTTGTTGTATTTGAGTTAAAATGATTCTCAAGGCTTTATGAGGACAATGAAAACTTGTTCAGTTATAACTATTTTGAATTCTTCAGTTTTCTGGTGAGCAACTGAAAGTTGATTCTTGCAATAATGGTTCACGGCACGTCTTCTTCAAACAGTTTTTTTTTTTAAATGATGACAAAAGACAACAATATTGTATATTCTGTTGATGACAGTTGCAAAACTGTCGATTGGTATTTCACTTTGAAACTGTCAATAGTTGTAAGTTTCTGCAAAGTTATAAAGGTATAATAGTTGTAAGTTTCATATGCCAGTGAGGCAATGTATTCAGTGAGAATGTAAGCTAGTGAGGCACAGTAATCAGTGAGATTCTTAAGCCAGTGAGGCAATTTTATTGAGTGGTTTTATGCCAGGGGCTTTCCACTCAGGACAAATCTCTGTGTCTCTATTTTTTGTGGTATGCTTCTTGATCTGTTATCAGATATTGCAGTTTTCATTCTTGTATCTTATTCTATTGGCACAGTTCTTGTGATACAGAACATCTAAACTCAGTTGATTTAATTGTTTAAATACAAGTTTTTATAGTAATTTGTTTCAGTTTGCAAAACATATCTATAAGTGTGAAATTCTGTTAGGATACTGATTCACCCCCCACCTCTCAGTATCACTACCACTCTAACAACTAGGACCATGAAATTTCTTCTTGATATGGAAGCCTATATCCATTTAGACCATTGTTTTGAGAAGCCAAACTTCATGAGTGTGTTGAGCAAGAAGTCCCAATTTACTCTATCATAATAAAATGCCCACTCCAATTTAATTAGCATGGATTTTCTTTTGTTTTCCTAAATTGAATGAAGAATTTCATTTGTCACAATGGATCCTTTTGTTGTCTCCATTTTGGGTACTATTGGGACCTAAAAAAATTAGTTCCCAAAATGCCCTATTTTTCCCCCAAAAGCCTAGAAAATTCATCAAATTTCCCCACCTTTTTTTTTGAATTTCATAACCCATCAATTAGACCCGATCTGAGACATCTTACATGGGTTCCCTTCTAAAATTTCTAAGTAAAATTCCCCTTTTACCTTGTGTTTCTTTCACTTAGAAAAATTTGGCCTTTTCTGCACTTTATCAGTGAATCGACGATTTTCCTAACTTTGGGACTAGTTCAAAAGTTAACCCTTTTTCTGATTCACCAATATAGAGGCTGGTGGGCAGTGCAAGGTGTCTAAGGCAAAAGATGTTAGTGGGAGGCAACCGGGGTGCAAGTAAAAAGTTGCTAAGGCTCAAAAAATAAATGTTCGAGGGATAAAATTTTCTCTGTCAATGAAAGTGGAGGTTCAAGAACCTCCAAGTTCACCGATTGGAGGTTCTCCCTACCAGAAAATTGCCTATTGTAGTTAGAAGGGGAAGAAGGACGTGGCAAGGAGTAAAGGGAAATTTTGTCTAAAGAGAGAAAAAGAACAAGGAAGAGAAAATGTAAGGTTTGACAAAATTCAATTTTGTTGACAAAGGTAAAGTGGGAAAAATGGAGTTAATGTAGGGGTCTTTGTCAGAGAATCGACAAAGTCTCAGACTTTGTAAAAGTTCACCTTTTTAGGGTTTTGCTAATAGGCCAATAAAGAGGAAAAGATAGAAAGGAGCTGGCTAGTTTGGTAAAATGTGAATTCGCCAACTAAGGGGCTTGGTTCTGAATTGTGAAGATTTGACAATAGAAGAAACAGTTGGCAAAGGGGATGAAAATCATAGGTTCGATGAGGGGTAAATTCACTGATAAAGGGTGAAGTTTGAAACGGATGACTTTTATCAACCAAGCAATGGTAGGGCAAAGTGACAAAGGAGAGATAAACAATGAACCGACTTGGTTCAATAAAGGCAAAATTTATTGACAAAGAAGAAAGTGGTAGAGCTAGGGAAAGTTTGAGTTTCGCCAACTTTGCCAATAAAGAGACCAAGGCAGAGAAAAGTCAAAGTTCTGAAAAGAACAAAGTAGCTGATAAGAAAGGAAAAAGAAAATGGTGTGGCTCTCAAAGGCAAAGTTTGCAAAAGGTCGTATTTGCTGATAAGGCAAACATAAAAGCAAAATGTGGCTAGGGAAAAACAAAGAAGGATAAAGCAAAGTGTTTGGTCGGGGAATCGGCAGAAAGCCAAACTTGTCAAATGTTTGGATTTTTGCAAGTTTGCCGATAGGGCAAATTGGCTGACAAACAAAGAAAGAGATAGAGAGAGAGTTTGGCAAATTAAAGATTTTTTGATAAAGGCAAAAGAGTGAAGAAAATGCGCCAAAGGGTAAGGTTTGAGAAAAGCAAAATTTATCGATAAGACAAAATTGGCGCCAAGGAAAGTGAAGCTACAAGCCAAGTTCTAGAAATCTAAGATTTACCGATAAGGCAAATAAGGAGAAAGCAAAGAGGCTGCAATAGAAGTTCGAAAAAGATGAAAATTGCTGAGTAAAGAGAAAAAACAGGCCTAGTTCGAAAAAGTTCAAATTCACCGACTAAAGGAGAAAATGAAAGAAAGAAACAAGCCAAGTTCAAGAAAATGAAGATTTGTTCATAAGGCATAAAAAAGGAAGAAAATGAAGAGTAAAAGGAAGATGTCCCCCATGGTTTGAAAAAGTGACAGTTTGCCGACAAAGGGAGATTGAAGTGGAAAAATAAAAGTTCGTAAGAATGAAGAAAGGACGATAAAGATAAGGGAGATGCCCAGTGTAGGGAGGATTGTGTAGATTGACATATACTCAGAATTTAATGATTTTGCAGAGTTGTACCTTGCAGGTGGTTGACATAGTGATATTCTTCAATGCATAGGTACACTTGGAGGACAAAGAAGATATGTCAGATGTTACAGATGGTACACAAGGAGTGCAATTAATCTTCTCCTGTCAGTTTGTAGAGTTATCAGAGTATGGATAGGCTTCTAATGTACATATATTTCTGACAAAGGCATGGGGCTGAATTTAGTGCAGCATGGGCTATTCCAGGTTCCTTGTTGACTTATTTACCAATGCCCAAGGGTTGCACTATAGGACATAATTGCTATATATGCATAGATTTTAGATGTTTTCAGGGTTGGTCATTGAGCCAATTGTTTGGTCTGGGAGTACCTGAGGAGTATTCTTTGGCACCAAAACACGTTCTATCTAGTTTGTTAGTGAAGGGATGTATTCAACATAGTGTAGGAAGGTTGTGTGATGCAGATATGAATGCAATGGTATGTTTCCATGGGAGTTTGTAGTGATTTTGGTAAATATATAACCATAGTTGTATGTTTTCCCTTGCCACATTTGTTGGTATGATTGTAATAGATGTTTGGAGATGTTTAAAAGCATCCAAGTTAATACAAGGCTTTGTATTTGTCATTCTTTTGTTGCATATGAATCATTGCAGTTCTCTTGTGGATTATTAAGTATGTCCATTGTATGAGGATCTATTAGTGTCATATATGTGAATATATGTCTAGTTCTATTGATCCTGTACTATGTATTTTCTTTACTCCTTGCATTCTATAACTCTATTGCCTAATGGAGTAGGCACCAGTCCATATTGGAGAGGAACCAATCACTCTTTTAAATCAAACAAATCATTCACCCATGGTTTAGGGAAAAAAACCATATTTCCTGTGCATGTACATTCGCATAGTTGAATCAGCTATATAGGGGTTTTGTGAAAGCCAATCATTCTTGATTTAGTGACAACTTTTGAAGTCAAGATGATGAGTTAGGTTTGTCTGTTCATTTATTTTTAGTTGTTTATTTGGTTTAAACTTCGTACCTATTTAGGAATACCCCTTGGAATATCCCTTCAGAGTTTAAGTTGAACTCAAAGTGCAGAGGAGTCTACCCACTCCTGTTAGTTGGCCTAGGTGATTTTAGAATGTTTTAGAGTTTTGGGTTGCAGCTATTTTGGGTCCCAACAGGTACACAACCCCCTTGTTCCTCTGTAATGAGAAGTGGTAGGATTGTGGCCAATCTTGATGCCATTGCCTTGGCGATGATCTTGTAAATGGAATTGCACAGTGATATCAATCTGAATTCTTCAAATGATGAGGGAGATTTTACTTTAGGAATTAGAACAATACTTGTGTTCTTAAATTCCTTAAATATGTTTTTATTTTTCCTCACTTCTTCTACTGCTAGATATAAATCTCTTCCACTAATATTACATTACCACCATTAATTTAAGGGCCATATCACCATTACTAATAAAATCTTGCTTACTTTTAGTGCTATATTCTCACTTTGAAATCAAAATTTAGTGAGACTTGCCACATATAAATTATATATAATTAGGTTTTCAAGTGGTGAACATGGCTCTTTGTCTCCTTTATTATTTGGCCTTTATAACACAGGGCATACAAGGCCTCATATCTAATGATAGTGAAGAATACAAGTAGCATAGAGTTTTAATGGTAATATTATTTTAAAGTTTGCATAGATAAGAAGTTAAGATCTTGTCTTTAATATGTGATAGGTATTCACTTTGGCAATGGTTCTTCTTTATGGTAAAATTCACGACAAATGACTATGATCTTAATCTTTCTCTCCTATTTTGAGAAAATAATAAGTAGGAGTATCTAGAGTTCTTGTAAGAAATATGATGGTTTTGATTTCATTCCCCACCATTGATTTCCAATATAAACTAGGTTTTGATTTTATTCTACAAGTTTATAAGCATATGCCATGAAAAATGTTTACTCTACACATAATTTATTTTGGGTCCTATGATTACATATTGATCAGATGGTTGATATTACATTTCACATAGTTATGTGTACTTGTCGTTTTAAATGTCTCTCAACCCAAAATTTGTTTTGGGCTATGCAATTAAACATTGATCGACCTAAAATAAATTTTAGGTTGAGATATTTTAAAAGAAAAGTTCATATAACTTTGTAGAATACAATATAAATCATTTGATCATAGGGAAATATAAAGTGTTGATTCATTCGTGTGGTCTTATTTTTATCACATGATATTATTAAAATGTTTAGTCCTAGTGGGTTCCAATGGTTTCTCTATTATGTACTTGTTCTTGGTGGTGAGGGGCTTCACCCGTCAACCCCACTTGTATTGCAATAAGAGCACATTGGGGCTGCTATCCCTGAACCCCACAAGGGGGCACTGTCCCCTCAACCCCTACAAGGGGGTGTTGACCCCTTGACACCCACAAGGGGCGCTATCCCTTGACCCTATCAATGGCTGCTACTATCGAGCCCTTGGTTTAGAATTAGGAAATAAGAAAAAAATATATAAGGGGACTGCACTAAAAAAGTTGTTTTTAAGGATTCACCAAGATTTTTTACAAATTCCTAGTGATGTGCATAAATTCACCAGTGAAATTAATATTTTTCAAAAAAAGGAAAGATTCATAAATCAAAATTAATATATATTTTAAAAAGGGAAAGATTCACTAGGATTTTATAATATTTTTAGGGGCCTTTTCTTAGTTAAGTTATCATTGGATAACATGTTTATTGGTAACAACAAAGTGATGATTAGGAGCTTAAAACTCAACTTAATAGCACATCTAATATGAAGGATTTAGGGAATATGAAATACATTTTTGGTATGAAGATCAATATGATCAAGTACAGAGAAAGCTTTGGTTAAACTATAGTTATTATGTTGGTACTATTTTTAGTGGTTTAGTGTGCATGATTGCAAGCCTATGAGTATTCCTTTTCCCATTGGCACTAAGATTTCTTTAGATATGTTTCCAAAATCAAATGATGATTTTGAGGATATGTCTAACATGCCTTATGTTGGAGTACATGACCACTGAGAGGGGGGTGAATCAGTGTTCTATAAACTTTTATATCTTTTTGCACCTTTTAACTTACAAGATAAAGAATGAGAGAGACTTCAATGATTTATCAAACACATATGACAAGTTTGATGATAAATAGTATGAACAAGACCTTAAGAACAAAATATTAGGGCACACACACATAGAGACTATAACACATGTTTTTGATGAGTGGAAAACCCTCATAGGGATAAAAAAAAGCACTCTAAAAATTGCCTCACTGGCTTAATGAAATCTCACTGATTACAAAGCCCTATTGGCTGATACAAGTGCCTCACTGCCAAAGTGTACCTCACTGGCTGTCAAGAACATAAGAAAGAAAAGATTAGTTCAGGAGGTTACCTTGATTCACTGTAACACATCACACTTCAAAATCTTATGTCTCCTTCACATGTACCTATATCATAATCATATGTCTCAGCCTACAAATGAACATATCCTATCTGCATCTATACTTACATTCTCAGTTACTTGCATGTCAACATTTTTCATATTCCATCTCCCCCTTTTTGATAGCAATGGCAAAGGATGCCCCTAAGTATAGTCATGTAGCAATTTTAGCTGACAATGAAAAGCAACATGTAGAGAAGAAACATAGTTTGTTACCAATAAATGAAGAACCATACACTGCACAATTGAAGGCATTGCTATTGTTTGGCATTAAAAACACACTATTTTAGCAATGAAGTCTAAACCAATGTCATTTGTAAATCATGAACCACATACTAAAGTCCACTATCATAACTGTATTAAAGCAAAACAAACTAAAACACTATCATTTTCATAATAAGGTACTGCCCAAAATACAAACCAACAAACCACTATATCTCATAGCATGGTCTAAAAAATTCACATAGTCATTGATAAGGTATCAAACATTGTCACTGTTCCAAAATGTCACTAACAACACTAAAACAAATTCTTATCAAATACTATCAAGAGTGATTGTGAGTGCTCCCCCTATTAAAAAGATCTACATCATATTGTTCTTGTAAACTATAATTTTACTGCTCTACCACTGTTAAACTGCTCCTCCTTTTTGCTATCAATTGTCAAAGGAGCTATCAACTACTCCCCCTGCCTTATAACTCTAGTAAAACATTTCAAAGCATGACCATGATAGTTACACTATCACTGTTGGCATACTTGCTGCATCATATAGAAAATCCAACAATATTGCAACCTAAAAAGTAGACACAGCTTCAAAACACATAACTAACTGTACTACACTATTCTAACTATCAAAAACTTCTTTAAGTGATCAACAGATCATTAATAGACTCACTCAACCATATAGAACTTTGAAACTTTATCACATCCTCTGTGCTTATAGATCATACTCTATCTCTAATCAATGTTTTAAGTCTCATGCTTGAGAAGACATCAAAGCATCTTAAGTTCTTTAAGACTTAGAAAGACTCTTCATATTGCTTGGCAAGACCCAAAAATATCATGGTGATGACTTTTTATCACATGTATTCACTACTCTTTGTCAACTAATGCAAACACTTTTAAATGTTCATGAAGGAATGAAAACTTAGAGCATATTGTGCATATATGAGTAAAACAATCACCTTACATGCACTTGTCCAAATGAAGAGTGAACACAAATTTTGTTGCATCAATGACAAATATCCAAAACAATTCAAATGAGTGTGAACACTATTTATCTTGCTTCAATGACAAACCTCTGTTATATCACTACTATTGTCAACTTCAAATCTAGTATCAACAATAGTCTGCTACCTCTGCAACAACTCTATAAGAAACCAAAAGTTTATCTGCTACACAAAAGCTACAATCAAAGCAAAAGATCAAAAAGACTGCAATAACAGATTTAAGTAAATCACTGATCCAAGGACTATCTAGTCTACTGATTCTAGAATTATTTAGACTGCAACAAGCCCACAAGGTCTGTATAGCAAGGTTGCCAAGATCTATCTGCAATCATCTCAATATGTCATCAAGCTTGCTCTGCTTCTGCAATATGCACTGTGTCCCCAAGTTTGCTATAAAGATACAAGGTCTGTTGTCAAGACTATAGGCACAAAACTGTAAGAGCACTCCATCAAGAAACTTACAAATCAGTTGTAAGTAGAGGCACTTTTTTCAAGTAGCACTGTCTTTCCACATACTAGGGTTTGGCAAAAAAGAAACTTCTTATCTTATCCTTAAAACAAAATACCCTTTATTGACTTATCAAATGTTCATAATTGAAGAAATTGTCTCTCATTGTCATGACTATTTTCAATGACCTCTAGAAGACAAGGCTTGCATAAAGGAATGTATGTGATTTAGTGTAAAACACTACTTTCCTTGCCATAGAAAAACTATATAGATCAATGCAATAAGATCCTTAAAATGACTATCCAAGCAAATGAAAGGTCTCCAATGTTCCTTCTTAAAACATATTCAATGATAACAATGAGAGAATGTATTATTCCTCCATGCACTGTGGAACTAACACCTACCCTACTCTGTCCTTTATCAAGACGACACCAACAAAAACATGTGAACCACAGTAGTTACAGAAATGATACATCATAAGTTGCATGTCCAAACAACCAACATCCCTGAGATCAAACATGAATGGGCACTAGAGAGCAATATCAATTTAAACTTTGTCTTCAATCATCAGACATTGTCCACCAAAAATCAAGATCACTCAAACTCACTGCTCATCAACCATAAGGTAAAAACACATTAAATCTCATGTCCTTAAAACACTTTGACACAAGGCCCATGTATCCTATCTATCAAAGCTGTAGATACAATGTGATCATCTCTTATGCTTTTGTGAACCTTTTCAAATGATATACAAGGAACTCTACAAAGATGAATAGCATTTATGGATGATATGTATAGCTTTACTAAAAGCCTGTGCAAATCTAGAATGGACACAAAACCTACTTCACTTTGCAAGCATGTTCATCATAGCACTATCAACTACAACATTTGACAGTAATCTTGAAACATGTGAAATAGAAACCAACACCTATGAAATCCAATTGTCTTTGACCATGTTAGCTCAAGAAACACCTTATCAACTACTGTCTTGATTGCTACTACTATCTGAAGTTGTCCTTAGTGATAAAAGATGAGCCAATGTATATCTCCCCCTTACTTCATGCTACCTTTTATGCACTTTGTGATGTTCCTTGTGTAGTATGCACAAGCTTAGACTCATCCTTATCCTAGATTTGCTTTCTTCTCCAAACCTTCTGAATGCTTGTCTTCTTGGGATGCTTCCTTTTCCACTTGCTCCTTGTTTCCTGCAACTTCCTTTTACTCAAAGTATTTGTCTTCTTGACATATCTAGGTGGTTCCATAAATCTGTTTCTACAAGAATATGCTTTATGCCCAGGAGAGTTGCACTTATAACATATGATGTTGTTGTCTAGACCAAAGAAAGGATAATTTCTTCTAGGCATGCTATAAAAACTCTTATTGACATTCCTGATATGATCATGTCTTTCAAATGTCCTACAATTTCTTGCACAATCTCTTGCTCTATGGCCATAAACATAACATGAATAACAATAACCATGAAATTGATAATAATTGTACCTTATTGATTGCATGTTAGGTAGAGATTTTGTGAACCTAATTGTCCTCCTTCCTTCACCTTTAGGAGCAGGAACATGATAACTTAAGTCTATCTTCTTCCTAGGTGAATTTCTTGCTTTGGAACACTCTCCTTCTTCATAACCTAGACCAGTAGTGTCCTTGTAATGCTTTTGTTTGCTCAACATGTCATTCAACTTGTTTGTGCTTTCTTCAAACTCTTGATATTTCTTGGACAGAATCTGGAGACCTTCATAATCTTTTCTCAGATTGACAATTTTTGCCTCTAATTTTAGACATTCAATTCTTTTCACCTCAAGGTCAGATTTTGTTACATCTATTATTCTTTTGGCTTCCTCAATTTTAATCTTTAGACTTGTTGAACTACACTGGCCAACTAAGGGGGGGTGAATTAGTTGTCTTAAAACTTTTAACTAATTATGAACATTAACTTATCAATTACTTATATTCTGATATAACCATGAAAGCATGAAATGAGAATTTCAACACAATAACATAATCAACACTAGAGACACCAGATTTTTATGTGGAAAACTCTAAAAGTGAAAAACCACGGTGGGTGTTAGCCCATAGAAATATATAAGTTATATCATTACTAAAAAATAGAGGCTCACTACCTATAAGACTCACTGCCCAAATTGCTCACTACAAATAATGGTTCACTGCCTATGGGTGGCTCACTACCAAAACGGTGAACTGATTGAGCAGCATATACTCCATGCCAGGGTTCAACTCCATTGTAGCACAATATTATTTCTCTACTCTACTCTTTCCAACCTTTGCACTTATCTTTTCATCTTCGCAACACACATACTTTTTCACAACTTCATTATATGAGCTTTTATACAATTCATCAACATTGGAATGTACATCAGGTCGGCATTACATTCATCAACCATTGGATCAATCTCCAAGGTCAGCATTACAATCATACATAAAATAGGTCTGGACCTAATACAAATTAAGCTATGGAAAAGATGTAAAGATGTATGTGGATCATACAATTCCTTAGCTGGGTCTCAAATACAATCCTCCACACCACAACATGCTTCTAAAATCTTTGATGCATCTCCGCAAATAATGAATTAAACCAAGTCAGCCAAGTTTGATGAGAGCACTAGGTCTGCTAAGAACATTCTTCATTCATGATCCAATTTTCTTTTTGCAAACCAATCCAAATGTAGGAACATGATCAGGAGACATCCACAAGGACATTGTAATCACTAGGAACAACAACACAATCACTAACCACTCTGTCAAGAAGATTCTTCAAATCGGAGCACAAGAACAACATTGTCAGCCACTGTCATAAGTAAAAGATAAATTGTGGACCAACAAATCATGAACCATTGTAGTTGAAGGCACTTAACATCATCACAGACTTGATTCTAGAACCACAAACCAAAATACTTCAATGCAGAGGAATGCAGAGCATAACACTTTCTCCTTGTCACCACCAAACATACAGGAAAAGCAGTTTTTACACTAATGAACACAATTCACTTAATTCTTCATGCCGGAGGCTCAAACTTGGAATATAAGATCTTTAGATAGACTTCTAAATTAATTCTAATCCATAGGCAAAGATATTCATTCTACAATAAATGCGAAGCTATCTTCCAGGCTGTTCTTTAGAGTCTAATACACTGTTTCAACTGCAACACACTGTTTCCACTGGAGGGGCTAATTTTCTCAATATCCTCAACATCAGAATCAATTACATAGGTAAATACAAATCATCTTACTTATGACAAGTAAGCAACAAAATAAGAACACAGTTGACACCAATGACAACACAGATATGTTGACATCAATGACAACACCGATCAGGCACATACTTGCACCAACCTCCCCCTTTGTCATTAATGGAAACATGTGATGTGAAAAATTTAAAAGACCATCAAGACAAGATTCTCCCCCTTTCTCATTACACATCTGCATTCTTTCACCCCCAGAATTTTTCACATGATTGCTCTCCCCCTTTGACATCAATGGCAAAGGGCCCATACTTGCATGTTGCAACTCTGATCCACTAAACTTTCTTTGTTTATCAACACTTACTTTGTCAAAAACATCTATCTACTCCCCCTAAGAGGTAGCCCTTAAAACATCAATCTAGATCAAAGAATGATACTTTGAGCTCCACTAGATTGATGCATTCCTATGCATTGTAGTTTAGGGTAGGAGGGGTAATGACCCCTAACTTTTCTATGAGATACTCAAAGATATCTTTAGGCAGAGGCTTAATGAAAATTTCTGCAATCTAATCCTTTGTGGACACATATTCCAACTTTACTTCATTAATTGTCACCTTCTCTCTCAAAAAGTGATACCTTATTGATATGTGCTTTGTTCTTGAGTGCATCACTAGATTCTTTGAAATGTTTATGGCACCTGTATTGTCACAAAAGATTGCAAATGGATCTTCATACACAACTCTTATATCCTTCAAAGTCTACTTCATCCATAATACTTTAGTGCAACAACATGCTGCTACAATATACTCTGCTTTTGCAGTTAACAAAGAGATTGAATCTTGTTTCTTGCTCAGCCATGAGACCAATCTATTAACCAAGAAGAAAGCACCTCCACTTGTACTCTTTCTGTCATCAACATCTCCAGTCCAATCTGCATCTGTATAAGCACTGAGAGTGAAATCATTGTCCTTTGGATACCATAAGCCATGATCTGGAGTACCTTTTAAATACCTCGGGATTCTATTAACTGCCATCACATGTGATTCTCTTGGATCAATTTGAAACCTTGCAACAAGACAAACTGCATGCATAATATCAAGTTTGGTTTGAGTTAGATAAAGCAATCCTCCAATCATGGATCTGTATTTTTTCTGATTAGCCTTTGGTGATTCATCAGTTTTACTCAACTTGCATCTAGTCACCATGGGAGTATATACTAGTTTAGAGTCTTCCATCCCAAACTTCTTCAACAAGTCTTTCACATACTTAGACTGAGATATGAAGATTCCTTTATCTGATTGATTTATTTGTAGACCTAGAAAGAAATTCATCTCACCAAACATGGACATCTCAAACTCTTTTTGCATTTCACCAGCAAATTTCATACACATACTTTCATTGCCTCCAAATATGATATCATCAACAAAGAATGAACAACAATCAGAATTTGATCACCAATAATCTTGAAATAAAGATTACTATCAGCAGTACCTTTATTAAACCCTAACTACAATAAGTACTTATCCAACCTTGCATACCAGGATCTAGGATCTTGCTTGAGTCCATACAAATCTTTCTTCAACCTACACACAAAAGTACCCTGGTTTGATAAATTAAATCCTTCCAGTTGCTTAGTGTAAACTTCCTCTTCCAACTCACCATTCAGAAATGCAGACTTTACATCCATCTGGTACACTTTGAAATCTTTGTGGGCTGCAAATGCCAGAAATATTTTGATTGCCTCAATCTGGGCTACTAGACTAAAAGTCTCTTCAAAATCTATTCCTTTAATCTATGAATATCCTTTGCACGCAAGTCTTGCCTTATTCCCTACAACTTCTCCATTCTCATTCAATTTATTCCTAAAAACCCATTTGGTTCCAATAAAATTTTGGTCAGCAGGTCTGGGAACTAATTCCCAAGTATCATTCTTTTCTATATGCATTACCTCTTCCTCCATGGCTTTTACCCACCTTTCATCATTGGATGCTTCATTCATAGTCTTTGGTTCAACCTTTAAAAGAAAACATTAATTCACTTCTTCTTTTGTAGCTTTTTTCCTTGTCAGCACACCTTTGTTTTTGTCACCTATAATCTAATCTTGAGAATGATTGATCCTTGTTAGATTCAAGGCATACAACTAAGAGGGGAAGGTAAATCAGTTGTATAAAACTTTCTTCCAATTAAACACTTTAATCGACTTTGTAATTTAGCAGCATATCAATAAACCAATCATGGAAACACAATGCAATAAATCAAGAGAAGAAACATATCAACACATGAGACACCAAGATTTTGACATGGAAAACTTGGTTAAGGGAAAAACCATAGGGTGATTAACCCAAGATTGTATTCTCTATTAGAAGAATAGAAAGAACAAAATGGCACATGCCAATTAGGGTTCACTGCCCAAGCACACTGCTCACAAGAGGCTCACTGCCTACAAGAGACACATTGTCTACAAATTAATAGGTATCACCTACTTGAACTAGAAAATAGCATCTTCACCATACTTGAATCAGTTCCATTTAAGCCCAATACTTCTGCTCTACCTTTCACTCTCCTCCTCACTACCACACTCACATCTTCACAAGACACACTTTTAAAATGACTTCACAATTCCTTATTTATATATGACATCAACTTAGGATAATCATCTAAGTTGGCAAACATCTATGAGAGCATCCACAGGATGAGTAACTCATCCAGTTGGCCAGTCTAAGGAAGAACACCTTCATCTGGAAGTAATTCTTCAAGAGCGAGCTTAAACTCCAATGTGTACTACCAACACAAACTAGACACGATCCAAAGATCTCCACAAGCTTGCCTAGATCACCAAGAACATCCACACTTCATCTGGTTACTCAAATCCTTCTCTCGTTCATCTAGAACCTCAAGAACACAGTCTGTCATCACTGTCACAAAGGAATAGATGCTTGCGGACCTCCAAACCATGAACCAATCAAGTTGACACATCACAAGGACTTCCTAAACACTCCACCAAATCCACAAAATAGAATAATGCATTTCTGGATCTCACCGGACCTGTCTGTATCACTCTGTCACCTCTGAACACCTGCCAGAACTAGTTTCACTTGAGAGGCCACAACTTTAGATCTTCATATGGACCTCTGAAATCTTTACTGGATCACCTTAATACATATATCTACAAACCCTTTAAACCGCATCCTCTAATCCTCATCTTAACTTGGACTTTTACCTTACTGTCTTCACTGTTCTTTACTATTCCAAATATGATCAATTTTCTCAATATCCTCAGCAAACAGTTCATCCAATCCTACTCATTAATGCAATAAAAGTATGTTGACATGAATGACAACACCGGTTAGGCCCATACTTGCAACAATCTCCCCCATTGTCATTGATGGCAACATATGATGTGAAAAACTATTTTGACCATCAAGACAAGAACTTCTTCTTACTGTCATAACTCCCCCTATTAGCAACAACCATTTACATGTCTTCTCTTTCTTTCCTGCTCCCCCTCTTGATCAGCAACCACTTGTTTTTCACATGTCTTCTCTCCCCCTTTGACATCAATGGCAAAGGGCACATACTTGCAACTCTAACACTTCAGAATCATACCAGCTACTCCCCTTGAGTAGCAGCTCCCCATCATCAATCTAGACCACAAGATATGACTGTGATAACCACCAGATTGATGCACATCAGTGCACCTTAGTTTATCACAGGAGGGGCAATAACCCCTAACTTCTCCCTGAGATACTCAAAAGAGTCCTTAGGTAGAGGTTTAGTGAAGATATCTGCAATCTAATCCTTGGAAGGCACAAACTCCAATCTGACTTCATTCTTATTCACTTGCTCTCTCAAAAAGTGAAACTTGATGGATATATGTTTACTCTTTGAATGCAACACCAGATTCTTAGATATATTTATTGCACTTGAATTATCACAAAAGATTGTGATAGGCTCCTCATATTCCACTCTTATGTCTCTTAACATTTGCTTTATCCACAAAACTTGAGTTCAACTACCTGCTGCTGCAATATATTTTGCTTCTGCAGTGGATAGAGATATTGCCTCTTGTTTCTTGCTTATCCAAGAAATCAATCTCTTCCCCAAAAAGAATGCTCCACCACTGGTACTCTTCTGGTCATCCACATCTCCTGCCCAATCAACATCTGTATATGCATGAAGAGAGAAATCATGATCTCTAAGATACCATAGACCATACTTAACTGTCCCTTTTAGATATCTAAAAATCCTCTTGATTGCCATGACATGAGATTCTCTAGGATCAGCTTGGAATCTAGCAACAAGACCAATAGCCTGCATAATGTCAGGTCTAGTTTGAGTGAGATACAACAATCCTCTAATTATTGACCTATACTTTTTCTGATCAGCCTTGGGAGAGTCATCATCTTTGCTCAAGTTACATCCAGTTGCCATGGGAGTATTCATTGGCTTTGAGTCCTCCATTCCAAATTTTTTCAACAATTTTTTCACATATTTGGTCTAAGAAATGAAGATTCCTTTCTTTGTTTGAGTGATTTGCAGACCCAAGAAGAAATTTATTTCCCCAAGCATGGACATCTCAAACTCACTTTTTATTTGATTTGCAAAAGTATTGCACAAACTATCTCTTCCTCCAAAAATGATATCATCAACAAACACTTCAACAATCAAGATGTTTTCATGATCAATTTTGAAATACAAATTACTGTCGGTAGTACCTTTGTTGAAACCAATCTTCAAAAGATGCTTATCCAATCTTTCATACGAGGCTCTTAGGGCTTGCTTGAGTCCATATAGTGCTTTCTTCAACTTGAAGACGATATCATCATGATCAGACAATTGAAATCCATCTGGTTGCTCAATGTATACTTCTTCTTCCAAGTCACCATTCAGGAAAGCAGACTTGACATCCATCTGATATACTTTGAAATCCTTGAAACAACAAAAGCAAGAAATAGTCTGACTGCTTCAATTCTTGCCACCGGAGCAAAAGTTTCTTCAAAATCAACTCCTTCTATTTGAGAATAGCCCTTGCAGACCAATCTAGCTTTATTTCTAATTACTTCACCAACTTCATTTAGTTTGTTCTGGAAGGCCCATTTTGTTCCAATCACATTCTTGTTTCTAGGTCTGGGAACAAGATCCCAAGTGTGATTTTTCTCAATTTGCATCAGCTCTTCCTCCATTGTTTTAGTCCAATTTTCATCATTGCAAGCTTCATTTACTGTCTTAGGTTCAATCTTTGAAATCAGACAATACTCATCTGAATCTTGAGCAATCCTCCTTCTTGTCTGTACACCTTTACTTTTACCACCTATGATTTGATCTTCAGAATGGTTCAGTCTTACATACCTGGGAACTTTCAGAATTTCTTGCACATCTGATTCTTGATCAGGCTCATTAAAACTTATCTCTTCTTCCTGATTTACCAGATTAGTTTGAATCTAACTTTCAGAAGAGGCTTGGGCTCCTTGAATCAGAACTCCATTATGATCATCTTCATCATATTCATAAAACCTTGAGAGTTTTTCAATTCCTTCATCAACCTTCATATTTGTACTTTCTATCAGTTTTCTTAGTCTCTTGTTATAACACTAGTATGCTTTGCTTTGAGTAAAGTAACCCAAGAATATTCCTTCATCACTTCTAGAATCAAACTTTCCTAGATCTTCATCTTTTTTAATGTAACATTTGCTACCAAAAACTCTGAAATACCTCACAGTAGGAGTGATGCCAAACCAAAGTTCATAAGGAGTCTTACTGGTATTGCTTCTGATTTGAACTCAATTGAGAGTATAAACTGTAGTGCTCATAGCTTCTCTCCAATAGATCTGAGGAATATTTGCTTCCATCATCACGGTCCTAGAAGCTTCCTGGATGGTCTGGTTCTTTCTTTCCACTACTCGATTCTACTATGGATTCCTAGGAGCAGACAACTGTCTCTTTATTCCATGCTTCTCACAAAATTCTATGAACTCACTGGATGTGAATTCTCCACCTCTATTAGACCTCAGACATTTCAATTTTAATACGGTTTCATTCTCTACCATAGCCTTGAATATTTTGAATTTGTCAAGAACTTTTGATTTCTCTTTCAAAAAGGTTACCCACATCATCTGGGAATAGCCACTAATTAGTAACATGAAGTATCTATCACCTTGCACAGGCTTGATTCTTGTCGGACCACAAAGATCAGTATGAACTAAGTTCAATAATCTAGTAGAAGATAGTTCCTTACTCTTGAATGTGACTCTGCTCAACTTACCCAACTGACATTCTTTGCACAAGTTATTAGTAGGTTTCACCAATTTTGGAAGATCTCTTACAACCTGAGTATTGCTTATCTTGATGATATTATCAAAATTCATGACACTTTCTCCTATGCCATAACCAACTCTGATCAACTTAAACAAATAAACAACTTTTACCAGTACCAACCAAGTGGAAGATATTACCTTTAGTTTGGGTACTGGATGCAATCTCTATTCTGGAACTTTCAAAGATCTTGCATTTTCCATTCTTGAACCAGAGATCATAGCCTTTGTCCACCAACTATCCAACACTGAGAAGATTGTGCTTCAAACCTTCAACATATAGTACATTACCCATTTTTTTCTTTCCATCAAAAGAAATAATTCCTCTTCCTCTGATTCTACCAATAGAATTATCACCAAACTTTACCACTCCACCTTCATACCTTTCCAAATCTATGAACTTATTTTTGTCACCTGTCATATGGTGAGAGCAACCACTGTCAATGACCCAATCATCCATTTCTTCAACTTGGGTAGCTAGAGCTCTTTCTACAACTTTGTGATTGACAAATTCAGAGGATATTGGTTCTTCTTCCTTGATAGCAATAAACACCCAATCACTTCTAGATTTGTTTCCTATCTCTGATTCATCATCTGTTACTCCTTCATTATCATCTTCTTCATGAACATAGTAACAATTCTTTTAGAACCTTGATCTATTAGGATTTGGCCTTGAAAATCTTTCCAAACATCTTGAGGCAAAATGACCAATCTTATTGCAGTTAAAACACTTAAAAGGCAACTTTCCTTCATACTTACCAGATCCTCTTGGCAGTCTCTTTGCAATAAAGGCTTCAAGTTGAGCAGTTTCTATTTCTTCTTCTTCTAGGTCTTTTCTTTCTTTTTCATACCATGACAGTTTCCTTGATGAGTTATCTCCTGGATCAAACCTTTGTTTACCTTTTACAGAGGCACTGGCTTTGAATGCAGATTCAGTCTTGGGGGGGTCATCTCCAAACTCGGTCATTTCAAATGCAGCCAATTTACCAGCCAATTGATCTCTTGTGACAGTTGTATGGGCTCTGAATTCTTCAATGGAAACAACCTTGATTTTATAAGAAGTAGGAAGGGATCTAAGAATTTTACCAACAATCTCATTTTCATCCAAGACTCCACTAGCATTTCTAATTACATAAACAAGCTCATTTACTATTGGCATAAAAGCAGTGATATTTTCATCTTCTCTCATCTTTAGATTTTTGAATTTTCCTTTCAGACTTTGTAGCCTTGCACATTTAACATATTTGTCTCCTTCATGCAGAAGTTCCATTTTTTCCCAAATCTCAAAAGAAGTTGGTAGGTCAACAACATTTGAGAGCTCTAAGTCAAATAATGCGCTTAGAAGAGCTTCTATAGTCTGCAAATTATTTTCAGCATCTGTGATTTCATTTGGGGCTTTCGGACCACCCTATGCAGGTGTATACTTTGTTGTAACCATGGTCCAGTATGCCATCCCCATACATTACAAGTGACATTTCATGCGACCTTTCCAAAGATTAAAATTGGTTCCATCAAACTTTGGACTATCCTTCTTGTAGGATGACATCCTAGATCTCCTCAAGCAGTTAAGCTCCTTTTTAGAGGAACTTGGCTTTGGTACCAATTGTTAGATTCAGGGCATACAACTAAGAGGGGGGGTGAATCAGTTGTATAAAACTTTCTTCCAACTAAACACTTTAATCCACTTTGTAATTTAGCAGCATAACAATAAATCAATCATGGAAACACAATGCAATAAATCAAGAGCAAAAACATATCAACACATGAGACACCAATATTTTGACGTGGAAAACTTGGTTAAGGGAAAAACCACGTGGTGATTAACCCAAGATTGTATTCTCTGTTAGAAGAATAGAAAGAACAAAATGGCACATGCCAATTAGGGCTCACTGCCCAAGCACACTGCTCACAAGAGGCTCACTGCCTACAAGAGACACACTGTCTACAAATTAATAAGTATCACCTACTTGAACTAGAAATAGCATCTTCATCATGCTTGAATCAGTTCCATTTAAGCCCAATACTTCTGCTCTGCCTTTCGTTCTCCTCCTCACTACCACACTCACATCTTCACAAGACACACTTTTGAAATGACTTCACAATTCCTTATTTATATATGACATCGACTTAGGATAATCATCTAAGTCGGCAAACATCTATGAGAGCATCCATAGGATGAGTAACTCATCTGGTCGGCTAGTCTGAGGAAGAACACCTTCATCTGGATGTAATTCTTCAAGAGCCAGCTTAAACTCCAATGTGCACTACCAACACAAACTAGACACAATCCAAAAATCTCCACAAGCATGCCTGGATCACCAAGAACCTCCACACTTCATCTGCTTACTGAAATCCTTCTCTCCTTCATCTGGAACCTCAAGAACACAGTCTTTCATCACTGTCACAAAGTAATAGATGCTTACGGACCTCCAAACCATGAACCAATCGAGTTGACACATCACAAGGACTTCCTAAACACTCCACCAAATCTACAGAATAGGATAATGCATTTCCAGATCTCACCGGACCTGTCTGTATCACTTTGTCACCTCTGAACACCTGTTGGAACCAGTTTTACTTGAGCGGCCACAACTTCTTCAAATCTTCATGTGGACCTCTAAAATCTTTACTGGATCACCTTAAGACATATATCTACAAACCCTTTAAACCGCATCCTTTGATCCTCATCTTAACTTGGACTTTTACCTTATTGTCTTCACTGTTCTTTACTGTTCCTAATATGATCAATTTTCTCAATATCCTCAGCAAACAATTCATCCAATCCTACTTATTGATGCAACAGAAGTATGTTGACATCAATGACAACACCGGTTAGGCCCATACTTACAACATTCCTTACATACCTGGGAGTCTTGACAACACTTTCTAGAGCCTCTTCTTCATCTTAACTATCTTCTTGCTCATCTTTTTCTTCATTCATTAAAGTCACAGCTTCATCTGGTTCATAGCAATTCAGGTTTGATATTCTTTCCTTGCCTTCATCCACCTTCACATTTGTACTCTCAACAATCTTTTTGAGCCTTTTGTTGTAGCACCAGTAGGCCTTACTCTTGGTAGAGTATCCAAGGAAAATTCCTTCATCACACCTTGCATCAAACTTTCCTAGATCTTCATCTCTCTTGATATAGTGCATTTGCTTCCAAAGATTTTGAAATATTTTACTGTAGGAATTCTTCCATACCAAAATTCATAGGGAGTTTGAGTACCATTACCTTTCACTTGAACCCTGTTTTAAATCTAAACAACAGTATGAATAGCCTCTTTCCAAAAGACTTCCAACAGATCTGCTTCCTTCATCATTGTCCTAAGCCTCTTGAATTGTCCTATTTTTCCTTTTGACAACTCCATTTTGTTGAGGAGTCCTAGGTGCAAACAACTATCTTTTTATCCCATGCTCTTCACAAAAAATGTTGAATTCATTTGATGTGAATTCACCTCCCCTATCAGACCTCAAGCATTTGATTTTCAATTCAATTTCATTCTCAACCATTTCCTTAAAAGATTTGAACTTCTCTAGGGCTTCTAATTTGTTTCTTAGAAAAGTAACCCAAGTCATCCTAGAATAATCATCAATAAGCAACATGAAGTACCTATCACCTTGCAAACTTCTCACCCTTGTAGGACCACAAAGATCTGTAGATCCAGCAAACCGGCAGAAAATTGTTCTTTGCTCTTGAAACTTTTTCTTGTCTGTGTCCCTAATTGACATTCCTTGCAAATTATATTGGATGGTTTCATAATTTTGGTAAATCTCTCACAATCTAAATTGAACTTATCGTTACCAGATTATCAAAGTTTATATGACACATCCTTCTATGCCACAACTAACTTTCATCTACTTGGGCCAATAAACAGTAATCACGAGTTCCTCTTAATTGATAAATGTTACCTCTGGTCTTCTTACCGGTAGTAATCATAGTTCTGGAGCTTTCCATGATCTTGCACCCATTGTCTTTGAATCTTGGATCATATCCTTTGTCACACATCTGACCAACACTCAAAATATTATGCTTCAAACCCTTCACATATAGGATGTTGTCAGTATTATGCTTTCCATCAAATTAAATAGATCCTTTTCCACAAATCTTACTAGTTGCATTATCTCCAAACCTAACTAGTCCTCCATCATACTTTTCCAAACTTACAAACTTACTTTTGTCACCGATCATGTGATGTGAGCATCCACTATAAATAATCCATTCATCCTTATATTTCTCTACCTGAATAGCCAAAGCACTCTCTTCCACTGGTTTTTCTTCCTTCACACTGCTAGTTGAAATAGTAGACATAGGATCTTCTTTAATAGTAATGAATAGGCATTCATTTGCACTAGTACTAGCACCATCAGATTCATCATTAGTCACTCCTTCATCATCAAAATCTCTAACATAGTAACATTTCTTTGGAATTCTAGTCTTGCTCTCATATTTTTTCTTATTTCTTTCAATTCTTTCAGGACATCTGGAAGCATAATGACCTACTTTACCACAAGAGAAACATTTGAAAGGTAATTTACCTTTGAACTTACTGGAACCTCTTTACAACCTGTCAACAAAGTTAGCTTCAATTTCCTCAAAGTCATCATCCACTTTATATTTCTCAGCTTTGGAAATCTTTTCAGAAGTATTGGCTTTAAAAGTTGATTCAACTTTTGGCAGGGCATCACCAAATTCTCTCATCTCAAAGGCTGTAAGCTTTCCAAGTAAATGATCTCTGTCAATAGTTTTCAAAGTCATAAATTCTTCAATAGAAACTACCTTGTGACTATAGGACTTTGGTAGTGATCTAAGAATTTTCATTACAATTTCCTTATCACTGAGAGTTCCTCCCATACCTTTTATTCCAATGACAAGTTTATCAACTATTTGCATAAAGGCTGTTATGTTTTCATCTTCATTCATCTTCAAACCCTCATATTTCACTTTCAAGCTCTGTAGCTTGGCTTCTCTTACAGAATCATCTCCTTCATATAGATTTTTCAGCTTCTCCCATACCTCATTTGCAGATTCAATGTCCACAACTTTTGTCAACACTGAGTCACTTAAGGAACTTAACAAGGCATCCTTTGCTTTGACATCCAATTCATATTCTTTAATATCATCTTCAGTTGTCAAACCATCTTCAGGAATGACAAAATGTGACTGTGTAGCTAACCATACTTTATAACCAAGATAGAGGAGATGGCTTTTCATTCATACCTTCCGAAGAGCATAATCTGTCCCACCAAATTGTAGAGCTTCCTTCTTGTAAGACATCCTGGATCTTCCTCAAGCTGTTAGTCTTTCTTCTGAGGAACCTTTCTCTGATACCAATTGTTGAATTGCACCAAACAACTGAGAGGGGGGTGAATCAGTTGTCCTAAAACTTTTAACCAATTATGAACATTAACTTATCAATTGCTTATATTCTGATATAACCATGAAAGCATGAAATAAGAAGTACAACACAATAACATAATCAACACTGGAGACACCATATTTTTATGTGGATAACCATAAAGGGATAAACCACAGTGGGTGTTAGCCCATAGAAATATATAAGTTATATCAATACCAAAAAATAGATGCTCACTGCCTACAGGGCTCACTGCCCAAATTGCTCACTGCAAAGAATGGCTCATTGCCTATGGCCAGCTCACTACCAAAGGGTGGGTCACTACCAAAAATAGTGAACTAATTCAGCAACATCTACTCCATGCCAGGGTTCAGTTCCATTGTAGCTCAGCACAATATTATTTCTTTGCTCTGCTCTTTCACACCTTCACACTTATCTTTTCATCTTTTCAACACACACTTTTCGCAACTTCATTACAATCATACATAAAATAGGTCTGGACCTAATACAAATTAAGCTAAGGAAAAGATGTAAAGATGTATGTGGATGATGCTACACCTTAGCTGGGTCTCAAACATAGTCCTCCATGCCACAACATGCTTCTACAATCTTCGATGCATCTTCGCAAATAATGAATTCAACTAGGTCGGCCAAGACTAATGAGAGTACTAGGTTTGCTAAGAACATTCTTCATTCATGATCCAATTTTCTTTTTGTGAACCAATCCAAATGTAGGAACATGATCAAGAGACATCCACAAGCACATTGTAATTACTAGGAACAACCACACAATCTCTAACCACTCTGTCAAGAAGATTCTTCAAACCGGAGCACAAGAACAACACTATCAGCCACTGTCATAAGTAAAAGATAGCTTATGGACCACCAAATCATGAACCTTTGTAGTTGAAGGCACTTAATGTCATCACAGACTTGATTCCAGAACTGCAAACCAAAATACTTCAATGCCGAGGAATGCAGAGCATAACACTTTCTCCCCGTCACCACCAAACATATAGGAAAAGTAGTTTTTACATTGGTGAACATAATTCACTTAATTCTTCATGCTGGAGGCTCAAACTTGGAATATAACATCTTCAGAAAGACTTCTAAATCACTTCCAATCCGCAAACAAAGATATTCATTCTACAAGAAATGCGGACCTATCTTCTAGACTGTTCTTCAAAGTCTAATACACTGTTTTGACTGCAACACACTGTTTCCACCAGAGGTGCTAATTTTCTCAATAGCCTGAACATTAGAATTACTTACATAGGTAAATACAAAGCATCTTACTCATGACAAGCAAGAAACAAAATAAGAGCACAATTGACACCAATGACAACACAGATATGTTAACATCAATGACAACACCGATTAGGCACATACTTGCAACAAGACTGATAATCAATTTATCAGATTCATCAACATGACTCTTTAAGTCTACAATCTAATTTCTTGCCTCTTCAAACTCTAAAGAAACTAAATTGTAAAATCTGAACATACCTTATCTTTGGAGTCTTTTTCTTGTTGAAGTTGGTCTTCTAATCTCTGATTCTCCTTCTAAGTTGCTTGATATGATCTAAGGGACACAAGAGTTCACCTTCTAAATCAACTTTACAATCATTTTCATCAAACTCCTATCCATCTTCATCCATAAAGAGGTCTCCTTCTTTGTCATCAGTCTCAACAACAAAGTCATTTTCTTTATCACACTTTGTGTCAATTTGCAGGGATGGATCATGCAACAACTCATCACATGACTTGATTGGGGTTTGTTGTTCAACCTTTTGCTTGGCATCTTTCTTTTCTCCATTTCTTTTACACTTTCCCATGGTACTCCACTATCAGGGCCTACCCAAGCCTGTTAGACTTCTATAGGGAACCTATGCTCTGATACCAGTTGTTGGAGTACAGGACCACTAAGAGGGGGGGTGAATCAATGGTCTATAAACTTTTATATCTTTTTGCACCTTTTAACTTACAAGAGAAAGAATGAGAGAGACTTCAATGATCTATCAAACACATATGACAAGTTTGATGATAAATAGTATGAACAAGACCTTAAGAACAAAATATTAGGGTACACACACATAGAGACTATAACACATATTTTTTGATGAGTGGAAAACCATCATAGGGATAAAAAACCACTCTAAAAATTGCCTCACTAGTTGATACAAGTGCCTCACTGGCTGATACAAGTGCCTCACTGCCAAAGTGTGCCTCACTGGCTATCATGAACATAAGAAGGAAAAGATTAGTTTAGGGGGTTACCTTGATTCACTGCAACACATCACACTTCAAAACCTTATAGTCTCTTTCACATGTACCTATATCATAATCATATGTCTCCGCCTACAAATGAACATATCCTATCTGCATTTGTATTTACGTTCTTAGTTGCTTGTGTTAACATTTTTCATAAGATCCTTGATCATACACCTAATTCTGCATATCATTTTCACATCTCATATCACATAATCAATTAATTTTTCTCTCATCCTTCTGAAACCACACAAATTCTCTTTTTCTAATAAATAGCAATACCTAATGTAATTTAACACCTTTCCATCATTTCTCTGCTGCCCATAATCTTCCCTTGCAATAATTTTACATTCTCTGCACTTATCATTTTAAATCTTCATGATGTAGGAGCATCTCTATTTCAAGACCAATCTTGCATCAACCAAAAAAATTTCAATTTTAGTTTGTTTCTTTTCATTTTCCAGTTCAGTTCAGGTAGTTCAGTTAGAAGCAGTTTCTATTTTTTGGTCTAGTTGCATTTCAGGCCTTGCAGAGTTGGACTTAGCGTCTACATTCATTCATCTACAACATATCCAGAATTTAGAGATCCATACATCATTACTGGAAAGATATCACTATCAGAAGATCGACTGTTTCTCAAAACAGAGCATCTTGATAATCATAGACAACCAGCTGAAGGAGAGACCTGTAGAAGTATTTCCCGATTTGTGAAGCCTAATGACACATCATTCAATGATCTTTGGTTCATGGCCTACCTTCCCTGAAGATCTGCACATCATTCCATTCATTTTCTAGAGGAGTTCTATACAATTAGGCCCAACCTATCCATGTACACACGTTACAGCTCTTCATTAGAGTTTGTAATCTTCCTTGGCCGATGTGGAGGAATCTTATGATCGAGATATGATATATATTGATGTAATAGATCCTTAGGAGAGGAGTGATTCACATAGAAATATCTAATAGTTTAAATTTCTGCGAGGAGCTTCAAAGCTTTATCTTGTGCATGTATGTAATCAGACCTGTGAGCCCTACTTGTAAGCCCGCATGTTGCCAACTAATCTCTATTTGAATTCTATGATATACTGAATGACTGAATCTACATTTGTTCCATTTCTTTGAGTTGTTTTCATTGTGTTTACTCTTGCTGCATGGTCCAGATAGTTCATTCTGTGAACCCTCCTACTGTGACTACACCAAGTGGTATCAAAGCGAAAGTTCAAATCTTTGGGAGTGGATTGAGCAAAATTGGTGAGGAATTTCATAAGATCTTGTTGTGGATAGATCACCGAATTGAAGCAGGTTACTTGTGTTGCAACTGATCGCTGATTGTGAGGCAGTTGTCACCTTGTAGCAAAAACGCCAAACTTGAGGCAGTTTACACTTGATCCTAGGAAGAATGTCCCCACAAAGAGTTGCTATTGTTGGAACAATGGATGGTAGAATGGATGAGATGATGAAAACAATGTGAATTCGATTGGATGCTATTGAAGAAGATAGGTGAAGAGGGTTGACACTGAGACCTAATGTTGAAAGTGATGATGAAGAAGAATCTCAATCTAAACTGGTGAAACCCTAGGAGGTGATGAAGAAGAAGAATCAAATCAAGTGAAGATGTTTCAAGCTATTTCAAAGATTGGAAAAATACCTAGAGTGGATGTACCAAATTACTCTGGCAATTTGAACCCAGAAGAATTGATTGACTGGATAAATGACATGGAAGAATACTTTGAATATGAGGAAATTGAAGATCCAGAGATGGTGAAATTTGCAAAGACAAAGTTGAAAGGACATGTTGCTAAATGGTAGAAAGAAGTTCAGTTGGAAAGAAATAGAAGAGGAAAAGAAAAGATTACAAAATGGGATAGGATGGTGACAAAGTTGAAGAAATAGTTTATATCTGCTGACTATGAGTTGAAGCTGTTGAAAAGATTACAAAACCTGAGGCAGAAATCTATGAAGGAGTACACTGAAAAATTCCATAAAATGATCATAATGACAAGACATAGTGAAGCAAGCAAGGAGAAAGTGGCTAGATACATCAATGGATTGAGATTGAACATTCAAGAAGAACTAAGCTTGGTGAGGATGACATCTTTGGAAGAAGCATATCAATTTGCACTGAAAGTTGAAGAGAAGCTGAATAAGAAACATGATCAGAGATAGACAGGCAGAGGAGGTAAATTTCAGAGAGGTAGGACTTATTCTGGAGGAGACAGATCACATCCGGAGCAGAACAAGTTTGACAACCCATTTAAGAAGGATGACAGAGATACTAATGCATACCGGAAAGATCACATAAATTATTAGCGGAGAGGAAACCTTAGTGCATACTGGAATGAAGGATACAAAAGAGAAGGAAGAGGATTTGTTAAGAGAATATTCAAAGGTAATTGTTTCAAGTGTGGAGGTGAAGGACATAGAGCATTTGAATGTAATCAAGGTAGTACAAGTAAGAGGACAGAAAATAGTGGAAGAGTAGCCTATGTTGAAGAAGAACCTATTGAACTAGATGATCCCTGTTCTGTTGGTAAACTGGAGAAAGGAGATCATTGGTGATGAGGAGAGCACTACTTAAAACAGAGACAAATGAGGAACCACCACAGAGGAAGAGTTTGTTCCAGACAAGATGCAATTATGGAGGTAAGTGTTGTAAAGTTGTAATTGATAGTGGTAGTTTAGATAACTTAGTTTTAGAAGAGATGGTGACTAAGATGAAGTTGGATATGGATTCATAATGATCATAAGGTACTGGTGAGTGAACAATGTTTGGTGAAATTTCATATTGGATCTTATCATGATAAAGTCTTGTGTGATATTATGCCGATAGATGTATGTCATATCTTGTTGGGTAGACCTTGGCAGTATGATAGAAAAGCAATACATGATGGGAGAAATAATACATACACTATAATAGAAAATGGAAAGAGAATTACCTTGATTCCTTTAGAAGATGATCCTAAGAGTGAAGTATGTGGGAATGCTAGAATTTGTTTGGTAGATGGAAGGAAATTTATGGATGGTTTGAGACATGAGAATATGTGTTATGCTTTGATTGCTAAGAAGCCTAAAACATTGAAGAAAGAAACTGAAGAAGAACAACCGGAGGAGATAAGATAGTTGCTGACAAAATATGAAGACATCATATTAGATAATGTAACTGAAGGATTGCCACCTATAAGGAGTATCAGTCATCACATGGATCTTATACCGGGAGCAAGTTTGCCTAACAAAGAAGCACATGGAATGACACTGGCAGAGAATGAAGAATTGAATAGACATATACAAGAATTGTTGAGGAAAGGTTTGATTAGAGAAAGTTTGAGTCCTTGTGTAGTACCTGCAGTACTAACACCTAAGAAGGATGGAGAATGGAGAATGTGCACTGATTCCAGAGCAATAAAAAAGATTACAGTTAAGTATACATTTCCTTTACCTATGATAGATGATATCATGGATTGTTTGAGTGGAGCAAGATATTTCACAAAGATAGACTTGAAGAGTGGATACCATCAGATCAGAATCAGAGAAGGAGATGAATGGAAGATTGCTTTTAAGACAAATGAAGGATTGTATGAGTGGCTAGTGATGCCCTTTGGATTGACAAATGCACCGAGTACTTTCATGAGATTGATGAATGAAGTCTTGAAGAAATTCTTGGGTAAGTTTGTCATTGTATAGCTGGATGATATTCTAATTTTCAGTAGGACAAAAGAGGAACATTTGTGGCATATTAGAAAAGTTTTATAGAGGTTGAGAGAAGAGAAATTGCTGATAAACATCAAGAAGTGTAGTTTCATGAAGGAAGAACTAGTATATTTGGGATTTGTGATTTCTGTGGAAGGATTGAAGATGGACCCTGAGAAAGTGAGAGCATTTGTTGAATGGCCTACACCAGAGAGTATTGGAGAAGTTAGATCATTTCATGGATTGGCTAGTTTCTACCGAAAGTTCATCAAAAATTTCAGTTCAGTTTGTAACCCTATGACAGAGACAATGAGAGGTGACATAAAATATTTTTAAGTGGACATCTAGAGAAAATAAAAGTTTTGAACTATTGAAGTAGAAGGTGATAAAGCAACCTGTTTTGGCATTACTGGATTTCAATAAGGCATTTCAAGCAGATTGTGATGCAAGTGGAAATGCAATTGGAGCAGCATTAAGTCAAGAAGGTAGACCTATAGCTTATTTCAGTGATAAGTTGAATGATGCAAGGAGAAGATATTCAGTTTATGATCAAGAAATTTATGTCATAATTCGAGCCTTGAAGAAGTGGAGATATTACTTGTTTCCTAAGGTGTTTGTGTTGTATATAGATCATCAAGCTTTGCAATATTTTAATAGTCAAGGTAAGTTGAATTAGAGACATATCAGATGGGTAGAGTTCATGCAAAGTTATACATTTGGGTTGAAGCATAGGAGTGGAAAATCAAACAAAGTTGTTGATGCATTAAGTAGGAGAAGAAACTTATTGACAGAGATGAGAGTTGAAGTGTTGGGTTTTGATGAATTGAAGAACATGTATGAGGGAGACACTAATTTTGTAGAACCTTAAAAATCATATAGAGAGCCTGTTGTGATAGATAGGAGTAAGTGGTTGGACTATTTCATTCAAAAAGGTATGTTGTTCAAAGGAAATTAGTTGTGCATACATAAGAGTTCAATGAGAGATAATTTAATCAAGGAGAAACATAGTGGTAGATTGGCAAGACATTTTGGTATTAATAAGACAGTGGCTTTGGTGAGTGAAAACTACTTTTGGCCTTAGATACATAAGGATGTTTAGAGATTTGTGTAGAGTTGTAGAGTTTGTCAAGTTGCAAAAGGGAGTAGTTAGAATACTGGATTGTATAAACTTTGATAGTATCGAAGAGACCTTGGGAAGACATAAGCATGGATTTTGTGATGGGATTGCCTAAGACACAGAGAGGGTATGATTCAATATTTGTAGTGGTTGACAAATTTTCAAAGATGGCTCATTTCATACCTTGTAAGAAGATAACTGATGTAGTGCATGTAGTTGACCTATTTTAAAGGAAATTGTGAGATTGCCTGGATATACCTAAGAGTATAGTTTCAGACAGAGATACAAAGTTTGTTGGATACTTTTGGAGAACACTATAGAAGAAGATGAAGATAGATTTGAAGTTTAGTTCAGCTTTTCATCCATAGACTGATGGATAGACAGAGGAAGTGAATAGGATTTTGGGAAACTTGTTGAGATGTTTGGTTGGAGAGAAAGCCAGAAGTTGGGATTTGATTCTTTCACAAGCAGAGTTTGCATATAATAATTTAGTGAATGGGAGTACCAGAAGAACACCTTTTGAGATTGTGACCAGAGTAAACCCTAAAGGAGTTACAGAATTGAGAGATGTTAGTATGGAAGAATAGAGAAGTGGAGAAGCAGCAGAATTTGTAGATCACATGAAGACAGTACATGATCGGGTTAAGAATCATTTGGAGAATATGAATAGTAAGTACAAAGAGAAGGTTGATGAGAAGAGAAGACATAAGGAATTTGAAGTTGGAGATGAAGTGATGGTGTACTTGAGAAAAGAAAGATTTCCAGTTGGGACATATAACAAGTTGAAGATGAATACGTTTGGACCTTGTAAGATACTTAGAAAATTTGATTCAGGGAATGCATATGAAGTGGAATTACCGAAGGCATTGGGTATTTCATCTATTTTTAACATTACAAACCTATATCAGTATCATGAAACAGAGTTCAGTGATAGCATGGAAGAAGACTTGAAGAATAAGTTACCACCACAATCACTAGAGTAGATTGAAGACATTTTGGATAGCAGAGTTGGATGCAACACTAGAGGAAGACAATACAAAGAATATCTTGTGAAGTGGAAAGGTAGACCAAAGGAAGATTCATCATGGATTTCTCAGGCTAAGGTGGACCATCTTGGGTCTCCCCTAGCCCAAGCAAAGTGAGGGACTCACTTTTTCAATAACCTCGGATGTCTGATGCAGGAGCATCCCTGGTTCAAGACCAATCTTGCATCAACCAAAAACATTTACATTTCAGTTTGTTTGTAGTTTAGTTTGTTTCTTTTCATTTTCCAGTTCAGTTCAGGCAATTCAGTCAAAAGTTGTTTCTGTATTTTGGTCCAATTGCATTTCAGACCTTGCAGAGCTAGACTTAGCATCTACATTCATTCATCTACAACATATCTAGAATTAAGAGATCTGCACATCATTACCAGAAATATATCCCTATCAGAAGATTGACTGTTTCTTAGAACAGAGCATCCTGATAATCACAGACAACTAGCTGAAGGAGAGACCTACGGAAGCATTTCCTGATCTGTGAAGCCTAATGACACATTATTCAATGATCTTTGGTTCATGGCTGACCTTCCCTAAAGATCCTCACATCATTCCATTCATTTCCCAGAGGAGTTGTATGTAATTAGGCTCAACCTATTTGTGTACACATGTTACAGCTCTTCATTGGAGTTCGTAATCTTCCTTGGCCGATGTGAAGGAATCTTATTATTCGAATATGATATATATTGATGTAATAGATCCTTAGGAGAGGAGTGATTTCCATAGAAGTATCTGATAGTTTAGATTTCTGCGAGGAGCTTCAAAGCTTTATCTTGAACATGTATGTAATCAGGCCTGTGAGCCCTACTTGTAAGCCTGTATGTTGCCTGCCGATCTCTATTTGAATTCTATGATATACTGAATAACTAAATCTACATTTGTTCCATTTCTTTGAGTTGTTTCTATTGTGTTTACTCTTGCTACACGGTCTAGATAGTTCATTCTGTGAACCCTCCTAACGTGACTGCACCACTTCACACTATTGTAGTATCATCCTCCTCCATTAAAATGTATGATCCCATTTTCCTTTACACACACTACATCATACATAAAACACTGAAAACCATTAGAAAATTAGCATGAGCTTATAGACATAGCTCTCTACAAAATATGTCAATCTTCTCTGCAACTAAATTCAACACCTTATATCTCCTTTTATCTCAAACCAACACATCCTTCAACCATAACCTCCTTATGAACATTGAAATTGTCCTTCAACTTTCACTCCATCAAAACCCCCAATTTCTTCCACTATATCTTCCAAACTACATACTGGCATGAAGATCTTTCTTCAGAGCGCATGGATCACCAACACACCCTTTTCTAAACATTATGTAGAGCCTTTTATAAATTTCTTTAGCCTTTGGATTCATTGAAGATATAGTTACAAGCATTTAGGGTATAATTATAAAAGCCAACCGTCAAATTCATTTGAGGAGAGTAGTCATTGGAATTTGAAACAACTTCAAATCTGCATCATTGATTTTATGTCTCACGGGCATAGCCTTTTGAATCTCGACCCTTGATTCAAACTTTCAGCTTGTGAGAAGAATATAACCTTTAAGAATCAGTTAGCAAAGAAGAAGGGTTGGTCATAATCATGCTTTAAAGACCCTTCAATGGGTAACAATTAAGTGAATGACCTATAATTGAAGGTCAACAACTAATTAAAACAAAAACTAACTTTACATGATGACGGTCACACTTGTAGTATAAGATGGCTTTAGGGCTTAAGAACATTAGGGTTTTAGGATTTATAAAAGTGGTGCGCTCCTAGGTATATATTATAAATAGGGGTCAAATATTGAGTTTTGTGTTGTTAAGTCCAATTTTGGTGTATTAAGGTCTATTTAGATCATTTTCAATGTAATAAGTTTCATGGGGTCAGTTTATGTAGAAAAAACAAGTTAAAAAGCTACAAAAGTGGCATTTTTGGGTGTTTTAGGGAAGTTGAAGAGTCAAAGACTTGAAAGGTTGATGGAAAAATTTAATTTCTAAAACAAAGCATGTAAATATGGCTGAGGATGTTCGAATAGGAGTGCTAGAAGTGATATTTTTGAAGAAGGAACAATAAAATCTCTGTTTTCTTGCTATTTCAGTGCTTTTTTGCTATTCTCGTGACTTGTACGGCCTGGTACAGTATAGTCAAGGCTTGAAACTAGTTGCATGTTGTAGGGATATGAATTATCTTTCATTTAAGCCTAGTTTGGTCTTTTGATATTTATTTTTGAGTGAGTTAGAGCCATTTTTGTGAAATCTACCTGTTAAACCTCATTAGCTAGGGTTTTGAGAGAAAAAATGGCATTTTGAGCCATTCCACTAGCGGAAAGTTATGAAAATTGGTGGAATGGAGGAGTTAAGTGTGTTCTTTAAGATTTTGAAATTGGGTATTGCAGGAAATGGAGTTTTGGAGGAATTTCAAACAACCCTAGCTTGATTTTCCTATGTATTTGGCTTGTTTGTGTAGCTAGAGGTAGGGTTTTGTAAAATGACAAGATGGGTATTGCTCCATTTGATGAAATATGTATATTCAAACCCCATGTGATCTGAGGAGAGTCTTGAAGTTAGGTTTTGTGTTATGGGTTTTGATTTTCTCAATCTTGCTTTGGAAAAGAGGCATAATTTGGCCTAGTTGTAGCATACCAGTGAATTATAAGGGTGTTGTTCCAAAATAACCACATCCCAAATCTAGATATGTTGAAGAACATCCAAAAGGGTATTTGTAATGATGTTTGATTTCTAGGTTTGAAGTTTTGTTGGAAAGTTATGCTTGAAAAACTAGTTTTGCTATCCTAATTAGGCCTTGTGAGCAGCATAGAAGCAAGTTTTTGAGGTGTTTGTTCCAAAACAATAATACTTGCACTATTAATATGTTTTGAAACTCCAAAAAGGGTATATAGATTAGTCTTCAAAAAGTGGGTTTGTATTGTTTATTGAAAGTTATGGCAAAAATACCTAGTTTACTGTCCTACTAGAGAAATAGTAGATTTGTGAAGGAAATCATTGTATTTGGGATGTTGAGATTTTGTCAAAAGTTTGTTTGAGTTTGTTTATATTTTCCCATCCTCCTCTGCATCAAAAAGACTTTTCATACATAGAAACCCTAACTTCTCCAACCAAAAAGGTTCTAAGTAACAACTCCACACAAATCAAACTTATGACTCACTTTGATGACCATACATTTAACTCTCCTTGACTCTCCTTGACATTTCAATAGCAACATAATTCCCTGAACCACATGATCCACTTGAATTACAACATGGATATGAAGATGAGAATGAATAAATCCTTGGCAACAATTCCTGATCCAAACATCCCTGTGATGATGAAGACTGAAAACAAAGATCCTATGATCACTTTTTGACAACCCTCTGAGAACATCAGACATGCATTCTAACCTTAAAGCAAATTAGCAATCTTGAAGCATAACAATGATGACCAATGGAACATCTCAATCTGAAGCCATGTTGTAGAATATAACAAAACACAGGTTAATGAATGCCATGAACATCAAACCTTCAAATCTTCAACACCATATATGAGAGAAACAACCTTTAAAATTTGCAGTACCATATAAACAAGGTAAATAAGGTGAGCATTCATTGTACCCATGAACATCTTAACAACACCTTTATCAACACCTTGTTTACATTTTGACATCAAGTAACAACTACAACATCACAAGACTCACCATTTTGACATCAATGGCAAGACAACCATCATGCCAAACTTAACACCTTATGCTAGAACTATTGGTAGCTTGATGTATACAATGATTTCCACTAGATCAGATATTGCCCAAGTAGTGGGAGTTCTGAGCAAGTTTATGTTTAACCTTGTAAGGAGAATTGGACTTATGTTAAGAGGGTGTTTAGATATTTGTAAGGGACTTTTGATTACTCTTTGTATCATTAAAGTACTAATGATGTGGATAAGACATTGGATATATAAGGCTTTATGGATGCATATTAGGTAGGTGACTTGGATAATCAAAGGTCCACTAGTGGTTATGTATTCTCTTTATTTGGTGGTGAAGTGAGTTAGATGAGTAAGAGGCACCCCATGGTCTCTTTTTCCACCATTGAAGTAGAGTATATGGCTGCTACACATGTCTCTAAGGAGGTGGTATGGTTATAGAGACTATGTATTGGTTTTGATTGCAAGGTGGTTAGAATCAATTGTGATAGTCAAAGTGTTATTTGTTTGGCCAAAATCCCCATGTAACATGTTTGTATAAGCATGTTGATGTTCAGTATTATAACATCCAACTTCTAAAATGAGTCTAAACATAGATATTTACCAAGAGATAAATCATACAATGTAAAAATAATGGTAAATTTTTTTCTTTTATTCATCTTTAAAAATCAAGTTACAATAAATTGCTTAATTTCTTTTCTTAAATAAACAACATGATACAAATATGACATTTTATCTTTTACAAGTACAAATATCTATAATAGATAATCATTTACATAGCCTTTTAAAACACAAGTCACAAAGATATACTGCATCTGGAAATCTGACATCTTTATCACAAGCCTCGGCATGTCTTTTGCTAGAGAGAGAGAGAGCATCTTCCCAGTGCTTTTCCTCCAACCACAGACCGACAGTCTCCCACACATCTTTCACATAGGAAGTGGCCCTACCCTTCACGAAGAGTATAGACTAAAGGTAACCAATGGTAATTTGCCATTTGAGTACATAGTGTTGTATCCTACATAACTCTATCGATCATACAACCTTAGATACCCTCTAGCTAAGTATGATCATTCCAATAGGTTATGCAATCCAAATACAATGAACCGACAATGCATGCAGAGACATATGCATTACTATGGCCATAGTTTCAATATAAATAGATGTTCACAATGAATGTAGTCGTATTGTTCACCCACCCAAACTCGACTTGGATACTATCATATTCCTATAGTTTGACTTGGTCAACTATGTTTAACTATATAGTCCTTACAACTTCAATATGTTAGTCTTTCCGACTTAGACAAGTTCAAAAACACTGTCAAGGTTCCATAGGTCTTATGGATTAACTCTTTATACTAGGATACTCATTGCATAGATTTGTAAAACCTAAGATCCCAAAACTTATTGACACATATAGAACTTTAAATCAATTTATAAACAATCTAATAAGTTATCAAACCAATGATAAATGTTATTGTTTTAGGAGAGTAATTCCTTTTTACAAATAATCTATCATAATTAGGGTATATGTCCCTTCATTATCAATCTACAAAGAAATAGCTAAGGCAAGACGTATTCTTAAAGATACAATACTAATTTAACCCTACTAAGTCACTCTAGGGTTTGCCTTTCCTTTTCCATAATAATGAAATAAATATTCTTTTACAAGTTTGAATGATGTTTTAGGTAAAGGATTGTCCTATAGTCTTTTCCTGACTAATAAGGTCACTTCTATATACTCAAACAAGACTATTTACCTTTTACAAGAAAATCTTAATTAAACCAAGCAAAGGTTCTAATCAAGTTTATTGATCGTCTATGATCAATTTAATTCCAAAAGATGTAAAGACTATTTCAAGTTGCGACCACTTAAGTTCAAAGTTGAAAAGTTGCTCTTCTAAAAATATCCAATGTCATCATTAAGCAATGTTATCTAATTCTTCTTGAGCCTCTAGAAGACTATAGTAAAGTTCTGCAAGCTTGATAACATAAACCTCAATATGCTTACATTAAGCGATGTGAAAATTATATCACAATATGAGTATATTAATCTTGTGGTTCATTAAGAACATAAAAATATAGTATCATAGTACCCTATGATTTACTAACTTTAGGTTGTCTTGCTTGCATTGACCCACACTAGTTCTTATGACATACAAGATCATAGAGATATGAATATACATAGTTTACATAGAAACTTTCAGACTTAATTGTCTTGACTCTCAAAATCATAAGACTAGCTTAATAATATATATATCAACCTTATTTCATAATGAAGAAAACTGATCACTTAGCTTTCTTTCTTTTAAAGGTGTCAGTCTAAACATGCACCTAAAAAGTCAGTTTTATAAAGATCATCTCAAAGGAAGATTGTAAACTTCAAAAGGAAGATGGACTAATCCCATTTACTATCTAATTGAATTCCAAGTCAAAGTTTTTCTCTTATGACACCAATAAGCTATGACGAAGCTAAACATACTAGTGTTATCATCAAATCTTAACGTAGAGGAATACATCATACCTGATTTGCCCTTAGAAGTAAAGTATACTCTAAAGATAATACTTATTCTATAGAACCAAAGTGTTCTTATGATTATAAGCATACTATTACCATAGTATCCAAATACATACAAATTCTATATTGACTAAATGTACTGTTAATACAGAAAACTACGATAGGTAAGAAACATAAAGACACGCATAGAAATTGTTTACAAAGTAAACTTAATGACTTATCTATCTTTGACCATTCAAACTATAGTACTAGCCTTCATTATATCGGCCTTAGTATGCACTAGAATGTCATTCCCAAAGAGATCCAAACATTGACTCAAACTTTTCTCGAAGGATAGATTATAAATATCAACTTGATCTATAATTTATATTGTATCAACTAAGAGTTCTTCGATAAAAGAAAGCTTCTGATCACACTCAAATTACAATCTAAAAAGCTCATAAACTTCAAACACTTCAAAAGAGTACTTACGTTCTCAGATAAAACTACTGTTGTCTAAGAGTTTCATTTAAGATGCTTATTAAAAGGTAAAAACATGAGAAATATGCTCGGCTCATACCTGGGTAATCCTCACAAATGCAAAACTAGTAATGTTGAGACTAAGAGTTATCAACTCTGTCGGTATACTCTTGTCGATCTGAGGTTAAAAACCTTGCTACTATTCTCCTTAGTTGTGATAATCGTGCTCATATCTCTCTCATCTAAACACTTATCAGTCTCGTACTCTCTTCATAGACAATGTTATTTTTCTCCTAAAAAAACAAAATAGTTCTCCCTTATCGACTCTATGAGGATCAATATTCTATCCACGGTTACCAACTCTAAAAAAAAAACTCTCCTTCGATAATAAAACCTCATCCCCCCCTCACTCCTTTTCGACCTAAGTCTAAAATACTAATGTTTTCCCTCCAAAAGGTCATTATTCAACTCCCTTTAAGCCGGGAATATCTCAAATACATGTCTAAATTTACTCTTGTGTTTTGCGTGCATGTTTGAGGGGTTCGTGGGTAATTAAGTACCACTCCTCGAGTTACAACAACTCTCATAAAGGCATCACAATGCTCTTCGAGTTGGTTAAATGGTTTAAACAACTACGTCCACGTCGTGGACTTCTCCAAAAAGATAGGCATGAATGGTTAAGAGGACAATGAGGTAGTAATTGCCTCATAAATGTTTAAAAGATTCCCTCTTCAATACATCTTAGAGAAGAATAGATAGCCATGATAATAAAGAAGGTGGTGAATATTAATTCAATGACCAACTCATAAGATCACCAAAGTTGTACGTGAAGTAATGATCAAAGTACAATAATAATACTTATTAATAGCATTAATAAAGATGTTTTTACATAAACTTACGTATATAACGTGCTTGGGTCGAGCTAGTCTCCCCTTCACGAATTCACACTAATTCCACATTGATTTGACTAGCCATTAACGTACTTACGACGTTAGATGACAACAATTTATCCATTGATATATATTAACAACACAACACAACTATTTGCGACCTAATTGACGAAAGATCACATTAGTCATAAACGACTAACGTTCTATCCCAACAATGTCATTTTCCACAAAAAGACAAGGGTGACACACAAATAACCCAAAAAGTTAACTTAAAGACATTGACAACATGTCGAGTCGATCCTATAATTTACCAATAAAACGTGAGTTACCTCACACGACTTAGAGTTCACAACTTATTAAACACTATACTTAGTAGGCAAATGAACATTTGTAACCCAAGGTCTATTCTCCTCTCTTCAGAAGATATTCTCTCTCTTTCCCGAGAGTCATTAAAACCTGTTATCCTGCATATTACTTAAAATTCACCAGATCTTGATCAGTGCATCATTAGTCCTTATAAATAATAAATCCAAATAACATAAATTACTATATCGATATATCACATACATTCAATTTAATCACTTAACTGATATTCCATAAAATCAATATTTTCCAATGACATTTAATCCAATGTCAAAATATTTATCCAATTTATTCACTTTTATCCATGTAAAAGTGAAAAGTAAAACAAGCCAAAATTAGGGAGGTAACAAGTATCATTTTTTGAGTGAGATGGTAGAGAATGTGAAGCTCATGTTGTAGAAAGTTGACAATTAAGATAATGATGCAGATTCCCTTATGATAGTAGTAAGCATGAAGAAATTCTTTTGGTGTAGGAAGGCAATGGGATTTGGATCCTTTAATTGATTTATTTTATGTTTCCTATGGATGTCATCATAATGTACAATATCAACTGGGAGAATTTTAGGATAGTGTGATAATTAATTGCAATCCTAATGTATATTTTATGTCATATTTACAAACATCTTAGAGAAGGTACTTGGATACCCCCTTAGGTAGGTAAGATATATTATTTTATTATTATTTTTTCAATGACTTGGAATAATAGTTGTAACAACATTCATGAAGGATATGGAACATGAAAGTGGTGGTTACAAATCAATTAGAGATCATTTCTGGCATTTTCCTAATGTTAGGTGCTAGGAGGGAGTTCGAGAGCATCTCCTCGTTATTGGTGGGTCCCATGTGAGTTGGCTATTGGACTTGAATGTCATTCTTGGGATGCATGCCATTATGGGAGTTACAAGTCAAAGACATATTGTTCATAATGATTCTATTTGTGGTCCATGAGTTACTTTTTCTATTCTTGACTTCATTGGAGTTACATTTACTATTCTGGGAGGTTGTCTATGTAAATGGGATGTGAGATTTTGCATGAGGTGGATTTGGGTGTGTAGTCTAGACCCATGGTATTTCCCTCTTGTTTTGTAAACCTTATGGATTCTTGTTTTCATATGCTCTGTAAATTGGAGCCTTGGAATAGTAATTTTATATGTTGTTTCACAGGTAAATAAGTGTTATCAAAATGTTGTCAAATTGAAATGAGAAAGTGTGTTGCATATGTACTCTTATGTTTAATATTAATACATACTTGTGCCTCTTTGATGATGGAGTTTTTCTCACAAGGTTTTCTCCACATACATCTAGTCTCATGTGTATGTTTATCATGGTTTGTTGATTTGTATTTGCTGATTTTATGCTTCCACATTATCTTAATGGGCAATCCAATGTTGCATTTATAAAATCATATTTGAATACTCTTTGGAGAATTCACACTTTTAGTAGTTCATCTTCTATTTAATTGTTGGCTCTATATTGTATTTGTTTCTAGTTTTTCCTACTTCACATGGAGAGCTTCTCTAGTATTTATGTTCTCTTATTCTATGTTTGGATTGACTATAATAATCTATGTTGTTGTTTGTTGTGAACCATTGTTTCACAGTTCTCTATCATATGGGATCCTTCACAAAACACTTAGTATTTTAGTCTTCTTTTAAATTAATAAATATATATAATTTTATAAAAAAGAAAAAAAGTTGGCTAAACAACAACAAAGTTCCTTGCTTGGATTGGGTTATTCATCTACTACAAATGAAACTCAACCACTAAATGGAGAGAAAGATGATGGAGAAGGCACTATTAGGGGTTGAGAGACAATTCCTGATGACTAAGGCCTTGCCAATGACTAGAATAACCTTGGTGACTGTGACCCACCTCCACCTCCTGTTAGATTTATAACTTTTGCTACTTAGAGGGTTAGCCACTTTCTCTTTTATTTCATGTTTTGATGTTTTTGTTTAAGGCTTTACCTTGCCTAAACATTGAGGTGTCATGCCTTTCCATCTATTTTTTCAAAATGTGGGCTTTGAATTTGATGGTTTGTGCACCATTTTTTCAATTTTAGACCATATTTTACAATTTATTAGACCCTATAGTTTGACTTGGGGGATTCAAACTTGGATCTCCATCGTGAGAACCTTTGGCATTTGTCATTCAAGCACAACCCCGTTGACATTTTAGAAAGTTACTTTTAATTTAATAGTATATTTAATACTTTTTCTTTGTGTGTAACATTTAAAAGTAATGGTTGTTATTTATTATTTTATTATTCTACTTTCATTTTTTATGTATACATATTACTTGCGCAAATTTATAATTATAGAGAGATCCAGAAGAGTTGCTAAATTATAGACTACAAAGAGATAAGAAGAGTTCCTTCTTGATTATAATGTGTAAGTAATAAAATTATATTTTTATTTATTTTTAATGTTTTGAAATAGTTGTTTTAATTATAAATAAATAAAATCACAAAGATCATGAAGAGTTCATGGATTAAGAGATCAAGAAGAATTGTTGTTAGACTATAACGTAAAAGTAATATAAACATATTTTTACTTATTTTTAATGTTTTGATTTAGTTGTTTTAATTAAAAATAAATAAAATCACAGTCTAATGAGTTAGAATTGAATTTGTGTTTTGTTGTAAATTTAATGAGTTGCTAGCTTACATGAAATGTTTTACTGTAAATAAAGTTGTGAACATAGTCTCACAATCTAACCTAAGCAAAGCAAATCCCACCCAACCAAAAAGAAAACTTGTTCTACATACAAATGGATCACTTTGAAGGAAGGAAGAGAATGGTTTGCTACAATAAACAATAAACTATAGAGATTTTGTTCAACACAACCTAGAAAATGATTACAGATCCCTCAAATATATAGAGGTTGTAAAAATAGGTAATAAATAGTTTCATAGTTAGAAGGAACTGTTAGAAAATGGAAACCAAATAGACAAAATTGCTAACAAATGAAGGAGAAATTAGTTTCCTCCAACACTTCCCCTAATTTCAACCACAAATGCTTTAGCATCTTTAATTTTCAAACTTTGTCTTTTCCTTTGCCAAATGATCTTCTAATCTGCAAGGTTCCAATTTGTTTTCTCTATTTGTTTACTAGTTCTAAAAATACTCTTCCTCGTGCTACTACACTTTGCTACAAGAATTCATTTTCTTCCTTGATTACTTGGTGTCTTCATGCACCTTTACCTCCAGTTGATCTTCAAAACATCAAAACTTTAAATCTAGATGTACTCTTCTCGCAAACTCACCATTTGTAGTGAAGATTCCTATTTTTCAAAATTGCATGATGACTATCAAGACAATGACTTTCTTTGATGCAAAAACAAACAATCATCTATCACTCAAAACATTCAATTCTTGCATGATCCATTTTTTGTTCCACTTGTGAATACTTATGCTTATACAACCTTCTAAACATACTCTCACATGCAACCTTTCATAGATTCATTCTTCCATTCTCTATTCCATCAAATCTTTTTAGAATGATTCTTCAAACTACAATTTCTACAAGGATGAAGATCCCAACAAATTTCCTTTGTGTCCTTGCTTGTGACAATGAGAACACTACAAGCACTATATTTCTTGAACTGACTTGTTTGAAATTGTATCACAAGTAACATCATCTATAATATTTCTTTTTCCTCTACTATATCCAAGACCTTGATACTTTGGCCTCATTTTTGGTTCAATTGGATTTCTAATTCCTTGCCCAAACTTTCCCAAAGCTTTTCCTTCATAACCTATTCTTTTCATGATTTTTAAACCAACATTCTTTTCAAAACAACTAGCAATATTTGGAGATTCATACAAATTATCATCTTCGTTCTTACATTCTTTATCAAAGAAGCTTCAACTATACCACACAAATTAAATGTATCACATGAAACATCACAATGTAAAGACTTAGACTTTAGACACTCATTTTCTTTCTAGCATGCTGCAAGGAATTGATGTAACTGATCATTTTGATCTTTCAATTTTGAATTTTCTTCTTCTATCCTCCTTATCTTTTCTTGCAAATCTGCATTCTTCTTTTTAACCTTGTCATACAACCTCAACTCTTCTTCTAACTCTTCATTTTTCTCTTTAACTTTCTCCAATTTTTTTTCCAGAACATCATTTTCACATAGATATTCATATCTATTCTTTTCTAATTCCTTTATACTTTCTATCAATTCTTTATTATTCTTTTTCACTTAAATCATCAATTCTTCATTAACTTTTATTAATTCTTCTTCCGAAAAATCTTTTCCAACCATCAAATTTTTATTTTCTTTCTTAATTTTTTAACCAAATTTTCTCATTTGAACAATTATTTTAAGTTACTTGATGCTGCTGCACTTTTCTCAATCAATTATTTTATTTTCGTTGGCTTCGCGTGCCTTCACTCCTCCTCTCCTTATGCAATGTCTTTAGACTTCAATTTTATCTGCGTTTTGGCAGCTTACTCTTGGTAGCTTCTTTTGGTGGCTCAACTGAAATTGCACCTTTCTACAATTTCTTCCTTCCTACTTCAAAAAAATCTCAAATTTTACACAAAATCATGTACCAGCAATGTAACATTGGACCTTATTTCTTCTCTTTATTGAATGCCTTTCAAACATGCATAATATGACAAACAACTCATGCCAAGTCTAACTTAAATATAAAATGTTTCTCTACTTCTACTTTCAGGCCTTTATTAGCAAAATCCATGACACCTGCTCCAACCTACCCACCAATTTTCACGCAAGCATATATGCAAATTTTTCACAATACACATTTTAGCAAATCCATAGTCGGACTTATGAAACCTTCAAACTTACCTTAACAAAAATTCGTAGAACAAATCCTCCTTGCTGTGCCTGGCTGGAAACAATATACAGTAATATTTTGTCACCTTTTGCTTCAACTTTTCTTGTTGCCATCTTCAAACTCCTTTGGCAGCGGTTTTGCTTCAAATAACTCCGAGCGATTTCTTTATTCTTTGCTGGTGACTCTTCCTTATATTAACAATGAGCGAATTCCTTAACACCTTAGGCGGATTATATTTTTCTCTTGGCTGCGGCCTTAACAGGAGCGGTTTCTATTGCAAACTACACAGATTTTGTGGATTTCTTCTGCAACTTCAAACTTAGCGATTCTGATATTTTTTGTGGCTGTCGTTACTGGCTTTATCTCATCTTTCTTTGTAGGTAGCTTATGAAACTTCATCCAGCGATCTGCTATTGTTCTCACTCGGGATTCCATCCACACTCAACGGCAACCCAATCTTCAATCCTCCACAGGACCTTACATCTGCTCTGATACAAATTTTGAAGGAAGGAAGAGAATGGTTTGCTACAGCAAATAATAAACTATACAGATTTTATTCAACACAACCTAGAAAATGATTACAGATCCCTCATATATAGAGGTTGTAAAAACAAGTAATAAACAGCTTCAGGGTTACAAGTAACTGTTAGAAAACAGAAGCTAAAAACAAATTGCTAACTAACTGCGGAGAAATTAGTTTCCTCCTACATACTTTTCATCTCCTTTTCATTGTAAGTTTCCATAATACTATAGTTTTTGAGATCAAACCAAATGAATCTATCAAGGATGTCATTATATGTCTATATAAATAAATAAATTGTGATGGATGCATTAGTATTAGATGAGTCAACATCCAATTAAAATTTGGGAATAGATCAATATATTAGTTTGGTTGAGTTTATTAACAAGATTTAGAAAACTTCACACCAAATGATTCTATCAAGGATGTCATTATATGTCTACATAAATAAAATGTGATGGATGCATTAGTATTAGATAAGTCAACATCCAATTAAAATCTGGGAATAGATCAGTACATTAGTTTGGTTGAGTTTATTGGCAAGATTCAGAAAACTTCACTTTTAATAAATTGAACAATTTTTTTTGACAATTTATATTTTTCTTAAAATATCAATTAAAAAGTAGTTAGATGATGAAATTGTGGTAAAATTTTCATATGACCGTCAAAATCCAGACATCAATATATTCATCTTTTAAAAAACACTACACATTGTGTAAATATCATGTACTTTCATGGTCAAACACTCAATAACTATTTGACACCTCATTTACAATAAAAGTGATAAATATTTGTTTTGACTTTTCATCTTCTCATGAGTTTTCTCAATCAACGTTCATGGCCGAGGAAGATATTTGGAACTCAGCGAATAATGCAGGCCGTATTTTCGTGGATGGTGAACGTACTGCACGCAATGTTGCAGGTATTTCTATTTCCCCTACCACCACGAGAGCGAGAGTTCCTCTATAGGAAATCAGTTAAAGTATTCTCAATTATAAATGGTCACATAGCCTTACTTTCTTGTCACGGAACTTAGTACAAAACAAAGATATGGCCCAGCTTTGAACTACTGATTCAGGTAATCATTCACTTTTTCTGCTAGCTGTGTATCAACCACATGCTGTTCATTACTAAATTCCCTCCTCTTATGCCGTATATTGTGTCAGAAATGAGGTGCCTTTTGAAGAAGATTCCTCAACATAGGGGAAAGGGGCCAGTTGCCCCCAATCCAATTAAATTTTTAAAAAGAACCAATACATTTAAAATACCAATCTAATAAATTAATTCCAATGCATCAATACATGTTTACAACATTTGTACATATTCACAAATGCACCAATACATGTTCACAACTCAAATAAATTAACCAATGAAATTAAGACAAGTGCACAAATGTGATGGCTAGTGGTTACTGGCACATCATTGCACATGTATGGGACGACATGTTGAAATGACACTTTTTTGACCCATGTGCACATGACACATCGTACAGTGAAATGTATAAGTGCCCAGACGCTGAAAGAATAGCTTTAAGCTCTTCGGTCACATACGGAGATACCCAAAAAAATCGTCGAAATCCAATATGTCTAGCTATGAGCTTGACGTGCGCGAAGTTAGGGTGGGCGGCTACTGGCCCCTTTCCCCTATTTGATGCCACACCCTTTTATTTATTCCTTACAGTGAAATGGCAAGCATCTATTGCTGCTTGTTGCACATGGCCGTGTGCCGTTCTTTCACGTGCATCTATAAATCAACTGACAGACTTATAATACCATGTCACTCTATTTAAATATCTCACTCTTTAGAGTTAAACAGTCAATGGTAATTTCTCACCTCATCCCTATTAAAAGTGGTAAATAGTTGTCCTACTTTTATTGGCAAAATTTACCTTTGAATATTGAACTGAATGTGGTTTAACCCAGCCCATATAATGTATGTATGTATCACAGGGTATCTTGTAATACCACGTGTAACACAAGGTTTACATGATGACGTATCCAACCACATAACTCATATTGTAGCACCATGTATGGCGTTTGGTTTGTAGGGGACTTCCCCAAAATTTTCCATTTAAGTGATGTGAAAGATGTATTTAATATTATTTTGGTTGTGGGGGATTGTGTGCTGATCTTTAGGAAAGGATGGCCAACATTAAATTTGATTAGTTTTTGATGTTGAGATGTATTTTTTTACAATATTTTAGTGGATATTGTGAGTTATTCGTAGTTTAGAAGGAATCTTATTTTGGTTGATATATTTTCAGTTTATTAAGTTTTATTTTTTATGAATTTGTAGCTAAATAGATTGGATTTTGAATTAAAATTTTGATTAACCTAGAAAGACTTTATATAATTTTTTTACTCCATTTTCTGGATTCTTGACTCTATTTTCCATTTGACTAGCTACCGGTTACAATAGACTAAATGATCACATTTTTAGTCTATGGTAAATTATCATAAATTATGCTTTAACCACTACGCACAAGCTCTAGGATATCATTCTTGCTAAATAATTTAAAGAGCCTACACATAACTTTCCATCCATCTTTAGAGAGCTATGTACATTATGGGTCTTTATATGTTGCATGTGTAATATGGGGATTTTAAATTATAACAAAACTTGGGGAGGTTAATCTTGTCTTTCATCTTTAGTTGCATGGTAACTTGGTCTTAATATGTTATTTTAAGAGATCTATAGTCTAAAAGGTTGGTAAGGTAGCACAGGGGGTAATTAGTTACAATATTCTAGGTTATTTTTGTGCCATGTGACCTTTTAATTTTTCTTTAATTGTCTTGTGGTATCTTTGGGAATAACCTCCTTGATTGGCAAAACTTAAAGTATAGAGGAGTGACCTACTTTTGTTAGTTGGCTTGAGTCTTTTGTAGTTTGATCATGAATTTCACTTGAATGTTTAGCTCAACATTGTTTCCCCTAGGTTAGTCTTTAGGTGAGTCTTCTAGACTTGTAGAGTAGGCTTGGAGGACCAACAAGTTTCATATCAGATACATCAACAATCCAAGCACCTACTACATCCCATTGTCTCACATTTGTTAGTGTATATTATCTCAATTATTTACATGCACATGGATAATTCCACACAGTGTTAAGCCTACTTAGGTGTCCTAGTTAGTGAGAGTTAGCTCTCCACCTCTTATGAGTCTTGAGGAAGTTAACTCATTCATTAGTTCTAGTTAGTGAGAGTTGACTATCCAGTTTTCTCCACTAATTTTGCATGGCAATTTCTTCCCTCTCTCCTATATATGTACATCCGATTTCATGATAAATGTATTGTGGTTGATCCAATTTCGTGTATCGTCTTTTCTTGCTTTGCATTTCTATGTTTTCTAACATTGCAGGAGCGTGCGATAGCTTGTCTTTCATGGCTCAATTCGATAGCTTGTCTTTCATGGCTCAATCTAGTTCTGACTATTTGGTTCGACACTTTGTGCGAAGGTAAATAGTAGATGCATGCAAATTATCTGGCTTGCTGTATGCGAAAATCGTTTGTGTGTTCTGATATGTAGGCTCGTTGTAGAGGTTGATCTGTTTGAGGAGGAGGCCGATAATTTAAAGGAGAAGGCCATTTTGTACTAGGACGAGATCGTCAATTTGTGTCAATTTATCTGAGGAGGTTGATTCCTATTGAGACCAAAGACTCTCACCCAGGGCTCTAAACCCATATCCTAGGCCATTTTTGGGGCAAGTAAGGCGATCCACAAAGCACCCACGTCACAGGTCATGGATAGAGGGCCAAACCAGGCCAAACCAGGTTTAATCTAAGCGGCCAAACTAGGCAGTTCATCCTTCTCACCCATGCAAAGGAGAATGGTCCAGTAGAGCAAGGAATCCATAGAGGAGCAAGGCATCAAAATCAACATAGGGTCGGCCGCCATCCAAATCACCTATCCCTCTAGTCCTATGGCATTGTCATGAGGGCTAAAAACCTGGACTAGCTACTAGTGAGAGCTTAACTTCAGCCTTGTCTCCAATCTCCATTTGAAAGGGTATTTTATTTTCTGAGTGCAAATAAAATAGGCAACATAGGCTGAAATATAAAACTATTGTAACTTTTGATTGGCTACACGTGATTGAGTGCCATTTTTTTAAAGTGTTTTTTTTACCCTAATCCATTGTAAATGTTATCGCACTGAAATTATAGAGTGTCATTTCTAATTCCATTGGACATACCTATGCACTAAACATATAAAGTGCCAAAATTCAAGGGGAATCTCAAATATTGAATTGGGGGAGGGGGGTGTTTTGTGTTGTGTCTTGTGCACTTCTATATTTATTTACACACTTCTAATTTCTTCAACAAACTCACTTCAAGCATGGATTCAAATTTATCTATCACGCATCTAGCACCCTTTAATTATCATGATTGGAAACTTAAGGTACAACTTTTGCTAAAGAATAAAGGGTTGTATAGGGTAACAATGGGCACTAAGAAGGAACCTACTACTGATGAAGCTAAAGAAAAATGGTTTAACAAATCTGATCAAGCCTTTGGATTTCTGTGTCTTAATGTGTCTCTTGAACTCCTCTTTCATGTAGAAGCCTTGAATTTACACCCAATGAAGTTTGGCTTGCATTAGAAAACCTCTTTGGAAATATAGATGAAATGAGAAGTCATCAGTTAGAGAATGAGCTCATAAGTTTGAGCCGTAGTTTGTTTGACACCTTGCAGGATTACTTCACTAAGTTCAAATTACTAAGATTGCAGTTGAAAGAATACATGGCATAGATAAAAAGGAGGATCAACTAGTTCTTTCTATACTCTTGAAATTGGGTTCTAATTATTCTTTGTTTGTCTCTACCTTCTACTCCACCAAAAGGGCTCTTTGAGCCTCATGGAAAATAACTTCTCTAGATCACTTTATTGTTGACTTTACCATGGAGTAGGATAAGTTAATATAGATGGGCACATTGAACTCTTCAAAACCTCAAGCCCTCATTACTGGGACTGAGAAACAGCAACCTTCAAACAAAGGGAAGAAGCAAAACACTCAGAAGGACAAAAAGACTAAGAATGATAAAAAAATTTCAAATCAAGGGAAAGCTAAGAAAGAAAATGTCAAGTGTGCCTATTGCTAGAAACTTGGGCACGATGAGCACAAATGTATGAAGAAAGATATTGACCGCCTCTCACATCTTCTTAAGAAGAACAGCATAGGGATTGAGTAAAGAGCTTCTAGATTCAACTATGTATGTTTTTGTCTCAACGTTTTGGATCATGCTCAATGATCCATCATCAGGAAGAGGATAGTAAACATGTCCATGATAATGAGTAAAGAGCTTCTGGATTCAACTGTGTATGTTTTTGTCTCGATGTTTTGGATCATGCTCAATGATCCATCATCAGGAAGAGGATAGTAAACAGGACAGTAAACATAGGGATTCCTAAATCTATCAAAGAATCCTCATCAACCCAAGAAGCTTCTAAGGTAAAGGAGAAAGATAAATCTAAGGACAAGGCTCTAGTTGTAGTTGCATCTTCTTCAGCTCCGTCATAGATCATTGACTCAGGTGCTTCACACCACATGGGTTCTTCACACATTGAATTTTCTTTCTTAGAGCCTTCTAACATGTCTAATATCACTTTGGGTGATAATTCTCTAGTATCAGTTATAGGGAGTGGGTCTATTGAAGTTAAAGGTGGAACATTCACAAATGTTCTAAGTATACCTTCATTTTCAGCTAATCTCCTATCAGTGTATTAGATTACCCACACAAGGAAGGGCATGAGAGTTCACTTTTCTCCAGACTTAGTTGAGATTAGAGAGTTGTATAACAACAATTTGATAGCTTTGGGAAGGGAAGATCACCAAGCTAGATTATACACCTTCTCTCACTTTGTGCCAGATGTTTCTCCTATAGCATTTCTTACTCATTCAGATGGAGTTAGCAAATTATGGCATGACTGGTTTAGCCACCTTAACTACCACTACCTTGAACAACTAAGTCAATAGGATATGGTCATAGGGTTGCCTAGAGTTAGATTCTCTAAGGGGCATTCTGAAGAAAAATTTGACAAAGGCAAATCTTGGAGAGCTACATAGACTTTAGAGCTTGTTCATAGTGATGTATTAGGGGAATTTCCCCATCTATCTTTCACTAAAGCAAGGTATGTTCTTAACTTCATAGATGAATTCTGTAGATACACATGGGTCAACTTCCTTCGGTAAAAATATAAAGTCTTTGACAACTTTCAAGACTTCAAGGCTCTCGCTGAAAAATAGTTAGGAAAAGTCATCAAGGTTCTTTGAATTGACAATGGGGGTGAGTATGCCAACATTAGGTTTGAGCAATTTTGTATATTAGAGGGGATAGACTTGCAATGCATAGTTCCTTATACTCCTTAATAGAATGGTTTTGTAGAACGTAAGAACATATCCTTAAAAGAGATGGCTAACTACATGATACACTCCAAGGGAATTACACCATAGTACTGGGAAAAAATAATCAACTATGCTTGTTACATTCAAAACTGAGTTCCTCATAAAGCCTTGTCACCCCCTTTGAAGCTTGGATAGGTAGAAAACCAACAGTTGAGCACTTCAAGGTCTTCAAATTTCTAGCTATGGCACATATACTAAAGTAGAATCACAAGACCATGGATCCTCAATCCAAATGTTGCTTCTTTTTAGGTTATCTAGATGGTGTAAAAGGTTATCACCTACTCCACCTGACCACACATGAGTTGTTCATTGAGAGGAGTGTTAAGTTTCAAGAGAGTCCTACCAACTCTATACTTAAAATTTCTCCCTCTATTATGGACCCACTTGACTTTGCTGATTATGACGATTCATACTATCCACAGCAAATTCCTGAGGTAGAGTCTTCTTCTTCTAGTTTTGATAGTGAGGATAGTGATGGGGAATCATCGTCATCAACTTTTGGACTTGTTTTGGAGGTTGATGTTTCAACACTTGACTCTGCCACATCTCATCCTCTTTGGGCTAGATAGACACTTCATACTGTAGGCACTTTCCCGTAGGCAATCCAATAGATGGAAGACATACATGGTCTAATTATTAGAGTGGGCCAAATGCTTTCTATGTCTTAGTCTCCAATCCACAGATATTCCAAGAGACATCAAGCATACCTAAGTGGGATAATGCTATGCATGAGGAATATGATTCCTTAATCACAAATCACACTTGGACTTGATTTCACTTCCTAAGGGAAGGAAGATAGTTTGATATAGGTGGATATATCAGACCAAGTTTGCCAAGGGTTTTTCACAAGTTGTTGGCATTGACTACATAGAGATCTTTGCACCCATTTCAAAAATGACTCCCATTCGACTTACTCTTGTTATTGCCACCGCACATGGTTGGTATGTGCACCAGATGGATGTGAAGAGTGGTTTTCTTCATGGATACCTTGTGATGTAGAGTAGGTTAGAACACTTAAATAACTCAACCTATTCACCTTTCAAGTCTGGAACCATCAAACAATAGTGATTCATTCCTAACTATCTCCTTGTCCTAGTAGCCCTTCAAAAGGGGGCTTTCAAGTCTAACTTTATGAGGAGAACTCAAACCCAAAACCTAAATACCATTTCTGATAATCTTTTGTCTGTTTGACAACATATCAAGATTTGGGATGTGGTTGTTTTGGAGCAACACCCTCAACAATTCACTATCATGTTGCAACTAGGCCAAGCCTGTTTTACAAAGAAAGTCTAAGAAAATCAAAACCCAAAACCCAAAACTCTATTTCAAGACCTTATTCACATCACATGAGATCTGTATCTACCATTTTCATCAATTGGAACAATACCCACATTGTCTTTTCACAGAACCCTACTTCTAGGTACTCAAATAAGCCTAATACATAGGGATATTAGGCTAGGGCTGCTTGAAATCCTATGTTATCACCATCCCCTACTCATGTAAACATTAAAAACACAAAAAACAACTTATATTCTTCCATTCCATCGATTTTCATAAATTTTCACTAGTTGAATGGCTCAAATTTTCATTTTTCTCTCAAACCCTAGCTACCTAGGTTTTATAGATAGATTTTACAAAATGGGCTCTAACTCACTCCAAAACGAATGTCAAAAGATGAAACTAGGCTTAAATGAAAGATAACTCATAGGTCTACCACATGAAATTGGTTTGGGGTTGTGGTCATACTGTACGGGACCGTACCAGTCACTGGAACAACATAAAATAGTGAAAACTACAAAAAAATAGAGATTTGTGTTGATATTTCTCCAAAGAATGACTTCATCACTCTAATTCAAACATCCTCTCCATATTTACACATTTTTCATCCAAAAACAACTAATTCCAATGACTTTTGGAATACTTGACTTTTCATTTTCTTTGAAACACACCAAAAATGTCACTTTTGTAGCTTTTTAACTTTCCTAAACTAACCCCATGACAAAAAAAACATTACACATGGTCTTATTCGACCTTATTACAAATAAAAATGACTCCAAACACAAAAAACATAACATTTGAATTTATTTACAACATGTAAACTAGGTGCCCTTGCACCATACACCCAGGGAGAATAGAATCTCAAGTTCCACTTGAGATCAGCTCTTGAACTGTTGTGCCATGCTTTTTGATGTCTTCCTCTATCATCCATGTTGCATATTCATTAGGAAGGCCTTGCCATTTCACTAGGTATTCATTATACACCTCATGTGTTGTTCTTTTTGCTTCATTTGTGTCCAAAATGCTTTCAAGCTTCAATGGCTAACTTGGTGGTAAGTCCTTGACCTAATCTTCATCTTGAACTCCTGATGTATCTACTTCTTTACCTGTAATTACATATCCCTTGAAAGGATAAAGTTCAGAAACATTAAAAGTTGGAGAGATAGCCACTCCAGGAGGGAGTTCTATCTCATAGGCATTGGCTCCAAATTTGTGGACCACCCTACATGGCCCAATTTTCTTCATTTGCAGCTTTGTATATTTCCCCTTTGGTAGCCTTTCTTTCCTTAAATGTGCTAGGACCAAGTCTCCCACCTTGAATTGAACATCCCTCTTCTTCAAATCTGCATGTGGTTTATACTTCTCCACACTCTTTTAAAGATTTTCTTTCACTTGCCGATGTATGTCCTTCATTGCAACTGCAAATTCCTCTCCTTCAGCACTCCTTTTCTCCATTCCACTCAGATCCCTAAGCTCAAACACACCTCTAGGTTTGAGTCCATAGACCACTTCAAATGGGCTTTTCCCAATGCTTCTATTAACAGAGTCATTATAGGCATATTTAGCTTGTGGAAGGATTAGATCCCATTGATGTCCATGCTCCTTTGTGAGGCATCTTCGAAATTTTCCAAGTGATCTATTAACCACTTCAATCTACTCATCTGTTTGTGGGTGATACCTGCAGATCTAAATGTCAAATTGGTTCCCAATTTCTTCCAAAGGGTCCTCCAAAAGTGACCTACAAACTTACTATCCTTGTCAGACACAATGGTCAATGGTAATCAATAAATTCTCACTACTTCCTTGAAAAATAACCCAACAATATATGAAGCATCATTTGTGGATTTGCATGGTATGAAATGATCCATTTTGCTAAATCTATCAACAACAATAAACACACTATCAAATCCCCTTTGAGTTTTAGGCAAACCTAAGACAAAATCCATGCCGATGGATTCCCATGGCTTGTTAGGAATTAGCAAAGGCTGATAGAGGCCTGCATTAGTGCTTGAACCCTTTGCTTTTTGGCAAACTACACAACTTTCCACAAATTTTTTGATGTCACTTTATATTTTTGGCCAAAAGTAATATCTCCTTACCTGCTCCAATGTTTTATCTACCCTAAAATGACCTCCTAAGCTGCCACAATGTTTCTCTTTTATGAGGTTAGTTCTCATGGAACACTTGGGAATACATAATTGAGCACCTTTGAATAATAATCCATCTTGCAACAGAAAATTACAATATTCATCATGAAAATCACCCTTAAACTGATCACAAACAACATATACCTCTTTGAAGTCACTATCTTCTTCATACACACCTTTCAAGGCATCTATTCCCACACTTTGGAGTTGAATTTCTTGCACCAACATTGACCTTCTGCTTAAGGCATCTGCTACCTTGTTTGACTGCCCCTTTTTGTGTTTGATTGCGAAGGTATAACTTTGTAGGTACTCCACCCACTTCATATGTCTATGGCTCATCTTTTCTTGACTGTTAAGGAACTACAAAGCATGGTTGTCAGTGAAAACAATGAACTCCTTGGGTAAAAGATAGTGTCTCCACTTCTTTAGGGACTACACCATTGCATATAGCTCCAAGTCATAAGAAGAATATTTTCTTTTTGCTTCATTAAGCTTCTCACTAAAGAAAGCCACAGGTATGCCTTCTTGGCTCAAAATAGCCCCAATTGCATACCCACTTGCATCACATTCTATAGTGAAGATCTTGTTGAAATTGGGCAATGCTAGGATGGGTTGTTGTGCCACCTCATTTTTTAGATATTGGAAGCTTCTCTCTACCTCATCAGTCCATTGAAACCTCTTGCTTTTATCCCCTTTGATGGTGTCAATAATTGGAGAGCAGATATGACTGAAATTCTTTATAAATTTTCTATAAAAAGTACCTAAGCCATGAAAATGTTTTGCCTCACTTGCTGATGTAGGAGTTGGCCAACTGAGAATTGCTTTTACTTTGGTGGGATTCATCTTCAATGAACCTTTAGAAATCACAAAACCAAGGTAAACTAACTCCTCCTTCATGAATTCACATTTCTTTAGATTGATCATCAACTTCTCTTCATTCAGCCTCTTCAACACCATGTCCAAATGCTACAAGTGCTTCTCTTTGGTCTTGTTGAAAACGAGGATGTCATCCAAGTAGACAACTACAAATTTGCCTATGAAGGGTTTCAAGACTTCATTACCCAGTCTCATAAAGGTACTTGGTGCATTTGAAAGCCCAAATGGCATGACAAGCCACTCATATAACCCCTCATTGGTTTTAAAGGTAGTTTTCCACTCATCCCCTTCTCTTATCCTAATCTGATGATAGCCACTTTTAAGGTCAATCTTTGAAAAATAACAAGATGGACTCCTAAACAGTCCATCAAATCCTCCATTCTAGGTATTGGAAACATATACCTTATAGTTATTTTGTTGATTGCCCTTGAATTGGTGCACATTCTCCAATCTCCATCTTTTTTAGGTGCCAAAATAGTAGGGACAACACATGGACTTAAACTTTCTCTTATGAGACCCTTATCTAGCAATTCTTGTATTTGTTTCCTTATCTCATCATTTTGTTGAGGAGTCATCTTGTATGCAGACTTATTGGGTAAGTTTACACTCGGTATAAAGTCTATGTGGTGGCTCACATCCCCTATATGTGGCAAAGAACTAGGAAGCTCATCAACAAGTTGTTGCAAGGTGTGGCCCTTGGTCTCCTTGTTCAGCACAGCGCTGCAGTGGTTTGCAACAAGGGCTTAACCACCTCCCGTGCTTGTTAAGTCAAGTGGTTGTATCGGACATTAATAGGTCGATCTTTTGGTGCAATGGCAACTAATAATTGGTATCAGAGCCGAGGTCACGGGTTCAAACCCCGCACTTGTGCTGGGAGGGGGATTGTTGCAAGGTGTGGCCCTTGGTCTCCTTGTTCAGCACAGCACTGCAGTGGTTTGCGACAAGGGCTTAATCGCCTCCCGTGCTTGTTAAGTCAAGTGGTTGTATCAGACATTAATAGGTCGATCTTTTGGTGCAACGGCAGCTAACACAAGTATGTCTTGATACTTGTTCAACAAAGTTTGCACTTCTTTGGGCACATCCTCAAATTTTGCTGTTGTTGCTATCATGATAGGTTTAGGTCTGATTACAATTGCATATCCTTCAGCTCCCTCTTCTTTCATGGTTTTTAAAAACTCTTTTACCCCAACCAGCATTACACTAGACCCAACTTGTTCATATACCCCTTCATCTTGCAATGGAATAAGGGTTAATGATACCCCATCCTTGTCAATCACATAAATGTTTCTCTATCCATCATATTGAACTTTTCTATCATACTGTCAGAGTCTCCCTAGCAGCAAGTGACAAACATCCATTGGGTTGATGTCATACAAGATCTTGTCTTTGTACCCCCAATGTTAAACTCAACCCATGTTTGTTCATTGACCAAGACTTGTTGACCCTTATTCAACCAGGATACTTTGTAGGGAGTGGGGTGTGGGATTCTTTTCATGTTCAACTTTTCTACCATCTCCAAAGAAACTAAATTATCAGTTGAACCAGAATCAACAATAACCTTACATACCTTGCCTTGAGATTTGCAAGTGGTTCTAACCAAGGATATCCTTTGTGGAGGCTCTTTGACTGTTGGCACCTTAATGAGTGTTCTTCTCATCATTAGAGTTTCCCCAATTTCTAGAACAACAGGCTGAGATGGAGGTTTGACATTCTTACTATCTTCCTCTTGCACCAACTATGTTCTCCTTTCACCTCCATGTGATGTTGAGGGTTGTTTCTCTGGGCATTTCCAAGCTTGATGGCCAAATTGATTGCATTGATAGCATTTGCCTAAAAAGTTGTTTGAACATCTACGTTGTCCTTCAAATCTGCCTCTACCATTAGGTCTTCTACCTTTGAAATTGCCTCTTGACTCTGAGCTTTGTTCTTGCTGCCCACTTGACTCTCCTTGTGCTTTTTGGGACTGTCCTCTCCCTCCAAAGTTCTACCTCTGAAGTTCTTTCCTCTGCCTCTACTTTGTTTTTCTTGCCTTCTATTCAATCTTTCTTCTACCCTAATTGCCATTGGAAAACATTCTTCCACTATCCTTGGAGGATTAAGACTTAACTCATCTTGTATTGGGAACCTCAACCCATTTATATACCTGGCTACTTTTTCCACCTCATCCTCAATATGACCTATCCTTATACTTAACTTGTGAAACTCCTCAGTATAAGCCATGACATCCATTTATTTTTGCTTGAGGTTTTGTAGCTTCCTAAATGTTTGTATTGCATAATCACCTGGTAGGAATTTGCTCTTGATTTTAGCCACCATTCTATCCCATGAATGGATTTTTGTTTTTCCCTTCTTCAACATCTCTTCCTACACATAATTCCACCAAGTTAAGGCAGGACCTTTCAATTTGGTTTTAGCAAATTTCACCTTTTGATCATTTGCTACCTCCTCATACTCAAAATAGTTGTCAAGTGCATCAATCCGACCTAGGACTTCTTCACCATCCAACTTCCCACCATACATGGGTAATTCTATCTTCACCTTAGGAGTATCTCCCTTCATAGCCTTCATCATCTTCATCATTCTCACTTCATCAGTGTCCTCTTCCTCTTGGACTCCTTCTTGAGGGTTCCCATTCTCACCCTCTTCCTCTTCCTCTATGTCACTTTGGTCTCCAGTGACCATACCTCTCCTTTGGTTTGATACCAATGGTGCCAGTCTAGATAGAATAGCTTCTTGAGACTCCTTTACTTGTCTCAAATCCCTGGCATGCTTTTCCTTCAACTCTCTCACTTCTTTGGCCATTGAACTATTTTTAGGAGGCATCTTTACTTTTTTAAACTTGAACTTTTTTTTCACCTATAGATCAAAACCTATAGCTCTGATACCACTATGATGTAGAGCAGGTTAGAACACTTAAACAACTCAACCTATTCACCTTTCAAGTCTGAAACCATCAAACAATAGCCATTCATTCCTAACTATCCCCTTGTCCTAGTAGCCCTTCAAAAGGGGTTTTTCAAGTCTAGCTTTATGAGGAGGAATCAAATCCAAAACCTAAATACCATTTCTAATAGCCTTTTGGCTGTTTGACAACATATCAGGATTTGGGATGTGGTTGTTTTGGAGCAACACCCTCAATAATTCACTGTCATGCTGCAACTAGGCCAAATTAGGCCTGTTTTATAAAAAAGTTTGAGAAAGTCAAAACTCAAAACTGTAAACTCTATTTTAGGACCTTATTCACATCACATGACATCTGTATCTACCATTTTCATCAATTGGAACAATACCCACATTGTCTTTTCACAGAACCCTACTTCTAGCTACTCAAATAAGCTTAATACATAGGGATATTAGGCTAGGGCTGCTTGAAATCCTACGTTATCACCATCCCCTACTCCTGCAAACACTAAAAACACAAAAAACAACTTAAATTCTTCAATCCCACTAATTTTCATAATTTTCCACTAGTGGAATGGCTCAAAATTTCATTTTTTCTCTCAAACCCTAGCTACCTAGGTTTTACAGATAGATTTTACAAAATGGGCTTTAACTCACTCCAAAATGAATGTCAAAAGACCAAAATAAGCTTAAATGAAATCTAACTCATAGGTCTACGACATGCAACTAGTTTGGGGTTGTGGTCGTACTGTACTAGACTATACCAGTCACTGGAACAATAGAAAATAGTGAAAACTGTAGAAAAATAGAGATTTTTATTGATATTTCTCCAAAGAATGACTTCATCACTCTGATTCAAACATCCTCTCCATATTTACATAATTTCCATCCAAAAACAACCAATTCCAATGAATTTTGGAATACCTGACCTTTCACCTTCTTTGAAACACACCAAAAATGCCACTTTTGTAGCTTTTTAACTTTCCTAAACTGACCCCATGACCAAAAAAACATTCGACATGGTCTTATTCGACCTTATTACAAATAAAAATGACTCCAAACACAAAAAACTTAACATTTGACCTTATTTACAACATGTAAACTAGGTGCCCCTCCACCACCTTGATGAGGAGATCTACATGGGTGCTGCGACAATAATGGGTTACACTTTCTGGGACATCGTGATTTTTGCTGAAATCACATATTTTTAGAAAATATAATGATTTAAGCCTTGAAAGGTTCCATTTAAAGGATTTTAATTGAAGAGGATTTGATCAAACCCCCTTGGATAGAACCCCGCTAGCTTTAAACCATACCTATAATGGAGTCTCCTCTACACCTATCAAAATGCTGATAAAAAAACACTTTTGACTTACCTTTTTGGGGATCAAATGAATTCATTTAAAATTTAGGTTTTGTAGGTATGTAGTCCTTATTATAAGCTTCCCAAAAAGTATAATTTTAAATATATTTAATTTGATTATTATATTTATTTTTATTTCTTGTGAATGTAGGTTTTTCACCAAACATCAAGTTCTTTGTTCTACACACATGGAAAATCAGTAAATTAGTGAAAAAAATTCTGAAAAATATCTATGCCCTAGGTATTGATGTCCTTCTTTCAACAAAAAAAAAAATTTCAATACATACAAAAATTGTTATGTTTTACGGAATACACCTATGTCTAAATTATAATTGGTTTGACTTCAAAACTTAATTAAAAAAAAAAAATCAACAAAACATTATGAAACCAAATGCATGCCCTATATATCAGTGTTACCAATCTAAATTCAAAAGAATCAAAATTTTATTGATGCAGTGGCATCATTCTTCCTTCAATTTTGCTCCTATCACCTGAGTGACAAAATATTTTAATTCTCTCTAACGACTGTTTCATATCATTTTAATTCTTGCTAATTTTGGAGAGGTCGTGGCTTATAGACATGTCCAGTTTGAAAAGGCAAAAAGCATCAGATCATGCAACTAAGAGTGGACACATCGGCAACAATCAAAAGATTATTTCTAATTTTTCCTTCTTGTGGTTTGACATATTTAGAAACAACTAGCTATTTCTTTGGGCAATGAATTTATGTCTTTCTTTATTTCTTGCCCGACCATTTCATGGTGACAACCATTTTCTACAAGTCTTCAAGAGCTTTTATTTGATGGTTCTATTTTCTGCATGTTGGACATCGTGGGGGTTGTTCCTTTCTAGCAGCATTATGTTTTGATTTATTTTCTATAGACTTCAATGTGTGAAGTCATGGGCATCATGGAATTCCTTTGGCGACAGTGACATGAGGAAGTTTCATTCTTCCTGCAAACCGTAGAAGATATATATATTTTGGTTGGTCGGCTTTGAGGGGGGACAGTAGAGGCCTTTCATATTGGCTGTAGAGACTAGCAATGAAAGTGAAATTTGAAATAGAGTAGAGAGTGAATGTGTAGAGTTGATAGTAAGAAATCATAGGGTATTGTAGAGTCCATGTGAACTGAGAGTAGGGAGAGAACGATCCTGATTGGATCAGAAATTTCTATAATTTTTTATGTGTTCACTAGCATAAAGAAGATATTGTGGTTAATGACCATTTTTATTTTTTTATGTTACAATTTCAGTTATGAATATATTATGATGTCTCAAAATCTGACTGCTTTGTCATTCCTCTCATCGATAGCATTATAGCGGGGAGTGGTGGTTTGAGTCTCTGTTCACATCGATTTTAATCTTGTCTTTGATGTTCCTTGTTAATGCACCTATGATTGAGATATCTCCTATCATTCTGGATATGGAAGTTCCTATCAATTTCAGCATATTGCTTTGACTTTAGTTTATGTAACAGGCTTTTGGTCTGAATCTAAAAATGCTCCCATCAAGTGGTATTAGAGCACAAAAGGTACTGTGTGCGTGGGTAGAGTGTCGATAGTGAGGCAGCCTATGCTAGGACTAGTGGGTGTGGGAAAAGAGTCAAGTTGTTGTGTCTCGAGTAAACCCTAGGAGAATTTGTTGCAGGAGAGAGGAGACTTGTAACTATAGAGGGTAGAGGAGGAATGAAAGATTGGTTGCAGAGTGCGAGTTGGCAAAGTATTGCAATAGTGAAGGAGATGAAGATTGCAGTTAGAAGACCCATTGTTATAGCATCATGGGATAGATATTAGGATGGTGTGGAAAAGAGAAAGTTTAATGAGGAATTGAAAAAGATTTCAAGAAGAATGGATGCATTGGAAAAATATTATCTTCCTAATGCTGATGTGATTGCAGGAAAGAAGGAAGCAGAAGATAGCAAGCTAGCAATAGACATAGAAGAAGTTGACAACAAGAATGCGGAGGATGCTTATGAGGACTGCGAACAATTTGGTAAGAAAGAAGATTATCAAGTGATAGGTAATGACCAAAATATAGATTCTCAGAGGTTTAAAATTGTACATGTTGATAATCAAAATAATGTTGAGTTTGATGCTAGGAAAATTATAGTTCATGCTTTTGTTTCTGAATGTAATGAAAATGAAAAGAAAACCATGTTTGTAAATGAGGATAAACAACTAGAAGTGTAGAACAATTTGAAGGCAAATTTGGAAGGTGAAAGTGTAGAATTGGTAAAGGTGATTACAGCAGAGAAAGAAAACACTGAAGCCAACAAACTAACAGATGGAGAAGGTCTAGATGATTTATTGGTTGTAGAAATAAAGATTCCAGAGGTAATTTCTTTTACACAAAGCAAAGATGAAGTCTTGTTTTCATTTGAGATGATACTAGTAGAAGACTCTGACGATGAGTCAGAATGGTGGGGATTTGGAGTTATTAAAGAGAATCAAGGGAGGAAGTATGCACAGAGAGAAAGACGCCGACAAATGTCGATAATGAAACTTCGAAGGTGACAATGCAAGTATGGAAGTGCATAATTAACAAATTGGAAAGCGAGTAAAAAGGAAAGTGGAATCATGGACCTCATGAGCAAGAGCTCATGAATTATTCTACTCAGGGAGTCTGATGTAGTGGCATTATTCTTCCTCCAATTTTTCTCCTGTCACCCGAGTGACAGAATATTTTAATTCTCTCTGACGACCATTTGATATCATTTTAATTCCTGCTAATTTTGGAGAGGTCGTGGCTTATAGACATGACTAGTTTGAAAAGGCAAAAAGCCTCAGATCATGCAACTAAGAGTGGACACAGCTGGCAGCAATCAAAAGATTCTTTCTAATTTTTCCTTCTTGGGGTTCGATATATTTAGAAACAATTGGCTATTTCTTTGGGCAATGAATTTATGTCTTTCTTTATTTCTTTCCTGATCATTTCATGGTGACATCAATTTTCTGCAAATCTTCAAGAGCTTTTATTCAATGGTTCTATTTTCTACATGTTAGACATTGTGGGGGTTGTTCCTTTCTAGCAGGGTTGTGTTTTGATTTGTTTTCTGCATACTTCAATGTGTGAAGTCATGGGCATCATAGAATTCCTCTGGCAATAGTGACATGAGAAAGTTTCATTCTTCCTGCAAACTGTAGAAGATATATATATATATATATATATATATATATATATATATATATATATATATATATATATATATATATATATATATATATATATATATATATATATATATATTTATATATTTATATTTTGATTGGCTTTGAGGGGCGGACAGTAGAGGCCTTTCATATTGGTTGTAGAGACTAGCGATGAAAGTGAAATTTGAAATAGAGTAGAGAGAAAAAGTGTAGAGTTGATAGTAAGAAATCATAGGGTATTGTAGAGTTCATGTGAGCTGAGAGGAGGGAGAGAACGATCTTGATTGGATCAACAATTTCTATAATTTTGTATGAGTTCACCAGCATAAATAAGATATTGCAGTTAATGACCCTTTTTATTTTCTTTTGTTACGATTTGAGTTATGAATATATTGTGATGTCTCAAAATCTAACTACTTTGTCATTCCTCTCATTGATAGCATTATAGTGGGGAGTGGTGGTTTGAGTCTCTATTCACATTGATTTTCATCTTGTCTTTGATGTCCCTTGTTAATGCACCTATTATTGAGATATCTCCTGTCATTCTGGATATGGAAGTTCCTATCAATTTCAACATATTGCTTTGACTTTAGTTTATGTAATGGGCTTTTGGTCTAAATCTAAAATGCTCCCATAATTTATCCTTTGTAGAAAAAAGTTATGTGCTATAGAATACACATCACTTTAAAAAAATGTTGTTTACTATTAAAAACTAGTTATCAAAGGAGACACAAAAAATTACAATTTAACTCCAAATTTTTTTTTAAAAATATATTTAGAATCTACAAACAAAATCTTAGAAATCACTAGTTTGCATCATCTTCAAATTCCTAATGGTTGAGCAGCTATAGGTGTTAGAAAGTGAAGATTTAGTTCAAAATGTTGATTTCAATGTCAAGTTTGGCCAGAAAGTGTAACCCATTATTGTGGGATGACCCACATGGAGAAACCACCAAGGTTTGTTCATGATTCATCCTTAGTTTGTAGACTTCGAAAATCCCTCTATGGCCTCAAACATGCCCCTTAAGCTTGGTACACCAAGATGGGTTCCTTACTCCTAGATTCAGCTTTCACTGGGTGCCATGAAAATCCTAATATATATTTCTTGCGGTAAGATGATTCACTGTTGATACTAGTACTTTATGTTGATGATCTTTTGATCACCATGAGCTCTTCATCCACTATCTAGTAGCAATGAAGTCAGCTATGTAGGATATATTTGATATGACCTGGACTTGCGTTTATTGCATTACTTCCTTGGTATTGAGATTTCACAGTCTGACTCAAGGATCACTCTTGCACAACCCAAGTACACTCTTGATGTACTTGCTCAATTTCACATGACTGATTGTAAGCCATCTTTGATTCCATTTCTATCTAGAGTCAAGCTTGAGGCTGAATGTACTACACCATTGGTTGATGCAACCTTGTATCGATAACTTGTTGGTAGTCTCGTCTATTTGACCCAAACCAGGCCTGATATTTCATATGTGGTCAACATAGTTTCGTGATTAATTTAAAATCCTCATAAGCTGCACTAGAAAGTGATAGGTTGTCGTTAATTCCTAACACTTTAGTTAAAAATATGTCATTTATGTCGACCTGGTAGTGTCCAAGGCTATCTGCAATAGGGAATGGATTCATACATCTCAACTTAGAAAATATTTTTTGAATTTTTGGGAAAGCTTTTAATGAAATAAATCAAGATTAGAAAGCAAACAATATTAATCTATAAAGCATTTAGATTTTAATCTAGAAAGCATATAATTCCTAAACTAGGAATCAACACATCAACTTCTATCTAAGGATTGAAAGAAATAGGTTAATCTAAGAAAATAGGAAATTTCTTTCAATGTGAACATGCACTATCAACTATAATGAATTTCTGTATTGAGCAGGACCTTTGGAAATCATAACATAATACATAGAACTTACAAACTAAAACTTTAAAGAAAATAACTTAAAACAAAATATCCTATAGAAACACAACAATACTATTCTACCATAACACCATTCAACAGAAGGTTACACTAATCTGAAATAAGACATTTATAGAACAAAATTTAAATAACACAACTTCACAACATTAAAATACTTAAATCTATTCCTATATCCTTCGAGTGGCCAGCTCTCTGGAAATCTTCTACTTTACTCAAATCACATTCATCATTTAATAGCTCTAAAATTCCATTCGTATGCTCATTTCTCAAAATAAGATTACTCAAAACAAAACTTGATTGTCTTTTTCATAGCATGACAAAACATAACATATTGGTTGAACATCACTTCCACATTGTATATCATAACATAACATATCATCACATGACTATTTTTAGGAATTACCCATAATCTATACTACCAAAATCCTAGATTTTATGTGGTGCATTAATGCCTCTGAAGAAGTATTGAACGGAAAAATAGACTTTAACTAAACTAGGTATTTGTTAAATTCAACATATTAAACGCTCCGAGTGGAGCCATGAAATTTCTTAAGTCTTTCCAATAGAAAACAAAAGAAACTACCAATAAAGTCCATGATCATGTATTCCTAGATTTTTAGCGCCCCAGGATTTTGACACTGCTGACTTTAGTTGCCTTTAAGTCTATTCCTTCCGCTAGGCTATACATAAAAACCTACATAAATACACAGACTTTTACACACGATCGTGTCAACATTTGTCAAAAACTTCAATCAATTGGGAAATAAAGATTGCACATCATTCTATCAAAAATATAAACAAATATTGCTTATAAAATTAAAATATTGGCATGTTTTGGGTGATTAAGTAACACAAAAAGGGTTATATGGTTCATTATAAAAATGAGGTTATTTATACCTCATCAGAAAGCATCTAAGAGGATCCTTCACTACCTCTAGGGCACTCTTAGATTTAGGATTTATTATAGAGCTGGTACAAAGGTTGACTTGGTTGGATACACAGATTCATATTGGGTTGGTGATACTCAGAATCACAAGTCCACTTTAGGTTATAGTTTCTCACTAGGTTTTGGTCCTATCCGTTGGTCTAGCAAAAAGCAAAATGCTATTGCTTTAACATCTATAGAGATAGAGTACAAGGGAGCTGTCAACATAGCTACTAAGGCTATTTGGACTTGGGGGATTCTCACTGAGTTTGGTATTCCATTCAGGAAGCTCACAGTCATCTATTGTGATAACTAGAGCACCATTTAGATATGAAGGAATCCAGCCCAGCACTGGCGGACAAAACACATAGAGATTATCATGCATTTTATTCGAGAGATTATTCATGGTTAGATCATCGACTTAGTTTTTTGCTATTCTTTAGAGTAGGTTGCTGATATCTTCACCAAACCTTTTACTGAGAGCAAGTTTATTCATCTACAAGCTCTACTTGGGGTGAGGTCTACTTCAACAACAACATCATCTTCAAGGGGATCTTCTAGTCTTCTTCACTTCTTTTTGTCTCTTTTGGGGGGAGTTTTTTTTTTTCATTGGGTTTTCTCTCTTTTCCACTTTATGAGAGATTACATTGTACTTGGGTACCTCATTAGGCCTAGTTGCTGGAACCAACTTTTTTCTTTGTACCCACCTAAGCTATGCTTAAGGGGTGGTGTTCATGTATATATTATCTCATTCATTATTTACATGCACATGGATAATTCCACACTGCATTAAGACTACTTAGGTGTCCTAGTTAGTGAGAGTTATCTCACCACCTCTTGCAAGTCTTGAGGAAGTTAATGTGCCACCAGTTCTAGTTAGTAGGAGTTGATTGCCCAATCTTCTCCACTAATTCTACATGGTGGTTTCTTCCCTCTCGAGCCTATTTATATACATCTCATTTCATGGTAAATGTATTGTGGTTGATACAATTTCATGTTTCTTCTTTTCTTGCTTTTCATTTCTATGTTTTCTAACTTTGTAGGAGTGTGCAATAGCTTGTCTTTCGTTAATTGACTTGGTACCAACATTTTGCTAGAAAATCTCGACACTATGACAACATTTACCTATAAAGCTTCAACACTCCTTCCCCTTCCATGGCCTAAGGAACATGGAGCTTATTATGGTGTCATAATAGCTCTGTTGCAAGCTTAATACTAGAAAAATAAAATTAGAAATTTTTCAAAGGAAAACTTTAAAAACAATAGAGCTTCTCTTCTTCATAAATCATGAAATATTTGCAATTTCATAATAATAATTGTGTACTTTTATAAACATTGATGAACTCAATGCACTTCAATAGTAGCACTTCTGTGGGTCACTAGTGAGGTTTGGTATCTCTTATAGGTCACCTATGCAAAAATAACCATGTAGGTCACTAGTGAGATAGGGGTACTACTGTCTTTGTTCATTGGGCATCTTAAATTTTTAGCATTTTCTCACTTCTATATCCTAATCTCTGTTCCACCTATATTTCACCTGAGAAAATTTCTAATCTTTTTTTATATTACAATTTGAAGCTGAGAGGGGAAAATAAAAGAGGTTTAACTATTTGGGAGACTACTTCAGTGAGTCCCCTAGGTGGCATATTTAAACAGCCAACTATAGCCTAGAAATATTTGAGTGTGTGAAATCCCTAGAATAGAGAGAATCATGTGTGTAGATTTCAACCTAAAGGAATGAAACACTAGGAGGAAATATACCTATATTTTTTTGTATAAGTGATGGATGGTTTGATAGGTGATGGAAACAAGGGACTAATTTAATGGAGATAAGGGGATTTGTGATCAATTTTATGGGAGATTACAGTGAAGGATGAAGGTCCAAGGAAATAGAAATTCTAGGAGGCTATTGGAATGAGATTTGGGAAGGCAATGGTTAGATGAAAGAGGAGATAAGGAAGAGAAGGGGACAAGGAAGATCTAGCTATGTAGAAGAAGGATTTGGAAAAGGAGGATTAGAGGAAGATTTATTCAATGTGATAACTTCAAAAACCCTATAGCAAGTGATGAGAGAGGAAAACTTAGTATTGACATAGTTGTGAGATTGGAACCTTTTCAAATGAAACTTATCATTGATTTATTTCATGCCTAGTTCCAAATGACTACTAGAAAAATTGTTAGGGAAAATTCAAAATTAGGGTTATATAGACTCTTTTAAATTACAAATATCTAAAGTTAATGTAGACACCAATGTTTGGAGTGCCCAAGTAGGTGTCCAAGACATGAACCTTTGGAGTGTACACGTGTATTTTTTGAGTCTTAAGTCCAAAATTTATAGGCTGGGTTTCTAGGTGTCTAGAAAGGCTTAGGTGTCATAAATTAGTCCAATATTGGGTAAAGACCTAGAAAAGTCATAAATGAATCCTAACACCTATGAGAGTGCACACTAAATTGAGTGCATAAATATAAGGAAAAGATTGAAAGGTAGGTGATTTTTTACCTTACATTTCCCCACACTTTAGTAGGCTAGTACAACTAGGTGAAATAGTATGCTAAAGTAAATACATTACATAAATTATTGAAATATATTTATAAAGGATACTAGACACTGAAATGATATATAAAAAGAGCTCATGCTCTTTAATCTTCTATTTAATTTTCCTTTATCTAAGCATACACTCCACTCCTGCAACACACCCAAGACAAGAAACACATATAATATTCATTTAGAGAAAATACACTACTAAATAAAATAGAATAACATGGTATATGTAGTATAAGAATTGTGCTAAAGAAATAACACATGCATTTATTTTCTTAAGATATTACATTTTATTATAACTACACCAACCAATGAGGGGATCCATGAAGGATCACTTAGAGTGGGAGAAGGAAAACGAAAGGCTATATATGAGCCAAAAGTAGAATATAGAGTAGGGGCACATTGACAATAATGTAATAAACATGCAAGAAGAATAGGACAATACACAATAAAATATGCAAAATAGAGAAAAACATAATGCTTTTATTATATTCATAGTTCCACTTTGAGGGGGTAACCTACCAATATAGATAACACTCCAATTACAAATATCTAAGGTGCCTTCTGCTTGGCAGATCATTGTAATTTATAGTCTTTCTAAATACAACTACTACCATCCCATGCATGTGCTTGATAAATATTTTATTTTAACTAGTGGGATCACTTAGAAAACATATGCATCCACACCTTTATTTACTCTACCTAGGGGTGCATTACAAAGCATATACACCTTGAATTAATACTAGCTAATATATAGAAAAATAGGGTTTGTAACATTGCCCCCTCTTTGAAAAGATTTATCCTCAACTTGATTAAAATAAGGAAACTTGGAGAGAATGTTGGTTGGTTTCCATGTGGCATCTTTAGGCTATAGAACCTTCCATTGGACTAAAATATCATCTATAAAACAAGTGAAAAGATGCTTGGTGCATTTGTCCAATATAACGTTAGGTTTTAAAAAGATGGATCCCTCCTCATCCAATGTTAGTAGCTTTGTTGGAGTTCAAGCAGTAGTCCCAATAAATTTCTTGAGGAAAGATATGAAAATTGGGTGGATCTTAGAAGAGGGTGGGAGTACCAACTTGTATGCCACCTCACTAATGTGTTGGATCACCTAGTAAGGGCCATAAAATTTTAAACTTAACTTATCACCTCACCTATCCTATAATGAAAATCATCTATACATTAACCATATATTATACTTGTATTTGTACTCATTTCTAGTAACATTCCTTCCACACCTTGATATTAACACTTTCTTATTCTAGGTCAATCCTATGGCATGCCAAATTGATCACTCGCCACATGGAATTGACCCATAATTCAAAAATTCAAAATTTAAATTTGTATCAACTCTTGTCTATTCCACTAGCTATTATGAGCCACTTGGTTTACATTTATGCTATTAGTTGTAATGTCTTGGTATTTAAAGCTATGTTTCATCAAGCTTCTAGGATGGAGATGATAGAAAATAGGGGAACACATTTTTGGGATGGTATGGGATGGGATCTCAACCCTTTTTCAAGGGATAGTAGGGGGTGTGGCATTTTTTAGGGGATGATAGGGGCCAACAAGTAAAAATAGGGAAAATTTAAAAGATGATTTTTTAAAAATATTCATATGATAAGGCATTCACCATATTAATTATATAACCATATTATAAAACATTAGAACTAAATTGAGAATTCACATGAGTCGACATACTAATTAACAAAATTTAAATGTCTAATCATCTAATTTTCATCATCAATGCACACATACAACAAAATTAAAATACCCAAAGGCTATAACTACAATATATGGACTAAACCTTAATTAGGTCTTGAATGTGATAATTGTTTTCTATATTAAGAGATCTCCCTTGTAAATGTGATTATGAAATTTAAAGAGACATTTCATAAATATAATGGAATAAACACAAGTGAGTATATTGAGAAACAATATTTTAATTCTCCCACATGGTTTGTATCCAAGTCAACAATATACTACTTGTAGATTTCCCTAGTCCCATGGTTTTACTCACAATCATATTTTCCTTTTGAAGACAAATTGAGCCAATTATTATTTAGCAACATGGGCCATGATGACATGTATCCATGAGGTAATCTAGTTGGCTACCAACTATGGGTTTGGTCGTATGGTAAGTTCATCATGGGTTTGAAAGGGGCTATAAACACAAGTACATTGGCTACACCAAAAATTCATGGGAGATATGAACTTTGACACAGTTTTTTAATTTTTTAATTCAAATTGGGCAAATTGTTTAACATTTTTTACTTTTTCAGAGGGGGTAGTTGGTCATCCTTAGGATGGTTAGGGAATCTTTGACTATCCCTGACATTTCTAGATCATTTGGTGTGTTTCTAAGACATTTTTGTATCAAGCAAAAATTAGCGAATGATGGAGGAATGTTTTTAAGGAATCTGCACATCCCTCAAGCATCCTTGGTATAGAGACACTTGTAAAATGAATTCCATGTGCATTCATTATTATTGCTTATCAAGGTAAAATCCTATGCATTCCAAAGAAAAATCATTATAGAAACCTTTGAATTTGGAGCACTAATAGGAACTTAATCTACATCAAAGTCATATGCATACACTGTCTGAGATTGTTGTCTTGATCATTTTTGTGACTATAAAGTTGGTCCAATAAAGGGGGTTGACTTAGGAAAACTTGGACCTTGCCATCAACAATGTCTTTGAGATATTTTAAAATACCATCAACTCTTAACAATAAGTGAAGAACAAACTTTAGGGAAAATTAGTTAGCAAACATACAAATCCATCCAGATCAGATTCACTAGTTATAGGATAGATCTACATTGTACAAAAGTGGCCTAGAACAAAGGGATCAACTTGTGTAGAAGTTAGTGATTGTGATCATTTTGAGGCATTTACCAAACAAAAAAATCTATGTTCAGTCTCAAGGTAAGTAGATTTCAATTCACATTAAATTTTATTTTTCACCATTATTTCTAAAACTAAATGCACTATCCATTTTGTTTTATTTCCTAATTTAACATTTCAATCACTCAATTTATGGCTCATATTGTTATTACTTTAATATAAATTAATTTGTGCTAAGTTATGTATATTTATTTGTTTAACCGAACATTAGGGAAAGTGTTATTTTCCTATTAAAAAAATTAGTTCAATAAAATAACTTAAGAAGGTCTCCCAATTATTTAACTTTAGAAATGAAAATATTATAGTAAAAGGAATGTTGTGTAAACAACACACTCTTTTCATCTACTTCACTAATTTCTCATTCATTTCAAGAGGAGTGGTGAAATTTTTTGTTGTCATTGGACCCTGTATTGTTTTACAACTTGGGAAGCCTTGTTAAGTGTAGTCTCTTCACCTTAGCCTCCCAACCTACCAACTCCATAAATGGACATCAATATAGTTATAATGTTTCTTGGAGAGAGATATGGAAGGTAGTTTTTGGCATGCAATTAATTGACACAATATATAAATTTAAATTTACTTTATGGCATGAGATAGAGAAGTATGTGAATTTGCTTTTAAAATTTGAAGCGATCACAATGGGAAAATTGGCTTCATCAAGGGTTTCTTGGCTCTGATAAATTTTCATCATACTGCATCCTACATAACATCTTAGTGCTTGCCTCCATTTATTTTGGCATGGGTAACACTACTTAAGCTTGCATGAATTCTCCACCCACTTTATATGGCCTCAACCTTTCATTCCTCCATAGCTATTGTTGTTGGAGTTGAAGGCTTGACGAAGACATCCAATGGCTCCCCCGCTCAAACACCCTCAGAAGTTTGTTCCCAAGGTGTTCCATGAGGTACGTCCCATCAAACACCACCGAATGTTGTTCTTCCCATCCTTGATTTTGATAATGCTTACAAATAGCTAGAGAACTTTACTTTAATTGGGTACTTTTTGGGTAGACTTCCCGCTGAAAGCATGCTCAAAGAATGGGTTGGGAAAGCTTGGACCCCACATGGGATCTGGATTGACACTGTGCAAAACTTTACCAAAGGGTTTTTCCTTTTTCTCTTTGTCAAGGACAACCACGCTGAGGTTGTTCTTAGCTAGAGCCCCTAGCTTGTTTGCTCTTCCTTACTTGTTTTCAAACCTTGGACTCAATTTTTTTGTCTCTAATGATAAATCCTTTTGAGTTCCCATATGGGTCAAGTTTCTTGGTCTTCCCCTACATTACTAGAATTTTTTGCACTGGAGATAGCCTCCTCATTAGGCTCTGTGGTATGTATTAAACCTGAAAGGTTCTATTTGGCTCATCCCCATTGATGAGTCTGTGTGGAGGTGGATCTTTTTAAGGACCTCAAAGAAATAGTGGATATATAGGTTGGCCAAATTCTCTATTCTTAGTGGGTTCAATATATTAATTTTCCAAACACCTACTATCAATGCCAAACCTATGAACACAAGATTCAAGATTTCCCTTTGGCATCTCCATGACCCAAGCCTTTGGCTTATCAAGACCGACACCTCCTACAAAAGAAGAGGAAGTTTGGTCTACAGTGGTCAAACAAAATTCCAAGAATTTAGACAACTCGAGGGCCTAGCCTTGAAGACTATTTCAAAACCTCTTGACATTGGGAAATCTTTCATTTCCCCTCCCAAGGAGTCATCTATAGAGGTGAAAGTTTTGAAATCTCCGCTAGTAGCCATAGTTATTTCATAGCCATTAGCCATCATGGCTTGCTGCATTTATCCTCCTCATGTTGAGAAACAAAGGTCCCCCAACCCACCTGGGTGACTAGAAGAAGGAGAATATGTTCCAAGGAAATGACAACCTATTCAACTTAGCTTCCAAATTGGAAGCTTTGAGGCAAATGATGTCTTGTTGTAGAATAGTTATTCGGCTCTAGAGGAGTTGGATAACAAGGAGATGACTCTCGACACTCATTTATGAATTGTATTTCGTAGAATGTTTGAGGTCTAACATACCTCCCATAGAATGTTTTTGGTTTTTTTCTTTCAGCAGCTTGCCATGTCATTTGGCCTTCATGCCATTTTTTCTACAATAACCATGAAGCTAGTCACCGAGGAGTTGTCACCGTTCTCTCTCCTATGTGGCATTAGATGTTGGTTGATCATGGTTGTGACCCCACTAAATTCCCTATGGTCTCTTTTCAATATCAGTAATCATTCCGTTGGCATTATTAATGTTTATGCTCCCAATGATGTAGTAGAGAGATCTTGTCTTTGGAAATTGATCACTCACTCAATGCCAACCACGTCTTGGGTTCTGTCGGGGATTTTAATATGGTTGAGTGTGCCTATGATAAATGTAGAGCCTTGCCTATGTGGTGGACAACTGGAGAAAGGGATGTTTGGTTTATTATGTGTAATAAATTACGTCTTTTTTATCCCAATGTTGGCCATTGCCAAGGTCATTTTATTTAGTACACATGGAGTAATTTAAGGGTAGGCCCTGATAGGGTCTTGAAGTGGTTTGATTAGGCCATGATTTCTGCCCAATCATTCTTCTTTTTTGCCAGGTGCTATTCCTTGCCAGCTAAGTTTTTGGTAGACCTTATGCTTTTTGACCATTTCCATATACGTTTTCATATTTGATGGAGGACCTCTAAGTGTTATGTGCCTAGGGATATGATATTTTAATATATTTAGGTGGATGGAGATGCTAACATGTGGCACACATCCCTTAAGTTAGTTATATTGGTCTTATGGATAACTTGTATAATTAATTGTATCAGGAGTTGAGTAGACCCTCATTAGGATTACCCTCCCATTATGTAATTAAGTGGTGGTATATATATAGGAGGTGAATATCATTGTAAGAGCTATGTGTAGAGTATTATGTTGCATTGGAGATCACTTGGAGATATAGCATGAAGTGGCTTCTTCGATAAGGAGTGTTATATGGTGTTACCCTACCTCGAGGGTTTATTCTATTTCCACATATATTGGATATTAGGGCATATTAGCCCACAAACATCTCTTGTGTTATGTGAGATCTATCTTCTACATTATATTATTTCCATTATTATATGTTTGGATCATTACACTAAGCCCAAAGCCATGAAGATTCAATTCTTTCATAATATGTCACTTCTCCATCACAAGGCCACATCAACTCATTCAACATGTCTAGAATTTAGGGGCACGTCTCATGCATGGGGTAGGCTGGATAGCTTGGTGGAATGATTCCATCACCCCTACCTTTTACTTTCTCCATATTTATTGGAGAAATCTCGCCAATTTCCATCACCACTCTTATGAGACCACCACCCATGAGCTTCACCAAGCCACTACCACTTTGGAGGCTTAGCCATTCAATATGGTTGCCTAGGTCTATGTGACATAGATTCAGCAACAAAAATAGATCACTGATGCTCATATGCCCAAATTAAAGCTCAACTCCACTGGCTTAAGATTGGGGAGAAAGTGTCAAAGGAATTTGTTCAAAACTTGCACACATGGCATAGTACTTAATCCATCCAATGGATATGGGAAGGACAACTCTTGTAGGAGTTACCTGGCATTCTGTAAGCCTTTGTTCAACATTATGAACAAGTCTTTCCATCTCAAGACTACACTCCAGTTAGGGTGTCTGTTTTGCAACAATGTATTGTTGCAGTCTCTTGCCAAGTATCCAATGCTTAATGCATTTTGTGTGATCAAATTCTCACTCAAGATGATCTTAAGGAGGCTATTTCTTTGATGGCCATGACAATGCCCATGGCTTGGATGGCTTCCCCTATGAATTTTATAAAACACTTTGGGACACTATGGGTCGTGACTTGCATAATGTTTATCTTGAAACAATGCAATGTGGGTCTTTGGGAAATTTACTTAATAAAGGTAATATCAAGTTCATACCTAAGCCTCACAATCTTGAAGAGATTAGCAATTGGAGACCTATCACACCACTCAATGTCTTCAACAAAATCATTGTCAAGGCTTTGGACCTTAAGCTATGTTCCATATTGCCTTTGATTATTTGGCCCGAGCAAACGGGATTCATAAAATCTAGATTCATCTTGGATAATATTATTTTTGTGTGGGAAGGGATGGAATGGGCTCACCGCTCTCAGCAGACAACCATTTTATTTAAAATTGACTTTTCCAAAGCTTATGATCATATTGAATGGCCTTTCATTTTAGCCATGTTACAGGCTCTAGGGTTTGGTTCGTGCTTCATCCAAATGGTCTAGATGTTATTTTTTGATGCTTCTACTTGCATCACCATTACTGGTCAACAATCTAGTCCCTTTGGGCTTCACACGTCTCTCCATCAGGGATGCCCTCTTGCTTCGGCTCTTTATGTTTTGGAAGCTGAAGGATTTGGTTATTTGTTAGCGTAGGCAATCTCCTAGTTCTGTGTCAAAGGAATTACTCTCCCCAATTCTTCCCAAGAATTGGTTAATGGATATTTTGAAAATGATTCCTTCCCCACTCTTTTTGAAGAGGAGAACAATGTCAAACAAGCTCTTCACTGCTTGGACATTTTTTGTCAAGCCTCAGGCTCTAGCATTCAATGGAAAAAGACCCAGTGTTATTGACAATCCTTCCTTCCCAAACCTAGTTGGATCAATTCTTTTGGGTAAAAATGGATTGATCATAGGGAATTCTTCAAATTCCTAGGGATTCCTTTTGCCTTCCAGGCCTCTCTAGCTAAGCTTTGGCAGGTTGTAATTTCTAGAATTGAGAAAAATCTTCAGTATTGGATAACCAATCCACTTTCATTGGCTGGTAAGTTTCAGATTTGTTCTACAATTCTAGCAGCCATTCTTGTTTACTATTCCTCTTGTTGGGTCCCTTCCAAGGCATCCTAATTTAAGATTAAGAAACTCTTTAGAGATTTTCTTTGGGCTTCTAGTGATGGGTATTAGGGCTTCCATCGTGTTGCCTACTCCATGAGGTTCGGGGGCTTGGTATAATTTCCATCCATCGACAGGGCATTTCCCTTTGCGCCAAATGGATTATTAGAGCCCTTGAAGGCAATGAACCTTGGAAAATTCTTGTTCAACATTGCATTAGCACTGGTGTCCCTTCAGGATGCCCTTCTTATAATGTGGGAGCTTGTTACCATCTAGGGTAATTTTTTCATCAAAAGTATTTGGAAAGCCTAGGAAGCTATCAAACCCTGACTTAGATGGGTAGGAGATGAGTTCCATAATGGTTTATCCATTATCCAATAGTCTATTTGGTGATCTCTTATTTTTAGTTCTCAAGGCAGTCCCCTGGCCAAATTACCGTGGATTCATGCTCTATGATTCTTCAAATGTGAAGTGCATGTTCTACTCGACCTTATTCATAGGGCCACCGAGAACTTCTTGCCATGGCTTGAGTTTAAGCTTAAATTTAAGCTTACCAATCAAGATTAAGAGACTTTCCACGTTGTTATTGATTCTATCCCCCATAAGGTGTTGCATAAGATTGGAGTTTGGTCTCCCAAACCCTAGTGGAAGGATTGTACGTGGTATCTGGATACCCCTTTTCAAAATTACAGGCCCTACAAACATTATTTGTGGCTTTCTCCACACCTTCCCATGATGGAGCAATTTAACCTTCGCTGGCAACTCTAGTCTTCTCAAGTGGAACTTGGCATCATCAGTTCCAATGCATTTGGTCAGCTGTGCTAGAGCTTAAATTGGCTTATTTTTCCTAGTACGTTCTATACCAAGATCTTCTGCTAGGGGTTTGACTTGCTTATATGAGCATTCCTTGCCCTCATTATCCTTTTTGTGGACAACTTGAGAGTCTCAAGCATCTTTTTAGGTTATGTCCCTGGGCTCAAGAAGCCTAGAGTTGGATTCATGATTTCTTTAGGCCATTCTAGCCTACCCCTTTCTCATGGCATATGGTTTTGTTGGGAGATTGGCCTTGTCTTCTACATAAGTACACCAAGATTTGACATGCGTTTAGGGTGAAGATTCTCTATAGTATTTGGAAAGATAGAAATGTAGCTTTGTTTTCCAATTGCACTGTAGATTCTGACTTTTCTCTCTACACTAAAGCTATGATATGTTCTAATGTTCTCATGCAGATCTGGGTGCAAGCTAGTAAAGTTGCACTTGAGGTTGTTTATATTTAGGACTGTTGGACCATTGGGGTAATGCCCCTACTCTATTTCTAGGGTTTTGTTAGACTCTACCTCTCCTCCAAGAGTTCGTTGGCACTAGTCTTCCAGACAAGATCATGGTTCCCACTCCAGTGGTGGCCAACCTCATTATTCTTGCAACTCTGCTGCTCATGGTTGGCCCCATCCCTCTAAGAAACCTTTGCCCTCACATGGGTGTGGAGCTGTTGGTTGGCCTAGCTCTCACAAGTTTCCTCATTTGCAACTTGCCATCTCTCTTGTTCGTGCCTAGCAACCTGTTGAGAACAATCTTCAAGATGAAAGCACTCTCATTAGCTAGGAGTCGATTGATGACACTACCCCTAGAGATGTGTAGAGAAATCTCGATGATCAAGATCTGCCCTCTACTAGCATTGCTTTAGTTGCTTAGTGCTTTTTGGACTTGGCTCTTTTGTGTTTATTTTTGTCTTTTTTTGGGACTTGGTCCCGTTAGACTACGTGGGTGTGCATTTTTACCACCCTAAACCTTTTTTGTGTGAATATTATACTATTTTTTATCTTTAATATAAAGTATAATAGGAATATTCATCCATAATAATAATTTGAAGTCAGTTATACTTTATGGCATTGAGTGCCTCCTACTAAATTAGGAGATTGAAAACATATTAACATTCATTAAAAAGTTATTATTTTAAAAATCAATGTATGAGTGAGACCCTAAAAAAATCTTGTGGCAAGTATTAACATTTGTTTTGGAAGTTAAATTCTTCTTTAAAAACAAGAACCACATAGTGGCAAGTACATGCCTTTTGTTTGTTGTCGATGTTTGTTTTGTTAATGATCTTATTTAACGTTATGATTGTTAGAGATTATATGTAGGTAATTAGATTGAATTAAATATGTTTGAATAATTTTAAACTTTGGAGAGTTCAGGCAAAGAATGTATTTCATGCACTTTTTATATAAGTAGCACATCACTTAATTAAATGAAATATTTCATTATAAAAATTGAAATTCATACAATGTTGTATAGTACATTTTGGGAAGTGGTAAAGTGTTATAGAATTTGATGAACAACTTCTTGCTTTCCATCCTAATACCTCTGTTATGATCAGTATTAGTATAATTATACTTAATTTATAAATAATTTATTTACTAAATTTGATGGGAGTAAAAATAGTTGCACTTGAAAAAAATATTGATTTACATTTTTGTAGATGCCTAAAGTATTTTACCTTTTAGCTTGTACTTTCTATAGAGGTGATGTTTGGAGCATCAACTTGTTGAATTACATTGTCTTGGTCCAAAGTGAAAATTCCATTTATTTGAAACTAGCTCTCAATGTTTATATGATTGTTGTCTTGTCTTTGATATAGTCTTCATATTGTATTTCAGTAATTGCTAGTAAGATTATTTGTCTAGTATAGTTTTTTTGATAGTGCAAGTCAACACTTTGTTGTTTGGAGTCTTCAACTTGCAATTAAGACGGTGTGAGTAACTGATTGTGCAAACTTCCTTGCATCTATTATAATTCACTATGTTGGATTAAAATGAACCAAATCATTCAATAGGAAGGCTACATCTATCGTATATATGCTAGAATGGGTTGGAGTAGTTATTTGCAACAATAAGGGTGCCTTCAATCTAATGGAAGCAAGGAATGCACTCAAATCTTCCAGTGGTTTTCTTGTTGTAAGTGGGGTGACGAATGTTGACTGAACTATATGAAATATGTAGTCATCACCTTTTTGCATTGGAACAATGTTCTTGAATAGAAGAAGAGGATATTGCTTTAGTAACAGCTGTTGTTCAACTGTTTGGTAGAGGTGTTGGAAAGACTGATGTAGATGTAGCTGTTATTTGTAAGAAATAGGTATTAAAATAATAAATTATTGGAGCAATTGAATTTCTTAATTAATTATAGTATATGTTGTACGATTCACCATGGCTTTGTCCAAGAATGAGTTGCCATCTTTTAGCTAAAGTGTTTGCTTTGTTCTAAGGACTTTTGTTGATTTTACAATTGCAACAATGGTTCCAATAGAATATGTATTGGTACTTGTTGCAAGTTTTGCAATTGTTGTATTAGGAATGAACTTGTAGTCCATGCAAATTCTTGAAATATTTCCTATTGAGCTTCTAGTAGTGAAAATAATGATGCAATCACAGTCTCCTCAATCATATGCTATTTTGTTGGCAATTTGAAATTTTTTTATTTCTACACTCCTACCTACTTTTACTTTATGTTGATTTTCATTTAGAAACTTGTTAGAGATGTTTAATGTCATAGTCATTTCACCTTCCATATCAGTTAAATATGCATGCTTGATCTTTGTAATTTGGTTTTTGTCAAGTGTTGTTATATAAGTAACAAGAACATCCCCTCTAAAAACCTGTCCCTATATGTAGCTATTTAAGTCATCTATTGTAATGACATTATTTGATGTACCTATTTGTTTGCATGGAGCAAATGATTTGATTAATTGCATGGTATTCTATACATTTATGATATTAGTATGAAAAAAAGTCATTATTCATAAATTATTATATTGAGAAGGTTTATTGTAGAATGCACCTTTTGCTTTCAACATCAATATTTTATGTCGATGTGTCAACTTGCCTTTTCATTTTCCCTGGTCTAAACACAAGATTTTCATTGATTTAGCTTACTCCTTAGTGGTGCCAAATCTTGTGGAGACATTACTGGTGCGAATCTTTGAATTTAGATATAAATTTACATTGATAGATGATATGAGTATTTATTTTGTATGTGAAGATTTCAATTTTTATTTAAAATGTCTAGTTGTAGACAGATGGTGTCATGATCACTCCAGTATGTGTCAATTTTGAAGACTTCATTTTTTTTTGTTAATGTTTGACCAAACATGGTCAATGAGTGACTCAGGCAAGTCATCATTCCTCTCCATTAGAAAATGTATATTTTTTTCGTTAAGGAAGTTTTCTAATGTATTTGAATTTGTAGTAAACTCATTCATGTTAATGTTGAAGTCTCCAAGAATTATTATATTGTCAATTAAATCTATGTCAATTAATGTATGTTGAATATTTTTTATTATTTGAGAAGATTTTGTGTTTGGGGGTGCATATAAGTTAATTATTGTAATTCTTACTTATTTTGCAATTATATATGCTCGTATAGCTTCTAATTATGTACTTTATATTCTTTTGATTCTAGCATTTTAATTTCTTGTTTACATCATATCATTAGGCCATGTATAATGTACATTGAAATGCAGTTAAAATTTTGTAAATTGTTGTAGATTGAGGAATCTAATGTGTAAGTTTCTTGTAAGAATATTATGCCTGATTCAATGAAGTCATAGTCATTTTGAATATCATTGATATGAGATTTTAGGGAACGCGTCTTTAGTAATAAAATAGTAATTTTTATTTTTGAATCCACTAGAGGTTGATGGTTTAATATAATTTCTAGTTTGCTTCTTTTTGTAATCAATTCATTTCATTTCTAATTTTATCTTTAATTTTAAAGTTTTGTTTTGTAATTGGATTCAATAAGTACAATGATTCCATGTTTCTTACACGTGAAAGTGTTGTATATACCAATCCATGTAATTTACTCCAGATGGGTCAAATGCAACTCCATCGAGCATAAGGCCTTGTGATCTATGGATTGTTCTTGCACATGCAAGTTGCACTCAAAATTTCTTACGGATAAGTATCTAAGATGGATTTCTAGTTTTTGATATTAATTTTGTTATTCTTAGTATTGGAACCCAGTCTATTGAGATTTTATCCATTTTGAGATATGCTAATTTTTTACGTTGACATTGCCCAATTTGTGAGTCCTCAAATTGAATCCATACTATGTCTACATTTTCTATAATAGTGTATGATTTGAATATTCTATCCGTACCATTTACTAATCCATCTTGCATGTCATAGTTTCCAACATATAACTCAACTAACATGTTCAACTTCAGTGTTATTTTTTTGGGTAGACTTGTTGTTTTTGCATATGTTGTTACATTTACATAGCTTTGTTCAATTTCATCAATAGAATCAATGACAATTAGTTCCCTAGGAGAAACAAACAACATCTTTGTATTGCACAAATCCACCAATCTATTTATATGAAAAAGGTATCAGAATGTTGGGTCAATTGGAGATGGTCTAACACAATTTTGATTTAAATATGCTGTCATTTTTAGTTTGTGAATTAGTACATATTCTATTTAGTATAGAGATGAATGTTTCATCTTTTTGGCACATTGTAGTTTGTAATTCAAAGCATTGTATGTTGTGTTTCTAGAAAGTATAAGGTATTCTTTCATTATTAATGACAAGGTATTCAAAAATTAGACTATCTTGTATAGATTGTGCTTGGTAGAAGTCACTATAAAATATCATATCTTGATGTTTCCAAAGTATGTTGTTGGGTTGTGTTCTATTTCTCTAATTCTTTTATCAATTTAATACAAAAATCTACTCCTTATCAAAGAGGATTCATCAATGAGTAGTATTTACAATTGTTCATATTGCTTTTGTAGTGAGTCTATTGTTTCATTGCTGAGTGGAATTGTAATAGACTTGTTAAATGGCATAAGTAATGCAGAATGAATTGTTGTTCCACCTACATTGTATGTTTCTTTCCTTGTATATGTCATTATTAATCCTTTTGTCTTTAGTGGATCAGAATGGAGATTTTTGTTGTAAATGCATAATAATTTTTCAAAGATTACCTTTCCTGTAAATGTTTTCCCTATTCTTGCTCCACCAGTTAAGAAAAGACATAATGGTTTTTTTATATTTTACGCTTTCTCATTTCAATATATTTTACAATTGTTTGTTTCTCTCTATTCAACATTCTTCTTATTCGATAATATTCGATGTTGTCAAGAAGATTTGGATTTTGTATGACTTGGAAACCAATATTTGTTTGTTTCTTTGTTGATAATGATTGCAACCATTTCAATTCATTTAGTAGATCATATGTTTTAGCTATATTGTTCCTATTTCATTCGTCTATTGTTAGTTCTATTGTAGTTATTTTTGTTAGCTTCAGTATTTTCAATTGTATTGTCAATTTCTCCCCATTTGTCATTAAAAGTGTACGTATATCTAGATTCATTTTCTTTTATAGTCTCAATGTGAAAAGCATATGCTTGTGCAAATGTTTTGAATCCTTCTTTTAATGTATCTTCATTTTTTACGAAAGGAACATATAACAATAGCTTTTCCTTGCAATAGTTTTCATAGTCAATATGCTTATTGTATTTGACAAATATGATAATTGTAAGTTTCTTGTGTTTTGATATTTCCTTGCCACTTTTGTCATATTCTGAGACAAATTGAGAAAGGCAAATATCATTAAGTTTTGTTGGTGATGCATATAGTACTAAATATTTGATTGGCACATCACATTTTCTGATTCGTCGGGTTGTTTTTTTAGTATTAATGTAGGCTTAAGAATAAATATGTGATCTGTTGCAGGAGATGTATTGATAAAAACACATTTTATTGATCTTGAATGTAATGGAAGTGACAATACCATGTATACTACAAGTTGACTTGACATTTGTTGAATGTTCAAAAACGTGTTTCCAAGGTTACATATCATTTGTATGGCATCTATCTTCATGTTTTCATGTTCTTTACATATTTTCTTGAAGGAGTTGGTCATAGATATGTTAATTTTTGTCATGTACAATGTACAATATGTTGTTGCAACATATGTGTTGAGTATAAATTGTGCATCAGTATTTGCTTGCCATAATTCAGGGATTTTTTTAGGAAATATTTTATTCCAAGTATTTGAAGGATCCTTTTCAGGAAAAGTGTTGGTTGTTTCAATGTTGATTGTATTGCTTGTATATAATCATTTTTTTCATTTCCAACTCTTTAAGGAATTCATCGAAAGTGGTCGATTTGTTATATTATTTTTTTGAAAGTGCTTGATATAGTCTTATTAGTTGTTGTAATTGGCTCCAGTACAGTTGTCTTTCTCATAGGTGGCATGGGAAAATTATATCTACAGTTTATTTTTTATTTTCCTTGCAACTTCTTGTATGATAATGATGGTGTAATTTGGCAAGTTTATCATCTAGTATATTTGTGTCACATGTAATGAGCCTATCTACAAACTCCTTAATTTCAAAATTATTACATTTTCCATAAACATGAGCATCTCTAACCCATATGAGCACATGATCACATGTTGGTTTCCTCTATTTTGGAATTCATTTATGAAGAAGTAGTCATTAATGTATCCTAGAATTGTGTGGTCTTTAGGTAAAAGCTTTTTTAGACAATTCATGCGATGTCTATGTTTAAGGTAAAATTTGTAAGAGGTTTAGATTTGATGCTTTTTGTGAATCCTCCTTTCACCTTAAACATTCAAGGACTTTAGGTTGAGTAGGAAATCTACTATCAAGCCTACAGTCACTTGGAATGTAGGGAAAATTGGAATTGTGTAGATTTGTTCAATTAAGCCCAATTATGGTCAAAACCCTAATTATACAAATTCGGAAGCAAATAGACAAATCACAAAAAATGCTTGCACACAGAGATACTAAATGATAATCAAATGTGTACCAGATTTCAAAGTTCAGGAAGTGAAACAGTCAGGGACTAATGAGCGGGCACCCTAGTCCAATGCCACAGTTTCTTTGCAAAATCTTGATCTCCTTTCAACATTGATCTACACTGTATCTTTTGTTTCTGGGAATTCAACTATGGAGGAAACTGAGACTAGCACCTGAGTCCAAGAAATGCTCTAGTGTCTAGCTTCTTTCCAGATCCTGAATCCTTGATGTCTGTTGACCTTCCCTACAACTCCACTTCTTCCAGATGCGACACCTATAACTTGCAATCACAAGGAGTGGGTTGGGGGTTGTGGTCTTTAGAGGCTTGCCTCAGTCAAACCTTGGAGAGACATTCAAGTCTTTTGAACATCGTTATCAGAGAAAAAGTGTGTATCCCTACGGGATAGAGGCAAAATCTAAATATTAAATGATTGAAAACACAATTGATATCACCTTGTAGTGAAGACCTCATGGAAGGAAGATGCTCTTCATGCCATGAGGAGATGGCTTCCCAAATCTGCAAATGCAAACACAATAACAACACAAAGTTAGATCTACAACACACAATAAATGCCTTGGATCACTTCTACAAAAGCTCATGAATCAAAATTGCCATCTAATGTCCATCTAGTTTACAAATGAATGCCTAAACATGCTTATATATGTAACTACAAACATTCCCGCCAAGAATTTTGTAATTGAAACTTATCGTGTCGGCATAGGACCTAAATAAGGGTCACAAAATGACACTGCAAAATTGGGCTTGACCTAAAATAAGGCAGGACTAGGGCGCGGGCACCCAAGTCTACCCCCTATTTTAGGCAAGATTTGTCATAAGTTCATCCCCTGAGTCCAAATTGCCATGGAACTTCAGGGTTTTCTCATCAGGAAATCAGATTATCATGAAAGATGCTCTAAATGCATAAATAGGACCTGGGAGCTAAACCTTAAGAGGGAAAAGCCCCCAAGGGGATATTTTCCAATGTAACAGTCTAAAATAGTGAGTGCAAGTGACTGGGTCTTTTCTAATAAGCGAGTCAATATCATATTCTTCTTGTTTTCTATTTTCATTATGTGTTATTTGATTTGCATTAAGCATTTGTAATGTTGATATTAATGGTGTCCACTAGTGCTCTGCACTTGTGAAGCTCAAAAAATGTTAGAGGTCCTAACTGTCATATCATTGCAAATATATTTTTCTTCATTTGATGTAGGTAGTCTGGAGAGATATGAATATGTTTGAAATCGATGTATCCAATATTTGATTTTAGTATTTTATCTAAGTTAGGTTTGTTGTATTTAACATCTTTTGCTAGGAGTTTTTGTCCTTTCAATTGACCTTTTGTAATTCTTATCCATATGCTTGAAATGATTTTTTCTATAATTGCATGTACCACTTTGAAGAATAAGTTAGTAGTATGATTTCTAAAGTTTCCACTTGAATGTAATAATTTTCTAATAACTGAACCTTTTCATTATGTCATCATCTCTTGGAAGTCCAAAGAATACCTTATTGGAGAGTTCATTTATTTTGCATACTTGTCCTTGAGTATTCCAATTGGATGATTTTATTTAGCAGGTGCTATTTCTACTATCTTTTCATGTAGGTCATATACAAATTGAGATTTTGTGAATCCATGTACTAGTGTATTAGTGGGTGGTTCATTGTCATTAGTATCATTGTCACTAGATGTCTCTTCTATTGTAGTATCATTCATATTTATTTCGTTCAAAGTTTGTATCCAATTATGGTCTATAGAAATATTTTCTATCTTATATAGATGTATTCTACATATAAGTTTTAATGCTTTCATTAATAGTGTTGGATGAACAGTTCTAGTTTTGTATGCATTTTTATATTGTAGCTTCTTTTTCAATTCAACAACGATTATTATTGTATCGTCAATTGAACGTGGAAGTGTTTTTTGTATAATGTTCATATTTATAGGTACATTAATAATTGATCTTGACAATCCAATTTGTGATCATTTGTATCCCTATTGTCTAATCCATGCAAAAGCAATATGTGGTGATATGAGTATTTCTTCAAGTTCTGATATAGATGTGACAAATGTAGTGCCCCTCCAAGGATGTGTAGTTTGACAATCGATGACTAAACTTGAGTCAGGTGTGGAATACATTCTCCATTGAGAGGTATGCATTATTTCTAATCTAAAGATTACTAAAGAATATGATGGTAGGCATTATTTTCTTTTAGTATTAGCAATAATATGGTCTGATATGATATTTTGGACTAAACACAATCAATAAAATATGTATCATTGATGTCGTTATGATATGCTAGATGTGGTTTAATTGTCACATTGTGCATGCTGTTTTGGTGGCCTCGTTTCTAAACTGCCAAATTTTAAACTTTTGTATCAAACTTTCTGTCAAGTTATCCTTTTTGGTTATGATTCACCCCTGTCAATCATGTTGTTAACTTGTTAATGAGATGTCATACTTTGTCTTGTTCATTCTACCTCTCTCCATTGAAGATTTAATAGCAATATTATGCCAAGGCAAAAATTCATGGCTTAGTAATACTTTATTTTGCGTCCATTTTTCATTTTATACTAAGCCCGCATTAACTTTCATTTTTCGTAAAGTCCATTATGTGTTGGCTTTTGATATTCGCAAAACTTGCGTCAATTTCCATCTTTCACTAAGTTTGCATTGACTTATGAGTTTGGCTAAGTTCATGCATTTTGGCTTTTTACCAATGGCGTAATTTTACAAGTTTGGAGAAATCCATGTTCACTTTTTACGTGCGGCAGCTGGCAGTTAAAAAAAGTGATTTTCGTTGTTAAAAGGGCATATTTCTCTCCTTCGAACAATGCCATGCATTTGGAAAAGAAGTAGAAACGTGAATCTTACAACAATCATAAACAGTTAGAAATGGCATCAAAGCATGGATAACTCACGTGAATGGTTTCAAACTCAAGTGAAAAAAAAAGTTGTTGCATTTTCTATTTGGTGGCCGGTATTATAGATAATGATGTGCCTTGTGGATGATAAATAATAAAGTCAGTTATTAATAATAACTGAATAAACATAAGACATATCAATCTGTTTTGGAAAATCACATCTTCAGCGATACTCTTGAATAGCATGCAACGTGTAACAAGAATGATGAATTGGCTTGCTAAGGTGAAAGGTTTTAGAAAGAAAAAGTCTTCATGTAAATGGAGGATAACTACTAAAGATATGTGCATGTTGTCTCGCTACTATATCAGTTACATATCCTAGTTATTGTAATCAGAATATTTTCAAAAAATCTTTACTGGCTGTTATAAAACCAAACTCCACAATCTTACAAATGGATCCCCATGATGTGAATGAGTTGTTTGATAAAACTCCTTAAAGAAATGTGGTTTTGTAGAATGCAACGAAACTTTTAAGCAAATACAACCGGCGATTGCAAAACCAAAATCTCCATAACCATTGTCAGCATCTTCCCAGTCCGTGCCAAAATGGGAGCTTTTGAGGATAGTATGAACACAGTTAGGAAATGGACTTTGTCAGATGTAGTAGTTATCAGTGCTCCTGAAGACATATATATAAATTGCAAGCATAGACAAGGCAAGTGAACTATTTGTGGAATGCCTCAGAGAAATGTGGTCCGATGGAATGCAAAAATGTAAAAATGTATATTCATTGAACAAGGCGTAGAAAATTTTAAGCAAATACAATTAGCTGTTGTAAAATCAAACTCCACAATCTTGCAAACATCCTCCCATGCTATGAACAAGCTGCTGAATAGAAACCCCTCAATAAAGCCTCATCTCCAAGCATGCAATGATTGCTGGACATACATGATTGATATTGTACATTTGCTAGCAACCTGCGCCGACGACCTATGGATATGGGAGATTTTGAACAAGGTATGGACATTCATAAATGGTGTTTCAATTGTAGTCCCCTGGTAAAAATGCATATGTAATGTGAGTGGCATGTGAACTACTCAACAAAATCATCTCAATCATATATCATCGCATGGAGTGAAACTACTATAGAATATACACAATCTGGGTTTTCAATACCGTGGTGGGAAGAATTGGTTAGAATGTGTGGTGATTTTCCTTTTGCATTAAAATTTTTAGTGGGGCAGCTTCACAAAGAAGGTGATCCAAGAACGTGGAAGCAACACTCGGAAGGCCTCTACAAACAACTACCGAAAAATGTAATAAAGCATATAGTAATGGATAGCTATGAATCTCTTGAGTTCAGAGAGAAAGAGACCTTTTCAGACATTGCCCATTTCTTGATGGGAGAAGACACAGATCTGGTGGAAAGGGTTTTGGATGGATTGAATGATAACGGCTTTCAATGCCTTCAAACACTCTGTCATAAATGCCTTGTGGAGTTTGAAAGTGCAAACATAATTCATGGAAAAGCAATACGGGGTGAAAGCGTGAATTTGAGTATAGGTGTTTTAAGTGAGGGACTTGGCAAGACAAATCAGCAAGGAGAAGTTGCCCCTCCACCTTTGCTGCTCAAACAATACATTGATCTAACACCGGCATTTGGTTTCCATAATTCCGTGCAAAGGTACAATGTTTGAGGAATTCGTAAAGATGAAGACCATCAGTTGCCAGTGCTTTTACAAAATAAAGATATATGGGAGTTAAAACTTCTAGTGGTTCAGAATTCCGTTCTTCTACACCACTTTAATAGTGTATCTAGAGATTTGATATGGTTTCTCTTGCATCAAGCTAAGGACTCTTTAAATCCTTCTTCCCTCTTACACAGAAGTTTAAGCAATCTCATTCATTTTACTCTCTTACTAAAAAGTTTAAGAGTGTTGGAAGTTCATGGAGTTCATATCCACGACTATAAACTTGTGGAAAATGCAAATGTTAGGAGCTCCCCCACCCAATATGGATATAGAACCAAGAATGATAGAGAATTTGTAAATTATGAAACCATTGACAAGGAATATGAGTCGTTTGGCCGCATGAGCAAGATACTTAAGGAGCTTCACAAATCCTGTTGTAGAGAAGACAATTTAGATGATCATGAGAAAGTCACTCAACTTCTAGAGGTCTATGCTATTGAGATTTATATATACACTATATTTTCTCCTTCAAAGTTAGATAAGTCATTTTCTTTCTTTGAGAAACACTCTAAAGGGAATGGATCTAAGTTGATACCTATGGTGAAATGAGGTTCAAACGCTACAAGAATCTAAGAAAGTCAAGACAAAGAATGTTGGTTCTATCAAAGCAAGAACATACTCAGAAATATTGCTCTTAAAAAGACCCTCCATCTTATGTTTGTAGGAGTTCTGAATTCCAAATGAGGAGCTTGTGAATGAGTATGAAAAGTGATTCTAAGATATCAAATATGAGATCTACAAACTTGGGCACATGAATGAATGTGTTAATGGTCTTCTCACTATAGAGAGAAGAGAACATTTCAAAATGTACAAGATCTTAGAATACTTGGACATACTTAAGATGCTCATAGATTGTGACATTAAGGATTATTTCACACTAGAAGACTTTCATCATGCTCCTCAACAATTAAGTCTTACAAAACAATTTTCAGAGGGGTATACAAATGTAGAGATTGAAGAACTAATAGTTGTTGATCTTGATGGATAAAGATATATGAAAGAAATTTTAGATATCAAATCTATCTAGAAGCTATAGATAAACAATGTTGGGATCCAAAAAGGAGATGACAATGATGCTTACAAGCTAGAGTTGGAAGTACATGTCCTCGAAGGCCAAGATGCTAGTGAACAAATGATTCAAAGATTGGAAGAAGACACATTGTCCGCGTTAACAACCCAATAACTTGTTCCTTTCTTCAATGTTTTGAGTTTTCTAGTTGTCATATTGTACAAGTGACTTATGTCACATATTGTAACCGAAAGTTAGAAAGTAGACTTTATTTTTGAAACTTTGAGAAAAGTCTAACTTAAATAAAGCGTGCTTCTATTTTCAAAAATATTTTTGGAAATAGTTAAAAAGTAGTTACAAGTTGGTTATTAGGTGGTTATGTGGAAAAGTCTATATATATACTGGACTTCACATTGTAAAGAGGGGGGACTTTTTTAATAAACTTTTTGAGGGGAACTTATGGAGAAGTTTTTCAAAGACTTTGATATAACACTTTGTACATGAAGGCTTTCTGAAGTTGTATAATTTCATGAAAGAATAATAAAGAATGCATTTGGTTCGTGTGTTCCAATGTTACTTCTGAGTTATTATTACTAATTTTTCGTATGTTAGATTGGTAATACTTCTGTGTCATTATGTTGATCATAGGTCATTCATTGAAACATTTTAAATGTGCAATTGATGTACTGAAGCACACTCGTTTCTTGGTATCTTGATGTGAATGTGTTCAGGTAACCTATCTCTTCGTATGTTGAGACCTATGTGTTATCTTTCTTTCATCATTGGTACATGTTAAGACATTAGCTGTGAAGTTCATCATATTTGTTCAGGAACGTGGTTTCTAGCTTTTGTGGTGAAATCCCCTCATATCTTGTTTCGACTTTATGAAATTTGAACTAGTATTCGTATGTCTACTACTAGGGTTTCTATTAATCATCTTTATTGTTAGTTTTTCTTTTTCTCCTTTTTGTACTTTCGGGTTAAAAGTACACAAAAACCACAAACAACCCTATCATATGAGGGAGCTGCCCCTCTCAAACGCAGAGGAAGATCATTGTTCTATTGCGATCTCTCCAACTGTTGGGACAATTTAGTCACCGCTCCAACGGCGACGAGTCAATTTCAAAGATTATTTCGCGGTGACAAATCTGTTTACCAACATGTTTGCAGGTGCTACATGAATCTATTAGTGTGATATGATAATATCATTGTCTTGATAGATGTTTTATGGTGCATTTTATAGATACCTCTATATTTATAATAAATGTTTATAGGCCCTTGCATATTTATAATAGATGTTTTAGGGTGCATATTTATGATAGACATTTTTAGGCAATCATTACACCCACACACGGACTGATAGATGTTTTCATTCTATGATAGGCGTTTTTAAACAATCATTTCATATATTGTGATATATAGATACACATGCCTCTAACCGCGAAGGGGGATATACGTTAAAATTTGCATACCTTGTTTATGACGCGGGACACAAAAACAAACTTGGAAGGAGGGGGGGATATGCATTTCAAATCTGCGGGGGATCAGAATGTTTCGGTTTTCATGAGAAACATTAGAAGGTTGGAGTTGGAAAACGTCTGGGAGCCTCTGGAGGATACTTGATCTTTTCATGTCGATCTGTGAGTTTCTTTAGATAGTTTTTCTTAAAATCTGCAAGTTCTCCCTGAAATTCTGCCAGTTGATATCATACAAGCTTTTCATGGAATCCATTTTTGGGAAGAGAAATCTTACTCTTTCAAGGTTAGTAGCTTCATATCCATCGCCTTGATCTGATATTTAAATCGTATTGCCAATGTATAAGGAATTACGGAGTCCATTCCTATCTTACCACAAACACACCTTCGTCTATTCTTTTGATGGAACAATCTCTTGCATTTAATTAAGGATCTCTTGAGTGGAGTCGAGTATCTTTTTGGGTATTCTAAAATCTATTATAAGTATGATTCTCTGCACTTGTTAATGTCTGATGATTGCATTTTGTTTAAAATTTCTAAAGCATGATCAACAAATCCATCGGTGCAAACTCATCTCGAGATGCCTCCTCTATAAGGCATTCTGTTAAATAGTTCGAGTGCAGTGTCTATGCTTTCACATTTTGCATGCGTATCTACCAGAGTATCTCCAATGTTTCTTCGTAGCTCATGTTATTTGAGAACGCGGGAAAAAGGCGATATTTCTTGTTGAACGCCTGCAAGTTGCATTTGCTTGAAAGTTTGTACAGCCTGTTCAGCAAACCCATTCTGTCAATCCTGCAATCATTGCATGTCATTTGACGGTAACTCTATAGCTTTTAACGTGCCTTGTCATGGCCTTTGTAATTTGCATAGGTGTCTACGAGGGCTTTTCCACAAGGAATGCTGTCCAAGGTTGGGGAATACAGCTTTACGCTTGTCAATACTATATGAGTTTCTAAGCATGTTCAGCAAATTTATTTTGTGCAAACCTTCATCATTGCGTTCCATGAGTTGACATCTCTTGGGACTTTCTTTCAAACCGTTATCATGCCTTTTCTATGCTTCCACGTCCCCATGCATTCTTATCCCAAGTTTGGGAAGTCATCGGTCTGTTATGGTTGGGGTCCATTTTCAGCTCTGTTTTGTATTGAACCGGTGCAATTTGCAGTATGCCAATATAAATAATCTGACGTCCTTATCTTCCAAGCCAATCTATCCAACCTTGCCTGAATCTCTTTTGTCGGTGGGGGCATTTTATCTTTTGTTTTCTATCCATGCTGTTGTATTGGTTGAGCACCTCTATTTATCTTTTGTCCATAATTCGACATCAATTTAACCCTTAGTGAAATAACGTCTCTCTTGAGGCATTCTGCTTTACATGACTACTGGTATGTTGTCAAGTAGATTTCACCATCATTTTTGTAATTCTCTTCAGAACGTTTCCAATTTTAATATCTGGCAAAATGCCCTACCCTGGGTATGGTTCTTATATATGAGGAATTGGAAGGTGCTTTTTCCTAGATTAGAATGGCATGAAATCTGTATTCAGATAGTAAATATTTAGTGATGATCTGGTTATACATTAAATCATTGCATATATATTACAAGATCCGTAAACCAAAGAACTATATTTAGCATGTTTTGATTTCTCTTCCACGATTTGCGGTTACACTGTAGATCTGACGCAATGCATGTCTTTATGATCCAATTTGATTGCTACATTTAGCATTACTAACAATCTCCTCGAAAACCTTGTTCCGGATTTAAATGAAGGTTCTTATGAAATTACTCTAATAGTTGTTCCCTGAGGTATAAACTCTCTCGTACACCTTTGCAATTTCTTTTTTTAGAGCTACTAATAAAGAAAAATTTTCAGTTAATATTGTCATAAAATATTTCTGGTAGTATAGTTTAAATTAGCCTTTTTGCAAATCTACATTTTATTCATTATAATTTATAAATGACAATGATGGTAGGGTGATGTGTTTTGAGCTACAATCTGGTCATTTATAATAATGGTGTCACCGTGCTTTGCTTGGGGCTCAAATTTTGCATATAGGCGATAATGGTCATACTGTAATTTATATTTTATTATAATTCACGGTAATCTTGTTGTTTGTTCAAGCTAAATTGTTGTATTGTTGTTGGTCCTAAGAAGATTTGCGTTTGGTTGATAATGTGATATTGTGGTTCGTTTAAAGCTCAAATTTTCGTATGGTTTGTCATGGGGTATTCTTGCTTGTGTAAAGTCAGGTTTGCAAATAAGTGATAATGTGTCTTATGATTTACTTAAGTCAGATATTTGTAAATGCGTGATAATAGTACTACTGGGTCTAGTTGAAGCTAGACTTTGCAATTGTGTTTTACATTGGTGTTATCTGGGTTGCTTGAGCTAAACATTACTTATAGAGGATAAGGGTGGTATTGCAGTCTATCAACTGGTTGAATTGCGGTTTGTTGGAGATAAGAACTGCATATAGATGGTAATGATGGAATTTTAGGATATTTCATATATATTGATTTAAATGGATGCACACATAGATTGTTTGAAAAGTAAGATTATGGTAGTATTTCAAGTAGGTTCCTGACTAGGGATTGCAAAAAGGATGATGATTTGTGGCATTTTCAATTTGTTTACACAAATTTTTTGTAAAAGTGTGTTATTGTTGAAATTGTACGTTGTTTTAGCTAGATTTTGCATATGGATTATAATGGCCCTATAGTGATCTTCTTAAGCCAAATTAAGCCTTTTAGTATAGTATAAGAGAGAGGATGCTAGGAAGGGAAAGGTTGTTTTATTTTAGAGTGTTGATAGATGGTTTTGTAAATATAACTCATACTACTTCAACCTTGTAATATCCTTATTTCTTTTATCAATCAAATACATCCATTCTTATATTGAAAAGAACTAGACTTATCTCAAGGTTTGGGGCGTATTCTAGAATTAGAGAACAAATATTAACCTATATATTTAAATTTTGTTATCATAGCTATGTACAAGGTAGTAAACATTCCTAATCAAATATTTGATTCGAGCAAATTTGGATCCATCATAGAACTTCATCTATTCATTCATCCTTGGGAAAATTCACATAAGTGATGTAATTATTCTTGTGATCTAGATTTTATCCCGACCTCAAGAAGCTTATTTATGGTAATGCTTGTTCATTAAGACAAAAGATTTCTTTCTTTATCTTTGATAACTGAAGAAGGATAACATATCTATTCCTTTACCTTGTGTGAGTATTGTGTGATCTATATTGCTTAAGCTCAATTGATGATGATATGTCTTCTAAGTGGTATTGCAAGGTGTATCTAAGTTATGTAGATCTCGATATCATGTGGGAGTTATGTTTTTTGTTTAAGTCCCCGAATGCGTAGGCAAGGTTATCATGTGCCCCCGAGACATTAGGTCAGCCCCTTAGGGCCTTAGGTTGTCATAGAGGACTAATGTTTCTTTAGATGTGCAGTATGAGACCTTTGACCTTTAGCCATGCAGGACCCAGAAGCTAAGAAAGCACCTTTCCAATGATCAATCTGGCACCATGGTAAATGGGTATACTTATGTATAGTTTCAAATTGAAACAAATTATGTTATATTTTTTTATTGTTAATCCTATTTTTAAAAAAAAATCTTCACCTTTTTACCGCTTTAGTTGACTTATCTTATCTCTAGGGTTGCCTGACGGGGCATTACAACAAATCTCAATGGTTTATTTCGTCTTATCAATTGTGGTGTAGAAAAACATGGTAATTTTCCATTATGAAGATATGTTTTGGAAGTACAACATACTTTGATAAGTGAACTTACTATATATTATGATTTTCAAAACTTTGATAAGTTTGTCATTCTTTTCAAGTTATTGTCTTCTTCTTATGCCAAAATTGTAGTTGTTGACATATTAAGCATTCATATCTTGGTGTGTCCTCAATTTCAGTCCAATATTTATGTATTGGAGTATTTTTTTCCCTATACAATTTGGTTGTGCAATTTTTTATTTTTTGAGTCTTCTTTACTATGCAGTATCATTTTTAGTTGAACCAGACTTATAATTTTTTGTTCAATACTCATATTATTATTATTATTTTATGCTCCATTTTGAAATTTGAAGTTTTTGAATAAGTGTAATTTGTATAAAACATTTCTTGTTTTGAATTTTCATTTTGTTTTCTTTTGTTTGATCTAGGTTGTATTATTTTGGTTTCTATTGATGTACAGTTCATGAAAGCACTTTGCAATGTTTGACTAGTTTCTGTCATGACTAATTGGTCATAATGTACATGTGTTGTGTTAGTTTTAAATGAGATAATGCTAAATGTATTTATTGTATTCATTTGACTATAAAATACATTTTCAATTTGTCTAGAATGTGATGACCATAATTGAATCTTTACCTTGAATAGATTTGCAATCCATTGTAATGAGAATGCATCTCCTTCAATTTTCCCTTTTGAATATGGCATTCCTATGTTACAATATAGCCTTGCCAATTTGCAACACACATAGTACTTTGTAGGATATTGTTATCTAAATAATTTTCTAAGCAATAGTTGGCATTGTAGTCACTACCTTTTGTGAATTACAAAAGGATTGTGCTATGTAAAGTCTTAAAGATTGTATATCAAATTCATCTCCGATCAAATAGTATATTGCATTGAAAAGACTATCACCATAGTTTTTTGTAGATCTAGTTTTTTTGTACACCATAATATTGCATTTCAGATGCAATAGATTCCCAAGTATTTTCAAGATCTGTACAAAGATTTGAAAGGTGACTTGATGAGATTTGTATGTTTCTTTGTAAAGTTTTCTTTGAAAGTAATGGCTCATAATGACCACAAAGGGGGTTTTCATCATGAAATAGAATAGAGTAGACATTTTCGTTTGATTTTTCATTGAATTGTAAATATCTTCTCTTTTTTGTTATTGACCATAATACAATTGATATTTTTAATCACTTGCATATCCATCGTATGAAAAATGTGTCACCCCAAAGTCCTCTTTCTTGTTCAGGTTGAGTATTTGAAGCATAGAATCTCATTTTATACAAATAAGTGTTGACAAATTGTCTATTCCATGTAATTCATATAGTAATTCTAGACGCAATTCATTTGAAAATGCTTGCAATGCATCATGGTCATTGTTTGCTCAACATATGAAGAAGTGGTCAACTAATCCATTTCGTATCTCAATTGACTTATAACGACAATGAAGCAAGACTTCTAATATATCAAACAAACAATTGCCTATCATGTAAGAGAATGAATCTAATTGAAATAAGTTGTTTTTTCTTAAAACGTGATCAATAGTTGGTCTTGAATATTTTCTTGAACAATTGTATTTCTTAACATCTATAATTTGAACCATTGTATCATGTAATTAAATTGAAGTGCTATGAATTTTCAAAAAAGACTTTTTTTCACTGAATAGTGTCATGCAAATGAAAGGAATGTATTTTTAGTATTTTATTTTTGAAATTGAAGAATTTCTTCACATGTGAAGGAAATATTTCAGCTTCAAGTATGTGTTAATAGACTTTCAAAAATTGAAATTAGCAGTAGTTATAGAAAAAATAGAGGTAAAAAACCCCGTGAGAAGAATTTGATTGCAAATTTTGAAATTGATTTTTGAATCAATAGAAAAATTATAAGGGAAGTAATAAATGCTTAGTACTTTAGTTGTGAATATTGTACATTTCTTCATTTTGAAGTAGAACACATCAATTTCATATTCAAGAATATTTCTATGAAGCTATAAAAAAGTAATATTAGAATATATTATTAAGTTTCACAAAATCTTATTTATTTGTTCTTGTATAGTCCAAATATTTATAAAAGCAAATAGTAAGAGAATAAAGAATTTAAATTTAGTCTTAAATATGATGAATAATTTGTCCCATAAATTTTAACTTGGCAGAAAATTACAACTTTAATTGAAATTAGAAAGTAGTCATTCAATTATTTGAAAAAAAATAAAGTAAAGATATCTTTAAAGTGCAATTTTCAAAGTTAACCAATAGTACAAAAGCAATGAATTGATTGAAAGATTTATGTCACTTACATTGTATAATTCACACATGCTTCAGAATATTTTATATGTTGTTGTCATATTAATACATGTTATTGGTGCAGTATGGCAGGCTTCTTTAGTTCTTGACTGAGTTGTCAGCTTCCTGCTTATTGTTGATGTATTTTCATTTGAATTTTATAGAGTTTGTGAAGTTGCAAGGTCAACATATCCTGTGAAATGCATAGACAATATAATAGGTCAATTTAATAAAAGCTTCAATAAACTTCATAGAAAAACAAAATCAACAAGTAATTTCATCATTTTCAAATGTTGAGAGTGATCTTTTAGGAAATTAAATACAATTTAAAGTAACAAAAAGACAATTTTAAACAATTTTAGCCAATGGAAAAAATCAGAGAGTAATTTCCTTTATTTTCAAATATTTACAAGATTCTTCCGACTTGTATTTTAGGAAATAAATAAAATATGATATATGGTAAAAGAAAAAATTGGTAAATTTGATTATTAGGCACAATCAGCAAACAATTTCTTTTGTTTTAACTATTTAAGAGTTCAAAAGTCTTTCTGGACTGATCATGTAGGATATCGAATCCAGAATAGACAATAAATAGAAATGAAAAAAAACCTACAACAAATTAAACAAAGTGGACAGAGTGAACAAGTTTCTTTTGCTTTAAAAAGCTTACAAGTTTTGGACTAATCTTTCATGAACCTGAAAATAACATATAGTAAAACAAATTAAAAAACTTATAAATTTAGGGAATGGACAAAATAGCCTTTAGGTCTTTAATTACCGACATTTTATAAGATTGGAAACATTAGGAAATACACAATTTAAGACAAAACACTTAAACATTTCAATTTAGTATATGAACAAAAGAAACCACCAATTTCTTTTGCTAGTCTTTTCAGATGAATCTTTTGGAAAACTGAATACAATACAAGGTAAATTTGTAAAAAGCCCCAACAAAATTAACTAATGATTGAAATCAGCAGGATTTTTCCTTCGCCATAGGATCCGTGTTTGTTAAATCCCCCTTTATCAGTGCCTCCAAATGGCGTCGGGAGGGTGGCGGTCTATGACTTCGAGGAGGGCGATGCTCTTATTGAAGGTGTCTTTGACCAAGAGTGTCTCCGTTCCTCCAATCGTGCAGCATGTGTGTATGCAAGTTTGCAGCGGTGGCTTCATCTCGACTGCTTCAATAAGTTCAATAGACATTTAAATGCACATAGGTTTCAGCTAGTTGGAGGAGTGGCGGAGAGAGCCAAAGAGATTTTCAACTCCATCCATTTCCTTCGATCTGGTGCTCCGGACAGAGTTCCCGTTCCACCTCGGGCCCCTAGAACCACTTTCCATGCTTTGCCCTTTCCTCTTCCGCCGCCAAAAGAGGAGCATGATTCTAATTCGGGTTAGTTTGTGGGTTGGTGCACTGGATGGATGATATGTTTTTCGGCTTTTTTGGTCTTTTTCTTAATATTTACTGTTATGAAACCGGTTAGTCTTTCCTAGTTTTTCCTTGTAAAAACTCTTATTATATTTTGCTATATCAATATACCTATGGGTGGATCGTCCACTTTGAAAAAAAAAAAAAAAATTCTTTCGTTTTAGGGATTTAACAAATCTATTCAAACAGATCTTTCAAAGATCGAAAACTAACACAGTTATAACACACTGTGACCCTAGAAGCACACTGTGACCCAAAAGCAAACCATCACAATAATGCATGTTCTCAAATTCTTTAAAAAGCTTTTTAAAATTTAAAGAATGCATAGAATTGGACATTCAATACGATATGGGAAACATACATTCTTATTTTGTTAACCTTTCTTGCACTATTTTTTAATATTTAATTCTCCTTTTTGCAATTCACAGAAGTCTTCTATTAGATGGAACTTTTTGTGAAATATGTTGTTTAAACTTTTAAATTCACATGCCACACTAGGGTTAATGATTAAGGTTAATACGTGCAATTTTAATCAGCCATGTCTACACGATGTCTACCATTTATCCATGCTTTTGGACCTGAAGCAAATAAAAAATAAGTTCACATAAAAAAAAAGTTCACATGAAAAATTCAATCGTAAAATATAATATGTTTCCCTCAACAAGCAATCAATAGATTTTATTTAAGCTCCAGTGAGCTAAATTAAACAAGTTTTTAAGGATTTCTCCGAAATTTATACAACATAGGAGTATCATACAAAGGGTTTCTTGGGGAAACTTACGCTATAGGATAATTGTGCGGCGATAATACTATGAAAAAGTTTCAGACACTTTCTTCCACAAGCAGTTGCTCTTGTTGCATCATGGTTATTAGTGAATGCAACAAAGGGGATGCCATGGCTAGAAACCCCAAGAGCTCTCGTTGGCTCTTAAATTTCTTTAGGGCCTTAACTACAACTTTTTGTGTAACATCCCACCCCGCGACCCTGAAGGGTAAGGGCCAAAAGAAGACAAGATAATTTTTTTTTTGACATAAATAGATAATATACACATAGTACGATTGCCGACTCGATAGATCGAAAACATTCATGGCCAAGGATGGTTGAATGCAGAGCCCAAAGGAGAAAACTAAATCACCCTCCATGAAAACATTGTTGAAATTACATTCATTTTAGACACCAAATTCAGATATTCCTAATACCCATTTCCAATTATAAACATAAATCTATAATCATCATAGTACAAACGGATCTGATACCCACACTAGAATCCATAAGCCAAATATAGAACATCACAACATTTCTTCTCATTAAATTACATGATTACATCCATTCTCACAAAAGAGTACAACTACATAAAAGAATATACAAGAACAATGGCATAACCATGAATATGATACAATAATTGAATAAGTACATCAACTAGTAAGGTAATGGAGAGAAAGAACATCTCCAGCTGGTACTCCAAAACCTATACATTGGTCCCCAATGGTAGTGGCAATGCCTCCCAACTATGTGGACTCATAAGAGACCACCCCACCATGCTCGAAGGTAGTCACAATACCCACATAGAAGAATTAATGAAAGGAATGCAATGGCCAACACTCACATCAGTCACGGAGCAGGCACGGAAAACAATGCATAAATCCAAAGTCATAACATAGAGATGCTCATCAAATATAATGTTGGGTGCTACTCATGACTACAAAGGTACAAGACACTAGGGTGCAGATCGGATGGAGTGTCATCATGTGTGCATGAAGGGATGGCACCACATGGAAACAAGTGCGCCTCTCCTACAGACGAGGAGACTCAATTAGGCCCGAATCAATGCCCTGCAAATGAATAACTCGATGCCCTGCAGACGGATAGGCCTTCTCATATGCATCCTTAGCCTTTACAAGTACTCAAGGCCATGCACAAGGACTCATTATCCTAGACTTGAGCTTGTCTCGTTTAACCAAACGAACTATACAAAACCACATTAAAACAATTCAATAACCACTCACAATCCATGATAATCATCGATTAAATCCATCAAGTAAAAAACTTCTATATATACACTTTTGCTCTCTTTGGAATCAATAGATAAATATATGGTGAAACTCCATCCATTTATATCTAGATTTTATATTTCAATAATATAAACATATGATTATGGTGTATTTTGTGCCTTTCTAGAATTTGAGACTATTCTTAACTTGTTATGACCATACACAATGACCATGCAATAATTGAGAAGGCTCAACAAGTCATAAGCCTACTACTAAGATTGATCTGGGCTACATGATAAAAAATAATAATTACTATGATGTGGCTCCTGAAAATAGAGAAAAAGGAACACCTTCCAATTATGTTCCTAAAACAATCCTAACCATCAATTAGTCAACTTCTCAAACCACTCCCCAAAAGGATAAAATTGTAATAATAAATCTAATCAAACCATAATGTACTAATTGAGATCTAGACCAAAACATCCCTATAACAACTATTACATTATAATTAATTGACTATGATATATTATGAGCCTCAGAATCAAGAGATATGTTTGCAGATACTCATTCCAATGCTACAAACAGTAGCTAGACAGCTCTAACAAAGGAACAAAATTTTCTTTCACATATAATTCAGATGAGGTGGCAAGTGGAATGTGCAACAAGATAATATGTAGCATAAAATTACATTCTACAAAAGAGTTACCTACTATTGCTGAATCAGACCAGTGAGATTAACCGATTAAGAATACTTTAGATTTTCTAGTTAGTAACTTGACTTGTTGGATTATTGCCATTGATAAAAGTAGAGTCCTCTAGATAAAACTAAAGGATAATGGATCTCAAGGAATAGGACTGTGAATTTGCACGGTGTTCCATGATGACACATCCCCATGGGTCTTGGTAATGTTCCAGGCATCCTAGGGATTTGTTGAAAAGGCTAAAGAAACTTTCCAAGCAATGCAACTAGTAGATGTAAATCCACGCTCCACAACCATAGCTAGCATCCTCACTGCCCGTGCCAAAATGGGGCTTTGGAACAGGGTATAGGCATCCATATAAGCATAATGGAAGAGATATTTTTGTCAGATGTTGTAGCTGCAAGTGCACTGGTATACATGTATGCAAAAGTGGAGGCATAGACAAGGCACGATCTGTTTGAGAGAATACCTCAGAGAAATTCGGTCGAGCGTGGACTGCAGAAATTGCAAGATATGCACATAATAGATTTGTTAAAAAGGCATTAGAAACTTTTAACCAATTGCAACTAGTAGCTGTAAAGCCAAACTCCTCAACCTTAGCCAGCATCCTCACTGCCCGTGCCAAAATGGGGCTTTGGAATAAGGTATGGACATCCATCAAAATATAATGGAAAGGGGATTTTTGTCATATATTTTAGTTGGAAAAGCTCTGAATCAGAGTCTAAAACAAGCCTCCCAAGTCTGAGTCTATCTACCAATAATTCCCAAAGAAAACCCAGGAGGACATTTCCATTAAGAACAAAACAATCTTACAACATAATTATCTAGAAAATCTAGGAGAAGAGACAAAGATCAAAACTTACACATCAATGGGCTCGCTTAGTGCATTTATGGTGGTGCTGAATTTCTCTTGCCGTACACTACAGAGAGCCTCTCCAATCATATCTTTCCAATCCAATTTGCATTCCACGCTGCTTCCATGGTTACAAAATGGGCATGTGAAGACTGTCTCTAATTGTCCATCGTCTTCTTCTGATCGCACTCCTCTCTGCCTCCTCTCTTGGTGTGCCCTCAGCTAGGTTGAAAGGATCCCCAACAGCAGCACCTTCCTCCCTAATGGTAGGCAGAAGAAAGATATGTTTTATTCGATGTTGAAAGCTGATACAAAACATCAATAAATACTGTGTGGTAGTTAATGAAACTAACACAACAGTTTGCAGTTATTCCATAACTGCAGGAACTAACGTAACAGATGTAGTTACGTACAGAAACAATGAAACAATGTAATATGTTATGCTGACATTCCCCCCTTATTACATTTTTTTTACAAATGTACCCCCTAAACAATTCAAATTTGATTCTACCAAGAGATTTGGTGAACATATCTGCGATCTGAGAGTCTGTAGGGCAGTACTGGAGCTGGATGTGGTGGTTCAAAACTTGATCCCGAATGTAATGACATTCGACCTCAATATGCTTAGTGCGCTCATGGAAAACTAGATTCTTCACAAGTTTTAACACACCTTGATTGTCGCAATGAAGAACTGGTGACTTGTCTTCAGGAATGTCCATATCTGCCAGAATGCGACGTAACCAAATCGCTTCGCACAGAGCTCCTCGTGCGGTGCGATATTTAGCCTCAGTGGATGAAAGAGCAACAACAGTTTGCTTCTTACTAACCCACGAAATTGGCCCAGATCCAAGATGAAAAACATAACCTGAGGTGGATTTCCTGTCATCTATAGATCCTGCATAATCCGAGTCTGTATATCCTTGTAAGAAGAACTGAGTGTTCTTCTTATATTCCAGACCATAATCAACTATGCCTCGGATATATCTCAACACATGCTTTGATGCAACCCAATGACACTTCTTTGGTTCCTGCATGAATCTGGCAAGATAGCTTACAGCAAAACACAAGTCTGGTCTGGTGTAAGTCAAGTAGATAAGGCTCCCAACCAGCTGCCTGTAGAGAGTGACATCTACTTGAGGTGAATCCTAGAAATGAGATAGTTGCAAACCTTTCTCCATTGGAGTGGATATAGGCTTACAGTTGACCATTCCATACTTTTCCAGGAGTGTCTTGGCATATTTCATTTGGGAGATGAATATGTGGTTCTTCTTCTGCCATATCTCCAAGCCAAGACAATAATGAAGTAGCCCCAAATCTGTCATGTCGAAGGAGTTCTTGAGATCATTCTTGACATCATCAATGAGACTGTCTGAGCTGCCAGTGAGAATAAGATCGTCCACATACAAAACCAGAATGACAATCTCTGTGCCTACCTTCTTAATATATAAGTTAGGATCTGAAGGGCTATGAGTGAATCCATGCTACAATAGGTGACCATCAATCTTAATGTACCATGCCCTAGGAGCTTGCTTAAGGCCATAAAGAGATTTGATAAGACGACATACCTTGTGTGGATGATGTTCATCAACAAACCCTTTTGGCTGGGTCATGTACACTTGTTCTTTGAGATCACCGTTTAAGAAAGCACTCTTGACATCCATCTGCTGAAGCTTCCATCCCTTCTGCGCTGCCAATGCATAGACCATTCTGATAGTTTTGATCTTCGCAGTGGGTGCAAAGTTCTCTTCATAATCAATGCCTTCCTGTTGAGCATATCCCTTTGCTACAAGTCGTGCTTTGTACTTGTCGATAGATCCATCTGCCTTGTACTTTGTTTTGAAGATCCATTTGCAGCCAATGGGTTTCTTCCCTGCAGGCAGATCAACAAGTTCCCAAGTATGATTTTGCATCAGAGAATCATACTCTGCATCCATAGCCTTCTTCCACTGAGGTTGGCTTAAGGCCTCTCGAACTGTGTCAGGTTTAGTGCTATCAACAACAGTACTCATGAGCGCAAGATTCACTTCATTTCTTGTCTGACTCCTGGTTCTGACTCCTGACGAAGTGTCTGTAAGAGTGTGCAGGTTAGAGTCCCTGATTGTACTTTGGACCCACTTTGGAGGTTGACTGTGCTGCTGCTAGTGTGGAATGCTTTCTAGAGGGCCCAGATCAACATACAACTCTCCTTGTAGTTCACTGTCTCTGTGAGAGTCTTCCATATGCTCATCATCTGATTGTGAGAGCAATTTATGAGAAGTAGGAGGCTGTTGCGCTTCTTTCTGTGATAAGGAATCGAATGACGATTCATCACATACCACATCTCGACTCTCATGTATCTTCATTGTCTCAGGATCTATGAGACGATAAGCTTTTGATGTAATACTATATCCCAAAAATATACACTGAAGTGTCTTAGGATCAGTCTTCTTTCTCCTATTGGCAGGGACATGCATGTATGCAGTGCAACCAAACACCCTTAGTTAAGAAATTGAAGGCTTTTGTCCAGTCCATACCTCTTCCGGTGTCTTGTGTTGCAGAATCTTTATTGGTGCCCTATTGATGAGGTATACAGCTGTCCGTACTACTTCTGCCCAAAATCTTTCCTCCAACTTGGCTGTGGAGAGCATGCATCGAGCCATCTCTATGACAGTCCGATTGCGACGTTCTGCAACTCCATTCTGTTGGGGTGTATAGGGAGCAGTGAGGTGCTGCTTGATGCCATGATGCTTCAGGTATGCCACGAACTCTTTGGAGGTGAATTCCCCCCCTCGATCTGACCGGAGGACAAGAAGAGACTGGTCGGCTTCTTTGACAACTTGCTTGTGAAAGTCCTAAAAGTTGGCAAAGGCTTCATCTTTCTTCTTGAGAAAATACACCTAGGTCTTTCGGGAGAAGTCATCCACGAACAACTGGAAGTACTTATGGCCTAAAAATGAAGCAGGCATGGGTCCGCATAGATCGGTATGTACCAACTCAAGGTGATGTGTAGCATGGAAGCTACTAGCTGCAAACGGATCCCGATGTTGTTTACCTGCAAGGCATCCAGGACATATAGGCAATGAATTTGAAATTGGAGGAAGACCTCTTACCATTTGTTTGGAGCTGAGCTGATGCAAGCAGCTGACAGAAAGGTGCCCATAGTGATAGTGCTAGAGTCCCGTAGATTCTATTGTTGAGGCTGATAGAGCTACTGTAGGGGAGGAGACATCATCTAATGCAAACAGTCTATCCTTCATAAATGCTCTAGCAAGTATCATACCTTCTCTTGAGATTAGACAGGTCTTAACGTTGTCCTTCACCTGGAACTCAACTTTCAGTTTGTGGTTCAGAAGCTGACTGATAGAGAGCAGGTTTGTTGTCAAACCAAGAACATACAGCACCTTGGTGAGGGTACAACGGCTTGTCCCAAGAGGAATTATGACCTTGCCTATACCCTCTGCAACATACTCCTTATTGTCAGCAATTCGAACTCTATCTCTAGTAGGTTGTTCTGTCAGTGCATCAAACAGCTCACAATTGCCTATCATATGCTTGCTGGCACCCGAGTCTATCAACCAAATATCCCTCGTGGGCTACGAGGTTTGGGAGACAAGGACTAGATTGTGATGAGTGCCGCAGTTGGTTGTTTCTGGTTCATCTTCTTTTGATGCATCATCTTGTTGGGCCGCTACATTTCCTTTGTGCCTTCTGTGATGATGACGGCATTTGGATGGCTGAGTATCACTGCAACCAGAAAAGCCTTCTTTGCTTGAATTGCCTTTTGTTAAGGCATTGTACCAATAGTTGATAGTGTCATGATTGTTCTTGTTGCATATATGACACCATCGGTTTGCCTTTGGAGGCTTCGACTGTTGATGTTCTTGTTGTTTCGGTAGTTGCTTTCCACAAAACTTCTGACCTTTTGATTGTCTGGAGATCAGGGCCTTATCTTCCAGTTCACCTTGAACAGATTGAATGGCTTCTTCCTGCTACAACAGATTCACCAATTCATCATATGAAACATCTTTCTTGGTGATGTTCAGCGTGGTGACAAAGATTTTGAACTGAGATGGCAGTGTTCTCAGCGTAATTGGGACAAGTAATTTGTCCTCCACCTTTTCTCCAAGTGCAACAAGCTCAGCTCGCAGTTCAGATACCCGCCGTAAGAATTCCTCAACTTTCTCGCCAGCATGCATACTGAGTGTATGTAGCTTGGACTGTAGATGGAGGATCTTCGTCTGGTTCTTCGCTTGGTAGATTGTGGAGAGAGAATTCCATGCCACCTTTGATGTTGCTGCATCCCGAATGTGAGGTTGAACTTCATCGGTGATGCCGAGTGTTATCAACATCAATGCTTTGGCATCGGCCTTGTCAAACTTCTACCTTTCATCTGGGTCTATTGGTCTAGTTATGTCACCCTTGACAATTCCCCATAGCTCCTCAAAAATGAGAATAGTCTGCATCTTTGTCTTCCATGCGGCATAATTTCGCCCTTTCAAAAGTTGAGCATCGGAAAGAAGCAATTTCGGGGCAGACATTTTTCAAAAAACAAAATAATCCAGACAACAAATTTATTATTATTTTATTTGACAGTACATTCACTTTGAAGAGGAAATAGTGGCACGGAGATGAGCACGATAGGCCTGTGCTATGAGACGGGGACGCTTTGGTGTGCGTTCTACCTCATCTTCATCATCAGCATCATAACCCTCATCTAGTTTTGCTCTAATCTTCCTTGCTTGACATTGTACATCAAATAGAAAGTAATCTAGCAATCCTTGCCTAAACAACTTATCGAATTGGAGATTACCGGTGTTTTGTAGGGCATCTAGAAATGCAAAGTAGAAGCCCGAGCTTTCTGAAACAGCACATCCGCCTCGAGGTGGCTCATTAGCATGATTACTGGCCACACTGCTGGCATCGGGTGTGGTGGACATCCACTTTCGGCTTGCAATCTGTGCCAAAGCCTTCTAGTCTCCTCCTCCACGTAGATTGCAACTTCAGTCCAGTAGTTTTTAAATGAAAGGTAGAAGAACGAACTCTACAGCATCAGACTGGGAGTGAGATAGAAACAAAGAACATATCTTGTGTTCTACTCTTACTGCACCCACGTTCCTGCACACCAACACTGCTCCAGAAACCCACGACCTCCTTTCAGCCTCCTAGTCTTCTTCACGTGGGGAGATAGACTGTAGACTGCAGACACCAACCAATATTTCTTCCTTCTATTGTTTGGCCGGCAGCATCAGCACTCCATCGCAGGTTTTGAAGACCCCATCGCCTATCTACATTGCCACAGACTGGAACAGTGCCAAAACTCAATGCCCCAGCGATCAGATTTGCTCTAATACCATTTAATGGTAGGCAGAAGAAAGATATGTTTTATTCGATGTTGAAAGCTGATACAAAACATCAATAAATACTGTGTGGTAGTTAATGAAACTAACACAACAGTTTGCAGTTATTCCATAACTGCAGGAACCGACGTAACAGATGTAGTTACATACAGAAACAATGAAACAATGTAATATGTTACGCTGACACTCCCCACTGAATCGTGCCCCCTCTCTCAAAGAATACCCATCTCCTTCAATGAACCATGTGCGACTCTACTCTCCCCGCCCCTGTTTTCAGGCGTCCTTTTTTTTTCCCCAGGGCGTAGTCAGTCAAATCTTCGGCGTGGGTTTCCAAATCATCCCTATCCTGGGGTCGATCCTCTCCCAAAAAACATAAATCGCTCACCTAAACTCCCAGATATTTCTGGCAGCATTAAACTCATACCAACTCCTCCCTATCCAGCTATCAAATGGCCTGGTCCAGATAATTTTTTCCCGCAATAAATCAACTCAATAACTTTTCAAAAAGCCATCGAACGGCCTGGTCCAGATAATTTCTTCCCGCAATAAATCAACTCAACAACTTTTCAAAAAGCCATCGAATGGCAGGGTGAGAGTAAAATAAAATAAAAACTGACTTTGTGCCATCGACCGCGTTCAACTCTCATTGCCAACAGGGAGGGTTGTTACATTTTGACAAGCCAATAGAAAGTGATTATGTGCTCTCTAGAATATTTGTGTATGCGATATCTGAAATAATAATTACAGAAGGTTTATCAAGTTATCCGTGATACCTGAAAAGAATAGAGGGGCAGTTTTTTGGCCTGTGCTTGGTAATTGTTTATGGTGAATTCTGAGCTAAAGACGTTGAAGCATCTTCTCCACAAGAAAAAGTTGAAGGTGCTCGAATCAACTTTTATTAGGCATCATAGTTCTTTGTTGAAATCTAGAGCTTTGTAAAAATTGTGTGTATTTTGATTTAATAAACATTTAGATCACTCCAGGATCCACCAGATAAAAACAAGATATGGTTTCCTGGACTGCAATGATTACGCGATATAACTAGGATAAAACGTAGTTGAATGCAGATGACAAAATATACTTTCTCAAAATTTCAAAGCTTCAAATTTTGTTCATGTTGCTTAAATGTTATGCTGACGCTTGTTCATTATTTGCAAAAGATAAAAGGAATGCAGCCCTATATTCTGATGCTCCTAAATTGAGTAAAGAGGGAAGCATTGCTGATTTGTTCTTGTGTTGTGAAGACTAGAATGAACATTAAAAAAAACTACATATACTGACATCATTTAATGTAGCCTTTTCATGCATCCACATCTTCCTATTAAGTTGACATTTTTGTTCACGCATAGGGAAAACTTTGTTTGAAAAATAGTTACTTAAAGTCTATTATTCTGTGTAAATCTAGTCTGTGAAGAACAAATCCACCATTGGGTCGAAGGAGAAAATTATAAAGATCGAAAGTAAAACAGAAAATATATGGACCGACACTGGCATTACCTTTAACTGCTTGAACGTGTCAACAAAAACTGCCAAATCTATGATAGCCAGTAAGAAAAGCTGCATGCAGTTGATAAAACTAACAGACTACAGTTTTATATTTCTGCAAGAAAGTAAATAGGTAAGAGGACAATGTAATTGTTTGCTTTTATTTTCAGTATCGATCATATTTAATGGGTATGGCTCATTTTGAAAAATCAACACCCACATGATCATGACTGCCAATTGTAATAAATATAATTTTATTTATTTTTTTGGGTATAGGCCAATTTGACATGTATGGGCTATATTTATTTCTTGAATTGATTTTAGGTATGGACCATACTCATTTTCAAAAGTCAACCCACACAATCATGAGTGCCAATTGCAATAAATATTATTTTATTGGTACCATATTGATTTTATTTTTTGGGTATGGATCACTTTGACACATATGAGCTATATTAATTTCTTGAATTGATTTTAGGTATGGGCCATATTCATTTCATTTAATTTTGGTATGGCTGATATTGATTGGAGACTTAATGCTTGCCTTGATTAAGAGGGTAAACACCAATAACCAATCAATTTTTTTTTCAAACTTTGCAAACTATAGTCATGATCAAAATACAATAAAATGATTGGTTGAAACTTGAGAAAGTTAAAGCAAAATTTTACATATGGTACAATGCCATGGCAGATACTAATAATGTATGATAACAATTGAGTGAAACCCAAAAAAAAAATAAAAAATAAAAAAATAAAAAATAAAAAATTGTGGGAAAGTATTAACATTTATTTTGGAAGTTAAAATTGTTCTTTCGAAAGCAATGATTTTGGTAGGTATAGTTGCTCTTTCAAAAACAATGTATGAGTGAGATACTTGTTGCAAGTATTAACATTCATTATGGATGACAAATATGTTCCATCTCCTTCGTGTACGAGGTATTTCCTTTAATAGATCATAGCCTTAATGAAGGTATCAACCTAAATAAAAGTGGCGTCCAATGCAAAGAGAGAGGAGTCCCCACCTGCAGCAGAAATAAATAACTCTGCAGGGAACTAAACCTTCACAAGCTTTTCTTTGCTTCTTTATATTCCACTCCATGAGTAAGGTATTTGCATCAGATTTCTACTGAGGATCAATTTCAAGACTCCATCACCATGGCTGCATCTCTGGAGGGCAAGCAAGTCCTGATAACAGGTGGATCAAGTGGAATTGGGCTTGCCATTGCTAAAGAGGCTCTTTCTCAAGGAGCATTCATTACACTTGTAGCCAGAAGCTCCTCTAAATTGGAGAAGGCAGCCAAAAATCTTGCCAAAGATGGTGATACCAAACATAAATTATCAACCAAGGTTTATCTTATTCCTTCATTTTAAGCTTATCTAAAGACTTAGAAATCTTGATGTCTAATCTGATTTTATTTTTTAATAGGTTGCAGATGTGGGTGTGTACGAAACTTTGGCAAAGGCAATAAAGGAATCTTTTGAATGGAGGGCAGTTGATGTGCTGGTGTGCAATGCAGCTGCGGCAAAAATTGTACTTCTGGATGAGGCCAGGATTGAAGATCTGCATGCCCTCCTTCAGACTAACTTAACAGGGGTTGTCAATACTCTGCATATTGGGATTCCATTGATGAAGCAGAGGAGTGTCCAAACACCCATGTCCATTGTTCTCATGAGTTCCCTTGCAGGACTGGTATGTATTGGTAAAACTTTTTGTATGCTTATTACTCAGAAGTTTCTAAGTCTTCATCATGGAATTATACGCACCCTTTATTCCATATATTGTGATTGTCAGTTCAAAGTCCTAATTAAGGGCAAAGCAATGTGAAGTCAGCCTATAGATTATGGCTATTATAATAGGATTTATATATAAGCCAAGAAAGCATGTGTTTTGAGGATGTTTAACCTTTTTATCATTGTATATTTTATCTCTCTTTCTGTATTATCACATCCAAACAAGTTATCAGCTTTTCACCCTTAATTAGTTTGTTGATCGTTTGTTCAAGAATAATTTCTTTTAGGTTGTGTGTTATTCTTTTGGCAGTCCACGTTGTATGGTCATTCTGTGTATACTGCAACCAAACATGCTCTAAAAGGACTCGGAGAGACTCTCAAGCTTGAACTGATGCCTTACAACATCCGAATTAGCATAGTCTTTCCAGGGTTTGTGGAAACCCCCATGCTTGATGAATGTAAGTGGCTCCAATTTCGTCTTAATGAGAATAGCCTTAAATTTTATTACTATCTAAATCTTGTATTAAATATAAATATAGAAGTTTTTCTTTATGAATGTTTATGAAAGGGATGTCTGTATCATGGCGGTATCATGGTCCCTATTTGCTCATGTCGAGTATGCTTGATTTCTTGTGAGATTTGTCGAGTATGCTTGATTTCTTGTGAGATTTGTCTGTATATAAGATTTTTCAGGCTTCCACAATCCATAATTAGTTAAAAAGGCTTCTCTAACAATACCTTTAATACATTTTTGGACTACTATTTTTTGTTTTTGGATCGTATTATTTATCCATCATCAAGATAACGATATGTTTTAGATTACAAATAAGAGCTCATTCATCTGCAACGTAATCCTCATTCAAATGTGATAGCACACTAACATCTATGAAATTCCCAACTGAATCTTTAAAAGCCTTTCATACTCATGTATGTGCATATGTTTCTCTGAGTTTTTAGAAAAACTATCTTGGGCATGCTAGCAGTCAAACAAATAATTAATGTAGAAAGTAGTGTTACTGTATTCTTCAAGTGAGCCTGATATAATTTTTTTCTTACATTCCGAAATTATATAGGTGGCTTGGAAGATGACGAAGATATCTTGCAGATAATTAAGGCCACAAGTCTCTATAACCGAAGTCGAGCAGAGACACCTGAGCAGGTTGCAAAATATACATTAGAAGCAACAAAGAATGGAACCTTTCTTGTCACTAGCCAATTCACTGGTCTTGCATTATCCACACTCTCTCGTGGACCTATGCCTGCAGACTCATTTGGAAGGACTTTGGTTGAATTGATATTATATATTCCTATTAGATTCTTCAGCTTCTTGGCTACTTTTTATGTCCATTATGTTATAGGACATAGCAATAATAAGAAATGTTAGAATGTTTGGGTTGAGAAGAAAAGCCAAACATAAAATTTATGTGTTTTTAAATGTAAACACAGTATTGGTACTTTTTAAAATCATTATTAATTGTATGGTGAAAATTGGATACCACGTACTTTTCTTTTTCATTTTGGACTCACTTTGATGAGGTTCACCTTAATGCAATGGCTAGTGTAGAAGAAGTGGTGTATTGTAGTGTGGAAGTTAGCAATAGTATGATCCTTACTTGATTCCATCTACGTACATCTTTAGAGATTGAACCCACTTTTCTGATTATCCAGGTTATTTCTATAATTGTATAACTAATCCAAGTTAGATCTATAGGTGTGGAAGTGATCCCTAAATTTCTTAAATTCAATTTTAAATTTGGGCCTTTGTCCACTCCCTCTAACTATCCATTATGAGCCAACTAAAGCATAAGATTTGTTGACTTTATTGAAATTGAGACATAAAGAAGAGCCAAGGCTCTAACATAGATCAATCAATCAATCATCTTCAACACTTCTACATTATTCCATTCAATGGATTTATAAAAGCTTTTCAACTTCCAACTACCCAATAACTAACTAACAACTAACATCTATTTAATAAATTAACATTAACATGTTAATTTATTATGTATTATATTACCTATGTTATGCACTAATTCATAACACCTCTCTTTAGTGATAAGATAAAAAATTTTATTGAACATTTGGCCTTCATCATTCATTGTCTCTATCTTTTGAATTGTGTTTCACAAAACCCATGCATATGCTTCCAAGAGGTGTCAATATCGAGTCCCTTGGAGCTCACAACAAATATGCTTAGAAAATGCCTCTTCCTTTGCTTTTATAATCTACTCCACTAGCTCAAATAATTATTGTACAGGAATTTCTGTCTCCTTGCTTTCCCTATCAGTCAAGCGCCTACACTGTAGGTAAAGTGTGGCCCTTTATAAATATACTACGGTAACCCTTGAAGTTGTACCTATAAAATGTAGAGAGATTTGTTCCCACTCATAGAGAAACAACCTATTTTTTTATTGCACCTATTGTGTTTTGAATTGTGAGATCTCTTCCAACAAATATTGTGTTATGAATTGTGAGATCTCTTCCAATAAAACCTTTCCCAATTGTACCAAAAGTGGTAGAATTGAAAGTAGTAGAGCAATCTGCAACACTTCTATTTTTTATAATGGTAAGCAGAAAAACAAGGGAGCCGAACCCTATTACAAAACAACCCACAGGGGAAAAACCTCAGGAGTAGAACAACAGGACTGTAAAAAATAGTCAAAAGGACTAGAGCCAAAAGGCCAAACTAGACGAACTAGAAACTTAACAAGGGCTGAACCTAATACAAAAAAGGTCCCAAGGGCAGAACAACAAGACTCACAGCAACAACCAAAAGAACTTGAACCAAACAGATGGTCCGAGTAGTCCAGAAATAGTTTAGACTAACAGCACAGGCCCAGACGCCTAACAAGTAAGCCAAACATCTACGCAACACTAGAACCAAACCCAACAAATCTAACACCTGCGACTCTGGGGTGCAAAACAACCTTAGAATGAGGAAGTCCTCTTTTCTTGCGATGTACCATAGTCCAAGAGGGCTCTGAAACCAATTCAATAGAACGCAGGGAGAAGGGTGTTTGATCTAGGGCACACAACTGAGAGGGGGGGTGAATCAGTTGTACAAAAGCTTGCTTCTACTTCAAACACTTAATTCTTCTTCGTTAGTTAATAGCATATCAATTAACCATCCATGAAAGCATAATGCATAAACACAAGAGCAGATAAACATCAACACATTGAACACCAAGATTTTGACGTGGAAAACCCGGTTAAGGGAAAAACCACGGGGTGATTAACCCAAGGATTATTCTCTATTAGAAGAATAAGAAAAATGAATGGCACATGCCAATTAGGGCTCACTGCCCGAGCACACTGCTCACAAAGAGGCACACTGCCTACAAGAGACACATTGTCTACAAAGTGATAAGAATCACAAACTTGAACTGGAGATTGACATCTTTACCATGTCTGGATCAGTTCCATTTAAGCCCGAGATACTTCTGCTCTGCCCTTTGCTTTTTACTATACCACTCTCATCCGCTACACACCACACTTTGAAATGAACTCACAAACCTTTATTTATACAAGACATCAACTTAGGAATAACCATCTAAGTCGGCAATCAACCATAAGGACATCCGCAAGATGATTAACACATCCGGTCGGCCATTACAAGAACATTCACAAGATGAACAACTCATCCGGTCGGCTAGTCTAAGCAAGAACTTCATCCAGAAAAATATCTTCAATTCCGGGCTCTACCATCAATGCAGACTGACAACATAACCATGATCCAAGAACCTTCACAAGCTTTCTTGATTAACTAGGTACATCCGCACTTCGTCTACTCACTGGAATCTCTTCTCCTCTTCATCTAGAACTTCAAGAACACAGTCTGTCGCCACTGTCATACTGAAGAAGGTACTTTCAGACCTCCAAACTTTGTACAAACTGAGATGACACATCACAAGGACATCCCAAACACTCCTTCCAATCCGTAGAGTCTGACAATACTCCTCCAGATCTCACTGGACCTTTTTGTAACACTCTGTCACTCCAGAACAGCTCCCAGAACTGGTTCTACTTGACCAATCACAACTTTTTCATATCTTCATGCAGACCTCTGAAATCTTGACTGGATCATCTCAAGACTCATATCTACAAAGCCTTTAATCTGCATCCTCTGATTCTCAACCTATTGAGTACATTTGCCTTCTTCTTATCACTGTTCTTCACTGTTCCTGATTGAGACTACTTTTCTTAATATCCTCAACACACAGCTCATCCAAATCTTCTTATCAATGTAATATGAGTATGTTGACATCAATGACAACACTAGTTAACCTCATACTTGCAGCAATCTCCCCCTTTGTCATTGATGGCAACAAATAATGTGAAAAACCATCAAGACAAGAACCTCTCCTTTCTGTCACAGCGCCCCCTATCAACAACAACTCTTCACATGTCTTCTCTACCTTGGATCATCAACCACTTGTTTTTCACATGTCTTCTCTCCCCCTTTGACATCAATGGTAAAGGGCTCATACTTGCAATTCTAACACATCAGAATCATACCAGCTGCTCCCCCTTAGTAGCAGCTCCCCATCATCAATCCAGATCACAAGATATAATTGTGATATCCACTAGACTGATGCACATCAGTGCATCCTAGTTCATCACCGGAGGGGCCATGACCCCTAACTTCTCCCGGAGATACTCAAAAGAGTCCTTGGGAAGAGGTTTAGTAAAGATATCTGCAATCTGATCCTTGGAGGGTACATACTCCAATTTGACTTCTTCCTTGTTCACTTGTTCTCTCAAGAAGTGAAACTTGATAGATATGTGCTTAGTCTTAGAATGCAATACCGGATTCTTAGAAATATTAATTGCACTTGAATTATCACAAAAGATTGTGATAGGCTCCTTATATTCAACTTTTATGTCTCTTAGCATCTGCTTCATCCATAAGATTTGAGTGCAACTACCTATTGCTGCAATGTATTCTAGTTCAGTTGTAGACAGAGATATTGCATCTTGTTTCTTGCTTAGCCAAGAAACCAATCTCTTTCCCAAAAAGAATGCTCCACCACTGGTACTCTTCTGGTCATCCACATCTCCTGCCCAATCTGCATCTGTATATGCATGAAGAGAGAAATCCAGATCTCTAGGATACCACAAACCATACTCGACTGTCCCCTTTAGATATCTAAAGATTCTCTTGATTGCCATGACATGAGATTCTCTAGGATCAACCTGAAATCTTGCCACAAGACCAACAACCTGCATTATATCTGGTCTAGTCTGAGTGAGATACAACAATCCACCAATCATTGATCTAAACTTTGTCTGATCTGTCTTCGAAGAGTCATCATCTTTTCTCAACTTACATCCGGTTGCCATAGGAGTGTTCATTGGCTTTGAATCTTCCATACCAAATTTTCTCAATAATTCTATCACATATTTGGTCTGAGAAATGAAGATCCCTTTCTTTGTTTGAGTAATTTTCAGACCCAAGAAGAAATTCATTTCACCAAGCATAGACATTTCAAACTCACTTTTCATCTGATTTGCAAAAGTTTTGCACATACTATCTCTCCCTCCAAAAATGATATCATCCACAAACACTTCAACAATCAAAATATTTTCATGATCAATTTTGAAATATAAGTTACTGTCAGCAGTACCTTTGTTGAATCCAATCTGCACAAGATGCTTATCCAACCTTTCATACCATGCTCTTGGGGCTTGCTTCAATCCATACAATGCTTTCTTCAACTTGCAAACCATATCATCATTATCAGATAATTGAAATCCATCCGGTTGTTCAATGTAAACTTCTTCTTCTAGATCACCATTTAGGAAGGTAGACTTGACATCCATCTGATATACTTTGAAATTTTTGAAGGCAGCAAATGCAAGAAATAATCTGACTGCTTCAATTCTTGCCATCGGAGCAAAGGTCTCTTCAAAATCAATTCCTTCTATTTGAGAGTAGCCTTTGCAGACCAATCTAGCTTTATTTCTGATTACTTCACCAACTTCATTCAGTTTGTTCCGGAAGACCCATTTGGTTCCAATCACATTCTTGTCTCTAGGTCTGGGAACAAGATCCCAAGTATGATTTTTCTCAATTTGCATCAATTCTTCCTTCATTACTTTGGTCCAATTTTCATCATTGCAAGCTTCATTAACTGTCTTAGGTTCAATCTTGGAAATCAGACAGTATTCATTTGAGTCTTGAGCAATTCTTCTCTTTGTTTGTACCCCTTTACTCTTGTCACCTACGATCTGATCTTCAGAGTGATTTAGAGTTACATACCCTGGAACTTTTAGAGTTTCTTGTACTACTAAATCTTGATCAGGCTCATTTAGACAAGCTTCTTCGTCCTAATTTACCGGATTAGTCTGGATCTGAATTTCAGAGGAGGATGGAGCTCCTTGCACCAGAGGATCATTCTGATCATCTTCATCACATTCATAGAATCTTGAGGGCTTCTCCATTCCTTCATCAACCTTCACATTTGTACTTTCTATCATCTTTCTCAATCTCTTATTGTAACACCAGTATGCTTTGCTTTGAGTGGAGTAACCCAAGAAAATTTCTTCATCACTTCTAGCATCAAACTTTCCTAAATCTTCATCTCTTTTGATATAACATTTGCTACCAAATACTCTAAAGTATCTCATAGTAGGAGTTACACCAAACCAAAGTTCATAAGGAGTCTTACTGGTATTGCTTCTGATTTGAACTCGATTAAGAGTGTAGACTGCAGTGCTGACAGCTTCTCTCCAAAACATTTGAGGAACATTTGCTTCCATCACCATTGTCCTGGAAGCTTCCTAGATGGTCCGGTTCTTTCTCTCAACTACTCCATTCTGCTGTGGAGTCCTAGGAGTAGACAGCTGTCTCTTTATGCCATGCTTCTCACAAAAGTCTATGAATTCACCGGATGTGAATTCTCCACCTCTATCAGACCTTAGACACTTTAGTTTCAATCCGGTTTGATTCTCTACCATAGCTTTGAAGATTTTGAACTTCTCAAGAGCTTCTGATTTTTCTTTTAGGAAGGTAACCCACATCATTCGGGAATGATCATCAATTAGCAACATGAAATATCTATCACCTTGCATACTCTTGATTCTTGTCGGACCACATAGATCAGTATGTACTAATTCCAATAATCTGGTAGTGGACTGATCCTTGCTTTTGAAAGAGACTCTGCTCTGTTTGCCTAGCTGACATTCTTTGCATAAACTATTTGTAGGTTTCACCAATTTAGGAAGATCTCTTACAACCTGAGTATTGCTTATCTTGATGATGTTATCAAAATTCACATGGCACATTCTTCTATGCCATAGCCAACTCTGATCAACTTGAACAAATAGACAACTTTTATTTAAACCAACCAAATGGAAAATATTACCTTTAGTTTGAGTACCGGATGCAATCTCAGTTCTAGAGCTTTTGAAGATTCTGCATCTTCCATTCTTGAACCAAAGATCATAGCCTTTGTCCACTAACTGACCAACACTGAGAAGATTGTGCTTTAATCCTTCAACATATAGTACATTACCAGTTTTTCTCTTTCCATCAAAAGAAATAGTTCCCCTACCTTTGATTCTGTCAGTAGAATTGTCACCAAACCTTACCATTCCTCCTTCATACCTTTCCAAATCTAAGAACTTGTTCTTGTCACCTGTCATATGGTGAGAGCATCCACTGTCAATAACCCAATCATCCTTTTCTTCAACTTGGGCAGCCAAAGCTCTTTCTACAACCTTATAATTGATAGATTCAGAGGATATTGAACCTTCTTCCTTGATGGCAATAAACACCCATTCATTTCTAGATTTGTTTCCTATTTCTAATTCATCATCTGTTACTCCTTCATTATCATCTTCTTCATGAACATAATAGTAGTTCTTTTGAAACCTTTGTCTATTAGCATTTGACCTTGTAGATCTTTTCGGACACCTTGAAGCAAAATGACCAATCTTATTGCAATTGAAGCACTTAAAAGGTAATTTTCCTTCATACTTACCGGATCCTCTTGGTAGTCTTTTTGCAATGAGGGCTTCAAGTTGAGTTGTTTCTGCTTCTTCCTTTTCCATGTCTCTTCTTGCTTGATCATACCATGACATCTTCCTTGAAGAGTTTTCTCCCGGATCAAATCTCTGTTTGCCTTTCACATAGGCACTAGCTTTGAATGCAGATTTAGTCTTGGGGGATCATCTCCAAACTCAGTCATTTCAAATGCAGCTAGTTTGCCAACCAATTGTTCTCTTGTGACAGTTGTGTGGGCTCTGAATTCATCAATGGCAGCAACCTTGATTTTGTAGGTAGCAGGAAGGGATCTGAGAATTAAATTGCAAACAATTTCATTTTCATCCAGAACTCCACCAGCATTCCTGATTCCACACACTAGCTCATTCACTCTAGGCATAAAGGTAGTGATATTTTCATCATCTCTCATCTTCAATCTCTCAAATTTCCCTTTCAGACTTTGCAACCTTGCACTCTTGACAAACTCATCTCCTTCATACAGAAGTTCCAATTTAGTCCAGATCTCATATGCAGTTGGTAGGTCAATAACATTTGAGAGATCTAAGTCATTCAATGCGCTTAGAAGAGCTTCCTTGGTCCGCAAATTGTTTTCAGCATCTGTGATTTCATTCAGAGTTGTCGGACCACCCTATGGAGGAACATATGGTTTTGAGACCATGGCCAAGTATGCTTTTCCCATACACTCCAAGTGACATTTCATGCGACCTTTCCAGAGAGTGAAGTTGGTTCCATCAAACTTCAGATTATCCTTCTTGTATGACAACATTCTGGATCTCCTCAAGCGGTTAAGCTCCTTTCAGAGGAACTTGGCTCTGATACCAATTGTTAGATCTAGGGCACACAACTGAGAGGGGGGTGAATCAGTTGTACAAAAGCTTGCTTCTACTTCAAACACTTGATTCTTCTTCGTTAGTTAATAGCATATCAATTAACCATCCATGAAAGCATAATGCATAAACACAAGAGCAGATAAACATCAACACATTGAACACCAAGTTTTTGACGTGGAAAACCCAGTTAAGGGAAAAACCACAGGGTGATTAACCCAAGGATTATTCTCTGTTAGAAGAATAAGAAAAATGAATGGCACATGCCAATTAGGGCTCACTGCCCGAGCACACTACTCACAAAGAGGCACACTACCTACAAGAGACACACTATCTACAAAGTGATAAGAATCACAAACTTGAACTGGAGATTGACATCTTTACCATGTCTGGATCAGTTCCATTTAAGCCCGAGATACTTCTGCTCTACCCTTCGCTTTTTACTATACCACTCTCATCCACTACACACCACACTTTGAAATGAACTCACAAACCTTTATTTATACAAGACATCAACTTAGGAACAATCATCTAAGTCAGCAATCAACCATAAGGACATCCGCAAGATGATTAACACATCCGGTCGGCCATTACAAGAACATTCACAAGATGAACAACTCATCCGGTCGGCTAGTCTAAGCAAGAACTTTATCCAGAAGAATATCTTCAATTCTGGGCTCTACCATCAATGCGAACCAACAACATAACCTCAACATGATCCAAGAACCTTCACAAGCTTTCCTGATTAACCAGGTACATCCACACTTTGTCTACTCACTAGAATCTCTTCTCCTCTTCATCCGGAACTTCAAGAACATAGTCTATCGCCATTGTCATACTGAAGAAGGTGCTTTCGGACCTCCAAACTTTGTACAAACCAAGATGACACATCACAAGGACATCCCAAACACTCCTTCCAATCTGTAGAGTCTGACAATGCTCCTCCGGATCTCACCGGACCTTTTTGTAACACTTTGTCACTCTGGAACAGCTCTCAGAATCGGTTCTACTTGATCGATCACAACTTTTTCATATCTTCATGCGGACCTCTGAAATCTTGACTGGATCATCTCAAGACTCATATCTACAAACCCTTTAATCCGCATCCTCTGATTTTCAACCTATTGAGTACATTTGCCTTCTTCTTATCACTATTCTTCATTGTTCCTGATTGAGACTACTTTTCTTAATATCCTCAACACATAGCTCATCCAAATCTTCTTGTCAATGCAATATGAGTATGTTGACATCAATGACAACACTGGTTAACCTAATACTTGCAACAAAGGGATCCTCCCCTACAACCACCACCACTAAGGATGCAAGAACCATAGTAGCCACCACCGCCAAAGAATCCTCACGCAAAGAATCTAAACCTGTAGGAGGCAAAGCCACTGCAAAAGAACTTGAAGTAGGACAAGCAGTAGAACCCAAACTAGGGTGAGCATTAATCATATCTGTAACGAGCAGAGCAGACAAGTGAGTAGAGGAGCGAACAGAAGAAGCCAACGGAAGCGAAGTCACCGCAACATCCGACACACCCCCCACAAGAACAGCTCTAACATGGAGCTCACCCTCCTTAGAGAACCCATCCTCCTGAGATGAAACATCCTCAACAGAAGCATCGATGGTCAAATGATCTGGGAGAGCATCCTTCCACCAAGTTGCAGCTCCTTTGTAGCGTGTGAGGGGACAACTCGACGCCAAATGTCCTGTAGCAAAATAATTTCTACATCTGAAAGGGATACCCTCATAATCCAATCATTGTTTCCAGGGCCTATCCCCAACCATCAAAACCACGTCACCATGAAGAGGTTTGGACAACACTTCTATTGCCAGTGATCTCAGTGACGTCTTTTCTATCTTTAATGAACATATATTATAATTGTGGTATATATACCATTGCCATTCTTTGACACCATCACTAAAAGAGAAAAGAGAACCCAGCATGCACCTTACAACATCTTATATTTTACTTAAACAGATATTCAATAACTTGATGCAAGCACATACTACTATGCTCTTAAAGGGGAAACAAACATAGTTCATTTCTCATCACATTAAACCTTAGAGGAAAGACCAATATATGTGGGGAAAACCTTCTACAACAACATAAAAACTGACAACATAACCTTGCATAAAACTCTCCTCACAAATGACTCCTCAAACATTCAATTTATAGAAGTTCCAATACAAGAAACCACCAAAATGGAAACTCAAAACCATGAGCTACAACACCTAGTCGTGGAGAATCAAATCCACCGTAATATAGAAAGTTACCCAAATCATAATTGACTCTCCAAATATGACACTCCATTTTTGGTTCCTAAAATCATGTTTTCACAATCTCATAAAATCATGCTTGTCAAGTTTCCAATGGTAATTTCCTTTTGCATGCTCTTTCCATTTTAGCAACTCTTGCACATTACAATTTATCATAGTTGCATTTATCAACTTCCATAATACTAAGTGATAATAAACAAATTGCCAAAATACAAACTATAAGTGACACAGAGTGCCACTCTAAGTGGGATGCCCAAAATATGTGCATGCATAATAAATACAAATAAATAAATATTTCAAATATTAGGACTTGCAAGGTGTATGACACACCTAATCCCAACATTCTCCCACTTGTCGTTTACCTTGCAAGAGACAAAGGAAAACATAACCAATCTGTGAAACACCAAGGTTACTATACTATCTCAACTGAACTCCACTGTGCTCACAACCTTTATAGAAGCACCTGTAACATCTTCCAAGTGATCACCAACATGACCAAAGATTAGGATTCCAAAAATATAATGAAACACTAAATATCACATAGACACACCTATGTATCCAACTTCAAACCCATTACCAGAGCACAACTCTAATGTCCAAAATTCCTCCAAAACAAGATCACGCACAAATGCTCTAGAACAATTAGAACAACAACCACATCTAATTGTTTACATCCAACTAGAAAACCCACCATTGATAGAACTTTTGTACATGACATATCCAGCCCATAGTATGACTCTCATCCCTATATAATCCACTATCCTTCTCAAAGTTACCATCTCCCATGATAACAAACACACCAAAATAATTGATGTACAAAAAATATGAAAAACCTTGATACTACAATCCAATGAAAAACAATCTACCAAAGATATACCTACATCCTAGGAATCATATTGTATGAGCAAAGCCAACCAAAGAAACTTAGAGTCTACCAATCAACACTTACATAAAAGTGTGGCTTATAATCAAATCATGTAATACAAAGAACAATTACAATGATCTACAAACTACAACCAACCTGCTGCAAAATAGAGCATACTTCCACAAACTATTTTCTACTCACTCTCCCACCTTTCCTCTCCTCCACTTCTCCCAAGTCCTCCACATCTCAAATGATATACATTAAAATTTAACATATATTGTTGCTAAAAAATAATAAAGTACAACAATAGTAGATGACCACAAACCCAGTGATCATACTAGATTAATAAGAACCTCTAGGAAGAAATATGAGACCATAAAGAGAAACTAAAAACTATATCATGTCCTTCTACCAACACCAAGTGCTAAACTCTGCCAAGTATGATCTCCTTCACAAACCCCAACTAAAAATCCTTAACAACAACTAACTGTTCAATCCCATTAGATCAAACAAAACATATATATCTCATATAACAAAAAAATGATGTAAGCTTTAGTAACCAAGGAAGATCAAACTCAAAATATCCATTCCAAAAATACGAAGACAACCCAATAACATCTCCAAAAATTCTTATTTAAATCAAACCATATACCTAAGGAGATAACCATGCCAAGTAATCCTCAAATGAACCCTCCAGAACTAGAAACTATAGCTTAAGACCCATATCCATGAGAAATCAAAGAATAAAACAAAATGAATCTAAAACAACATTGGAAATACCTGCCAGATCATTTTTTGCTGAGTGAACTAAGAGTGGGGAATGAGAATGATCAACTGAGATACACCAAGCCTCATAGACTCTCTCCAAGAAAAATCTCCTCTCAGCGCCAAACATGAACTCATATCCATACCTAGGTGAAGGCTCCTCAGTCTTTCTATTAAAATTTCATCATTCCAACACATGATCCCCACAACAAGAGATCTCTAGCCTCACCTAAATTCTCTCTAGTATCCATGAGCATCAATCAACCAATTCATGCAAACTTCAAATGCATCTTGCAAAATCATGAAGCTTTAAGAAAATGATTAATACTCAAAACCAAAGAGAACTTCACCAGAACACCTAGGAACAGACATGACATCATGATCTAACATCTCCTCTTAGGAGATCACTACTTGCTCCAATGAACATATCTTTCCAAAGGGGAACCATCATGCCAAAACTCCAATCTTAGAAATAAGAGTCCATCATGGCATAATACCATCTCCAGTCATATGAAGATAAGGTTTCCCTGATAATGGAACTCAAGATGTCAAAATAATTTCACAGCATATATGAATCATAATCTAAAAACCTTACCATGACACCTACAATGATTGTAGAAGAACATCCATCACCAAGTGATAGATCCACATCACTGCCAAAGCTCCATTGAAATTGTGATATCGAGCTTATCAAGGCATCGTGATAACCATTGATGTAGGCGCATCCCTTCCTCCAAAGTTTTTGCATTTCTTTGTCTTGATGTCTTCTTTTGTTTGAGTCTTGTATCCATTTTGGTTTGCTATAGGTGTAGATGTGCTTGGAGGAATGTTAGGGGTTTCTGTTTGTGATATGTTCTCCTTGAAGGTTTGTAAAGAAGTTTCCCACCAAGAGACCAGTTTGAATATTTAACATCTTAGAGTGGGTTTATCATGTGTTTATTCCACCTTGCACCTTGTCCTTATGATGTAATCCTTTGAACTTCTTGGTAACCTAAAAGAGGTCCACATATCAAAACACACCAAACTACACAAGGAGATTGGGAGATGAACAATTTCAGTGACATAAATAGAATGAAGCAGTTTCTGGGGCTGGTTTAGTAGAAAACAAAACAAGGAGCGTTGTGTAGTGAAGAAGAAAAAAAGAGACTGTCAAGGTTGTGAAACAGGGAGAAAGAATGATGCAAAACAAGAACAGAGGCCTTATGGAAGGCATCCATTACTTCTAAATGTAAAAAGAACCCTTAATGAGGGCAAACGAAGTTAATAAAACTGTCATCGTGGACTTTGAGGCATCATTGGACATGATGTTGTCAAGTGTCTAGAAGCTTATATTGGTCTTCTCTCCTTAGGAGACATATAGAGAATTGTTTGTCTATGTAATGAAGTTCTAAATGAAGATACTTCATCAACCATACCTAAACTTGTTTCAACCAGATTTGCTTCCTTTTTGGAGTCATTATTGTCTTTTGTCCTCTTCCAACAATCTTTCTTGAGATGCCTAGATTTGTTGCAATACCAACATTTTCCCTTACCCTTTTTTTCCATTTGACTTTGATCTTGATGTACCTCTCGAATTCTCCCCCTTTTCCGTGGGTCGACCCCTAGACACCATTGCTTTTGGTGTGGAGGTTTTTGTATTAGATTTCGTCCACACCTCCTTGACAACAAAGATCTCACAACAGAATTAAATTCAAGGGTGTTAGTTGTGCTAAAGTGAATGGAAGTGACTAAGTGATTCCAGGATTTAGGCAATTAACATAATCATGTGACTGCCTTGTCTTCATCTTTGATTTTTAGATCCATACTAGGTAATTGGAACATAAGAGTATTAAAAACATTTAAATGATCAATAATTTTGGTACCTTCCTTCATTTACAGACTGTACAACTGCCTCTTCAAGTGGATTTGGTTTGTCAAGGATTTTGTCATGTAAATGCTCTCCTTTCCACTCCATAAGATTGTTGTTGTTTCCTCTCCAACAATATTGAAAAGAACATCATCTATCAAACACAACCAAATTGTGCTAAGAGCTCTTGTATCTAGATCTTCCTAGTCCTCATTAGTCATATTCACAGGTTTCTTTGACTTGCCTACCAACACCTTGTGCAATTCTTGTTGTACCAACATATTGTGCATATTGAGCTTCCATACCTCAAAGTTATTCTTCCCATTGAATTTCTCCACCTCAAACCTTGCATTTGAAACCTTCACCATTTGATGCTATAGAACAAACACCAAATCCTAACACAATCACTACAAAATAAAAGCTATGATACCACTTGTTGAAAAACTTTCAGATTTTAATGATAAACATAAAACTCCATAATCATATAATATTGTAGCACAAATTAGTTATGAAGAAATTAGAGATAACAATAGAATAACAAACATACAGAATGCATGATCAAAAAACAACAAGAGGATTTACGTGGTAAAATCCTAGCAATATGCTGGGAAAACATCCACAGACAAAAGGTATTCTTATTGTTCACAAGAAAAATTACCATGTCCACACAACTACAATTACAATTCAATTTGCAGATGGAAAGATATATAATATCTTTAACATAACTACCATGATCAAACTTAAAAGAAAAAAGTAGATTTTTTTCTCTTTAAAAAAAAAAAAATTTAAAACAAAAGATAATTTTTTTAATCTTTCTTTATAAGATTATATTTTTACTTTCTTTCTTTGTTGCCACAAATTCAACCATATTCATTTTGGAAACCAAGTTGTGTTTTCCAAATTTACGTGTGAGACCAAAAACAATCTTGCTGTCACGAAGTCCTACTTGACCTTGAACAGACGTATTTTCTATTATTGCTAGTCTGGATATTAAAACTACTTCATTAATAGTCCATAGCCTTAATGAAAGTAGCAACCTTAATAAAAGGTGCCACCCACTGCAACGAAAAGAATCCTGACCTTGAACAGACGTATTTTCTATTATTGCTAGTCTGGATATTAAAACTACTTCTTTAATAGTCCATAGCCTTAATGAAAGTAGCAACCTTAATAAAAGGTGCCACCCACTGCAACGAAAAGAATCCCGACCTGCAGCAGAAATAAATAACTCTTTATGGAATCAAACCATCTCAAGCTTTTTACTGAATTGCTATCAATTGCTTGATTATTGAAGAGTGTGATCATTGTTTCGTTATTTCATTCCATAAGTTTAGGTATATACATTAGAAAGAAAAAAAGAGTTATGAACTTTTTTACCATTTTGTATGTTGTTTATTCTTTGATCAATTGAATAATTTTTTTTTGGTTATGTGTTATTCTGTTGGCAGTACCCGTTGTATGGTAGCTCTGTGTATACTGCAACCAAACATTCTCTAAAAGGACTTGGAGAGACTCTAAAGCTTGAATTAATGCCTTATAACATCCCAATTAGCATAGTGTTTCCAGGATATGTGGAAACCCCATGCTTGATTACTGTAAGCATCTCCAATTTGATCTTAATGAGAATAACCTTAATTTTTGTTGCGATATAACTCTTGTATTAGATATAAATAGAAATCATAAGAAATGAAAGGTGGCATTAGAGTGTTTCTTGAGAAGAAAAACCAAATCTAAATTTTATGCGTTTTATTACGAGGCGTTCTACACTCACAGCAAGGGCTGAAAGATTCAGATTCCCGTAAACAATTAAGATTCAGATTCCATATAATTATTAATTTATTTTATATATTTATTAATATTTGATCAGAATGTTTAATTTTTATTTTAAAATCGGAATTAAAGTTTTACAATATAATTTATATATTATTAATTTATTTTTTATATTTATTAATATTTGATCAGAATGTTTAATTTTAATTTTAATTTTAAAATAGTAAATAATATTATTGAACTATAAGCAATTAGATTTATGACTTTATTTATATATTATTAAAAATAGAAAACATCCACCAAGAATGGTGAGAATAGTTGTTACCAAATTGATATGAGCTCACTTTGAAGATTAAAAAAAGTTTAATTGATGATAGTAATGTGGTTTCTTCAAAGTATAAATGAATAACCAGACATAAACACATTCAAATTCTTAATAAAATTTTAAAATAATTTAATACATTAAATATTTGGGAAAATCACATAAACAAACCATTCTTCTACACTATACTTTTAAAATGAAAAATTTATACTTTATATCTATCTCGACTTGTATAATTTATATAAATCTATTTTATGACAATACTATCTTGTTAGATGCTTAAGAGGCTCAAGCAATAGAACAAAAGCTCATATTTAAACCATTGTTAGAAAATAGATTATGAAGTAATAATCTATGATAGTAATTTAAGAAAACAATCCACCCTCATTCCTAAGTTTGCAATTTAGGCTAAATTTGATGATGAATTGTTTTGAAAGATTAAAAGTCTTGACCTTAAGGTGAGAAGTCTTCACAAGAAGACAATGCCATGCGACATGGGAAAGATCTTTTAGCTTCTACTCTTAAGATTGAAAATATTACTCTAGATTATGCTTGGTATTCATGGGACTCCTTAGTCCGAATATTTAAACCATTAGAGGGCATGCTTAATGTTGTACTTGTGAAGAAAATCCATTACTTTTTAACAATTTATATTGACAAGGACTTAGAAACCTCTAACGTGAAGAACTTAAAAGGGTGAGAAACTAGGTCATAGTAGCTAGTAAAAAAAATAAATGACTTGCATCATAATAGACGTGCATGGATATGAGACTCTCTTCTAGTAGGATAAGCATGTAGATGGTTAGGTTTTAACTAATACCAAGTATGGAATTTTTAAGTGGTAATTTATTATCAATTGATAATTTTTTTTTTTTTTTGTATATAGTTTATCTATTTGTGCAAATTTGAAATTTGATAAGAGTTTTCTTATAGGTAGAATTCATTCACCTTGAAATGTGTACATTTTAATTTATTATAATACACTCTAATCAACACAATGTTTATTTCAATGTAGGCCCAATCAAGATATGATCGGACCCATTTTTTATCTAGAGCTAGTGACCCTAGCATTTGGCTTTTTATTTTTTAAAATTATAGTTCAATTTTCCCATTACAAAAAGATTTTTAAAAGCACCCCATTCCCTATTTTCTTATGTCAAGAGCTCTTGTTATGAAACATACTGCACTCATTAAAAATCCCTTATCCAATCACCAACTTTAGTACATCATGTTACTGTCCCTTCTCCTTAGTTGGAGCCATTGCCCATAAATAAAAAGTTTAGGTTAACCTTAAATGGTTTTATTTGTTTTATTCTTGTAAAACTTTTTTAACCTTTGCATAATTTTAATATTTTCTTTCTTCTATTTTCTTAGAGGAAACTTCCTCTTTATTCTCTTTTTGTTTTTAGACTTTTGTGTAACAAACTTAAGTGTTACTCTAATTCTATCTTCCTGAAATAAACTCATTCTATGTTCCCGCATTCCCCATTTTCTTATGTCAGGATCTCTCATTATGAAATGTACTGCACTCATTAGAAATTCCTTATCCAATCACCAACTTTAGTACACCATATTACCATCCCTTCTCGTTAGTTGGAACCATTGCCCATAGCGATTAGTTTATGTCCATATTAATATGTTCCATATTGTCATTTTTCATCTACATCTACTTCAATGCTTGCATGCTATGCCTAAAGTTTTGATGGAATAATAATTATGAAAAGAGATTCCCCTTTTTTATGAGCAGCCAACATAATGATAATTATAGTATTGTACCAGCCTATCTACATTCCATTACCTAAGAGAGTTTCCATGAATATTCCTCAGTAGATGGTTAAATCATTTCATCATATAATTCTAATGTTGTGAAATTATTAAATTGGAAATACAACTCATGTTTCATTAAAATAAATAGTTCAAAGATTAAGTAGGTGAATGTTTGAAGCATATTTCTAAGGATTGATTTCAGGTTATTAGATTGAAACTGATATAAGTTTTCTTGGTACTTATTTTGTAAATATAGTTAAGAGATTAGGGGTTTCTAGGTCATAAAACATGTTGGAACTTTTTTGTGCCTCATTTTTTGAGAAGAATGACCTCTAGATCTATGTTCCCACATTCCCCATTTTCTTATGTGAGGATCTCTCATTATGAAATGTACACCATGTTACCATCCCTTCTCGTTAGTTGGAATCATTGCCCATAGCGATTAGTTTATTTCCATATTAATATGTTCCATATTGTCATTTTTCATCTACATCTACTTCAATGCTTGGATGCTATGCCTAAAGTTTTGATGGAATAATAATTATGAAAAGAGATTCCCCTTTTTTATGAGCAGCCAACATAATGATAATTATAGTATTGTACCAGCCCTATCTACATTCTATTACCTAAGAGAGTTTCCATGAATATTCCTTAGTAGATGGTTAAATCATTTCATCATATAATTCTAATGTTATGAAATTACTAAATTGGAAATACAACTCATGTTTCATTAAAATAAATAATTCAAAGCTTAAGTAGGTGAAGGTTTGCAGCATATTTCTGAGGATTGATTTCGGGTTGTTAGATTGAGACTGATATAAGTTTTCTTGGTACTTATTTTGTAAATATATTTAAGAGATTAGGGGTTTCTAGGTCATAAAACATGTTGGGACTTTTTTGTGCCTCGTTTTCTGAGAAGAATGGCCTCTAGATTGGCTAAGAGACCTAATTTCCAGGCCTTGAGGTGGTGGGCTAGCCCAAAACTACTGGCATTAGAATATCTCAATGGGGAGTTTTTCTTCAAAAAAATTTGATAAAGGATCTTGAATATGTAAAATATACCTTTAGTCCTAATTTAGTGTTGATTGGACAAGTTTTGAGCTTAATTTTAATATTCTGGTGTTTCCCAGCAGGTGTGTGGAACAAGGGACAAATGATGTTATTATTTAGTTTTGGATAATTGAAAAAAATTGACATTGCATCAGGATGCTCTAGTTCCAATTTTGAGTCCACTAGGTGAGTTTGTGACTATGGCGAAAAAACTTTTAAATTACTTGCGGGCTGGCTCCCTTACAAAACAAGTTCCTGAAAATGTTGTGATTAATCAATTCTGGTATCTGCACAATATTTCTTTGCATATTTTATTACCCCCTGCAAGTTTTCACAACCTCAGAATCTAATCTCAACTTGTGGTGCAACTCCTGTCACTTCAACAATTAGTGAGCTAATTATGGAAAATAAGAGAAAAGACTAAAAAAAATTAAAATAATTTTATTGTTTTAATTTTGGAAAAGTTGAATTAATTTATTGTTTCATAAACAATATTTTAATATCAAACTGTAAAGGTGGGCTCAAAATTTTTCTTTTCCCATAAAATGGTGAATTGGGTAAAAGGTTAGAAGGCAAGTACATTAATTCCCATCGCACCATGCAAGCTTGAAAAAGCCTTGTGAATGCAAAGCTGTGATGGATGTGAAGGTATGCGATGGATATAATGTGAGATATGCATTTTATACAGTCTTAACTTTATGAAAAGGAGGTAGATTTTTGTTTTATCACAAGCAATTTTGAAGGTTAATAAAAAACATATAAGGGAGAGGGGCTAGTTGCCGCCCACGCCCTAATAACCACCATATTTTTAATTACTTGACCCCTTAATTAAATTTTTAAAAAGAACCAATACATGTAAAATATCAACCAAATAAATTAACACAAATGCACCAATACATGTTCACAACATTTGTACATGTTCACAAATGCATCAGTACATTTGTAAATTAACCAATGAAATTAAGACAAGTGTACAAATGTGATGGCGAGCAGTTCGGTGCAGATGTATGGGACAACATGTTGAAATGACCATTTTTCGACCCATGTGCACATAACGCATCCTACAGGGAAATGTATAAGTGCCCAAAAGCTGAAAGAATAGCTTTAAACTCTTCAGTCACATACAGAAAAAATCCAAAAAAAACCGTCAAAATTCGATATGTCTAATTATGTGCTTGACATGCACAAAATTAAAGTGTGCGGCTATTGGCCCCTCTCCCTTATTTGGAAAAGTCTCCATTGCCCAACACAGCCTCCGCAAAAGCTTCTTCAATGCAAATGCGATGAAGGAAATGGATGCACTGCCTCCTTCAAATTTGGTTCTTCAGTATTTAAAATCCGGAGGGCATTGTATGTGTTTTTTTAATAAAAAGGAATTAAATTACAAACTTCATCACATGTCGCAACCTCTCCAAAAACCATTCTTGCTAAAGCTGCAATGAGGAGTTCTCGTGGGATGCAATCCCGACATGTGGAGGAGGCTCAAGGGATTTTTTAATGTTTTATCTTGTAAATGAAAGTTACATTCCAATCTGAAACGTTGCTTGGGGCATTTCTCACACCCAGCATCAAATTTTGTGGTGTTTTGAGTGTTTTCTGACCCCAGTGTCTGCAAAAATGCCTTGAGGCACTTCGAATCACCCTTGCAGAAGTAAAAGTACCTTTGCAACCATAAAAATGCCATGTGGAGACCAAATGACCCTAGCAGTGTAAAAATTCTTCTACAATAATAAGATTGCCCTGCAACCTTTGTAAACACCTAGATATGGTTTTGAATGCCCTGGAATGGTTCTAAAATGTTCCAGACGTTTTAAAACACCCCTGCAGATATGAAAACACCCCTAGCAATGTTTAAAATGCCCCAGCATAGTGAAAATGCCCTGCACAAGGCACACTAGCAGCTAAGACATGTTAAATGAATGAGAAACGGAGTGCACGAATGAGACATCAGAGATATTGATGGGTGATCAAACTTGCACAAGAATGGAGTAGATAAAATTAAAAGATCTTGATCAAATAGTTGGAGGCAAATTGTTTGATGGAATGTCTAAGTTGCAAAGCGAATTCGTTACATGGCTATTAAACAATGATATTCTTCGGATGATATAATGAAAACTTTAGTAGTTGTGGAGATGATTTTTAATCCTCTCAAATACAAGTATACGCATAAAGTGTTAGAACAAAATATAACAAATGAAACTATAAATGAAGGCAAATGGTCACAGGACAAATGTTTGACAAAATGCCAAAATGATTGCAGAGAAGAATTTGGCAGTTTTGGAAGGTAAAATGCTTGATGTAAAAACATTATTTTACTGCCAGTGAAGTGGGAAAATTACATACATGTATTGTTGAAAACTAATTTTAGTTGGCTGACGATAAGCAAATGTTTATGCAATTTCTAGATGAAGACAAAATGAAAAGGCAATTAGAAGATGTTGTGGCATATTCTATTATGTCAAAATAAGTTACAAAATTAAGGGACCTAATTACAGGGAAAGTGCACAAAGATGAGGGACCAAAATGGGGTCTTAAGTTGCCACTTTTTTTCTGAAATCAGGAAACATTGATATTGGATGAGAAATTTAACATAGCTACACTCAAAATTTGAAGAGGGAACAAAAACAAGAGTCGTAGTGCTCTGAATCTAATTTCTAAACTACTAATTTTTTCGAAAAATGGTTGAAATTAAGGGGTTCAAAAAGGGGGAGCACACAAATTGGTCATGTTTTTCTCAAAAAACATAACATAGCATCTAGTGTGCTCCCCCTAAAATGTTAACTTTTTTTTAGTATTTCAATAATCGCTCTAGTGAGAAATTAGCTAACACCGTGTAGTTTATCCTTGATTTTTCTGAGAATTTTTTCATGAATAATTGATTTTTTAGTAATTTTTGAAGTGGACACATCTTGAAAAATAGAAATTTGAGTGTGTTCCCCCCTACACTTTTTGAAAACTAATCAAAAATTAATTTTTTTAATACATGTAGAATGGAGTCTAGTTTCTAAAAATGTAACTTATTTCAAATTTTGTTGAACAGTTAAAAAACGTCAAAAATACTAGACACTAGTTTTTGACAAAAAAATGGACACACTAACAAAAGAAATTCAAGATGAAACCCTTAACGTACTCAAAATGTGAAAAAAATTATATGGCTAGATAGCTAACAGAGAGATCAAGATTATGGTGGTATTTTTTTTGAGTTGTCATTGGAAAAAGTGCCATCCTGATAGGAAGCACACTCCAGATTATCTCAGAATTTTGCTAAAAACTAGAAAAAACACATCTAAGCATGCTCAGCATAACGTGAGCGCATTATAACGTGCTCACATTATGCTAAGAAAAATTGGCTTTACACATGCCAATTGCATTTGCTTGAAAGTTTCTAAAGCCTTCTCAACAAATCCATTTTTTGCATATCTTGCAATCATTGCATTCCATTACAGAACATCTCTTTGAGGTGTTACGTCAGTCAATTGACATGTCCTGTCTATGTTTCCACACTTTACATACATGTCTACAAGGGCAGCTGCACTTCCTACTATCTCTCTCATTCTCTACTTCCCTCCCCTCTCTACCTCCTACCCCCTCTCTGAGTCTCTGCTTCCCTCACCTCTCTACCTCGTACCCTCTCTCTGAATCTCTGCTTCCCTCCCCTGTCTACCTCCTACCTTCTATCTCACTCTCTTCTTCCCTCCCCTCTCTACCTTCTACCCTCTCTGTCACTCTCTACTTCCCTCCCCTCTCTACCTCCTACCCTCTTTCTAAGTCTCTACTTCCCTCGCCTCTCTACCTCTTACCTTCTCTCTCACTCTCTTCTCCCCCCCCTCTAACTCCTACCCTCTCTCTCACTCTCTTCTTCCTTCCCGTATCTACTTCCTGTTGGGACACGAAATTTTAAAATTTTCCTGTACTCCTATCCACCCCATGTCCAACCAGATCAGAAAATCATATGCCCGAAATCATAATAGAAGCTGATAAATTCCATGAACATAACATGATTTTTACCACAACTATTGGTCTCACCTCCCAAACAGTAGTATAAAAAGGGGCCTCAGTTCTTTGATTTTAGCAAGACCTTGGTTTTTTTTACACCAACCCATGTTCCATTTGTGTGAGCTAGATGTGTATCGGCATGAGAATAATGGTCGGAGTGAAAGTTTGAGAAACCTCAGATGAAAGAAGTAACACCGATGACCCCTCGTCAGAAGGAGAGTCCCCAGTCACACCAAATTAATCAAATGTGAGGGTTATCAGGATGAGAAAACGTTATCGGAGGATACTCCGGACACTCCCTCGACAGCACAGATTACACTAACCAGAGAATTCGATAAGACTCCTGCCAAACAACCCATGGAACAGGTGGAACTAATGACTCATCAGGAAGAAATGTACATCGGGGCAAGAGATTAAAGTGTCTTTGACCTTATGATGTCTTAGCGACCATAGGGTATTTTTGGCCTAAGTCACACCGATGTATATGGAGGATATGACTCATCGGCAAAAGGTAACAGATCAAAGTAGAGTTTACAAGTCCCGTCGAACCTATAGTCACAACGATGAAGTATTTCAGTGACATGTGATGATGATCACTCCGATGAAGGATAGGAAGAAAGGCATCAAGGAAACAACCAGGATCAGATAGTTTGAATGAAGTCATCCTGATATTATATGTTATTCTGATGAAGATAGTGACCACACTCATCGATAAGACTCTTACCTATATTTATATCAGAGATATTTGAAATATCAAGGCACGATGTTGATCTCACAATGATAATGTAAGTTAGGCCGACAACAGCTCCTGTGCTCATTTCTATATCGGCTAAACCTTGGAATGTTTTGCCGATACAGACATATAAATGTTTTCATAAAAAGTGATATCGAGGAGACAAAATGAAGGGTCACAACGATTGAGTCATCTGCAAATGTTCACACCATAAGAAGCTATTAGATCGCCCCAACATTACAAAAGTCCCACCGATGAAGGACATTATGACGATGTGACATCTCACAGCGATTATGAAAATCAATGCATTGGAAGTATTAATTACATGCCAAGAAGAAATCCCCTAAAGAGTCATTCAAAATTATTGCAATTGAGTTTAAAAGAATTCTCTAAGAGGAGCACATAAGACAGAACTTGGGGAAGAGAACAAAGCAGTTTGATCATTGTCTCAGACAACAGGTACATACATAAGAACCTTTGTGTGGTGGATTACAATTTGAATTTACTATTTTGAATTATAATGGAGACTCCAGTAAAGGGCAAGGGTAGAAAATAGCAAGGTGAAACTAGTAAGCCTAAGAAACAGAAAATTGACAAAAGCCCCGATGAAAAATAAAATAAAGAAAACTAAATCAAGATTTGATAGACCAATTGCCTAGGTCTACCCCTAAAGCCCGAAGGTCTGCACAACTCATGCTAGAGGTAAAGAAATTAGAAGACAAATGCAAATACCTAGGAAATGTATGGACACCAATCAAAGGCTATGAATTGTTCAAATTCCATTATGTTAGAAGATTTAGGAATGTCCCAATGTCTAATCCATGGCATTTGAATTTGGGTAAATTGGTCATCCCTGATGTGTTTGTGAATGTGAAACTCCTGAAACTTTTGGCTAAATATTACAATCCCAGCCTAAAAGCCATATGCAATCCACAAGGAGAGCCTGTTATACACTTGTCCAAAAATGACATTTGTGAAGTATTTGATTTGGATGATTTGTGTACACTTCCCATACTATATGAAGATTTGGACAAAGAATACTGGAGGATGGACACCATGTACAATGGATGGAGATTGCTTCTCCACAGGCCTAGGGTAGGGAAAAATAGTGCCTTTTAATGATAATGATGGACCTCCATTCCATGTGTCCTTATTTGAACCGTATATGGAATACACATATTATTCCATTCGCCAAGTCCTAGGGTCAGAGGTTCCTGATTTTATGACAATTCCATTAATAGTGATAGCCATAGATATCCAGTGTCATAATGTTAGGCAGTTTGACTATGCTGCTTATGTTTTTAGAAAAAATGATTCCAGTTTAATTGCAATTAAGAACAATGCCCCAACAGTCTCTTTTGAGCATTATTCGCTCCTCATGCATATGGTATTATACTATGGCTAGGAAATTGGAATATGGCCAAGTGAACTTAGAATTTCTCAAATAGATAAAAGGGGACAAAAGTCGCCTGTGCAAATGTGGACAAGAATATGGGACAATAGGTTTGCCCACTCGAGTTACATTCATTTTGAAGAGTATTTCGTAAAGGTGCTGTATAGATACTTTAACCATCCTTGTGAATATTCACTATCAGATGAAATAAAAATGTTTCTCAGACCAAAAGATTTTGGTGGTCCCCCAATTGTCACCGACAACTTGGGTGATTGGTATTGCTTTGAGGATTCAATCATGGTCAAGATTTATGGTTTTGAAGATACCCCATTCATATTGCCCAAGACAGTTCCTGATAGGATTGCCTACTTAGAGATAGTAAGGCAAATGAATTGTTCTAATGTGATGAACTTGAGCGCCCATGACAAACAATCCTTCATGTCCAGTACTCTGTGCTTCAAAGATTTTACTGTGGTGTCTAAAGAGGGTTATGGTCTCATCAGGGACAAATTAATGCATTACAACATGAGGAGTGCAAAGACGAGAAAGGGATTTGATCCCGAGGGTTTCATTGATTTTGCTAGGAGAAAATAGAATCTCAGTGGATATACACATATTTTGTATCCACATGATGATATTATTAGGAACATGGAAGAAGCTGAGGTTGAATTGATAATTGAAAAGTATAATAGAGAACTAGATGAGAAGAGGAAACAACTTGCAGAAATAGAGTTGTTGTCTTCTGGTGATGAAGAATCTATAGGAGAAGAGGAGGTACATGAATAGACTACTAGAATATCTAAAAGAAAAATAGAATGTTATCAATCTCCTAATAGAGAACAGGATGAAGAGGGGCTTGGTGATGAGGATCCTTGACAGTTAGCATATGATTCTTTTAATGCAGATGATCAATTCATTCATTCTCAAGAATTTAAATCATTTTTGTATAAATGCAAGGGAAAAGAACTCAGGGAATTAGTTGAAGATGTCACAGCTGATAATGAAAAACAATTGATGAATATGTTAAAAACAACAATAGACAATGAATTGAGGAACATGACTCCTAACAGAGGTAGATAGTTCCTTAGAGAAGTAGGTGTCATGATATTTCTTGGACTTGACATAAATTCTGCTTTGGTGTTTGATAGTTTCTTGCACAATACTGATGACAAGTACAAGCTCACTCCTGAGGGTGTAACAGAGGTATACATGGGTACCAAGTATAACAATGATAAAAACTCACTCGTGATATGGGCCTTATACTCTCCGCATAAGAAGACAACGATTACAGCTACTGAAAAAACTTTTGGGCATGTTATGACTTTGAAAGCAGGGGAAAATGATCCTTTGATTACTGTAGACATTGGCATAAATGTTGCAAAATTAAATAAAGCACAAGCTCAAATGCTGATCAAGGAATGAGATGCATATAAATTGAGTTGTGAAAGATTGACAAAAGAAAATGATTTCCTAAAAGATACTGTCAGAATGCCTTCAGAGGATCAGTTAAAAGGTTAACCCAAGGAGGGAGTTCACAAAGTGCCTAGTCACCATCTGTTGATCAAATAGCTCAGGTTCAAATTGACACACTTGCAACAGTACTACAGAATAGGCATATCAATATGATGCATTGGATGAATAAATTTTGGGATGTCTATTGTGAGAACCATAAGGTAATCCAAGAACATGAAAGGTTAAACAACAAGCTTCAAGAAAAACTCCATGAGATACAGATTAGGGATGCTCCTGACACTACAGGTACCTCCAGTGCAAAAGACTTGATCGAGCAACATCAAAAATTTCACGACTAGCTAAAAAATGATGCCAGGGAATGCATTGAGGCTTCAAAGGCAGGTATACCCATGTTGTTTAGAAATGACAAGGAGCTGAAGAGCAAAGATGAATGGAGTAAAGAATGCCAGGTGATATTACATAAAGCTTTAGAGGCTCTCAAGGATAAAGACTCGGCATCTGGGGAGGCTTGCAAGCATCTAGAAAAGATGGTGACAATGGATGTGATTACCAGAAATGCTATTGAATTTTCTGATACACATCAAAGCCAAGAGTACCTGGATCATGTTTCTCAGATATACCTATGGCTTAGCAGGGTTTAGGGTTGTTATCTTTGTTGTTGTTATGTTAATCCTTTTTAATTTTCAAAAAGACATTTTGAAGAGTTATGTCTCTTCATAAATATTTATATATAAGTTAGACATATGGTGATCAATGATCATCAGTAGTAGGAGATAATAGAAGAAGTTTATAATATTTTAAAAGGACCATGTTGCATGTATTAAATTAAAGAAGTTAATAGAAGATCTCTAATTCTATGGTTTTATATTGGCATCAATTGTTTGTTGAAATTATTCAATTATTTGGTTGTCTCCAATTCAATATTTCCTTATTATTCAAATTGTTATATCGAGTATATATTTAATTTGTCAATGCACATTTGTTGTATTTGTGTGATTTGATTAATTGGTTTCCTTAAAGGGAATTAAAATCCTTTTTCTTAGTCATAGTAATTTGGAAGTGTTGATTTGGATCACTAAGAAGAACCATATAATTAGGATTGTCATTCTGTCTCCATGTTGATATTATTTGTTGTTCTTGTATAATTCATTCAATTGGTTCCTTCAAGAAAGGATTAAAATCCTTCTAGTGAATAACAAGAAACTTGATTGTGTTAGTTTGATATTAAGAAGAGTCTGTCAATCATTTCCCTACATGTTTATACCAGTTATAAACTAAAGTATTGTGCCAAATAGTTAGAGTTATTACCCAATATAGACCACTAGTCTTAGGTTTTCATTTGACTCTATTTACCCAAAAAGTCACTGGTCTTACACATTTCAATAGTTAAATTCATTTATTAGTTCTTACCTTGATATTGCTTATACAATTTATACCAATCATCTTTCAGATATTAGAAATAGAACTAGTTAGCAAGATTTCATCTATTCCACATGATTTGCCACTGTGGGTAGATCCATTAACTTAGTCACAAAACTTACACTCATTTAATCTACCTTAACTTTCAAGGTCTACCCACCTAAGTATAGCAGTGCCGAAAGTGCAGGGAGTCATTAACCCTATAGGTTAACTCTGTCACGTTAGTTCAAAAATGTTCCCAATCTGATCATAGAGTCTAGCATCCTCTTAGGATTTGCAACCTACATTTTTGAGACCTAAGAAATTGGCGACTCTGCTGGGGATCCAAATACAAAGGATCTTAGTAAGATACAATTCTTTTATAGAGTCAGAAATTTCAAGAATACAAATTGGTAACTCTGCTGGGAAGAATAATCCAGAAAGATAAATTGTAACCTTTTGTGATAAGTAAAAAATCAGGTTAATAAGATCAAGCATAGCCATGAAAACTGAACCCTACCATCATCAAAGAATCTAATCTAAATAAAATCAAAAGTAATGCAATTCAAGCACAACATCGCCTAGATCGTGTGATTCATTGTTTATGATGTGGATTGCTTCTTCAACAATGAACAATTATGAAGATAAAAGATGCCATAATAGATGATAATAATGAAAGCTCAATGGATGCTATGGATGCTTAAATACTCAATATGCTCAGGATGATAATGTAGACGCTATGCGAATGCTGGATAGATCATAGTATAAAATGAGAGGGTGTTTATATAGAACTCAACCAAAATCAATCAATGGTGGAGATTCAGTGGCTATGTGAATGGCTAAGATTAAAAGATAGGCATAGATGAATGTGAAGATGACAAGTGGAGAGAAGATAGGGCTCATGTGTGCTTGTGTACATAAAAAAGTACTACATATGAAAGATATGAAATAAAAGGATGTGGTACCACTTATCTTTTTTAAATGAAAGGGGCACACATATTGGCTCATAAGATAAATGACAAGATAAATTAATTAAATAAATACAATTTATTTAATTAATTGGAAAGTTGGCTTATGAAGAAATTTTTAATTAAATAAATAAAATTTATTTAATTAAAAATAGACAGAATGAAGCTAATTAAATAATTAAAGATTGTTTAATTATAGCTTAGAGGAAATAGCTAAATGAATTAATTAAATAAATTAGAATTTATTTAATTAATAGAAGAAATGGATGTGTTAGGGATATTGAACAAGTGTGTTAGACAAATGCAGATGTGTGATAATGTGATATTTGAATATTAATGATAATGAGTCAATTTTGGGTGTCTACATTTTGCCCCTCTTTAATACAATGGTCGATAGAGCATTGTGTCAAAGAAGATACGATATTTCACTTGATAAACAAGGTTATCCCCTAGTGTAACTGGCAGGTGATGCCCCCTCGAGAGGTAAGCCAGGCTAACTAGGAAGGGATGGGTTGGTTCACGATAGAAGAGAAGCTAGGATGCAAGGTTGACATGAAGAAAATGGGGGTTGGGTGGGAATAAAATGGGATGACATAGAAGAAAAAAGGCTTTGGCATAGAAGAATTAGGGTTTGGATAGGGCTATAAGTAGGTTCTGCAAAGGCAAATAGGCTCATTTGTGCTCATTTGTACTCAGAAAGCTATAGAGATCTAGAGCTCCTTAGAGTTGGTGTGCGACGAGAGTTGGAGAGCTATCAGGATGGTGATTCCATGCAGAGATCATCGTGCCGAGTGAGTGAGGACACATGGATGACCAGAGGGATCCGATGTACCGGTATGTATCCAAACTTTTGCTAAAAGCGTGATTTTGATAGGCTAAAAGCGTCATAAATGCACACACTTCACCATAAGCGACTAGGTCTTAAGATAGGCAGGTCAAGTCGCTTGCGTAGGAAGATAGGTCGCTTATGGTAGTTTAGATCACTTTTAGGCGTGGCTTGGTCGCTTTTAGAAAAACTAGGTTGCTTTTAGTTGGCTAAGCAATAGGATAAGAAAAATGCGCATATAAAGAGGAACAAGTCGCTTTTGGTCAAACAGTAGGCGCATATAGAAAGTCAGCTCACTTAGAAAGAAAAAGTGCTCACTTAGGGTATATAGCTCACATATGGGCAAAAGTGAAGTGCATGTAGAGTTCAGCTCGCATGTAGTCAAACAATGATTGCATATGCAGAATTAGTCGCATATGAGAAAGATAGAAGTGCATATGGAAAACTGAATCGCTTATGGTAGATAGAAGCTAGGGGAACAAGAAACAATCAAATTTGGATAGCATTTAAGTAGTGCAAGGGACTGACATGATGTAGGATATACTACGGCCTTTGTTATCATGGGAGCCACATCCTAGGGATTTGTGATTGGTGCTATTACTGGATGTAGAGGAGCGACTAGTGTTAGAGATCCTCAGATTAGAGCATATGTCGAGATTAGAGCCAGTGCAGGCACATCGAGGACTGATGACGGCGATGGTGGAGTGATGGATGAGCGAGCATAGTTCATTCTTATTGCCGACAGGAGAGGTTAGGATCACGCTGGAGGATGTGTTTTGAATTCTATAGATTCTGATGGATGGGGACCAAGTAGATTATGATCCTAATTTAGGTCTAGTTGCATTTAGGAGATTATTTGGGACACCAGACATTGGAGTAGAGGGCTCAGAGATCTGAGGATGGAGGAGCTATGTGACAGACTACAGTGAGTGGTAGTGGCTATCATCAAATGGCTAGTGGGAGATAGATGAGAGAGAGGCTTTCTAGTAGGATGGGGGACAGTGATGGAGGGGATGTTCTCCTATGGTACGAGATATGCATGGGTGGAGTGTGTGCTGGGACAGCTCTATCATTACTTGCATGATTGTGCGTATATGTTCGGAGTGAGTATGTCTACAGGGGTGACAATTTTGTATTGTGGGCATATGAGCATATTCCAATGACGAGACCAGAGGGATGGGTGGCTAGAGCTAGAGGAGAGCCTTATGAGAGGATGTATAGAGGAGCTTTGACATACTGACAGCATCAAGGAGTGGTGTACTGGTGGAGGAGATTGGATGAGATGGATAGCTTTGTATGGAGGCCATGGCTGGGATGCAAGAGATGGGAGGAGGAGGATGCTAAGCTTATCTATGCTAGGTAGGCAAGATATATTTTTGGACGTGGCATATATATTATAGATTGCCATTTGCCAGAGAGGGTTTTGAGACAGTTTGGGTTGCCACAGGCAGTACCAGTTGGTGATGCCATTTTTGGGAGGATGAGACAAGAGGTTTTTGATTGGGGGCCAGAGGTTGTGGTTGAGATAGCTTTGGTGGAGAGAGATGGGCTATACTCAATTGTATGGCAGTGGGGACAGGGTCCTGTAGATCTAGGGACTCTACCAGACTATGATGCATACTGGGTGACAGCTAGACTGACATGGTTGACGTGGGTTGGAGAGATTGGGGAGATAGGGATGGAGAGACTGGTTAGGAGGAGGTGACAACGGGCTCCACTAGTGCAGGTTGTTGTACCAACAGTGCCAGGGATATAGATGCCAGGACAGCCTCAGATACTTGCACAAACTCAGGGGCATATATTGGTGGGTGATGATGTTGGGATTCAGCAGTTGCGGAGATAGATTAGAGAGGAGAGGAGATGGAGTTAGTGAGCTCAGATGAGATTGAGGAGGGTGGAGATAGATAGACATCAAGCGGTGATTGGCTTGCAGCATGTGAGAGCTCAGGCTTAGACATACCAGACTTAGTTACAGTTGAGAGCATAGGCTAGGGATGGACAAGATGATGGTGCATTGGCTAGAGTGACAGGAGAGAGGGATGTAGTGAGACAGAGTGAGTAGATGATGAGGTTAGAGCATGATACAGCGGTGCAGCAGGTGCAGGCGATGAGAGCCGAGAGAGATGGTTTGCGTGTAGAGAGAGATAGGGCTGTGCAGCAGCTACAGGGGATGACTAGTGAGCGAGGCAGAGCAGTGACTGCATTGGGTATAGATGGGGCTACAATGTACTTGGCCACACAGTTAACACAGGTACAGACAAAGCTGCGAAGAGTATAGGGTGAGGCAAAGTACTATAAAGGCTTATATTATGGGGCTGTGCCAGCAGAGCAGAGGCAGCCTAGCTTCAAGAGCAGGTCAGGGGCTTCAGGTTCACAGAGGTCAGGTGGATCTTGATTAATAGCCTTAGTGATGGGGCCACTGAGAGATAGAGGGCTAGGTGTAGGACCCAGTGGTGGTGGTCAAGGCGAGGGAGCTGCCAGTAGTCACTAGGGCTACCTTGTTTTATGTTGTATCATGATGAGGCCTAAAACTAATTGTACATACATTCTTTATGGCTCAGCTTGTATATGTAGACACTTGTATATTGACACATGTATATATATATATATATGATGGAGTATTGTTGATCTATATGATGTTGTAATGGATGCACTGCTGGTATTATGATGGTTATGCATGTTGTATTTGTATTTGGCATGGATTATGTATGGATGTTTATGCAAATGATATGAATGAAAATGGTATGATAATGCAAATATGGAAATGGTAGTGATATGATATGGACTTATGCATATAGATAGATGGTAATAAGATGATATATGATGGACTTATCTATGTCTAACACACTTGTTTTATAGGATATGAGATGTGGAAGAAGGACGATGGAAATGATTGATCTTGGTTGAAGGCTAGATAGGCGAATAATAGGATGAATAGATGATGTGATGGAAAACTTTCTAAGTAATTGCTCAAAATGAAAAGAAATACAATCCTTATGTTTGTTATAGCATGTGGATGTTATGCACCAGGGTATAGAAGACCAAGGTGTCGAGATATCCAATGCGCAACTGGCATGCTACAATCTTGTCTGAACACATGAGGTCAAGATGTTGAGTCAACATGCACAAGATATGAATAACAGCTAGTGTTGTGAGATGGACTTTGACGCTACAAGCAATGGTTTGAGCTTATCTCCACTACACATAGTGATAGCTTGCTGGTTATATGTATGGAGCTAGTCTTAACATAGAATAGTTTCAAGTGCATAAGAGACTGTTTAGCTTCTCAGATGCTAGAGATATTGATATGTAAGATGCTAATCCCAACACGTACAAGATACCAATACGCTTAGGAAGAGAATAAGATCATCCCGTAAACACGGCATACAAAAGCAATATGACCATGCCCCATTCCTTACTTCATCACAACATACCAAGATATAGATAGATCAAGGCAGTCTTGATTAGGCATAGAAAAGGGAAAAAAGATAAATCAAAAGATAAAACAAAAGATACTGTCATCACGTTCTCTTGCCAAATTTAGGTGCTCTTAGATGGGTTTAAGCTGGCGGCTTGTTAAGAGGAAAGCTGCATCCTGTTGAAGGCTAAAGATGTTGATAAACTGCTATAGCAAATGTTGGCTTAAGGCATGTAGACAAATAGTTTCTGGCTTATTCTTGATTGATTAAAGTGCTTGAGCTTTTAGTATACATGTAGTTAGCTTCTTGCTTGAGCTGATCAAAGAGAAGAAGACAGAAGAGGAGAGAAGATGAAGAAGATGGGGTGGATCATATGTGCTTAAGTACTGGAAACTTCCTTCATATTTCAGACTGCCTACATACCCTGTATCCACGGGATCAAAACACATTTACGATGAAGATGAGACATGATGAATATGTAGTTCTGGATTTATTGATGATGTAAGTGATAAAAGATAGAAGAATATGTGATGGAAGATTTAAGGATGATTAGAAGAAAGATGAAAGATGGATGATAAAAAGAAGGGGCTATCGTCTTAGCCTAAATTAGAGTGCTTCCTTCACATCTCAGATTGCCTACATACCCTGTATCCACGGGATCAAGGCTGTAAGGATAGAGCCGAGATGTAGTTCTTGCTTATTATGTTGGTGAGGTGATGTTCAAAGATTGATGTGATTGCTTGAATGTTTGTGTTGGCGATGGCTTGCAATTTTTGGATGTCAAATGAGCACGAATTGATTGCAAAAATATGAAGCCTAATTGCAAAATGTTTTGCCACATTTGTGGTTGGATGAATGCTATGGTTGAAGTTGAAAGTTTGCTGTGTTGTGAGCTAAAGTGTTTAATTTGTTATGAGCTAGAGGTAGCGGTACCCACTTCCAAATAAGACTCAACAAAATGCCCCCAGTGTGGGATGAGGTTTATTATGAAGGAGTGATAATGGAGAAGGTGTGCGGTCAAGATGCTAAGGTGCCAAAAGATATAGTATCACAACAATGTCTCAAGTATGATAGCTAGCATTGACAGAGGCAAAGATGGAAAAGGCTATTTATTGTGATGAAATGGGGGTTATGATATGGATTATGTAGGATAAGATGGTGAAATATGGTAAGAAGAGTGATGATCAAACAAACCAAGCAGACGATGGAAGCTAGTCACTACACATAGCGCATGTTTGGTAGGTTTTCACTATGGTACTTATCCAAGGCACCTGTTTACTAGGTTTTCACCAGAGGATGGATTATTTATCTTAGACTATTATTTTTTTTTATCCAAAGCGCCACAAAGTGGTTTTCACTATTGGATGGACTTTTTTTAGTTTTTTAGGTTTTTTTTTGGGATAGCTGAGATTTATGGATAAAACTTCTTGAGATGAACATTGTTAATTGGTTCATCTAAGGGAATGCCTTCATGTGTTGAGAGAGTGTATGCTGCTGATCCATAAACTACTATGATCATGAAAGGACCAAGCCAATTTGGTTCAAACTTGCCCTATTTCTCACGGTGTTGCTGATTCTTTTGATTTTCTTTAAGGATAAGATCTCCAACTTGAAATCAGCGTTCTCTAATTTTTTCATTGTAACTACGGCGTAGACGGTTTGATAGACTTGGAGATGGTTGAGTGCTATAAGACACTATTCATCTAGAAGCTCAAGATCATGGAGTCTGGATACTCGATATTCTTCTTTTGAGATGGTATGTTGTAAGGATACTCACAGTGAGGGGATCTCAAACTCAATAGGTAAAATAGCTTCAGTGCCATACACAAGAGCATAAGGTGTGGCTCCAGTGGGAGTTCTAATACTTGTTCTATATGCCTATAATGTAGGATGGAGTTGTAGATGCCAATCCTGACCAGCTTCATTGACCATCTTTTTGAGAATTTTGATGATTCTTTTATTAGAAGCTTCAGCTTGGCCATTGCTCTGAGGATAGTAAGGAGTAGAGAATCTATGTTGGATATGAAACTTGTTGCAAAGATCTCTAACTTCTTGATCCTTGAAGGGACGACCATTATTGGTGACAATAGCTTGAGGAACTCCATAACGGCAAATGATATAGTGTAGAATAAACTTGGATATTTGCTTGCCTGTGATATAAGTAATTGGTATGGCTTCCACCCACTTTGTGAAATATTCAGTGGCAATGATAATGAATTTGTGACCATTTGATGAAGTAGGATGGATTTTACCTATGAGATCAAGTCCCCACTGCGAAAAAGGCCATGGAGTAGTGATAGGATGAAGCTCATGTGCTAGTGCATGTATTAAATCTCCATGTTTTTGACATTGTAGACATCTCTTTGCAAATTGTTGTGCATCTTTTTCCATGGTTGGCCAATAGTATCCTGCTCGTAAAAGTTTCTTAACAAGGCTAGGGCCATTGGAATGCGAGCCACAGACACCTTCATGTACATCACGTAAGACCACTTTTGCTTCCTCAGAATCAAGACACCTAAGAAGGATACCTTCAAGACTCCGGCAATAAAGGGTGTCTCCTAGGATAGTATAGTGAGAGGCTTGGTGGATAAAGGTTTTGCGTTGGTTGTTAGATAGTTAAAGTGGAAAGGTTTGATTATGGAGATACTTGTATAAATCTTCGTACCACGGTGAATTGGGACCAACAATGTCACATATAAGCTCAGACTATGGAACTTCAAATCTTGGAATCAAAATCTGTTCGACCAAAAACTCACATTTATGTGTATTAAATGGCATGTCTAGGAGAGACCCAATCATAGCCATAGCATTTGCTGCTTTGTTCTACAGTCTTGGGATTTGTTCAAAAGTGATATTATCAAAGTACCTTTTAAAATCATCAACCATTAGCTTGTATGGAAGAAGCTTCTCATCTTTTGTTTGATATTCATCTAAGACCTATTTGATAACCAGCTGAGAATCACCAAAGACTTGTAACTATTTTATAGCCCATTGTACTGCCTTACACAATCCTGTGATTAAAGCTTCATACTCTGCTATGTTATTGGTACATGGAAATGCAATTCTGTATGATTTGGGTATATAATATCCTTGAGGGGTAACAAACAAGATGCCTGCTCCTGATCCATGTTGTGTATAAGATCCATCAAAATATAGCAGCCACCGTGTTGGAGAAGTTAAATTGAACAATCCTTCATCAGGGAATTCTGGATATATTGGATAGATATCTATGATGGGTGGTGCAACCAATTGATCAGCGATGACTTGTCCTTTGATGGCTTTTTGGTCCACATATTTTATGTCAAATTCACTTAAGATCATGACCCATTTTGCTAATCTTCCTGTGAGAGTTGCTTTAGAAAGAAGATATTTGAGTGGATCAACATTTGATATGAGCTTGGTTGTTTGGTTCAGCATATAGTGTTGCAACTTTTGGGAAGCAAAAACTAATGCTAAACATGCTTTTTCCATAGATGAATAATTGAGTTCATATCCCACAAGAGTTTTGTTGATGTAATAGATGGCTTGTTCTTTTCCTAAATCATCATGTTGAGCTAGAAGGGCACCCAATGCTGTTGTTGTTGATGATATGTAGAGCAATAATGGGTGGCTAAGCACAGGAGGTGTTGCCAGATATTCCTTTATTTTATCAAAAGCTTGTTGACACTTTTCATCCCACTTAAAAGGTTCACCTTTATGAAGAAGATGCTGAAAAGGATGACATTTATCTGCTAGTTATGTGATAAATCTGTGGATAGATTGTAACTTGCCTTGTAAACTGCGAAGCTGCTTGAGATTTGTTGGCAAGGGCATTTCCATGATATCTTTTACCTTAGTTGGGTCCACTTCTATCCCTCGTCGAGACACAATGTATCCCAACAGTTTTCCAGATGTTACACCAAATACACATTTCTTTGGGTTTAGTCTGACTTGATACTTTTCTAATCGATCAAAGATTTGTGCTAATACCTGGAGATGTCCTCTTGTCTTAGATTTTCCCAGGATGTCATCAACATAGTCTTCCATGATAGTATGAAAAAGGTCATGAAAGATAATTGTCATGGCTCGTTGATAAGTAGCTCTAGCATTCTTGAGACCAAAAGGCATTACCACCCAACAATATGTGCCCCATGGACAAATAAAAGATGTTTTATCTTGATCTTTGTCTGCTATTCTGATTTGATTATACCCTAAAAATCCATCCATCAAAGATAGCATTTCATGTTTGGCCATAAGATCTACAATGTTGTCTATGCTTGGTAGTGGAAAGTCATCCTTAGGACATGCTTTATTAAGATCTCTAAAGTCTGTGCAACAATGAACTTGTCCATCAGGTTTTGCTACAGGTACCAAATTTGAAACCCATTCTAGATAATCAATAGGCTTTATGAACTTTGCTTCTAACAGTTTTTGAATCTCTATCTTGACCAATAAAGCTACCTATGGATGCATTTTGTGCAATTTTTGTTTGACAGCTTTTGCATTAGGAGATACTGCTAGATGATGTACCACAAGTGATGGATCTAGACCCGACATGTCAGCATAAGTCCATACAAAATTTATATCTCTTCTCAAAAAAAATGATGTGAAGTTTCTTCTTTCTTGCTCTGATAGTGATGCTGCCAAAAAAGTGATCTTTGGATTCTGCTCTATACCCAAGTTCATGTCTTGTGATTGTTTAACTAGTACTGTTGATTTCTCATGATAATTAGTGGCAATAGGAAGATCAAATCCCCCATCCTCAAGCGCCTTAGAGAGGTTTTCACCTTTGGGTACATCCTTTATTTTTACTTTTTCAAGGTCAAGAGGCACCTTTCAGTTTTCACCTAGTGATCTATTTTGTTTGATTTTGTTTATTTCACTTTTGTGACTGAAGGATTTGATACTTCTACCAAAATATACTAGTTTAGGTAAGTCCATCATGAAACCTGCTTTGTGATCACCCAATGGAATGCCTTGTCGCAATCCCATGAATTCTGCAATAGCTTCATCATTTTCAAATGTATCTAATATCGGTGCCCCCTGTTGGTCCCAATCGACGAGGTTAGGATATACGAGTGAAAGGTTAATGGAGGGATTGTTATATCTAGAGGAGGCTACAGAGATCATGAAGACGGAATGTTCTTGGAAAAGGTTGGTAATATGAAAGGGGGAGTCATCGATAGTATCCGACTTAGAAGTCTCTCCTACCGAGGAAGGTCCAGCATTAGTATCAGAAATATACTTAATGTCTTTGAGTCGCGGTACCTCTAGTTGATAACCAAGGCCTTGCTTATTAAACTTCTTAGACACAATAATGGGTTCAATAAGTCCTTGTTCCTATGATCCCAATCCACCATGTCCTTTGTAGCCCATGTTCTTTATGATGCGAAACCCATTGTTTTATCTCTCTACTTCCAGTTGAACTTGGTCATTTTCATCAAAGAATATCCAAGAGTCTATATCATCAATATCTTCATCATCCAGGAATCCACCTTTAAGGAATACGGTAGGTGGAGCTTTGATGACAACAGGGGCTGAAGTTGGTTTTGAAGGTTTACCATAGGATTTAGGAGATAATGGAAGGGTGCCTACACAACAAGAGTCTTGCAGTGTGTATTCACCAGGGCCATGTTCGGTGTACTTGATACAGAGATTGGAAGGGGTTTTACTAAATGATGGCTTGAGTAGGTCAGATGGATCTACATAGGATGAAGACGGATATGCCTCGGTGTTGATAGGAATGCGGTTTGGATTTTGATATTTAGCTTGGAAGGCATGACAAAATTCAAATAGATTGGGATCATCTTGGATAGTAACTTCAACACCGTTGTGTGGGAATTTAAGGCATTGATGGTATGTGGAAGGAAGTACCTTGAGGGCATGTATCCATGGATGACCAAGGATGATGTTATAAGGAAGGTCAATATTGAGGACCTGACAATGGGTTTCTGTGGTGATCGACCCAACTTGGATAGGCAAGAAAATAGTTCCTTCAGTATCTCTCTCAGCATCATCATATGCTCTGATAGTAATAACCTTGGAGGTGTCAACATCTTTCTCAGAATATCCCAATTGTTTTATTAATTTCAAAGAACATATATTAAGACCAGCTCCACCATCCACCAAGATGCATTTGATACGGCATTATTTAACAAACACTTCAATGTGGAGGGCTTCGTTGTGTAAAGGATGGATGGAGGGCTGCAGATCTTTGTTAGAAGATGTTAAATGACAAGGGGCTGCAATGCTAGCGACCATAGATTGGAATTGTGAGATATCAATATTGTTGGGCACTAAAGATTCTTCTAGAGATTTGTCAAGGATAGCTTTGTGAGCAGGGGATATGCGAAGCAACTCAAGAATAGATATGTGTGCAGGTGTTTTGCCAAGGTGATCCAAGATATTATAATTAGGGAATGGTCGAGGAGGATGAATAGGTGCTCCTTGAATAGTGACTCGACCTCTATGAGTGGTTACAGCGCAATCAGGTGCTTTACCTTGGATAGTAATGGTAGAAATGCGAGCATGGTCAATACAAACAATGGTAGATGATTCATAGGTATATTGAATGGCATTCCCAGCATGAGGGTTACTTGCTTTGTCATGAGATGGAAGTGGATTCTTGAAAGTCTCTAGATCATAGTTCGATGTTGATTGTTGTGCAGGTTGAGTTGTTGAAGGTGTAACTTTGATTAAACCTTGATCAATTGAATCTTGGATGACATGTTTTAAGCACATACAATCATTTGTTTTGTGTCCTTTAACTTTATGGAAATTGCAATACTCATTTTCTTTGTACCAAGGAGCTTTGAAGAGCGGTTCACCATTAGGTGGTGCATCCGGTAAGATAATATCGCCCACTTGGAGAAGCTTTCGAAAGATAACTTCCATAGGTTCCGCTAATGGTGTAAATTGTCGATGCGGATTGGAAGTTTGACATTGATGCATTCGTTGAAAAGGTTGTGTTGTGGTAGAAGCAGCTTGGATGTTGATAGGAGCTTTCATAGCTTGGATGTTCTTTGCATCTACAACACCATCGTTGACAATATTCTTATTCTTGTTCCAAAAGCGAGACATATCATTGGAGTTTTGAGGATAGTCTTTGTTATCGCAAAAGATCTTGATAGTTCCTTTAGCAATTAAAGCTCGTTCAATGATGGTTCCTTTGGAAACAAGTTCATCAAAGGTGCTAGCACTTTGCAATTGTAATTGGAATGATAGCTCAGGATGAAAATTTTGGACAAAGATATCGAGCTGTTGTTTCTCAGGGATTTCCCATGATAGTTTGCTAGCCATATTATGCCATCATTGAGTAAATGAAGAAAAGGCTTCACCATTGTGTTGTTTATTGTTGACAAGGTCGTTCATGTTTATCTCATGGTCAATGTTGAAAGTGAAGTGAGATCAAAACTTATTGGCTAACTTCAAAAAAGACTTAATTCCCAGAGGTAGATGAGAGAACCATTTAAGAGCTTGTCCTGCTAAGCTTCGAGGAAATAGTCTCAAAAGATATGTATCATCATAAGCAACATCAAGACATGCCACAAAGAATGCTCTAAGGTGGTCTTCTAGATTTCCTTTTCCTTTGTACTTTTCAAATTGTGGAATTTCAAAGTGTGGTAGAAAAGGTATCATATGAAGAGACTTGTCAAATGGATAAGCACATATGTTGTCTAGAGAAAATGTCTTCTTACCTTGTCCTATCGCTTGGTTAATCATTTGTTAGACATCCACTGAAGATAATTGTTGTTGTTGCAAAGGGACTGAAACATGGTATGGTGTATATTAAGGTTGCTGTTGTGGGATATATGGAGCCATGACCATTTGTTGAGGTTGTGTACTCACAATATATGTCAAAGGATTGGGATGTGATACATATATAGTGGAGGATTACTGTCCTTGAGGCACAAGCAGTGGTTGAGTATATTGGAATGAATGGGCACCAAGATTTTGCATAACATGCGAAGTGAAAGATGGATTGACATTAGTTAATGGTTGGGAAGTTGGAGTTGGATTTGTGACATGGTAAGAGATGGAAGGATTGGTAGATGCAAAAGAAGGATAGACACTTGGGTTTGTATTTTGGACAACATGGGGATTGGTATTTGTCATGTGTTGGGTGACAATAGGCAAGCCTTGGGTAGCATAAGATGGATTGATGGTGTGTGAAGGATTGGAAGAGTATGACGAAATGGATGTAAATTTCTCAACATAAGTGACCGTAGAGCTAGGATTAGCTTGAGAAACAATAGGAGGGTCACTCATATCAATAAGACTAACATTGAGATTATATGGTGTAGTGGAAGGATTAGTAGAGATGGTGGAAAGCATATTAGCAGTTGGTATATGGGATATGGTATGTGAAGGTCGTGAAGCTTGGACTATTGGTGTTGTTGGTGTAGTTTGGGAGGCTTGCACACTATGGGATATGGGAATAGCTTGTGATGTTTGGAGCGTTTGTGCTTGGGCCACATGGACAGCTTGTGTTACTTGAGGCATGGAAACGATCATGGTAGGAGGAGGAGTATGGTGAGGAACATGGAAAAGTGGAAGGTTTAGATTCTGTGACATGAGAGGGAACACATTAGTTGGTATGATCAAAGGTTCTAAAGTGTGCTCTGAGCATGGTAGATCAAATGGAGTAACAATAGGCAATGAAAGAGATGTGGTAGAAGATGGAGCTTGTGATATGGTGGGGGATGGTGTAACTATAGTGGATGGTCCCTTTGCAACAACAGCGGGAGTGTTTGGATCGTGCTCTCTAATAGTGGATGTGTCGAAATCTTTTGGTAATTTAGCGCCCATGAGAGCAAGTTGCAAGTAGTGATTAGGTTCAAATAAAACAAGTCTCTCAACTTGATCCCATACATGGGTGTCCTGAAATTCTGATAACTCTTCTTGGGATTGTTCTTCAAAAGTCTCCAAAGCTATTGGAGGTTGCACTTGTTGTGAGGATGATTCTCCAAGGGTATACCCATGAGGTGTAAACATATGAGGAGGCATACCAGTCGTGAATTGAGTTATGTCCTTAAGAGGTGTCGATCTAAGTTGTTGCATCTCAGCTTGCAATTTGGCTTCCATTTTAGCTCTATATTTAGCTTCCATTTCATCTCTATATTGACTCCTAGTTTGAGGCATGATGTTGATGTTGAAAATTGAAGGTTTAGCTTGTCAAGGTTTTGAGATGCAAAAGATGATGGTTTGCTGATTGGTTGGTTGGTTGGTTGGTTTGCTTGGTTGCTGATTTGTTGTTGGCTGGTTTTCCCTAGAGAATAGCTCACACACTCAAGGGAAAAGTTGTTTGCTAAAGATTGCTATGTTGCTGATGTTTGCTGAAGCTAAAGTTGATGTTTTGCTGATGGATCAAGATGATTGATTTGATGTTTGGTTTGTTGGTTTGGGATCTCAAAAAGATGAAAAGCTCATGAAATGCAATTGATTGGTAAGCTCAAAATAGGAGACAGAGCCCAAGTATCTGCTAATGATCAGAGATAGGTTTGAAAGCTAATGTTGAAGCTAAGCAAGCTGGATTTTGTGGGTAATTCAGCTGAGTCACTAAGATTTACTGGTATTAGACCACAGGTGACAAGTGATAGATCATATGCGACTCAGAGAATGCTAAAGGTGACTAGTAATAGCTCAAATACAGGCTGGTTTAGGTTCTGAAGCAGGTTACAGTGTTAACCAAAGGCGATCTGATTGTTCACCGGTGATAACTGTTATCTCAAAAGTGATTTACTGCTGATTGGAAGCGATTCAGGTTAGGCTAAAGGCGAATGACTATTGTTTAAAGGTGACCTAATTCAAATAAGAGGCGACTGACTGTTGTTTAGATGCGAGCTGATTCAGTTAAGAGGTGACTGACTACTGTTTAGATACGACTCTGTTTATGTAAAAAGTGATTAACTGATGTTTAAAGGTGATTCAGTTTAGGCAAAAAGTGAATAACTGCGGTTTAAAAGTGATTATGTTGTCTGTATGTAGACAATTTAGGCTTAAAAGTGACTGTCTATTAGGAAAGATGCCTGATTTGTGATTTTTGACAAGAAAATAGTAATTACAGTCACTCACACTCACAACAATCACAAACTTGTACAACCTAGGCTAGGAAAGGACTGTATTTGTTGAATCCCCTGGCCATGCTTATTCAAAGCGGATAGCTTTAGGATCTTAGTAGCACTGACTCCCCTTCATGGCACACACTTCTCACGTATACCAAGATCCAGGTTTCCTTAAAGGCCTGTCCCTCACCAAACTTTAGGATTGTCCCTGCTATCTCTTCTAAGAACCATGTGAATCGGGGCCACTTCAAAGGTCTCACCTTTTGCATCAACAAATAGAGGGTTTTTGGCTACTACACAAAGTTGCTAATAAGGGCATCCGTTCGGGTGGCTATACATGCGGCAGCGCTATTCTCCATTGTGGAGTCTCCCAGCCTTCAAGGGTTACACCTTGGAGGGTTTTGGGGGAGGTTGACTATCGGTATAATGCAACAACGCCCATTGTTTGTGGCTTTCGACACAAACACTTTTCTTATATAGCGGCTCGGAAGGACTTGGCTTTAGCCCGTTACCACTTGGGTCATATCCCTTCTCACACTAGGAAGGTAGGCCCTCTAAAGATAATAACAAGTTTTCATACACCCAAGATCTATTTAATAGGCAAGGGGAGAGGATACTTTTGTTATTAAATTTGGGTTACAATCAATCACATGCAAGAAATCAAAAAAGATAAATCAAGCACGGAGCAAGCAATGATTCATTTTAAGCACCAAGCCCAAATGTTCCTAATTTAGTGAAAAACCACAAGCTTTGGACCGATCAGAGCTGCAACAGATATGTTAGTAGTTTGATAACCTCATTTTCTTGGACAAATCAATAAGATGCTATACAAATACCCAATTAGTAGCCAAGAAAACAAACTAAAAATTATACAGGCTAAAAGTGACAGAGTTTACCAGAGGCGATTCACTGTTTGTCAAAAGCGATCTCCATCTTGTCAAAGGTGAACTACTGCGGATCAAAAGCAATTTCAAAAATACCAGATGCAGATTTTTGAATATCAGAAGTGATAGGAAAAAGCATGAGGTGACTGGTTAAGGCTCATAAGTGACCTAGATCTACAAAAGAGACAATACGCAACAAAAGCCCTAATTCTACAAAAAGTGATTCAATTATCTAAAAGCGGCCATTGTAAGATCAAAAGTGATTAGGTTAAATGCAAAGATGACCACTATTAGTCTAAAAGTGATTTAAAATAAACAAAAGCGATCAATGTCCGCTTATAAGTGATCTGGGAATGGCTAAAGGCAGTAGATTTCAGTGCAGAAGTGACGCGAATATGTAGACAATGATGATTTTTTGCTCAAAAGTGACTGGAACTTGTCATAAGCACTTGCAAAATCTGATATTCATAAAAACAACTTCAAATAGCAAAGTTAATCAAGGACATGGATCCCACCAGGCATGCCAAAATGTGATAGGTAAAAAATAAGGTTAATAAGATCAAGCATAGCCATGAAAACCTAACCCTACCATCATCAAAGAATCTAATCTAAATGAAATCAAAAGTAATGCAATTCAAGCACAACATCACCTAGATCGTGTGATTCCTTGTTTATTATGTTGATTGTTTCTTCAACAATGAACAATTATGAAAATAAAAGATACCATGATAGATGATAATGATGAAAGCTCAATGGATGCTATGCATGTTCAAATGCTTAATATACTCAGGATGATAATGTAGATGCTATACGAATGCTGGATAGATCATAGTATGAAATGAGAGGGCGTTTATATAGAACTCAACCAAAATCAATCAACGATGGAGATTCGGTGTCTATGTGAATGGTTAAGATTAAAAGATAGGCATAGGTGAATGCAAAGATGACAAGTGGAGAGAAGATAGGGCTCATGTGTGCTTGTGTACATAAAAAAGTACTACATATGAAAGATATTAAATAAAAGGATGTAGTACCACTTATCTTTTTTAAATGAAAGGGGCACACATGTTGGCTCATAAGATAAATTAATTAAATAAATACAATTTATTTAATTAATTGGAAAGTCATCTTATGAAGAAATTTTTAATTAAATAAATAAAATTTATTTAATTAAAAATAGATAGAATGAAGATAATTAAATAATTAAAGATTGTTTAATTATAGCTTAGAGGAAATAGCTAAATGAATTAATTAAATAAATTAGAATTTATTTAATTAATAGAAGAAATGGATGTGTTAGGGATATTGAACAAGTGTGTTAGACAAATGCAAATGTGTGATAATGCAATATTTGAATATTAATGATAATGAGTCAATTTTGGGTGTCTACAACCTTTTTTCCTATTTAAAAAAATAGGTGGCGACTCTAGAACCTATTATAACATAAAGTTAGTATCAAATGGATGGTAGAAGATCCAAGATGGAAGGGAAGAAGTTACAATCATCCCCACCAATTAGAACCATTCCCAAGAAAAATGGAGCATCAAATTATTTTCATCAGAATAATAATCAAGAGGCTCAAGAAGATAATATAGAACAAACTATCATAACTCATAATAGTTTTACCCCTTTGCATGAATCAAATGAGAATTTGTCTCAAATCAACGGAGTAACTGATGATATATTGGCAAAATACAGACCTAATCCTCAAGAATAGCTTGAGTGTGAAGCACGAGCCATGAAGGAAATTAATCAGAGGTAAGATGAATATGATTATAAAATGTCATTACAGTAAGAAGAGGGGGTAAAATATGGATTCACAAATCAAGAGGTGAATAAAAGTCCAAAGAATACAATAAATATAAATGAAGTACAGCAGAATGTCCTTAAGCTCCAGGAAGAACTTGAAATGATCAAGATAGAGGAAACTGAGATGCTGTTAAAACAGCAAATTCAATAGATAAGGAATAGGACTAAAATAGCTGCCCCAAAATATATACCTCCACATAGAGGGAATACTTTGAGGAACCCACAGCAAAACTTGCACCAAAATACAATTGGTGTTTCCAATCTACAAGCATCCAGAAGTCATGTTCATCAAAATACCCTCCTGAATAATCCTAGACCACCTCTCATACATAACACCTCTCAACATATGGCTAATCCATACCCACCCCCTAGCCAGCAATATTGTAGACCACAAAATCCTCATATCAACCCCCACATCAACCCACAATAGTAACATGCTTATCATCAGCCTCTAGGCAGATATAATTACTACCCTAACCCACCACCCTTGAATATTCCACCCCAAAACCTCACAAACATATGTGGGCAGTTTGATCTGATTGGATATCAATTGTATCCATACCCTATTGACAGTAGTTGGAGGAATATAGTTCCCAAGTTCACTGGAAACAGTGCAGTATCAACTGAGGATCATATCAGAAGTTTCAATGCCTTCGTACAAGATATTAATATGGATTATGAGGATGTTAAAATGAGGTTATTCATGATGTCTCTGACTGAAGATGCAAGAGACTGGTTCAATAGCTTACTAGATGCCTCAATCAATTCCCTAACAAATTTCCATAGTCAATTTAAGGAGAAGTATGGCAATCAGTATGCCCCTGAGTTCGCATTGCACGAATTGATAAGCATCCAAAAATACCAAAATGAGTCAGTATATGATTTCAATCTGAGATTTTCCAAGTTACACAACAAAATACCACATGGATCTAAATTGACTAATCCAACAACATTAAGTATTTATCTGAAAGCATTTGATCCTAAGATAGGGTACGAACTCAGAAATTGGTGCCCTGTTACCCTAGCTGAAGCATAGAAAGTGGAATTAACTATTGAAAACAATAGAAAAGCTGCAGGTATGGTTAGCAAAAGAGACAATCCCAGAATTCCTCAAAGCCCAAACATTCAACAAAATAAACAAGAAAGTCAGCACAGACATGAAAGACCTAGGTTGCATGATATGCCATATAATACAAATTGGAAGGATGGGAGACCTATTGAAAGTAGCAGAAAGCAACATTATGGTAAAGATACTCCTGGCCCTCTAAAGAGAAATGGGGCACATATGGTAGAAGATAAACCTTGGTGTTTGGTGTGCAATTTACCACACTCACCTGAATACTGTGTAGTGGCTAAAACAGTACAACAAGAAGAAGCATTATACAACTATAACAGAGATAATCACACAATAAACATGATGCAAGATACACCATACTTACTGAATGAAGACTATTCTTCTACAGAGGAAGAGGGATATGAATATGATGTGGGGAACTAGAAACATCATATCAACATGGGAAAACAAGAAGTATTCTTAGATCAGGAGGATAGCTACGAGGGACCTACTTATTATCATAACAATTCACCATATGATCAGTGGAGAAAGCCCACTGAAAAGGAAAGGGAATTTCTTATAATAGCTGCAATAGCCCAAGCTAAAAATGCTTATAATCTAAGAAACATGATAGTAAATCTAGAATAGGGAACACCTGGGACTATCTTTATAAAAGATCAAAATTATAAAAGGAATAATGCAAAGTCATCAGTTAGAGAACCAGAAAAAATTGAGCAGAATAAAACAAACGATAAATCACCAAATCAAGAAAAAGAACATATAAAGATAGAAAGGAATGACCAGACTATAGCCCATTCATTTGACATTACTCATGCAATATCTTAGGTGAAGATATCAGTACCACTTTTGGAAATGATGAAGATAGATAAATACAAAAATACAGTGGTTAAACTGATTTCAGATATACCAAATCAAAAATATAAAGAATCAGAGAATAGAACAAACAATGTTCACCAAGAAACATTCCAAGTTGCTGAAGTATATCTAGGTGATACCCTAACAAAGAACCCCTCACAAGTGGACCCTTTCTACACCACCTTATTAATCAGAAATAGGCTAGTCAGGAACTGCATGATTGATTCAGGCGCAGCCATGAATATCATGCCAATAGCAATCATGAAAGAACTGGGAATGTGGGTTGACACTACATTTGGTAGGTGTTATGCGATGGACAATAGGTCTATCCTAGTTGTGGGCATTATGAGGGATGTGGAAATAAAACTAGCTTCATACCCTTAAGCAACCTATAATATTGATATCACTGTGGTTGATATTCCACCATATTATGGAATGCTCTTATCAAGACAATGGGCTACAATGGAAGGAGGGAATGTCCAGTTAAATTTATCATATGCCACAATACTGGTGGGAGGCAAAGAGATCAAGCTATGTAGGGAGCCAAGATATGAGAACATCATAGAACACTTAGATCAAAATCAAATAAATCTATTATGTGATACAGATTTGGGAACCTTCAAGATTGAAACAAGTCAGCCAGAATTGCAAAATATTGATCCAATCCATATAGAATCCCAAGAAGGAGGAGAATGATGTGTGGAAAATGTATTTTGATGGTGTGTGTACCAAAATGGGAAATGAAGCAGGAGTATTATTTATTTCACCAATAGGTAAAACTTTCAAATACTCATTCTTATTGACATTTGAATGCATAAACAATGTAGCAGAATATCAGGCTTTGCTCATTGGTTTGAATATTACCATCAAGCATAAGATAAGAAAGATGGCTGTATATAGGGATTCAGAATTAGTTACTTCTCAAGTAATAGGGAAATACCTATCCAAAAATAAGAGGTTGAAGCAATATAGAAATGTTGTCTGGGATGATGTTGAGTTGTTTGATGCCTTCTCAATCAACTGGGTTGATAATATTATGGCAGATTTTATAGCAAATATTGCATTAAAAAGAGATGATATCACATTGGGGGGTATTACAGAAATTGAATTCAAAACCAAACCCACTATCCCAAATAATGTCCATAACTGGCAAGTGTTCAACAATGATACTGATATAATCAAATTCTTACATTGTGTCGATCACTATGAAAACCAAGAGATTGATTTTAATGCGTTTGTGGAAGAACATGATGGAAAAGAAACTCTCTTTGGTCAAGAAATAGTTCAGCTAAAACCAAAAAAAATACCTAAGGGATTCATAGCGTTGGAGCAAGCGTTTGATGGATATGATAGATTTAAAATCAAAGACACACCCATAGTACAGAATGATCTTAAAGAGATTAATTTGGGGACATAGGTAGCCCCAAAGAATGTATACCCAAAGAATGTATACATTGGAAAGAAGTTCAGTCCCAAAATCAGAAGCATGCTCATCAACTTACATAGGAAGTATAGACATGTATTTACATGGTCATATGATGATTTGAAAGCATATAAGGGAGGATCTTTTTCAGCATGAAATACCATTAAAGCCAGATGCTAAACCATTCAGGCAAAAGTAGAGGCTTATTAATCCCACACTAGCCCCTAAAATGCTTGAAGAACTAACAAAACTAAGAGATGGAGCTATTATCAAACCCATTAGACATTCTTCTTGGGTTTCTAATTTGGTACCTATTAGAAAGAAAAATGGTGATAGTAGATTATGTGTGGACTTCAGGAATCTAAATAAATCCTCTCTTAAGGACAACTATCCCCTTCCTAACATGGAATTAGTACTGCATAAGGTAACAAGGTGTGAACTTTGTCAATGATGGATGGTTTCTCGGAATATAATCAGGTGAAAGTCAAAGAATCAGAACAATATAAGACTACAATTACCACACCATGGGGAATGTATGTGTATTTAAGAATGCCATTTGGACTCATGAACACTAGAGCCACATTCCAAAGAGTGATGGATGTGACCTTTGTAGAACTGATTAACAAAATCATGGTAGTGTATCAGGATGACATGATAGCATATTCCTAAAGGGCTGAGGATCATTGTACACATTTAGAACAAATTTTTATTAAAGCCTTAGAATATGGAATTTCATTAAATCCTAAGAAGTGCCATTTCGCAGTAACAGAGGGTAAGCTGCTTGGTCACATAGTCTCAAAAGATGGAGTAAGAATAGATCCAGAAAGAGTAAGAGCCATTGAACAAGTTCCCATTCCTAAGAATGTAAAATCCATACAATCATTCTTTGGCCAAATCAACTTTGTCAGGAGGTTCATATCAAATTTTGTAGAGATTGTTAGTCCCATATCAAGAATGTTAAAAAAGAATTTAGAAGTGAACTGGACAACAGAAACATTAGAGGCATTTGCCACCATTAAGAAGGCAATTAAGGAAGCCCCCTGTTCTGATATCTCTTGATTTTAGTAAGCCATTTCAGCTGTTCTCATTTGCCTCATATCATATAGTTGTAGTAGTAATGTTGGAGAAAAATGATGAGGGACATGAACAACCCATTTCATTTTTTAGCAAGTCTCTTCAAAATGCAGAATTAAAATGACATAGTTGAGAAACAGGCGTATGCATTGGTGAAAGTAGTCAAAGCTTTTAGACCGTACTTGGTAGGAGTTGAAATAATAGCAAATGTGCCTAATGTTGTAGTGAAAGATGTATTAGTCCAAACTGAGGTCACGGGTAGAAGATGCATATGAATTAATAAAATTCAGGAATTTAATATTGAAATCCAAATCACCAAATTAGTGAGAGGACAAGGTCTTGCTAGACTAATGGCCAAAAACAATCTTGAGGCTTCTCAGATATGTAATACTGATGATGTTAATAACATGAGTTCTAGCATTGAGCATACTCCATGGTATACTAACATCATATATTATCTGAAACATATGAAATGTCCTGAAGGATATGATGATAACAAGAAAAGGACACTTAAATTACAGGCTTCAAAATATGTATTTATCGATGGAGATCTTTATTGGAAAAATAGGGATGGTATTCTACTACTATGCCTAGATGAACATTAGTCAAAGCATATCATGAAACAATTACATGAAGGAGTGTGTGGAGGGTACTTCTCAACAAAAACTACAGCTCACAAAATCTTGAGGGTCAGATACTATTGCCCTAGAGTTTTAAATGATTCATATCATTATACAAGAAAATGTGAGGCATGCCAGAAATTTTTAGGAAAATTAAAATATCAAGGAGCACTACCCTTGAAACCTATGCAGGTGGAAGCTCCATTCTACCAATGGTGAATTGACTTCATAGGAGAGATTGCAGAAAAGTCTAGCAGAGGACACAGATGGATTTTAGTGGCAACAGATTACTTCACAAAATGGGTGGAACCAATCCCAACTAAGCAGGCAACAAGCAAAGTGGTGATCAATTTTTTAATGGAAAACATTATGTTTAGATTTGGCACACCAGTGAGGTTGATTATAGACAACAGAATGTGCTTTAGGTCTGATGAGTTTAAAATTTTCGGTAAAATATATGGCATCACTATGTCTTATGCTGCCCCTTATCACCCACAAGCAAATGGGTAGGCAGAATCTAGTAACAAAAATATTTTGAAAATTATAAAAAGAATGTTGGAGGGAAACAAAAAGGCATGGGATTCAAAGTTGAGAATGGCTGTGTGGGCTGATAGGATTACTGTGAAGAGAGCAATTGGAAGATCTCCTTTTGAATTGGTGTATGGAACACAAGCAAGGATGCCACTAGAAAATCTTCTACCAGTTTAAAAATTTGTTCTTCAAGAGGATTTAAATATTCCTAAACCAATGGAGGAAAGAATAGAACATCTTGCAGAACTTGATGAGACAAGGAGAATGGCTCAGAAATAGAACATCAAATTGCAATCACAAGTAAAATACATTTTTGACAAAAAGACCAAGGATAGAAAATTTGGGATAGATGACTTGGTATTGATGTGGAATGCCAGATGCCAAGAAAAAGGAAAGCATGGAAAATTTGAAGCCTTGTGGTTGCGTCCTTTTGTTGTCATTGGCAAAGGAGGATACGACTCCTACTATCTACAAAATATGTCTAGAGAAGAGAAGGAACTAGTAGTGCATGGACAGTTTCTGAAACCTTTCTTTTCATGAAAACATCAAAATCATGCACAAAGAGAACTAAGTGTTTCCAGTGCATGGACAACTCTTAAATAATTCTCAAAATATTCTTATTCCATGCACAATAGTTTAGGATAATTAAGAGAGATTAGGATCTACCAGTACGTGGACAGTCCTATGAATCTCTCAACAATAACAAAAATCTTTTCCATGTACAGTAGTATAGGATCATCCCCATTCTACATCATTATCATTTCCAGTTCCCATTCTCATTTCATCCATATATATATATATATTCCTAAAATTCTGTAAAGCTGTCATCCCCAATAAATAAAATACATGGTCTACTCCCCCAAGAGATCTAAATTCTTGTTATACCCGCAAGGGGTATACATCCTAGACAGAGCCACTGTTGGGATAGGAAAATTTCAAATTTTTCCTATACTCCTATCCACCCCATGTCCAACTAGATTAGAAAATCATATGCCCGAAAACATAATAGCAGCTAATAAATTCCATGAACATAGCATAATTTTTACCACAAATATTGGTCTCAGCTCCCAAACAGTAGTATAAAAAGGGGCCTTAGTTCTTTGATTTCAGCAAGACCTCAGTTTTTTTACACCGATCCATGTTCCATTTGTGTGAGCTAGATGTGTATCGGCATGAGAATAATGGTCGAAGTGAAAGTTTCAGAAACCTCTGATGAAAGAAGTAACACCGATGACTGCTCGTCAAAAGGAGAGTCCCCAGTCATGCTAAATTAATCAAATGTGAGGGTTATCATGATGAGAAAATGTTATCAGAGGATACTCCAGACACTCCCCCGATAGCATAGATCACACCAACGAGAGAATTCGGTAAGACTCCTGCTAAACAACCCATGGAACAGGTGGAACTAATGACTCATCGAAAAGAAATGTACAACAGGGCAAGAGAATAAAGTGTCTCCGACCTTATGATTTCTCAGCAACCATAGGGTATTTTCAGCCTAAGTCACACTGATGTATATGGAGGATATGACTCATCGACAAAAGGTAACAGATCAGAGTAGAGTTTACAAGTCCTGCTGAATCTATAGTCACAACGATGAAGTATTTTGGTGACATGTGATGATCATCACTCCGATGAAGGATAGGAAGAAAGGCATTGGGGAAACAACCAGGATTAGATAGTTCAAACGAAGTCATCTCGATATTATATGTTATTCCGATGAAGATAGTGACCACACTCATCGATAAGACTCTTACCAATATTTATATCGGAGATATTTGAAATATCAGAGCACAATGCTAATCTCACAATGACAATGTAAGTTAGGCAGACAATAGCTCCTATGCTCATTTCTATATCGGCTAAACCTTGAAATGTCTTGTTGATATAGACATATAAATGTTTTCATAAAGGGTGATATCAAGGAGACAAAACAAAGGGTTACAACGATTGAGTCATCTGCAAATGTTCACTCCATAAGAAGCTATTAGATCACCCCAACATTACAAAAGTCCCACCTATGAAGGATGTTATGACGATGTGACATCTCACTGAAATTATGAAAATCAATGTACTGGAAGTATTAATTACAGGCCGAGAAGAAATCCCCAGAAGAGTCATTTGAAATTATTGCAATTGAATTCAAAAGAATTGTCTGAGAGGAGCACATAAGTGAGAACTTGGGAAAGAGAACAAAGGAGTTTGGTCATCGTCTTAGACAATGGGTACATACATAAGAACCTCTATGTGATGGATTACACTTTGAATTTGCTATTTCAAATTATAATGGAGACTCCAATAAAGGGCAAGGGTAGAAAACAGCAAGGTGAAACTAGTAAGCCTAAGAAATAGAAAATTGACAAAAGCCCTGATGAAAAAATAAAAGAAAGAAAACTAAATCAAGATTTGATAGACCAATTGCCTGGGTCTACCCCTAAAGCCTAAAGGTCTGAACAACTCAGGGTAGAGGTAGAGAAATTAGAAGACAAATAAAAATACCTGGGAAATGTATGGACACCAATCAGAGGCTATGAATTGTTCAAATTCCATTATGATAGAAGATTTAGGAATGTCCCAGTGTCTAATCCATGGCATTTGAATTTGGGCAAACTGGTCGTCCCTGATGTGTTTGTAAATGTGGAACTCTTGAAACTTTTGGCTAAATATTACAATCCCAGCCTAAAAGCCATATGTAATCCACAAGGAGAGCCTGTTATACACTTGTTCAAAAATACCATTTGTGAAGTATTTGATTCGGATGATTTGTGTACACTTCCCATTGTATATGAAGATTTGGACAAAGAATATTGGAGGATGGACACCACATACAATGGATGGATATTGCTTCTCCATAGGCCTAGGGCAGAGGGAAAATTAGTGCCTTTTGATGATAATGTGGACCTCCATTCCATGTGTCCTTATTTGAACCGTATATGCAATACACATATTATTCCATTGGCCAAGTCCTAGGGTCAGAGGTTCCTAATTTTATGTCAATTTCATTAATGGTGATAGCCACAGATATCTAGTGTCATAATGCTAGGTAGTTTGACTATGCTGCTTATGTTTTCAGAAAAATTGATTCCAGTTTAATTACAATTAATAACAATGCCCCAACAGTCTCTTTTGAGCATTATTCGCTCCTCATGCATATGGTATTATACTATGGCCAGGAAATTGGAATATGGCCAAGTGAACTTAGAATTTCTCAAATAGACAAAAGGGGACAAAAGTTGCCTATGCAAATGTGGACAAGAATATGGGACAGTAGGTTTGCCCACTCCAGTTACATTCATTTTGAAGAGTATTTCGTAAAGGTGTTGTATAGATACTTTAACCATCCTTGTGAATATTCACTATCAGATGAAATAAAAAGGTTTCTCAGACCAAAAGATTTTGGTGGTCCCCCAACTGTCACCCACAACTGGGGTGATTGGTATTGCTTTGAGGATTCAACCATGGTTAGGATTTATGGTTTTGAAGATACCCCATTCATATTTCCCAAGACAGTTCCTAATAGGATTGCCTACTTAGAGATAGTAAGGCAAATGAACTATTCTAATGTAATGAACTTGAGCGCCTACGATAAACAATCCTTCATGCCCAGTACTCTGTGCTTCAAAGATTTTACTGTGGTGTCTAAAGAGGGTTATGGTCTCATCAGGGACAAATTAACGCATTACAACATGATGAGTGCAGAGGTGAGAAAGGGATTTGATCCTGAGGGCTTCATTGATTTTGCTAGGAGAAAACAGAATCTCAGTCGATATACACATATTCCGTATCCACATGATGATATTATTAGGAACTTGGAAGAAGTTGAGGTTGAATTGATAATTGAAAAGTATAATAGAGAACTAGATGAGAAGAGGAAACAGCTTGGAGAAATAGAGTTGTTGTCTTCTAGTGATGAAGAATCTACAAGAGAAGAGGAGGTACATGAACAGACTACCAGAATATCTAAAAGAAAAATGGAATGTTATCAATCTCCTAATAGAGAACAGGATGAAGAGGGACCTGGTGATGAGGATCCTCACATATGATTCTTTTATTACAGATGATCAATTCATTCATTCTCAAGAATTTCAATCATTTTTGTATAAATGCAAGGGAAAAGAACTCAGGAAATCAGTTGAAGATGTCACAGCTGATAATGAAAAATAATTGATGAATATGTTAAAAACAACAGTAGACAATGAATTGAGGGACATGACTCCTAAATGAGGTAGACAGTTGCTCAGAGAAGTAGGTGTCATGATATTTCTTGGACTTGACATAAATTCTACTTTGGTGTTTGATAGTTTCTTGCACAATACTGATGACAAGTACAAGCTCACTCCTGAGGGTGTAACAGAGGTATACATGGGTACCAAGTATAACAATGATGAAAACTCACTCATGATATGGGCCTTATACCCTCCTCATAAGAAGACAACCATTATAGATACTGAAAAAATGTTTCAGCATGTTATGACTTTGAAAGCAGGGGAAAGTGATCCTTTGATTACTACAGACATTGGCATCAATGTCGCAAAATTAAATAAAGTACAAGTTCAAATGTTGATCAAGGAATGAGATGCATATAAATTAAGTCATGAAAGATTGACAAAAGAAAATGATTTCCTAAAAGATACTGTCAGAATGCCTTCGGAGGATCAGTTAAAAGGTTAACCCAAGGAGAGAGTTCACAAAGTGCCTAGTCACCATTTGTTGATCAAATAGCCCAGGTTCAAATTGACACACTTGCAGTAATACTACAGAATAGGCATATCAATATGATGCATTGGATGAATAAATTTTGGGATGTCTATTCTGAGAACCATAACGTAATCCAAGAACATGAAAGGTTAAACAACAAACTTCAAGAAAAACTCCATGAGATACAGAGTAGGGATGCTCCTGACACTACAGGTGCATCCAGTGCAAAAGACTTGATCGAGTAACATCAAAAATATCATGACCAGCTAAAAAATGATGCCAGGGAATGCGTTGAGGCTTCAAAGGTAGGTATACCCATGTTGTTTAGAAATGACAAGGAGCTGAAGAGCAAAGATGAATGGAGTAAAGAATGCCAGGTGATATTACATAAATCTTTAGAGGCTCTCAAGGATAAAGACTTGGCATCTGGGGAGGCCTGCAAGCATCTGGAAAAGATGGTGACAATGGATGTGATTACCAGAAATGCTATTGAATTTACTGATACACATCAAATCCAAGAGTACCTGGATCATGTTGCTCAAATATACCTATGGCCTAGCAGGGCTTAGGGTTGTTATCTTTGTTGTTGTTTTGTTAATCCTTTTTAATTTTCAAAAAGACATTTTGAAGAGTTATGTCTCTTCATAAATATTTCTATATAAGTTGGACATATGGTGATCAATGATCATCAGCAGTAGGAGATAATAGAAGAAGTTTATAATATTTTAAAAGGACCATGTTTTTGATTACATCAGGCGGCAAAAATAAGGGGCTGAACCCTAAACAGAGATTACATATGAAAAAGTACAAGCTCAGGAAACAAAAAGAGCCTGGAACCAAAACCCAGGAAACACCAGCTTACAAACAGCAGATAGTAAGCAACATCAAAAAACCAGCAAACAGACAGTAGAAGGCACACTAGGACATAGAGTCCTCCCAGTCTTCAGCAAGAACTTCAAAAACTTTGTCCAGCTCCTGAGTTCTATCATTGTCGGCTCCCTGGGAGAAAAGTTGAATATCCTGCAAAAGGGTTAAGTTGATCATGGAAGACCTGCATAGCATGTGGGTAATGAACTTATAAAGAGTAGACAGCTTGAGTTGCAGAGCCACCATCTTGTCCTTTAACTGAGTCACTTCAGCAAAAAGAGAGTTATTGTCCCTGCCCTCATTCACATTGCCATCCTCAGCAGTAGCCTTGACATCATCATCTTGAATCTCTTCAGGGACAGACTGACTGTTCACTTCCACCTCTTTAGCACCAATAGGATTTTGCTCATTCATGTTCCCCTCTCCTTCGCCAGTATCATACTGGGCCTCCATAGGGCTCTGATGGTCAAACTCATCTTTATCACTACCAGTACCAATCACATTCTCGGGGCTGTCCCTGTAATCATTCTGCAAAGAGTCATGGCCATCAAACTGCTCCCCAGAAACAGGATTCTCCATGCAAATTTCCTTCAAATCATCACTATCGGCCTCCTCACCATGAGAAGAAGCCTTAGAGTTACTTTCTGAGTAGTTTATAAGTTTAACCTTGGGGGCTGGCTTCCCAGCAATTCTGGTAGAGTGTCTAACACCACAAGATATGCTTTTCCCTTTGCCCTTTCTTGCCTTTTTAGCAAGATTCTCAGTAGACATGTTTTTACCTTTAGGGATCTCATGACTATCTTTGAGGGAGCTAAGACTAGCCGCTTCCTCAGCTAGCTTAGAGAGGCGATGAAGCCGCTTCCTAGACTTAACAGAGTCCTTCATCTTAGGGGTAGAGGTAGACCCAGGAGTGGGGGTATTAGTTTCCATAGAGGCTGAAGTCAGGCCATCATGACTATTTTTCACAGGAGTGAGTAGGGAATCACATTTGATAGAAGCTAATGGAGTATTGGGGGAGGGTTCCATAGCCGGGTGATGGAGAGTGGCAGGGGGCATCAGGGCCAAGTGAAACTGGTAAAGTCTGTGTATGAGGCCTTGGTGTAGGGGCACAGGCTTCTCCAACGGCCTAGAGGTTAACTTCTTTTGAACCATTTTAACTGAGTGATCTAAAGAAGAAAGAAGGTAGTAAGGAACACAAATAGCCAAGTTTCTGTGAAAATGATTGAGCAGGGGAAGATGGTAGTAATAAAACCTAGCATAATGACCTTCCAAGGTGAAGTACTTCATGATTAAAAAGCACATGTCCGCCCATGGCTGAGGAAGCTTCGCCCTTTCGAACCCTCCCTGGTAGGGTACCAGCTCTTCGCCATCACCCAAGAAAAGCTTTTGGTTCTGCGCGTCGGAAACCCTTATTTTTCTCAACAACTTAATGCCTTTAAGGGATAAGCTCGTCGCTTCAGCTATACTTTTCTTTGAGATCTCGAAACTGACACTACCAATGGTGACCTGTCTGTCAACCCACGAAGAAGCACACTGGATGGATAATGACTCATCATGCCCGTTAAGGCATTCCAGGAACGGAATTATGCCCCCTTCCTTGCAGTAATGCCAGACAATGGCATTATCTTTGAATTCATTGCAGGTGATAGGTTCAGTGCAAATTCTTTCACCACCCATAATGATAGCCCACGCTGCAATACCCAACAAGAGAAGACAAATAAATTATAGAATACCCTTTAGAGGAATCCACCAAGCGGTATTCATGTGAACACAAACCAGCCGACGCTAATCATGATACTTTAAGTTCTGAAACGCAACCCAAATAATGAGTATTAAGTTCACATGAAGGGAGTACAGATGCCACTGCCAATTCGCATGGGGATCATGCATAAGCATAGACATGGTGGAAAAACATGCCACCTCATCACTCAACACTTGAGTAGACATCATGTAATAATAGAATTCTTCTCCTTATGAATAAGCATTCCAATGTGACTAGGAATGCTGCTAATTTGGTGCCAAACCCGTCAGATTTAAAATTCCTGACCAAAGGTGGCAAGACCATCAGCAACCGAGTTGCCTTCCCTATAAGTATGGGATAAAGAGACATTCGGGATGCCATGGAGAATGGTTTGTATATTAGATATAATGTCACTTAGCTTCCACCCACAAGTAGAGAGACTGGTAACCGCATCCAGAATGATTTTAGAATCACCTTGTATGTGGAGATGGCTAATCCCCAAAGAGATTGCCACTTTGAGACCCCAAAGGAGGGCCATTGCCTCAGCAATGTTGTTAGAATGCTTTCCAAGTCCTCCGGCATAAGCCGCAACAAGATCACCATGTTCATCCCTTATTATACCTCCTCCACTGGCACATCTATCAGCTTTAGCAGCACCATCAAAATTAAGTTTCAACGACCCCGGCTCAGGTGGGGCCCAAATAGTATTAAGTCTTTTCCGAAGTTTCATATCATCAAAAGCTGGGATTTGGTTCAGCAAACCCTAGTTAGAAGCCACCCAAGATTCCTGTTTGGTCAAAGGTTGATCTGCAGGTTTAATATTAGCATTAGAAACATTTTCAACAATACCCTTAAATAAAGAGATCCAAACCTGCATCGGAGACCTATCAGTGTCCCAAAAAATCCTATTGTTTCTTTCTTTCCATAGGGCCCACCCATGTGAAGGAAGGGTCTACTTCCACAATTCCCGCAACCAAGGGTGTTTAAGGGGAACATTCCAACTGGCGATACAATCACGAATCTCTCTGTTAAAAACCCATTGTATACCAAATTTTTCCATAATTCTGCTCCAAACTTCACAGGCATAATCACAATGAATGAGGAGATGTGCCACAGTTTCTTCTTGATTGCAGCAAAGAACACATCTGTTGACAAGCTGCAACCCTCTACGTTGGAGGTTATCTTGAGTCAATTTTATTATGGGTGGCAGTCCACCAAAAGAAGTTAATTTTAGGAAGACTTTTACAATTCCAGACTTTCTCCCATATCTCATCTTTGTTGACATCCTCCAGCAGCAGAAGGTAAGTAGATTTTACCAAGAACCTCCCTTTTTTGTCAGCATACCACATGAGTTCATCCTTCCAAGGGAATAAAGGAAGTCTGATATCCATCAGTAATTGTTGAACCATATTCAGTTTTTGATGAAACTCAGGGTTATTCATGGTGCATTGTAACAGATTCTTCCACCTTTTAAGCCCATGGTCTTGGGTAAGGTAATTACTAACTTTAGAGCCAAAAAATTGCTTGGCCAAGGCAACAATATCTTTATTATCAATTTGGGCTAAGAGAGCCTGATTAGTTAACCAGGGGTCTTCCTAGAAGTTGATGAGAGAACCGTCCCCTAATTTCCATCTCATTCCTTTTCTAATGATGCTCCTAGTTTTAAGCATTTTATTCCAAATGGTAGAACCTGGTAGAATACCTTCTTGTAGAAGTACCGAGTAGCTATCAGAATCTTTGAGATATTTAGCCTTCATTATATCTCCCCAATCTTTATTTTTGTTGATGAAGTTCCACATTACCTTGGACAGCAGAGCTTTATTCATGCTTTGGACAGTCCTGATGTTAAGAACCCCATGAGATTTAGGACAGCAAACCTGCTCCCACTTGACCAAAGAAATCCTTTTCTTTTCCTCCATTCCAGTCCATAAAAAAGTCCTTTGTATCTGTTACAGTTTTTCAGCTAGGTATCTAGGCATCTTAAAAAGAGATAGGAAGTACGTGGGAATGCCTTGAAGGGAAGCTCGTAAAAGTTAAAGTTTCCCAGCATTGCTGAGAAGTTTGCCTTTCCAACCCATGAGCTTTCTCTGAGTTCTTTCAATAATGTTGTGCCAAAAGGCAGGAGTGACATCTCTAACAGTGAGGGGTAGACCCAAATAAACAGAAGGGAGATTAGCAGTAGCACAACCAAGAATCTTAACAATTTTTCTTTGAAGATCATTAGGAGTATTGAAGAAAAAAATATTGCTCTTCTAAAAATTTATATGTTGCCCAGAAGCCTTCGCATACTCATTCAATAACCTTTTCCAAGAAGAAGCCTCCACCATGGAAGAAATGCCAAATAGAATAGTATCATCCACAAACTGTTGGATCGTCAGAGGAGTAAGGGAGGTGGTAGGTTTAATCCCAGTGATAACTTTAGAAGAGACTTTGTTTAAAAATGATCTACCCAGCGCCTCAGCAATCATAATAAAAAGGTAGGGAGAGAGAGGGTCTCCCTGTCGAATCCCCCTAAAAGGGGAGAAAAACCCTCTTGGGATACCATTCATAAGAACTGAATATTTTGCAGTAGTAACAACTTCCTTGACAAGAATGAGGAGTTTATCATTAAAACTAAATTTGTAAAGAATTTTGAATAGAAACTGCCAAGAAACCCGGTCGTAAGTTTTAGAGATGTCGAGTTTGAGAGCCATGCTAGGTATCTGACTTTTTTCCATGGAATGAATAGTCTCATGAGTAGCAATAACAGCACCCAAAATGTGCCTGCCTAGGACAAAACCTTTTTGCATGGGAGAAACAATCTTATCCAGATAAGGTTGCAATCTGAAAACCAACAACTTAGTGCATATTTTATAAAAGGTGTTACAGAGGCTTATAGGCCAGAAATCCTTGAACATATCAGGGTTGGGTTTTTTAGAAATCAAAGCAATATAGGTGTTATTAAATTGTCTAAGGAGCTTATCAGTCCTAAAAAAGTCTTTAACAATAGCAATGACATCAAACCCAATGATTTCCCAGAATTCTTGAAAAAACACCAGAGGAAATCCATTAGGACCAGGAGCTTTATAAGGGCCCATAGAAAAGAAAATAGCCTTGACTTTTTCCTCAGTAACAGTTTTCAAAATGTCAACATTATCTTCCATAGTCAAAACAGAAGGTATCTCTTCTAACAGCTGAGAAACAGACAACGAATTGTCAGCAATTGGCCCAGACTCTGACAGCAGGTTGTGAAAGAACCTAACAGCATTATCTCCAATCTCCTCATCTTCAGTAATAAGACTACCATCTTCCAATTTAATAGAGGATATAGTGTTGGATTTTCTATGTTTAAGGGTGGATTTATGAAAGAAGGCCGTGTTCCGATCCCCTTCTTTGAGCCATTGGATGCGGAACTTTTGTTTCCAAAAAATTTCTTCCTTGTACATGATATCCTTCCAATCCTTAATGAGGTTGTCTTCGGAAGTAACCAAAGACTCAGACCTATCCCCCTAGGCAATCCTAAGTTGTATGTCCTCAAGATTATCAGAGATGAACTTCTTCTTAGAAAAAATATTACCAAAGTTGTACCTGTTCCAACCATAAACCTGATGTCTAATGTGGAGGAGTTTCTTGTGAAGACAGAACATAGGAGTACCTACCACCTTGATCTGCCACCAGCTAGATAGGAGATTTCTGAAGTCAGGGTGCTTGATCCACATTGCTTCAAATCTAAAAGGAAAAGGTCCTTTTCTTCTATTATCAACCCACTCCAAAACAATGGGGTTATGATCTAAAACCGTTCTGGGGAGCGCTCTAAGAGAGAGAGTGAAGTTGAGGGGCCAATTATTAGAGGTTAAAACCCTGTCCAGTTTGACTTGAATTAGATGTTCCCCATTCCTTCTATTGGTCCATGTGAATTGCTGATTAGTCAAATCAATGTCCACAAGTCCACAGGTGTTGATGAAGTTTGCCAAATCCATCATACTATCCGAGTAATCCACAATACCTCTAGATTTCTCAGAAGGGTATAAAGGGGTATTGAAATCCCCAGCCCACATCCAGTGTGAGGCTATATGTGAAACAAGTTTCCCGGAAAGATCCTCCCAAAGGTTCTTCCTCAAAACACGGGTATTAGGGGCATACACATTGATGAGGCACCAACTGAAAGAAGGCAAAGAGAAATCAATAGCTAAACAATTCTTATTAATGTGAATAAGCAAACCTTTAATCTTTGAAGCATTCCACATAGTGACAATGCCACCAGAGGCTCCAATCGTCGGGCTTACGAAGTAGGAAGCATTGGGCCAGATATTGTTAGCAATAGTCTTGAAATTATCCTTTGTCATTTTGACTTCTTTGAGTAGCAAAATGTCTACTTTGTAATCCAAAATACAATTTCTAACCTCAAACTATTTTGAGGGGTTATTGAGTCCCCTCATATTCCAAGAGAAAATCTTCATTTAAAAATCTTCCTGGAGTGAGTCTCCAGAGTTTGCTGCCATCCATTGGCAATCTCCCGCACTACCTCTCTTTGTCCAGTTTCCCTCAAGGAGGGCCTATCCTTTGCTGGATCTATACTAACATTAGCTGTCTTTTTAGGTTTCCTACCTCTTTTCTTCTGAGATGTCCATTCCTCCTGGTCGCTTAACGAAGCACTCGTGTTTGCTCCAGGTGAACTCACTATGGATAAAGCTTTCTGCCTAGGGGATGAAATCCCTTGTAAGGAATTCTAGCCCAGCTTAACAGGGGAAAGATGATCTAGGCTCTGGGAAGGGGGGGCATATTTTCTTTGACAGAAAATGTCCTATCAATCAGAGGAGGGGCTTCTTGAGCAGCTACAGAGTCCTTTTGGATCTGAAATACATTATCCACTTCTTACGTCAAGGGGATCTTGTCCTTCACCGGACTAACCTCCTTCTGTATCAATTCCTCTTCTAACTTAGCAGCTGAAATATCTGGGTGTTGGGTCTCTTTTACCATTTCCAAAATCTCTCCTTCTTCTAATAAAGGGGCTATCTCAGAATCCACTGTCCTAAAGGTGGGTGTGGGTTTTCGTATCCCAACTTGAGGAATAAGATCCTTATCCACCACTGTCTCATTATCTGTAGGCTTGATTGAGCATTCCTCTGTCATCTTGTTTTTACCTTTATCCCTAACTTCCTCAGCACTCTTGAACTTACAATGGGAAATAAGGTGCCCCATCCTCTTGCAGAACTGACAGAAAAGAGTAGAGTTCTCATAAGAAATGGGCTGGGTCCATATTCCAAACTTGGATGTAATCTCAATGGAGGACGGTAGAGTTTTATTAATTTCCACATTCACACAGAATCTTGCGTAAACAAAATGGGACTTGGTACTTGTAGGACTATCTAAGGTGACAAAATGCCCAAAGGAATTATCAATAGATTTGAAAATAGACTCGTCCCAAAACTCAAGGGGGAAACCAGGTAATCTTACCCAAACAGGGGCGCAGTGGTTGAGATCTGCAACTAGGTCCAAGCCAGGTTTCCATTAGTAAACAGAGAGAGAATGAGAACCGTATAGCCAAGGCCCTCCAAATAGAACAGACAGCATGTCCTCCTTGCTTGTGAATCTAAACAAGAACATCCCGCATGCCATTGCCATTGCTGAAACGCTGCCTTTAAGATACCATCAGGTGGAAATCCATTTTCACACCATGTTGATGCTCGGGCAGAGGGAAAAAAACTTACCCACTAGGGTAAGATCCATTGAGGAGACAATCCTGTCCACGAGCTTATCAAGGATGATCAGGGATGAACCCTCCGTTGATTCCTTAAGCTAACAGTCCGTTGTCTGTGCATTGGTGGAATGAGAAGCAACATTGCCCGTTAGGGCATTTTTCTAGTTGGGCTATTGAACAACACCCTGTATGGGTGGGGCTTCTGAGGTACTGCCATCGGCAACACCCTCCATTCTCAAACAGTATAAAACACCTAGCATAAAGAAAAACAAGAAACCCTAAACCCTAGCAGATGCAATCCAATTGTTCCTTGGTTGTGAACTTGTTATTGTGAAGTTGTTATAGTGGTTTTAGGGTGGCAAAATAACAATTCAGGTGACAGGATGAGGATGACAGGATAACAATTGAGGTGATAGGATGACAATGCTAGGATGACAATATGCCAGTGTTATATCTTTGTATTAGACATCCTATTGACTCTGTTGTATCTCTAAAAGGACCATGTTGCAAGTATTAAATTAAAAAAGTTAATAGAAGATCTTTGATTCTGTGGTTTTATATTGGCATCAATTGTTTGTTGAAATTATTCAGTTATTTGGTTATCTCTAGTTCAGTATTTCCTTATTATTCAAATTGATATATCAAGTATATATTTAATTTGTCAATGCACATTTCCTATATTTGTGTGATCTAATTAATTAGTTTCCTTTAAGGGAATTAAATTCCTTCTGATCAATCAGTAATCTGGAAGTGTTGATTTGGATCACTAAGAAGAACCATATAATTAGGATTGTCATTCTGTCTCCAAGTTGATATTATTTGTTGTTCTTGTATAATTCATTCAATTGGTTCCTTCAAGAAAGGATTAAAATCCTTATGGTGAATAACAAGAAACTTGATTGTGTCAGTTGGATATTAAGAAGAGTCTGTCAATCATTTTCCTGCACTTTTATACCAGTTATAAACTAAAGTATTGTGCCAAATAGTTAGAGTTATTACCCAATATAGGCCACTAGTCTTAGGTTTTCATTTGACTCTATTTACCCAAAAAGGCAATGGTCTTACTCATTTTAATGGTTAAATTCCTTTATTAGTTCTTACCTTGATATTGCTTATACAATTTATACCAATCATCTTTCAGATATTAGAAATAGAACTAGTTAGCAAGCTTTCATCTATTCCACATAATTTGCCACTGTGGGTAGATCCATTAACTTAGTCACAAAACTTACACTCATTTAATCTGCCTTAACTTTCAAGGTCTACCCACCTAGGTATAGCAGTACCTAAAGTGCAGGGAGTCATTAACCCTATAGGTTAACTCTGTCGCGTTAGTTCAAAAACGTTGCCAATCTGATCATGGAGTCTAGCATCCTCTTAGGATTTGTAACCTACATTTTTGAGACCTAACACCTCCTACCCTCTCACACTCTCTACTTCTCTCCCGTCTCTACCTTCTACCCTCTCTCTCTCACTCTCTACTTCCCTCCCCTCTCTACATCTCTGCATCATTCTTCCCATCCAATGAAATTTAATAAATTATCTTGTTTCCATTTCATCATCCCAATTTATATCCTTGTCCCTCTTTGCATGAACCCTAGTTTTCTTATTTCCATGTTCATTGTCGACAAGGGAGACGAGAGGGAGGAAGAGGGAGAGAGGATGGAGAGAGAGGGGAGAGATAGGGTGATAAGGAGAGAGAGAGAGAGTCCTAGTTTTCTTGTTTTAGAGAGAGAGAACTTGGGTTGGTCGGGTTTATGAGTTTAGGGTTGCTTAAGTTTAGGGGTTAGGGAATTTATTTAGGGTTTAGGGGTTTAGGGTTTCTCAAGTTTATGGTTTAGGGGTTAGATTCTAGGGGCATTATAATTTACAGTTTAGGGGTTTTGAGAGAGAGAGAGAGAGAGGTTTAGGGTTGCTTAGGTTTAGGGGCATTATTTAGGGTTTATTAGTTTAGGGTTGCTCAAACCTTTAGGGGCATTATCTAGGGTTTATGAGTTTCTACCTAGTCTACTCAAATTTAGGGTTTAGGGGTTAGGGTTAAAGGGGAATTATTTTATAATTTCCCTCCAATCCTCCTAATCCTAACCCATTAGTCCACCCATATCCTAATCCATCAATCCATATCATCCATCCACCATATAACTCACCATCTAATCCACCATCAAACATTCTAAGCTCTAATCCATCAATCCATGAACCCTTGAAAAGTTTTCTCCAAAGACTCTTTACAAAATCCAAAAATAAAAGCATATCCAAATCCACTGATCCAATTTCAACTCCCTCTAACACTCCCAATCCCAATCCATCCCCTCCTATATCCATTCACTCGATCCTAATCCTAACCCCACAACATCTTCCATCATTGTCCATCAACAATATGCATATCCTAGTCCATAAACCCATGAAGCCATGAAGGATGTCACCCAAGGACTACTGGCAAGGAATCTTAGAAAAACATCATGTACTCAAATTCCTATCCTTGAATAGGTAACAAAGAACCTCCTAATAACATGGACCTACCACTCTAACACCATCATCCACTCCTATGTCTATCCATTTCATTGAAGAGTCTCCAACCATAAGTCCAAGTCAAACCCCATCATGTAGCCATGTTGTCAAACATCCAAAGATTATTGATCCCATCGAAGAACCCATCACATCCATCTAAGAAACCCAATATCCATGTTAAGAGCCTAGTCCAAAGCATGTGGAAACACCAACCACCCATCCTAATCAAAATCTAAACATCACATCTAATCCCATGTCCTGGATCCCTTACCATCCCATGGTCAACCCATCTACATTGATCCCATCCTTGATCCTTCAAAATCTTCTAGTGAACCCCCATCACCACCTCTTACTCCCTAATCCAATGAATATCAATGCATCCCCACTTACCCTATGCATATCTAATATCATTCTATCCATGCTTATCCTCCCTACACGATAAATATATTATCTATGATCAAGATCTTATCCATGAGCAAGTAACCCACATCACTCCTATCCATCATCCCATTAGCCCTATCCATCATCCTATCATGCCCACATTTCCCATGCAGTCATGACACGCAACACACGTGTCATAGCCACATTTGTCATGTGGTCATGACATGAAATATCAAAACCTTTTCTACGTATCCCAAGAAACCCCCTCACACGCGTCAGTGTGCTCAGTGGCAATACAAATAAGGCATCAACATGTCAATCCAACTTCAATGTAGTGCGAATACCTTCTGCATTCCCCTACGTAATGATAGCCTACTAAGGGGGTTTATGCGACACGAGAAGTGTCGCCATTAGGGATAGAATCAATTTGATCCAAACCCTAAGCTTTCCTAAATGAGTGGTGTGATTTCGACATGTGTCGAAATCAAAACCTAGGAACTAGAAAGAAATAATTAATTTAAACATATCTAGCCCATGAAAATATCACTAATGCATAACTAAATCATTTATTTAACCACACTAGGATCCCAGAAAAATCCAACAGCATAACACCTCTCGGGCATACATGGGAATTAATTTTAAAATGAAATCCTACTACAAACCTTTCAAACTAAAGTAATTAATAATAAATGTGCCCTCTAAAATAACCATTATCACATGAACATTTTTTTAAAAAAATAATAAATTCTAATACTTAAATTAAATTCCCAACACATTTACTATAATTCCCATTAAATAAATCCCCTATTAATATCTAGGTTTAAAATCTTGGGATAAATTAATTGAATAAACTAATTACATCAATTAAGCATTAATTTAATAAAATGCAAAGTCCCAACATCTAAAATAGTTTAAAATCGATGACCTAGCTAACCATTTTGAGAAGATTAAATTGAAATTTAAAAATACACTCCAAACTTAATATATCCCAACACCCCTCTTTGATCAAACAATAATAATAATTAACCTATTTTATTCCAACTCTAATGTTCATCAAACAAAATAAATTCTTCCTTTCAAAATTAAGTACAATTCAATTAATTTTAAAAAGTTCAAATTGATAAAAATTTCCCATAACATAAGTTTCCACTAAAATCTATTAGCATAATAAGATATAAATTTGCCAAATAAATAAAAAAGATAATTATTCCCACGATAAAATTTCCACTAAACTCCTAGGATACTTAAATCAATTATATAAGTTATTTAAATAAATAAAATAAAACTCCATGGAGAAAATCTCACTACAATAAATAAAAAGGCCTAGGTTTAAGATTTAATTCCCACTAAAATAATAAATAAAAAGGCAAATAGTCTAAATTTTTAAAAATAAAAATCCAACATCATGAGTCCACTAAAGAAAAAGATTAAAAAGCCTATTTAAATTCTCTAATCATCTAACTTAAATAACAAAGAAAAAACAAAAGGCATAAAGCCCACTAAACACTCTACCTAAAATTAAAAGATAAAAGAATAGAAAATATGTAGAGAAAGAAAAGAAATATTCCATGCACAAATACATTCACAAAATAAATTTAATTCCATATTCACCCCCAACCCTAAAATCCTTATTATTAAAATATTCATTTCCTTATGAGAAACCCTAATATCTTTCTTATTCTTTTCTATTCTATTCTTTTTCTTCTAACCCTATTCTCTTCTCTATCTTTTTGCTCTCATTTTCTCTTCTATGTTGTAGGTTGGAAAACAAGGGGCAGCCATGGAAGAATGCTCATGGAGGTGTACACATTGAATATAGGTTTATCTCTGTTATAGATTAAGCCCTATTATTTTTTTGAATCATATATATATATATACACACAAACACATATATACATATATGTATATTCATATATTGGAATAGGCTAACTGTGGATAATTTTTATTTTGTAGACACAGGGTGTCTATATACGCTGTGTATATATATGTATATTAAACAACGTTCAAGCACAGGGATAAGGAGGCCGATGGCTCGTCTAAGTCATGGGCATGAAGCGCCAAAAGGAACCAACCACAATCTCCTTGGCAGCGGCGCTCAACTGCCCTCTCGTGTCTTCCCTCATCCTTTCGGCCACAAATCTCCCTAGGGCTTAAAGCCCTAAAACTAGCATTTAAATTTTATCTATTTATTTATTTTTATATAAAACTTCTTCTCATCGGTTAGCATACATTATTCTTTTTTTTGAAACTATGGCATAAATTTGATAATATATATACTTTACACAGTTGGTTACAATAAATATCTCCAGCATTTAATTTAAAACTGTATATATATATAAGAGTATTTATGTATATATATTTATATATATAAATATACTAAAATCTACACATCATATAGCCAAAATAGAATATAGATGTCTCTATGGAAAAATAATAACCAGCAAGGTAAATACCCTTATAAGGTAGATATTAACATAAAATATATATATCTGCACATAGCCACTATATACACTCTACTTAATTTTTATCTTGTTTTTCTCTTTTGAAAGGAAGGTAACACAGAAGCAAAACTTTCACAGTAAACTTCATTAACATCTATAGAAATTTTACTCACAATATACCATAAATCTAATGCACCCGTATTTTTGAACATATATATTTTTGACATGGAAGCAATCAAAAATTTTATGTGTAACAACAAACATGCCTATACTTTTTTTTTCGTAATATAAAGGAAAAATCAGAAAGCTAACTTAATAATTGTTAGTGTAGATTTTTATTTCCTAGTTGGGTTATTTATTTTTCCCTATATTCCTAGGTTTTTCCTACACTTCTATTAATCTCGCTTAGGTTAATAAGGCATGTCTTATTAGGTGAGTGGTTGCGAGGTGTCACCTTCCTACATGTGAGCATCCATTAGCTATCTTGGGAAGATACTTTGCTATCTTTAGTCCGATAGATGGTTGCTCTTGATTGGTTGGTGTTGCCACCTCCTCCCTCTTCCTAGTCTATATAAGCATGCTACCTGGCTTGTATTTTGTATCTTTTGCTTTTGCATCCTCTTAATGCTATTTTTCTTCTACCATTTACATTACTCTCTTGGAGACTAACTCTGTGTTGCTATTTTGATTTCGTATCATTTGCATTCATAGTTTAGATATCTATTCTTTGCACTAGTTTTCTGGGTTAATAATCTTTTCAGATTCTAACATGGTATCAAAGCACAGGTCATCAGTTCGAGTCCCTCGAGCCCTTGACCCTTCATCTGCATAAGCTTGGCTTATCAATATGGTACGTAGTGGGTACGAATCCCACATGGTACATGGTTGTATCCAACTCTATTGTGTGGAGATCACGCATGACAATTCACTTAAGGAAAGTTGGATTAAATAGGATAACTATGGGACATGAAACTGAACCTGCTAAAGATGAAGATAAGCCTAAGTGGTTTAACAAATGTGATGAAGCATATGGAACATTGTGTTTGTCTATTTCTCTTGATTTTCTCTTTCACATTGAGTCTTTGAATACACCAAATGAAATCTGGACAAAGCTAGAAAAACTATTTGGCACACAAGATTCAATGAGGGGTCATATGTTGGAAAATGAACTAATTAGTTTAAGTCCAGGCAATTTCAACACAATCCAGGATTTCTTCACTAAATTGAAATCACTAAGGCTGCAGTTAAAATAATGTGGAATTGAAAAGAAAAATGAACAACTGATTCTTAGTATTCTCTCTAAGCTAAGTTCAGAATATTATGTGTTTGTTTCTACTTTCTATGCTACTAAGGGTGCACTTGGTACTCAATTCACCATGCCATCTTTAGATGATTTTGTTGTCAATCTCACCTGGGAACAAGACAAGCTAATCTAGATGGGCACTCTAAGTCCTCTAAGTCACATGCCTTGGCTGCCAACCAAGGCATAAAAGAATAGAAAGGACAAAGTAGTAACAATAATAGTAAGGATAAGAAACAAAAGAATAGCAAGGAGAAGAAGGATCAGATACCGGTTACTTCAAAAGCAACTAATGAGACCCAATCTTCCAAGGGCGACAAGCCTAAGAAAGAGAGGGTCCAATGTGCCTATTGTAAAAGACCCAGTCATGATGAACATAAATGTCTGAAGAAACAAATTGATCACTTGACACACATTCTTGAGAAGAATAATATCAGTGTTCCTGAGTCTATCAAATAGAGTTCTAACGAGGGGTCTAATAAGGCAAAAGAAAACAGCGAGGTGAAAGGAAAGGGCAAGGCCCTTGTTGTAGTTGCTTCTTCACCATCCACTTGGGTTCTTGATTCAGGTGCTTCGCACCACATGGCTTCATCTAAGGAAGAACTTGCATCTTTGGAGCCATGTACTATGCCTTCTATTTTGATGGGTGATGACACTCCTATTGAGGTGTGTGGGAGAGGGTCTGTTGATGTGGGGGATGGCACATTCCATGATGTTCTTTGTGTGCCCTCATTATCAACTAATCTCCTATCGGTATACCAGATCACTCACACAGGTTTAGGCAAGCGGGTTGAGTTCACTCCCGATTCAGTAGAGATTCGTGAGTTGCAAGTGGTTCTACAGTTGCAGTTGGGAGAGCAGATCATCAGTCATGGATCTATCTATTTTCTCACTTTGTTCCTAATCCTCCTTCGACTATTTTGCTCACTCATTCTGATGATGTGAGTAGATTATGGCATGAGCGGTTTGGCCATCTTAACTTTCGCTACTTGCAGTAGCTCAACCAGTAGAGCATGGTCACAGGGTTGCCTTCAGTTCTATTTTCAGGTGGTGTTTGCCAAGGTTGCATTCTTGGTAAGCATCCTAAGGAAAAGTTTGACAAAGGTAAGGCATGGAGAGCTTCACAGATACTGGAGTTAGTTCATAGTGATTTCGCTGGTCCATTTCAGTATCCTTCTTTCAGCAGGGCTAGATATGTCCTCACATTCATCGATGACTTTTCTCGATATACTTGGGTGTACTTTCTCAAACAGAAGTCTGAGGTATTTGATCACTTTCAAGACTTCAAGACTTTTATAGAGAAGCAATCCAAGAAAGCCATCAAAGTTTTGCGCACTAACAATGGTGGTGAGTATGTCAACCATCAGTTTGAGAGGTTTTGCACTTCAGAGGGGATTGATTTGCAGCATTCAGTTCCATACAATCCTTAGCAGAACAGTGTTGCAGAACAGAAGAATAGGTCCTTGAAGGAAATGGCGAACTGCATGATTCATTCCAGATCTCTTGCACCACAGTATTAGGCAGAGGCCATTAACTATGTTTGTTATATCTAGAACCGTGTTCCTCACCGAGCCTTGAAGGGAGTCACTCCTTTTGAAGCTTGGAGTAGTCGAAAACCATCAGTTAAGCACTTTCAAATTTTTGGTTCTCCTGCATGGACCCACATTCCTGCAGAGAAACGCAAGGCCTTGGATCCGCAGAGCAGACCTTGCATATTTGTAGGTTATCCTGATAGTGTGAAGGGTTATTAGTTGCTCCACACTACTACACATGAGTTGTTCATTGAGAGGAGTGTTTAGTTTGAGGAGGGCTCTTTGAGCTCACTTTCTATCACTTCTCCAACTCCTTCTACTTTGACATTGGAGTCACTTGGGATACATGACAGATCTTCTAATGAGTCAGATTCACCTAAGCAGTCTTCTACCTCCATTTCTGATGCAGAGAGTGATTCAGAGGACTCACCTCCTTCCTCTCCTAGTCATCATTTAGAGGTTGATGATTTTCCTCTAGATTCTCCATCTTCTAGTCCACTTTGGGCTAGACAGACCTTGCAGTCTGTAGGTGATTGGGTTGGGGATCCATCAGACACCAGGCGGACTCATTCACAGTTTCAAGATGCTCCACATGTTTTCATTGCTACTGCCTCAGATCCACAATCTTTTCATGAGGCTTCTGGTATTCCTGAGTGGGATACAGCTATGGAGGAGGAGTATAGTTCCTTGATGAGGAACCACACTTGGGATCTTGTCCCTCTTCCTAAGGGAAGAAAACTTGTTCGATGTAAGTGGATCTATCAGACAAAATTTGCAGCAGATGGGTCGGTTGACAAGCATAAGGCTCGCTTGGTCGCCAAAGGATTCTCCCAGGTTCCTGGGATTGACTACTCTAATACTTTTGTGCTAGTTGCCCAAATGAATTCCATCCAACTTGTTCTTGCCATTACTGTAGCTAATCATTGGGAAGTACACCAAATGGATGTGAAGAGTGCTTTTCTTCATGGTGACCTTCAGGAGGAGATCTACATGGAGCAACCATAGGGGTTCCTTAAGGATTCTTCACTTGTGTGTCATCTTCTGAAGTCTCTCTATGGCCTCAAACAGGCTCCTCGGGCCTGGTATGCCAAGATGGACTCCTTCCTTCTATCAGTTGGGTTCACTCGGTGCCATTTTGATCCCAATGTCTACATTCTGTAGTCGGATGATTCACTCCTATTTCTGGTTCTGTATGTTGATGACTTGCTGATCACAGGGAGTTCTTCATCCACCATTAGGGCTGTCAAAACTGCCCTTCATGAAAGGTTTTTGATGACTGACTTGGGCTTGTTGCATTACTTTCTTAGGATTGAGATCTTTTAGTCTTCTTCTGGGATCACCATCACACAGTCCAAGTATGCTCTAGATTTACTCTCCAGGTTTCATATGGCTAACTGTAAGCCTACTCCAACTCCCTTTCTTTCTGGAGTCAAACTTGAGGCTTAGTGTTCTTCTCCACTTGTTGATGGCACTTTGTACCGACAGCTTGTTGGGAGTCCCATTTATCTAACTCATACGAGATCTGACATTTCATATGAAGTAGGCATGGTCTCTTGATTCATGTAGGAGCCTCATGAGATGCACTAGAAAGTAGCCAAGCGGATCCTTCACTACATTCAGGGTACTCACAGTTTTGGGATTCACTATGTAGTGGGCATTGAGCTTGACTTGGTGGGCTACATAGATTCAGATTGGGTGGGCGATTCTCAGGATCGCAAATCTACTTCAAGTTATAGCTTCTCACTTGGTTCAGGTCTTGTTTGTTGGTTGAGCAAAAAGTAGTCTACTATTGCTCTATCTTCTACTAAGGCCGAGTATCAGTAGGTTGTGAATGCCGCCACTAAGACCATTTGGCTTCAAAATCTTCTAATTGAGTTTGGTATCCAAATCAGATGGCCATCAGTCATATTTTATGACAACCAGAGTGCCATTCAGATCTCACAGAATCTGGTCCATCATCAGCAGACCAAACACATAGAGGTCCACATGCACTACATCTAGGAGCTCATCCATGGCCACGTCATTGACCTTCACTACTATCCGACTTCCGAGTAGGTTGCTAATATCTTCACCAAACCCTTCACTAAGAGCAATTTCCTTCATTTACAAGCTTTGCTGGGGGTGTGGGATGCTTCATCTTCTGTGGGGGCTTCTTCCTCTCACTCGGAGTCCTGACTCTCTCTACTTTGGGGGGCTCTCTTCTCTCTCTATCTTGGGGGTCTCTTTTCTCTCTCTTTGGGGGGGAATTTTATGTACATGGGTACCTCATCAGGCTTGATTTGCCGGGACCCATTTCTACATCCACCTAAGCTTCGCTTATGGGGGGTGTTAGTGTAGGTTTTTATTTCCTAGTTGGGTTATTTATTTTTCCCTATATTCCTAGGTTTTTCCTACACTTTTATTAATCTGGCTTAGGTTAATAAAGCATGTCTTATTAGGTGAGAGGTTACGAGGTGTCACCTTCCTACATGTGAGCATCCATTAGCTATCTTGGGAAGATACTTTGCTATCTTTAGTTTGATAGATGGTTGCTCTTGATTGGTCGGTGTTGCCACCTCCTCCCTCTTCCTAGTCTATATAAGCATGCTACCTGGCTTGTATTTTGTATCTTTTGCTATTGCATCCTCTTAATGCTATTTTTCTTCTAGCATTTGCATTACTCTCTTGGAGACTAACTCTGTGTTGCTATTTTAATTTCGTATCATTTGCATTCATAGTTTAGATATCTATTCTTTGCACTAGTTTTCTAGGTTAATAATCCTTTTAGATTCTAACAATAATGATTCCTCTTTTGCAACATAACTTTAGCATGCATATTTTTTCTTTCTCACCAGAACATAAAATTAGACAGCAACTCATTCTTTATGAAATATAAGAACATCAACTAAATACCCATTTCTTTTATACAGCAACATTTTCTCATGCAATTTATTTTCCCATCACATGCAATATAAACATACTATTATATATATATATATATATATATATATATATATATATATATATATATATATATATATATATATATATATATATTTGAAGGAACACAATAGGGAAAATGTAACCTATATATTTTTTATTACTAAAATAAACTCAAATAGCAACATAGATGCATATTTTTTTCTTCATTTCTAAATACACAGAATTAATTTATTTCACATAGTATCATATTGAAATAGAAACCAGCAACACATATTGCATTTTTGCAACCACAAGTATAATGAGGTATAACATTAATATCATTTGAAACAAATACACATTAAGAGAGTATTTTCTTTCTCTTTTCTTTGTCCAACTACAAATAGGCCATTCTTTGGCCATGGCTCTCAAGTAGCAAAAACAAACAAATCCAACAAAATAAGATTTCACCCAAGCTCCAAAGGTCTCCCAATAAACCTGCAAAAACTAAAACAATGGAGAACACATCCAAGCCACCAAAATGCTCTCCTCCCTACCATAGACTAGCAAGTGGGTCACCCCCAAGCTTAGAGGTCGATCTTCACATGGGTCTCAAACCACAACACAACAAAAAGCAAACCACACAAATCAAGAAGAACACCCATAGGTTTGAACATCACAAAATCTATAACAAATGGATTTGAGGGGGTAGGGGAGTGGACATCACTTGACTTAAGAGGATCACTCCACAAAATTCCAAAGTCTCAACACAAAAATAAGGCCTCAAGCCCAAAATGATAACTCCATGAATATATAAATCTCACCGTGGCACTCATGCCAACAAAATACTCCATACTCCAATATCTTGCCCTCAAGGCCACAAAAATACAAATACAAAGAGAGTGACCTCGAGGAGGTTCACTCCTCCCCCACCCCACACATGGATGGACACACCAAACTTGGTAGTCTCATCCAAAAACACCCAAAACCCCACAACAAAGAAGAACAAACACACCAAAGCATTTCAAGCACATAACCAAAATTAACAAAGCATAAGGAAGGCTAAAATGCCTTGAGGCTTACCTTAAGAGCCCAACAATGGATGAAAGTTGAAGAAGAGCCCACAATCTTTCTCTAAGCCTCCAATCCTCCAAAATCTCTCTAACTCCCTAAAAATCCCTCCAAAGATAGAAAAATTTAGTAAAAATAAGAAACCCATTCCCCTCTCAAAGAGGAACAAAAATAAGCCTCATTCCCAGGCCTTGAGGAATGATAAGGTGATACGTCACCTTCTCCTTCCTCTTCCCATCCCACTTACAAGGGAAAAGGAATGTGAGGGTGACATGTGTCACCCTCCCATCCATTCAAACCTCACCCTCTCCACATGTGCTCTCACACGTGTGAGAGCAAAGGTGGAGAGGTGGCATCTCACCACATGGGCTCCAAGAGGATAAGGGATGACACATGTCATCACCTTATTCTCCAAAGGGAGCCTCTTCACTCCAAGATGCTTTCACACATGTGTGAGAGTATTAGAGGAAGGTTCCACACACTTGGGGGTCTTGAAGTCTCTCCAAATCTTCAAGGTGGAGGAATTCAATGCCTTGGAAAGAGAGATGGGACTTCTTTCAAGGCATGACTCATCTCCCACACTTGGCCAATTTGAATTTTCGTCACTTTTCTTTAACCTAAGAGTAAGATGGATAGATAGGGGTAACCCTAGGGTTTGGCAAGCTCAAATGGGCCCTAGACCCTAGGGGTACCACCTAGGGTTAATTTTAGCACCTAGTAAACACTTAAGGAAGTAAAAATTCATATAAAATGGCCACTAAAATTAAAAACACCAAGTGGTGTAAATTAAAACACATTTTTTACAACACATCAATAAAATAAAATTGTTATCACCTAGATTTACACCCTTGCTGTAGTTGTAAAACTTTAGCAATCTGGAGTAACATGGGAATGATCTGGAAGTGTGGGACCTTGTGAAATGAGATCAGACCTCAGGAGAAGGATGGCTTCCTTGACTGGATATCACCTAAAACTACTAAATCTTCAGAGTAAAAGGGAGAAGGAATGCTTTTTGAATGAAAGATGAAAATAGGAAAACTGAAAGTAAGGGTGATGCACCAGACTGATTAAAAGAAACTTTCATAGAACTAAGAAAATGCACAAAATAACTAGATACAGCAAGTAGACATACACAGATTCAAATAATTTTTTTAGCAGATGTGAGAAACAAGAAGGTTGAGAGGAACAAAATATTCATAGACAACCATATGCAAGTTCACACTAAACTAGAAAATTAGTAAAAAGAGGTAAAATGACTTGCATATAATCAATAACAAGGCATAGTTACAGTAGCAGAAAGCTCTATTTGAAAATAGAAAACTTGAAAGCCAAAAAATTTTCAACCCTATTTACATCTCATTATATGCATATATAGCATTCCAATCTGACCTAAGTCGATTACAAAATTTGGTCCATGAGTTGTATAAGAAAAATATCTACCTAAAGGGACATCCTCCTGCAGAAGTTATGGTGTGGAAATATCTGGAACAGGGGCAGGTGTGAGATATTTTGTGTCTTTAATGCAAGCAGCTGGATCATCGACCCTCTCTGATAAATGCAACACATATCTACGTTTGCATCACTCAAATTGGTCATTGAACTGGTTTGAGAAGCATCACTGAAAACTACATCTACTATCAGCCATTGGAAAGATCAAAAAATGAGTTGCCAATGCATACTATCTCATTGAAATCCCCTGTATGTTGGCCTTGTATATCCAATTGTATATACCAACATACAATCATTTCAACATGCAAACCATGGTCAACGCTGAATATGCCAAATTTGATTTTCAAGTTGGGTCCCCCTTGCATATCACCATTGTATCTGACCTTTGTATATCACAATATATAATGCGAAATATACAAGGGAAACTGTAGACTCACTTATACATTGCAAACACTTCATTTTGGCATATACAAAAACCTTTGTATATCTTATTGTATATGAAAACATACAATCGCAAATATACATACAATGCACGGACCTCAAAAGATCATTAACCATTTTGTAACTTTGCAACAAGTCTGGCTTGTATCACTTCTCCTGGTATTTCAGCATATACAATGCATTTATACATACAACTCGCGGACCCCAAAAATGACAATCAGTTGTATTTGATTTCCCAGTCAGGTCCGCCTTGTATATTTTCTTTTGTATATCGCATATACAATGGACTCAATATACAAGCCGTGGACTCAACACTTGAATTTGCCAAAATTGACTTCTGGATCGGGTCCGCCTTGCATATTGCCTTTATACCTTTGACTTGTATATTGTATATACAAGGCGAATATACAAGCAAAACATGCAAGCCGAGCACTTATATACTACAAACACTTTGCTTCGACATATGCATGTAACCTTTTGTATGTCGCATTGTATATGACCCTTTGTATGTGCGAACATACAACGCAAAATATACAATGAAAAACATGCATACAAACCTCCTATTATCCTCTCTTTGTATCTTTTTGCATGTATATATTTGTCGATATACATTCTCCTTTGTATGTTGCTCCTTGTATGCACAACCTTTGCATGTTGTACTGATGTACATCGGCGATGTACATTGCCCCTTGTACCCTTTCCTTTTGTATGCACAATTGTACATTTGCCAATGTACAAATGCAAACATACATTCTCCCTTGCATGTTATCCTATGTACATTGCACTGTTCATTCACTCTTGTATGTATGACTTGCATCTTAACTTTGCATCTTTGTCATTGTATATTGCACTTGTACATATGAACATACAATGGCAAATGTGTATGCAAATATACATTGCAAAATGCATACACAAATACTAAACATGAAACTGAGAAATTCCTATGATAGAAAATACTTGAAGCTAAAAGATTTATGGGTTTTTCTGCATTTTCTACAAAGATTCTCATGGTGGGATTTTTAGGATTTTTTTGCAAGGCACAACATGAGTATTTGAAGGATTCAAGCCTTCTGAGGTGTTTTCCTAAAGGATTTTCTAGAAAAATGCGAGGTGAACTATTTAACTCTGGGCAGAGGAAAATAGGTCAAAAATTTGGAAACTTCTATGGGATGTTTTCTTACTAAACAATTAGATCAGTGGCCTTAAGCATCTATTGGGCATGGAGTCATACAGAGACTAAAAATATACCTTGAAAAACAATCCTAACTTTAGCAACTCAGAACAATAGCAATGAAGAACACTTGGAAGATCAAACCAAGACAAAAATGCTAAAGGCAACCCTTCAAATTGTGCTAGACAGCACTTAGGGAAAACAAAAAGGGATCTAAACTATTGTACCGCAGCACTTATTGAAGGCAAGAAATCTAATCTACTGCTTTACAAGGTAAGTCATACCTCACTAACACCTCTTCAAGTGTATCCCATTGACTGGGATAGGCAGATTTTCTCCATCCATATTTGATAACTGAAATACATTGTGCTCCTTGCATTCAGTAATGATAAATGGGCCACTTGACATGTTGTCAAACTTGGAGTGCTTTCCTGGCCTGCTTTTCAACTCATCCCATTTGAGCACCATATCACCCTCCCTAAAGATTCTAGGAGTGGCCTTCTGATTAAAATTTCTTTTGGTCTGAAGTTGATGATACTCCAAAGTTTTCATAGCCTTATCGCTGATTTCTTCAAGCTCCATAAGCTGAGCATATCTGACAGCCATGGGGTCCTCTTCTTCAAACATCTCCAGCTGATTCATGATATCAAGTGCTGGTAGCTCCATAGATATAGGCAATCTTGCCTCTTTCCAATAAACTAACATATATGGGGAGTTCCCAATAGACCTCTTGGGAGTTATTATGTCTGCCCATAAGGCATATTTTAGATTAGTGTGCCAGGTCCTCTGGTTGTCTTCCATTGATCTTTTAACAATCCTTATGAGGCTCTTATTTGTAGATTCAGCCAAACCATTACCCTGTGGGTAATAATTTGATGAATTATTCAAATAGATCCCATTCTTAATAGCCCAGTCAGTTATCTTTAATCCAACAAAGGCTAAAGCATTGTCTGAGATAATTGACTCAGGCACCCCAAATCTGGATATCAAATCTTGGTAAAAATTCAAAACAGTATTTTCGTTGGATTCCTTCAGAGCCACTGCTTCAGTCCACCTTGTGAAATAGTCTGTAGATGTAAGTATCCACCTGTGGCCTGCACTTGATGGTGGGTTAATGGGACCTACAAAATCAATGTCCCATCTCATGAAGGGTTGTTCTACTTGAATTGGCTACAGAGGTAAAGCTGGCAGCCTTTCTTTGCCTGCAAAAATGGCACATTTTACACATTTTCTAGCCCATGCATGGGCATCCTTGAATAGGTTGGGCCAGTAATATCCAGCTCTCATTATTTTCCAAGAAATAGTCTTTGGGGCAAAATGACCCCCTGTTGTTCCATCATGAAACTCATGCAGCACCTTGTCAGTCTGATAATTATCAATGCATCTTAACAATACACCATTAAAATTTTTTCCAATTATTAAAACATATGGAACGGACTGCAGTCTAAAATACCTTCTCTTGGTTCTATCTAAACCTACTGGACATTTTCCAGTTTGCAAAAATTGAGTCATGTTATTAACCCAACTTGTGCCCATTTCTGCTATATCATCTTGATGTGCATCTTCAATGGTCAGAAGCACCTCCTCTTCTTTTTCTATTTCATTCTTAGAACTGGTAGCAATTTGTTCACTGAGTCCTCTACCTCTGACCAGCTTGGTTATCTTGATATCCATGTCATATTCCATGACTTTGGTGATCCAATCAGCCCTTTTCTCATTCACGTCCTTACCTAATAGGAACTCTTTAACGCTAGGGTGAGCGACCCTCAAATGTATCTTATTATTAGAAATAAGATGTCTAAACTTCTTGAGGCTCCTTACCGCTGCAAGGACATGTTTTTAGACAAAGCTATACCTATACTCATACTCTTCCAGCCCCTAACTAAAGAAAGTGATTGGCTATTCAAAGCCATCACTCTGTTGTTGTACCAGAATCGTAGAGAATGTATCTAGACCGCCATAAGCATACAAGATAAAATATTTGGAGAAATTAGGATTTAATAGAGTTGGTGCAGCTGATAATGCCTCCTTTATGGACTCAAAGTTGAGTTTGGCCTCTTTTGTCCAACTAAAAACTGTACTCTTCTTCAACATAGACGTCAAAGGCTTCAATAGATTCACAATGTTGGGTATAAATCTTCACAAAAAATTAATTCTGCCAATAAAAATTTGTAGTCCCTTCTTGTGACTGGGTAAAGGCAACTCCAAAATAGCCCTTACTCTTTCTATATCAATGGTAATGCCCTCCTTTGACACAATGTGCCCTAATAGCTTGCCTTCATGCATAGCAAAAATGCATTTCTTGGGATTGAGAGATATCCCAAACTCTTTGCAGCTATCAATTAATTGCCTCAAGTGGGATAAATGTTTAGACACATCCTTGAAAAAAACCGTTATGTCATCAAGGTACACCAGCATGAGTTTATACAGCAAACCCTTAAAAGCCATATCCATAGCTCTCTAAAAATTAGAAATAGCATTTGACAGACCAAAAGGCATTCTCTTGTAGGCCATGGTGCCCCATTTGGTAGTAAAAGTAGTTTTAAATTGATCTTCCTCCTTGACTAACACTTGATTATAGCTAGAATATCCATCAAGGAGAATCTTTCAGAACCAGCGACTACTTGTAGAATTTGTTCCATTCAGGGCAGCAGGTAGTGGTCTTTTAGGGAGGCTCTATTAAGGTCTTTGAAGTCAACACACATCCTAATCTCCCTATTTTTTTTCTCACAGGGACAAGGTTCGAGACCCAAGAAGTATACTTGATCAGGAAAATGATCCTTCCCTCGATCAGCTTGGTTAACTCTTTAATCATCAAAGGCTCAAGTTTTGGGTTTAAAGGCCTTTATTTCTGCCTCACAGGTTTTGTACTTGGTTCTAACTCTATGGTATGCTGAGCAATATGAGGGTCAAACCCTTTTAGGTCTGAATAATCCCAAGCAAACACATCTTCAAACTCTTGACAGAGTGCAACAAAAGCCCTTCTATCCTCAGGCAAATAAATTTTACCAATTTTAAGAAGCTTACACTTAAAAATTTCTAGCTACTCATAATGTTCCTCTTTGACCTGCATGCTGGTTTTACTCTTCTTTAGCTGATCATCAGTCCCAAAAATGGATTCGAAGGTTACCAATCCTTTGGGCAGCTTATTTGTCCTTAACTGAATAACATGACCATCCTCATATTACTATTTGAGTTTATCCTGATTCATCATAGAAAACTCATCCTCCTCCAACAGGAAACGCAGAACCTGCTCATCACTCTCAAAAACCTACCAATGAATATTATTGTCAGGAATAGAGGGCCTATCAACTATTTGCACGTGAGGCTATACCTTTTCTCTTCGAATATCACTGGGGATGTCAAACTAAGCCCCAATTGTAGCTAACCTATCTGCATGATAGTTCTGACTTCTTGGAATAGAGATCAGATTGAAAGCATCAAACTCTTCAACCATATCCCATACCCTATGCTTGTAGCATTTCAAAACATCATTTTTTGTAACATCCAGCCCCTATCATCTGATTTACAATGAGTTCACTGTCACCATAGACCTACAAACAATGAATTTTCCTCTTTCTTGCCCACTGCAAACCTTGAATCAACCCTTCATATTCAGCAGTGTCATTTGTACATGAGAAGGCAAAACAGAAAGAAGAATAATACCTTTCACCTTGTGGAGAGACAAGCAATACACCACCACCAAATCCATTTCTATTCCTAGAGCCATCAAAGTATATTTTCCATACCTCATTTTGTTGTTCTGTCTATTGTTCAGAATTCTTTACAAGGCTTGGAATTGTTGTTTCAAGCTCATGCAGTATGTAAACCCCCATACCAGTTTCTTGGTTGTGTCCATCAGGATCATCAACAATATTTTCTGAGGCCAACTCCTTTAACAAAACCTCTGGTATACTTTCATCTTGTAGCTCTTGAGCAGCTACAAGCTCAGGATCATTAGAAATATTGCAATTTGCATTAACAACACTTGGTGTATAAGGCTCTATGTGATGATTTGAAAGCAATTCAGATTTTAGGGTTACTTTTGTGTCATATCTGGTCCTAAAAAACATGTGGGACTAGTCCGAGGATAAATATCCTCCTATTTTGGCTGTGAACTCTCTTGATAAACACATGGCAAAATAGGGAGGCAAATCTATGATTAACACCTCTTGGGAAATGGAAACATTTGGGCAACTGTGCAAGGTGAGAGCTAGGTCTTTCATCACACCTACAGTATTAATAGTTGTGCCGTCTAGCTGGGGTACACCCTTCTCAAGGGGCTGGTATTTCAACCCTAATTGATCTGCAATTTGTTTTGGCATCACAGAACTGCTTGCACCACTATCCACCATATAGTTATGTACTAACTTGTCTCCAATTATTAATGACACATAAAATGGGAGTGGTTTGGCACTTTTGTTTGGTTGTTTATTATTGTCCTGGGATGAATTGGTAAGGACAACCCTAGTTGGGTCAATAGTTGCATCATTGGGCATCTTCAAATCAAACAAGGCAGATTGCAATATGTCCTTTTGGCCTGGGATGGCTAGAGAATCCCACATAGACATTGTCACATTCATCTTCTTCATATTTTCAATAATATTGAAAGGTGGAGTGACATGTACCTTCTGATATCATTTTGCAACAGTAATATCAACCTGCAAATGAGGCTGTTCCCTTACTGTTGCTGAAGTATTCCTTTGTAAAATGTGGGGAACACAGGATGTAGAAGCATCAGCATGTCCTTTTCCTTTATTTGCTGCTTGATCTACCTCATAACCCATCTTCTTGGCTTTTGTATTTGCTGCAACTAGAGAATTATCACTGTTTACACCACAGAATTCACCTTCTTGCCAATTTATGAAGGCAGAATCATTCTGAGGCTACTCTTGCTACTGTAGAACCCCCTTATTTGGCCTGTTTCGCTATGAGACCGCAATATTTTGTACCATTAAAGCCTAATTTATAACTCCATTTGAACAGGCTGCCTGACTGTGTGGTTGATTGCATGGAAAACACCATTCATACTCAGCTGCAAGGTTATTCTGAACAGGGACAAGGTCTTTAACAGCATTAATTGGGACCAGATTGTAAGACTGAAAAGGCCTCTAGTTCACATTCTCCCTGGTACCCTGGTAATTGCTTTGATAAGGTGGCCTGTTAGCTTGATATGGTTGGTTTTACCCTTGATAAGACTGATTTTTCCCTTGACTGGGTCGCTGATAAGGCTGTCTATTCTGGGACTGCTACTTTTTTATGTTTACTAGCTCATTCCTAAAACTTTGTAGGATATTTTCTATTTTCTGTTGGCTATTTTTAATCTCTTTCAACTCTTGTGACGAGCTAGGAGCAGCATTTTTAGAATTGACAGTACTTGGCAATGCTGCAGTAGTAGGTAAAGGGGCAAAATATGGGATTGACAATGGCATTGAAGCTTGAATCTTGGGGAAGATGGGTACTAGTGGTCGAGGAGCTATTTTACCAGCATGAATCAGGTTGTTTTCTACTCTAATGGCTATTTCATATGCATCAGGTAGGCTTGTACCTCCCAATGATTGAATCATTACTAAAATATCACTATTTAAAGCTTTTAGGAAATATAGAAAATTGTATTCTGATGGAGGTCTTCCCGTGATAGGAATTATGTCCCATGTCTTCTAGAATTTAAAGTTGAAATCCATCATTTACTCCCAGGGAGCTCTCTTTTTTGTAGTCATCTGTTCAACCAATGACAAGTTGTCTGATTTATCTTGAAATTGTTTATTTAACTTATCACCTAGATCATCCCAGGTTGCAATGGTTTGCACCGGTAAACTCTTGAACCATTGTAATACTTTTCCTTTGAAAGAGGTAGCCAACAGCCTGATAGCTACATTCTCTTGGGTTACATTATGAACACCACATAGAGAAGCTACATCTCTAATGTGTTCAATTGGGGTAGTTTGATTCTCCCCTGTAAAATAGGGCAGACTCTTCAAAGCTGCCATGGGTATAACATCATGCACTGTCAAATTCAATGGGTTGCCCCCATCAAAAGCCACAAATGGCTGATTTCTTGCCATTGGAATAGCTAGAGGTAGGTTTGCTTGGGCTGGTATAGAAACTACAGGTGCAACTGGCTTGAAATTTGGTGGAGTTGATTGTATTCTTTTAAAAACTGAAGTCCTTACCACAGCTCTACCCTGCCTTCTGGGCGGAGATAGCTGCAAGTAATTAAATGAACTTGAACTCTGAGTTTGAATTTTTCTCATAAAATGTAATAACAACACTAATCTACTTGTCCTTCCTTAGTATGAGTCACCAAATGTGTAGGTTTTAACCTCTTACAGGTCTGAAAATCACTAGCTGCACATCAAAACCAGCAACAAAAGATAGTACATGATTGTTTCTCTAACTCTAGAGTCCCACCGGGCGTGCCAAAGTTGTTATCACCCAAATTTGCACCCTTGTTGCAGTTGTAAAACTTTAGCAATCTGGAGTAACATGGTAATGATCTCGAAGTGTGGGACCTTGCGAAATGAGATTAGACCTCCAGAGAAGGCCATCTTCCTTTACTGGATATCACCTAAAACTACTAAATCTTTAGAGTAAAAGGGAGAAGGAATGCTTTTTGAATGAAAAATGAAAACAAGAAAACTGAAAGTAAGGGTTATGCACCAGACTGATTAAAATAAACTTTCATAGAACTAAGAATATGCACAAAATAACCAGATACAGCAAGTAGACATACACATATTCAAATCATTTTTTAGCAGAGGTGAGAAACAAGAAGGTTGAGAGGAACAGAATGTTCACAGACAACCATATGCAAGTTCACACTAAACTAGAAAATTAATAAAAAGAGGTAAAATGACTTGCATATATTCAATAAGAAGGCACAGTTACAGTAGCAGAAAGCTCTGTTTGAAAACAGAAAGCTTGAAAGCCAAAAAATTTCCAACCCTATTTACATCTCATTATATGCATATATAGCATTCCAATTTGAACTAAGTCCACTACAAAATTCGCTCCATGAGCTGTATCAAAAAAATATTTTATTTTGCCTGAAGGGACGTCCTCCTGTAGAAGTTACGGTGAGGAAATATCTGGAATAGGGGCATGTGGGAGATATTCTGTGTCTTTAATGTAAGCAGCTAGATCATCAACCCTCTCTGATAAATGCAACAAATATTTGCGTTTGCATCACTCAAACTGGTCACTAAACTGGTATGAGAAGCATCATTGAAAACTGCATCTGCTATCAGCCATCAAAAATATCAAAAAATGAGTTGTCAGTGCCTACTATCTCGCCAAAATCCCCTGTATGTTGGCCTTGTATATCCCATTGTATATACCAACATACAATCATTTCAACATGCAAACTACGGACTCAACACTGAATATGCCAAATTTGATTTTCAAGTCGCATCCACCTTGCATATCATCATTGTATCTGACCTTTGTATATCGCAATATACAATGCAAAATATACAAGGGAAACTGTAGACTCACTTATACATTGCAAACACTTCATTTCGGCGTATAAAAAAACCTTTGTATATCTGATTATATATGAAAACATACAATCGCAAATATACATACAATGCACGGACCTCAAAATATCATTAACCATTTTGTAACTTTGCAACAAGTCCGGCTTGTATCACTTCTCCTTGTATTTCAACATATACAATGCATTTATACATACAACTCGCGGACCCCAAAAATGACCATCAGCTGTATTTGATTTCCCAGTTGGGTCTGCCTTGTATATTTTCTTTTGTATATCACATATACAATGCACTCAATATACAAGCCGTGGACTCAACACTTAAATTTTCCAAAATTGACTTATGGGTCGGGTCCGCCTTGCATATTGCCTTTATACCTTTGACTTGTATATCGCATATACAAGGTGAATATACAAGCAAAACATGCAAGCTGAGCACTTATATACTGCAAACACTTTACTTTGGCATATGCATGTAACCTTTTGTATGTCACATTGTATATGACCCTTTGTATGTGCGAACATACAACGCAAAATATACAATGAAAAACATGCATACAAACCTCCTATTATTCTCTCTTTGTATCTTTTCACACCTCTATATTTGCCGATATACATTCTCCTTCGTATGCTGCTCCTTGTATGCATGGCCTTTGCATGTCACACTGATGTACATCGGTGATGTACATTGCCCCTTGTACCCTTTCCTTTTGTATGCATAATTGTACATTTGCCAATGTACAAATGCAAACATACATTCTCCGTTGCATGTTATCCTATGTACATTGCACTATTCATTCACTCTTGTATATATGACTTGCATCTTTACTTTGCATCTTTGTCATTGTATATTGCACTTATACATATGAACATACAATGGCGAATGTATATGCAAATATACATTGAAAAATGCATACACAAATACTAAACATGAAACTGAGAAATTACTGTGATAAAAAATACTTGAAGCTAAAAGATTTCTGGGTTTTTCTACGTTTTCTGCAAAGATTCTCATGGTGGGATTTTTAGGATTTTTTTGCAAGGCACAGCATGAGTATTTGAAGGATTCAAGCCTTTTGGGGTGTTTTCCTAAAGGATTTTCTAGAAAAATGCAAGGTGAACTATTTAACTCTGGGCAGAGGAAAATAGGTCAACAATTTGGTGATTTCTATGGGATGTTTGTTTGCTAAACAATTAGATCAGTGGCCTTAAGCTTCCATTGGGCATGGAGTCATACAGAGACTAAAAATATACCTTGACAAACAATCCTAACTTTAGTAACTTAGCATAGCAACAATGAAGAACACTTGGAAGATCAAACCAAGACAAAAATGCTGAAGGCAACCCTTCAAACTGTGCTAGACAGCACTTAGGGAAAACAAAAGGGATCTAAACTATTGTGCCACAGCACTTATTGAAGGCAAGAAATCTAATCTACTACTTTACAAGGTAAGTCATACCTCACTAACACCTCTTCAAGTGTATCCTGTTGACTGGTATAGGTAGATTTTCTCCATCCATATTTGATAACTGAAATACATTGTGCTCCTTGCATTCAGTAATGATAAATGGGCCACACCACATGTAGTCAAACTTGGAGTGCTTTCCTGGCCTACTTTTCAACTCATCCCATTTGAGCACCATATCACCATCCCTAAAGATTCTGGGAGTGGCCTTCTGATCAAAATTTCTTTTGGTCTAAAGCTAATGATACTCCATAGTTTTTATAGCCTTAGCTCTAATTTCTTCAAGCTCCATAAGCTAAGCATATCTGACAGCCATGGGGTCCTCTTCTTCAAACATCTCTAACTGATTCATGATATCAAGTGCTGGCAGCTCCACAAATATAGGGAATCTTGTCTCTTTCCCATAAACTAACATATATGGGGAGTTCTCAATAGACCTCTTGGGAGTTATTATGTCTACCCATAAGGCATATTTCAGATTAGTGTGCCAGGTCCTCTAGTTGTCTTCCATTGATCTTTTAACAATCCTTATGAGGCTCTTATTTGTAGATTCAGCCAAACCATTACCATGTGGGTAATAATTTGATGAAGTATTCAAATAGATCCCATTCTTAATAGCCCAGTTAGTTATCTTTAATCCAACAAAGGCTAAAGCATTGTCTGAGATAATTGACTCAGGTACCCCAAATCTGGATATCAAATCTTGGTAAAAATTCAAAATAGTATTTTCATTGGATTCCTTCAGAGCCACTACTTCAGTCCACCTTGTGAAATAGTCTGTAGCTGTAAGTATCCACCTGTGGCCTGCACTTAATGGTGGGTTAATGGGACCTACAAAATCAATGCCCCATCTCATGAAGGGTTGTTCTACTTGAATTGGCTGCAGAGGTAAAGCTGGCAGGCTTTCTTTGCCTGCAAAAATGGCACATTTTACACATTTTCTAGCCCATGCATGGGCATCCTTGAATAGGCTGGGCTAGTAATATCCAGCTCTCATTATTTTCCAAGTAGTAGTCTTTGGGGCAAAATGACCCCCTGCTATTCCATCATGAAACTCATGCAGCACCTTGTCAGTCTGATCATTATCAATGCATCTTAACAATACACCATTAAAATCTTTTCTGAAAAGGATGCCATTTATTAAAACATATGGAATGGACTACAGTCTAAAATACCTTCTCTTGGTTCTATCTAAACCTACTGGACATTTTCCAATTTGTAAAAATTGAGTCATGTTATTAACCCAACTTGTGCCCATTTCTGTTGTATCATCTTGATGTGCATCTTCAATGGTCAGAAGCACCTCCTCTTCTTTTTCTATTTCGTTCTCAGAACTGGTAGCAAGCTATTCACTGAGTCCTCTGCCTCTAACCAGCTTGGTTATCTTGATATCTACGTCATATTCCATGACTTTGGTGATCCAACCAACCCTTTTCTCATTCACGTCCTTACCTAATAGGAACTCCTTCATGCTAGGGTGAGCGACCCTCAAATGTATCTTATTATTAGAAATAAGATGCCTGAACTTCTTGAGGCTCCTTACCGCTGCAAGGACATGTTTTTTGACAAAGCTATACCTCTGCTCATACTCCTCTAGCCCCTGACTAAAGAAAGTGATTGGCTGTTCAAAGCCGTCACTCTGCTGCTGTACCAGAATTGCAGAGATTGTATCTAGACCATCATAAGCATACAAGATAAAATCTTTGGAGAAATTAGGATTTAATAGAGTTGGTGTAGCCGATAATGCCTCCTTTATGGACTCAAAGTTGAGTTTGGCCTCTTTTGTCTAGCTAAAAACTGTACTCTTCTTTAACATAGACATCAAAGGCTTCAATAGATTCGCAATGTTGGGTATAAATCTTTGCAAAAAATTAATTTTGCTAATAAAACTTTGTAGTCCCTTCTTGTGACTAGGTAAAGGCAACTCCAAAATAGCCCTTACCCTTTCTATATCAATGGTAATGCCCTCCTTCGACACAACGTGCCCTAATAGCTTGCCTTCATGCACAGTGAAAATGCATTTCTTAGGATTGAGAGATATCCCAAACTCTTTGCATCTCTCAAATACCTGCCTCAAGTGGGATAAATGTTCAGACACATCCTTGGAAAAAATTATTATTTCATCAAGGTACACCAGCACAAGTTTATACAGTAAACCCTTAAAATCCATATCCATAGCTCTCTAAAAAGTACAACCAGCATTTGACATACCAAAAGGCATTCTCTTGTAGGCCATGGTGCTCCATTTGGTAGTAAAAGCGGTTTTAAATTGACCTTCCTCCTTGAGTAACAGTTGATTATAGCTAGAATATCCGTCAAGCAAGAAGAATCTTTCAGAACTAGTCACTACTTGTAGAATTTGCTCCATTGAGGGCAGCGGGCAGTGGTCTTTTCAGGAGGCTCTATTGAGGTCTCTAAAGTTGACACACAGCCTAATCTCCCCATTCCTTTTTCTCACAGGGACAAGGGTGGAGACCCAAGAAGTATGCTTGATCAAGTAAATGATCCTTCCCTTGATCAGCTTGGTTACATCTATAATCATCAAAGGCTCAAGTTTTGGATTTAAAGGCCTTTGTTTCTGCCTCACAGGTTTTGTACCTAGTTCTAACTCTATGGTATGCTGGGCAATATGAGGGTCAAACCCTTTTAGGTCTGAATAATCCCAAGCAAACACATCTTCAAACTCTTGACAAAGAACAACAAAAGCCCTTCTATCCTTAGGTGAACAAATTTTACCAATTTTAAGAAGCTTACCCTTAAAAATTTCTAGCTCCTCGTAATGTTCCTCTTTGACCTACATGCTGGTTTTACTCTTCTTTAGCTGATCATCAGTCCCAAAAATGGATTCAAAGGTTACCAATCCTTTGGGCAACTTGTTTGTCCTTAACTGAATAACTTGACCATCCTCATATTGTTGTTTGAGTTTATCCTGATTCATCATAGAAAACTCATCCTCCTCCAACAGGAAATGTAGAATCTTCTCATCACTCTCAAAAACTTGCCAATGAATATTATTGTCAGGGATAGAGGGCCTATCAACTATTTTCAAGTGAGGCTGTACCTTTTCTCTTTAAATATCATTGGGGATGTCAAACTGAGCCCCAATTGTAGCTAACATATCTGCATGATAGTTCTGACTTCTTGGAATAGAGATCAGATTGAAAGCATCAAACTCTTCAACCATATCCCATACCCTATGCTTGTAGCATTTCAAAACATCATTTTTTGTAACATGCAGCCCTCTCACCTAATTTACAATGAGTTCACTATTGCCATAGACCTACAAATAGCCAATTTTCCTCTTTCTTGCCCACTGCAAACCTTGAGTCAACCCTTCATATTTAGCGGTGTTATTTGTACATGAGAAGGCAAAACGGAAAGAAGAATAATACCTTTCACCTAGTGGAGACACAAGCAGTACACCACCACCAGATACATTTCTATTCCTAGAGCCATCAAAGTACATTTTCCATACCTCATTTTGTTGTTATGTCCGTTGTTCAGCATTCTTTCCTAGGCTTGGAATTGTTGTTTTAGGCTCATGCAGTATGTAAACCCCCATACCAATTTCTTGGATGTGTCCCTCAGGATCATCAACAACATTTTTTGAGGCCCACTCCTTTAACAGGACCTCTGGTATACTTTCAGCTTGTAGCTCTTGAGAAGCTACAAGCTCAGGATCACCAGAAATAATGCAATTTGCATTAACAGCACTTGGTGTATAAGGCTCTATGTGATGATTTGAAAGCAATTTAGATTTTAGGGTTACTTTTGTGCCATATCTAGTCCTGAAAAACATGTGGGACCAATTCGAGGATAAATATCCTCCTATTTTGGCTGTGAACTCTCTTGATAAACACATGGCAAAATAGGGAGGCAAATCTATGATGAACACATCTTGGGAAATGGAAACATTTGGGCAAGTGTGCAAGGTGAGAGCTAGGTCTTTCATCACACCTATAATATTAACAGTTGTGCCATCTAACTGGAGTACACCCTTATCAAGGGGCTGGTATTTCAACCCTAATTGATCTGCAATCTACTTTGGCATCACAGAACTACTTGGACCACTATCCACCATACAGTTATGTACTAACTCGTCTCCAATTATTAATGACACATAAAATGGAAGTGGTTTGGCACTTTTGTTTGGTTGTTTATTGTTGTCCTAGGATGAATTGGTAAGGACAACCCTAGTTGGGTCAACAGTTGCATCATTGGGCATCTTCAAATCAGACAAGGTAGATTGCAATATGTCTTGTTGGCCTGGGATGGCTAGAGAATCCCACAAACATTGTCACATTCATCTTCTTCATATTTTCAATAATATTGAAAGGTGGAGTGACATGTACCTTCTGATATGATTTTGTAACAGTAATATCAACCTACAAATGAGGTTGTTCCCTTGCTGTTACTGAAGTATTACTTTGTAAAATGTGGGGAACATGGGATGTAGAAGCATCAGCATGTCATTTTCCTTTATTTGCTGCTTGATCTACCTCATAACCCCTCTTCTTGGCTCTTGTATTTGCTGCAACTAGAGTATTATCACTGTTTACACCATAGAATTCACCTTCTTGCCAATTTATGAAGGCAGAATCATTCTGAGGTTGCTCTTGCTACTGTACAACCCCATTATTTGGGGTGTTTGGCTACGAGACCGCAACATTTTGTACCATTAAAGCCTAATTTATAACTCCATTTGAACAGGTTGCCTAACTATGTGGCTGAATGCATGGAAAACACCATTCATACTTAGCTACAAGGTTATTCTGAACAGGGACAAGGTCTTTAACAGCATTAATGGGGACCAGATTATAAGGCTGAAAAGGCCTCTAGTTCACATTATGCCTGATACCCTAATAATTACTTTGATAAGGTGGCCTGTTAGCTTGATATGGTTGGTTTTGCCCTTGATAAGGCTGATTTTGCCCTTGACTGGGTTTCTAATAATGCTGTCTATTCTGGGACTGCTACTTTTTTATGTTTACTAGCTCATTCCCAAAAGTTTGTAGGATATTTTCTTTTTTCTGTTGGCTATTTTTAATCTCTTTCAACTCTTGTGACGAGCTAGGAGCAGCATTTTCAAAATTGATGGTACTTGGCAATGCTGCAGTAGTAGGTAAAGGGGCAAAATATGGGATTGGCAATGGCATTGTAGCTTGAATCTCAGGGAAGATGGGTACTGGTGGTTGAGGAGCTATTTTACCAGCCTGAATCAGGCTATTTTCTGCTCTAATGGCTATTTCATATGCATCAAGTAGGCTTGTACCTCCCAATGATTGAATCATTACTAAAATATCACTATTTAAAGCTTTCAGAAAATATAGAAAAGCGTATTCTAATGGAGGTCTTACCGTGATAGGAATTCTGTCCCATGTCTTCTGGAATCTGAAGTTGAAATCCATCATTTACTCCTGGGGAGCTCTCTTTATTGTAGTCATCTCTTCAACCAATGACAAGTTGTCTAATTTATCTTGAAATTGTTTGTTTAACTTACCACCTAGATCATCCTAGGTTGCAATGGTTTGCACCGGTAAACTCTTGAACCATTGTAATGCTTTTCCCTTGAAAGAGGCAGCCAACAGCCTGATGGCTACATTCTCTTGGGTTACATGATGAACACCGCATAGAGAAGCTACATCTCTAATGTGTTCAATTGGGGTAGTTTGATTCTCCCCTATAAAATAGGGTAGACTCTTCAAAGCTGCCATGGTTATAACGTCATACACTGTCAAATTCAATGGGCTACCCCCATCAAAAGCCACAAATGGCTAATTTCTTGCCATTGGAATAGCTAGAGGTAGGTTTGCTTGGGCTGGTGTAGAAACTACAGGTGTAACTGGCCTAAAATTTGGTGGAGTTGATTGTATTCTTTTAAAAACTGGAGTCCTTACCACAACTCTACCCTGCCTTCTGGGCGGAGATAGCTACAAGTAATTAAATGAACTTGAACTCTGATTTTAAATTTTTCTCATAAAATGTAACAACAACACTAATCTACTTGTCCTTGCTTAGTATGAGTCACCAAATGTGTAGGTTTTAACCTCTTACAGGTCTGAAAATCACTGTCTGCACATCAAAACCAGCAACAAAAGATAGTATATGATTGTTTCTCTAACTCTAGAGTCCCACCGGGTGTGCCAAAGTTGTTATCACCTAGATTTGTACCCTTGCTGCAGTTGTAAAACTTTAGCAATCTGGAGTAACATGGGAATGATCTCGAAGTGTGGGACCTTGCGAAATGAGATCAGACCTCTGGAGAAGGTTGGCTTCCTTGACTGGATATCACCTAAAACTACTAAATCTTGAGAGGAAAAGGGAGAAGGAATGCTTTTTGAATGAAAGATGAAAATAGGAAAACTGAAAGTAAGGGTGATGCACCAGACTGATTAAAATAAACTTTCATAGAACTAAGAAAATACACAAAATAACCAGATACAGCAAGTAGACATACACAGATTCAAATGATTTTTTAGTAGAGGTGAGAAACAAGAAGGTTGAGAGGAACAGAATGTTCACAGACAACCATATGCAAGTTCACACTAAACTAGAAAATCAGTAAAAAGAGGTCAAATGACTTGCATATATTCAATAAGAAGGCACAGTTATAGTAGTAGAAAGCTCTGTTTGAAAATAGAAAGCTTGAAAGCCAAAAAAATTTCAACCCTATTTACATCTCATTATATGCATATATAGCATTCCAATCTGACCTAAGTCAGTTACAAAATTCACTCCATGAGTTGTATCAAAAAAATATCTGCCTGAAGGGACGTCCTCCTGCAGAAGTTATGGTTTGGAAATATCTGGAACAGGGGCAGGTGGGAGATATTATGTGTCTTTAATGCAAGCAGCTGGATCATCGACCCTCTCTAATAAATGCAACAAATATCTACTTTTGCATCACTCAAACTAGTCGTTGCACTAGTCTGAGAAGCATCACTAAAAACTGCATCTGCTATCGGCCATTGGAAAGATCAAAAAATGAGTTGCCGATGCATACTATCTTGCTGAAATCCCTTGTATGTTGGCCTTGTATATCCAATTATATATACCAACATACAATCATTTCAACATGCAAACTGTGGACTCAATGCTAAATATGCCAAATTTGATTTTCAAGTCGGGTCTGCCTTGCATATCACCATTGTATCTGACCTTTGTTTATCACAATATACAATGCGAAATATACAAGGGAAACTGTAGACTCACTTATACATTTCAAACACTTCATTTCGGCATATACAAAAACCTTTGTATATCTAATTATATATGAAAACATACAATTGCAAATATACACACAATGTGCGGGCCTCAAAATATCATTAACCATTTTGTAACTTTGCGACAGGTCCAGCTTGTATCACTTCTCCTTGTATTTCGGCATATACAATGCATTTATACATACAACTCGTGGACCCCAAAAATGACCATCAGCTATATTTGATTTCCCAGTTGGGTCTGCCTTGTATATTTTCCCTTTGTATATTTTCTTTTGTATATCGCATATACAATGCACTTAATACACAAGCCATGGACTCAACACTTGAATTTGCCAAAACTGACTTCTGGGTCAGGTCCGCTTTGCAGATTGCCTTTAGACCTTTGACTTGTATATCACATATACAAGGCAAATATACAAGAAAAACATGCAAGCTGAGCACTTATATATTGCAAACACTTTACTTCGGCATATGCATGTAACCTTTTGTATGTCGCATTGTATATGACCCTTTGTATGTGCAAACGTACAACGCAAAATATACAATGAAAAACATGCATACAAACCTCCTGTTATCCTCTCTTTGTATCTTTTCACACCTGTATATTTGCTGATATACATTCTCCTTTGTATGCTACTCCTTGTATGCATGGCCTTTGCATGTCGCACTAATGTGCATTGCCCCTTGTACCCTTTCCTTTTGTATGCGCACTTGTACATTTGCCAATGTACAAATGCGGACATACATTCTCCCTTGCATGTTATCCTATGTACATTGCATTGTTCATTCACTCTTGTATGTATGACTTGCATCTTTACTTTGCATCTTTGTCATTGTATATTGCACTTGTACATATGAACATACAATGGTGAATGTATATGCAAATATACATTGAAAAATGCATACACAAATACTAAACATGAAACTGAGAAATTCCTGCAATAGAAAATACTTGAAGCTAAAAGATTTCTGGGTTTTTTTGGGTTTTCTGCAAAAATTTTCAAGGTGGGATTTTTAGGATTTTTTACAAGCCACGGTATGAGTATTTGAAGGATTCAACCCTTTTGGGGTGTTTTCTTAAAGGATTTTCTAGAAAAATGTGAGGTGAACTATTTAACTCTGGGCAGAGGAAAATAGGTCAACAAAAATAAAAGGGTAAAATCTAGGCCAAATAATAAAATGTAGACATTTACGAAAATATCATACAATCACACATAATCCTTGTCCCTCTTGGGAATGGATCGGTCTAACACAGGAAACACATAGGTGTGAGATCGATCTCTAATTTTCTGTGGCCTGGAAAATCACCTATGGACTTAAACAAATAGGTTAATCTAACATATATATATATATATCATAGCTGAAGCAAGGAAATACATACACTCACGCCATCACATAATTCATTTAAACATTATAAGAATCACAACATACTTAAGATTCATAATTGCATTTCTATATACTATCTCAAAATCAAAATCACATAGTAAATCGATATAATGATTTCACAACTAATATCTCTAATATCATCGAAGTGCATATCACATGTCTAAACATCATCAATGAATCAAAATCAGGATATAGTCAAATCACCACATACTAAGCATAGCTAATCCAAAATAAAGGAATATAGTCTAGAGAATCTGCATATAGGGATCAACAGTCCCCAAATACCAAAATGTCATCAACTGTAAATGTGAAATAAGAAAAAATAAGGCAGTGAAATAAATAGGCCTCACATCCTTCCCCCTAAGACTAAACTTCCTCCTGGAAGTCGTCAAAGAGGTGAGGATAAAGTGTCCTGAATCTTGTTGCATCCTCCCATGTCATTGTAACCTCATCATACCTGTCCCACTGAACCCTAACCTGGTCCAACTCTCGACCTCGAAGGCCCAGTGTCTGACGAGCCAATATAGGAATTGGTTCCAAAGCCTTGGTCCATCTGCCTCTACCTGTAGTCTCAATAACAGAGGCTTGAACCGCTACAAACATGTGATGGGACCTACCCACATCTCCAACTGTTTGCTCAAATCCTTTGGCATGAGGTTGTCCCCCTATTGTATATCCCTAAGGGCACTCTCTGGCTAAGTGCTCCATACCACCACATACATAACACGGTCCTCGAGCCTAAACATGTCCCATCTATGTCCAGCTAGACTGCTGTTGTCCAGGTTGACCCATGGAACCCTGTGATCCTCTAAAGGACTGCTGCGACCGTGCAGGTCATGCAGCAGGTGCCTACTGTCGTTGGTCTCTGCATGGACCCTACTAATGCTATTGTGGAGGTCTAGGAGGTGGTTGTGCTAAACTAAATCCGCCCCTCTAAGATGGTGGTGGTCGGTGGAAGCTCTGAAGCTGCTGCTGGCTATGGTCCTAATATTGGGGGCATGAACTATGACTCTGCCCCTAGATCTCCTCTGTGATGTATGCCTTCTCGGTAACCTCACTCATGGTCTAGGGGTCTAGCATGCGCACTGGTCCTAAGATCCCATGATTCAAACCTCTAATAAATTTATGAACCATGAGTTTCTCATCATGGAGGTACTCTACATACCGTGACAGCTCAATAAAGCTACTCTCATACTGTGCTATAGTAGAACCTCGCTGCTGCGAGTCATGGAACTCATTAATCTGACACTGTCTATAATGATCTGAAAGATAACGCACATTAAAGCACTCAATGAAGGTGTCCCATGTAAGAGTATCCAATGATAGGTGATGCTTGCACTCCTTAGTGTGCCACCATGTCATCGTTGTATCTCTCAAAAGATGAACCATCACATGTACCTTTGTGTTTCTCCCATAGGGACGTAACATAAACCTATCCAAGTTGATGAGCCAAGCTTCAACCTCGGATCCCTATGTGGTCCATGTGAATGTGGGTGGATTCAATCTAAGTAGATCCCTAATAGGGTCCCCATGGTCTCTGTGTCCTCTAAAAGGCTCATCCACCTCCTCTCGCCGTCCATAATCATAAGGCCCGTGATAAACCTACTCTATCCTCATAGCCTCCTCTCATCTCGTATGCCACGGAGGACTCCTGCTACGAGCTCTGTATGCTGAACTGACTTCCTCTACTATGGTGTCAAGTTGTTGGTCAGTGGCAACTGATCATGCAAGTACTGTACACTAGTTATGTATCCTCACTGACATAAAAACCCCTATTTTTGTAACCAACATAAGGCTTGATAAAAGTGGCTAAGGGTTAGGGTTTTGGTGGATATTGTATTGTAGCATTTGCAATGGTATAGAGTTGCAGGGATTGCTGGTTGTAATTGGTTTGATTTACTGGATAATAATATTGGACTCTCTGTTGGTGGATGTAGCCTGAGTTTGGGTGAACCACGTTAAAACTTGTCTCTCGTTGTTATTATTTCTGTGTATTTTCATTCAACTATTTAATCTTTATTTGAATTTAATTGATATCTTCTGCCATCTAACCCTAACAAGTGGTATCAGAGCGGGTTGTGTTTGATTATCATCTACAGGAAGGTCTCACGATTGAGTGGGAGTCTCACAGTTGAGTGGAAGCAATGGCAGATGAGGGTAAATTGAAGGTAGACAAATTCAATGGGCAGAACTATAAGTTATGGAAGATGCAGATGGAGGATTATCTCTATTAGAAGGATTTATGGATGCCGTTGGAAGGAGTAGCCAAGAAACTGGCAACAATGACTAATGAGAATTAGAATCTTCTTGACAGAAAGGCACTAGGAACCATTCGGTTGTGCCTGACACCATCGGTGGCATTCAATATAATAGAAGTGAAGACAACAAATGGTCTGATGAAAGCTTTAGCTAAATTATATGAAAAACCCTCAGCCTCAAATAAAATATTTCTCATGAACCATTTGTTTAATCTAAAAATGATTGAAGGTGGATTTGTGACAGATCATTTAAATGAATTTAATATGATTACTAGTCAATTGACTTCTGTAAATGTTGAATTTGATGAAGAAGTTAGAGCTCTCTTGATATTATGTTATTTTCCTAAAACCTGGAATAGTTTGGTAATGGCGGTTAGTAATTTTGTTTCTGGTTCAAATACCCTAAAATTTGATGATGTTGTTGGTGTTATTCTGAGTGAGGAAATTTGTAGGAAAATCTCAGGTGGATCCACATTAGGTAGTGTTTTGAATGCAGAAAGTAGGGGCAGATCAAAGGAGAGAGGAAAAGGTTCTGGAGGTCATGGGAAGTCACGAGGAAAATCAAAGGACAAGAGATCCCAATCCAGAGGGTAGAAGGATTGTTGGTACTATGGGAAACTAGGTCATTTGAAGAAAGATTTCTGGTCTCGCAAGAATAAAGAAGGAGACAAACAAGAAGGCAATAATGAGGCAAATGTGGTAAGCAATAAATCTGAAGATGATGCTTTGATTCTTTCCCTAGATAATGTTGATGATTCATGGGTTTTAGATTCAGGGGCCTCATTTCATGCTACACCCCATAGAAGTTATTTTCCTAATTATGTCCAAGGGGATTTTGGGATGGTTTATTTGGGAGATAACGAACCCTATCAGATTGTTGGAAAGGAAAGAATCAAGATTAAGTTAGAGAATGGGAATCAATGGCTACTACAAGAGGTAAGGCACGTTCCAAGGCTTGGTAGGAATTTAATTTCAGTAGGGCAGCTAGTTGAAGAAGGTTGCATTGTTACATTTACTGATAAAAATTGGAAGGTTTCAAAAGGTGCCTTAATAGTAGCAAAAGGTGTGAAAGTAGGCACCTTATATCTTTGTACAGGTCATACTGTTCCTTCTACTTTAGCTGTTGTAGAGAAGAAACAAACAAGTTTAGGAACAGTTGTTGTAAGGTCGCAGGAAGAGATTGAAAAAGTTGTTGCAAGTTCTGAGACAACACTGTGGCATAACAGACTTGGGCATGAGTGAAAAAGGTATGAAGGTACTTCATTCTAAGAAATTTTTACCAGGTCTGAAATGTATTAATATGGATTTCTGTGAAAGTTGTGTGTATAGCAAACAAAAGAGAGTCATCTTTCTCATGGATGGGAAGCAAAAGAAAGATGAAAAGTCAGATCTTGTGCATACAGATGTATGGGGATTGGCTTAGGTATCTTCTCTTAGTGGCTCTTAGTATTATGTTACATTCATAGATGATGCAACTAGGAAGGTATGGATTTATTTCCTTAGGCAAAAATTTGATGTATATGAAACATTTAAGAAATGGAGAAGCTTGGTTGAGAATGAGATAGGTAAAAGATTAAAATGTCTCAGATCTGATAATGGTGGTGAGTATTGCAGCAAAGAATTTGAGGATTATTCTTCCTTTAATGGAATTCATAGGAAGAAAATGGTTCCAGGGACTCCACAGGAAAATAGAGTGGCTAAACGCATGAATTGGACAATAATGGAGCATGCAAGGATCATGAGATTGCATGTTGGGCTGCCTTTCAATAAGTGGGTAGAGGCTATCAACACCATTGTATATTTAATTAACAGAGGTCCTTTAGTTCCTTTGGGTTGTGGTATTGTAGAGGAAGCATAGACAGGTAAGAAGGTGAGTTATTATTTCCTCAAAACCTTTGGATGTGAAGCATTTGCACATGTAGATTCTTAAAATAGAACCAAGTTGGATGCAAAATCATAAAAGTGTACCTTTGTTAGATATGGTATTGATGAATTTGGTTATAGGCTTTGGGATTTTGAAAATCAAAAAATTGTAAGAAGCAGGGATGTTGTATTCAATGAGAAGGTGTTGTACAAAGATCAATTGCAACAGCATGAGAAGAAAGAAAAGGATTATGTGGTGCTAGATGATACTCCAAATAGTGATGTTCCAGTGGTTCCTCATGCTTCACAACAGCAACCAGAAATACCACAAACTCCAGTGAATGTTAGACGGTCAACAAGGCTAAGTAGACCTCCTAAAAATATTTTCTTCCTTTTTGTATTCTATTTTGTTAATAGATGTTGGTGAACCAGAAGGGTATGGTGAAGCTATGCAGGTGGATACACAAGTTCAGTGGGAGCTTGCAATGAAAGAAGAAATGGACTCCTTGCTGAAAAATTAGACTTGGGAATTATGTAAGTTACCTGCAGGTAAAAAGGCTTTACCAAACAAATGGGTTTATAGGCTGAAAGAGGAAGATGGAGGTAAGAAAAGAATTGAATCTAGGTTAGTTGTAAAAGGATTTGCATAGAAAAAGGGCATTGATTTTGATGAGATATTTTCTCTGTTTGTAAAGATGACTTCTATTCGTACTGTTTTAAGTATTGTGGCTACTGAAGATTTGCATTTGGAACAGCTAGATGTGAAAACTGCCTTTCTCCATGGTGATTTGGAGGAGGAGATATACATGGAACAACCCCAAGGATTTGAGGTCAAAGATAAGGAGAAACTGGTGTACAGATTGAAGAAAAGTTTATATGGCCTGAAATAAGCACCTCGACAATGGTACTTGAAATTTGATAGTTTTATGGTTGAGCAAGGCTACATCTGGTGTACAGATTGAAGAAGAGTTTATATGGCCTGAAATAAGCACCTCAACAATGGTACTTGAAATTTGATAGTTTTATGGTTGAGCAAGGCTACATCTAGTGTAATTCTGACCATTGTGTTTATTTTAAGAGGTTGCATAACGACCGCTACATTATTTTATGTTTATATGTTGATGACATGCTTGTCACTGGGTCTAACATGGTTCACATAACAGAGTTGAAACAACAGTTAGCATAATCATTTGCTATGAAGGATTTAGGGGCAGCAAAACAAATCCTTGGTATGAAAATTTGTAGAGATAGGCAGCATAGAAAATTAACTCTATCTTAGGCTGATTATATTGAAAAGGTGTTGCAAAGATTCCATATGGAGAATGCAAAATCTGTCAGCACACCTTTGCCTAGTCATTTGAAATTGACTAAGGAGATGTGTCCTAAGACACCAAAGGAGGAAGAAAAAATGTCCAAGGTACCATATGCTTTAGCTGTGGGAAGTTTAATGTACACCATGGTATGCACGAGACCAGATATTGCACATCCTGTAGGAGTCATAAGCAGGTATATGAGTCATTCTGGATTTGAGCATTAGAATGCAATAAAATGGATTCTCATATATTTGAGAGGTACATCCAATACACATTTATGTTTTGGGGGCTCTAATATTGATTTAGCAGGCTATGTAGACTTAGATTTGGCAAGGGATATTGATACCAAGCAGAGTACTACAGGTTATATCTTTACTGAAGGTGGGACAACAGTGAGTTAGATCTTGTTGGGAATTAAGGTGTCTCAACCTTGGTAATTCTTGACATTTGTAATGTTTGTATTTATTATTCAATTGCCTATGTTGTAAATAATTGGAAATTCCACTTTGTCATATTGTAGGATGTGGCACAGTGATGTATCAATCCTACATGGATTATGACAACTTGTTATTTTGTCCTCACATGAGGAGATAGGCATCCCACTTAGTGGTAGAAATATTTTGCCATGTTTCGGCATCTTCTATGTTGTGTAAGGAATGTTTGACCGAAACGGTTATGACGGATTCCTATGATGAATCTATGACATGTAAGATCGAGAATAGAAGGTTGTAAGATAGGAAATGACATGTGTCATGTAGCATCTTTGAATGAGGCATATTTGGGCGCCCCAAGGTGGAATATGATGTGTTGTAAGAGAATATGCTATTTATAGCATATTCTCTTACAACACATCATATTCCACCTTGGGCGCATATTCTCTTACAACACATCATATTCCACCTTGGGGCACCCAAATATGCCTCATTCAAAGATGCTACATATAGCATGTGTATGATAGATTCTCTTACAGCTGTGAGTTGTAACCGCTATGATAGATTCTATGATGGTCGTAAGTGGCGTACGAGCATCTGTCATAGCCCATTTTAGAAATAGGTGACCTCTTTGGGATGGGAGCTATGGAAAAGTGTTAGACACATTCTAAAATGTTGACCAAGTGTCCCTAGGCGTGGGTTTTGGTCCAAGATGCCATATTCGATGCCCATTCCAAGCAAGGTCCCAAATTGCCTTGTATGTTCTATTTAAACAGGTACCTGGAGATGGAGTTTGTATCACAGGTTTATAGGTACTGTTATGTTGCCGAATTGACTCCAGACACGAGTGTGAAGACTATTGAAGCTTTCAAAGCAAGTTTATTGTAAACATTCTTTCAGATTTGTTAATACATTGTGCAGGTTTCTGAGTGTGGGGTTTTTCACCTGATAAGGGTTTTCCACACCGTAAATCTTTGTCTCTCTTCTTTTGTCTACTTTCTAGTTCTTTTGTTTTGCTTCTATATCTCATGTTAATGGTTTAACATTTCTGTAATAGTTAGGATAAAGTTGAATTTGCATAGCCCTCTCCTCAATAGATTAGTGTAGGAAGCGTTTTCGCACACCTAGCTTCCTTTCAGTTGGTATCAGAGCTTGATCACCTTTGGTCCTAGTTGTTGGGTAGGGGTTTTTTGAGCTAATCTTAGGTTGAGTGGGAGTCTGTGCAGAGCATTCTATATCTTATTGCAGCAAGGAGATGGAAGGCACATCAGGAAGGTTTGAAGTAGAGAAGTTTAATGGCAGTAATTTTGAGCTGTGGAAGCTCAAAATGGAAAACATGTTAGTTGATCGGGACCTTTGGGAAAGTGTGAACTTAACTAAACTAGCTACAATGACTCAAGATGAGTGGGATCTCAAGGATCGGAAGGCTAAGGGTCTCATAAGACTTTGTCTTGCTGATTCTGTGTTGTTAAATGTCCATGAGGAAGCTACTGCAAAACTCCTTTGGAAGAAGTTGGGGGATGTGTATCAAGCTAAATCCCTAGTCAATAAACTTTTCCTGAGAAAGAAGTTGTATTCTCTTCGAATGGAGGATGGAGGATCCGTGGCTGAGCATATGAATGCCTTTAATATGTTGGTTGCACAATTAACATCTATTGGTGTAAAGATGGAGGAGGAGGATTGATGTATGACCCTGCTTTGTTCTCTACCAGACTCATGGGATCATCTTGTCATGGAAATCGGAAGCACCACATCCACATTCAAAATGGAAGAAGTAGTTTCTTTGCTATTATCTGAAGAGATGTGGAGAAAGTCTTTTGAGGCAGTCAAAGAAGCCCTTGCAGTTCGTGGAAGACCCAAGGAGAAAGGGAAGAAGAAGGACAAGAAAGCTGAGAAGGGTAGATCCAAATCCCATGGGAGATCCAAATCTCTTGGAAAGTCCAAGGCTCTTTATTAGAACTGTGGCAAGACTAGGCATTTCTGAAAGGAATGCAAAGAGGAGAAGAAGAAAAAGAAGAAAGCTCCTGACTCAGATTCTGACAAATCATAAGATGACGGTGATGCTTTCATTGCACCCCTTGCAACCCATGCATCTGATGATGTGTGGCTAATCGACTCTAGTGCATCATTCCACATGACCTCGCATCAATACTGGTTCACTAAGTATGCGGAGTTCGATGGTGGAAAGGTGTATCTGGGTGACGACTCTCATCTAAAGATCGTTGGTCGTGGAAGAGTCTCTATCTGATTCCTTGATGGTCAAGTGAAGGGGATCTCTGAGGTTATGCACATCCTAGGCTTAGCACGGAACCTGCTTTCTGTAAGTAGTTTGAATGATGCAGGTGTGCAGGTCGTCATTTCGAAAGAAGGATGCAAGATGACTAGAGGATCTATGGTGCTTGCTAAGGGTACTTGCAGAGGTACTCTGTTTTAGCTGGAGGCATGCATTTCACAATGCAATAGTTCTTTTGACTCAAGGAAGAGGGCACCAGTCACTTCATCCCCACCATCTGAATGAGCAATGAAGAAATATATTGTTTCTAGTCTTGATGGTTGTAATCGTGCATTAAAAGTTAAACTTCCTGCAGAAAAGATAATGTTATGGCATAAGAGATTTGGCCACATTGGTGAGAAGGGTCTGCGTACCCTGAAAAATAAGAACCTCGTTGAGGGGTTAGATAATTGTAATCTTGAATTTGACTTTTGCGAACATTGCATTTATGGAAAACAAAACCATGTTCATTTTTACTCGAGTTCTCATAAGTCTTCTGGTGTGTTGGACCTCATTCATTCTGATGTGTTTAGTCCTGTTAATGTTCCTTCATTATCAAAATTGATATACTTTGTATCTTTTATAGATGATTACAGTAGAAGGACATGGATTTATTTTTCAGAAGCAAATCTGAAGTCTATAGCAAGTTTAAGGAGTTTAGAGCCTTTGCTGAAAATCAGACTGGTAAAAAGATTAAATGTTTGAGAACTAACAATGGATGTGAGTTCTATTCTACAGAATTTGATAAGTATTGCAAGGAACTTGGGATTGAAAGACATAAGATAAATCCATACACACCGCATCAAAATGGAGTTGTAGAGAGGATGAACAAGACACTGATGGAGAAGGCTAGGAGTATGCTTAATGGAGCTAGTCTAGAACAAAAGTTTTGGGCTGAGGCTGTTACCACTGCTTGCTATCTGGTAAACAGATCTCCTACAACAGTTCTTGTTGGAAAGAAACCCATGGAGGTGTGGTCTGGTAGAAAGCCTTTAGTAAGGCATCTTCGTGTTCTTGGTTGTGAGGCATATGCACATGTGCCTAGGGAGAAGTGGTCAAAGTTGGAGAACAAAGTTGTTAAGTGTATCTTCATCAGCTATGGTGTTGGTGTGAAAGGATACAAGCTTTGGGACCCCGTGGCTGAAAAAGTGTTGTATAGCAAAAGTGTCATCTTCAGAGAGCTTACACCTTCTTCCACTATTTTGTAGCTAGAAGAAAAAGAAAAGAAAGAGGATGTTGTTCAGTTTCCTATCACCCCTGAGAAGACTAAACAAAAAGACAATGTTGGACATGATGATGAGGAGAGCTCTAGCAACTCTGAAAGCTCAGAGGAAGAAGTTGAACCTCAACCTTAGCTCTTGAGGAGGTCTACATGGATAAGAAAGCAACCTGAAAGGTTTGGTTTTACATTGCTTGATTCTAGTTGTGCTTATGCTTTAATCTCTAACAGTGATGAACCTAGAACTGTATCAGAGGCTTTGGATATGAAGGATGCAGTTTCCTGGAAGGAGGCCATGGAGGAAGAAATGGCTTCTTTGGAAAAGAATCAAACTTGGATTTGGTGCCTTTGCCTCCTGGATGAAAACCTATTGGATGCAAATGGGTGTTCAAGAAGAAGATTGGTGCAGATGGCAGTATTGAGAAGTATAAGGCTAGATTAGTTGCGAAGGGGTATTCACAAGTGGAGGGTATAGATTATGGTGAGATCTTCTCTCCTGTTGCAAAGCTGACATCCATTTGATTCCTGTTGTCACTCTAAGCAACTTATGACTTGGAGGTAGAATAGATGGATGTGAAGACAGCTTTCCTTCACGGTGACTTGGAGGAGGAAATCTACATGTCACAACCAGAGCATTACATGGTAAAAGGTAAAGAAAATTTGGTTTGCAAACTTAAGAAGTCTTTGTATGGTTTGAAGCAATCCCTTAGGAGATGGTACTTGAAGTTTGATGCCTTTGTGTTGTCAATTGGATTTGTGAGGTCAAAACCAAAACACTGTGTTTATTATAAGTTTGATGGTGATTGTATTCTCATTGTTACTATATGTTGATGATATGTTACTCATTGGGAAGGGTAAGAATATGATTTCTGATTTTAAATCTTAGTTGTCAACTCAGTTTGAAATGAAAGATTTAGGGGCAGCCAGGTACATTCTAGGAATGGAAATCAGAAGAGATAGAACCAATAGAAAACTTTGGTTATGCCAGAGTAAGTATGTGAAGTCCATGTTGGACAGATTCAGCATGGCAGATTTTAGACTGCTGTGTGTTCCCGTTTCTTTGGGGACAAAGTTGTCTGTTGAGGATTGTCCAAAATCTTCTAGTGAGGTGGAGGACATGAGCAGAGTACCTTATGCTAGTGTTGTTGGCAGTTTGATGTATGCTATGGTTTACACAAGACCAGACATTGCCCAAGTAGTGGGAGTCCTTAGTTGATTTATGGCTAATCTTGGACAGGTTCATTGGGATGTAGTTAAGTGAGTGTTTAGATATTTGAGGGGTACTTCCGAGTATTCCATTTTCTATCAAGGTAATGTTTCAAGACCTCTGCATTCTATTGATATTCGTGGATTTGTGGATTCAGATTGGGCAGGTGACATTGACAGCAGGAGATCCACCAGTGCTTATGTTTTTACACTATTTGGTGGTGCTATTAGTTGGATGAGTAAGCGACAACAAGTTGTTGCTTTGTCCAGGACAGAAGCTGAGTATATGGCAACAACTCATGCTTGTAAGGAAGCCATTTGGCTTAAGAGATTGTGTTCCAATATTGGTGTTGATGTAGGTTAGATCACGATCAGTTGTGACAGTCAAAGTGCAATTTGCCTTGCAAAGAATCCAACCTTCCATGCTAGAACCAAGCACATTGATGTTCAGTTTCACTTCGTGAGGGACATGGTTGAGGATGGAAAGGTAAATTTGGAGAAGGTAGATACTTTGAAGAATGTTGTAGATGCATTGATGAAACTAGTGGGCACAGAGAAGTTCAGATGGTGTTCAGAGTCTATGGGTCTCTCAGCCTATAGCAATTAAATCCTATTTTTCCATTGGCTCTTACAAGGTGTTCGACAAGTGGGAGAATGTTGGGAATTAAGGTGTCTCAACCTTGGTAATTCTCTGCATTTGTAATGTTTGTATTTATTATTCAATTGCCTATGTTGTAAATAATTGGAAATTCCACTTTGTCATATTGTGGGATGTGGCATGATGATGTGTCAATCCTACATGGATTATGACAACTTGTTATTTTGTCCTCACATGAGAAGATAGGCATCCCACTTAGTGGTAGGAATATTCTGCCATGTGTCGGCATCTTCTATGTTGTGTAAGGAATGTTTGTCTGAAATGGTTATGACGGATTCCTATGATGAATCTATGACATGTAAGAGTCAAGAATAGAAGGTTGTAAGATAGGTAATGACATGTGTCATGTAGCATCTTTGAATGAGGCATATTTGGGCACCCCAAGGTGGAATATGATGTGTTGTAAGAGAATACTCTATTTATAGCATGTGTATGATAGATTCTCTTATAGCTGTAAGTTGTAACTGCTATGACAGATTCTATGATGGTCGTAAGTGTCGTAAGAGCATCTGTCATAGCCCATTTTGGAAATAGGCGACCTCTTTGGGAAGGGATCTATGGACAAGTGTCAGAAACATTCTACAATGTTGACCAAGTGTCCCTAGGCGTGGGTTTTGGTCCAAGATGCCATATTGGATGCCCATTCCAAGAAAGGTCCCAAATTGCCTTGTATGTTCTATTTAAACAGGTGCTTGGAGATGGAGTTTGTATCATAGGTTTACAGGTACTGTTATGCTACCGGATTGACTCTAGACATGAGTGTCAAAGACCATTGAAGCTTGCATTGCAAGTGTATTGTAAACATTGTTTCAGATTTGTTAATACATTGTGCAAGTTTCTAAGTGTGGGATTTTTCACCCGATAAGGGTTTTCCCCACCATAAATCTTTGTCTCTTCTTCTGTCTACTTTCTGGTTCTTGTGTTTTGCTGCTATATCTCATGTTAATGGTCTAACATCATTGTAATAGTTAGGATAAAGTTGAATTTGCATAGCCCTCTCCTCAATAGATTAGTGTAGGAAGCATTTTTGCACACCTAGCTTCCTTTCAGATCTCACGGTTGCAAAATGTGGTTACTTTATCCACCACAAAGGTAGAGTATGTAGCTACAACAGAGGCAAGCAAGGAGATGATATGGCTGCAATCTTTAATAGAAGAATTGGGCAAACAACAAGCTAACAGTTGTTTGTATACAGACAGTCAGAGTGCCATACATCTTTTAAAGAATTTTGCCTTGCATTCAAAGACCAAACACATACAGTTGAGGTATCACTTTATTCGGTCAGTGTTGGATGATGGACAGTTAAGGTTGGAAAAGATACGTATAGATGAAAATCCAACGGATATGTTTTCAAAGGCATTGACAAGGGAGAAGCTAAGCTCCTCTTCAGCTTCAGTTGGTCTTCAAGACTGAAACAATAAAATCAAAACAATAGAGTCCAGGGTGCTTATTTCTAGTGGGAGCTACATGCACAGTGGTGTCATCTAGGATTAGTCTCCAAGTGGGAGATTGTTTGGTGTGGATCCTGATCAGTCTCCAAGTGGGAGATTGTTGGTCGGTGGTGACTGATCATGCAAGTACTGTACACTAGTTATGTATCCTCGCCGATGTTTGGGGGCGCAGCCCCCAAATTTTTTTTTCCATGAGCTGACATAAAAACCTTATTTTTGTAACTAACATAAGGCTTGATAAAAATAGCTAAGGGTTAGGATTTTGGTGGAGATTGTATTGTAGCATTTGCAATGGTATTGAGTTGTAGGGATTGCTAGTTGTAATTAGTTTGATTTACTGGATAATAATATTGGACTCTCTGTTGGTGCATGTAGCCCAAGTTTGAGTGAACCATGTTAAAACTTGTCTCTCACTGTTATTATTTCTATGTATTTTCATTCCTCTGTTTAATCTTTATTTGCATTTAATTGATATCTTCTACTGTCTAACCCTAACACAGGTACCTCTACATATGGCTCAAAACATGGCTCCATGCACAGCTCAACATGTGGTTCCACTCGCGGCTGACTCTATATAGGGCTCGACACGTGGCTCTACACACGACTCAGTACGTGGCTCAAAACGTGGCACCTCTTGCAGTTCAACGTGGGGCTCGACATGTGATTCAACACGTGGCTCTGTTGCAGCTGGTGGTAACCTCTCTAAGACTTCTTGTAAGGCCTGAAGAATCTGTGGCCCTAAATTAGGTGTGGGTGGTGCCTGTGGTGCATGTGGTACTGGTGGTCCCTGACCCTCCACTGAAGACTTGTTCCATATCTCCACGGACGATGTGGCGTGTGATTGTGCTCGTCTCGCTCTAGGAGGCATCCTACAAGAACAAGGTATTTACAAATCAATCAAAAATGTGGAAAGTATAATATGCCCAAACAAGCCCAGTGTTTAAATTTGGCTCTGATACTAAATGTCATGCCCACATTTCCCATACAGTCATGACATGCAACACACGTGTCATGTCCACATTTGTCATGTAGTCATGACATGAAATATCAAAAACTTTTCTACGTATCCCAAGAAACCCCCTCGCACGTGTCAGCATGCTCAATGGCAATACACATAAGGCGTAAACATGTCAATCCAACTTCAGGGTAGTATGAATACCTTTTACAATCCCCTGCGCAATGATAGCCTACTAAGGGGGTTTATGTGACACGAGAAGTGTCACCATTAGGGTTAGAATCGATTTGATCCAAACCCTAAGCTTTCCTAAATGAGTGGTGTGATTTCGACATGTGTCGAAATCAAAACCTAGGAACTAGAACAAAAATAATTAATTTAAACATATCTAGGTCATGAAAATATCACTAATACATAACTAAATCATCTATTTAACCACACTAGGATCCTGGAAAAATTTGGTAGCATAACGCCTCTCGGGCATACATGGGAATTAATTTTAAAATGAAATCTTACTACAAACCTTTCAAACTAAAGTAATTAATAATAAATGCACCCTCTAAAATAACCATTATCACATTAACAATTTTTTTAATTAAATAATAAATTCTAATACTTAAATTAAATTCCCAACACATTTACTATAATTCCCATTAAATAATACCCCTATTAATATCTAGGTTTAAAATCATGGGATAAATTAATTGAATAAACTAATTACGTCAATTAAGTATTAATTTAATAAAATGCAAAGTCCCAACATCTAAAATAGTTTAAAATCAATAACCTAGCTACCCATTTTGAGAAGATTAAATTAAAATTTAAAAATACACTCCAAACTTAATATATCCCAACACCCCTATTTGATCAAATAATAATAATAATTAACCTATTTTATTCCAACTCTAATGTTCACCAAACAAAATAAATTCATCCTTTAAAAATTAAGTACAATTCAATTAAATTTAAAAAGTTCAAATTGATAAAAATTTTCCTTAACATAATTTTCCACTAAAATCCATTAGAATAATAAGATATAAATTCGCCAAATTAAAAAAAAAGAAAAAGATAATTATTCCCACGATAAAATTTCCACTAAACCCCTAGGATACTTAAATCAATTATATAAGTTATTTAAATAAATAAAACAAAACTCCATGGAAAAAATCCCACTACAATAAATAAAAAGGCCTAGGTTTAAGATTTAATTCCCACTAAAATAATAAATAAAAAGGCAATAATAAAAAAAAGCAAAACAAAAGATTTAAGAGATAATTCTAAATTTAAAATAAAAAAATCATAACTTAGTCCACCACATAATGAATGATAAAAATAAAAAGGCAAATAGTCTAAGTTTTTAAAAATAAAAATCCAACATCATGAGTCCACTAAAGAAAAAGATTAAAAAGCCTATTTAAATTCTCTAATCATCTAACTTAAATAAAGACAAAATATAAGTTTCTTTTAAAAAAAAAACAACAAAAAAACCAAAAGGCATAAAGCCCACTAAACACTCTATCAAAAATTAAAAGATAAAAGAATAGGAAATATGTAGAGAAAGAAAAGAAATATTTCGTGCACAAATACATTCACAAAATAAACTTAATTCCATATTCACCCCCAATCCTAAAATCCTTCTTATTAAAATATTCATTTCCTTATGAGAAACCCTAATCTCTTTCTTATTCTTTTCTATTCTATTCTTTTTCTTCTAACCTTATTCTCTTCTCTATCTTTTTGCTCTCTCATTTTCTCTTCTATGTTGCAGGTTTGGAAAACAAGGGGTAGCCATGGAAGAATACTCATGGAGGTATACACATTGAATATAGGTTTATCTCTGTTATAGATTAACCCCTTTTTTTTTTTTGAATCATATATATATTGGAATAGGCTAACCGTGGATACTTTTTATTTTGTAGATTGGATAATATACATAGGGTGTATATATACGTTGTGTATATATATATAAAAAGACATAAAATATATTAAACAATGTTTAGGCATAGGGATAAGGAGGCCGATGGCGGCCATTTTGCAAAAAGCTATAGTGGAGCTAAGGGACAGCGACCGTCTGAGTCATGGGTGCCAAGCGCCAAAAGGAACAAATAGATGCTGGTGAACCAGAAGGGTATGATGATGCTATGCAGGTGAATACACAGGTTCAGTGGGAGCTTGCCATGAAAGAAGAAATGGACTCCTTGCTGAAAAATCAGACTTGGGAATTATGTAAGTTACCTGCAGGTAAAAAGGCTTTACCAAACAAATGGGTTTACAAGCTGAAAGAGGAAGATTGAGGTAAGAAAAGATTTAAGGCCAGGTTAGTTGTAAAAGGATTTGTATAGAAATAGGGCATTGATTTTGATGAGATATTTTCTTCGGTTGTCAAGATGACTTCTATTCGTACTGTTTTAAGTATTGTGGCTGCTGAAGATTTGCATTTGGAACAGCTAGATGTGAAAACTACCTTTCTCCATGGTGATTTGGAGGAGGAGATATACATGGCACAACTACAGGGATTTGAGGTCAAAGGTAAGGAGAAACAAGTGTGCAGATTGAAGAAGAGTTTGTATGGCCTAAAACAAGCACCTCGGCAATGGTATTTGAAATTTGATAGTTTTATGGCTGCGCAAGGCTACAACAGGTGTAATTCTGACCATTGTGTTTATTTTAAGAGGTTGGATAATGACAGCTACATTATTTTATGTTTATATGTTGATGACATGCTTGTAGCTGGGCCTAACATGGATCACATCAGAGAGTTAAAACATCAGTTATCACAGTCATTTGATATGAAAGATTTGGGGGCAGCCAAACAAATCCTTGGTATGAAAATTTGCAGAGATAGGAAGAACAAAAAATTGACTCTATCTCAGGCTACTTATGTTGAAAAGGTGTTGCAGAGATTCCATATGGAGAATGCAAAAGCTGTCAGCACACCTTTGCCTAGTCATTTGAAATTGACTAAGGAGATGTGTCCAAAGACACAAGAGGAGGAACAAAAAATGTCCAAGGTACCATATGCTTCAGCTGTAGGAAGTTTAATGTATGCCATGGTATGCATGAGACTGGATATTGCACATGTTGTCGGAGTCATTAGCAGGTATGAGTCATCTTGGATTTGAGCATTGAAATGCGGTAAAATGGATTCTCAGATATTTGAGAGGTACATCTAATAAACACTTATGTTTTGGGGGCTCTAATATTAATTTAGCAGGTTATGTAGACTCAGATTTGGTAGGGGATATTGATACCAGGTGAAGTACTATAGGTTATGTCTTTACTGTAGGTGGAACATCGGTGAGTTGGATTTCCAGGTTGCAAAAGGTGGTTGCTTTATCCACCACAGAGGCAGAATATGTAGCTGCAACAGAGGCAAGCAAGGAGATGATATGGCTGCAATCTTTCATGGAAGAATAGGGTAAACAACAGGCTAACAGTTCTTTGTATACAGACAGTCAGAGTGCCATACATCTTGCAAAGAATTCTACCTTGCATTCAAAGACCAAACACATACAGTTGAGGTATCACTTTATTCGGTCAGTGTTGGATAATGGACAGTTAAGGCTGGAAAAGATACATATAGATGAAAATCCAGCAGATATGTTTACAAAGGTAGTGACAAGGGAGAAGCTGAGCTCCTCTTCAGCTTCGATTGGTCTTCTAGATTGAAAACAATAAAAATAGAACAGTAGAGTTCAGGGTGCTTATTTCCAGTGGGAGCTGCATGCACAGTGGTGTCATCCAGGCTCAGTCTCCAAGTGGGAGATTGTTTGGTGTGGAGCCTGATCAGTCTCCAAGTGGGAGATTGTTCGTAGGTGGTGATTGATCAGGAAAGTACTGTACACTAGCCATGTATCCTGGAACTGTTTTCTGAAAAAAAATTTAGGGCCGACATAAAAAATCCTATGTTTTATGACCGACATAAGAAAACCCTAATTTTTGTAACTGACAAAAAGGCTTGATAAAAGCAGCTATGGGTTAGGGTTTTGATACATTGTATTGTAGCATTTGCAGTGGTATTGAGTTGCAGGGATTGCTGATTGTAATCAGTTTGATTTACTGGATAATAATATTGGACTCTCTGTTTGGTGGATGTAGCTCGAGTTTGGGTGAACCACGTTAAAACTTGTCTCTCACTGTTATTAATTCTGTGTATTTCCATTTCTCTGTTTAATCTTTATTTGCATTTAATTGATATCTTCTGTTGGCTAACCCTAACACAAAGAAGGAAAGAAAAGCTTTGAAGAAATAAAGGAAGCACTTACTGCTACTCCCACTCTGATAAATCCAAACTTTGATAAAGACTTCATTTTATATGCATTTGGTAGTGTGGATACTGTATCAGCTATGCTTTGTCAGCAAAACAATGAAAGAATGGAACAACCTGTGGCATTTTTCAGCCAAGTTCTGCATGACTATGAGGTAAGATATTCTTTTGTTGAAAAGCATGTATTGGTTTTTATTAGAAGCCTAAAGAAGTTCAAACATATGCTTTAAAATAATAGAATTCAGTTAATGGTTTCTCACCCCACAGTGAAAGAATTTTTTCTCAGTAAGGATTTAAATGATAAGAGAGTAGGGTGGATAACCAAGGTCATGGAATACGACATACAAATTAAGGTCACCAAGCTGGTCCGAAGCAAAAGACTATGTGAACAGCTTGCAGAAAATGAAGGATACAACAAAGAACTTGAAGGAGAGGCTGAGATAGTGCTTCAAAATAATGAAACAGCTACTATCCCAGACCCCCCTACAAGTTGGGTGAATGATATGATTCATTATCTACACACTGGTGATTGTCCACAAGGCATGGACAGATCTAAAAGAAGATATTACATATTACAGGCAATTTCTTATGCTATAATTGATGGAATTCTGTACAAAAGAGACTTTAACAATGTTTTGCTGAGATGTGTATAGCCATATCAGACTCAAAAGATTCTAGAAGAATTTCATGATGGACCTACTGGAGGTCATTTTGCAGCTAAAACAATAGCTCTAAAAATTATGAGAGCTGGTTACTATTGGCCTGACATGTCCAAAGATGCTCATGAATGGGTAAAGAAATGTCTAAAGTGTTTAGTTTTTGTAGGTAAACAAAGACTGGCAGCAATGCCCTTGCATCCAATTCAAGTGGAACAACCATTTGGCAAGTGTGGATTGGACTTCATTGGTCCTATAAACCCACCTTCAAGCCAAGGACATAAGTGGATTTTGACTGCTACTAATTATTTCACTAAGTGGACTGAAGTAGTTGTTTTGAAAGATTCTAACGAAACATCAGTCCTGAATTTTTATCAAGATCTAGTGTCCAGGTTTGGAACTCCTGACTCAATTATTTCAGATAATGCTTTAGCATTTATTGGATTAAGAATATCTGATTGGTCTGTCAAAAACAACATATTTTTGAATACTTCATCAAATTATTCCCCTCAAGGTAATGGACATGTTGAATCAACTAAAAAAAATTTGATTAAAATCATAAAGGAAATAGTTGATGAGAATCGGAGGTCTTGGCATGATAAGTTAAAGTTAGCATTATGGGCTGACAGGATTACACCCAAAAGATCAACAGGTAATTCACCCTATGTGCTTACATATGGAAAGGAAGAAAAGTTACCAATAACAGTGGAGTTGCCAACACTTAGCTACATAAAAGAGCTAGAATTACTTGAAGAACAACCAATGGAGATTAGGCTTACACAGCTGATTAAAATTGAAGAAATCAGGAAAGAGGCCTTGAAAACATTGGAAGCACACCAGGCCCAAATGAAGAGGACTTTTGATAAGAGGGCAGTACCAAGAGTTTATAAAGAAGGAGATCTAGTTTTCAAATGGAATGAGCTAAAGAGTAGACCAGGACAACATAGAAATTTTGATGCAATGTGGGATGGACCATATATAATCATAGAGTGCAAGCAACACAATGCATTCCAGCTTGCTAAGTTAGATGGTGAGGTGTTGCCAATCCTAGTTAATGGGATTCACCTCAAGTTATGCTACTAGTAAGGCAGCGTTATGTTGCAAATAAGTGCTTTTGCACATTTAGTTTTAGTTTTTATTGTTTTGTTTCCAAGAAGTGCTTTTGTACATGTTGCTGATTTTGTTTTAAGAAAATCAGTTTAGTTTCAATTTTCAGTTAGTTGCTAATGTTGTGTTCAGTTAGTGTGAGTTGCAGAAATTCTCTAAGTTTAGGTCAGTTTAGTTTCAGTTTTTAGTTAGTTACTGCTATTGTGTTCAGTTAGTTGAGTTGCAGAAATTCTGTAAGTTTAGGGCAGAAAAGACTCTATGCCCAATGGAGTTGCAAAGGCTACTGGTTCTAAACTGTTTAGCAGGCAAACACCCCTGAGAGGTCACCAGAAATGTTACTAATTTTTTGTTCACACTTAAAATTAATTGGACCTAAGTGTAATTGTTTAGAAGGAATAATAGAAAACTTCAAAATTATGCATTCATTGAACAATTGATGCCTTGACAGAGCAAAGAGTGATATCCAATTGTCAGGATAACACATCATTCTAATAAAGACTGATGAGTTATCATGACAAGAGAATAATTTTTCAAGAAATCAAATATTCAAGAAATACAGTTGTTCTACATAGTTTGATCTTTCAGGAGTTATAAGTTAGATTGATTATTCAGTTAATCAGTTTTGAATAAAAGAAAGAAAGATATTTTGTATTGCATTGTTATTTCATGTCATGTTTTGAACATACATTCAAGTATCTGTTACTTTATCTCATGCATTGATTGAAAAAGGAAATACATATACATCATATGCATAAGAGAAATTAACTGATCATGTTTAAAAGAAGTGTTCAAATGTGTCCCACACAAGCCATGGGAGTAACTAGACTGAGCAATTGCAGACATGCAAGCTATTTATCTGTTTGATAAAAGGAAAAGAAGTGAACATTTGATAAATCTAAACATCCATCATTGCTTGATGATGAAGATTGTTTGTTGCTGCCAGCCTTCAAGTCTTCAACTTTCAGTCCTCACTCCAAGCAGCCATCATCAGTTGAACCTATAAAATTTTGGGAACAGCCCTATCAGTGCTCTGGATGTTTAAAATTATCACACACTTTTATCAAATAGAGACATCTACTTATCATATCATGCATTTAGATGAGAGATCATATCAGATATAATGACATAAATAAGGAAAAAATCATGAAGAAGATCAATCATTAATATCAGGTACTTTTTTATGCTAACTTGTTTGTTCACTATGCAGGTATAGGACAAGTTTTGTTGCTGATTTGAAGACAAATAAACATGTGGATTAAATGTGGCTCCCACAAGGGTTTGAGCCTAGCATGTTTCTTTTTATTTTTGAAAAGAGTATCAGAAAAGATAGGATGCATCATCTAATCAACTTACAAAAAAGATATGTCATCATGACATTATTGCAGTTGATTGGAGCAAATAGATTAACATGACTGAGTCAAGATTGACAAAAACAAAATGTAGAAATCATATTACAGTCATCCAGGCTACAGGAGCAATCTAAGTAAGTGACATGATACAAGTATTCAAAGTGATCAAGTTAGCTAAAAGATACAAGTTATGCCTGTTAAAAGACAAAATCAAAACAACAAGGCATCATTAGTTCTAGCTGATATATGACAGTTAGCAAATACAATCATGAATATATCATTGTCATGGACAAATTAACTGGGCAGTCATCAATGCTTCAAAACTTCAAACCATCAAGATACAAGGAGGTATAGATGAAACAGTTTGAGTAGAGCAGATAGGTCTTAGTTTTCAAAGATGAAACAACCAAGCCAAGAATCTCATATGATTCAGGCATCAAGGAGAGCCTATATTCCCAGATGACTGCTATAGTCCAAATGTAGTCAGATGTTTAAACATTCAAACATTCAAGGATGAAGCACATGATGCATAAACAAATACTAGGGTACAATGTAGAGTCATCACTGACATGACAGTCAAATACAAATTCAAAAGCAAGAGACGGTCATGACTAGATCAAAAAAAGGGGAGTCCAACATTAAGCATAGTGAAGTGATAGGAATGCTACAATCCAAATATAACAAAGTGATTTCCATGCATCTCATCATTGTTTTGATCAAACAAGACTTATCTCATACACCTTAGAGCTACAGTGATAGCATGATACAGTCAACAAATGTCATAAAGAAAGATACATTGCAAGAACAAAGACAAGTGCAGTCATCTTCACTATGAACAGTCATGACAATGACCATGAAGTAGTTTTGCAAGAAAAAAAAAAAAGGTCAAAGTATATTATAAATTGCCATATCCATCTAAAGGAGTACATCAATGATGAAAGAAAAATAGTAGAAGAAGAACATGACATATGCCAAATGCTACAGATGATGATTGACAAGAGCATGAAATTCATAAGATAGGCAGTTTTCTTTCTTATATGCCATTTTTCTTAATGATATAGTCATATTAAACAATTGCTATAATATAAAAATGAAGAAGAATGCTTGATAGATATGCTACTATGAGATCCAAATCCTAAGATAAGCAATCAATATGCACAAGGACAGCTACAGGTATATTTAAAGAATGTAATAGATAGCCAAGGAGAGATAAGAACATGTTATCTATGCTACAGGAGTACCTTAAGAATGCCACAGACAGCAAGGAAAAGAGAACATGATATCTATACTATAGAAGGATCCAAATACATAAAGACAATCAAGAGATGATGCCATAGTCAAAAATGACAAGTGATTATAGTTAGCAAGCTCAAGAGATATATCACATGCAAATAGACTAAAAGAGTCATTTAAAACTTCAGGAGAACCTTCATTATACAGAGGTATCAAAGTACAGCTACAAGATGGAGATAAATCAATAATAGTCATACTTTTTGCATATCAAAATCTTGTTGTCATGATACCTTATAGCTATAGTGGAAGACAGATAAAGCAAAAGCATCTCATCTAGCTAGACAGTCACAAGGAGTAGAAGGAGAAAGTTCTGTGTGATGCAAAGTGATCTTTCACTTATTAAAAATTCAAACCCTAGTGCTATTTTTGCACCCACAGTCAAGAAGTTTCAGACAGGGAGGAAGATGTCATAGCCATGTTAGAAGCGGATATTTTCATGAGAAAATGTATACCCATCTGCAAAATGAACAAGGTCTTTTCAAGAAAATTTCAAACCCTTGTTTCTTTTTGCACTTACAAGTAAAAATGAAGAACAGTGAATACCATAGGAGGATGGTCATGGCAACTAGAAGGTTTTGTGTAAGAAAGAACAAACTCTTAACAGAAAGTTTCAAAACCTTGTTTCTTTTCTTCACTTATAGTCAAAAGAGAAAGACCCAATAGTGAAAGAGAATGTCTGTGACAGTGAGAAGAGTTTTGTGCAAGAAAAGTTGAAACCCTAGGTTTCAAACTTAGAAACCCTTAATAGTCTACCACATCCTTGGTATCCACATACAGATGGAGCATAGCTGTGGCAAGATGGAGGCCTTGATAGCGCAAAAAGAACAAACCCTCATCATAAAAAACAAATGCTCAGGATTTTTTTGCACCTACAGACAAGTCAAGAATAAAAAGAGATACATACAGGCATAGCCTACAGGGATATGCCATTTTTAAAAAATAAATGCAATACCCATGTCTACATATAGACCTTGTCATTTTATTCAGTTGTAAAATGAAAAATCAAGCTACAGAAGAGGAAGAATGCCAACTTCTTACCTTATTTTGCTGATAGGAAGAGACATCTATCCACAGCCTCACAATAGCATCAAGCTCTCAGGAAAAGGTAATAGTTTCAAGGAACAAAAGATACAGAAACAAGAAGGAGGGTGTTAAAGAATGCACAACATATGGAGATAACCATGAATGAAGAAGGAGGCCGCAGCCAATGAAAGAAAAGAAGCTACAGATATTAATAAAAGTATCTCATATGAAACTAGAAACAATGTTACCTTCTTCTTGTAGACAGAGTTCTAGAGTTTCAACCAAGAGAAGCCATGGAAAGGAGTAAAAACCAGAGATATGCTTCAAACCTTCAAACCCTAAACCGGCAGAATAAAGTTGTAGAGCAAATGAAGAGAATGCCAAATGAAGAATGAGAAAATTTTAGGGTTGTCTCTTTGTTTTTGTTTGAAGGTTCCTTCTCTCAGGTGTATTTTTTGACTTTACAAAAGACAAGTAATTACCTTATCCAAGAAGTGCCTGTGGTCAAGACTTTGGTCTTGAATATTCCTAACCATCATCATATAGAGTGGCCGACCGACATTTCTTAGGACTTGATTTTTATTCAGTCAAGAATGGTCGATATAATGAGAAAGAAAGGCTTCATGCCTTATAAACTATTTAAAACTCCTTGGTGGTTGAATAGATAGCATGGTCAAAGATGCATTATATGATACACATGCTAGTCAAAGTTCCTTGTCTTTTTGCAAACATCCAAAGGTAAAGATACTTCTTGATTATGCATGGTGGCCAACAAGGCCAAGGGAGTATTGTTTTAGACATGGCATGCATAAGGACAACATGGACTTTCCTAGGTGGTAGGCAAGGTAAACAATAATAATGGTGCAATTTTGATGCATGGAATCATGGAGTTGTAGGGTTTTTATTTGATATTGAGTTTGCATATGGAGGTATAAGGAGTTTTCTTTTTCTTTTAAGTCCTATTTGTGCTCATATCATGCAAATTAGGCAAATGTAATTGGAGTGATAAAGAGTGATATTTTTTCTTATAATCATGCATGATTTTACAAAGTTATTAATTGTAAATAAATAACAAAGTAATATTTTCCAAATTACTTTATTATTTTCCACAAATTGTAAAGTCAAATTTAGAACAAATTGTAACCAATAATGAAGTAATTATTCTATTACTTTATTATTTACTCACAATCATTTTTGCTCATAGAAAATCATGCAAATTGATTAGTTGAGGTAACTAGGCCACCTAGGAGGTTTTGCATTATTTTTAGGAGTATTTTTAGGATTCTTGGTCAACTTTTTGGTCAAGCATATGGAGAGGCCCAAATTGAAGCTATTTTTGCTCAATTTGTGGTAGTTTTAGACCCTAATTTTGAGGATTTTGGAGGTTGCTCGGGAATGATTATTTTTAGAGGCAATTATCTACAAGTCCATATTTTTGCATCCCTCTTAGAGAGAGAAAACCTATATATTGTAAAGCAAAATTTTATTTTTGCTAGTTCTTGATTCTCATTCTGATTCATATAGATTGGAGAATTCTTGTAGCTCATATTTTAAATTTTTATTGAGAGATCGACAGGTTATAGGTTATACTTTTGTCTTCTTTGCAGAACTTTCCTTTGTTTTCTTTGAGATCAGTTAAATTACCTTTCCTTTTAGTGCTATTAATGAAGTGATTTTGATGAAATTTTGCTATGTTTTATCATTAAACCTTTAAAATTATTGTCTCACTTCCTTGTTTACATCATTAAAGCATATATTCATCACAGGTCTTAGGTTGTGTTAACCAAAAATAGTATTTTTGTGTTGTGAAAAAATCTTTTCCTTCATAGAAACCCTATTTTCAAACCTTCCTTAGAATCACTTTTGTGATATTTATGCCAAGTCTAGATTGTGTAAAAGTCATATTTCTAGGTAAACATTGTGGAATAGATTGCATTATTTTTATCCAAATCAGGTGCATCACTATTTTACCTTTAGCATTCACTTAGTTTCTTTCTTCCCTTTTCCAAAATAGTAAAAAACATACATCTCAATAGAACATCTGAAGGGAACCAGCCCATAATCTGGAGGTCTAATTTCATTATAGGGCACCCACAACCTGAAATTAGTCCCATGTTACACAAAATTGCAAATCTTTACCAGCCTTGCATACAGGTACAATTCCCAGTGATAAAAACTATAGTTAATTACTTTCTTTGATAGATGTGCTGATATAAAGGTTAAAAATACAAGTGTTGCATTATTTACTTGTCACATTCCTTATGATCTTTCTAAATTTTCTTTAAAAATAGCAGTAAGTGATCTGGACAATGCCTAGTGCTAAGCCTATGGTATTGTAATGCACATGAAAAACAAAGTACAAAAGTGTTTTTACAAGTAGGCAAACTCGTTGGGAGTTGTGAATTGCAAAAACTAATTTTTATTCATTCCAATTTGAAATATATAGGCTTACATAAAATGTGAAGCGTCACGTTATCCTTGGAATACAAAAAGAACTCTTGGAAGGTGAAAACTTTTTACAAAAGTTCAAAATTATGAAATTTTTGATCTTCCCCTTCACAAGGTCATAACTCCTAGCTATTTTGTTGGAATTTAAACTTTTTGCCTCTGAAAATGGAATTTACTAAGATGTAGAAAATACCAAAAACTAAACTTTTGATATTTTTCCAAAAATACCACTCAAATGACCTTGGACTTAATCATTGTTTTCCCCTTGAGAGGCAATGGGCCCCATTGCATCTATCGTCTGCAACAACTAAGGAAATTGCTTTTCAATTTGATCCCTGGTGAACCACTTGCCTTGATGAGGAGGTTTACCTACTTGAACCACATGGTAAAGAGTAATATGTTGTCTTTTTAGTGTCATGACCAAGACATCAATGATCTAATCAATTGAGAGTGGAGAAGTGGTGTCTGGATTCAATTATGTACTGCTAATATGTTCGGCCACTTTTATTTTCTTTGTGATGGTATATGGACCTTAAAGTCTCTCATTTTGAAGGTGAAGCCACACCTTATCTCCAACATGGAATTGATGAGGTATATGATTTTGGTCATGCTTGTCCTTATATTTTTGACTGGTGTGTTGTAATAGCTCCTGAATTTGTTGTTGGATATGGCGTATTTTTTTAACAAACTTGTCTATTGTATCTACTTCTTTCTCAGCATGTGGTGATGGAGCATCTAAAATAACTGGTATTGCTACATCAATAAGAGCCAATGGTTGATACCTAAGACACACTTCAAATGGGCTATGCCATGTGGAACCATGCAAGGCACGATTGTAGTTATGTTGCACATATGGTGAAGTACTTGGGAGAATATGTCCTTTTTGAATTAATTCTTGGATGTGCTTGATTTCATCATTCTCCAAAATTGATCATCTATATAGTGGCCCATTTGGTAATAGTGTCTCTGAAATTAGATCAATTGAATGCTTGACTTGATAGTGTAGTGGTACCCCTGCTGGTGAGGTAAAAACATCTTCATATGTTGACAATATTTTATCCATCTATTTTTGTTGAGTGGTAGTGGTGACCATTTTGTCATGGGTGTTGGCTAGAACTGACCTCTTTTTCTCATTTCAAACCATTAACAAAATAATTTTTCTAGTATGAGCAATTAAATGTTTACATTGTTTTGCAGTAATCAAAGATGCTAGATGTCCAGGACTTACCTCAGGTATTCAATACTTCTTTTCTCCCAGTTTGATAATGACACTGTGAGGTATGGACTCATATACACCATGATGCTTGTACATATATGGGTGCCCCAACAATACATCACACATCCAAGGGTGCCACATCACATATGACTTCATCTTTGAATGGTTTGATAGAATAAGGTAAGTGACATTACTTATTTACCTGAAGATCTTATCCTTGGTTGCTTACCCATCCCACATGATATGGCTATGGATGAGGTGTGGTCTACAAGTTTAGCCTTTTAATAGTCTCAGTAGAGATTAGATTCTTTTCACTTCCACTATCAACAATGAAATAGAGGGCCTTGTCGTTTACCCAAATTTGTGAGTGGAACAAACGCTCCTCCTCTTCATCAAGCAAAATCCTGGTAGTGGCAACTCTAGGGTAGGGGTCAGCATCAATTATTTGATCATCATTGCTTTGTTCAAAAGTGTCTGCAAGAAATGATTTAGGTTCATCTTCTTTTCCTTACAATCTTGTCAGCAATGTCTTGGCAACTCGACAGTCCTTCATGTTATGTCCTGGGCTTCTATGGAATTCACACCACATCTTCTTTCCATTCTTGTTTGTTGTTGATGATGCTTGTGAGGAGGAATCCTTAGTTGGATATTTTCCCATGAATTTATTATTTCCTTCATTCTTGGACTTATTATTTGAAAAATAATCTTTCTTTCCCTTTTGTTTGAATTTTTCCTCAATCTTTATTGTATACTTGTAGGAAGTCCCCAAGGTCTTAATATTGAGAAAATCCATCTTTGTTTGGATATAATGATGAAGCCTGCTGCGATACTTCAAAATTTGATGTGTTTCCATGTCAGTGATGCCAAGCTTTGTTGAAAGAGCATGGAACGTATTAATGTAATCCTGAATAGACTGGTCCTTCTTTTGACAAAGCATCTACCACTACATATACTTATCCTTGTAGGAATTTTTAGGATAATATTCTCCCTTGATATGTTCCACAAACTTCCCCAAGTGGGATCATCTTGAGTTGCTTCATCAAACTCTATACCGTCAAGGCCTTCTCTTAAGAACAGTCTATTTTCCCATGATTGTTTCACATGATGCTCAGCTTTGAGGAGAGCGAATTCTATTTTTTCACCATTAGAGAAATGATTCACAGAAAAATATCTTTCTAGTTTTGACAACCAATCATCAACATCTGCATTTATTTTTCCTTCAAAATTTGGAATATGAAAATTTACCTGCACCTTGAAAGGAGTGTGACCACTAAATGGTTCTCTTCCCATGTTGGGTTGTTGATTTTGTCGTAACAGATGAGAGAACTGATTCATCATCTCCTCACATTGTTTTGTTAAAGCTTCTTCAACCATTGCCTTGAAAGGATCTGAATGATCTTCTCATTCTGACATTTTAGATCAAGTACACCTCAAAGGAAGATAATCTGATGGCTGCCTGGAGGACTGAATCACCTTTCCAATAATATTTTGTTTGTCCAATTTTGACGCCATATGTAAAAGATATGCCCAAAACATTGAGGGCAATGCTGAAAACGAAGCCCTGACTTCTAGTGAAAATAACAAGTATCTAAAAGAAAAATTAGAAAACATTACCTACACCACTAGAAAGTAATCTGATTCCTCTTTCTGGTGATATCTTATTTGCACAAAATGGAGTCTGGATGAGAAAGATATACCTGATTTCACAAAACTGCTCTGAAAAGGCAAAAAAGAAACAAGCAAAATAGGGATGCAGATTTGCAATCTATTTTCTCAAAATCCATGCACTTTATACAAAAAATAAGAGATACCCAGAGAGGATTCTGACTCTGTTGACAAAACCCAGAAATGTTTTGAGCTGAGGTTACACTATTTGAATTCTTGTGGCTAAAACCCTCTCCAATTCGAGAAGAACCAAACAAACTTGGCTCCGATACCATTGATCTAGACAATACCTAGCGTTGAGCCTGTGGTATTGTAATGCACATGAAAAACAAAGTACAAAAGTGTTTTTACAAGTAGGCAAACTCGCTTGGAGTTGTGAATTGCCTCCAAAAACTTATTTTTATTCATTCTATTTTGAAATATATAGGCTTACATAAAATATGAAGGGTCACATTGCCCTTGGAATACAAAAAGAACTCTTGGAAGGTGAATTTTTTTTACAAAAGTTAAAAATTATGAAATTTTTTGTCTTCCCCTTCACAAGGCCATAACTCCTAGCTATTTTGTTGGAATTTAAACTTTTTGCCTCCGAAAATGTAATTTACTAAGATGTAGATGTTGCAAATATGTGCCTAGTCGGTGTTGTCATTGGTGTCAACTGTATCCCATTCTAGAAGACCTGTATGTTGAGGATATTGAGAAAATTAGCCTCTCCAGAAGAAATAAGTGAGTTACATATCTCTCTATAAGAGACAGTAAAGATAGTGCAGTAGATTGCTCAACATTTTTGGTGAGATGAAGATTAGAGTCTACGGATTAAAGGGTTTGTATAGGATTGTCTGAAGGTGCTCCATTTATGATTTGAGAGGTCCATATGAAGTATTGATGAAGTTATGGCCATCTGAGTAGAACTAGGTTTTTGTAGTGTTCAGAGGTGACAGAGTGACAGGAGCATGGTCCAAATTGATCCGCATTGAAATATTATGATCTGCAGATCTAGGGGTGTGTTTGGGATATCAATGTGTATCCTCCTCAAGTTGTTCATGGTTTGGAGTTTTGCAAGCAACCTTTCTAGTGTGACAGTCATGACAGTGAGAGCTCTTAAGTTCCCAGATGAAGATGCAAGTGTTTCTGGTGAAGTGAGGTGGTGTGGTTGTTTGTGTTGAATTCATTGTGCTTGTGGTGGTCTCTAGATTGTGTGACTACTGTGTTGGTGGTCCACATTAAGGATTGAGTTCATAATTGAAGATTTATCCTTGGGTGCTATTGTTCTTTCCAGTCTTGGCTGACCGGATGCTTTGTGCATATTGTGGATGATCTAAGAGAGATTCTATGAAGTGTGGCATGTTCAAGGAAGATTTGGATCCCAGCTATGTTTAGCTGATAGTATAGTGATTCACATTAAGTTATATGTTTGTAGTGCCGACCTTGATGTTTATTCCAAGGTTGATGAAGCATACAAATATGTGTGGTTGAGTTCTAGAAATGCATCCTTGTGCGAAAATGACAAGATCATAAGAAAGGAAGAAAGGCAGAGCAGAGAAAAGGAAGAGTAGAAGAGGAAGAGCAGTAAAGGATCCTGATAGTGAAGAAGTGTTTGAGGGATAGAGTAGAAGTGTTATGCGCATCAATGGAACTGATCTTAGCATGAAGAAGATCTTGTTTTCTAGTTCAATCTTTCTGTGATAAACTTATAAATATTTCTGTAGGCAGTGAGCCTCCTTGAGCAGTGAGCTCTAGGCAGTGCACCCTGAAGGCATGTGCCTTCCCCATTTTCTATTCTTTAATAGAGAATAAATCTTGTGGTCTAACCCCCATCATGGTTTTTCCCTTAACCAGGTTTCCACGTAAAAATCCTGGTGTTATGTGTTGATTTTGTTTCTACTCATGTGTTGTTGATTCATGCTTTCATGGTTATATCATTAATCTATTATTAAGTGGTAAAGGAGTTTAATTATAGAAAAGGATAAAAAATTTTGTGACAACTGATTCACCACCCATCTCAGTTGTTTTTCCTAATTTCAATAGTAGAAAATACCAAAAACTAAATTTTTTATATTTTCCCAAAAATACCACTCAAATGACCCTGGACATAATCAGTAAGCATAGATCAATTTTATCCAATTTGAATAATTTAAAGAAAACTAAGACTCCTTGTTAAACTATCCATATTTACCCTGTGCTTGCACAACATAGTTGTGACCCAACTCCCTAGACCTTGGGGATTGTTGATCATTCCTGGATCAGTTGTCCTTTTAAGAGAGGCAGGTTGAATCTCATCTTGGTTGTGTTGCATGTGTGTTAAACAGACCATCAACAATAGTGATGTTTATCCAGTGGCATGAATTAGGCTTATGTGCCTCTAAGTGTATAAGAATTAGTGATGTTCCAAAGGGGCCTACATTTGTAGTTGTGATTGTTGAAAGATGTTAAAACTTATGAGAATTAGAAATGGATGCATATTAGAAGACATGAATTATTTGATTGAATGCATGGTGTATGTAAAGAGTTTTAGGAGCAATACCATTTGCAAGGTGATGCCTAGATAAATTCAATAGCAAGCTATCCTTTAGAGGCTGATACAATGATGGAGAAGTTCAAATAGGAATAAACATGCAAAAATGGGAAGATGAATAGATGTATGTCTATTCAAATTCCAGACACATATACAATACATATAACCCTGGATGCAGACTGGTATGAGGCGGCCAAGAAGGGAGAGAGTGGCCAGAGGAGGAAGGTAGTGCTACAGAGGAAGATAAAGGACATGGGTAGAAGCACAGAGTAGAGTGTAGAGGAAGGGCATGAAGGAGTGTGCAAGGGTTAGCCTCTGGAGAGGTATACCACATAGTATAGTGTGGTAAGCACAAAAGAATGTGTAGAGTTCAGTCATTAAAGTAATAGGAGAACATCAATGTGTAGAGTGTGATAGAAACAGAAGAAGTGCAAAGTCTGCTACTCTGAGGAAAGAAGAGAGAGGAGCTATAGAGAGTGGGTAGAGTACCTGTGTGTAGAAGAAAGGACATTAAAGGCTAGAATTGTACACATTTTTATAATTTTGGTTGCATTAGTAATTGAATAAAAGTGATGAATGTTTGGTTGCAATTTTTGCTTGGATGATATTTAAATTTGGGGCAGAATATTGCTTGGGCAATATTGTGTGTTTGGAGTTGTGAATTGTGGGTAGAGGGAGGACCTCTTGCACCAAGTGGTATTAGAGCGAGAAGGTCCTAAGAGTGTAGAGGATACACCAGAACATGTGGGTAGAGGCAGCAATAGAGAAGAGCTCGTGTGAGAACTGTTGTAGGTTTGTGAAGTCTTGAGAAATTGAGAGCTAGAAGGCACATAAAAGTTGTCCTTGCATGTTACAGGGTAAGTGAAAGTGAAGGTAGAAGATTGCAGTAGTAGGATACAGAGGGAAAACTCTCCCTTTCAAATCTACAACAAATACCAACACAAAAGCCTATGCAAGAAGGCTACAAATGAAGTGAAACAACAGAAAAATGGAAGAGAAATTTGCAACACTTATTTTATTTCAATAAGAAATTTCATTACATCAACATGAATCTTATGAACTTCCTAGAATTATACATGCAACACCTACAACAAATAAGTTTTCAGCATCCTAGACTCATTTCCCAACATCTGGGTCTCTCTTCAATTTTTTTCTCCTAGCTCCAATAAAAACTCATCACTTATTCCTTTCCCTATGCCCTCATTTCTTAGAATTTCTTAAAATGGTTTCTGGGTTTCGTGTTTCTCTTTCCTAATTTCTAGAACATTTTTAATTTCTAGATTTTGATAAGATATGAGAAAGTTATGCTTGTTTTACTGAGACTGGGTCTCATAATTACGACCCCCCATTTTTGGAGTTACAAATTTTGGAATTACTAAAATAAAACTTGGGAGTTAAGTCAACCAACCTGGGCCATAAAGACCACTTACAAGATTCCTTACTCTACGATGGTTATAATAATAAGTGCCATTAATTCCATGATTCTTGGTAGCCCCACTTATGACAGAATCAACCCCACTTATGATAAAAATCAGCCCCCACTAAAATAGAATTTAATGCCTTTGCCTGGAAAGATATTCTCCACTATTTGAGGCATTTATAAATTACCAGGGTATTTTTCTGCAAAAATTACATTTACTAATATCCCAAGGAAAATTATATTTGTTGCAAATTAAAATATTATTTCCCAAGCCCATAAACCTTATTGAAAACAAACCAAATTAAATAACAATATTTTTGGTGATGCTGATTGCCAATTTGTTATAGATGCTCCTGCATCATACTCCCAGAGAAAAAATAATTCAAGCCCCATTGAATTATTGTTTTCTTCCTTGTCTTCCAGTTATTCTACACCTCATCCTTCATCTTTACAAACATATATGGTCCCTTCTTCCTATTCTTTTTCTTGTGCCTTCTTCTATCCAATATTCTCTCAACATCTAGGCTCCAAAACTCCATCTCTTTTGCATATACCTCAGTAGCTTTATCTTTGTCTTCATCCTCATCATTGGAACACCATATGACATCATATTCACCATTAGTGTAACCTACATCATACTCTTGCAAACCTTCATATACATCATTTGAAACATCCTTATTAGCAATGTCATTATCAACAATAACTTGATTATGAATATCAACACCGATGTTATCAACAACCTTATCATCAGCAACTTGAGTATCAATATCAAATTTATTAGCAACCTCAACAACCATATCATTAATCTCAACATCAATAGCCTTATCAACAACTTGATCAACACCATATTTCTCGCCTTGCACATCTTGAACATTGGATTCAAACTTTACCTCTACCTGTATGGTTGTTTTCCTTGATTGTCTTCTTCTTCTTTGCGTAATCTTCTTGATGGGCCATGTAATGTTTTTCTTAATTTTCAAGTGCCAACTTTGCAACTGTTGCAACTCCATTTGGAACTCCCTATTTGTTCTTTCCATATCTTCTTCCATCTGTTTCAAAGCTTTTTCCAATTCTTTTATTTCTTTCTCAACTTTTATTTGCCTCATCTTTTCCTCTTTCTTCTTCCTCTCTTTTTCTTCTTGTTTCTTCTTTTGTGAACCTCCAGCCTACAAGTACCTTCTAAACAAATCCATCTCCTCTTCAAGAAAGTTTCTCCTTGCTTCTCTTTATCTTTGCCTCACCTAGGTCTCTTCTCTTTTCCTCTACCTAGTCTTTTGGCTACCAGGTTCTTTGTTCAACCTGCACAAACAAAGACCCACAAACACCAAACTCTCTTGCCCAGACCATCTAAGCTCTAATACCAATTGATGCAGAGGGAAAACTCTCCCTTTCAAATCTACAACAAATACCAACACAAAAGCCTATGCAAGAAGGCTACAAATGAAGTGAAACAACAGAAAAATGGAAGAGAAATTTGCAACACTTATTTTATTTCAATAAGAAATTTCATTACATCAACATGAATCTTATTAGCTTCTTGGAATTATACATGCAACACCAACAACAAATAAGTTTTCAGCAGCCTAGACTCATTGCCCAACATCTGGGTCTCTCTTCAATTTTTTTCTCCCAACTCCAATAAAAACCCGTCACTTATTCCTTTCCTTGTGCCCTCATTTCTAAGAATTTGTTAAAATGGTTTCTGGGTTTCATGCCTCTCCTTCCTAGATTTCACAAACATTTTTAATTTCTAGATTTCGATAAGATATGAGAAAGTTATTCTTGTTTTACTGAGACTAGCTCTCATAATTACGACCCCCCATTTTTGGAGTTACAAATTTTGGAATTACTAAAATAAAACTTGGGAGTTAAGTCAACCAACCTGGGCCATAAAGACCACTTACAAGATTTCTTACTCTACGATGGTTATAATAATAAGTGCCATTAATTCCATGATTCTTGGCAGCCCCACTTATGACAAAATCAACCCCACTTATGATAAAAATCAGCCCCCACTAAAATAGAATTTAATGCCTTTGCCTAGGAAAGATATTCTCCACTATTTGAGGCATTTATAAATTACCGAGGTATTTTTCCACAAAAAATACATTTACTAATATCCCAAGGAAAATTATATTTGTTGCAAATTAAAATATTATTTCCCAAGTCCATAAACCTTATTGAAAACAAACCAAATTAAAATAACAATATTTTTGGTGATGCTAATTGCCAATTTGTTATAGATTCTCCTGCATCACAATACATGAGATGAAGGTATACATGTGGAAACTAGTAATTTGGGAAGGTTGGAGATGGTATAAAAGGAAGGGATTCATTATAGAGATTATTGAAAAAGATTGAAAGGATTGACAAATTGTTTGAGAGATGGAATAACTTGGAAGCTATGTAGCGTGGAGAGGTTTCAAGGGATGAGTATGTAGTGAAGACATGCCATGAAGAAGGCATAAAAGAAAAGGATGAGGAAGATGAAGAATTGCATACTGTAGACACCCAAATTGACCTAATTATCATTAGCATTCAAATATTACATTAGCTACCATTTGCATTTGTCTAACACACTTGAGTAATGTCTCTATCACTTATTTCTTCTATTAATTAAATAAATTTATATTTATTTAATTAATTCATTAGCTATTTCTTTTATTTTCTCTAAGCTATAATTAAATAATCTTTAATTATTTAATTATCTTATTTCTATCTATTTTTAATTAAATAAATCTTATTTGTTTAATTAAAATTCCCTTCACAAACCCTCTTTCCAATTAATTAAATAAATTTTATTTAATTAATTAAATTCTCTTATCATTTATCTCAATGAGCCAACAGGTGTGCCTCTTTCATTTAAAAAAAATGTGTGGTACTACATCTTTTAATTAATATCTTTCACATGTAGTACTTTTTATGAACACAGGCACACATAAGCCTTATCCTCCCTCCACTTGTGATCTACACATTCACCTATTATCATCATTCAATCTTAGTCATTCACATAGCCACCAAATCTCCACCGTTGATTGATTTTAGTTGAGTTCTATATAAACACCCTCTCATTCCATACTACATCTATCTAGCATTCTTATAGCGTCTACATTATCATCCTGGGCATATTGAGCATTTTAGCATCCATCTAGCATATTATCATTATCATCCACCTATCATGGCAAATTTTATCTTCATAATTGTTTATTGTTGAAAAGCAATCCACATCATAAACAAGGAATCATACAATCTAGGTGATATTGTTCTTGAATTGCATGCTTTTGATTTCATTTGAATTCAATTCTTTGATGATGGTAGGGTTAGGTTTTCATGGCTATGCTTGATTTTATTAACCTAATTTTTACCTATCACATTTTGGCATGCCCGGTGGGACTCACATCCTTGATTAACTTTTCTATTTGAAGTTATTTTTGTGAAGATCAGATTTTCTGAGCACTTACGACAAGTTCCAGTTGCTTCTGAGTGAAAACCAGTCGCTGCCTGAACACACGCATCACTTTTAAGCTGAAACCTGCCGCTTCTAGCATTCCTGGGATCGCTTCTAAGCAAATAGTAGTCGCTTATTGTCTTTTTTGCATCACTTACAAGATAACAATCGTTGCTTATGTTATTATTTGCATCGCTTTTAATCTAATAGTGATTTCTTTTAGCTATCTGGATCACTTTTTGCAAGACTAGGGTTTTCTGTTATATCTTGTTTTTTCATAGATTTAAGTCACTTATGATCTATAATCAGTCACCTGCTGCTTTTTTGCATCGCTTTTGAGCTTTATCATTTCGTATCTGGGTTTACTGGCATCGCTTCTAATCTGTAACATTTTTCTTGCGGCAGAATACAAATCATTTATGATCAACAATTGATCGCCTCTGGTAACTGTGTCACTTTCAGTCTTTACCATTTGTAGTTTAGTTTTCTTGGCTACTAATTGGGTATTTATGCAGCATCTTATTGATTGTCCAAGAAAAGGAGGTTATCAAATTACTAACATATCTGTTGCAGCACCGATCAGTCCAAGACTTGTAATTTTTCACTAATTTAAGAACATTTGGGCTTGGTGCTTAAAAAGAATCATTGCTTGCTTCATGCTTGATTTATCTTTCTTGATTGCTTGAATGTGCATGTTTGTAACCCAAATTTAATAGCAAAAGTACCCTCTCCCCTTGCCTATTAAATGGATCTTGGGTGCATGAGAACTTGTATAGCCACCTAAATAGATCCCCTTATTAGCAACCTTGTGTAGTAGCCAAAAACCTTCTATTTGTTGATGCAAAAGGTGGGAGCCTTGAAGCCACCTTGATTCTTGTGGTTCTTAGTAGAGATAGCAAAGACAATCCTAAGGTTTGGTGGGGGGACAAGCCTTGGGAAACCTAGATCTTGGTATGCGTGAGAAGTGTGTGTCGTGGAGAGGAGTGGGTGCTACCAAGATCCTGAAGCTATCCGCTTTGAATAAGCACAGCCAGAGGACTTAACAAATATAGTCCTTTCCTAGCTTAGGTTGTACAAGTTTGTGATTGTTGTGAGTGTGAGTGACTGAAATTACTATTTTCTTGTCAAAAACACAATTCAAACATATTTCTTGACAGACACAGACCACTTTTAAGCTTTAACTACCAGCATACAGACAACTAGATCACTTTTAAACAGTAGTTAGTCACATTTTGCTTAAATTGAATCACCTCTGAACAACAGATGCTCACCTCTGGTATGAACTAAGTCACTTTTAACCAACAGTAAATTGCCTCTGAATCAATACTACTCGCCTATAGCAAACTGGCTCGCCTTTGGTTAATATTGTAGCCTGTTACTTGAACCGAAACTAGATCACTTTTAAGCTATTGTTAGTCACTTTTAGCCTTTTTTGAGTCACATTTGAGCTATTACTTGTCACCTGTGGCTAAATATCAGCAAATCTTAGCAACCTAGCTGAATCAGCTACATTTCCAACTTGTTTAGCTTCAGCATTAGCTTTTAGACCTACCTCTGATCATTTGCAGATACCTAGACTCTGTCTCCTGCTTTGAGCATACCAAACAATTGGACTTTGTAAACTTTCCATCCTCTTGAGACCCCAAAACCAGCAAACCAAACATCAAACAATCAACCCAACAGTAGTAAAACATCATCTTTTGGCTTTAGCCTTAGTAACATCAGTAAAATAACAATGTTAACAAATAGCCTTTCCCTTGAGTGTGTGAGCTATTCTCTAGGGAAGTTAACCAAGCATCCAACAACCAGCTACCAACAATCAAGCAACCAACAACTAGCTACCAACAACCAAGCAACCCAACAACAACAAAGCAAACAACAAAAACCTAGCAAAGCAACCAACAACCAATCAATCAACAAACCATCATCTTTTGGGTCTCAAACTTTGACAAGCTAAAGTCCAATTTTCAACATCAACCATCATGCCTCAAACTAGGAGCCAATATAGAGCTAAAATGGAAGCAAAACTGCGAGCTGAGATGGAAGCCAAGATGCAACAATCACAATCAACACCCCTTAGAGATGCAACTCAATTTACAACCAGCATGCCTTCTCACATGTTTGTGCCGGATGGGTACACCATTGGTGAGTCATCACATCAAATGCAATCACACCCCTTCACAGTGACTTATGAAGAGCATTCCCAAGAGGATTTATCTGACTATCAAGACACACATGTATGGGACCAAGTTGAGAAGCTTGTTTTATCTAATCCTAATCGCTACTTCTTGCAACTTGCCCACATGGGAGCCAAATTACCAAGAGACTTTGACATATCCACTATTCAAGAGCATGATCCAAGCAATCCCACTCCATCCACTATAGCCACACCATCGCATACCATATTACAAAATCCATCTTCCAACCCATCTCTTTCATTTCCTATTGTTACTTCATTCAACCCACCATGCTTAGAGTACACTTTAGAACCTTTGATAACTCCAAACAATGTACTCCCTTTCCTTCCGCAAAATCTAAACATTCCACCTTTCCATGTTTCCCAACATACTCCTTCTCCTACCATGACCGTATCTGTGCCTCAAGTGACACAAGCTATCCATGTTACCCAAGTGCAAACTCCTCAAACATCACAAGCTATCCCCATATTCCATACTTCGCAAGCTTCCCAAGCTATCCAAACAACATAAACTTTCCAAGCTTCACAACCATTGCAATCTGCTACTCCCATTGCATCACATGTGGACACCACATCCCATATTCCTATCACTGCTAATATGGTCTCCACAATTTCCACGGATCCATCCAACACATCATACAATCCCAATGTTAGTCTCATTGACATGACTGACCCGCCTATTGTTTCACAAGCTAATGCCAGCACTGCAGTCTCTTATGTTGATCAACTTACATCAATTCTGCCATCTTCCTATAATCCTTCACAAATCATCAATCCATCTTATACTACTCAAGGATTACCCATCGTCACCCAAAACATGACATATACCAATCCTCATGTTGTTCAAAACACAAACCCAAATGTCCATCCTTCTTCCGCATCCACCAATCCTTCCATCACTTACCATATCACCAATCCAATTCCAAATTCACAACCATTGACTAATGTCAATCCATTTGCTACTTCCCATGTGATGCAAACCTTTGGCGCTAATTCATCATAGTATACCCAACCACCACTTGTGTCTCAAGGACAACAATCCTCAAACACATATGTGTCACATACTAATCCTTTGACATACATTGTGAGTACACAATCATAACAAACGGTCATGACTTCATGTATCCCACAACAACAACCTCAATATACATCATATTACACTTCACCTCCGAACAAACAACCCCCTTTGCAACAACAACAATTATCTCTAGCAGATGTTCAACAAATGATTAGCAAAGTGGTAGGACAAAGCAAGAAGACATTTTCCTTAGAAGACATATGCGCTTATCCATTTGACAAGTTGATTCATATGACACCTTTTCCGCCACACTTTGAAATTCCATAATTTGACAAATACAAAGGAAAAGGAAATCTGGAAGTCCATCTTAGAGCATTCTTTGTGGCATGTCTTGATGTTGCTCAAGATGATACATATCTTCTGAGACTATTTCCCTGAAGCTTAGTGGGACAAGCTCTTGAATGGTTCTCTCATTTACCTCTGAGCATTAAATCTTTTGCGGAATTAGCAAATAAATTTCAATCACACTTTTCTTTTAACATTGAACATGAACGACCTTGTCAACAACAAACAACGTAATGGTGAATCTTTCTCTTCATTTACTCAACAGTGGCATAATATGGCTTACAAACTATCATGGGAAATACCTGAGAAACAACAACTTGATCTCTTTGTCCAAAATCTTCATCCTGAGCTTTCATTCCAATTACAATTACAAAGTGCTAGCACCTTTGATGAACTTGTTTCCAAAGGAAAAATCATTGAACGTGCTTTAATTGCTAAGATTTTTCAAGATAACAAAGACTATCCTCAAAACTCCAACGATAAATCTCACTTTTGGAACAAGAACAAGAATGTTGTCAATGATGGTGTTGTAGATGCAAAGAACATACAAATAATGAAAGCTCCTATCAACATTCAAGCTGCCTCTACAACAACTCAACCTTTTCAATGAACTCGACAATGACATACTTCAAATCCTCACCGACAGTTCACACCATTAGCGGAACCTATGGAAGTTGTCTTTCGAAAGCTTCTCCAAGCGGGAGATATCATGTTACCGGATGCACCACCTAACGGTGAACCGCTCTTCAAAGCTCCTTGGTATAGATAGAATGAGTATTGTGATTACCATAGATTTAAAGGACACAAAACAAATGGTTGTATGTGCTTAAAGCATGTTATTCAAGATTGCATCAATCAAGGTTTAATTAAAATCACACCTCCAACATCGCAACCTACACAACAACTGACATCGAATTATGATCTAGATGCTTTCAAGAATCCACTTCCATCTCATGACAAACCAAGTAACCCTCATACTGGGAATACCATTCAGTACAACTATGAATCATCCACTATTGGCCACAATGACCATGCTTGCATTTCTACCATTACTATCCAAGGCAAAGCACCCAACTACATTGTAACTACTCAAAGAGGTTGTGTTACCATTCAAGGAGCACCTGTCCATCCTCCTCGACTGTCATCTAGCTATAATATCCTTGATCACCTTGGCAAAACACCTGCACATATCTCCATTCTTGAGTTGCTTCACATATCCATTACCCACAAAGCTATCCTTGACAAAGCCTTACAAGAATCTTCGGTGCCTAATGATATCGATACCACTCAAGTTCAGTCTATGATAGCTAGCATTGCAACCCCTTGTAACCTAACCTTTTCCGACAAAGATCTCCAGCCCTCCATTCATCCATCATAGAACAAAGCCCTCCACATAGAAGTGTTTGTCAACCAAAGCCATATCAAATGAATCTTAGTGGATGGTGGAGCTAGTCTTAACATATGTTCTTTAAAACTAATAAAACAATTGGGATATTCTGAGAAAGATGTTGAAACTTCCAAGGTCATTACTATCAAAGCATATGATGATGCCGAGAGAGATACTGAAGGGATTATTCACTTGCCTATCCAAGTTGGGCCGGTCACTACTGACATGCATTGTCAAGTCCTTGATATTGAGCTTCCTTATAACATCATCCTTGGCTGTCCATGGATCCATGCCCTAAAAGCAGTTCCTTCTACATACCATCAATGTCTTAAATTTCCACATAATGGTGTTGAGATTACTATCCATGCCAATCCCAATCCATTTGAATTCTGTCATGCTTTTCAAGCTAAGTATCAAATCCCTAACCACATTCCTATCAACACCGAAGCATATCCATCTTCATCATATGTAGATCCATCCACCCTACTCAAGCCATCATCTAGAAAATTCACTTCCAATCTCCATATTAAGTACACCGAACATGGCCCGAGTGAGTACACATTGCAAGAATCTTGTTCTGTTGGAACTCTTCCCTTGTCTCCCAAATCTCATGGCAAACCTTCTACATCCAACCCATCTTCATCCACAGCTATCATAAAAGCCCCACCCATAGTATTCATTAAAGGTGGATTCCTAGATGATGAAGACATCAATGATATCAACTCTTGGATATTCTTTAATGAGAACGACCAAGTCCAACTTGAAGTGGAGAGATATAACAATGGGTTCCGTATCATTAAGAACATGGGCTACAAAGGACACGGTGGATTGGGATCACAAGAACAAGGACCTATTGAACCCATTGTTGTGTCTAATAAGTTTAATAAGCAAGTCCTTAGCTATTAGCTAGAGGTACCGCATTCCAAAGACATTAAGTGTATTTCTGATATGGAAGCTGGACCTTCCTAGGTAGGAGAGACTTCTAGTTTGGATACCATCAATGACTCCTCCCTTCATATTACTGACCTTTTTCAAGAAACCTCCATCTTCATGATTTCTACAACTTCCTCTAGCCATAACCATTCGTCCGTTACCCTTTCACTCGTATATCCTAACCTCGTCGATTGGGACCAACAGGGGGCACCGATATTGGATACATTTGAAAATGATGAAGCTATTGCTGAATTCATGGGATTATGATAAAGCATTCCATTGGGTGATCATAAAGCAGGTTTCATGATGAATCTACCTAAACTAGCATATTTTGGTAGAAGTATCAAATCCTTTAGTCGTAAAAGTGAAATAAATAAAATAAATAAAGATAGGTCACTAGGTGAAAACTAAAAGGCGCCTCTTGACTATGAAAAAGTAAAAATAAAGGACGTATCCAAAGGTGAAAATCTCTCTGAGGTGCCTGAGGATGGGGGATTTGATCTTCCTGTTGCCACTGACTATCATGAGAAATCAACAGTGCTAGTTGAAAAATCACAAGACATGAACTTGGGCACAGAGCAGAATCCAAAGATCGCTTTTTTGGTAGCATCACTATCAGAGCAGGAAAGAAGAGATTTCATAGCATTTTTCATAAAAAGAGCTATCAATTTTAAATGGACCTACGCTAACATGACAGGTCTAGATCCATCACTTGTGGTACATCATTTAGCAGTATCTCCTAATGCAAAACCTGTCAAACAAAAATTGCACAAAATGCATCTACAAGTAGCTCTACTGGTTAAGGTAGAGATTTAGAAGCTGTTAGAAGAAAAGTCCATAAAGCCTATTGATTATCCCAAATGGGTTTGAAACTTGGTACCTGTAGCAAAACCTGATGGACGAGTTCGTTGTTGCACAGATTTCAGAGATCTTAATAAAGCATGCCCTAAAGATGACTTTCCACTTCCAAGCATAGACAACATTGTAGATCTCACAGATGGACATGAAATGCTATCTTTGATGGATAGATTCTTAGGATATAACCAAATCAGAATAACAAAGGAAGATCGAGACAAAACATCATTCATTTGTCCATGGGGTACATATTGTTGGGTTGTAATCCTTTTGGTCTCAAGAATGCTGGAGCTACTTATCAACGAGCCATGATAGTTATCTTCCATGACCTTTTTCACACTATCATGGAAGACTATGTTGATGATATTCTAGGGAAACCCAAGACAAGAGAAGGACATCTACAAGTATTAGCACAAATCTTTGATTGACTAGAGAAATACCAGGTCAGGTTGAACCCAAAGAAATGTGTATTTGGCGTAACATCTGGAAAAATGTTGGGATACATTGTGTCTCAATGAGGAATAGAAGTAGACCCTGCCAAAGTAAAAGCTATCATGGAAATGCCTCCACTAGCAAATCTCAAGCAGCTTCGTAGTCTACAAGGAAGGTTACAGTCCATCTGCAGATTTATCTCACAACTAGCAGATAAGTGTCATCCTTTCCAACATCTTCTTCGCAAGGGTGAACCTTTTAAGTGGGATGTAAAATGTCAACAGGCCTTCGATAAAATAAAGGAATATCTGGAAACACCTCTTGTGTTAGTACCTCCTATACTTGATTACCCATTATTGCTCTACATATCTTCAACAACAACATTGGGTGCCCTTCTAGCTCAGCATGATGATTTAGGGAAAGAGCAAGTCATTTACTATATCAGTAGAACTCTTGTGGGCTATGAACTTAATTATTCATCTATGGAAAAAGAATGTTTAGCATTGGTGTTTACTTCCCAAAAGTGGTGACATTATATGTTGAACCAAACAACAAAGCTCATATCCAACATTGATCCACTCAAAAGCAATCCTTATGGGAAGATTAGCAAAATGGGTTATGATATTAAGTGAATTTGACATACAATATGTGGATCGAAAGGCCATAAAAGGACAAGTTATCACCGATCAGTTAGTTGTAGCACCCATCACAGATATTCATACAATATGTCCATAGTTCCCTAACAAAGAATTGTTTAATCTAACTTCACCAACATTATGGAAGCTATATTTTGATGGATCTTACACACAACATGGATCAGGAGCAAGGATATTGTTTGTTACCCCTCAAGGAGATTGTATCCTAAAATCATATAGAATTGCATTTCCATGTACCAATAACATAGCAGAGTATGAAGCTTTAATCACAGGATTACACATGGCAGTATAATGGGGTATCAAACAGCTATAGGTCTTTGGTGACTCTCAATTGGTTATCAAACAAGTCTTAGATGAATATCAAATGAAAGATGAGAAGCTTCTTCCATACACAGTAATGGTTGATGATTTTAAAAAGTACTTTGACAATATCACCTTTGAACAAATCCCAAGGTTACAAAACAAAGCAGCAGATGCCATGGCTATGATTGGATCTCTTCTAGACATGTCGTCAAATACACACAAGTGTGAGTTTCTAGTTGAACAGCTTCTGATTCCAGCATTTGAAGCATAGTCTGAGCTTATATGTTAGATTGTTGGTCCCTATTCATCGTGGTACGAGGACATATACGAGTATCTCCATGACCAAACCTTTCCATTCCAACTATCTAACACCCAAAGAAAAACCTTTATCCGCCAAGCCTCTCGTTACACTATCTTAGGAGACACCCTTTATCACCAAAGTCTTGATGGTATCCTTCTTAGATGTCTTGATTCTGAGGAAGCAAAAGTTACCTTACGTGAAGTATATGAAGGTGTCTACAGATCACATTCTGCTAGCCCTAGTCTTGTTAAGAAACTTCTATGAGCTGGATATTATGGGCCAACTATGGAGAAAGATGCACATCAATTTGTAAAGAGATGTCTACAATGTCAGAAACATGGGGATCTAATACATGCACCAGCACATGAACTTTAGACTATCACTACTCCATGGCCCTTCTCGCAGTGGGGACTTGATCTCATAGGTAAAATCCATCCTACTTCGTCAAATGGTCATAAGTTTATCATAACTGCCACTGAGTACTTCACAAAGTGGGTGGAAGCAATACCAATGACTTATATTACTGGCAAGAAAATATCCAAGTTCATCCTACACTATATCATTTGTCGTTATGGAGTTCCTCAAGCTATTGTCACTAATAATGGTGATCCTTTAAAGAACCAAGAGGTTAGAAATCTTTGTAACAAGTTTCATATCCAACATAGATTCTCTACACCTTACTATCCTCAAAGCAATGGCCAAGTTAAGGCTTCTAACAAAACAATTATCAAAATCCTCAAAAAGAGAGTCAATGAAGCTGGTCGTGATACTTAATACTGCATTATGGGCATATAGAACAAGTATCAGAACTCCCACTGGAGCTACGCCCTATGCTCTCGTGTATGGCACTGAAGCTATCCTACCTATTGAGGTTGAGATCCCTCCACTACAAGTATCTCTACAGCATACCATCTCAGATGAAGAATATCGAGTATCCAGACTCCATGATCTTGATGAAAGGAAGCAAGGTGTGCGGAAATTGCTTCCTACACTAATCCTATGAGGGGAGAACTATACAAATTCAAATTAATCCTTACAATAACAGCAATATGAAACATATAATAGAGATATGCAGCAACACACATAGAACTAGAAAGAAGACAGAAGAAGAGAAACAAAGATATACAGTGGGGAAAACCCTTATCAGGTGAAAAACCCCACACTCCAAAACCTGCACAATGTATTATCAAAACTGAATAATGTTTACAATACACTTGCAATGCAAGCTTCAATGGTCTTTGACACTTGTGTTTGGAGTCAATCCAGTAGCATAATAGTACGTATAAAACCTGTAATACATTTCCTCCTCCAAGCACCTGTTTATATAGAATATACAAGGTAGAATTGGTCCTATCTTGGGATGGGTGTCCAACTTGGCCTCATGGCCCAAAACCCATGCCTAAGGACACTTGGTCAACATTGTAGAATGTTTCTGACAATTTTCCATAGCTCCCATCCCAAAGAGTTTGCCTATTTCCAAAATGGGCTATGACAGATGCTCTTACGACTCTTATGACTGTCATAGAATCTGTCATAGCAGTTACAACTTACAGCTGTAAGAGAATCTATCATATACAAGCTATAAATAGCATTTTCTCTTACAACATGTCATAGTCCACCTTGGGGCACCCAAATATGCCTTTTTCAAAGATGCTTCATGACACATGTCTTCACCTATCTTCAAGCTTCTATTTCTGACTCTTACATGTCATAACTTCATCATAGGAATCTGTCATAACCGTTTCGGTCAACATTCCCTTACACAAAATCCAAGATGCTGACACATGGAAAAATTCTCCTACCACTAAGTGGGATGCCTATCTCCTCATGTGAGGACAAAATTACAAGTTGTCATCTTCCATGTAGGATGACACATCACCGTGCCACATCCCACAACATGACAATATGGAATTTACAATTTATTTACAACATAGTTAATTAATTAATAAATACAAACATAAATAATTTAAGGGATCACCAAGGTTGAGACACCTTAATTTCCAACATTCTCCCACTTTTCAAACACCTTGTAAGAGCCAATAGAATAAAATGATTTAACTACTATAGGCTGAGAGGCCCATAGACTTAGAACACCATCTAAACTTCTTTATGCCCACTGGCTTTGTCAATGCATCTGTAACATTCTTCAAAGTATCTACCTTCTCCAAATTTACCTTCCCATCCTCTACCATGTCTCGCACAAAGTGAAACTGAACATCAATATGCTTTGTTTTGGCATGGAAAGTTGGATTCTTCGCAAGGCAAATTGCACTCTGACTGTCACAACTAATCGTGATCTGACCTACATCAACACCAATATCTGAACACTAACTCTTGAGCCAAATGGCTTCCTTACAAGCATGAGTTGCTTCCATATACTCAGCTTCTATCGTAGACAAAGCAACCATAGGTTGTCGCTTACTCATCCAACTAATAGCACCACCAAACAATGTAAACACATAAGCACTGGTGGATCTCCTACTTTCAATGTCACCTGCCCATTCTAAATCCACAAATCCATGAATATCAACAAAATGCAGAGGTCCTGAAACATTACCATGATAGCATATGGAATACTCAGAAGTACCCCTTAAATATTTGAACACTCACTTAACTACATCCCAATGAACCTGTCTAGGATTAGCCATAAATCGACTAAGGCTCCCACTGCTTGGGCAATGTCTGGTCTTGTGCAGACCATAGCATACATCAAACTACCAAAAACACTAGCATAAGGTATTATGCTCATGTCCTCCACCTCACTAGGAGATTTTGAAAAATCCTCAACAAACAACTTTGTCCCCAAAGAAATAGGAACACGCAATGGTCTACAATCTACCATGCTGAACCTCTCTAACATGGTCTTCACATACTTACTTTGGCTTAACCAAAGTTTTTTGTTGGTTCTGTCTCTTCTGATTTCCATTCCTAGAATGTACCTAGCTGCCCCTAAATCTTTCATTTCAAACTATCTTGACAACTGAGATTTGAAATCAGAAATCATATTCTTACCCTTTCCAATGAGCAACATATCATCAACATATAGTGCAACAATGATAATATGATCACCATCAAACTTATAATACACATAGTGATCTGATTTCAATCTCACAAATCTAATAGACAACACAAAGGCATCAAACTTCAAGTACCACCTCCTAGGGGACTGCTTCAAACCATAGAAAGACTTCTTTAATTTGCAAACCAAATTTTCTTTACCTTTCACCATGTAATGCTTTGGCTGTGACATGTATATTTCTTCCTCCAAATCACCATGAAGGAAAGTTGTCTTCACATCCATCTGTTCTACCTCTAAGTCATAAGTTGTGCAAGAGACAACATGAATCAAATGGATGTCAGCTTTACAACAGGAGAGAATATCTCACCATAATCTATACCCTCCACTTGTGAATAGCCCTTCACAACCAATCTGGCCTTATACTTCTCAACATTGCCATCTGCACAAAATTTCTTCTTGAACACCCATTTGCATCCAACAGGTTTCCGTCTAGGAGGCAAAGGCACCAAGTCCCAAGTTTGATTCTTTTCCAAAGAAGCCATCTCATCCTCCATGGCCTCCTTCCTGTAACCTACATCTTTCATGTCCATAGCCTCTGATACAGTTCTAGGTTCATCACTGTTAGTAAGCAAAGCAAAAGCACAACTAGAATCAAGCAATGTAAAACCAAACCTTTCAGGTTGCTTTCTTATCCATGTAGACCTCCTCAAGAGCTAAGGTTGAGGTTCAACTTCTTCATCTAAGCTTTTAGAGCTACAAAAGCTCTCCTTATCATCAGGTCCAACATTGTCTTTCTATTTAGTCTTTTTAGGGGTAGGAGGAAACTGAACAACATCCTCTTTCTTTGCTTTTTCTTCTGGCTATAAAACAATGGAAGAAGGTGTAAGCTCTCTGAAGATGACACTTCTTCTATACAACACTTTTTCAACCACAGGGTCCCAAAGCTTGTATCCTTTCACACTGACACTATAGCCAATGAAGATACACTTAACAGCCTTGTTCTCTAGTTTTGACCACTTCTCCCTAAGCACATGTGCATATGCTTCAACCAAAAACATGAAGATGCCTTATTGAAGGCTTTCTACCAGACCACACCTCCATGGGTGTCTTACCAACAAGAGCTGATGTAGGAGATCTGTTTACCAGATAGCAAGTAGTGGCAATAGCTTCAGTCCAAAACTTTTGTTCTAGGCTAGCTCCACTAAGCATACTCCTAGCCTTCTCCATCAGTGTCCTGTTCATCCTCTCTACAACTCCATTTTGTTGCGGGGTGTATGGAGTTGTCTTATGTTTTTCAATCCCAAGTTCCTTGCAATATTTATCAAATTTTGTAGAATAGAACTCACCACCGTTGTCAGTTCTCAAACACTTAATCTTTTTACTAGTGTAATTTTCAGCAAAGGCCTTAAACTCCTTAAACTTACTATAGACTTCAGATTTGCTTCTGAGAAAATAAATCCATGTCCTTCTATTGTAGTCATCCATGAAAGATATAAAATATTCAAATTTTGATAATGAAGGAACATTAACAGAACCAAATACATCATAATGAATAAGGTCCAATACACCAGAAGACTTATGAGAATTCAAAAAAAACTAAACACGGTTTTGTTTCCCATATATGCAATGTTTGTAAAAGTTGAACTCATAATTACAATCATCTAACCCCTCAATGAGGTTCTTATTTTTTAGGGTATGTAGACCCTTCTCACCAATGTGGCCAAATCTCTTATGCCATAACATTGTCTTTTCAGTAGGAAGATTAACTTCCAATGCACAGTTACAACCATCAGGACTAGATACAACAGATTTCTTCACTGCTTGTTCAGATGGTGGGGATGAAGTGACTACTGCCCTCTTCCTTGAGTAAGAAGAACTATTGTATTGTGAAATGCATGCCTCCAACTGAAATAAAGTACCTCTCCTACTACCCTTAGCAAGCACCATAGCTCCTCTAGTCATCTTGCATCCTTCTTTCGAAAAGACAACCTGCACACCTGCATCATTCAACATATTATAGAAAGCAGGTTCCATACTAAGCCTGGGATGTGTATAACCCTAAAGATCCCCTTCACTCATCCATCAGGGAATTAGATAGAGACTCTTCCATGACCAACAATATTCAGATGAGAGTCATCACCTAGATACACCTTTCCTCCATCGAATTCCTCATACTTGGTAAACTAGTCTCGATGCGAGGTCATGTGGAATGATGCACGAGAGTCAATCAGCCACACATCATTAGATGCATGGGTTGCGATGAAAGCATCACCATCATCTTGTGACTTGTCAGAATCTAAATCTAGGTTCTTCTTCTTCTTTTTCCTTTCCTCTTTGCATTCCTTTCAAAAATGCCCATATTTACCACTGTTCCAACAAAGAGCCTTGGACTTTCCAGGAGATTTGGATCTCTCACGGGATTTAGATCTACCCATCTCAGCTTTCTTGTCCTTATTTTCCCTTTCTCCTTGGGTCTTCCATGAACCGCAAGAGCCTCTCTGGCTACCTTAGAACAATTTCTCTGCATCTCTTTGGATAACAGCGAAGATACCACTTCATCCATTTTGAATGTAGATGTGGTACTTCCAATAGCCATGACAAGGTGATCCCACGAGTCCGGACAAGAACATAGCAAGGTCATACAATGATCCTCCTCCTCCATCTTCACACCAATGGATGTTAATTGTGCAACCAGCATGTTGAAAACATTCATATATTCGACAATAGATTCTCCATCCTCCATTCGAAGAGAATACAATGTCTTTCTCAGAAAAAGTTTGTTAACTAGGGATTTGGCTTGATATGCATCTCCCAACTTCTTCCAAAGCAAGTTTGCAGTAGCCTCCTCATGGACATTTAACATAATAGAATCAGCAAGACTAAGTCTTATGAGACCCTTAGCCTTCCGATCCTTGAGATCCCAATTAGCTTGTGACAATGCAGCTAGTTTAGTGCCACTGATAATTTCCCAGAGGTCTCGATATACAAACATGTCTTCCATCTTGAGCTTCCACAGCTCAAAATTAATGCCATTGAATTTCTCCACCTCTATCCTTTCAGATGTGTTTGCCATCTCCTTGCTGCAATAAGATTCAGAATACTCTGCATAGACTCCCACTTAACTTAAGATTAGCTCAAAAAACCCCTACCCAACAACTAGGACCAAAGGTGATCAAGCTCTGATACCAACTGAAAGGAAGCAAGGTGTGTGGAAATCACTTCCTACACTAATCCTATGAGGGGAGAACTATACAAATTCAAATTAATCCTTATAATAATAGAAATATGAAACGTATAACAGAGATATGCAGTAATACACATAGAACCAGAAAGAAGACATAAGAAGAGAGATAAAGATATACAGTGGGGAAAACCCTTATCGGGTGAAAAACCCCACACTCAGAAACCTACACAATGCATTATCAAAACTGAATAATGTTTACAATACACTTGCAATGCAAGCTTCAATGGTCTTCTACACTCGTGTCTAGAGTCAATCTGGTAGCATAATAGTACCTATAAAACTTGTAATACATTTCCTCCTCCAAGCACCTGTTTATATAGAATATACAAGGCAGAATTGGTCCTATCTTGAGATGGGCATCCAACTTGGACTCATGGCCCATAACCCATGCCTAAGGACACTTGGTCAACATTGTAGAATGTTCTTGACACTTTCCCATATGTGTAGCGACCAGCTCCCATTATCTGCTTAGTTTGTTTGATCACAACTTTTCATATCATACTTCACCATCTTACCTACATAATCCATATCATAATTCACATTTTGCCTTGTACAAACATTGTAATCCATTTATTCATCCATAATAAAAGTATTTCCATCCTCGCCTCTACCATACTAGCCTTCATAGTTTGGATTTCATTGGGGTAATTATATCATTTGGCACCTTAGCATCTTGGTCACATGAACACATCCATCACCACTTCTCCATAATAAACCTCATCCCACACTAGGGGCACTTGTTGAGCCTTATTTGGAGGTGGATAGTTATAGCTCTAGCTCATAACATAGCAAACATCCAAGCTCATAACACAACAAACTTTCAACTTCAAACACAACACACATCTAGCTTCAAACATGGCAAACATTTGGAACCAAGACCAACATCTTAGCAATCAATCCAAGTTCAAACAACATCAAAAACATATCAAAGTTCAAAAAAATCAACACATCCAAAAACTCCAAGAAATAAAGTTGATCTTTTGTCATCAACCATCAGTACAATAAGTAAGAACTACATCGCTAGCCCTATCATTAAAGCCTTGATCCCGTGGATACAGGGTATGTAGGCAATTTGAGATGTGAAGGAAGCACTCTGATTTAGGCAAAGATGATAGCCCTTCTTTCATGATCTATCTTTCATCCTTCTTCTAATCATCCTCCAATCTTTCATCTCCCTTTCTTCTATCTTTCATCACTTACATCATCAATAAACCCAGAACTACATATTCATCATGTCTCATCACCATCATAAATGTGCTTTGATCCTGTGGATACAAGGTATGTAGGCAATCTAGAATACGAAGGAAGTATCCAGTACTCAAGCACAAACAATCCACCCCATCCTCATCTTTTTTCATTTTCCACCTTCTTCTCTTTGACCAGATCAAGCAGGAAGCAGACTATGTCTATCAGTGAAAGCCCAAGCACTTTAACCAATCAGAGTAAGCCAAAAGCTATTTGTCTGTATGCCTTAAGCCAACATTTTCTATAGCATTTTATCAACATCTTTAGCCTTCAACAGGATGCAACTTTCCTCTCAACAAGGCGTTAGCTTAAACCCATCCAAGAGCACCTAAATTTGGCAAGAGAACGTGATGACAATATCTTTTGTTTTATATTTTGATTTATCTTTTGTCCCTTTCCTATGCCTAATCAAGACTGCCTTGATCTATCTATATCATGGTACGTTGTGATGAAGTAAGGAATGGGGCATGGTCATATTGCTTTCGTATGTCATGTTTGCAGGATGATCTTATTCTCTTCCTATGTGTATTGGTATCTTGTATGTGTTGGGATTAGCATCTTACATATCAATATCTCTAGCATCTGAGAAGCTAAATAGTCTCTTATGCACTTGAGACTATTCTATGCTAAGACTAGCTCCATACATATACCCAAGCAAGGTGTCACTATGTGTAGTGGAGACAAGCTCAAACCATTGATTGTAGTGTCAAAGTCCATCTTAGAACACTAGCTACTATTCATATCTTGTGTATGTTGGTTCAACATCTTGACCTCATGCATTTAGACAAGATTGTAGTATGCTAGTTTTGCATTAGATATCTTGACACCTTGGTCTTCTATACCCTGGTACATAACATCCATATGCTATATCAAACATAAGGATTGCATTTCTTTTATTTCTAAGCAATTACTTTCAAAAGCTTCCATTCCATCATACGCCTATATAGTCCTCAACCAAGATCAATCTTTCCTCCATCTTTCTTGTCCGCCTTCCTTGTCCTATAAAACAAGTGTGTTAGACATATCCTATCATTACCATCTATCTCTATGCATAAGTCCATTTCATATCATTACCATTTACATATTTGCATTATCATTAGCATAAGCCATGTCCATCATTACCATTTGTGTACTCATATAATTTGCATAAACATCCATATAAACCATGAAAATACAAAAAAAATGCATAACACTAAAACATAAATGCATCCATAATCATTACACCATCATGTAACCAAAGCCATCATATATATATATATATATATATATATATATACATCTATCAATATACAAGTGTCTACATATACAACATAGGCTATCCATGAGCCATCAAAAGAATGTATGTACAATCAGCCCATAGGCCTCATCATGATACAATAATATACAACAAAAACAAGGTAGCCCTAGTGACTATTGGCAGCCCCCTCTCCCTGTCCACCACTGGGTCCTGCACCTGGCCTGCCATCTCTAGGAGGTCCCATAACTAAAGCCACAGATTGTGATCCACCTATCCTTCGAGAAGCTAAAGCCCCTGACCTTCTCCTATAGCTAGGCTGTCTCTACTCTGTAGGCACTGCCCCATGGTACAAACCCTTGTAATACTCTGTCTCACCCTATGCTCTCCTCAACTCACCCTAAGCTTGAGTCAGCTACATAGCCAAGTACATCGTGGCCCCATCTATCCCCAATGCAGCAACTGCTCTATATCTCTCCATAGTAATAGCCTGTACCTGCTACAATGTTGCATCTCTCTCAGCAGTAACTAGATGCACCTGATGGACAGTTTCATCCCTCTCTCTAGTCACCCTACTACCATCATCCTAACCATCACCTCCCTATGCTCTTGCTTGCAGTTGTGCCTGGTATGTCTGAGCCTATACTCTCTCATGCTGCAAGCCTATCACCACCTGATGGCAGTCTATCTCCACTCTCCTCAACCTCATCTGAGCCATCTACCTCCATCTCCTCTCCTCCCTAACCCTCTGCCTCACCTACTGTATCCCTACATCATCATCTCTTATCATCTGTGTTGCTGGTTGTGCTAATACCGATGGCTGCACATGCCCCTGTACCTACACCTGTATCCCTGGAGCTGCTGGCACAACTACCTGTGCTAGTGGAGCTCGTCACTACCTCCTCCTCACTGGCCTCTCCATACCAATCTCTCCAATCTCTCCCACCCTCATCAGCCGAGTCGGTTTAGCTATCACCCAATGTGCATCATAATCTGGTAAAGTCCCAAGATTTGTAGGACCCTGTCTCCATGGCCACATAACTAGTTGTAGCCCATCTCTCTCCTACTTCCCTCACCACCCATCCATCTGGCCTCATCACTGGGATGTGATCATAAGCCCACACATGCAAAACTATAACTCTAGCTGACATACTCCAAACATGTAAGCGCAGTCATGTAAATAATGATACAACTGCCCTAGTACACACTCAGCCCATGCATATCTTGTCCCATATGAGAACATCCCCTCCATCACTATCCCCCATCCCACTGGAAAACCTCTAGCTCGTCTGTCTCCAACCAGCCATCTGATAATAGCTACTACTACCCGCTGCAGTCTATCACATAGCTCCTCCATCCTGGCCATGGGAATCTCTAAGCCCTTAGCTCCAATGTTTGGTGTCCCGAACAACCGCCTAAATGCCGTTGGACCCATATCTGGATCATAATCTACTTGGTCCCCATCAATAGGAACACACAGAATCTGGAACACATCCTCCAAGGTGATAGTTGCCTCTCCGTTGGCATCAAGATTGAACTGTGCTCACTCCTCCATTGCTCCACCATCGATGTCATCAATCCTCGATGCACCTGCACTGGCTCTAATCTCAACACATGCTCCAATCTGAGGATCTCTAGCACTAGCCACTCATCTGCATCCAGTAATCTAACCAACTGCAAATCCCTAGGATGTGCCTCTTGTGATAACAATGGTGGTAGTATATCCTGCATCATTCTGCTCACTGTATCAGTCTTTGTGCTATCAAAAATTGACTTTTGCATGCTATATATGACTACCTCTACTATAAATGACCCATTTTTCTATAAGCACTATCTTTTATTATCATAAGTGAACCATTTTACAATATGCGCACATTTTTAGCTTACAAGTGACCTACTTACCTTATGCACGTGACTGTTGACTGTAAGCAAGCTCAAATCTTATATGTGCACACTTTTTTCCTATATTCGACCTCCTTGCTCTATGCGTCTGCCTGTCCTTTAAAAGTGAGCTATTTCTATATAAGCATCTACTTTTCACCCATAAGTGACCTATTCTAGCTATATGCGCATTCAGCCTACCTATTTCCTCTAGCCAACCACAAGTGACCCCCTTTTTCTATAAACGACCAAGCCATGCTCATATGCAACCTAAACTACCTTAAGTGACCACTTTTAATCCGCAAGCGACCTAAACTGCCTAGCCTCTAACTTAGTCGCTTCTGGCGACGTGTGTGCATTTATGACACTTCTAGCCTATCAAAATCATGCTTTTAGTAAAAGTTTCGATACATACCGATACGCTTGCTTCCTCTGGTCACCCATGTGTCCTCATTCGCTTCGTACGATGATCTCTGTGTGGAATCACCATCCTAATAGCTCTCCAACTCTCATCACACAACACTTCTCAGGAGCTCTGTATCTCTCTAGATTTCTAAACACAAATGAGCACAAATGAACCTATTTGCCCTTGAAGGACCTACTTATAGCCCCTTTCCAAACCCTAATTCTTCTATACAATCCCATTTTTCTCCCACCTGACCCCTATTTTCTTCATGTTAGCCTTGTTTCTAGCCTTTCATCCTATCGTGAGTCAACCCAGCCCTTCCTAGTTCGCTTGGCTTACCTCTCGAGGGGGCATCACCTACCAGTTACACTAGGGCATAACCTTGTTTTATCGTATCTTCTTTGACACAACACTCTATCAAACATTGTATCCAAGAGGGGCAAAATGTAGACACCAAAAATTGACCTAATTATCATTAGCATTCAAATATTGCATTAGCTACCATCTGCATTTGTCTAACACACTTGAGTAATGTCTCTATCACTTATTTCTTCTATTAATTAAATAAATTTATATTTATTTAATTAATTCATTAGCTATTTCTTTTATTTTCTCTAAGCTATAATTAAATAATCTTTAATTATTTAATTATCTTATTTCTATCTATTTTTAATTAAATAAATCTTATTTATTTAATTAAAATTCCCTTCACAAATCCACTTTCCAATTAATTAAATAAATTTTATTGAATTAATTAATTTCTCTTATCATTTATCTCAAGGAGCCAACATGTGTGCCTCTTTCATTTAAAAAAGATGTGTGGTACTACGTCTTTTATTTAATATCTTTCACATGTAGTACTTTTTATGTACACAGACACATATAAGCCTTATCCTCCCTCCACTTGTCATCTACACATTCACCTATTATCATCATTCAATCTTAGCCATTCACATAGCCACCAAATCTCCACTGTTGATTGATTTTGGTTGAGTTCTATATAAACACCCTCTCATTCCATACTACATCTATCCAACATTCTTATAGAGTCTACATTATCATCCTGAGCATATTGAGCATTTTAGCATCCATCTAGCATATTATCATTATCATCCACCTATCATGGCAACTTTTATCTTCATAATTGTTCATTGTTGAGAAGCAATCAACATCATAAACAAGGAATCATACAATCTAGGTGATATTGTTCTTGAATTGCATGCTTTTGATTTCATTTGGATTGAATTCTTTGATGATGGTATGGTTAGGTTTTCATGGCTATGCTTGATCTTATTAACCTAATTTTTACCTATCACACATACAACAGTGATTGAGAAAGAGAAAGAGAAAAATGAAGCAGTGGTTGACAATTGTTTGGAGGATTGAGAGAAGAAAGAAAAGATTGCAGTAGAGATGAACAATGAAGAAGAAGAAGAGGAGATCCTTGTGCAAAAGGATCAAGAGGAAAGAGAATAGATTGCAACTGAGGTTGCAAAGGATGAGAAGAAGAGTTGCAACCATTTAATAGAAGGGGCATGGAAGGAGAAGTATGTGGGAATAGCCCATACAGTCCCAAAACAAAGAAAATTAGAAAAGAATAGAAGCAAGGAGAGAAAAGAATGGAAGAGGAGAGAGTTTCCAGCTATAGCATGCCATTTTGAAGGAAGAGAAGAGGTAAAACATGAATTTGGAGTAGAGAATGATCCATAGAAAGACATGGAATGTTTGGGATAGTGATTTGAAGAAGAGGCAACTTGTAAAGAATTGAGAAGAGTGGAAGTATTAGAGATTGCAATAGAGACATGTCTTTTAAAAGACATGGATGAAGAAATTGGAATTGATGTAGCAGCAGCGACTACATATCCTTTGTAGGATAAGAAGATAGAAGAAGGTAACAAGATTGTAGTTGTGTATGAAGAGTAGAAAGTTGCAGCAGATGGAGAATCAAAGATGACAAACTTAGAAGACCCTAGATTTGACAAGCAATTGGGCAAAGAGGAGAATGATCTTCTATGGAAAGAAGATATGAAGAAAAGAGACAAGTTGTTTGAAGGAGATTGGATAGATGAACATGAAGAGCTGAATAGTGCAGTGAAAAATGAAGGAAAATAAGTTGGAGTAGTGAAAGGAAATGAGGTAAGACTTGAGCATTTTGAGTCTAATTTATTTGAGAGGATAAATGCTATAGAGGATATAGAAAAAGAAGAAAGTAGATACATGGAAGGATTCAATTTCCATATAGATTTGTGTGAGGATGCTATATATTTAGTTGTTGTTGAGGAGTATGAATTTATTGAGAAAGAATTTGAGAAGATAGAGACGTTCAAGTTGAGTGAACATTTGAAGAAGAATGAAGGTGTAACAATAAAAAGGTGAAAGAGGTTGTTGTAACAGTAGAGTCTATCGAGGTAAGTCTTAATTTTTCTAAAGAATGTGATGAGGAAGTTGATGTGAAGCTTCATGTTGCTAAAATGAATAAGGTGTTGCAAGTAGATGGAAAGAAGAATGTAGTTGGAGGTTGGTATGTAGATGTATATTTACATGAAGAAATTATAGAGGATACTACAAGTGAGACTTGGTGGAGGTGGTTAGTTTGTGGTAGGTCAAATCCCATGAAATATTGGAAGAGTGAAGGATGTATTTGGTGGAGGTGGCTGGATAATAATAGTGGTTTAGACCCCATGAAGGAGGAGAGGAAAGGAGAGAATATTTGGAGGAGGAGGATGGTTCATGGTGGATATGATTCGACAAGAGGAAGGAGAAAGAGACTGCAGAGTTGTTGGAGGAAGATGGCGAATGTTCTAGCTAGATGCTGGAAGAGGAGGAAAAAGAATTAATTTTGTGCACCTATCATAGTGATAGAGTTTGTTGTAGGTTGTTTACAACCTAGGAGAGTAGTCCTATTACTCAACTCTACTTTTGTGAGCCTATGCTCACAAATTTCCTATCCATCATGTCTAATGCATGAGCATTCGGATGGACTGGCGATGCACATCAACCAAAAAAACAATTGTTGGTTTATTTTCTTTGATTTTTAGTTTGTTTTGGTCTTTGTTGGTATATCTCATCTTTGGAAAACACATTGCAAGATCAGATTTGACAGGATTGAGTTTTCGCTATGTACTTTGGTTTCAGTGTACAATGTGTAATTTTTGCCAAAAAAATTGTTTAGAGAATTTAACAAGGTTTCATAAGATTGTTAACTCCATCTAGGAATTGATGATGAAGGCTTCATGAGTAGACTCCTAGTTTTGAATATTTAATTATTTTTTGACTTGTACTGGTAGATTAGCAAAAGTTTAATATCTTAAGGTCCATGAGGTTTAGTACATAATGGTTTGACAGAAAGCTTCAGAATGTTGAAGTACATATCTCTACAAGTTTTCATGAGATTTCAAGCCCCTAGTGAGGAGTTATTATGAAATCCAATTTTCTGTTCCATGTGTCCATTTTGAAGATGACAAGGTGTTATTATTGTTACATGTTGGACCAAATGTCGTAAGGTGAAGACAATGGAAAACATTGATGAACCTTTGAGGGTGACAAAGATATTCAATGAGAAAATATCAAAGATTGTTAAGTCACATTGGAGCCTTGTGTATATGCTACCATGGGTTTGCCAGAATGTCGCGAATGGAGATGTGGTACACAACATTACATTTGTGTTGGCATAAGATTAATTGGGGAAATGAATCCATAACCAATTCTGCCAAATCTCAAGACCATATTTAATACCATTATTCGTAACTTTGTATGGTAACGATTATGAAGTACTTTGTGCTATGATGAGTTCATTCAATCCATAAATATAGAGCAAATAACTGAAAGTGCCATTTTAGAGTAGCCTATTCAATGGCCGAGGCCAAATTCATTCTAAGTCATTGCAGTCCAACTTCTATGGAAGCAAGAAGTGAAGATCTAGAATAGTGTAATGCTATGAGGGTCTCACAACTGTCACATTCAATCAGGATTTATCTTCTGGCAATGATGTTTATCTAGTGGCATGAATTAGGTTTATGCACCTCTGTGTGTATAATAATTAGTGATGTTTCAAAGGGGCCTACATTTGTAGTTGTGATTGAACTAAAAGATGTTAAAACTTATGGACATTAGAAATGGCCACAGATTAGAAGACATGAACTATTTGACTGAATGCATGGTGTATGCAAAGAGTTTTATGAGCAATACCTTTTGCAAGGTGATGCCTAGATAAATTCAATGGCAAGCAAGCCTTTAGAGGTCGATACAATAATAGGGAAGTTTGAATATGAATAAACATGTATATGGGGGAAGACGAATAGACTTATGTCTATTCAAATTCTAGACACATATACAATACATATAAGCCTAGACATAGACTAGTATGAGGCAACCAAGAAGGGAGAAAGCAACGAGAGGAGGAAGGTAGTGCTATAGAGTAAGATAAAGGGAATGATTAGAAGCACATAGTAGACTGCAAAGGAAGCGCATGAAGGAGTGTGCAAGGGTTAGCTTCTGGAGAGGCATACCACAAAGTATAGTGTGGTAAGAATTGTTATGTCATAAAATGTCCTCCTAGGACTTTTACCTCCTGAGTTTAGCTCTCAGATCCCTTGTTTTGCATCTTGCATGATCATTTTAACTCTCGGAAGAAAATGGCCTGAAACCCATGTCACATGGGGCTTGAGGGACATTGTGGCACTTGGTCCTGACCTAAAAAGGGGACCTAGTACATGGGGTCTCACGCCCTTGTTGTGTCCTATTTTACGCAGGTACCAAATTTAGGTGTCTGTTATGTGACTGTTAGTTAGGTTCCATGCTGACATCTTAAGTTTAAATTACAAAATTTAAGTTTAGTTGCATATATAAGCATGCTTAGGGTTTCATTTGTAAACTAGAAGATGATTACAAACTTTTGGTCAAGTTATGATTTTAGAGCATTCAAGATATTCATTGTTGTAGAGCAGAGCATTGTTATTATGTTTGTGATTACAGATTTAGCTTCATCTTCTCATGTGGTGAAGAATCTTCATCTATGTAAGAGATACACATCTGAGGTGATATTTATTTGTGTTTGAATCATTTATCAATTTGTTTAAGCCTCTATACTGCAGGGATACACAATCTTTATCTGGCAACGGTGTTCGAAAGACTTGAATGTCCTTCCAAGGCTTGACTAAGGCAAGCTCCTAAACACCACAATGTCCAACCACACTCCTTATGATTATAGGTTATAGGTATTAGATTTTGCAGAGTGGAGTTGTAGAGGAAGGTTGCAAAAGATAAGGATTTCAAATATGGTGGAAAGAAGCAATTTGGAGCACTTTCAGGACAAGGGCACCTAGGGCAATGTCCTCTAAGGTTGTAGACACGAGAATCTTTGTGATAGTGACAATCAACATTTGAAGAAGCCTTGACATACTGAATAATAACATGCCCTAGACTAGGGCACCTGGGGCAGTGTCCACATCTCCTGTGATAGAAACAGATGGAACAAGGATTATCAGTACCGAAAGGAGTCCTAAATCCCCTGAAGAAAACTATACCTTGGACTTGGGCGTCTAGGGCGTTGTCCCCGAATATTCCACATTACAAACTTTGAAAAATGGTCAATATTTAATCTCTATAGATACTATCTTAGTCTACGAGCATTTGTCATAATTTATCAATTTGCTTCTGATTTTGCATAATTAGGGTTTCTAGCATACTTGAGCATTAAATTAATACATTAATTGACAATTTTTGAATTTCCACATCGTTCCAAGTGACCACCAACTTGCAGGTGAATCCTCTTGCAAGATTTGTGATTCAACTCAGTTGGATGTCCTTGAACGTTTGTAGTGAAAGGAGGATCTAGCCTATAAACCTCGTCATCCCTCTTTTCCTATTAAACAAGAACAAAAGAATGTGCAGAGTTTAGCCATTGAAGTAATAGGAGAACATTAGTGTGCAGTGTGATAGAAATAGAAGAAGTATAGAGTCTTCTAGTTTGAGGAAAGAGGAGAGAGGAGCTACAAAGATTGGGTAGAGTACCTGTGTGTGCAGAAGAAAGGGTATCAAATACCAACATTGTACACATTTTTGTAATTTTGCTTGCAGATGTATTTTGTTTTAGTAATTGACTAAAAGTGATGAAATTTTGGTTGCAATCTTTTCTTGGATGATATATAAATTTGGGGCAAATTATTGCTTGGGTAAAATTGTGTGTTTGGAGTTGTGAATTGTGGGCAGAGGGAGGACCTCTTGCACCACTTTTCAAAGTAAACATTCATTCAATATGGGAATAACATTTTACACAAAGCATTTTTACAAAGTAACTTTTACACACCTGATTTATTCTACTTTGAAGATGAAATAATAATGAAGGACCAAATACCCATAAATTATTGCAGACCTCACAAATTTTCTTACTATAACTAGAAACATTGCAGATTTGTGCAATACACTTGTATAAATAGAAACAATTCTTCAAAAAATTATCATGTTCATTCATAGAGTCACCATCTCATCAAAGAGTACAAAACCTTCAAAGAATTGGAAGTTCTTCAAAGATCCACTAATGCCTGAGTTCATTCCACCAGCAAAGCACCACTATTTCACAAAATCTCCAAATGTGATGCAATATTTTGTTCACCAAAGTACAAAGGTCTTCATAATTTTTGACTCTCAAATAGATACATGCTTCTATAGCCTTGTCCCTAGTAGAGTCACCAATTTGTTGGTTCTTTTTCTTGCAATCCCTCAACACTAAGATATTTCCCACAACATCTAGACACAAGGATCAGAATAATCTAGACTGAGAGAAAGAATCTATGGACAAATTGAGAGGGAAGAAAAGGCAATCAATAGGAAGGTAAATGGACCTCCTCTACCCTTTGAGCCTTGTCAAGCTTGGGAGGGTGTTCCCAGAGATCTCTGAAAGATTTAGAAAAAGATAAACAATAAGGGAGATCTATATCTAAGGTAACCAGATTAAAAGGGTACCAACATATGATAAGCTAATTCATAATCCTTGTAGATATATTCATTGATGCATTTCTACAACACCATTAACCTAGACAAATATTGTATGCACAAGTTCTCTCATTAAAAGCATTGGTTGCAATTTTACATCTAGGGTTTGACAATATTTATAATACTGAACTTTGTGCATAAGGGTAGGGTAGAAATAACTTACAAATCATTTATACATGGCTTAAGATTTGTCATTAAAAATTGTTTATGAAGTTGATAGGATGTCCAGAGACAGACTGGTGCCTTATAGGGCTACAAAGTCACAATTGCTTGCATCATTATTATTTACACCAAAACATTTCTAATGGTCATTTTATTTAAATCAAATGTTATTACCTTACAATACCAATTGATTGAATGTTATTGTTTTACAATAACATAACCTGCTAATGGACAAACCAGATAATTCTACTTAATAATCCATCCACAATGTAACTATAGTCTTCCTTGATTAGAAATTTAACACAAAAAACAATTCATTATTGCAAATGAGTAATGAAGAATTCCACAACCCTTGATTTCTTTGTTCAAAGATATTACTTATATTGCAGGTTGGAGACAATTGTATAGATCAACATTTATTCATCTAAATTAGATAAAAAACAAAAGTGTAATTAAAACTTTAATACACAAACATTGCTACTATTCTTTTCCTATCAACTTAGATTGACTCCTTACATCCACTTCTTTAGCATCCAACCCCCTTCCTTACAAAATGATAGAAAATTACATTTTATGAGAAAAGAAGAGTTAGATTGACAACCTAGATGACACTTGGTGTAGGGTGTATGCATAAAGATGGGGGGACCAAAAAGTCACCGCCATGCGACTTTTTGGTCCAAAACAAGGCAAAATGCAAGCGCATTATAATGCGCTCATGTTTTGCTTGACATAAAAAGTGCAAAACAAAGTCATTTCTGCCATTCATCGCAAGAAAACAAGTTTGTGTGCCAAAAACCTGAGAAGAAAGCATGAGCACGTCCAAGGAAAGCCTCTCCAAGCACGTGCAAGAGAGAAAACACCATTTTCACGATGCCACCTCACTAACAAAGATGTCATGCAACAAATTTGGAGGATCTAGTGGCTGAAGAAGGTAGGGTTTGATCAATTTTTGTTAGTTTTAGAAGAATGTTTGGATTTTACATTGTTTGATTAGTTTTTATATTGATTTACAGTTTTTGAGGCAAGAGAAAATCTAAATCCAGCTGATGAGGGTGAAAACAACCCCCAAAACCCTCCAAACCCTCTAAATCCTCAAAACCCACCTTCACGTCCTCACAATGTAAGGGATAGTCAATAAAACTACCTACAAATAATAGAAGAAAACAATAAACATCTTCAAACTTTTATTCAAATGCTAAACAATCCAATTGCAAGCACCGATCATAGGAGGGCGCTTGCAAAGTCACTAGAGGATATTGTTTCCCACACAGATTTGGTGAAAAAATAAATTAGAGAATTCCAAGACTATAGGGAGAGGTGTCGGCAATATTATGTCGAAAAGTTGTCCTATGAACAAGTCAAGAATGAAAAAAATACAAAATCTCAATTATGTGCACACTTTATTAATCCCAAAATTGGCCAAAGATTAGAAGAAAGTTACAAATGGTTTCCTATTCATTGATGTAGGAATGAAGAAATATTCCAAAACTTTTGGGATAGATGGTACATGGTCTTCAATGAGCGCCCATGCAACAATGATGAGGTACCACAATATTTCTTAAGGAAACTCCATTGCGAGTTTGCCCTCAACAAGATTCCCAATTATTTTGACATTCATGAGTTCCAAGGTAGAGGTGGTGGCTCTACCCAAGATAGACCCGGAGCTCAGCGAGATGATAATCGTGTGCCTATAGCCCTGTTGAGGCTAGAACATAGGTCACTCCCTTGGACTTTGAAGGAGAGTGTTGAGGAGGAGACATTACATTCATTGACTACTCTCACTCAAACTCTATCATAGCACGCTGATGATCTTACCCAAGATGATGAGGGTGAGAGCAGTAGGTGTCATGTGTCCCCACATTTGTATAGTTCATGTGGGAACCTGTGTGATTATGGGATGTAGGATGCACGGTAGGATGCTGCGACGCAAGACGCATGGCAGGACTCTCAGCAGGATGTTGTGATGTAAGAGTAGCATCCAATGATGGACACATCCATATTGGACGAGATTGTTCTCACCGATGATGTCTTACAGACTACATTTGGTATTGAATCTCAGGTAATTTGTTACAAGTTTCATCTCGATTTAATATATTGTTATTTGAAATTTGTAATTAATTTTATATGATTATCTATATTATAAGTCAAGAATAACATGTATGTAATTTTCTGCGCAATGAAATTCCAAGGTCAGAGTCTTCATCCTCCCTCCATTAGACGTCCATTGGTGGGTTATGAGAGGAGGTCAAGTCAGCAGGTATGTAATTTATCACATGATCGTAATTATTGTAGATATGTCAATGGTAATATTAATTTGTGACAATTTGATGATTTCAACAGTCACCGACACCTCCACAGTTTCCTTGGTCCCTTGGACACAAATCCACCACTTTTACGGAAGTAAATTTAACCATTTCTAATCATTATGCATTTTTAAAATAATGTTATGTATTTATTTTGGTCGAATAATCTTGATTTTCAGATGCTGAATGTGGAGACTCCTCATCTTCACGAGTTAACACAGATAGGCATTGTTGCAACCATGATGTCTTCAAATCCCTTGACTGAGGTATGATCCAATAACATGAAAACATCATAATTTTGTATTTCTTATTTTATCTCATGTCATTTGATGTACATAAATGATATTTATGTTTAGTCAATTTTTCTTCTTGATGCTTCTCATAGGAGGTCACAACTCCAACCCGTCCAACTACGGACAAAGAAGCTAGAGACAAGATGATGGAGAGTGATCATTAGATGGCACTGGTAAGTGATCAATTACATATGTGATGTTATATATTTCATGTAGATTTTCTATAGTAATGTGCATATTGTTTGATTGTATTAACAGGTGGGCCTGCATGAACTTGAACTGTCGAAGAGGTCTACTTGATGACAGAGAGAGGATGAGTCACAAATTGGATCTCCATCTTTAGGGTCAAGCAAGGGCCACTGATTATTTCATAAAAGTCCAGAGGAAACTAGTTTTTGGGACATTTTTTGTATGCCTAGATGGCTTTGTATGTACATACTTTTGTATACATTAATGATGTATATTTTTGTATATATGCCTATATGGCTTTGTATGTAAACTAGATGTTATGTTCATGACATTATGTATATGATAGTTTATATTAAATATTTAATATGATGATCAATTATTGTTACAGGAATTTGGTTTTACACGTGCCAATTGTATTTGCTTGAAAGTAACTTATAAATCATTTTCAAATAATCTATTTTGTGCATATCTTGCAATCATTGCATTCTGTGGGACTGTGCATTTCTTTGAGGCATCATTTCAAACAGTTCACATGCCTTGTCTATGCTTCCACACTTTCCATAGATGTCTACAAGGGTAGCTGCAAATACAATACATGTGACAAAATTCCTATATCAGTTACACTTTGATGGTTGTCCACACCATGTTCCCCAGATCCCATTCTAGCATAGGCAAGGAGGAAGTTGGATAAGGTTGTGCAATTTGGTTTTAGACGTGCCAAAATTTATGTTTGGTTGAGATTTACTTTTGTGCATTTGCTTGAGAGTTTTTAAAGCATTATGAAAAATCCATTTCATGCATATCTTGCAATCATTGCATTCCATTAGACAACATTTCTTTGAGGCATTGTGTCAAATAGTTCACATTCATTGTATATGCTTCCACACTTTGCATACATGTCTTGCAGTGTACTTACAATTACAACATTTGACAAAATTCCTATATCCTTTATGCTTTGATGGATGTCTATACCATGTTCCAAAGATACCACTTCTAAGGTTTTTGGAATTTGGCTTTACGTGCTCGCCGATTGCATTTTCTTGAAACTTTCTAAAGGCTTATCAAAAAATCCATTAAATGTTCATATCTTGCAATCATTGCATTCCATGAGGTGACATTTCTTTGAGGCATCATGCCAAACAATTCACATGCTTTGACTATGCTTCCACACTCTGCATACATGTCTCTGAGGGTAGTTGCAACTACAACATCTAACAAAATTCCCATATGTTTTATCCTTTGATGGATGTCCATTTTGGCGTAGGCAAGGAGGATACTAGCTAAGGTTATGGAATTTTTCTTTACACCTGCCAATTACATTTTCTTGAAAGTTTCTAAAGCCTTATCAAAAAATCCATTTTGTTCATATCTTGTAATCATTACATTCAATGAGGTGACATTTCTTTGGGGCATCATACCAAATAGTTCACATGCCTTGTCTATGCTTCCACACTTTGCATACATGTCTACAAGGACAGCTACAAAATTACAGCATGGGACAAATTTCTTATATCCTTTATGCTTTGATGGTTGTCCATACACTGTTCCAAACAATCTACTTTGGTGGATGTCCATACCCTATTCCAAAGATCCCATTTTGCCATTTACACCTATCAATTGTTTTTTCTTGTATGTTTCTAAAGCCTTATCAAAAAATCCATTTTATGCATATCTTGCAATCATGGCATTCCATGAGACCACATTTATTTGAGGCATCATGTCAAAAAATTCACTTGTCTTATCTATGCTTCAACATTTTAAATATATGTCTTCTAGGGCAGTTGGAACTACAACATCTATCGAAATTCCCATATCCTCTATGCTTTGATGGATGTCCATGTACCATGTTCCAAAGATCTCAGTTTGGCATAGGCAAAGAGGATACAGTCAAAGGTTATGGAATTTGGATTTACACCCGCCTATTGCTTTTTCTTGAAAGTTTCTAAAGCCCTATCAACAAATCCATTTTGTACATATCCTACAATAATGGCATGTTCCATGAGACTACATTTCTTTGAGTCATAATTACATGCAAGTACAATATTTGATAAAATTCCCATATGCTTCCACATTTTGCATACATAGTTGTTGTACTAGACTCTTTTTGTATCCTGTCAAATAGTTCAATTGCCTTGTCTATGCTTCCACATTTTGCATACATCCTGATAGAATAGACCTTGTAGATGTATGTAGCATCATGATGCATCTTGATGAAGAAGTTGACCTTTTTGATGTGTTGTTTGGTAGCAGACCTTTGTTTGTTGATGATTGCAGACTTAGAGGCAGCAACTTTATGATCCTCTTGCAGTTTTAGACTTGCAGGCTTGATAGATTCTCTTGCATATGTGTTGTTGTAGATTGTAGTGTTGTTGTAGTTCTGTGTTGGCATGGTTTCTCACTAAGTTGACTAATTTGGATTAATGGTACATGTTCTATGGAGTGGCTCTGTGTAACACTTTCTTTTGTATTGCTTGGTCTAGCATATTGAGGTTGTTTGTTGCTACAATAAAAAGTAGCATTTGTTCATTCATTTGAAGCAACATTGGAAATTGAATTTAAAGTTAGCCAAGGAGGTATTATCTAGTGACAGTGATCATAGTGATGTTTGTCAAGTGTGACAACACTCCACACTAAAATGCATAATATTGAGTAGTCAGATTTTTCTATGGTTTGGTGTTTTGGAGTGACAGTGGTTTGGTCATCTTTTATGGATCACAAATTGAATCAATTTATAGTTCTTTCTATATATATAATGCTACTCTTCTGTACCAATTTATAGTTGTTGCACATCTATTAGTTACATAGTTTGAACATGTTAAACATATATAATATGCTACATATCCATTAGTTGCATAGTTTTAGTTTGTTACACAGAGAGGATGTAGTCAAAGGTTGTGAATTTTAGCTTTACTCCAACCAATTGGTTTTTCTTGAAAGTTTCTAAAGCCTTATCGACAAATCCATTATTTGCATATCCTGCAACCATACCAATCCATGAGACCACATTTCTTTGAGGCATCATGTCAAACAGTTCACTTACCTTCTCTGTAATTCCACATTTTACATACATGTCTTCTAGGGCAGTTGCAACTATAATATTTTTGAAAATTCAAATAGACCACATTTTTTTGAGGCATCATTCAATGCAACTACAACATTTGATAAAATTCCTATATGCATTTTTTAAGAATACATGAGATAGTATATATTTCTATATGATTACCCTAATTAGTAAGAATTAATAAGAAAGAAGCATAATGGCAATAATTAGCATTCAATGATTTCTAATGAAGACCTAGGGTTTGGGTGCCAATGGCAACTCACTAAACCCTTAGATCAATCTTTATAAATGAAGAGATTTTATGATTTAGACTAATATAGATGCTTGGGTATCTCATGATCATATTGAGATCTAATCATTGCTTTGTTTCCTGTAGGGTTTGTTTCCATGCTTCTAATCATAATAATCAAGGTTATGGGACAACAAGGTTATGGAATAGCTCTTCTCATGTCATATGAGGAGATCATGGTCACAATACCATCAAGATGTGAATTTCAACAACAAATTTCCATCTTTCTAAACCCTACCATCATACATAGTCAAGAAGGCACAAAACAATCAAAAGCATGGACGATCAAGGGACTATCATGAAATCATATGGTTGTTATCCATAGGGGGATTGCCTTGAAAGATGTATGACCATGCTAAATTGCTCCTTATCAAGGACATGATGTGTCAAAAGGGTGAAGTTACTGGGTGAATGTGAGAAGTCAATTTCAAAGAAGGTTTCAAAAGAGTATTTGCTACTATCATAGTCATGAAAGACTATCATTATGCCATCTTAGAGACCCTATGACTCAAGAAATCACCATGAAAATGAGGTCGAGGAGTTTTCTTAGGGTGTGAGGGGTAATCAAAGGGATTTCAAGGAAGATCAAATACTAAAAGAAGGGATTTTCCATAATCTTTTTTTAGGACTGTTACAATCATGAACAACCACCAAGGTCCTAAGAGTATTTACTAATCATCATACCATTATTCACATTTTAGCACTGTCAACAAAGTTTCTAAAGTATATATCCTTTATGCTTTGATGGTTGTCCATACCATGTTCCAAAGATCCTAATTTGGAGGATGCTGGCAAAGGTTGTAAAATTTAGCTTTACACATGCCAATTGTATTTGCTTGAAAGTTTCTAAAGCCTTTTCAACAAATCCATTTTTTACATATCTTGCAATCATTGTATTCGATGACAGAAGATCTCTTTGAGGTGTTAGGTCAAACAATTGACATGCCTTGTCTATGCTTCCACACTTTACATACATGTCTACAAGGGCAACTACAGATATAATATCTGACAAAATTATGGTATCCTTTATGCTTTGAGGTGTTAGGTCAAACCTTCCATGTGCCTTGTCTATGCTTCCAAACTTTGTATACATGTCTACAAGGGCAACAACAATTACAACATCTAGCAAAATTCCTATATCCTTTATGCTTTGAGGTGTTGTATGATCAAACAGTCCACATGCCTTGTCTATGCTTCCACACTTTGCATACATGTCTATAAGGGCAGCAACAATTACAACATCTAGCAAAATTCTTATATCCTTTATGCTTTGATGGTTGTCCATACCATGTTCCAAAGATCCTAATTTGGAGGATGCTAGCAAAGGTTGTGGAATTTGGATTTACACATGCCAATTGCATTTGCTTGAAAGTTTCTAAAGCCTTTTCAACAAATCCATTTTTTGCATATCTTGCAATCATTGCATTCCATGACAAAAGATCTCTTTGAGGTGTTAGGTCAAACAATTGACATGCCTTGGGTGCAAAACAGGACCATGCCTAGCCTAAACATACCCATCCAGATGCGTTGGAACTACCAGTTTGGTCACATCAGGAGTAGGATGAAAGTTACACCCCTTTGCAACTCTACACTACCTCCTTCTGATGATTTTGAGGACAGCAGAAAACCTTTCACCACGATCAAATGCCTTAGAGATATAAAAAATTGAGAGAGGTTATTGTAGAGGGGTTCTACATGATCACGTTTCCTTAGATGAAATGTTTCTAAGTGTCACAATTTCTGAGTAAGAACTTGTCAAAGATTGCTAGCTTTTTGCACTTGGACTCTTTAGGGATATCACTGGTACAATGTAGCTCAAATTGTTTCCGCATGTTTAGGTGCAAAATAGGACCATGCCCAGCCTAAACGTACCCATCTAGATGTGTTGGAACTGTCAGTTTGGTTGCATCAAGAGTAGGACGAAAGTTACACCCCTTTACAATTTTACACTACCTCCTTCTGATGATTTTGGGGGCAACAAAAAACCGTTCACCACGGTCAAATGCCTTAGAGATATCAAAAATTGAGAGAGTTTATTGTAGAGGGGTTCTATGTGATCGCATTGCCTCATATGGAATGTTTCTAAGTGTCACAGTTTTTGAGTAACAACTCGTCAAAGATTGCTGCCTTTTTACACTTTGGACTCTTCAGGGATATCACTGGTACAATGTAGCTTGAACTGTTTCAACATGTTTGGGTGCAAAAAAGGACCATGCCTAGCCTAAACGTACCCATCTAGACACATTGGAACTATCAGTTTGGTTGCATCAGGAGCAGGACGAAAGTTACACCCCTTTGCAACTTTACACTACCTCCTTCTGACGATTTTGGGGGCAGCAGAAAACCTTTCACCATGGTCGAATGCCTCAGAGATATCAAAAACTGAGAGAGGTTATTGTAGAGCGGTTCTATGTGATCACTTTACCTAAGACAAAATGTTTCTAAGTGTCATGGTTTTCGAGTAACAACTCATCAAATATTTCTACCTTTTTGCACTTTGGACTCTTCAAGGATATTGCTGGTACAATGTAGCTCGAATTGTTTCGACATGTTTGGGTGCAAAATAGAACCATGCCTAGCTTAAAAATACCCATCCGGATGCTTTGGAACTGTCATTTTGGTCGCATTAGGAGCAGGATGAAAGTTACACCCCTTTGCAACTTTACACTACCTCCTTCTGACAATTTTGGGGACATCATAAAACCTTTCACCATGGTTGAACGCCTCAGAGATATCAAAAACTGAGAGAGGTTATTGTAGAGGGGTTCTACATGATCGCGTTGCCTTAGACAGAATGTGTCTAAGTGTCACATTTTTTGAGTAATAGCTCATCAAATATTGCTTCCTTTTTGCACTTTGGACTCTTCAGGGATATCGTCGGTACAATGTAGCTTGAACTATTTCAACATGTTTGGGTTAAAATAGGACCATACCTAGCCTAAATGTACCCATATGGATGCATTGGAACTATCATTTTGGTCACATTAGGAGTAGGACGAAAGTTACACCCCTTTGCAACTTTACACTACCTCCTTCTGACAATTTTGGGGGCAGTATAAAACTTTTCACCATGGTTGAATGCCTTAGAGATATCAAAAACTGGGAGGGGTTATTGTAGATAGGTTCCACATGATCGTGTTGCCTCAGATGAAATGTTTCTAAGTGTCACAGTTTTCAAATAACAACTTGTCAAAGATTGCTGCCTTTTTGCACTTTAGACTCTTTAGGGATATCACCGGTACAATGTAGTTCGAACTATTTCAACATGTTTGGGTACAAAATAGGACCATGCCTAGCCTAAATGTACCCATTCAGATGCGTTGGAACTGTCAGTTTGGTCACATCAGGAGCAGGACAAAAGTTACAACCCTTTGCAACTTTACACTACCTCCTTCTGACAATTTTGGGGCAGGAAAAAACCTTTCACCACAGTCGAACGCCTCAGAAATATCAAAATCTGAGAGAGGTTATTGTAGAGGGGTTATTTGGGGCAGCAAAAAACCTTTCACCATGGTCGAACGCCTCAGAAATATCAAAATCTGAGAGAGGTTATTGTAGAGGGGTTATACGTGATCATGTTGCCTCAGACAAAATATTTCTAAGTTTCACAGTTTTTGAGTAACACCTCATCAAAGATTTCTGCCTCTTTGCACTTTGGACTCTTCAGGGATATCACTGGTATAATGTAACAGTTTTGACATGTTTGGGTGCAAAAAAGAACCATTCCTAGCCTAAAAGTACCCATCCAGATGCGTTGGAATTGTCAGTTTGGTCACATCAGGAGTAGGATGAAAGTTACACCCCTTTAAAACTTTACACTACCTCCTTCTAATGATTTTGGGCGTAGCAGAAAACCTTTCACCACTGTCGAACACCTCAGAGATATCAAAAATTGAGAGAGATTATTGTAGAGGGGTTCTACATGATCACGTTGCCTTAGAAAAAATGTTTCTAAGTGTCACGATTTTTCGAGTAACAACTTGTCAAAGATTGCTACCTTTTTGCACTTTGGACTCTTCAGGGATATCAATGGTACAATGTAGCTCAAACTGTTTCAGCATGTTTGGGTGCAAAAAAAGACCATGCCTAGCCTAAGCCTACCCATCCATATGCGTTAGAACTATCATTGTGGTCGCATCAGAAGCAAGACAAAAGTTACACCCATTTGCAACTTTACACTACCTCCTTCTGACAATTTTGGGGGCAACAGAAAACCTTTCACCACAGTCGAACACATCAGAGATATCAAAAACTGAGAGAGGTTATTGTAGAGGAGTTCTACATGATTGTGTTTCCTTAGACAAAATATTTCTAAGTGTCACAGTTTCTAAGTAACAACTCATCAAAGATTGTTACCTTTTTGCACTTTGGACTCTTCAGGGATAACGCCGGTACAATGTAGCTCGAACTATTTTGGCATGTTTGGGTGTAAAAAAAGACCATGCCTAGCCTAAACATACCCATCCAAATGCGTTGGAACTATCAGTTTGGTCACATCAAGAGTAGGATGAAAGTTACACCCCTTTGCAACTTTACACTACCTCCTTCTGATGATTTTGGGGGTAGCAGAAAACCTTTCACCATGGGCAAACACCTCAGAGATATCAAAACTGAGAGAGGTTATTGTAGAGGGGTTCTACATGATCATATTTCCTCATATAGAATGTTTCAAAGTGTCATGGTTTCCAAGTAATAGATCATCAAAGATTGTTGCCTTTTTGCACTTTGGACTCCTTAGGGACTTTGCCCATAGCTTGCTAGCCCAAACGATTGGGGCACTTGGCACATGAAACAAGACCTCCCTTGGCATTTAGCCACTCAATCTAACATGTTGGCAAATTCCGTTCGGTCCCACGACCTATGGAATGCAAAATGTCACTCCTAGCACCTTTCCACTGCATGAAACTAAAGCATTTTACAAGAATGCATTTGATTTCAGCATAGTGAAACGGATTGGAGTTGACCAAAACTGAGCGAGGTTATTGTGTATGGACCCCACATGTACCTATAGGTCCAAAAAAATAGTCCCAGCTACCTCAAATTTTGAGAACTTCTCCGTCAAAGTTTGGCAGTTTTTCATCTTAGGGATCTTAAGGGACTTTGCTAGTAGCCTGCTGCCCCAAATGACTGGGGCACTTGGCACATGAAATGAGACCTCCCTTGGCATTTACCTGCCCACCCAGATGCAACACATTGGTGAAGTCCATTCGGCCCCATGAGCTATGAAATGCAAACAAAGAAGCATGGAGACATGAACAAACTCCTGTCATGAGGAAGAACCATAACCCAATCCAACTCCTAAAAGCATGACACGTTATGATGAAGAACCACAACCAAATCCAATTATCCAATGGCATGAACCAATGACATAGCAACTATGTCCTACTATTGTAACATGATAAACATGAATGTTATGAACTAACATCCTAACCTTGTGACATCAATCTTGATATGACACGAGTGAAACATGAGTGAACAGGATTAAGACCAATAAGGATCAACTACATCCATCACTTAAATCTAACCCCATGAAGCATAACATGATGATGATACAAACATCAAATGTATACCATAGAAAAAAAATCAAACCAATCATGAGGCCTTCACTTCTCAAGTTCTTACCACTGCTTGTCAAGTTCATACCACTACTTGAGTGAGATCTTCACTATTCAAGTTCATGCCTTATCTTGAAACACTACAACTCTGTGCATCACATCACAAACTCTATGAAGAAGCAAGTGTCTTTATATCACAAAACCCAACAACATATCCTAAAAGCATAATGGTATCATGAAACAATAGACAACCAATAGACCTGCACAATTATGCATTCCTTACTTTCAAGTTGTTATATGGATCCTAATCAGACTCAGAGGTTAAATTTACCCCACTTTTATTGGCACAGTTTCCCCCCAAATTATTTAACAAGGTCAAGGGGTAGCGGCCCTTGCGGGGTCCAGGGGCAGCGTCCCTGGTGTGCTCCCTATCGTGATACAGGGCAGGGTCGAGAAGCAGTGCCTCCGAAACCTCCAACAATTTTTATTATTTTTATTAAGGCATTGGGAGTTATTTTTTCTATTGGCTGACATTAAAAAAATCCTATTTTTGTAACTGACATAAGGCTTGATAAAAGAAGCTAAGGGTTAGGGTTTCCATTGATTTTGTATTGTAGCATGTTGCAGTGGTATTGAGTTGCAAGGATTGCTGGTTGTAATCGATTTGATTTACTGGATAATAATATTAGACTCTCTGTTGGTGGATGTAGCTCGAGTTTGGGTGAACCACATTAAAACTTGTCTCTCACTATTATTATTTCTGTGTATTTCCATTCATCTGTTTAATCTTTATTTGTATTTAATTGACATCTTCTACATGCACTCCCTAACAAGTGGTATTAGAGTGGGTCGTGTTTGATTATCATTTGCAGAAGGTCTCATAGCTAAGTGGGAGTCTCACGGTTGAGTGGGAGGAATGGCAGACGAGGGTAAATTGAAGGTAGATAAATTCAATGGGTAGAACTATCAGTTATGGAAGATGCAGATGGAGGATTATCTCTATCAGAAGGATTTATGGAGGCCATTGGAAGGAATAGCCAAGAAACCATCAGCAATGATTGATGAGGATTAGAATCTTCTAGACAAAAAGGCACTAGGAACTATTCGGTTGTGCCTAGAACCATCTGTGGCATTCAATATAACAAAAGCAATGACAACAAGTGAACTGATAAAAGATTTGGCTAAATTGTATGAAAAACCCTTTGCCTCAAATAAGGTATTTCTCATGAAGCATTTGTTTAATCTAAAAATGATTGAAGGTGGATTTGTGATAGATCATTTAAATGAGATTAATACAATTACTAGTCAATTAACTTTTGTAAAAGTGAAATTTGATGAAGAGGTGAGGGCTCTCTTGATATTATGTTCTTTGCCAGACAGATGGAATAGATTGGTAATGGCTATAAGTAACTTTGTATCTGGTTCAAATACTTTGAAATTTGATGATGTTGTTGGTGTTATCCTTAGCGAGGAAATGCGACAGAAAATCTCAAGAGGGTCCACATCAGGTAGTGTTTCGAATGCAGAAAGTAGGGGCAGATCAAAGGAGAGAGGAAAAGGTTCTTGAGGTCATGGGAAGTCATGAGGAAAATTAAAGGACAAGAGGTCCCAATCTAGAGGACAGAAGGATTGCTGGTACTATGGGAAACTAGGTCATCTGAAGAAAGATTGCTAGTCTTGGAAGAATAAAGAATGAGACAAATAAGAAGGCAATAAGGAGGCAAATGTGGTAAGTAATAAATCTGAAGATGATGCTTTGATTCTTTCTCTAGATAATGCTGATGATTCATGGGTTTTAGATTCAGGGGCCTCATTTCATGCTAGGCCCCATAGAAGTTATTTTCTTGATTATGTCCAAGGGGATTTTGGGTTGGTTTATTTGGGAGATAATGAACCCTATAAGATTATTAGAAAGGAAAGAGTCAAGATTAAGTTGTAGAATGAGAATAATTGGCTACCACAAAAGGTAAGGCACATTCCAAGGATGAGTAGAAATTTAATTTTAGCTAGGTAGCTAGCTGATGAAGGTTGCATTGTTACATTTACTAATAAAAATTAGAATCTTTCAAGAGGTGCGTTAATAGTAGCAAAAGGTGTGAAAGTAGGCACCTTATATCTTTGTTCATGTGATATTGTTCCATCTACTTTAGCAGTTGTAGAGAAAAAACAAATAGGTTCAGGAACAGTTGGTATAGGTTCACAGGAAGAGACTGAAATAGTTGTTGCAGGTCCTGAGACAACACTGTGGCATAACAGACTTGAGCATATGAGTAAAAAAGTATCAAGGTACTTCATTCTAAGAAAGTTTTACCTTGTCTGAAATGTATTAATATGGATTTCTATGAAAGTTGTGTGTATGGAAAACAAAAGAGGGTTAGTTTTCTCAAGGATGGGAAGTAAAAGAAAGATGAAAAGTTAGAGCTTGTGCACATATGTATGAGGACCAACTTAGGTATCTTCTCTCAATGGCTCTCGGTATTATGTTACATTCATAGATAATGCAACTAGAAAGGTTTGGATTTATTTCCTTAGGTAGAAATCTGATGTATTTGAAACATTTAAGAAATGGAGAAGCTTGGTTGAGAATGAGACAGGTAAAAGATTAAAATGTCTCAAATTTGATAATGGTGGTGAGTATTGCAGCAAAGAAATTGAGGATTATTGTTCCTTTAATGGAATTCGTAGGCATAAAATGGTTCCAAGAACTCCATAGGAAAATGGAGTGGCTGAGTGCATGAATAGGACAATAATGAAGTGTGCAAGGACCATGAGATTACATGCTGGGCTACCTTTAAACATGTGGACAGAGGCTATCAACACTGTTGTATATTTAATTAATAGAGGTCCTTCAGTTCCTTTGGGCTGTGGTATTCTAGAGGAAGCATGGACAGGTAAGGTGAGTTATTTTTTTCTCAAAACCTTTGGATGCGAAGCATTTGCACATGTAGATTCTAAAAATAGAACCAAGATGGATGCAAAATCAAAAAAATGTACATTCATTAGATATGGCGTTGATGAATTTGGTTATAGGCTTTGGGATTTTAAAAATCAAAACATTGTGAGAAGCAGGGATGTTGTATTCAATGAGAATGTGTTGTACAAAGATCAGTTGTAGAAGCATGAGAAGAAAGAAAAGGATTATGTGGTGCTGGATGATACTCCAGATAATGATGTTCCAATGGTTCCTCATGCTCCGCAATAGCAACAAGAAATACCACAAACTCCAGTGAATATTAGACAATCAACAAGGCTAAGTAGACCTCCTGAAAGGTTTTCTCCCTCTTTGTATTCTATTTTGTTAATAGATGCTGGTGAACCAGAAGGGTATGATGAAGCTATGCAGGTGGATATAAAGGTTCAGTGGGAGCTTGCAATGAAAGAAGAAATGGACTCCTTCCTAAAAAATTAGACTTGGGAATTATGTAAGTTGCCCGCAGTTAAAAAAGATTTACTAAACAAATAGGTTTATAGGCTAAAAGAGGAAGATGGAGGTAAGAAAAGATTTAAAGCCAGGTTAGTTGTAAAAGGATTTGCATAGAAAAAGAGCATTGATTTTGATGTGATTTTTTCTTTGGTTGTTAAGATGACTTCTATTCGTACTGTTTTAAGTATTGTGGCTGCTAAAGATTTGCATTTGGAATAGCTAGATGTGAAAACTGCCTTTCTCCATGGTGATTTGGAGGAGGAGATATATATGGAACAACCCCAAGGATTTGAGGTCAAAGGTAAGGAGAAACAGGTGTGCAGATTGAACAAGAGTTTGTATGGCCTGAAACAAGCACCTCGGCAATGGTATTTGAAATTTGATAGTTGTATGGCTGAGCAAGGCTACAACAGGTGTAATTCTGACCATTGTGTTTATTTTAAGAGGTTGGATAATGACAACTACCTTATTTTATGTTTATATGTTGATGACATGCTTGTATCAGGGTCTAACATGGATCACATAGGAGAGTTAAAACAACAATTAGCACAATTATTTGCTATGAAGGATTTGGGGGTAGCAAAACAAATCCTTGGTATAAAAAAATGTAGAGATAGGAAGAACATAAAATTTACTCTATCTCAGGCTGATTATGTTGAAAAGGTGTTACAGAGATTTCATATGGAGAATGCAAAAACTGTCAGCACACCTTTGCCTAGTCATTTGAAATTGACTAAGGAGATTTGTCCTAAGACATAAGAGGAGGAAGATAAAATGCCCAAGGTACCATATGCTTTAGCTATAGGAAGTTTAATGTATGCCATGGTATGCATGAGACTGGATATTGCACATGTTGTAGGACTCGTAAGAAGGTATATGAGTCATCCCGGATTGGAGCATTGGAATGTAGTAAAATAGATTCTTAGATATTTGAGAGGCAAATCTAATAAACACTTATGTTTTGGGGGCTCTAATACTGATTTAGTAGGCTATGTGGACTCATATTTGGCAGGGGATATTGATACTAGGTGGAGTACTATAGGTTATGTCTTTACTATAGGTGGAACAACGATGAGTTGGATCTCCAAGTTGCAAAAGGTGGTTGCTTTATCCACCACAGAGGTAGAGTATGTAGCTGCAACATAGGCAAGCAAGGAGATGATATGGCTATAATATTTTATGGAAGAATTAGGCAAACAACAGGCTAATAGTTATTTGTTTACGGACAACCAGAGTGTCATGCATCTTGCAAAGAATTATGCCTTGCATTCAAAGACCAAACACATATAGCTAAGGTATCACTTCATCCAGTTGGTGTTGGATGATGGATAGTTACGGCTGGAGAAGATACATATAGGTGATAATCCAACGGATATATTTACTAAGGAAGTGACAAGGGAGAAGTTGAGCTCCCCTTTAGCTTCAGTTGGTCTTCAAGACTAAAAAACAAAAAAAATAGAACAATAGAGTCCAGGGTGCTTATTTTTAGTGGGAGCTATAGGGTCAGTGGTGTTATGATCAGTCTCCAAGTGGGAGATGATATGGTGTGGAGTTTGATTAGTCTCCAAGTGGGAGATTTTTGTTATATGGATCCTCATAAGAATCAGAGGTTAAATTTACCCCACTTTTATCGGTATGGTTTCCCCCCAAATTATTTAATGGGGTCAAGGGGCAGCGCCCCTTGTGGGGGTTTGGGAGTAGCATAAAAAACCGTATTTTTGTAACTGAAATAAGGATTGATAAAAGTGGCTAAGGGTTATGGTTTCCATTGATTTTATATTGTAGCATTTTATAGTGGTATTGAGTTGCAAGGATTGCTGGTTGTAATTGGTTTGATTTACTATATAATAATATTGGACTCTCTATTAGTGGATGTAGCCTGGGTTTGGGTGAACCACATTAAAACTTGTCTCTCGATGTTATTATTTTTGTGTATTTCCATTCCTCTGTTTAATCTTTATTTGCATTTAATTGATATCTTCTGCATGCAATCCCCAACACAAGCAAATGTAATTGGCACATGTAAAACCAAATTTATGTAAGGATAATTGATCATCATATTAAATATTTAATATAAACTGTCATATACATAATGTCATGAACATAACATCTATTTTACATACAAAGCCATATAGGCATGGCCAAACAAAGCCATACAGGCATATATACAAAAATATACATCAATAACATACAAAAGTATGTACATACAAATCCATCTAGGCATACAAAAAATGTCCCATAAACTAGTTTCCTATGGACTTTTATACAAATAATCATCCTCTCTCTGCCATCGAGAAGACCTCTTCGATAGTTCAAGTTTATGCAACTCCACCTATTAATACAATCAAACAATATGCACATTACTATAGAATATATACATGAAATATATATACAATCAAACAAAGTACAAGTAACCATCTAGGAAAGTTTTATGCATACTTACAAATTAATCCAATGAACCATCTGGGTCTTCTGTACTCTTTATTGTGTCAAGTATTGCCACATGGTCAAACTCACACACCTTCCACAAGGTCTTGTTCAAAGGTCTACCTTGATATTGTATCAAATGAACATTGGTTGCCATGACAAGGTTCGAGTAATGAAGAATCTTCCAATGCAGGTCAAAGTCTTGAAACAACCAAACATTAACACTCTTATGTGGGTACCTTCTAAGCCATGTTCCAGTAACAACCACTGAGCCTGTAGGGTATTCGATGTTTTCTCCATCTGTAACTGGGGCCTCCAATTTCTTTTTGGCCTCAACACAACGACACAAGTAATAATCTATTCCCTCTTCGTTATCTTCATCTGTAATAACTACATAAACATGCCCTACAATGATATGTGCAACAAATTAGATGAAATTAGTTAAAATTACAAAAATACTACAAAGTAAGATAACATTAGGATTTATTTTGAAAACTGTGTAAGTAGTTATATTACCTGGTTGAACTAGATCTGATATGTGGTCAAAGTCAACTAATGATTCCATCTCTGTCAGTTCCAGTGTCAAGGGTCTATACATGTAAAGTGGGCTAAGATAACTTAACCGCCATTGGTCAACCCACTCCTTTGACTCACACTCATTCCAGGCTTGAATTGTACATGAAGAACAAAAGCATGCCATCTTCCACATATGGATACTCTATGAACCTACAATTGAGCTTCTAAAAGAGTGTAGCTCACTTGATCCTATCAGTGTACAACAATCCTCATATGGTGCAATGTTAGTATCATCTATCAACCAAAAACTCTACGAACTAAAGATTTACCTTCATTACCTAGACCCATCGAAGCATTACACCACTCGACAATTGATTTTGCATCTATCAACTTTGCATTGTCTTTATACTTTAACTCTTCTCATGCTATGGCTCTTTTGATACATGCTCCTACACCATCATGCTCCCCCTTTCCATGCCCGACCTCACACAATTTCCACATATGTTGAACACCTATAATATTATCCCTCTTGCTCAACCAATAGAAATTCTACAAGTTCTTGAATTGTGATGCATAGTTATCTAACCATATGATATGTTGACTCAATGATATGCCCCTTCTAGCCAAATCATTATAGAACACCTGAAAGAAACCTTGCACGAACTCTGTGGAATGTGTGTGATCATCACTTATATAAAAATGATACTCCCTTATGATCTTTCTGTGATCCTCTTGACTATCATTCGCATGAATGAATGTGATGTGCACAATATAGAAACCTATGTCAAGTTGTAATATTGGGATTGCACCTCATGATATGGGTATAGACTATAGTTCTCTGCAAAGTTGATGACTAAAACAATGCTACCAACTGGAAATGTATCCTTGCATAACTTGAATTGCAAGTCCAACCATCGAGCTCTATGGGCATGTCTTACATACTCATACACTATACTGTCATGAAATATAGACATAAACTGATACACTGGAATCTTTTGAATAACATATTCACACCTCTTTACTTCTTTACCATCTTTTATATTGTATGCCACTATTTTATACTTGCCAAACTCTACTAGTTCATTTCCAACCACATGTGTTCTTTCCATATGTTCACATATTGGCATACGTTGCAAGCCACTACAATGCTAACATGTGCCATCCAAGCATAATTTCCTATAGAATATTTGACCTTCCTCTCTATCACATAAAATTATCAAGATATGAAGTCTCTTGAATTAGTTGGTGGGGTACATATGCCACAATCCTGTGAAACATTGTTAGTATGCAAATCTAAACATATAGTCTGATAAACATCAAAATGGTTAGAAAATTCAATATGTAATCTACAACAACCAGTAGTGTGTGTGTCATTTATTTTGACATAGAAAGGTTTTAGCATTTCAAAATATCTTTGAGAAATTTTAATTTGAGGATACATCTCTAGAAATTTACCAAAAAATAATGTTTGAGTCATCCAAAAAATGCTTTGGATGTGGCTCACGGTTTTGATTACTGATTCTCCTTCTTTCCACATCCCTTTAATTTAGAGATACCCTTGTGTAATTCTTCCAAAAGTCTTCAATTAGTGATCTCAAAGCTTCAAAAACAACTTTGTCTTTCCATGGGAGTCTCCCAGAGAATGCCCACAATTCATTAGTGTTTGGGTCCTCAACTCTTTCACGTCTTCCAATGGCTCTCATTAGAGCTTTTCTACTTATTTTCAATGCTCGACTTGTCTTTCTAATGAGGCGAGGTTTTTTTGTTTGTTGGCTTACTATTGTCGATGTAATGACACGTCGTGTGACATTACTATCCTTGGTATATGAGGTGGAACAAACACTCTCATATGCACTCATTAGATTCTTGACAATTGATTTTTCACTTGAGGCATTCGATGTTCTTAGGCCAAGAATCTTCATAGTGGGCCTAAATTTTAGATTTCTCATCAATTCAACAAAGAGTTGACATCTTCTGGTTTAATTTAAATTCTCAAAGAATAATTTCCATATCTTATTTGCATATCTTTGGCAAGTGTGCATGGGAATCTTATCCTGCATGGGCTTCAATACATTCTCATCAATATGGATAAGAAACTTAGGTTTCCTATGCAAAATTCTAGGAGGTGTTTTAATTGGTAAAGTAGACTCAACATTAGGAATTTCTTCAATATTTAATTGAGATGAGATAGATGACATACCTTCCATTGGAGGTGAAAAAGATGAAAATGACGTACTTTCAAATTGACATGTGAATGATGGCATACAAAATGAAAATGTAGATGTACCTTCTACTTCACCTGTGAAAGATTGAGTGTCTCCAATTTGAGAAGATAATGATGTTGTTCCTTCAACTTGACCTGTGGATGATGGAGTGCCTCCAACTTGGAGATTCACTTTCCTCATTGAATGAAGGTTTTGCATTCATTCCCTTTGTGCCACCAATTCCATCTCCCTCTTAGCTTCATTAGATGTGTCATGTTCCTCTTTAATTGGCAATGGTGGAATGTCTTCTTGTATGGTTGACAATTTCCTACTTTCCTAAATTCGCCTCATTCTTTCTCTTTTCCTCTCATTCTCAACTTCATGCTCTTCTGGTGTTAGGGTCTTTTCTTGTTTCCTCAGCATGATGATGATTTAAACAAGCGTGATGAATAAGACAATGATAATTAGACCCTTTATAATGGCAATGAATAATGGTCACAATGAAAAAATACAAAATAAGTTATCATGTTTGATGATTTGCATCACTTTAGGAGCTCCAATTTCATGAAATTCATCACTATCCTTGTTTATTAAGATATGATATACCATGATCAAATTTGAATCATAAAGAGGAAAAAAATCATTAAAAGATATGATAGACAAAAAAACTATCCCAAAAAGCACTCAAATTCCTTGAATTGACAACATCAAGATCATGAGAAAACTCCCCTAGTTCTTGCTTATGTTCATGTGTGAGAATTTATTGGGCTAGGAAAGTATCATGGATGTCTCTAAAATACTTTTTAACTCATCCAAATCCACAAATATCATGCACCTCCCCTTGTGGTGAAAGACTAGGTTGATTTATACCCATTTTCTCAACCAAATCAGCAACTTGTTCTTCATGTTCATGGCTATTGTAGGTTTGATAAAGTCATTTTTATGATGCCCAAGTTGTCCTAGACATGTATAAGGTTTATAACTTCTGAAAAATAATTATGTAGTTCATTTTTTTGACCCATGAAAAAAGTTATGACCGCTTTCCCAAAGTCTAGAGGAAGACGTGTGAAGACAAAAATCATGACTTGAATGAATCCCTTTGCGAGTAGTTTCAAATGGGGCATGGGTAATTAATTAAACCCTAACTGTGAAGAATATCATTATGAATAAAAGAGGAATGTGGATATGGGAGGTCATCAATATGTTGTCTTAGTAAGGATAATCATTATGCGGACTAAATATATTGCATGCTATTAAAGTATTTGTCTAAGCTCTAAAATGAGAACAACTATACAAGGCTCGTGGGACTGTCAACAAATCTGCTATGAATTTCATCCTATAAACCTCCAATCTTATTACAAAATGAAGATGGGGATTGTATTAAGTGTTTAATAGACTATTATGATGTGATTAAAACTCACACATGCTATCATCAAGATGCCAGTCATAATCATTACACTTGGTAGGTATTTATGTGATCATGTTATCATGTTACAATAAAGAATTACCAATAGCCATAGGACAGTCCCTAGATGACTGTCATTAACGCTCACAATTGTCATGAGACATTTACCCAAGGTGAACCTATTTAGCATCAGGGAATTAGCCAACAAGAACACAAGATGTTAAACTTTGTAGAAGGATTATCATGAAGGAAACTAGAAGGTAAGGGAAAGGGTTGTCATACCAAAATCACTGAGAATGATGGGACAATTATGCATACCTCTTCCATAATAGTTGAAAGTGGACATCTTCATAACCATCCATACTCTAATAGATTGGCAAGGCTGCCAATGAGTTGTGAAGCACACACACAAGTATGAGGACAACATGATAATTCTTGAGGAGTAATCATAATAGTTTTTGAATAGAGGGCACTCAATATAGGAAGATCATTAAGGAGAAATTCATATGCAGCTAGGGCTTTTGTTGAATTACATAGTGGTAAAATACAAAATATTAAAATACACATTGTGTAATATAGTATTAGGGATAGTCATGCTATAATCATGAATTGTTAATGTTTGTATAGTGGTAATGAGTATGAACCAATAAGGATATAATAAATCTCTAATTTGACGGTTTATCAAGGGAAGATCACCTACTATTATCCATGAGACTGATGTTTCCCACTATGCACATGATAACTATTCACCAACATTGTCAATCAAAAGACAATCCAATCTACATTTTCTTCTAAACTCAGACCTACCTCAGTGACCTAAGTGATGTATGTGCAAGGATAGTGATGTATTTCAAGTAAATAAGAAGTTAGTTTTTACTATAGGGGAGGATTGTATATAGCGTATTTGGAAGAAAACCATAGCCTCAATCTCAAATTTGATTGAAAAAGGCAACCTATCAAAATTCCATGATTTGGACTGTCCTAAGCAACATTTTGAAATTATTTAGAAAATTTGTCAATACCCTATCTATGAATAAATCTCTCCACACCTCAAGATTATTCTAGTGAAGTATGGGTCAAGTGACTCATGAGATCCTACAATCTTGTGAAATAAGGAAGAAGACTATGTTAATTAATAAGAGATGCCATTCAACTACTCCCTAGTCATGCCTTAATTGTCACAACAATGGCAAAAAGGAAGACAGTCTCATGAAATATGTTGTGAATAGTAGTGACAAAATTATGCTTTGGATTAGTGTAGAGGGTGAAGAAGGGATATCAAGAGACAATTATTGAAGTCAAGGCTCATTAATATTGTAATGCCAAACTCAAGTAGATAATCATGTGCATAAGCTAAATTGCCATAAAGGCCACTATGAAGGAGACAATCTTCTGTCATAACCAACACTTAGGATAATCATGAATAGGTACAAATGCCTTGTTCAAGAGTGTTGTTGATCTTTGCAATGAGAATGAAGGTGAGGATGGGTGTTGCAGAAAGATATCCTAGACAAGTTCATCGCATGGAGACATGACTGTCATATTCAGATGCAAATAAGACTGTCACAACTATGAGGGTAGTCATAACAATCCTAACTATCTAAGACTATCACACCTAGTTCTAGAGACAACCATTACTGTTGATCACTTCATGCACATGATAATAAATTTATTCATAAGGTTCTAAGAGGATTATTTTAGAGATTTTTCAATACAGACAAAAGGTGAAATTAAGTTTGAAGAAGATTGACCAAGTGCTCATAAAGGATTGTCATACCATAACTAATTTATTCAAAAGGATAGTCATATTCATGAAATTTGGATTGAGTTTGATTTCATTTGAGGTGGTGTGATGGAGTTTAATTATGTTCAATAAGTTTCACATACGACTGTCCTAACACTGCAAACCATTGAAACACACATGAAGGAAATCTAAATTGCTGAAATACATAGTGTGCAATTCACAGAGTAGTCCTAGGGATAACCATCTAGGGTTATTGTGATTAGATAATTATGGAATGATGAAGCCACTTTGACATGATGAATTATATGAATCATGAAGACAATGATGGAGATCCATGGAGAAAACCAAGGAGGACAAGATAAGACACCAAATTTGTGAAGTTGCCAATGGCAACAAATTTACCACCTAGCTGTCCTTAACTAATCCATGATTGGAAATGGATGTATTTTGGCTTCTATTGACTAAAAGTGACTTATTTATGATGAATATAATTCTTGGAATTGTCTATTGCACATCTAAGAAATTGGAAACAAGTGGACATTAGCTAGAGCTATCTTGGAAACATGAATATTTGGAGACATACCTAGGACTGTCATAAAAATCATTAGACTAATCTTTGTAATTTAGGGTAATGAAAGGTATATAGTCGATCAAGGTAACCACCATCATGTGCTAACAAAGGACAATTAGGAAATTTTGAAATATTGTTGTGTCATGTGCATACAAATAATCATGAATATGTGCATAAGGAATGTCCTAGCCCAAGACACTAAAGAGGTCTCCACATCCTCCAACCTTCTCCATGAGAATTCATACTATGAAACATGCATGGAGAAGTTATCAAAAGGACACCTAAAAATTATGTCTAAATTATCAATAGAGACAAGTAGGATTGTCATAATAGGGGGCATACAATAGCCTAAGATTCAAGCCATTGCATGGTTCTATTGAATGAATCATTGTGCATATTAAAGAATAAATCCTTCTATATCGTCCTAGGGCAAAAAATTAAGAGGCTTCCAGAATCAATTTTGGCTCCATTGATCATGAATATGAATATGACAAACAATTGTTCACTAAAATTATTTTATGAAGTATTTGATATTGTTTTTCTCTTGTATAGCTGAAAATAGGTGAAATGAAGGCATGAAGGGCTGAAATAAGGCAGAAACATGAGGAATTTGGAGTCTCTTTGACTAAACTAACTGATATACCAAGACATGTATATATCTTATAACATAAAGAACATAAAGACATAAAGACATAAAGAACATAGGAACATATATATGTGAATTAAAATGGACATAAGTTGAACATACCTTAGAATTCGATATTGCAGTTGACCAATTCTCCAAAATATGGCTTCAAAATCCTCAAATTCTTCTTTTTCGCAAGTTTGATTATGAATTCTATATAACTCTAGTATAGGATTAGTGAAATTTATGGAAAAAACAAGCATATATCATCAAATTCAATCTATATATAAATGGTAATTAGCTTTGAAACAATATCACACATGAAACATGAAACTTTCAGTTTAAATAATCAAAATTTCTCAAAAAACATGCAAAATTAGTTCTTCTATGTTGAAAAAACAAAAAAGGTGGTGGATTGATATAAAAATGATTCTCAATAAGTCAAACAACATGAAAAATGTTTTCTTGTCTGATATACTACATGAAAAGTAGGAATAACAGTCATGTGGGGTTTGAAAAATGGATCCCACATACTTTTTTCCTATTTTTCATGCTTCCTAGAATGCGCTCACATTATAATGCGAGTGCGTTCTGGGAAGCATGAAAACATAAAGCTTCATGTATGCAAAAACCATAACCTTCTCAATGTTGGTGCCAAAATCATGGTTTAGGATGTCATGCTCTCACATAAAATATATTGTAACTATGCATGTAGTGCATCAAAAAGGTAATGAAGTGACAGTCCAAGAGTATCCCTAGACTCAAATATCCATGTGGTTCATGAAATAGAACTTGTCTATACTAGGAGGGACAAATGTAACCTTGTATCTACATGGGAGAGTCTCTGTCTCTATCTCTCTCTCTCTCTTTATTTCTCTATCTTATATATAGAGAGGTACTAGGAGACATGGAGAGATAGAGAGGGACATGGACATGGATAGGGAGGGAGCCTGGGGACATTTAGAAAGAGATGGAGAGATAGAGATAGATCTATCGAAAGGAAAAAATATAGAAAGAGGGGCAAATAGAGAGATAGAGAGGGATAGGTGGAGATAGAGGTGGGGAGAGGGAGAGAGGGGGATTGAGATAGACAAAGGGGTCTATAGAGAGAGAAAGATAGAGATACATATATATAGAGGGGAGATATAGGGAGATAGATCTAGCAAGGGAGAGATAGATAGGGAAATATAGAGAGCAGTAGAGAGGGATATATTAAGAGATAGGGTTATGTAGATAGATAGAGATAGGGAAAGAGATGGAGAGATGTCTAGAAACATAGGGAGAGAGATTTCAAGAGGTAGAGGGATGGGGAGAGAAATAGAGAGGAGGAGAGAGAGGTAGCAAGGGATAGATTAAGAGATAGGGATCCATATGTCCAGAGAGATAGAGATAGGGAAAGAGATCAAGAGATACAACTTCTAGAGACATAGGGAGATAGATTTGAGGTAGAGGGAATGGGAGAATGATAGAGAGGATGAGTGATATAGTGAGGGAGGGAGAGATAGAAAGGTAGAGTTAGAGAGAGGGGATCAAAAGAGAGAACAAGATAGAGAGACAGGGAGAGAGAGATAGAGAGGTAGGTATAGTTCGAGAGAGGGATAGAGGAAACATAGATATCTCTCCCAGGCTCAATCTCCTCTACATCTCTCTATTCTCCTCTCTACCTAAACCATAAACCTAAACCTCTAAACATTAACCCCTAACCCCTAAACCCTAAATAATTCCCCTAACCCCTAACCCCTAACCCCTAAACCATAAAACCTGGAAGCAACCCTAAAAATCTATCTCCCTCTCTCTCCCAATCTCTATTGGTCCCCTCACTCTATCTCTCTCTAAACCCTAAACCCTAACCCCTAAACTTGAGCAACCCTAAACCCCTAACACCTAAACCCTAACTCCTAAACCCTAAACCCTAACCCCTAAACCCTAAACTCGAGCATCCCTAAACCTTGAAAGCCTAAATAATTCCCCTAAACCCTAACCCTAAACCCTAAACCCTATTTACTTGAGCAACCCTAAACTCATGTAAACCTTAAATAATGCCCTTGACACCTAAACCCTAAACTTGAGAAACTAGGCTAAACATCTAAACATATAGTTCAATAGGGGATGATGGAGGATCAATGGGAAATTGATATATAATTCTTGGATCTTGATTAAATAATTATCCTCATTAGGATGTGACTTGATATGATCCAAGTTATTTGTTTGATTAACTATGTTTTCTTGGGGACCAAGTGTCTCATCATGGGATATTGATGGATAGTGATAGGACTAGTACGAGATGTGTGAGGCCTATTTATTTCACTCCCTTATTTTTGCTTGTTTCACATTTACAGTTGATGACATTTTCGCATTTGGGGACTGTTGATCCCGATATGCAAATTCTCTAGACTATATTGCTTTATTTTGGATTAGCTATGCTTAGTATGTGGTGATTTGACTATATCCTAATTTTGATTCACTGATGATGTTTAGACATGTGATATGCACTTTGATGATATTAGAGATGTTAGTTATGAAATCATTATATGGATTTACTATGTGATTTTGATTCTAAGATAGTATATAGAAACACAATTATGAATCTTAAGTATGTTGTGATTCTTATAATGTTTAAATGAATTATGCGATGGCGTGAGTGTATGCATTTCCTTGCTTCGGCTATGATATATCTAGGTTAGATTAAACTATTTGTTCAAGTACATGGGTGATTTTCTAGGCCATGGAAAATCAGAGATCGATCTCACACCTATGTGTTTCCCATGATAGACTGATCCATTCCCAAGAGGGACAAGGATCATGTATGATTGTATGATGTTTTTGTAAATGTCTGCATTTTATCATTTGGCCTAGATTTTACCCTTTCATTTTATTTTATTGATGTGATGTAAAACATGTGTTTAAGTTTACACCACTTGGTGTCTTTTAATTTTGGTGGCCATTTTATGTGAATTTTTACCTCCTTAAGTGTTTACTAGGGGCTAAAATTAACCCTAGGTGGTACCCCTAGGGTCTATGATGAAGGGGGTAAATCACAAAACACACAATAACAGATATTGAACACAGCAAATAGAACTTTCTTTTATTGAACTGGGCAACTCATTACATTACAAAAGCTCAATTATAGTCAGAGGATGAATCCTCTACTGGCTGCAACACATTACAGCTTTCCCAACCTCAAGACTCTAAACTCTTCAGCCTTCTGTAACCCCAAATCAGCTAGGGTTTCTATTTTCCCACCTATTCTTGACTCCACATTGGCCCCCTTGACTCTACCACCGCCCAGGGTTCCCAAAATAGTCATAAATAGCACTTTTTGGCGGCCTCCAGCTAAATTTCAAATTTTGCAACTCACTCCAAAAGTAGGTCAACTTTCGGGAAGCATAACTTTTGATCCGGGTGTCCGATTGACGAACCGTTTTAAGTGCCGGAAAGCTCACAATGTAAACTATCATGTCAAAAATTCATAAATGGATTTCCATCAACTTTTTGAGATGTTATGAGAAGTTTTAGTGCCTCATATCTCGTTCCATAAAATTTTAGGGGCTTTTCGAAAAACAAAAACTTTAATATTTTTCAGCTCACAAATGATATTTACCTGATTCCTTCACCAAAGGTCTTATATTTCCATTATGTAACTTTCTAGAAGTTTTTGCTTCATTACGTGTCCAAATGCAAACTTTCTAAAAATAGCAGGTACACTTTCCTAAATAGGTAGGTTGCTATTTTTAGTAGTTTTGGAAAAACTGAAAGTCCTACATTATTATTCTGGATATTATGGAACCAAAAACACTAATTATGGGAAGAAATGAGAACAACTACAACGGTTTTGAATTAACTTCTTTTTGGGTGATGAAAGATTGCCCATACACCTCTAGATGCTCCTGCATCAGACACCTAGGGTAATTTGAGAAGTGACCCTGTCACATCTAAGGTGTTTGTGTGAGGAAAACCCAAATAGTCAACCTCTTCCTTAGACAACCAAGAAGAATCTTCAACAGGCCTTCCTTTCCATTTCACTAGATATTCTTCATATTGCCTATTTTGAGTGCTCCTTCCCACACAGCTATCCAAGATCTCTTCTATCTCCTCTGTTGAAGTAGATGCCATAATACTCCACTGCACTTCTGTTAGTCCATCCTCTGTTCCACCTTCATGATATTCTGATAAATCAAAAATGTTGAAAACAGGGGAAATATTGATTCCACTTGGCAGCTCTACCTCATATGCATTTCCTGAATCATGCTTCTTCATGATTCTGCATGGTCCAAATTTCTTCATTTTCAACTTATTGTATGTTCCAATTGGGAACCTTTCTTTTCTCAGGTGAACCATGAATTCATCTCCTACCTAGAATTCCTTATATCTCCTCTTCTGATCTACCTTAGCCTTGTACTAAATATTCATTTTATTAATGTGCTTTCTCACCTCTTCATGTAAATTTTTTAGATGTTCTGCAAAGTCTTCAGCTTCGGCACTTGTCTTTTCTCCGTTGTCCAGCTTCCTTAACTCAGAAGCATTTCATGGGCTATTGCCATATACAATCTGCAATGGTGATTTACCAGTACTCCTATTGACAGAATTGTTGTAAGCAAATTTTTCCTGTGGTAAAATCAAATCCCATCCCTTGGGCTTATCTCCTACCAAGCATCATAGTAGGTTACCCAAACTCCTATTCACCACTTCAATCTGTCCATCAGTCTATGGATGGTTTGCAGAACTGAACTTCAAGTCTGTCTTCAACTTCTTCCATAATGTCCTCCAGAAATAACCAACAAACTTGGTATCTCGATCTGAAACTATGCTCTTTGGTAGACCATGTAGTCTCACCACTTCCCTGAAAAATAACTCTACAATATGAACAACATCATTAGTCTTCTTACAAGGAATAAAATGTGCCATTTTGGAGAATCTGTCCACTACCACAAGAATAGAATCATGCCCTCTTTGTGTCCTTGGTAAACCAAGAACAAAATCCATACTAATATCATCCCATGGCTTCTCTGGTATAGGTAATGGTTGATACAACCCTGTATTCTGACTTGTTCCTTTTGCGATCTGACATACTCTACAACTCTGCACAAACTTCCTCACATCCTGCTGCAACTGTGGCCAATAATAATTTTCACCAACAATAGAAATGGTCTTATCTCGACCAAAGTGTCTAGCCAATCCTCCACTATGCTTCTCCCTAATTAGGTTTTCTCTCATGGAACTCCTTGGAATGCACAACTGGCTTCCTCTAAACAACATGCCATCTTGGATTATGAAATCCAACCATTTTGTCCTGTCCAAAGTAATAGCCTCCAGACAAGCTTTCCAAGCCTCTACAAAATCTGGATCTTCAGGATACAAACTTTTGAGCTCATCGAACCCAACAACCTCTATCTTCATTCCTGTCAACAAATGTTGCCTTCTGCTCAAGGCATATGCAACTTTGTTGGACTTCCCACTCCTATACTTCAAAACAAAGGTATAACTCTACAAAAACTCAACCCATTTTAAGTGCCTTTGGTTCAACTTCCCTTGACTATTAAGATATTGCAAAGCCTAATGATCAGTATATAAAACAAACTCTTTTGGCAACAAATAATGTCTCCATTTCTTCAAAGCCTGAACTATTGCATAAAATTCCTGATCATAAATAGAATACTTTTTCTTGGCATCATTAAGCTTCTCACTAAAATAGGCAATGGGCTTACCTTCTTGGCTCAAAATAGCTCCTATACCACTACCACTCACAATCTACCTGAAATACCTTATTGAAATCTGGAAGTGCCAAAATAGGTTGTTCTACAACTTTCTACTTCAATGTATCAAAGCTCTTGTTTGCTCCTTTAGTCCATCTAAACTCTTTTCTATCCCCTCTCATTGTCTCAGTTAGGGGTGCACAAATGCTACTGAAATTCTTGATAAACTTTCTGTAAAAACTTGCCAAACCATGAAAAGATCTTACCTCTGTTGTACTCCTTGGTGTAGGCCACTCAATGATAGCCCTTACTTTTTTTGGGTCCATCTTAAGACCTTCCTCTGAGACAACAAATCCCTGGTATACCAACTCCTTCTTTGCAAAACTGCATTTCTTCAGATTAATCAGCAACTTCTCCTCCCTCAGCTTCTCTAGAACTCTTCTGATATGCATCAAATGCTCATCCCAAGTCTTACTGAAAATCAAAATATCATCCAAATAAACAATAACAAAACTTCCCAAAAATTCTTTCAGTACCTCATTCATGAGCCGCATGAATGTGCTCGGTGCATTGGTTAGCCCAAATGGCATGACTAACTACTCATACAAACCTTCCTTTGTCTTGAAGGCTATCTTCCATTCATCTCCTTCTCTGATACGGATCTGGTGATACCCACTCTTTAGGTCAATCTTCGTGAAGTACTTGGCTCTACTCAAACAATCTATAATGTCATCCATTCTTGGCAATGGAAATCTATACTTGATCGTTATCTTATTGATGGCTCGAGAGTCTGTACACATCCTCCATTCTCCATCCTTCTTTGGTGCTAGTACTGTAGGTACCGCACATGGACTTAGGCTCTCCCTTATTAGTCGCTTCCTCAACAACTCCAAAACTTGTCTATTTAGCTCTTCATTCTCTACAGGGGTCATTCTATGGGCTGCCTTGTTTGGCAAACTAGCTCCTAGTATCAAATCCATTTGATGACTTATCTTCCTTACTGGTGGTAAACCTTCTGGTACATTATCAGAGATAATATCCTGGAACTCTTCCAACATATCTGAAACTTCTACAGGTACATCTTCACATTTCTCTTGACTAATCTTAGGAATCAATGCAAAGCAATGACGCTCATGCTTCATACCCTCCAAAAATTTCCTACCATCTACTAAGCAAATTCTAGCAGTACTACATACTTTTTCTTCTAAATCCTTCAAGGGCTTCAACTTATGACAAACTCCATCCTTTGTTAGGGAATATGTGTTTGCACGGCCATCATGGACAGCACTCCTATCATACTGCCATGGTCTCCCTAACAGCATATGACATGCATCCATCGGTATGATATCACACAACACCTCATCATGGTAGTCACCAATCTTGAACTTCACTAAACACTGCTCATTGACTAAAGCTCTATGGTCCTTCTGCAACCATGCAATCTGATATGGATGTGGATGCTTTCTTCTTGTCAACTTCAACTTGTCAACCATCTCCTCTGAAACAAGATTATAAGTGCTTCCACTGTCAATATTAATATCACAACACTTACCTTCACATTTGTACCTTGTGTGGAATATACTCTTCCTCTGATTGGGTTCTCTCTCCTCATTCAACAAAGTTCTTCTGACAACTAGGGTGTCTCCCCTTTTAGCATCTTTAGAATGCTCAGACTGTGCATCTTCATCTACATGTGCAACTCGTGCATTACCTTCAGGTCTTCTATTCGTCCTTCCTTGATGTTGCGGACATTTATATGCTTGATGCCCTTCTTCTCCACATTGGAAACAGGTTCCTCTGAAACTTCCTCTTCCAGGTCCTTGCCCAGGTCTGCCTCTTCCTCTTCCTCTTTGCTCACCATTGTTCTGGTCATGATAGGTATTGTCACCTCTCTGATTTTGACTAGTGCCAGCTTCTTCACTTTTCTTTGCATCTTCATTTCGGCCCCCATAGGGTCTTCCACCAGTCCTTCTGCCTTGACCTCTTCCCCTTTGCTTGCTGTCAAATCTTTTATTCAACTTCTCTTCCACCTTCAGGGAAAATTGGTACGCATCTTCTATGGTGGTCATTCTGACCAGGCTCAACTCCTCTTGAATACTCAACCTCAACCCATTAATGTAACAGGCTACCTTCTCCTTGTTGGGCTCTGCATGGCCTATCCTGATAGTAATTTTATAAAACTCTTTTGTATAATCCTTAATAGACTTGTTACCTTGCTTCAGTCCTTGCAGCTTCTTCAGCAACTCCATCTCATAGTCCACAGGAATGAACTGCTTCTTTAGTTTCTCCACCATCTGATCTCATCTAGAGATCTTTTCTTTTCCTCTTCTATTCCTCTCTAATTGGACCTCCTTCCACCAAATATTGGCGTGGCCCTTCAACTTTGTTTTTGCAAACTTAACCTGATCTGGGTCCTCCACATCTTCATACTCAAAATACTCCTCCATGTCATTGATCCAATCAATAAGTTGTTCTGGATTCAAATCTCTAGAATATGTAGAAACTTCGATCTTGGGCCTCTTTTCGATCTTTGAAATGGCCCTCAACAACCTAACTTCTGTAGGATCTCCAGCAGCTTCTTGTTCTTCCTTAGATAACTCTTCTTCATCTTCACCTTCACTTTCTTCTCTTGTCCTCGGCTCAAACCCTCTTCGTAGCTCCTCTTGTAATGCATCGATTTGCCTTTACAGGGCTCTAAAACTCTCTTCTATCAAAGTATTCCTCCCAACATAATTTCTTCATGGAGGCATCTTGGTCTCCACAGCAAACCCACAACCTCAGGTCCTGGTGCAAACTGCCTCACGGTCGGTGATCTGTCTACACACTCAGGAAACCTGGCTCTGATACCACTTGATGAAGGGGTTAAATCACAAAACACACAATAATAGATATTAAACATAGCAAATAGAACTTTCTTTCATTGAACTGGGCAACTCATTACATTACAAAAGCTCAATTACAGTCAGAGGATGAATCCTCTACTGGCTACAACACATTACAGCTTTCCCAACCTCAAGACTCTAAAATCTTCAGCCTTCTGTAACCCCAAATCAGCTAGGGTTTCTGTTTTCCCACCTATTCTTGACTCCACACTGGCCCCTTTGACTCTACCACCACCCAGGGTTCCCAAAATAGTCATAAATAGCACTTTTTGGCGGCCTCTAGCTAAATTTCAAATTTTGCAACTCCCTCCAAAAATAGGTCAACTTCTGGGAAGCATAACTTTTGATCCGGGTGTCTGATTGATGAACCATTTTAAGCGCCAGAAAGCTTGTGATGTAAACTATCACACCAAAAATCCGTAAATGGATTTCTGTCAAATTTTTGAGATGTTATGAGAAGTTTTAGTGCCTCATATCTTGTTCCGTAAATTTTTAGGGGCTTTTCAGAAAACAAAAACTTTAATATTTTTTAGCTCACAAATGATCTTTACCTAATTCCTTTGCCAAAGGTCTTATATTTCCATTATGTAACTTTCTAGAAGTTTTTTCTTGATTACGTGCCCAAATACAAACTTTCTAAAAATAACAGGTACACTTTCCTAAACAGGCAGGTCGCTATTTTTAGCAGTTTTGGAAAAATTGAAAGTCCTACATTATTATTCTGGATATTATGCAACTAAAAACACTAATTATGGGAAGAAATGATAACAACTACAATGGTTTTGAATTAACTTCTTTTTGGGTGATGCAAGATTGCCCTTACACCTCTGGATTCTCCTGCATCAGTCTAGGGCCCATTTGAGCTTGCCAAACCCTAGGGTTACACCTGTCTAGCCACCTTAATCTTAGGTTAAAGAAAAGTGACAAAAATTCAAATTGGCTAAGTGTGGGAGATGAGTCATTCCTTGAAAGAAGGCCCATCTCCCTTTCCAAGGCATAGAATTCCACCACCTTGAAGACTTAGGGAGTCTTCAAGACCCCCAAGTGTGTGGAACCTTCCTCGTGAGGGCATCTTGGAGTGAAGGGACTCCCTTTGGAGAATAAGGTGATGACATGTGTCATCCCTTATCCTCTTGGAGCCCATGTGGTGAGATGCCACCTCTCCACCTTTGCTCTCACACATGTGGAGAGGGTGAGGTTTGAATGGATGAGAGGGTTACACATGTCACCCTCACATTCCTTTTCCCTTGCAATTGGGATGGGAAGTGGAAGGAGAAGGTGACATGTGTCACCTTCTCATTCCTCAAGGCATAGGAATGAGGCCTATTTCTATTCCTCTTTGAGAGGGGAATGGGGTTCTTGTTTTTGCTATTTTTTTCTATCTTTGGAGGGAGTTTTGGGGAGTTAGAGAGATTTTGGAGGATTGGAGGCTTGGAGAAAGATTGTGGGCTCTTCTTCAACTTTCATCCATTGTTGGGCTCTTAAGGTAAGCCTCAAGGCATTTTAGCCTTCCTTATGCTTTGTTAATTTTGGTTATGTGCTTGAAATGCTTTGGTGTGTTTGTTCTTCTTTGTTGTGGGGTTTTTGAGTGTTTTAGGATGAGACTACCAACTTTGGTGTGTCCATCCATGTGTGGGGTGTGGGAGGAGTGAATCTCCTCGAGGTCACCCTCCTGGTATTGGTATTTTTGTGGTCTTGAGGGCAAGATATTGGAGTATGGAGTATTTTGTTGGCATGAGTGGCATGGTGAGATTTATATATTCATGGAGTTATCATTTTGGGCTTGAGGCCTTATTTTTGTGTTGAGACTTTTAGATTTTGTGGAGTGATCCTCTTGAGTTAAGTGATGTCCACTCCCCTGCCCCCTCAAATCCATTTGTTATGAATTTTGTGATGTTCAAACCTATGGGTGTTCTTCTTGATTTGTGTGGTTTACTTTTTGTTGTGTTGTGGTTTGAGACCCGTGTGAAGATTGACCTCCAAGATTGGGGATGACCCACTTGCGGGTCTATGGTAGGGAGGAGAGCGTTTTGGTGGCTTCGATGTTTTCTCCATTGTTTTAGTTTTTGCATGTTTGTTGGGAGACCTTTGGAGCTTGGGTGAAGTCTTATTTTGTTGGATTTGTTTGTTGTTTGTTTTGGCTACTTGAGAGCCATGGCCAAAGAATGGCCTATTTGTAGTTGGACAAAAAATGAGAGAGAAAATACTCTTAATGTGTATTTGTTTCGAATGATATTAATGTTATACCTCATTATACTTGTGGTTGGAAAAATGCAATGTGTTGTTGGTTTTTATTTCAATATGATGATGTGTGAAATAAATCAATTCTGTGCATTTAGAAATGAAGAAAAAAATATGCATCTATGTTGTTGTTTGAGTTTATATTAGTAATAAAAAAAATATAGGTTACATTATCCTTATTGTGTTCTTTCAAAAAATATATATATAACATGTGTGTTTATATTGCATGTGATGGGAAAATAAATTGCATGAGAAAACGTTGATGTATAAAAGAAATGGGTATTTAGTTGTTGTTCCTATATTTCAAAAAGAATGGGTTGCTGTCTAGTTTTATGTTGTGGTGAGAAAGAAAATATATGCATGCTAAAGTTATGTTGCAAAAGAGGAAATCATTATTAAGTTAGCTTTCTGATGTTTCCTTTATATTGCAAAAAAAAAGTATAGGCATGTTTGTTGTTACACATAAAATTTCTGATTGCTTCCATGTCAAATATATACATTCAGAAATACAGGTGCCTTAGATTTATGGTATATTGTGAGTAAAATTTCTATAGATGTTAATGAAGGTTGCTGTGAAAGTTTTGCTTCTGTGTTACCTTCCTTTCAAAAGAGAAAAAACAAGATAAAAATTAAGTAGAGTGTATACAGTGGCTATGTGTAGATATATATATTTTATGTTAATATCTGCCTTATAAGGGTATTTACGTTACTGGTTATTATTTTTCCACAGAGACATCTATATTCCATTTTGGCTATATGCTATGTAGATTTTAGTATATATATATATACACAAATAATCTTATTGTATATATATATAGAAATACAGTTTTAAATTAAATGTTGGAGCTTTTTATTATAACCAACTGTGTAAAGTATATATATATTATCAAACTTATGCCATAGTTTTAAAAAAAAGAATAATGTATGCCAACCGATGAGAAGAAGTTTTATATAAAATAAAATTTGAATGCTGGTTTTAGGGCTTTAAGCCTTAGGGAGATCTGTGGCTGAAAGGCTGAGGGAAGGCACAGGAGGGTAGTGGCTCAGCCGCTGCAAGGAGACTGTGGTTAGAATATAAAGAGGGAGAAAACTTTTTAGGAGGTCTAGTTATCCTTGTTGACCGTCTAACATTCACTGGAGTTTGTGGTAGTTCTGGTTGTTGTTGCAGAGCATGAGGAACCACTGGAACATCACTATTTGGAGTATCATCCAGCAGCACATAATCTTTTTCTTTCTTCTCATACTTCTACAACTGATCTTTGTATAACACCTTCTCATTGAATGTAACATCCTTGCTTCTCACAATTTTCTAATTTTCAAAATCCCAAAGCCTATAACCAAATTCATCATTGTCATATCCAACAAAGGTACACTTTTTTTATTTTGCATCCAGCTTGGTTCTATTTTCAGAATCTATATGTGCAAAATCTTCACAGCCGAAGGTTTTTAGAAAAGAATAACTCACCTTCTTACCTATCCAAACTTCCTCTGGAATACCACAGCCCAAAGGAATTGAAGGACCTCTGTTAATTAAATATACAACAGTGTTGACAGCCTCTGCCCACATATTTAAGGGCAGCCCAGCATGCAATCTCATGGTCCTTGCACGCTCCATTATTGTCCTATTCATGCGTTCAACCACTCCATTTTCTTGTGGAGTCCCTGGAACCATTTTCTGCCTACGAATTCCATTAAAGGAACAATAATCTTCAAATTCTTTGCTACAATACTCACCGCCATTATTAGATCTGAGACATTTTAATCTTTTACCTGTCTCATTCTCAACCAAGCTTCTCCATTTTTTAAATGTTTCAAAAACATCAGATTTCTGCCTAAGGAAATAAATCCATACCTTCCTAGTTGCATCATCTATGAATGTAACATAATATCGAGAGCCACCAAGAGAAGATACCTAAGCCGGTCCCCATACATCAGTATGCACAAGCTCCAATTTTTTATTTTTCTTTTGCTGCCCATCCTTGAGAAAACTGACTCTCTTTTGTTTTCCATACACACAACTTTCACATAAATCCATATTAATACATTTCAGACCTGGTAAAACTTTCTTAGAATGAAGTACCTTCATACCTTTTTCACTCATATGCCCAAGTCTGTTATGCCACAGTGTTGTTGCATAACCTGCAGCAACTTTTCCAGTCTCTTCCTGCAAACCTGCAGCAACTATTCCTGAACCTATTTGTTTTTCCTCTGTAACATCTAAAGTAGAAGGAATAGTATGACCTGTACAAAGATATAAGGTGCCTACTTTCACACCTTTTGCTACTACTAAGGCACCTTTTGAAACCTTCCAATTTTTATCAGTAAATGTAACAGTGCAACCTTGTTCAGTTAGCTGCCCTGCTGAAATTAAATTCTTGCTGAGCCTTGGAACATGCCTTACCTCTTGTAGTAGCCAATGATTCCCATTCTGTAACTTAATCTTGATTCTTCCCTTTCTAACAATCTGACAGGGTTCGTTATCTCCCAAATAAACTAGCCCAAAATCCCCTTAGACATAATCAAGAAAATAACTTCTATGGGGTGTAGCATGAAATGAGACCCCTAAATCTAAAACCCATGAATCATCAGCATTATCTAGGGAAAGAATCAAAGCATCATCTTAAGATTTATTACTTACCACATTTGCTTCCTTATTGCCTTCTTGTTTGTCTCCTTTATTTTTCTGAGACCAGCAATCTTTCTTCAGATGACCTGGTTTCCCACAGTACCAGCAATCCTTCGGTCCTCTGGTTTGGGATCTTTTGTCCCTTGATTTTCCTCATGACTTCCCATGACCTCCAGAACCTTTTCCTCTCTCCTTTGATCTACCCCTTCTTTCTGCATTCAAAACACTGCCTAATGTGGATCCACCTGAGCTTTTCTTACGAATTTCCTCACTCAGAATAACACCAACAACATCATCAAATTTTAGGGTATTTGAACTAGAAACAGAGTTACTAACCGCCATTACTAGACTATCCCTGCTTTCAGGCAATGAACATAATATCAAGAGAGCTTTAACTTCTTCATTGAATTTTACATTTAAAGAAGTCAATTGACTGACAATTGTATTAAATTCATTTAAATGACCTGTCACAGATCCACCTTCAACCATTTTCAAATTAAACAAATGCTTCATGAGAAATACCTTATTTGAGGCTGAGGGTTTTTCATACAATTTAGCCAAAGATTTCATCAAACCATCTGTTGTCTTCGCTTCCATTATATTGAATGCCACTGATGGTGCCAGGCACAACCGAATGGTTCCCAGTGCCTTTCTGTCAAGAAGATTCCAATCCTCATCAGACATTGTTGCCAGTTTCTTGGCTACTCCTTCCAACGGCCTCCATAAATCCTTTTGATAGAGGTAATCCTCCATCTGTATCTTCCATAACTGATAGTTCTACCCATTGAATTTATCAACCTTTAATTTACCCTCGTCCACCATTACTCCCACTCAACTGTGAGACTTTCCTGCAGATGATAATCAAACACAACCCGCTCTGATACCACTTGTTAGGGTTAGCCGACAGAAGATATCAATTAAATGCAAATAAAGATTAAACAGAGAAATAGAAATACACAGAATTAATAACAGCGAGAGACAAGTTTTAACGTGGTTCACCCAAACTCGGGCTACACCCACCAAACAGAGAGTCCAATATTATTATCCAGTAAATCAAACCGATTACAATCAGCAATCCCTGCAACTCAATACCGCTGCAAATGCTACAATACAATGTATCAAAACCCTAACCCTTAGCCGCTTTTATCAAGCCTTTTTGTTAGTTACAAAAATTAGGGTTTTCTTATGTCAGTCATAAAACATAGGATTTTTTATGTCGGCCCTAAAAAAATTTAAATGTATAGTACTTTCCTGATCAGTCGCCACCTACCAACACTTTGGTCCAACTAAAAGCAATATTCTTTTTTAGCATTGTTGTAAGAGGTTGTAAAAGTGCTACTATATTAGGAATAAACCTTTTTACAAAGTTAATTCTTCCAAGAAAGCTCTGTAAGCCTTTCTTGTGTGCAGGAAGAGGTAATGCCAATATTACAGTAATTCTTTCAGGATCAATTGATAATCCATCTTTAGACACAATGTGTCCCAACAGTTTGCCTTCATGAATAGAGAAAATATTATTCTTTGGATTTAATGATATCCCAAATTCTCTACATCTTTCAAAGATTAGTCTTAAATGATGAAAATGATCTTTAACTTTTTTAGAAGAAATAGTCACATCATCTAAGTATACAAGCATAACTTTATTGATCAGACCTTGGAAAGCCATGTCCATTGCTCTCTGAAATGTTGCACCTACATTTGATAAGCCAAATGACATCTTTTTGTATGCTAGTGTGCCCCATTTTGTAGTAAAAGATGTCTTGTACTGATCTTCCTCTTTTACAAGAATTTGGTTATAACCTGAATAACCATCTAATAAAGAAAATCTTTCTGATCCAGAAACAACCTGCAATATCTGTTCCATAGATGGTAAAGGATAATGATCCTTTAAAGATGCTCTATTTAAATCACAAAAATCAACACATAATTTGATTTCTCCATTCTTTTTTCTAACAAGAACCAAGTTAGAAACCTATGAAGCATGTTTGATAGGAAAAATGATGTTACCTTCAATGAGTGTATTAAGTTTCGTCTTCATGAGCACTTCTAGTTTGGGATTCAATGGCCTTTGCTTCTGTCTGACAGGTTTAGCTTTGGGTTCTAGCTCTATTGTGTGTTGAGCTAACTTAGCATTGAAACCTTTCAAATCTCCATATTCCCATGTGAAAATGTCACTAAACTCTTGACAAAGCTAGATACATGCTTGTTGTTCTTGTTTTGTACATATTTTTCCCAACTTGAGCAACTTTCCTTTGAAGATCTCAATAGGCTCATAATGCTCTTGCTTAATTGACAAGCTGACCTTGTCTATTCTTACTTGGTCATCAGTATTAAAGATAGATTCCAAGGTCACTAAGCCCTTGGTTAGCTTGTTTGATCTTAACTGAAGTATTTGATCATCATATTACTATACAAATTTATACTGATTACCTATAGAAAATTCAGCCTTTTCCATTAAGAAATTTATAATTTGTTCATCACTATCAAACACTTGCCAATTGACATTATTATCTGGAACTAATGGTCTAATAGCAACTTCAACATATAAAGGAGAGTGAATATTGTTCATTTCAACAGGAATATGATACTCAGCTCCTATGGTAACTAGTTTGTCAGCTTGCTTGTTATCAGTTCTAGGTACAGATATCAAATTAAATGCATCAAACTCTTCTATCATGTCCCAAACTCTATGTTTATATAATTTTAGCAAGTCATTTTTTGTAGCAGCAAGGTTTCTGACTTGTTTGACCACTAATTCACTATCTCCAAAAACTTATAAACACCTAATTTTTCTTTTCCTTGCCCATTCTAGTCCATGAACTAAAGCCTCATATTTAGCTGAGTTGTTAGAACCACTGAACGCAAATCTGAAAGATGAATAATGTTTCTCACTTGTGGGAGAAACTAAAATAGCCCCTCCTCCAACTCCTACCTTGCTTCTAGAACCATCAAAATATAGTTCCCAAAAATCATTTTTAGACTCTATAGTTTGTTATTTTTCTTCTTTAATCAGATTTGGAATAACTATATTATTCTCTTGAATCATGTACACACCAAGGCCTATCTCATCCATTTGCTCAAATGGATTTGTTTCATGATTTTCTGCTGCCCATTGATCTAAAACCATATCTGGAATTCCCTCTAAAGGTGTGTTTGGGTCTTGGACATGAATCAGATCCTCTTGATAAAAAATGGGAAGATTAGCATTTATAGAACTGGGTGTATAAGGTTCTAGGTGATCTTTGGCTAGTGGTTTAGACTTGATTGTAACCTTGGTTCCATATCTAGTTCTGAAGAATAAATGTGTCCAATCAAATGATAAATACCCTCCTAACCTTGCTGTAAAATCTCTAGATAAGCAAATGGCAAAGGTAGGTGGTAGATCAATGACATAAATGTCTTGATATATAGCAAAGTTTGGACAAGCATGCAAAGTAAGGCCTAAATTTTTTAACATTCCAACTGTACTCACTTCAGTTCCATCCATTTGTACAACACCTCTAACAACAGGTTCATATTTCAGACCTAACTTATTAGCTAGTTATTTTGGCATAACTGAGCTGCTGGCTCCTGAATCTATCATGCAATTATGTACTAAATAATCACCTAGAATCAAACTAACATAAAATGGTGGAGGATTGCCTACTAGTTTAGGCTATTCGATTCTTTTTCCTGCCTCATTTGCAATCATAATCTAAGGTTGATGTGATTTTTGTACCTCATTTGACAAAGGCAACTGAGATAATGCATTTTGTAACAAATCTTTTTGTCTTAGAATGTGTAAAGCATATAAAATAGACATGCTTACTGTTGTCTTTTTCATATGATCAAAAATATTAAATGCAGGACCACTAACCTTTTGTTGTACTTTTAGGAAAGCAACCTCTAGTTGATCTGTAGCTGGCTGTTTATTTTCTGTAGTTGGCTATCTTGACAAAATATGCAAATTGCTTGATGTAGAAGCTTGATTCTATTCATTCTGAGTTGTAGAAATTGAAATTTTTCCTTTATTAGCTTGCTGTGGTACATTTCCAGCTTGTTGTTTACCAATATCAGCTTGCTGATTTGCAGTTCCAGCCTATTGTTGCAAGTCAACAGCTCTCTTTTTTGATCTTGTGTTTGCTGCAATATTAGTAAAAGATTGCTTTTGACCAAACAACTAATTTACACCACAAAATTCATTAGCCTGCCAATTCATTAAAGCTACATCTGGATTAACATACTGAGTCTGAATGTCCAGGTAGTTGTTTACATCACTTGCTAAATTTTTAGGAGCAACATAGTTATTCTGTACCATCAAAGCTTGACTTACTATTCCATTTGGGAAAGTGGCCCAATTATGAAGCTGATTATAGGGGTAACACCATGCGTAATCTTGAACCATGTTGTTCTGTATAGGTACTATTTCTTTGATGCACTAACATCGTTTGGATTATATTGCTGATTTGGCCTATTGTTGTAATTCCTCCTTTGACCCTGATAATCTGCCTGATAACTAGGTCTATTTGCTTGGTAAGGGGTTGCTTGGTAAGGTCTGTTATGCTAGTTTGTTTGAATTTTTAGACTCACTAAATCATTTCTCACAGTCTGCAGTATTTTTGCTATACTTTGCTAATTTTCTTTCAACTCTCAAAATTTAGAATGAATGGGATATGTACCATTTTGTGCATTTGCTTGATAACCAAAAGATGGTATTGATGAAATATGTGGGGGTGAAATTGGGATTAAAGGTTGTATATCTAGAAAAATTGGCATTGGAGGCCTAGGTGCTATTTTACCAGCTTGTATTAAACTGTTTTATGCTCTTATGGCAATATCAAAAGCAGCTGGTAAAGTTACCCCTCCCATGGATTGTATCATAACAGTAATATCAGAATTTAATGCCCTCAAATAATACAAAAAAGTATGCTCTGGTGATGGTTTCACTGTTTCAAGGATTCTATTCCATGTTTTTTGAAATCTAAAATTAAAATCAGTCATTTGCTATTGTGGAGCTCTCTTAATAGTAGTCATTTGTTCAACTAATGATAAATGATCAGATTTATCCTGAAATTGCCTATTCAAAGAAGCACCTAACTCATTCCAAGATCTAATTGAATTAACTCTTAAGCCTCTAAACCATTGAAGAGCTTTACCTTTTAGTGATGTTGCTAGTAGCCTGATTGCAATGTTCTCTTCGGTGATGTGGTGAACAGAACACAAAGAAGCCACATCTCAAATATGTTCAATGGGTGTAGTCCCATCTTCTCCTATGAAACTTGGTAAACTTTTCAATGCAGCCATTGGTATGTCATCACGTTGATTTAGATTCAAAGGGTTGCCTCTATTAAATGAAACAAAAGGCTGATTTCGAGGTGGTGGTGGATTTCTTCCACCTCCTCCTCCACCAGGAGGTGGTAATACTCCTCCAGCTCCTCCACCAGGAGGTGGTAGTACTCCTCCTCCTCCTCCTCCTAGTAAAGACATTGGAGTAGACTTGAGCTAGTGTTTGGACTAAAACTACTTGAAATATTTCTTGTAACATAGGTTCTTCCTTTGTAAACTCAAGAAGAAGAGGTTCCTCTTGGAAAAAAAGAACCTAATCTCTTGGGCTTGCTGGTGGAGAACTAAAAAATTCTGATGATGTACTTGCAAATAATGGATTTTGATGTGAAGCAACTTAGGATGTGTACTTGGCAGATCTGAACAACTAATAAATCTGTTGTGTTGGACTCTTTATATGCTTTTATTCTCCTTTTTGGTGGAGATAACCGATTATGCTTCTTCTCAGAATTTTACTTGACCTTGTTTGATATTTTTTTCATAGGCTACAAGATCTAATATGAAAAGCCAAAGTATTAGAGTCACCAGGTACTGGATAATGAACTTCTAAAAGGCTGAAATTCTGCTATTCATACCAAAAACAACAAAAAGAAATAAATCCTTTTGAACTGAAAATTAGTTCAAAGTCCCACCAGGCGTGCCAAAAACTGTTATCACTGGGAATTGCACCCGTATGCAAGGCTGATAAAGCTCTGTAATTCTATGTAACATGGGACTAATTTCAGGTTGTGGGTGCCCTATAATGAAATTAGACCTCTAGATTATGGGATGGTTCCCTTCAGATGTTCTATTGAGATGTATGTTTTTTACCATTTTGGAAAAGGGAAGAAAGAAACTAAGTGAATGCTAAAGGTTAAATAGTGATGTACCTGATTTGGATAAAAATAATGCAATCTGATCCACAATGTTTACCCAGAAATCTAACTTTTACACAATCTAGACTTGGCATAAATATCACAAAAGTGATTCTAAGGAAGGTTTGAAAACAGGGTTTCTATGAAGGAAAAGATTTTTTCACAACAAAAAAATACTATTTTTGGTTAACAAAACCTAAGACCTAGTCCTGCATGGTAGGTGGGTTGGCTTAGACTCAGGGTTTGTTCCCTCGAGGCCTGGGTTTGACTCCCTCAGGACTCACCTGATGCCTGTGGCTAGTGGGCGGCTACACTCATCCCCAAAGGACTAGTCTCACGTCTGCTCGCCCCCTCCTGAACCCCAACTTTCTAGTCTATAAGACCAAGGTAAGGCGAGGGGGGTCGCTGGGCAGAGTCGTGGGGACACCTCTGAGTTTTTAAAAAAAAACACAACCTAAGACCTGTGATGAATATATGCTTTAATTCTATAAACAAGGAAGTGAGACAATAATTTTAAAGGTTTAATGATAAAACACAACAAAATTTTATCAAAATCACTTCACTAATAGCACTAAAAGGAAAGTTAATTTAACTGATCTCAAAGAAAACAAAGGAAAGTTCTGCAAAGAAGACAAAAGTATAACCTGTAACTTGTTGATCTCTCAATAAAACTATAAAATATGAGCTACAAGAATTCTCCAATCTATCTGAATCAGAATGAGAATCAAGAACTAGCAAAAACAAACATTTTCTTTACAATATATAGGTTTTCTCTCTCCAAGAGGCATGCAAAAATATGGACTTGCAGATAACTGCCTCTAAAAATAATCATTCCCGAGCAACCTCCAAAATCCTCAAAATTAGGGTCTAAAACTACCACAAATTGCGCAAAAATAGCTTCAATTTGGGCCTCTCCATATGCTTGACCAAAAAGTTGACCAAGAACCCTAAAAATACTCCTAAAAATCATGCAAAACCTCCTAGGTGGCCTAGTTAACTCAACTAATCAATTTGCATGATTTTGTGCATGAGGAAAAATGATTGTGAGTAAATAATAAAGTAATAGAATAATAACTTCATTATTGGTTACAATTTGTTCTAAATTTGACTTTGCAATTTGTGGAAAATAATAAAGTAATTTAGAAAATATTACTTTATTATTTATTTACAATTAATAACTTTGTAAAATCATGCATGATTAGAAGAAAAAATATTACTCCTTATCACTCCAATTACATTTGCCTAATTTGCATGATATGAGTACAAATAGGATTTAGAAGAAAAAGAAAACTCCTTATACCTCCATATGCAAACGCAATATCAAATAAAAACCCTACAAATCCATAACTTCATCTCCATAATTCCATGCATCAAAATTGCACCATTATTATTGTTTACCTTGATTGCCACCTTGGAAACTCCATGCTCTGTCCTTATGCATGCCATGTCTAAAACAAAAGTCCCTTGGCCTTGTTGGCCACCATGCATAATCAAGAAGTATCTTTACCTTTGGATGTTTGCAAAAAGACAAGGAACTTTGACTAGCATGTGTATCATATAAGGCATCTTTGACCATGCTATCTATTCGACCACCAAGGAGTTTTAAATAGTTTATAAGGCATGAAGCCTTTCTTTCTCATTATACCGACCCTTCTTGACTTAATAAAAATCAAGTCCTAAGCAATGTCAGTCAGCCACTCCATATGATGATGGTTAGGACTATTCAAGACCAAAGTCTTGACCACGGGCACTTCTTGGATAAGGTAATTATTTGTCTTTTGTAAAGTTAAAAAATACACCTGAGAGAAGGAACCTTCGAACAAAAACAAAGAGACAACCCTAAAATTTGCTCATTCTTCATTTGGCATTCTCTTCATTTGCTCTGCAACTTTATTCTACCAGTTTAGGGTTTGAAGGTTTGAAGCATATCTCTAGTTTTTACTCCTTTCCATGGCTTCTCTTGATTGAAACTCTGGAACTTTGTCTACAAGAAGAAGGTAACACTATATTTGGTTTCATATGAGATACTTTTATTAATATCTGTAGCTTCTTTTCCTTCATTGGTTGCAGCCTCCTTCATTCATGGTTATCTCCATATGCTGTGCATTCTTTAACACCATCCTTCTTGTTTCTGTATCTTTTGTTCCTTGAAACTATTACCTGTTCCTGAGAGCTTGATGCTATTGTGAGGCCGCGGATAGATGTCTCTTCCTGTCAGCAAAATAAGGTAAGAAGTTGCTATTCTTCCTCTTCTGTAGCTTGATTTGTCTTTTTACAACTGAAGAAAATGACAAGGCCTGTATGTAGACATGGGTATTACATTATTTAACAAAAAATGGCATATCTCTACCGGCTATGCCTATATGTATCTCTTTTTATTCTTGACTTGTCTGTAGGTGCAAAAAAATCCTGAGAGTTTGTTCTTTCTGATGAGGGTTTGTTCTTTTTGCACTATCAAGGCCTCCATCCTGCCATGGCTGTGCTCCATCTACATGTAGATACCAAGGATGTGGTAGACTATTAAGGGTTTCTAAGTTTGAAACTTAGGGTTTCAACTTTTCTTGTACAAAATTCTTCTCACTGTCATGGCCATTCTCTTTCACTATTGGATCTTTCTCTTTTGAATATAAGTGAAGAAAAGAAACAAGGTTTTGAAACTTTCTGTTAAGAGTTTGTTCTTTCTTACACAAAACCTTCTAGTTGTCACTGTTGATAACTGAGAGGGGGGGTGAATCAGTTATCCTAATTATTTCCCTTATTGAACTTTCTTTTAATTGATGCAGCATAGAATCAAACACAAAAACATTAATCATGAAGTAAGAAACACATGACACAGTATTTTTGACGTGGAAACCCTGTTAAGGGAGAAAACCACGGGGTGATTAACCCAAAATTATTCTCTGTTAGAAGAATAGGAAATTACAAAATGGCACTTGCCAATTAGGGCTCACTGCCCGAGCACACTGCTCACAAGAGGCCCACTGCCTACAAGAAGACACACTGTCTACAAAGTGATAAGAATCACAGTCTTGAACTGATTGGAAGCATCTGCATATGCTGGAGTTCAGTTCCGGTTAGGCTCAGTACACTGATCTGCTGCACTTCATCTTTCCTCTGTTCTTTATTCTACTATCTTTCACATACCGGATCCTTTTTGCTACTTCTGCTCTGTTCTGGACTTCTTCGCATATATCTTCACACCATCACACACTTCACAACTAAATCCATCCTCTATATATATCCGCACAAGTAATTTCATCATCTTTCTAGTCGGCATCCGGAACAGTCTAGTTTCTTACAAACTCTTGTTCTGTCGGCTGAATCCTTCCTCACCAAGCAATGCGGATCAAGCATATACTTGTAGATATCATTAATCATGTCGGCCAAACATGATTCATGCCTTCACAACCTCTATCATCAATAGTAACACATCCGGAAAGTAGTCTGATACTCTGTCAGTCAGTTCTTCCTCTGTTTTCACTGTCTCTCAGGAATCCGGTACTCAACTATTCATATCTTTTTCCTTGTCCATCACCGGAGGCTAAATCCTTGGAATATACCACTCAAGGTAGTCCTCTTGACTTCCCCAAATCCGTACTGCACCAAGACACTTCCTCTGAGAGATCCGGATCAATCTGTCGGACCTTGCCACATGCTCTGTTCTTGTTCACCGGACCACAACATTCTTTATTCTGACTTCCGGTAGAGACACATCATGACTTCCGGATATGTGGGATGACCTTTGTTGCCATCAATGACAACAACTATGAATCCATATAGTGTCTCTTGCCAACAATCTCCCCCTTTGGCATTGATGGCAACACTTAGTGAAAAATGACTAAGTGTTTACACTATGCTCCCCCTTTGCTGATGCTCTGTTTTTATATACAATTTCCGGAACTCCCCCTTAATTGGATTCCTCATTTTTCACTGCTCCTCACTCCCCCTTTGACATCAATGGCAAAGGGTAGTGTCCGCATATCAAAATTTTCAAAAATTTTCTATACATAGCCGCATATTTACATGCTCACATATACTGAAGAATGTCTGCAAAGGATGTCTGCAATTGGATCATTTCTGTAGCCCAACTTTGCTTCATTCTATCCAAAATTGAAATGTGACCACTCAACAAAAATGCAAAAGCTTCTGCCCGCTTGAGATCTGTCGGATCTTTTGTTTGGGCGGTGGTCTGAGCATCACTGATGGCCTCATGCATAGTTTCCAACTTAGGGATTATAATCCGTCTAAGTTCTCCCATCCGGTTAGTGATGTTCTTCCTTTCCTTCTCAAGATTCTTTATTTCATTCAAGACTGCAATAGTCTGACATTCTTGATTTATTATGGAGGAAGAGAGAGGATCAAAACTTTGAGATAAGCTTTGTAGCTTGTCCTGTTCCTCTTTTATTTTCTTATCAATTGCTGCTATTGCCTTTGGCTAGGATATGCAAAATTTGTAGATGTCACTGCCATCCTTAAGAGCATTCTCTAAGCTCTTTATTCCAATGCTCACAATCTTCCTATCTTTAGAGATTAATTCTAATACCTCTGAAAATCTTTTATCCAAAAATTCCTTCCGGACCTTTTCTTCAGCTGATTTTTCTAGATAATCAAAATGTGTATCAACACTGCTGACTAAGGTTTTTAGATTACCGGAAGAGGAGGCTGTCGGATCTATCTGGATTGATGGCATAATCTTTACAAGTACTCCGGAAGCAGCCTCTATCAACTCACAGTCTTCCATATGAGACTTCAGGAGTTTTTCATTTGCCTTGGCATTTGCAAATGAAGCTATCTTCATTGTTTGTACTGGAGAGAGAGAGTCAAAGTCGAATGGGCCTTTTAGAAGCTCCGGTTCATCAATCTCTAAAGTTTCTTTGCTCAAAAATTGTTGAACAGTTTGTGCAGTGTCTCTTGCCGGAGACAAATGTTTCTTTTCTTCTGCAGTCTTGGAACTGTCAACCTCTTTGTCTTTCATCACTGCTTCCTTCTCCTTTAATTGCTCTTCTTCTTTGGATCCGGAGACTGTAGGGGAAACCGGAGGAGAGATGTTTGTCTGTTCAGGGCTCACTTCTTTCGGAACAGATGATTCCAAATCAGCAGCTGTTTCTACACCTAAGTCCTCTACAACAGGAAGATTGAACCTTTTGAAGGCCTTCCGGAGGATCTCTTCTGTCTCTTGGGCCACTCTGTCAGTCTCACCAAGCATGAGTTGATTCATCCTGGCTTTACTTCTGAACTCATCTTTGCAGTCCTTGAAGATAATGTTCATTGTCTTGGGCTCAATTTGAGGATATAGCTGAATAGCTATCTGCTCCCGGATCTCAAGATCTTTAGCATGAGCATTATTCTTTCTTACTTCCAATTCCTTTTCTAGGCTTTTAGGAATAAGAGATATGATCTCAATGAAAGCCTTATTATATATGTTAAGATATTTGACTGTGGCTTCCTGCAGAGTCTTTTGGTCGGCCTCACTGAAGTCATCATAAGATTCAGTCATTGGTTGAAGGTTTCCATCCACTGTGACCGACTTGATTACGCTCTCTAGAGACAGAGTGGGCTTTTTAACAGATACCTCCACCATTTCATCCTTGTCTTGGCCTGTGGAGGGTTTACCGGATCCTTTCTTCTTCTGTTTCTTTATTTCTTTTACTCCCTCATCTGACTCTGTTTCCTCTTCATCCTTTTGGCTTCCATAAGCCCTTGTGGCTTTTGTCTTGGATCTCTTACCGGATGCCTGGACTTCCAGTTTTGAACTTTTGGTTGTGGGAGGTGCAGATCTCTTTGATGATCTGGTCCGGGTGGGAGCTTCAACCGGAGCACTTTCTTTACTTTTCTCTTCTTCCTCAACCTTCCTCCTCTTTTCCCGGCTGGCATCAAGTGCCTCTTTTGAGATGCCTAGGCCTTGAGCAATGTGCTCTACTTCTTTTCTCACCTTTCTTTTAATCTCAGGTTCCCTGAGTTCTACATGTATTTTTACACTCAGCTCCTCAAAGGTTCCAAACCTTTCTGCCTTAGGATCTTTGGGCTGACTTAGCATGTGTTGAACATGCAGCTCCACTATCTGTTCATCCACTTCATACCCCATGGGCATGATCCAGACAGTCCTTGGCTCCACTGCCTCCATTAGGCACTAATCAGTGTCAAGCATAAAGCACACTGAGTCTTTGTATTTTTCAACAAGAGACTGGGGAATTCTCTCTCTTGCTTGCATCATGCTCTGAAAGCTTTTGAAGTATCCCCATAGAGCTGTATTTCTCGCTTTTGCATCCCCAAGTCCATGCAAATAGTCTCTTATCTGGACTGCAACAGGTTTGTCATTCTGCCATACCCATCCACTTGATCCGGGTAGCTCATTCATGAAGTAGAAGAATAGACATACAATAAGAGTACCATACTTAAAGGAATTCTTCTTATCCTTCTTGATTTTCTGTATATTTTCCATTAATTGGCTTAGCAGTAGTTCGCAGAGATCATATTCTGCATTCTTTCTTAGCATTTCATAGGCAGTGTATACTACAGTTCCGGATACAGAATTCTCCCTGCTGGAGTGATAGATCTTGTATCCTATTATCATGGATGCATATTTGATATCCGGATCCGAAATATCTTCAATGGTCATTGCCCTCTTATCAAATTTTGATCCGGTGGCCTCAGTTACAATGTTGTTCTTGACAGATTTGAGGATAGGTATCCCTCCGGAAGAGTATAGACCAGTTACAGCTCTAATTGCCTCTTTTGTGATCTTGCAGGGTCTATCCAGCCATAGAAAGTTGTCATGCATCCTGCTCAGTACATACCGGACCCATTCATCTTCTTCAAAGCAGGGGAAATGAATAAATTGCTCAAATTGTTTCTTCTGGATATCCTTATACTCTGGTTTAAGCTCAAAAGCATTGTCTATCAGTTGCTTGTGATAGAGGTCTCTTAATTTGAATTCCCCAAATTCCTCAATGCTTGCATGTATGTAAACCCTAATGTCTTCAGTATGTAAAACTCTGTGAGGAACACTAGAGAAGGCTCCTAGTGGATCTACCTCCAATGATTTGTAAGGATGTTTCTTGAATGTGGGGCGAGGTCTATCAGAGATCTTAACTATATTTGGAGTAGCCATTCTTCAAAGATTTGTAGTGAGATAATGAAAAACGGAGAATACCTTATGCGCCTTCGGTTTGCACGGAGTGGTTGGATTGATTTCTTTATGCAATAACTTCGGCAGGAGATCCTTGGTGTGCTTGATGAACCTTGTTGCAGAGCTCCACTTTTCGCTTCTTCTTGAGTGCAGAATGAGCAAATGACTTTTGAGAAATCCCTTAAATTGCTCCGCGAACCCTAATATCTGTCTGCAATAAATGCTTCACCTACATCATTCCGGTTTGCCTTGTCTGGATAGCTTGGAGTATCCCGGATTAGTCCTGATCTGTGGATATCATCCGGATCTTTCAATCATGAATAAATCGAGGTAACATATTACAAGAACATCCCAAACACTCTGTCCAATCCGCAGAACAAGATAGTGCACTTCCGGATCTCTCCGGACCTTTTTGTAATCCTTTATCATACCGGAGCATCTCCCTGAACATGTCTTATTTGATCGATCACAGCTTCTTCATGACTCCATGCGGACCTCTGAAAACTTGACTGAAGCATCTCAAGACTCATATCTGCAAACCCTTTAATCCGCATCTTGTGCCACATTCGACACCACTTGTTTGGCTGGGGGAACAGGATTTTCTTTGAGTCTCCCCCTGAGCCTGAGCTCACTTTTTAATTTCTGGAAGAAATATCAGTACCAGACTCTGGTGCAGATCCAACCTCTACATTCTCTAAACTTTTCTTCACCCAAATCTTGCTCATCTGATTCCTAACTTCATCCGCATTCATCTTTTGTTTACCCTTGTCTTGATTCTGATTATACACCGGACCTCTTTTGTCCTGATACTTGTTTCTGCAGACTTTAGCATTATGACTGGACCTATTGCAGATTTGGCAAATAACATTTCTTTGCATATTTGACTGATATCCTCTTGATCTGCATTGATTAGCCATATGACCTACTCTATTGCATGTGAAGCATCTACCTTTGAATGATTTGTTTACTTGCATAATTCTGCATTCATGGGATTTGTGTCCATACCTTTTGCAGTTGAAGCACTGTCCGGAGAAGGATGAATTAATCTGATTCATTCTCATTCTGCACTGATTAGCTTTGTGACCAAAGTGGTTGCAGCTGTGGCAGTATCCATTGAAGGATGGATATCTTTGAGCATTTGGCTGTCTTACCGGAGGTCTTCTAGGCCTGCTCCTTGGATTTTCTGATCCAAGATTCTTCTGACCGGATCCGGAGCTTTCTCCTTTCTCATATCCCAAACCATACTTGTCATCTGTCCTCTTTTGACTTCCAAGAAGAACTTCAAGTTGAGCAGAACTTATCTTGAATTTCTCTTTATATTCATTTGCTGTTTGAAGGTCTCTTTTGAGAGAGGCAATTTGATCCTCAAGTTTTTCTTCATTATCTTTGGCATCTTCAAGATCAGATTCAAGATGTCTGATAATCCTGTCCATCTGGTGGCATTCTTCTGATTTTTCTTTAAGAGATTGTCTTAGATTGTCTTCAGCCTTTCTTTTTTCTTCAATCTCTTGAGTAAACTTTATAGTTCCTGATTCCATTTCATGTCTTAACATAATGACTTCTTTTGATAACTTTTCACATAACTTGGTTTGCTCAGTCAATTCTTCATTTGTATTGCTTTCTTCACTTTGTCTTGCCAACTGTTGGAGCAGCTCCTTTCTCTTTTTCATAGAGAGACTTAATTTGTCTTTTAATTCTCTCATGAATTCATCAGCCTGTTTGAGTCTTTCCTTTAATTCACTGACTTCAGAATTTGACTGTTCAAGATCCTCAAGAGCAGTCTTGAGTTGCTCCCTTAAACCATATGCATCCATTTGAAATCCCAGATCTTCCTCAAGCTGTTAGGCTCTATTAGGAGGAACTTAGCTCTGATACCAATTGTTGATAACTGAGAGGGGGGGGTGAATCAGTTATCCTAATTATTTCCCTTATTGAACTTTCTTTTTAATTGATGCAACATAGAATCAAACACAAAAACATTAATCATGAAGTAAGAAACACATGACACAGTATTTTTGACGTGGAAACCCTGTTAAGGGAGAAAACCACGGGGTGATTAACCCAAAATTATTCTCTGTTAGAAGAATAGGAAATTACAAAATGGCACTTGCCAATTAGGGCTCACTGCCCGAGCACACTGCTCACAAGAGGCCCACTGCCTACAAGAAGACACACTGTCTACAAAGTGATAAGAATCATAGTCTTGAACTGATTGGAAGCATCTGCATATGCTGGAGTTCAGTTCCAGTTAGGCTCAGTACACTGATCTGCTGCACTTCATCTTTCCTCTGTTCTTTATTATGCTATCTTTCACATACCGGATCCTTTTTGCTACTTCTGCTCTGTTCTGGACTTCTTCGCATATATCTTCACACCATCACACACTTCACAACTAAATCCATCCTCTATATATATCCGCACAAGTAATTTTATCATCTTTCTAGTCGGCATCCGGAACAGTCTAGTTTCTTACAAACTCTTGTTCTGTCGGCTGAATCCTTCCTCACCAAGCAATGCGGATCAAGCATATACTTGTAGATATCATTAATCATGTCGGCCAAACATGATTCATGCCTTCACAACCTCTATCATCAATAGTAACACATCCGGAAAGTAGTCTGATACTCTGTCAGTCAGTTCTTCCTCTGTTTTCACTGTCTCTCAGGAATCCGGTACTCAACTATTCATATCTTTTTCCTTGTCCATCACCGGAGGCTAAATCCTTGGAATATACCACTCAAGGTAGTCCTCTTGACTTCCCCAAATCCGCACTGCACCAAGACACTTCCTCTGAGAGATCCGGATCAATCTGTCGGACCTTGCCACATGCTCTGTTCTTGTTCACCGGACCACAACATTCTTTATTCTGACTTCCGGTAGAGACACATCATGACTTCCGGATATGTGGGATGACCTTTGTTGCCATCAATGACAACAACCATGAATCCATATAGTGTCTCTTGCCAACAGTCACGGCCATCCTCCTATGGTATTCACTATTCTTCATTGTTACTTGTAAGTGCAAAAAGAAACAAGGGTTTGAGATTTTCTTGAAAAGACCTTGTTCATTTTGCAGATGGGTATACATTTTATCATGACAATATCCTGTTCTAGCATGGCTATGAAATCTTCCTCTCTGTCTGAAACTTCTTGACTGTGGGTGCAAAAATAGCACTAGGGTTTGAATTTTTAATAAGTGAAAGATCACTTTGCATCACACAGAACTTTCTCCTTCTACTCCTTGTGACTGTCATAGCTAGATGAGACACTTATGCTTTATCTATCTTCCGCTGTAGCTATAAGGTATCATGACAACAAGATTTTGATATGCAAAAAGTATGACTATTATTGATTTATCTCCATCTTATAGCTGTACTTTGATACCTCTATATAACAAAGGTTTTGCTAAAGTTTTAAATGACTCTTTTAGTCTATTTGCATGTGATATATCTCTTGAGCTTGCTAACTATAATCACTTGTCATTTGTGACTGTGACATCATCAATTGATTGTCTTTATGTATTTGGATCTTTCTGTAGTATAGATATCAAGTTCTCTTCTCCTTGCTATCTATGGAATTCTTAAGGTACTCTTGTAGCATAGATAACATGTTCTTATCTCTCCTTGGATGTCTATTGCATTCTTTAAATACACTTGTAGCTGTCCTTGTGCATACTAACTACTTATCTTAGGATTTGGATCTCATAGTAGCATATCTATCAAGCATTCTTCTTCATTTTTATATTATAGCAATTGTTTACTATGACTGTATCATTCAAAAAAATGGCATATAAGAAAGAAAACTGCCTATCTTATGACTTTCATGCTCTTGTCAATCATCATCTGTAGCATTTGGCATATGTCATGTTCTTCTTCTGCTGTTTCTCTTTCATCATTGTTGTACTCTTGTAGATGGATATGGTAATTTATAATATACTTTAACTATTTTTTCTTTTTTTGCAAAACTACTTCATAATCACTGTCATGACTATTCATAGTGAAGATGATTGCACTTGTCTTTGTTCTTGCAATGTATCTTTCTTTATGGCATTTGTTGACTGTATCATGCTATCATTGTAGCTCCAAGGTGTATGAGATAAGGCTTGTTTGATCAAAACAGTGATGAGATGCATGGAAACTACTTTGTTATATTTAGACTATAGCATTCTTGTCACTCCACTGTGCTTAATGTTGGACTCCCCTTTTTTTCTCTAGTAATGACCGTCTCTTGCTTTTGAATTTGTATTTGATTGTCATGTTAGTGATGACTCTACATTGTACTCTAGTATTTGTTTATGCATGAACATCTGACTACATTTGGACTATAGCAGTCATCTGGGAATATATGCTCTCCTTGATGCCTAAATCATATGAGATTCTTGGCTTGGCTGTTTCATATAATTTGAAAACTAAGACCTATCTACTCTACTTGAATTGTTTCATCTGTACCTCCTTGTAGCTTGATGGTTTGAAGTATTGAAGCATTAATGACTACCCAGTTTATTGGTCCATGACAATGATATATTCACGACTATATTTGCTCACTGTCATATATCAACTAGAGCTAATGATGCCTTGCTATTTTGATTTTGTCTTTTAAAAGGCATAACTTGTATCTTTCAGCTGATTTGATCACTTTGAATACCTATATCATGTAACTTACTTAGATGGTTCATGTAGCCTTGATGACTAATATCTGATTTCTGCATTTTGTTTTTGTCAATCTTGACTCAGTCATGTTAATTTGATTTGCTCCAATCAACTGTAATAATGTCATGATGACATATCTTTTTTGTAAGTTGATTAGATGATGAATGATATAACTTGGAATGATGCATCCTATCTTTTCTGATACTCTTTTCAAAAATGAAAAGAAACATGCTAGGTTCAAACCCTTGTGGGAGCCACATTTAATCCACATGTTTATTTGTCTTCAAATCAGCAACAAAACTTGTCCTATACCTGCATAGTGAACAAACAATTTAGCATAAAAAAGTACCTGATAGTATTGATTGATCTTCTTCATGATTTCTTCCTGATTTATGTCTTTATATATGATCTGATCTCTCATCTGAATGCATGATATGATAAGTAGATGTCTCTGTTTGACAAAAGCATGTGATAATTTTAAACATCTGGAGCTCTAACAGGGCTATCCCCAAAATTTTGCAGGTTCAATTGATGATGGCTGCTTGGAGTGAGGACTGAAAGCTGAAGACTTGAAGGCTGACACCAACAAACAATCTTCATCATTAGGCAATGATGGATGTTTATATTTATCAGATGTTCATTATTTTTCCTTTTATCAAACAGATACATAACTTGCATGTCTGCAATTGATCAGTCTAGTTACTCCCACGGCTTGTGTGGGACACATTTGAACACTTCTTTTAAGCATGATCAGTTAATTTATCTCATGCATATGATGTATATGTATTTCCTTTTTCAATCAATGCATGAGATAAAGTAACATATACTTGAATGTATGTTCAAAACATGACATGAAATAATAGTGCAATACAAAATATCTTTATTTCTTTTATTCAAAGCTGATTAACTGAATAATCAATCTAACTTATAACTCCTAAAAGATCAAACTGTGTAGAACAACTATATTTCTTAATGTTTGATTTCTTGACAACTTATTCTCTTGTCATGATAACTCATCAGTGTTTATTAGATTGATGGGTTATCCTGACAACTGGATATCACTCTTTGCTCTATCAAGGCATCAACTATTCAATGAATGCATAACTTTGAAGTTTTCAATTATTCCTTCTGAACAATTACACTTTGGTCCAACTAATTTTAAGTGTGAACAAAAAATTAGTTATAGTAGTATTAAAATCAATTTTGTAAACTCAATCATTCATACTATCAATGCAATAGTCAAAGGATTTTCCAAAATAAATAAGATTGAATTATATTTTCTAATTATTGTATTTCACTTGCAAACTAGAAGTAAAATTCAAAATTTATAGCCTGGATTTAGAATTTCTCAAATAAATATGGAAGTAAAGACTAAAGTTCTAAGCACTACACCATATACAAGAAGATAGATCTAGAGAAATTGACAACCATCTTGTATTAATTTCTTCAAACTTGAGTACAATATATAAATCCAACAATGAACACCAAAATTATAGATCTATTTCCAAAAGAACAATATCGTCTATGCTAAAATGTTGTAAAAACTAACTAATTTGTTGGAAACTTGAAAAAGATAACTATGGACCTACAACCTAATTCTTCAACTTTTGGACCCTTGAACAAAATGAGTCCCTCACTCTTATAGGAATCTAAAAAGCACAACACACCAGTCTTTCCAATACATGCAATACATTTGTTCCTTGTTTCTATCACAAATCTCATGCAACTCAAAAAGAAATCCTAACAATAGAACCAATTTTACATGTCAATCTCTAAGTTTGACTTTTCAACACAAAGATATGCAAAAGGAAAATAAAGAAATCCCATAGGTCCCACTTTATAAAATAGTGGTTCCCTTTTTACAAAATTGAATTACACAAAATTCTCTAACACCAAAAATTATACAAGCCTAAAAATAGACTCAATGTGAATTGGGTGCCCCTGCAGAAGACTGTCTTCTTGTACACTCAACAAAATTTGACAAGAGACGATCTACTCTATCCACATCTAGTCCATCTAACCATTCATATCTAAACTTGAAGGTATTGAAGCATTGAGAAACATGTTCACACTTTCTTTTCATTTTGCATATATCTACTACCGCTAGTTTATAATGAGCTTTTGATTCTAAAAACTTGTTAAGTACATTTTCATCAAAACCCGGGGCTCTCAGCAAGTTATCCAATTTCTTCTTGAAGGATTCTTTCACTTTATCAAGAGGCTCAAGTCTAAACTTATCATGCAAATATATTTCTGAGTCCACAACTTCCTTGACAAAAGTATCAAAAATAGCTCAATGTATTCATATATTTCCTACTGCAACTTTAGCAATGTAGGATGATATTCAACTATTTGCTCTATCTTATACTGAGTAACCTTTACACAAAAGTCAGGGAAACCAAGCTCCTTCTCATGCAAAATGTTAGATTCTACTAACTCTTCCTAACTCATTTTTCCAATATGTTTCAGAGTTCCCAGAGTATGCTCTAACTTTGTATCTTCTCTCTCATAATTCTCAACAAAAGTGTCTATCTCTTGTTCTATCTTGTAGGCTTCATCATAGTATCGATAATATTTATCAAAAATACTAAAGGCTTCCTCCAAGAATTTGGACACCCATCTATCAATCACAGATGATTTCTCCTTCATCGCTTGTAAGGCATCAACTTCTTACTTTGTCATTAACACAAGAACATCTATTGTAGTTGGTTGTTATGAAATGGGTGCTAGAAGACCTTTTACAAATGACTTAATATGACTCAACTGCAACTTTAAACCATCTTTTATTTGTTTGTATTTTTCCATTCTTGATTTCATTATGTTGTAGGTAGAGTCAAAAGAAACTATTTCCTCAGCACGAGTTTGTTTTCCCAAATTCACTCTTATGATTTGGTAGTCTTTGGCCAACAACTCCTGATAATCCTTTCCCCTTGACCATTTCTTTAAAATGTTGATAATGTCCCGAGCTTCTTTCTGGGTTTCTCCTTTTCAATTTCCACCATTATTTCTTGGAAATTCAGAGGCTTGATAACTACCTGTTGCCTCTTCACAAGATTCAAGTCAACCAAGATGGTGGTGCAGGAGCCTGCAAAGACTGATCAATCAGATTTTATGTCATTTGTTATTGCTGATCAGATTCCTTATCTACTTTGGCATCATATTGCTGCTCTTCCTCATGAAGATGATCTTCGGTATTCTTTGGAGACTCTGTAGGCTTAGAAGAATCAACTATCTTACCCTTCAATTTTGTAGCTTTGAATAATTTCTACTACTCTTTAGGAGTCAGCACATGTTATTCTTGGATCTCTTCTTCTTCCTTAAAGGGAACATTCCCAGCTATATCTTGAATTTTGTTAGCTTCTTCCTCTTTCTGAGGACTCTACCTTCCCTTAGGTTGTTGTCCCTCAGTCCATTCTTGCTCAGGTACCTCTTCATCAAGGTTCTTTTGCTCGAATTGCTCTTCCATGGTCCTCTCTTCTTGAGGCCTTTCTTGTTCAGGCTGCTCTGTCTTAGGTTGCTCTTTAGAATTAGAAGGTGGAAATACAACTATACCAAATGTTTCTTGTGGCATTTATGTTTTGACTATTTGCTTCCCTTCACCTCAGTGTTGGCCAATTACCTCTCTTGAGGGAATAACTTGATCAAAAGGCTTACTCCTTAAGTTGGATGTTATTCTTGCATCTCTTTCCTTATTGATGAAGGGGGTAAATCACAAAACACATAATAACAGATATTGAACACATCAAATAGAACTTTCTTTTATTGAACTGGGTAACTCATTACATTACAGAAGCTCAATTACAATTAGAGGATGAACCCTCTACTCGCTGCAACACATTACATCTTTCCCAACCTCAAGACTCCAGAATCTTCAGCCTTCTGTAACCCCAAATCAGCTAGGGTTTCTATTTTCCCACCTATTCTTGACTCTACACTTGCCCCCTTAACTCTACTACCACCCAGGGTTCCCAAAATAGTCATAAATAGCACTTTTTGGCAGCCTCCAACTAAATTTCAAAATTTGCAACTCCCTCCAAAAGTAGGTCAACTTCCAGGAAGCATAACTTTTGATCCGGGTGTCCAATTGACAAACCATTTTAAGCGCCAGAAAGATTACGATGTGAACTATCACGCTAGAAATTCATAAATAGATTTTTGTCAACTTTTCAAGATGTTATGAGATGTTTTAGTGCCTCATATCTCATTCTGTAAATTTTCAGGGGCTTTTCAGAAAACAAAAACTTTAATATCTTTCAGCTCACATATGATCTTTGCCTGATTCCTTCGCCAAAGGTCTTATATTTCCATTATGTAACTTTCTGGAAGTTTTTGCTTCATTACATGCCCAAATGCAAACTTTCCTAAAATGGCAGGTACACTTTCCAAAATAGGCAGGTCGCTATTTTTAGCAGTTTTGGAAAAACTGAAAGTCCTACATCATTATTCTGGATATTATGGAACCAAAAACACTAATTATGGAAAGAAATGAAAACAACTACAATGGTTTTGAATTAACTTCTTTTTAGGTGATGCAAGATTGCCCTTACACCTCTGGATGCTCCTGCACCACTTATACATCATGGAAGTTTTATCAAACTTTTCTTTAACCACTTTTAACACATCTTTAGGAGAAGTAGTGTCAATGGAAATTCTGCTCTTTGTAGTTTTGGGAGGCTTCCCATGTGTTTTTTGTCTCTTGGTGACTGGTGATCCTAAAGTAGAAGATTCGCCTTTTCCTCATTTCCTACCCTGTGGAGTGGCTCATACAAAATTATGAAGCCTTATGTTTATCCAAGTCATACTTCTCTCAATTACATGAGCACTAAATTCCCTTATGGAATTCTCTTCTCTCAATGACCAATTGATAGGGTCCAATTCTTTCTTATCAATGGTATCCAAATGATACACAGGGTAGATAATACAATACCATCATTAGAAAATTCTTCTATTATGTCATCCCTTAAACCAAACTCTCTCATCTAAAAATTAGTTAGCCGAGTGTATTGCTTCTTTCTCACATCAAAATAATGTTGACAATTCACCCAAAAATCCTCAAGAAAATGTTTCTGTTTAAATTCCATTGTATGAAATAGTTGGTTTAGTTTACCGATAGTATCAAAATCCTCTCTAGCCTCATACCGTCAAGTTAAGAGCATTCAACTATTATGTTGCTATTTTGGCTACTACAATTGAGGGGCATTCATATAATCCTAATTCAAAAGGATATTTGATCCCTGACTTATGCTTTCCCGATAACTTTAGATGCACCTCACTGATTTGTCTAAAAAATTCCATCAGAATGATTTTATCACTGCAGTACCTTGGAAGGAGAAATGATGCTCTTTTAAATCTTGTAATTCTAATGTACGTAGATCAAAGAAACTAAATAAACCATTGTCCCTAGGTTCTAATGAGATCAATGGCCTTTTCTGATATTCTCCAAGCTAGATCACCTATTAATTGTAAAATGATTGCATATAAGAATGCATCATTGACCCTTTTAAAATATTTTTTGGCCTCCTTCATTTCTAATTGGGGATAGTAATCCAAAATATTATTCAGTCCTAGGCCTTCTCTAACTCCCACATCAGTTAAACTTGGAAAATTTCTCACTCTGGAAGCTAGCCAAATGATGTATGATGTCATATACAACTTCTTAATTTGCACAAAAAACATGAGTTGTGCATGCAAATTGTCAGAAAATGTGGTTGCCCAGTCCAACTAAGTATCTCCTTTGATAGTGTAGTAGATGAACTAAAACATCCGTGGCTCATATGTCCTCGACTCTTCCCTACCAAAAGCTCTGTTGAGTAGAGTGATAACATCAGCAACTTCTCCATGAAAACATGCCCTTGTCAATCTAGAAGACACCTTGGAAGAAGACTTATTGGGCTTAGATAACCAATGCTTGTTCAACTATCCCTTGTTACCACTAACATCCAAATTGTATTGTTTACTAGCCTGAACAATAGTTAACAAACCAGCTTCCCTATACATTGGCATGTCAAAACCAGCCTGATCATTGGGATAGTTATATCCAACAACAAATTTCCATTTCCTCTCCCCAGGGTTATAATTAATGGTGGGCCAGAATGAGCATAAGCTTTGAACATTGGATAGTCAACAGAAAGCTAGCCATGTGCCCAATCCATATTCTGCAATATTCTTTTCCCTTGGGGTGACATTCTCTCCAAATGTATCATGTTTGAACTCTTGTAAGTCCACTTGTCCTATTTCTATGTCATTGATATTCATCAATGCACTTTTGAACTTTGAATCCTTGGGAACACCTTGAAATTGGTACTTCATGGTTAGAGGTTGTTTCTTCTTCTATTTCTATTGTTTCCTTGGTTATTGCTTGGATCCTTCTCCTTCTGCTTCTAGCTCAATCTCCTCGATAGACTTATCAGAATCTGATAAAGTTTCTTCACTCTAGTACACAGATGTATCTCCCTCAGACATTTAATTAACCATAAAACATGAAAACCTGAAGAAATGATGATCAACATCAATTCAACTTGGATAGGCACACTAGCAAACTTCTATCAATCGATCTTTGATTTCTAGCAAACATCTTCAAATGCTTTAATGTGCTTTAGGTCTTGCAAAAGTTAACAAATTGAAAGTAGAATGAGGGAGAGACAAGGCATGAAAGCCTTAAATACCCTAAACAGTATGAAGAGAACTGCCATTAATGCGGTAGGTTGTCGGGGACACATGGAAAAGTTAGAAATCTAGATCCTGTTCCAAAAATGGCCAAAAGGCCGATCGGTACCTGAGATCCTGATGGGGCCAACAAACTGCAGGATGCAGGGAAAAAATTGGATTTTGGACTTAGAGTCCAATAGACCTAGGAAACCTTAAGGTCAAAAAACCAATCGAGACCCAAGGTCATGATTGACCAAACAGAAGAAGTTACCGAAAGCTAAAAGGGGCCTGGACTGGGAAGTAAAAGAATTTCTAGCCTCAGAATAAAAGGATTCAAAACACAAGATTTGAAGCAAAAACAAACTCCCAAGAGGAAAAATCATGAAAAGAGAATGATGCAAGGATAAAAAACAAGGTCCCCAACCAAAACAAAATGACAAAAGGGAAAGAAGGGGATCCAAACCTAAGCAAAAGGTGGGGGTAGGTATGTAAGGCATAACAAATGGCGAACCAACTAGGAAAATGACCTATAGCATTTTGGAATATAGAACCCTCAATTTCTCAAAAGTCCGAAGTTTGAATCCATCAAGGATGATTAATAAAATGACAAACCCTATAAACAAGAAGATTGTTGTAACGACATTAAGATGACATTTGAAACTTACAATTATGTGCATGTGATTTTTTCCATTCAAAAGCTTTGCTTGGATCCACAACCTGGTAACTTGCCCCATCAAGATATTTCTAATGATTATCGTTATCCCTAAAAAATGCACCTTGCTAAGTTGTAGAACAAAGCATTTTGGAGAAACATGGGAACTTTTCCAGGCTGTGGGTCACCTATAGCGGAAAATAAACTCCAGATGTAAGCTGGCTCTTATGGTACTCACCTAAACTACTACTTTTACTAGGAAAGGGGTAAAAAGGAAACATGAAGATGAAACCTACTCCTAAGGGTGATGCACCAAAAAATTAACTAGACCTGAAAACTGCTTACATACACAGTTTATCAACTACAAGATTGATGCACACAACTCAATATTGATATGTCTTTGCATCAGTATTTTGTAAGAAGGCTTCAATGCACAATCCTAGAATGAAAGAAGACTTTCACAACTTGAATAACTTGCAACACAACACAACTTACAACCTGCAACTACACATACTTTGTGTTCAAAGATGCCCTTGATGAGACACAAAGCTAGGAAAGATAAATTCACAAGTCATTGCATCAAATCATCGAAATACATGCAGTAAAATATCAAATTGAGAAGGCCAAACTACTTATCATTGATATTCAAGGTATGAACTATTATACCTGTCCAAATGAGTTACAAAATATTGTCTTTTCTGCAAAGGACTACAAAATCACAAATCAGACAAAGAGCATAATAAGAACTAACTCCAAGTGAGTCAACTACGTGACTATATCCAAACTCCCACCAAAAATCCACTAAAAGAGGATCTAGAAAACTACCTTGGGTCGGATGCCTCCAAAAAGCCCAAAAAATTGCAACTAAAACTCCACCAAAAGGACTCCAAAATGTTGAAAAGGTCAACTTTGACCATGTTGACCATGAAGGCATAAAAAACCACCCCCTAAATGCTCTCATTCCCTCCAAAAAGGTAAGTAAACATCCCTATATTCTCTCCATTTGTCTACCAACTTCCTCAACTACCCCTATATGCTTGGCACTTTGCATATTAAAACCCAACTTCATCCTTTTTTACTGTATCCAAAGGCAAATGTACTTATTTTTTGCATTTACAAATATTTAATAAAGTGATTTATAATTTCATCACTTTAATAACATTTATATTTCAATGCTATTTCAGCTTGGGCAAAAGATAAAGTCATTTGACTTTGAATACGCTTTGGAAATCATACACACAAGGGAACATTTGTATTTTTTGCAAATACTACCTAGCACATGTTATGGGGTATTAGTTTGTGAAAAGAAAAATAAAATGAAGGAAAAAATGCCTTAGCCTCATCGGCCACCTTTAGGGTTGAAAAACCCTAACACAAAAGTTAGGGTAAACCCTCGTTCACCCTATCATTTTGCATTTCACATTTCACTATGCCTTGGAGCACCGCTAACAGAGGGTTTTGTGCCATTTCATGGAGGTCTCTCTGTGTTTTTGGAATGCATTTCCCACATCTTACTGCATGTTGTGCTTGGGCAGTTACAGGTAATTAGTCTTCCTTTGTCCTTCTCTAGGCTTTACAAAGCACAAAACAATGAAAATCTCAAATTTGCTCCATTGTTCCTTTAATGTTTCATTCAGCATGATACATACATTTCTTTGTAGTGACTAACTTAGCTTGTAGGGAGTGTATTTGTTGCATTTTGAGCATGTCTTTTTTATACAGTGGCTCCCTATTCATCTTTGTCTTCAAGCATAACCAGGGCTTTCTGAGAACCCTCTACTCATTCTCACTGAGAAGAACAATACCTATGAAGGGGAAAATGGACTAATCAATTAAGAATAATGAAACCCAATACATTAATGAAATTTGAAGGAAAAAGGAGATTTAAACAACAAATAAATGATACTCACACCTTTACCTTACATCTTCCATTATTCGCCTATCTCTTCTTGACCTTGATGATGATGAAGCCCTCAGAAGTGATTTCTCCCTTGCTTGTTGAAGGTGACAAGAATGGAATGGCTAGGATACTTGTGTGATTGAAGATGAGCTTCAACACACTAACAATGAATGAGATGAAATGCTTAAGAAAATGGGGGTGCCAAAGGCGCACCTATGTTCCTACAACATAAGTTTGCTCAAACGATAGATGATCAAATGAAGAAGAAGAGAGTTGTATATATAGAGATGTGTAGAAGAAGATCAATGGTTGAGGACAAAAGGGAAGATCAACAGAGGAGGATTGTTGAGGAATGTGCAACAAATGGAAGAAAGACGTGTCATTCGAAAAGCAACTTTGTGGAGTTAACTCCTCTCTTGATGAGGATGAGATTTGATTTTCTTAAATTAGAATTTATTTTTCTAATTTAAGAGAAAGTTTGCTTTAACGATGCTTTAAAACTGCTTTTGCTTTTGTATGACAAGAGGAAAGTATTTTTAGAAGATAAGAAAGCATAATTAAATAAAAAGATTTTATTTAATTATTTTGTAGATAATTGAGAGGAATAAATAAAATATAGAAATATATTTTATTTTGTGGATATTTTTGAAGAATAAAATAAAATATAAAAATATATTTTATTTAGTGGATATTTAAGATTTTATTTAAATAAAATTTGCATTTTATTTCAATTTGGAAGAATAACAAATTTTAATTAAATAATTAAAATTATTTAATTATTTAGAAGAATGAAGTTGATGAAAATGAATTTAATTAATTAAATAAAATGTAATTTATTTAATTAAATGAGAGGAGATGAATCAAATAAATAAATAAATTTATTTATTTATTGATAGAGGAATGTGAAGATGAAAAAAATATTTAAAATATTTATTTAAGTAGAGTCATGTCATTTTTAGGTGTATACAGTACCTATACTTGTTTCTTGACAAACATGAAGTGAAAAGAGATTATTCATTATTTTGTGTACGTTTACCTTCAGGGTTCAATACCCCTCAGTTACCTTCTCTTGGACTACACTCATGTTCTTCATTTTTCCTTATGGTATGAAATCATGCTTGGTTGATGTCTTGACTGTCACTTGAATATGTCACTTTGACAATGTCCTTCATTTTCACTCACAAATCCTTGCATTTCTGTACTGATTTAAGAATGATAATACCCACAATCCATTTTCAAGCTTCAAGGGGATCATTAAATGGTTTTGATCTTGAAGTATCCAACTTCTATGTGATTGCTCCTAGAACACCAAAAGAGTTGTAAGTTCAAATGACTGTTCTTTTAGCCTTCATGCACACTGGTCATCTTCACTATTTCCTTCGTGCTTCTTTATGACTGTCCACTGTTAGACTTTTGACTATTTTTGTTTGACTGCTCTTTACTAGTGTAACTGTTTCTCAAACTTTTCTAGAGGTGACTATGTTTTTGCTTAGGTCACTATGCCCATCAGTCCCTAATCATAGGACTCTTGAATGCTTCTCCCCATACAAATTGTTGTCACAGTCATACAAATCATTGTTGTTGCTTCCCAAGTTCATGATAAAGTCCTTCTTATGATTGTTTTGCTATCATGGTATTGGTGAATGAGCCAAGTCCTTGTGCTTTTATTGTCTTTGTTGACTGTCATAGTCATTTGTTCTCTTGCTACATGAAAACTTCTCATGCATCTATTTTGAAACTATGCACATGGATAGACTTGTTCCTTATCTCTCCCTTTGCTTAATACAGTCCATGTAAGACTGTGATAGTTTAAAATAGTCATAGGACTATTTATTACATGGACTACTCTTTAGGATTGATAGATCTCTTCCTGACTAGCAGACATAAGATTGTCTCCTCCAAGCTATATTCACTATGTTTAAGGCCATCTGTATTATTTTCATTTCCTTTACCTTGGTTTGTGGAGGCCTCCTGACCCATTCTTAGTGTACACAGACCTTATACCTTTGTTTGATCACTTTGTATGCATCATCTTGGTATCTTCATAGTATTATCAAAGGTCTGTAGTTGTGTATATCATTAGATGTTTCAAGTCTCTATAGACTTTACATCTATGAAGAAACCTTGCATACTATCATAGGGATCTCCTCTTTTTTGTGTTCCTTGACAAACCCTATGCCTCATTCACTATTTTCTGCTACTATCTCCTCATAGCTATTAAATCTATCTATGCTTGACTCTACTTCCAGGGTATACAGAGCTTATCACACATTTTTCTATCCAACTTTGTCTTCTTATGAAAACCAGAGGTGCAATGAAGTATACACACTTACAAAGGCATATAAGAACCTTCAACACTTCTATAGGACTGCTCTCTAGTTCTCTTGACTGTCTATCCTGTATTGATTGTCTTTTTGATAGAGATGACTGCTATTTGTTGTCTCATGACTATTTTTGTCCTTTATGCATGACTGTTCTTTGACTTGGATGGCAAACCTTTTATAATCCCTAGCAGATCTCATATCATTTTTGCTTTTATTGGTCTACTGCTTCTCCTTCATAGTGCTTTAAAGATAACATGCTTTACATTCTTAGCTTGAATGATTCCTCTATCCTACATTCAAGTTAAGAGTGTAAAGCATGTTACTCATTTGAATCCCATCTGTCATGACTGTAAATTGATTATGTCATCTTGTAGTTCTATATTTGATGAAAATTGTCCTGAAACATGATGATCTTACACTCTCACCCCTCTCTTAAACAAAGAGGGCAGCATGCTAGGCTCAACCCTTGTGGGAGCCCATTTCACTCCACATGTTGTGATATCAAATGAAAGATGATCCAGCAATGAAAATTTCACCTATACCTGCACAGTGAACAAACATGTTAGATAAAACAATGAAGCTTTGAATATGATGGATATGATGATGACCTATTTTTCTTGATATTTGTGATGTGTAAAGAACTATTTCAATGTATTTATGAAAGTACATTATATGCTTATTGAAACTAAAATGTATATGATGAGAAATCGTATCCGGAGCATCAACACCAAATTTCTCAAATCTTGCAGGTATTTCTAGAGCAACAACTAAAGGAGTTGAAGATGAAGTAGATCAATGTTCCTCCTTCTTTCCTAGGAAATGATGGATGCCATTTTTATTTATATGCTTTTATTTTTCCTCAATTGTATAGTTTATTTTTATATTGCATTAGAAAAGTTATTCCCACGGCTTGTGTGGGACATTATTCATTCATGATTATCAATAAAAGACAACAGTTATGCAAAGATTATGTAATTTTTCTTGTGTGTTCATTTGCAAAATTGAATTGTAGTTTATTAGATAATATATCTAGCATATGAATGTAACTTTTAAAGTAGAAATCAATGTGTACCTTTATCTCTATTTTGTAAAACCTATCTCAGCTCAACCTAATTGAGCTAAAAGCTAAATTAGGTAACATTTTTGTCAATATCTGCTATATGTTTGCCTGCTAAACATCCTGACGAGTTGCCTAAAGCTTATCCATTTGGCACAGAGTCACTTAGAAAACTAACAGTCTTGAAAAATAGTCTTGTACATTGCAGTAACTCATTAGAACAAAGCATGATACCTTGAAAACCCTACTCCATTAACCAAAAATTCAGGTTAAACTAACTGTACCTTAGCACTTAGAGGAAAAAGACTACTAACCCTACTCTACACTAACTGAGAAAGACACCAACTCAAACTAAACCATTCATTGGTTAGGAGAAGTAGCTGCCGTTTCTACATAATTCACAATGTTTAATACCGTGCTTGAGGACAACTAGAAAGAGATGAAACATGAACATAAATTCAACAAAATGCTACAATTCTTCTTGAAGAACATACACAAGTTCACTAACCTTTTCATATGGAATATAAGCATCCCTGTCTTGAGGTAGAAAAGTGAATTGAATCTGCTCTTCCCAAGCTTTACCTTCATTCTTGCATGCAAGCAAGATATCAATATTCTTATTGGCCTCCATTCTGACTAGATGCCTAATTGGGCATCCTCTAGAAAGAGTGAATTCAGAACTCTCCATGCTGGTTTCTTGTTGTTCCAAATCATGTTGTTGTTCCTCATCTTGTTTTTGATCTTCTGCTTCAAATGGTGCTGGTTCAACACACAAAGTTGGGCAAAAAGAGGCTTCCTCATGATTCAAAATAGACTTTAGATCATCCCAAAATGAAACTACCTCATGAGCCAAAGCTTCATTCTAATATTGACTTTCACAAACCAACAACTCATTACACTGTTTAACATCTTGTAGCTGTCCTAAATATTGTGTTATCACAGATATATCTTCCTCATTTTGTTCAACAAACGAAGGTAGCCCATCATACCAAAACATATCAGCCTCTTTTCCACCAAGTTCCTCATGTTCATTTATCTCCTCTTGTTGCCTAGAGGAAGTTAACTCAAATGGCTCAAGTGGAAATGTAACTTTTTCCACATTTTGCTCCTACTACTCATGAGTTGATTCCACAAAAGGAGGTGATTTGACATCCAAACTTAAAAAATAAATCCCTAATCATCCCAAAATATGTCCTCTTCAAGTTCTTCTTTAGTTTTCTATAAGAGAAGACTAATTTTTACCCTATGGAGATCCTAATGGATCAACGTTTCTTCTTTATGCTTATTGATAATTTATTGAACCATGAACTCATCACATTGTTGAACAACTTCAAGATGTTCTAGATCTGCTGCTAATGATGATATGAGCAAACTCCCTTCATCTTGTTCAACAAAATAGGGTGGCTCATTAAACATCAAAGTGAAAATTTGATGTTTAACATGTTCTTCTTGCTCCACAACCTGCTGCCTAGGATGATCATGCTCAACTATCTCCTGTAACAGATTTGATTTTCTCCTCTTTTTCAACAAGTGAAGGCCTATTAGTTGTAAGCTACTCTTCTTTATACTCCCCTAATACCTCATTTTCCTTAGCAAACCACCTGTTGTCATAAACCAAAGGTCCTCCTTTGTAAAGGTGGATGATAATAGGCTCAGAAGGCTAAAACTATGGGCTATGATGCTCTTCAAGCATTGGAGATGACTGCTCTTGTGGAATCATAGGCTCAGAATCTTGCAAAATAAGTAAACTTCTAAAATTTGGAATCTGATTTGAAGATTTAGAGAATTCACCTTGCCTGAAACTTGGAACTTCATACCTTGGAAGCACTTCCTCTTGAAGCTGTTCTAAAATGCAAGAAGCTGATTAGGCTTTCATTCTTTGTGCTTGGGCAACCAAGAGTTTCTTCTCCTCTTCTTTTGCGAGCACCTCCCTTGCAAGCTCTTCCTCATACTTCTGTTTTTGTGCCACTAATTGTTGTTCATGAAGATGGGCCTTGTAAGCCAACTCCTCTTGTTGTAAAGCATATTCTTGCTGCCTCTTTATGTCATTCAACTGCTTGGTCCAGTCCAGTAATAAGATTTTTATATTAGCAATCTCTACTTGTTCATCATTTTGGAGCTGATTAAGATAAGGCTACCAAGATGGTTGTGCAGGGGTGGATGGGTGGTAGAAATATGGAACTTCTTGATAACCTCCTGTAGCTAAGGTATTTTGACTAAAACCGGTTGTTGGTTTAGTCTGATATAGATAGAAAGGAGGTGTAGGAGCAACATTTTCATGACATGATGGGTTATAGAACATATCAGCACTTGTCTCTTTGAAACCAGCAAATAATCTTTTCGGAGTCACCAGGTGTGTAAAGAAAATGCCTCCAAAAGGCTGAAACTACTAATGTACACACCAAACAGTGGTAACAAAATGTATAATATGGATTGAGAATCAGTTCATAGTGATGCAGAGCATCTATGACAGCAGTAGTATGGTCATAACTTCAACATGACCAAACATGGTCTCTGACCCAATAACTTCAATCTACACCTTCAAGATGCCAACTCCATCAGGGTTCCCTCTAGATTTCTTGCCAAATCACTATACAGGTCTGCAAGATAGCAGTCACAACTATGTTTTCTTCATAGACTGTCAGAACATCTCACTGCTCCATGAGAAGGACAGTCACACTAATCTCCATATGGTGGTCTCAATCAAGACACCCTCAACTTCATTCAACATAACAAACCTATACCTTGCTACACATATCCACTGCCTTCCTTGGCAAAGCAAGAGTTCACCAAACTTATCTATTTCTGCTGTCCTCCTTCAATCTTCCAATACTTGACTCTTAATGGGCCATCTACATGGCAAACTTAGACCAAATCCATTCTTCTACCTCCAAGCTCTTTACTAGGCCAAGGATCAACTTCAACACCCATTCCATTGACCAAAAAATAGAAAGAATCAATGGAATGAGGAGAATATCATTGGACTATCAAAAAGAAAACCTAACCTAGGTTTTTTTGGACAGCTGGTAAATAATCAACAATTTCTCCCTCCTATTACAATGTCAAGAGTCCAAACAAGATGCACAAGATGGGTGTCTCAACCCTCTAACTAACCATTATAAACTCAGTCTTTGATTGTTCTGTACAAGTACGGTTCCCTTAAGAAAACAGTGAACTTTTTAAAAGGAAACAACAGATTTTAATAGTTTACAGTTCTGCATTCATAACATTCTTCCCCATCAATTTCAAGAGGCCAAACTTATTTTGGTGGATACTCAACTCATCACCCTTCACTTTCAGTCAACCCACATGTGCCAACAGTATAGTACCGTACAACAATACACAGAAAAACATTAATTTAATGGAAGAGACAACAATTTCAAAAGTCAGTATAATGTTCTGTAGTCATATAAACTTTCCACTCAATGTCAAGGGTTCAAACCTGCTTCAATGGACAACTAACTCACCACACTAAACTCCCAGCTAGTCTAGCTTCCATGATAGGGCCGTACTGTACGGTGGTACAGCTGTTTTTGCATATAAAACTTAGAAAATTTCAGAAAAGGTAGAAAACCATAGTTTTTTTCTATTATTTCCTTCAAATCTCTTGAATGTTCTCTTTACAATAATGCTTGGTAGGGATATATCACACCTCCACATTGTATGCATCAAGTGGGAATCAAGAAAACTGCTCCACATCGTGCTTTTTCCTAATTTGTAACTACAACAAACAAGACTGTTTTTAGAAACTCTTTTTTTTTTTTTCTTTTGTTTTGGACAGCAAAGACAGTTTCTGACTAAATAATGCTTTGTTTAACTTTTGGTTAACCTTTGGTAAGGTTCTAATCAAATATCAACCCCATGACATGCCTTTAAAGGCTATAAACCTAGAAACTTAATGACTACCTATACAAATATCAAAACTTAAATGACTAACCTTGACTAACCTATAACTGTCTTTTGACACAAGACTGTCCTTTACAATATGGAAAAGATTCTTTTAGACATTTGGACATAGTCCAATTACAAACATGACATTAGTCTTACTATAACATGTAAATGGTCTTAGAGACCTTATTAAACCAAACCAAGACAACTTGAACATTGAACATTAACCAAAGCTAAAACATGTAGGTGCTCCTGCACCACATAGTCCCACCAGGCATGCCAAAAGCTGTTATCTCTCAAAAATACACCCTTGCTAAGTTGTAGAACTTAGCATTTTCGAGAAACATGGAAACTTTTACAGGCTGTGGGTCACCTATAGTGGAAAAGAACCTCCAGATGTAAGCTAGCTCTTATGGTACTCACCTAAACTACTGCTTTTACTAGGAAAGGGGTAAAAAGGAAACATGAAGATGAAACCTACTCCTAAGGGTGGTACACCAAAACTTTAACTAGACTTGCAAACCACTTGCATACATAGTTTATCAACTACAAGCTTGATGCACACAACTCAATATTGATATGTCTTTGTATCAGTATTTTGTAAGAAGGCTTCATATCCACAATCCTAGAAGGAAAAAAGACTTTCACAACTTGAATAACCTGCAACTACACATACTTTTTGTTCCAAAATGCCCTTGATGAGACACAAAGCTAGGAAAGAGAAATTCACAAGTCATTGCATCAAATCATCGAAATACATATAGTAAAATAGAAAATTGAGAAGGCCAAACTACTTATCATTGATATTAAAGGTATGAACTGTTATACTTGTCCAAATGAGTTACACAATATTGTCTTTTTTGCAAAGGACTCCAAAATCACAAATCAGACAAAGAGCATAATCAGAACTAACTCCAAAACTCCCACCAAAAATCCACTAAAAGAGGATCTAGAAAACTACCTTGGGTTGGATGCCTCCAAAAAGCCCAAAAAATTGCAACTAAAACTCCACCAAAACAACTCCAAAATGTTGAAAAGGTCAACTTTGACCATGTCCACCATGAAGGCATAAAAAACCACCCCCTAAATGCTCTCATTCCCTCCAAAAAGGTGAGTAAACATCCCTATATTCTCTCCATTTGTCTGCCAACTTCCTCAACTAACCCTATATGCTTGGCACTTTACATATTAAAACCCAACTTCATCCTTTTTGACCATATCCAAAGGCAAATGTACTTATTTTTTGCATTTACATAATATTTAATAAAGTGATTTATAATTTCATCACCTTAATAACATTTATATTTCAATGCTATTTCATCTTGGCAAAAGATAAAGTCATTTGACTTTGAATACATTTTGGACATCATACACATAAGGGAACATTTGTATTTTTTGCAAATACTACCTAGCACATGTTATGGGGTATTAGTTTGTGAAAAAAAAAAAAAATGAAGGCAAAAATGCCTTAGCCTCATTGGCCAACTTTAGGGTTGAAAACCCTAACACAAAAGTTAGGGTAAACCCTTGTTCACCCTATCATTTTGTATTTCACATTTCACTGTGCCTTGGAGCACTGCCAACAGAGGATTTTGTTCCATTTCATGGAGGTCTCTCTATGTTTTTGGAGTGCATTTCCCACATCTTACTACATGTTGTGCTTGGGCAGTTACAGGTAATTAGTCTTCCTTTGTCATTCTATAGGTTTTACAAAGCACAAAACAATGAAAATCTCAAATTTCCTCTATTGTTCCTTTAATGTTTCATTAAACATGATGCATACATTTCTCTGCAGTCACTGACTTAGCATGTAGGGAGTGTATTTGTTGCATTCTGAGAATATCTTTTTTATATAGTGGTTCCCTATTTATATGTGTCTTCAAGCATAACCAGGGCTTTTCGAGAACCCTCTACTTGTTCTCGCTAAGAAGAACAATACCTATACTTGTTTCTTGACAAACATGAAGTGAAAAGAGATTATTCATTATTTTGTGTATGTTTACCTTCAGGGTTTAATACCCCTCAGTTACCTTCTCTTAGACTGCACTCCTGTTCTTCATTTTTCCTTATGGTATGAAATCATGCTTGGTTGTTGTCTTGACTATCACTTGAATATGTCACTTTGATAATGTCCTTCATGTTCACTCACAAATCCTTGCATTCCTGTACTGATTGAAGAACAATAATACCCACCATCCATTTTTGAGCTTCAAGGAGAACTTTAAATAGTTTTGATCTTGAAGTATCCAGCTTCTATGTGATTGCTCCTAGAACACAAAAAGAGTTGTAAGAAATGACTGTTCTTTTAGCCTTCATGGACATTTGTCATCTTGACTGTTTCCTTTGTGCTTCTTTATGACTATCCACTATTAGACTTTTGATTGTTTTTGTTTGACTGCTCTTTACTAGTGTAATTGTTTCTCAAACATTTCTAGAGGTTACTATGTTTTTGCTTAGGTCACTATCCCCATCAATCCCTAATCATAGGACTCTTGACTGCTTCTCCCCATGCAAACTACTATCACAATCATACAAATCATTGTTGCTGCTTCCCAAGTTCATGATAAAGTCCTTCTTATGACTATTGGCTATCATGGTATTGGTGAATGACCCAAGTCCTTGTGCTTTTACCATCTCTGCTGATTATCATAGCCATTTATTCTCTTGTTATTCATCATGAAAACTTCTCTTGCATCTATTTTGAAACTATGCACATGGATAGAGTTGTTCTTTATCTCTTCCTTTGTTTAATACAGTCCATGTAAGACTGTGATAGTTCAAAATAATCATAGGACTGTTTATTACATGAACTACTCTTTAGGACTGACAGATCTCTTCCTGACTAGTAGACATGAGATTATCTCTTCCAACCTATATTCACTATGTTTAAGGCCATCTGTAGTATTTTCATTTCCTTTACCTTGGTTTGTGGAGGCCTCCTAACCCATTCTTAGTGTACACAGACCTTATACCTTGGTTTGATCACTTTGTATGCATCATCTTGTTATCTTCACAGTATTATCAAAGGTTTGTAGTGTTGCAAGGTGTGACCCTTGGTCTTCTTGTTCAGTGCTACGCTGTGGTGGTTTGTGACAAGGGCTTAACCGCCTCCCGTGCTTGTTAAGTCAAGTGGTTGTATCGGGCATTAATAGGTCAATCTTTTGGTGCAATGACAACTAACATGTAGTTGTGTATATCATTGGATATTTCAGATCTCTATAGACTTTACATCTATGAAGAAACCTTGCATACTATCATAGGGATCTCCTCCTTTTTGTGTTCCTTGACAAACCCTATGCCCCATTCACTATTTTCTGCTACTATCTCCTCATGACTATTAAATCTATCTATGCTTGACTCTGCTTCTAGGGTATACAGAGCTTATCACACATTTGTCTATCCAACTTTGTCTTCCTATGAAAACTAGAGGTGCAATGAAGTATACACACTTATAAAGGCATATAATAACCTTCAACACTTCTATAGGACTACTCTCTGGTTCTCTTGACTGTCTATCCTGTATTGATTATCTTTTTGATAGAGATGACTTCTATTTGTTGTCTCATGACTATTGTTCTCCTTTATGCATGACTATTCTTTGACTTGGATGGAAGACCTTTTAAAAGCCCTAGCAAATCTCATATCTTTTTTTCTTTTATTGGTCTACTATTGCTCCTTCATTGTGCTTTAAAGATAACATACTTTACATTCTTAGCTTGAATGATTCCTCTATCCTACATTCAAGTTAAGGGTGTAAAGCATGTTACTCATTTGAATCCCATCTGTCATGACTGTAAACTGATTATGTCATCTTGTAGTTCTATATTTAATGAAAACTATCCCGAAACATGATGATCTTACACTCTCACCCCTCTCTTAAACCAAGAGGGCAGCATGCTAGTCTCAACCCTTGTGGGAGCCCGTTTCACTCCACATGCTATGATATCAAATGAAAGATGATCTAGCAATGAAAATTTTACCTATACCTGCATAGTGAACAAATATGTTAGATAAAACAATGAAGCTCTAAATATGATGGATATGATGATGATCTCCTATTTTTCTTGATATCTATGATGTGTAAAGAACTATTTCAATGTATTTATGAAAGTAGATTATATGCTTGTTGAAACTAAAATGTATATGATGAGAAATTGTATCCTGAGCATTAACACCAAATTTCTCAAATCTTACAGGTATTTCTGGAGCAGCAACTAAAGGAGCTGAAGATGAAGCAAATCAATGTTCCTCCTTCTTGCCCAGGTAATGATGGATGCCATTTTTCTTTATATGCTTTTCGTTTTCCTCAGTTGTATAGTTTACATTCATATTGCATTAGAAAAGTTATTCCCACGGCTTGTGTGGGACATTATTCATTCATGATTATCAATAAAAGACAACAGTTATGCAAAGATTGTGTAATTTTTCTTGTGTGTTCATTTGCAAAACTGAACTGTAGTTAATTAGATAATATCTCTGACATGTGAATGTAACTTTTAAAGTAGAAATCAATGTGTACCTTTATCTTTGTTTTGCAAAAACTATCTTAGCTCAACCTAATTGAGCTGCAAGCTAAATTAGGTAACAATTATATACTACACATGATGCCCATAAATAGGTTTTCATCATGGTACTTGTCCAAGGTGCCATGAATATGGTTTTCACTATAGGATAATTTTTTTCTTTACCATTTTCTTTTTCTATTCTCTCTATTTTTTTTGTTTCTCTCTTTTACAACAACCAATGAGGTCAAAGTATCCTTGATTGTAAAACTTCTTCGTGCTTCCTTGAATCTGATGGTGGATTTCCTAAAAATCATACTCCTTGGGCAACATCTTGATAATATCCAATCTAAGATGGTGCACACATGTATATTGTTGAACTTGACGTTCTAAACTAGTTAAGTGATACTTTGAAAGTACACCTAGGCCCATTCCACTTCAAATTGTCTCAACAACTAAGTTGGTCATCTCTAAAATGGTCTATCTTTATAAATATTTTTCAATGTTCTTAGGGAAAACTAGTTTGAGAGAAATGGTAATGAACAGTATGGTGTGGATGGAAGATAGGTAGTATAGATCTTAATAAAAGACTTAAATGTTTGCCTCTATGTTTAGAGGTATTAGCATCCTTTTGACTACCTAAATGATGGGGGGATGGAATGAATGGTTTGATGAAGGAAAATAATGGTGCCCCAAGTTTTTCCTTTGGAAGTAGCCTACTACTGGTGAATATTTGAGAATATAATAGAACAAGAGTTACAGTGTATGTGAGGAATTTTATATTTGAAATGATATATTCCTCATTTGATGTTCTAAATAATGCTAAAAAATAAATGGGATCATTAAACGTTCTTGGACTATCCTAGCATAAGATGAATATTTGAATTATGATAGCTAACAGATTTGGTAATAGGGCTAGATAGAGTGGGTACAAGGGATAGATTTGTGAGGAAAAATGGATGATGGAAGGGGAAAGTGGAATGGTGATAAGAACCATTGAAAAACCTTACTCTAATAAACCTAGACAAATATGGTTACCTTAATTAATTCTTGCTTGTCAACCTTCTTGTTGCTACTGATCTCTGTATACTTGAATGACGTTGCTCTTAAAAGTTGAAAAGACTTTTTGGATAGCCTTGTTTTTGTTATAACTAAAGTATGAAATTGTGAACTATGAGAGAGAAATCAATTTTGAAATTTTGAGAATTTTAGAAGATCCAATGTCATGTTCTAGATGTGAAGTTGACAAATATGTTAACCTTTGTCTTTGCAAGGCTGCATCTTTGTTATCACCTGTCTCAAATGTTAAACAACTAATTCTTGACTTGTCATAAAGCACCTGATTGTGGGTTATAGTATGTTTAATAAGTGCCCCTTGTTGAAGCATAGTTGATCATAAGTACTACTTTCACCTTTGATTTATTTAATGTAATCAATACTATGTTCTAGCCAACTACTTCCTTCTTTCTGAGTGATGAGTGGTGACCTAAAATTATATTGCCTTCTAATGGAACCTTTTGCAAAACTAAGATGAATGTGAGTCCCCTATTCTAAGAAATATAATCCCTAAGATTTTCACTTGAAGAAGGTCATTGTGAGATTCGAATACAAGATAACTTCTAAATGTATTAAGATGTGTATATAATATAGCAAGCTCTTACGATGTCTCTCAATCTTCACAACAATATAGGTCTTTATAAAGGCTTTGTGTTTCTAGAGTTCATAAGAAATAGAAGTAAACAAAATACTTAAAGGGGAACACCTGATTATATACTGAAAAATACTAAACAATAAGATCCTGGCAAAGTTACCATGATATTTTTAACTACACACAAACCCCTCTTAGAGATATGAGGGACCAACAAACCAACAAACAAATGGAAGAAAGAAGCACAAAACAAAATGAAAGGGACAAAAACAACCAAGAATGATTGACCAAAACAAAAGAAACATATTCTACTATAATACAAAATGTTTCACAGCAATTTGAAGGACCAAAATAATGCTTGAGAAACTGTCCATTGATAGGGAACGGGACAAGCTCTCCAGTTAAAGAGCTAATCCTAAAGGTGTTTTCCCCAAGAATTTTAGAGATTTGACAAGGACCAAGCCACAATTTTTCAAATTTCTGATGGTCACCTTTCTTCTCCTTGGCTTTGTTCCATAACAGAACTAAATCTGAAATTCTAAAAGCCTTTATTTTAGCTCTTTTATCAAACCATATTTTGACCACTGCCTAATGGTTGACAAAGTGTTTTAGGTCAACATCTCATTTTTCTTCTAGGTCAAGCAGGTTCATGAGCCTAGCTTCTATCTTGTCCTCATCAATTAAAAATTCTTTCATAAATTTGAGGACTGGGATCTGAATATTGGATGGGAAGATCAGGTTTAGTCTGTACACAAGTTGGTATGGAGAAGTTCCTAAAGATGCCTTAGTTCTAGTTTGATCTATCAATAAGGCAAATTTAATTTTGGTATGCCAATCTCTAGGGTTCTTTTCATATAGTTTCTTGATGACATTCAATCAAATTTTTATTTGTAGATTCTGCCACTCCATTACCTTGTGGGTAATAGCTAGAAGAAAACTTCAAAAGTACTTTATGTTCAAAGGACCGTTACATTAGTTGAGATGATGAGAAAGTAGGGCCATTGTCACATACCCAAGTGAAGGGTATCCTGGTGCAGGAGCACCTAAGGGAACATTTTGGAACATGGAGACACCAGTGACTGAGAGAGGAGCCCATGGAGTCCATCAATTCAAATGGAACATCCCAAAACCAATTATGGCATGTTATGATGGACAAAATGATGTAATGATCAAATGTCCTGAGGGTCCTGGTAAGGGCCCTAGGACCAAAAAGTGATGTAAGTTGGGCCAATAGTGCCTCTAGAGTCAAATAAGAGTCAAGTAAGGGTGTCTAGGATTAGGAATAAGATATAATGATCCTGAGAAGGTCAAACATAATGTTTTGGTAGGGAAAAAATCCTTTAAACCAAAGTTTATAATTCAAATTTTTGGGCAAGAAAATCAATTTTGATTAGTTTTGGAAGTTTTACCCACTCCAACCGATTGGAAATGGTTGTGGAAGTTGGGGTAGAGGTTATATAAACATGTGCAATACATTTGATGTACGGGGGAATCATTTTTGAGGCCTGGGTTGTACGGCAGACTGGAAATAATAGTAAAATTCAGTTTTTTCTTGCATCTCCTTCTTGTTTCTATTGGTCTTTTTGATTGTTGAGTGTTGGAAAATGTCTTAGGACCTTAGCTAACAATAATAGACTCTTTTCGATTCTTTGAGGAGGTTCTGAAAGTGAGTTTTACTTCTGTTTGTCTGACTGCTACAAGGAACATCACACTGCCCTGTGTATTTTGGGAGGTTACAATGTATTTTTGGACCTTTCCATGGATGTAAGATCCTGATTCTCATGGAATATGTCCTTAATAACATGTATAATATGATTCCTAACTTTGACAAGGCAGGAGGAGTGCAAGGAAGGAGGTGATCACCGTTGGAAGTCAAGTTTGCATGTGAGAAGAGCATTGGAATGGTGGCACAGTTATAACAGCAGAAGATCTACCTTAACAAGGTGATGGTTTTATGTTTGATGCTGCCTAGTATGACCAAGGAGATGGTGTTAGACCTTTGGATGAGGTCTGGAAGTGATTGGAAGTGGGAGATTTGATAAACCCTAGGTTTTGGGTCCTAGAAATGGGGGTTTAGTACTTAAACATTCAAATGAGCAAGTCACTGTCTAAAACCTTGAAAATCCTTTGTTTTAGATCCTTCCCTAATACTGTTTCAAGGTTTTGAGTGAGCATGACAAGTATCTAATAGGGTTTCTTTGAAAAGTGGGCAAATTAGGCCTTGTAGGAAGACAGCAGGGGGTCAGGACAGTCAAGTTTGGTCCAAAACAACAGTATATGAATCTTGGTATGTTGTAGAGCTTGATAAAGGGTACTCAGATCAGTCATCAGTTTTGGAAGTGCTTTGGGAAAGTTGAGAGAAAAGTATAGTTTAGTCACTGAATAGGGCTACTAGGATTAGGCCTGGTTGAGGAGAGTTGTCAAGAACCTATCAAAATGGTTTGTGAAACCTTTTGAATCTTGTTGGTTGTGGTAGGTTGAGACCCTAGAAGGTGGAAGATTGTATCTTGGGAGTTGGAAACAAGTTTGAGCCTTTGGTGGAGTTTAGGACAAGAGGAAGACTAGTGAAGTCTTATTTGGTTGAAGCCCACAAACTATATGAACCCTTTGATCTTGCTAGATTATCATTGGAGACCTGATCACTCTACATCATATCCCAAACCTTGTAATGATATTATCTTCAATAAATTTGATAACTACCTAAGTTGTGCAACTCTTACAAGCTTGTGCCTTCGTCCAGCGGGTACAATAATTCATCAAAGTCAAGATGAATTTATGTCCTACAGATGAATTTGGGTTAATTACACCTACAAAATCTAAGGTCCATTGGGCAAATTGTCTTACCTCATATACTGGCTATAGAGGCATAGCAAGGTTTCTTTCTCTCGAGGCAGTCATTTGACATATGTGACAAGTTCTGGCATGTTGATGTGCGTCTCTGAAGATATCTGGCTAGTAATAACCCAATGTGAGAATTTGACATGTTGTCGAATCACCTGAACCATGTCTGGTCCATATTTGCCATGAAATTCCTAAAGAACCTATCTTTCTTCTGGTTCATCAAACACCTTAGGTAAACTCCGTCAAAATTCCTTCAAAACAATGTTGCATTTTTAATCATGAAATGAGTACTTTTCAACCAGAGGGATCTCCTCTGAGTGGAATTCAAGTTATTTGGGCACTTTTTGTTTAGAAGGAAGTACACTATATTCTTGTATCATTCATCCTCAGTGATGTCTTCAATTGTCTATTACTAACATATTATTTGAGAATCAAATTCAGCCATGGTTTTGGATAGTTTCTATCCTCTTACAAGTTTCATCAGTTGAATCTCTGGGTTGAACTCCTCCAAAATTACCATCCATTTGCCCCTCCTTTCTCCCAACTCAATTTTCATCAGAAGAGACTTCACTACGTGGTTTGGAACAATCACAAAGATTTTACTTCTAAGAACGTAATGCCTAAATTTCTTCATGGCTATTACCAACGTGAAAGCTTGTTTCTCCAAGTAAGGATATCATACTTCAACATTTTTAAATGGAGAGCTCATAAAAGAAATAAGTCTTTCATCTCTAACTTCCTTCCTCTGAGTAAGAATAGCTACACATGAGTGTTCAGAAGCAAATGAATAGATATAGAATGGTTGTAAGTAATCTGCGCTAATCAAGATTGGTACCTCCATGATGGACTGCTTGATCTAAGAGAATGCTAATTTGGCCTCTGTGCTCCACTCAATCTTGGCTTCCTTTTTCATCATATTGTTCAATGGCTTCATGATCTCAGCAAATCCTATTATGAACTTCCTCATAAAATTTATCTTCCCAAAGAAAGATCTCACCTCCTTTTTGCTTCCTAGCATGGGCAATTTTAGAATAGAAATTCCACCTATTAAGGGAAATTATGCATAAATATCAATGATATCAATAATACCCATAACTCAATAAAATATAGAAATAAATAAGATCTGAAACAATGAACAATACCTCAACAAACCTCTTTACCTCATGGCTTCCATTGGTGGCCTATCGCAAATGATCTTGTGTATGAATATGCCCTCAGAAGGTGCACTTCCTTGCTATTCCAAGATGTCAAGTAGGAATGGCCATGATAGTTTATTGTAATGAAGATGAGCTTCACAACAATGGTAATGGTGATATGGTAACAAGTTGATCGCAATCTATGGATGGATTGGTGCCAAAGGCGCGCTGTAATTCCTGCAGAGTAACAATACTGAAAGCTTGGATGAATGAAATGGAGGAATTGGGTTCAATTTATAGACTCGTGAGAGAGGAGATCAACAGTATAGAAAGAATGAGAGAATGTGCATGAATAGAAAGAAGACAAGTGTCACACAAAAGCTACTTTGAGTTAACTATTTTTATCTTTTATTGCAAATAAGATATGCTGTCATGAATTAGAAAGCTCTTTTCTATTTTAGGAGTTTTTGATAAAAACAAGATAGAATCAATTAATTAACTCATGATTTGCTTTTGCATGATTTGAGAGGAATTAAATAATAAATTATTTAATTATTTGTGCATGAAGAAGAAGATTTATTTTTAGAAGATTTGGAAGATTTTTGAATAATTAGAAGATAAGAAAGCAAATTAAATAAATAAATTTATTTAATTGTTGTGCATGATTTGGAAGAATAAATAAAATATTTGATTATATTTTATTTTTAGAGATTGAGAGGATTTAAATAAATTTGATTGATTTATTTAAATTTGGAAGAAGAAGAACTGACTTATTTAAATAATTAAGAATTATTTAATTGTTTGGAAGAATTAAATTAAATAAAGGATTTTATTTAATTTTGACTTTAGAAGAGGTAATTAAATATTTTGATATTTAATTACTTTGGAAGAATATGAATTGAATAAATAAATTTGTTTATTTATTTATTGATAGAAGAATTAGATTTAAATAAATATTAAGAATATTTATTTGGACAGAGTCGTGTCATTTTTAGGCTTATACATGTTACCCCTCTTTGATGCAATGCAGTTTACGGCGTTGCCTCAAAGAATAGATTTTCTGATAATGATACATGTCCCAGTTTGCCCCTAGTACAGGTTATGAGGACATGATGCCCCCTCGGGAGATTGGATGGGAAGAAGGGAGAAGGATGTGAGATGGACAATCTCATGATGAAGAAGGTGAAAACAAGGTTAGAATGAAGAAAAAATAGGTCACGGTTTGGAGAAACAGGAAGAAACAGGCCTGGGAAGTAGTCATGGTCACCACATAGCCAGTTAGGGTACACATGCTATATATAGGAGCTAGGTTAACAATCCTAGTCATTTGCACACTTGGCTTTTGTTGATAGGTCTTTGAGAGCTTAGGAGAGCATAGGAGCATAGAGCAGTTGAGATAGATATGGATATTCCACGTGAGGAGCACCTCTTTGAGCAAGTTTGATGGTTCGATCGGCCAGCTAAGGCAGGACCACCAATATGTAGCTCAAAAAATCTCACCTAGAGTCATTTGTTAGTGTAATAAATGCCATGGAAAGTTAGCTATGATAGATCCACAAGTTCACAGTTCGACTCATATGCCATGCAAAACTGCACATATGATATTCTGCGGTGCATTTAGGATATGAAACTATGCATGCATGTTTGTTGCGCATATATGGTATGAGTCAGCACATACACCAAGAAAGTGTGCATAGGGTATGGGAAACTATACATATGCAGAAGTTGCACTTACATGATATATTGTGGCACTTTTACTAAGAAGTTGCATTTTTGATATGAAGCTGTGCATTTACTTGATTTGGTGGTGCATTTGCCAGAAGTGGCACATTTACTATAAAATGGTGCATGTTCCTTTTGGTTCAGTGTATATGCTTTAGGTAGTCAGTTGACTTAATGAAATTGACTCAATTGACATCTTGCTCAATGCGTCAATCAATAAGTGATCTCCGAGATTGCAGGAATCTAGTCAAGAGATGTTGTATGCTACTTTAATCAATTTGATATGTTAAGTAAATGATATGATGTTGTAGATAGTTTCGAGTAGATATGCAAATTTGGTTGACGCATTGCTTTGCATGCTTGTAGGAGGACATCCGAGATGTGCTTATGTCATGGGAGCAGTTTCACTTGCCGATATTGTAGCGCTATATGCTTATTGAGATACATCGAGAGGCTCTTGGCATGATGGGACTTGACTATGTTTGCTTCATGCTTGAGGTTCGTACAAACCTCAGATTGTTGACTGCAGTAGTGGAGAGATTCCACAGCAAGGATGGGACCTTTCACCTGCTTATGGGTGAGATGGTGATTACACTGGAGGACGTTTATAGGATCATGCATTTGCCGATATAGGGTGAACTAGTAGAGTACGATCCTTAGCGCGATGTAGGATTGGCAGAGTGCAGGTGAGTTATTGATGACCCTGAGTTAGGGGGTCAGGTTATCTCTTGGTAGGATATTCATGACTATTATGACTACTTCCCAGGGATAGTGGCAAGGCTGATCAGAGGCATTGTATGCCCCAATAGGAGGGCGCATGGGTTCCCTATTGGTTGGGGATGGATTATGCAGAGGATGATTATAGAGGACACCCACTATGCATGTGGTGTCTGTGTCTTGGCTCACCTATACCATGATATGCATCAAGTGGTATACCACAGGGGTGCTAGTTTGTCAGCAGGGGTCTCACTATTATAGTTTTGGTTGTGGGAGCATATTGCGATCACTTGGCCGATGTGCATCTTTTCCAGGTAGAGGGGTGAGCTGTACAGTTATGGATATGTAGGAGTTATTTCCCAGTACAAGTTGGGGAAGCTAGAGTACTAGAGACATGTGCTAGACAATGTTGATAGAGTTGTCTAGCACCCCTACTTGGAGTGCAAGCCTTGGGACGACGAGGATGACAAGCTACCCTATTGTTTTCAGACTTGGTGGCTCATTGGGAGGACACGGCATATACTGGAGAGACAAATTGTTAGTAGGGTGCCGAGATAGTTTGGCAGGAGATAGGGGATGCCCCAGGGGCAGGCCCGGTTCATGCGCACACATGCAGAGAGGTTTAGATGGGGCCCAGTTGCTTCATATGAGGAGGCCTTGGTAGAGTTTTAGCAGATGCCATATGTGTCTTGGCTGATGAGGAGGGAGGTTATAGATGCAAGGATGACTCTTGATTATGAGGAGTGGTTCATAGCTCATCCTTTTCTGAGGTACTCAGGACCTAGAGAGTTGGTTCTGCGCATAGACGAGGAGGATTCAAACGATGAGGATGGGGCCAGTGAGAGCAGGAGGAGATGGAGGAGGGGTAGAGGAGGATGGGGAGATGGAAGTGATGGAGGAGATGAGGGAGATGGGGGGTGGAGGAGGCAGTGGAGGAGGTAGATAGAGGCAGAGGAGGAGAGCTGGGGAGGGACCCACCCAACAGCAGATAGTGCAGCCATAGGCTGCACCATAGGTATAGGTGTCGGTATAGTAGGTTGGTCAGTAGAGATAGATGTCGCCACCATAGCAGGTGCCCCAGTAGGTAGCTCAGCAGTAGGTTCCTCAGGCTCCCTAGCCTGACATGCAGCAGTAGGCCATTGCTACGTTGTAGGGTTAGATCCGACAGCTTAGGGCACATCTCTGAGTAGCAGAGTCTCAGAGAGAGGAAGATGTATAGGTTTTATCAGGGCTCACGGCAGAGCAGGTTGTAGCAGAGGCGAGGGTGTGGGCATGAGACTAGAGAGAGATGTGGCCTTAGTAGCTTTGGGGACAGACAGGGCCATTGCATTCTTGGTTACACAGGTGCAGTAGGGATAGGGCCAGGTTCAACAGCTGTAGACACAGCTGGCACAAGTACAGGGTGAGCTTGCTAGGGCGCAGGCTCAGACACAGTATTATAGAGGATTGTACCATGGGGCGGTACCGGTAGACCAGCGTGCACCAAGTTATAGGAGCCAGTCTATGGCTTCATAGAGGGCAGGGGGTTCACAGTCAGGAGCTTCGATGACGGGCCCACATCAGTCAAGGGCCAACAGAGGAGGGGATGGAGAGGGTAGTCCTAGGAATAGTGGCTTACGGTAGTAGGGCTAGCCCACAGTTGCACTTGTATAGATTTTGGCTTATGCATACACTCTTTGATGGCTCAGATAGCCTGATATGTATATACTTGTATCATTTTTGTACCAAGACATGTATTATTATTTATGTGGTGTATACTCTTTATATGACATTGACTTAGAGATGGACTTTGATATTGTACATTTGGACATGTTTTATTTGATATTTATAATATGATGCAGCTATTGATGATCTATATATGTAGTTGTTTATGCTATATGTCATGGATGCATTCTATCTTTATGGTGTTTTATATGTGATGAACATGTTTATTATGTCTATATGATGCTATGTGATGTTCTACGTGATAATCTACACTATGATGATTTATGAGATATAATTTCATGATTACTTTATGCACTTTTATGTATGCAGATGCGAATGTTATCTATGTGATCATGCAGTTTATGTGATGATATTTATCTATGTTTTTAATTTTTCTGTTGACACTATCTTATGATTGCAAAATGTATATGGATGACCTAATGGACTTATTATGTATGCAAATGATTTAATCATGTTAATGACTATCTCATGTTATATGATATGCAACTTATGCTATGTTTTTTCTATGTCCAAATGTACTCAATCGACACAGAAATGACACAATGATAGATAGAAGACTAACTGATGGAAGAATGACATGATAGGAGTTTACAAGCTTTTATTTGTATTGATACTTTGCATAGGAATTTTTATTGCATGGGATATGGATGTAAATGGATAAGATATGGATGCAAAATGGTTTTGCCATCTTGATTTTATAAGTATTGTGAAGTGCTTATTTCATCGTTGGGCAATTTAAAAATGTTGTAAGAAAATACAAGCATCTAGGTATAATTGAACCAAGATGACCTGAGTATTTATTGTGTATCAACAAACAAGGATTGCCCCTATTCATGTTAGACCTTTGAATTCCTCGATGATCTTTTGATGATCATGTCATTAGACAAGGCTTCACATTACTAAAGATTAATCCACAAACAGTAGACAAAGAAAAATGATTATGCCCCCATCATAGCATCTCTAGTTTTTGACATCCTCGAGTAGCATAGGAAGACATAATAACAAAAATCAAGACTCTGTAAGTTAACCTAATCACAAACACAACATTCTTGCATTAGATGTGCTTTCTTGGCATAGTTTAGATAGAATCAGTTTGAGTGTGTTAGGTTCATGTTTGCTTTGAGCTAGATAGGTTGATGTCTTGCATCAAGATTTCTGTTTGAAAGCAGGTTTTTGCTTGTGCTTGCATGCATGCCTAGTAAAATGGACCCTACGAGACTGACCTAGTGCCTTGGGGGCACATTACTAAATGGCCTTGCGTATGTGACAATGCAGAGGCAACATAATTTGGGGACTCGGACCATGGATGGACTAGAGGATAGATGACAAGATATGGGATGGATGGGAAGGTGGAGCCTTAGGGGCACATTGAAAATGGCCTTGCCTACGTGACGACGTAGAGGCAACGTAGTTTGGGGTTGACCCTATGATACTAATGACAGATGCTATGCTAGGTTGACACTATGGATAGGATACTAGATAAGACCTTAGTTGATAAGGTGACAAGAGAGATAGAGTATCAAGCCATGATAGGTTATCGTTAGGTTGCACAAGGTGCTTTATTATGGAACAGATATGGATTAGATGAGAAATGATGGTAGGAAGAATGGACATAAGGTGATTGGTTTCCCAAAGAGGGAGAAGGCGGTTCATCACAAGTAACGCCTATTTACCAGGTTTTCACCACTTGCTTTTATTTGCACGGAAGCAAAAAGTACACATGATGATTGTTTGCCAGGTTTTCATCATGGTACCTATCCAAGGTGCCTGTTTGCTAGGCTTTCACTAGAGGATGATTTTTTTGCTGTTTTTCTATTTTTTTAATTTTTTTTGTATTATTTTATTTTATTTATTTTTGTTTTTTTATTTTTTTGCATTTTTTGAATTTTTGCCCCCCTTACATTGGGGCTCGCTTAGGTATAGAACCGATGAAGATGCATACTATTGATTGGGTCATTCAACAACCTCTGATGTTGCTAACTGATATGCCCTTGATCCATATGAAGCAATGATAATATAGGGGCCAAGCCAATTGGGTTCAAACTTACCTTTCTTTTCCTGATCCTGTTGATTGTGGGGATTTGCCTTGAGTACTAGATCACCAACATTGAAGACCCTTGGATGGACCCTGTGATTGCAGCTTTGTGACATTCTCTGTTGATATGCCTTGATATGGTTAAAGGCTTGTTGCCTTCTCTCTTCTAATAGCTCTAATTATTGCAGTCTGGAAACTCTGTAGTCTTCATCAGTAATGAGACCTTTTAATGATACCCTTAGGGATGGTAACTCAACCTCGATGGGAAAAATGGCTTATGATCCATAGACAAGGGCATAAGGGGTAGCACCTGTTGGAGTGCATATACTGGTTCAATAGGCCCATAGAGTGGGATTCAGTTGTATGTGACAATCATGACCAGGATCATTGACTGTCTTCTTGAGGATTTTCAAAATTGTTTTGTTGGATGCCTCTACTTGGCCATTGCCTTGGGGGTAATAGGGGGTGGAGAAGCGGTGCTAGATTTTGAATTTGTCACAAAGCTCTTGGACATCTCGGTTCTTGAAAGGTCTTCTATTATCCATGACAATGGATGAGGGAATTCCGTATCTATAGATGAGGTAATTGAGGATGAATGAGGCAATCTATTTGCCTATGACATTGGTGAGGGGAATGGCTTCAATCCACTTGGTAAAATATTCTGTGGTGGTTATTATGAACTTGTGGCCGTTGGATGATGGCGGATGAATTTTTCCCACAAGGTCGACTCCCCATTGACAAAAGGGCCAAGGTGTTGTTAAAGGTTAGAGCTCTTGAGCTGGTGCATGTATCAGGTTTCCATGTATCTGGCATTGCTTGCACTTCTTCACAAACTGATATGAATTTGTTTCCATGTTTGGCCAATAGTATCCCAAATGCATGAATTTATTAGCTAAAGAAGGACCGCTGGAGTGTGTTCCATAAATTCCTTTGTGTACGTCTTGTAAGGCAGTTTGAGATTCTTCCCATTCTAAACATTGGAGTAAAGTACCATCTAGACCTCGGCGGTATAAGGTGTCAGTGATAATGGTGTAATGAGAGGTTTGGTGAATGAAGGTTTGGCATTGGTTAGAAGACAAGTTAAGTGGTAGGGTGTTATCCTTGAGGTAAGTGTAAATCTTACCATACCAAGGTGAATTAGATCCGACTAGGAGGCATATGGAGTTGGTTTTAGGAAGATCATAACCTGGTTGTATAACTGTTTCAACCAAGAACTCATACTGTGACTCATTCTCTGCGATCCCGAGGAGTGAAGAAATGGTTACCATAGCATCGGCTTCTTTGTTTTAAATGTGAGGTATCTGCTCAAAGGAGATGATCACAAAGTACTCCTTAAAGTCATTGACCATATACTTGTATGGGATTAACTTGTCATCTTTGGTCTGATAGTCATCATTGACTTGATTGATTACCAGTTGGGAGTCCCCATAGACATGTAGCTCTTTGATTTTCCATTATGTTGCCATTTTGAGACCAATGACCAAGGCTTCATACTTTGCTATATTGTTTGTACATGGGAATAGTAGATGATAAGACTTAGGTATGGTGTCGCTATGTGGAGTTTCCACGAGTGTGTTGTGATACTGAATATGGCTTCATCAAAAAACTCAAATGTCATTGGTGTGGTATCCTGCAATGGTGCTTCTGCTAACTGATCGGTAATGATTTGACCTTTGATAGCCTTCTATTCTACATACTCAATGTCATATTCACTTAAGAGCATTACCCACTTAGCTAGGTGTCTTGTTAGAGCATCTTTTCTTAATATGTACTTTAATGGATCTATCTTTGCAATAAGCTTGACTGAATGTGCTAGAATGTAATGTCGTAGTTTTTGGGAAGCAAAAATCACAGCAAGACATGATCTTTCTATTTGAGAATATTGTAGTTCGTAGCCCACCAATGTGTGACTAATGTAGTAGATAGCCCTTTCTTTGCCTTCATAATCCTATTGTGCTAGGAGGGCTCCCAAAGCTGTTTGTGTAGTAGATATATAAAGTAATAGCAGCTTACCTTGGATAGGCAACATTAGAATAGGAGGGTTCATGAGATATTCTTTCAGTTTGCCAAATGCTTCTTCGCACTTCTCATCCCATCTGAATGGAATGTTTTTATGTAAGAGATGACTAAAAGGTTGGCACTTGTCTGCTAGTTGTGATATGAACCGATAGATTGCTTGTAACTTGCCTTGTAGAGATCATAATTGAGTGATGTTCTTAGGCGGTGGCATTTCCATGATAGCCTTGACTTCCAAGGAATAAGTTTTAGTGGGTGGCCCTACTTTGAGATGTGCCATTTGTTGCATTAGGTCCTTGATTTGTTTCCTCATCTCTTCCATAGGTATGTTTGGGTCTACAACTTTCTTTCCTTTGTCCTCAATAGTGTGATTTTCATGAGTTTCCTCTATGGTCTCTTTCAGTTTGTTGAGATCAAAGTCTGAGGGGAGTTTAAGTCGTAGATTTGCAAGATGAAGGAAGTACTTATGAGGGTCCTCATGGAGCACTTTTTCTAGCATGCGTTGAAATTTCTGATCTTGGAGGGTTCCTTGGTATTCTTCACGAGAGATTTCATTATCACTATCATGAGGAGTGACAATACGGTTGGATGATTTGACCATTTCAAGTTGTTTTTGGTATTGAGATCTAGTTAAAACCATGTGAGGAAACATGGGAATAGGTGGGATGAAACTAGAGATTTTGGTAAGGTGCTGGTGGAGATTACTGAGAAGAGGATACTTGTGACAAGATTCAAACAAGGGACTCTTTTGGTCAATGATTCCAAGTTGGCCGACACAAGACGATAGCCACAAGTAAGGGTATCCAGTACCTGTTTACTGTGTAGAGACTAGTCTTGCACCAAGACCACTAGCGAAGTTCTGTGACCTACTAGGTTTACTTGAATCTGAAATGATCTGAAAAAGGTCTTGCACTAATCTGATATGGAACTCTGATTTTGTTTTGGAAAGACCTAGTAGAAGGTGGATGAGATGAATGACGAAAGAGAGGGCAGGTTTATGGAAACGGATGGAAAAGGTGACTGCATGGTAAATCTGATCTCAAAAACTAGAGTAAGGCTAAAATGGGTATCTAGAAAACTTGATTTTTTTCTCTAAAAAGATGTGGAAATGCTCATTGTTGTGGATGCACAGAAATAGAAGTGCTGAAACAGAGGATAAATGCACAGAAAGTCAGGATAAAAGTGTAGCTCTGGTAAAATTTAAAGGTGTAGTAATAGGTGACAGATGCATAACAAGTCAGAATGTATGCATAGCAGGTCGAGGTATATGCACAACTCTGCAGGACAGATGCATAACTTTGGTTTTCTTGACTGTTTTTGTAATTTTTGGCATGTTTTTCAATGTTTTTGGTTTCTTGGTTGCAAGTTGGTGTTTTTGATCTAATTTTCTCAATTATGGCAAGTAAAACACAGCAAACACAAAGAAGTTTTCATGATTTTTTTAATCTTTTTTTATAATTTTTGGACTCTTTTCGACATAAAACAAGTACAATCCTAGGTTGGTAAAGACAATATTTGTTGGATCCCCTAGCTATGCGTATTCAAAGCAGATAGCTTCAGGATCTTGGTAGCACTGACTCCCCTCCATGGTAGTCACTTCTCACACATACCAAGATCTAGGTTTCCCAAGGCTCGTACCCCCACTGAACCTTAGGATTGTCCCTACTATCTCTACTAAGAACCACATGAATCAAGGTGGCTTCAAAGGTTCCACCTTTTATGCCAACAAATAGAAGGATTTTGGGCTACTAAAACAAAGGATGACTAGTAAGGGCAACTGTTTAAGTGGTTATATGTGTGGCAGTGCTACTCTCTGTTATGGAGTCTCCCAGCCTTCAAGGGTTAAGCCTTGAAGGGTTTTGGGGGAGGTTGGCTGTCGTTATAACACAACAACACTCGTTTCTTGAAGCTTTCACTCCAAACATAATTTATTTATAGTGGCTCGGCAGGGCTTGGCTTTAGCCTATTACCACTTAAGGTCATTCCTCAAGGACGAAAGGATATCCAAGGGCAGGCCTCTCTAAAGGTTCAATGCGTGCGAAAATGATATGTCTGGCATTTTGGTCACCCAAGATAGGGGAGAGCATAGGCTTGGTATCATCCCAAAAACATGAAAGACAGTTGTTCTTTTTCCCTAGTTAAAATGAAAGAGACTATATGAGCTATCTACTTGGGCACACATGCAAGTTGTAACTAACTTTGAAAAGTAAGATCGCAGTTGTTCAATTTTATCCTCCTAGCATTGGGACTAGATTCAATTTGTTGATACAACAAGATTCAAGTTACTCCCTTCCTAGTTAGATCTAGATGTGATTTTGCATGAGCATCTGATTACTATCCTTTAAAAAAGATGATGCGTGTTAACAATACAACTAGAATGACTAAACCAACCCCTAATCCTACAAGTAGATGAGAGAATATCCCTACGCAAAAGTGTCAGCGTAAGAAAAACCACAAGAAATATCCTTAAAAACTATTGTTCAGAATAGATGTGCAATTTCAAAGCCTGAATGTGCAGAAATAGAGCTCAGAAGCACATAAATTTTAAAAGCATAGAAACAGAGTTTAAAAGTGCAAGAACAGAGAGCATATGCACAGGGATATAAGATGTACTATAACAGAAGATGTATATGCAGCTTCAGAGGTCAGATGTGCTAAAAGATCATATGCACCGGAACAGAGCTTAGATGTGTGGTAGAATTGCTCAGATACACTGAATCCTCCTGTGTATGGAACCTTTGTACAAAGAACTCAGTTTTTGGGTTAAATCAAGGCAGGGCCCCATGGTGGGTACCAAAAATGTTAAGGGAAATTATGCATAAATATCAATGATATCAATAATACACATAATTCAATGAAATATAGAAATAAAGAAGATCTGAAACAATGAACAATACCTCAACAAACCTCTTTAGCTCATGGCTTCCATTGGTGGTCTATCACAAATGATCTTGTGTATGAATATGCCCTCAGAAGGTGCACTTCCTTGCTATTCCAAGATGTCAGGTGGGAATGGCCATGATAGCTTATTATAATGAAGATGAGCTTCACAACAATGGCAATAGTGATATTGTAACAAGTTGATCGCAAGCTATGGATGGATTGGTGCCAAAGGCGCATTGTAATTCCTGCAGAGTAACAATACTAAAAGCTTGGATGAATTAAATGGAGGAATTGGGTTCAATTTATAGACTCATGAGAGAGGAGATCAATGATATAGAAATAATGAGAAGATCAACAATTGAGAAAGAATGAGAGAACATGAGCGAATAGAAAGAAGACAAGTGTCACACAAAAGCTATTTTGAGTTAACTATTTTTTTCTTTTATTGCAGATAAGATATGCTTTCATGAATTAGAAAGCTTTTTTTTGTTTTAGGAGTTTTTGATAAAAACAAGATAGAATCAATTAATTAACTCATGATTTGCTTTTGTATGATTTGAGAGGAATTAAATAATAAATTATTTAATTCTGTGTGCATGAAGAAGAAGATTTATTTTTAGAAGATTTGGAAGATTTTTGAAGAATTAGAAGATAAGAAAGCAAATTAAATAAATAAATTTATTTAATTGTTGTGCATGATTTGGAAGAATAAATAAAATATTTGATTATATTTTATTTTTAGAGATTGAGAGGATTTAAATAAATTTGATTGATTTATTTAAATTTGGAAGAAGAAGAATTAACTTATTTAAATAATTAATTTTTTTCAATTGTTTGGAAGAATTAAATTAAATAAAGGATTTTATTTAATTTTGACTTTAGAAGAGGTAATTAAATATTTTGATATTTAATTACTTTGGAAGAATATGAATCGAATAAATAAATTTGTTTATTTATTTATTGATAGAAGAATTAGATTTAAATAAATATTAAGAATATTTATTTGGACAGAGTCATGTCATTTTTAGGCGTATACACCACCCTTTATGGATCAATTGAAATTCATTTCTCAGATATGACATGGCCAAGTAACTTTCCTTCTCTGACTCCAAAAATATATTTCTTGGGGTTTAGCGATATGCCATACTGCCTACACCTCTTGAGTATCTTCTTCAAATTTGTAGCGTGAGTATTCCTATCCTTGGAGAACATTGTGAGATCATCCATATAGATGATGATACACTTTCCTACAAGATCATGCCAAATGTTGTGTACATCACTCACTGAAAGGTGGCACCAACGTTTATCAAGCCAAAGGGCACCCTCATGTATGCAACCATTCCCCACTTGGTTTTGAAGGTAGTCTTCATTCTATCCTCGCATCTCACTTGAACCTGATTGTATCTAGAATAGCCATCACAATTTACAGCACTTCATCCAATGATGGAAGGGGATAGTTGTCCTTTTCTAATACTCTATTTAGGTTTTAGAAGTCTACACATAACCTTATCTCTCCATTTTTCTTCCTAACGGGTACCAAATTTTCTACCCATGTAAAATACCTTATTAGGAAGATGATCTTAGCATCTAGCAACTTCTATACTTCTTTGAAGATTAAAGGTTCAATTAGAGTGTTGATAGGTCTCTGCTTCTGTCAAAAAGGTTTTATATTTGGCTTTAGTGGTATGAGTGATGATGGAAGTGTCAAACATTTTTACATCCTCATACCCTAAGGCAATGACATCCCTGTAGTCTTTCAATGCCTAAACAATATCCTCCCTTTCTCTGCTACAATAGGTTTTTCCAACGAAAACATTCTTTTTGGTTCTAACTTCTCCTAAGTTGTAGGTTTCGTATTTACCACCTTTAGAATTAGAAGGAAGATTTTTTTGGATCTTGGGTCTAAGTTAAAGATCCTTTCTAAGGCCACCATGCCTTTTGGTATGTTGTTGGTCTTCATGTTAGTCACTCCTTCATCATCTTCTTCGAAAGGTTCTCTATCAAATTCATCCACGATTTGTCCCTCAAAGACTCCTAAATTAGTAATGAATTCCAGGATGTGCTGGTCATCTTTAAAGACCTGGAAGTTCCTTACGTTTTCAGGTACTACTGGTGTTGGGACTAGCTCCACAAAAAAATTCTCAACCTTCAATGTGTCATTGGTTCAAAAGTACTAGAAGCTACTGCAAGTGCATCTGAAATGTGATTCCTCCTTCTTGGGATGACTTTTATGCCAAAATCTTCAAAATCCTTAATGAGGTTCCATACTTTGTTCTTGTAAGCTACAAGCCTTTTTTCATGGTAGATATACTAACTCCTTACTTGCTTTATTTAATGTTCCATTTTCTAGCTTGATCTTTTACAGTTGACCGTTGGCCTATTCCAGAGACCCATAGGCTACTCGGAGGTTGAAATTGGGGTTTCTTGTTTTGGTGGTTGCTTTTGTTCGTGGATTGTGGTTTGGTTGGTGGTTTCTTTCTAGGTTTGTTTTCCTTAGTCCCTGTTGGTTACGGCTATTTTTAGTAAGTTCAGGATTGGCACCAGAACGGGATTTTGAGAGTGGGGTTGGATTCATCTTGTCAAGACCTTTCCAATGAGCTATAGATCATTGATTTCTGACATCATCTTGGCCTCCATTTTAAAGTCTGTAAATTAAACATTATTATTTAATATTAATGTTGTTTTAAAAGAGGGGACTTTAAGGGTGAGGTTGAAAAAGAATTGAAGAGGATTATATTATTTTTCTTCTCATGTTTTATCCCATATGCAAGAGGATTTTAGAGACTCCCAGTTGGAAAAGTATATAAGGAGGAAGAGTGCTCTCATTTGGGGATCCGAAATCTTGATAATGTTATGCTGTCGTAATGGTTCTGGGACTACTTCGAGGAATGAATGCCTCCTAGCCTGGGCTCACTTCGTACTTGAGAGATAGCACCTAGGGAGAGGTTTACTGATAGTAGTGATTTTTGTAGTGAGGTTTGCATTATAGCTTGAGTTTTGTTTGTAGTTTAGTTATTTGCATTTTATGTCATTTTTGGAGTTGCTGATAACAGGGCTAAATCTGTAGTTTCATTCATAAATCTAAAAATAAAAATACATTTGTTCTGGGTATTTTATATTTCCCTTTGTCTATGATGGGAGCCTGATTGTGCCAATTTGTAGATTATATTATGAAGAATCTGATTTTTCTAGAAGGAAATCACTCTTCTTGCCAGGTCACCCTCTTTGGAGTGCATTGGAAAGTGTGCTAAATAAATACTTGGGTTTAAGAGTGGTCTCTGGTGTGTAGCTTGGTCGCCATTGTCATAGGAGTGCATTACATCAGATTTGAGTTCATTTGGTTGAGAAATGAGTGAGGTGTGAACATTTTTGTAGGGTTTTATGTTGCTGGTTTGGTCTTTTCAAGTTGTTGATCCGTCATTTCAGTTTGTTAACTTCTATCATTTGAGTTGGGTTGGAAGTCTCTAATTATTGTAAGCTGAACAGTAGTACTGTCAGCACTTCATACTTCTTCTCATATTTGCTTCATAATACCTTGCATCTCCTTCATATGGTAGCTCCAATTCCACTTCGAGTTGGAAAGCACATCCTTGACGACGAGTTATTTCAGCATAATAGTGGTAGGGATCCTCTGACCACATGCTCATCAACATCCGGCACATTCTTGGTTAGAGTTTTTTGTATCAACATTGCATCAAGACCCTCTGACCATATGCTCGTCATCATCAGGCGCATTCTTGGTTAGAGTTCCTTTATCAGCATTGCATAGAGACCCTCTAACCATATGCTCGTCACCATCAGGCGCATTCTTGGTTAGAGTTCCTTTTCAACATTGCATAGAGATCCTCTGACCATATGATCATGCCATCCTAGTGTACATTCTTGGTTAGAGTTGAATTCCGCATCATTTTGGTTTAAGTGCTAACTTCAACAATTGTGTATTGCTCTGCTTATTGTAATTGGAAAAGTGAAAAAATTGGCTTGGTATATTTCACTTTACCACTAGTACTGAATCTCCTTGCACCTTAAGGCATTCTCCTCCTTTCTTATGTGCAAAAATCAAACCACCGATTAATGCCTCATATTCAATCATATTGTTAGTACAGTTAAACTATAATTGATAGGATACTAGGAATGATTTGCCTTTAGAGCTCACTAATTCTACTCCTTCCCCTGCTCCTTTCTTAGAATGGGAACCATCAAACCTCAAGGTCCACGTCTGATCTTCTGATGAAACTTGTCTCTTATGGACTAGTTCTATGTTCTAAACCTGTTGAACATGTATTTGTTCTACTGTAGGGGTAATTAGGCTTGGTTCTTCTTTCCTTTCCTCTAAAGAATAGATTTATTCTATCAATACCATCAAGTCTTCTTTCAATTGAGTAAGGTCCACCTTGCCTTTGTTGGATTCAGGACAGACAACTGAGAGGGGGGGTGAATCAGTTGTCCAAAACTTGCTTCTAATTCAAACACTTAAATCCTCTTTGTTATTTAATAGCATATCAATTAATCACTCATGAAAACATAAAGCATAAACACTAGAGCAGATACACATCAACACATGAGACACCAAGATTTTGACGTGGAAAACCCGGTCAAGGGAAAAACCACAGGGTGATTAACCAAGGGATTATTCTCTGTTAGAAGAATAAGAAAAATAGATGGCACATGCCAATTAGGGCTCACTACTTGAGTACACTTCTCACAAGAGGCACACTACCTACAAGAGACACACTGTCTACAAAGTAACAAGTATCACAAACTTGAACAAGAGATTGACATCTTTACCATGCTTGGATCAGTTCCATTTAAGCCCAAAAACTCCTACTTTGCTTTTCGCTCTTCTTCTTCACTATGCCACACTCATCACTACAAGACACACTTCAAAATGAATTCACAATCCCTTATTTATACAAGGCATCGACTTAGGAATAATCATCTAAGTCAGCAAACACCTACAAGATCATCCGCAAGACGTGTAATACATCTGATCGGCCAGTCTCAAGAAGAACACCAATATCCATGGTTATTCTTTAAATGCAAACTCTAAGTTTAATGCGGACCACCAACATTAACTAGACATGATCCAACGATCATCATAACCTTTCATGAATCACCAAACACATCCACACTTCATCATCCTACTGGAATTCTTCTCTCCTTCATCTGGAGCTACAAGAAGACAGTATGTCATCACTATCATAAATGAATAGGCACTTCCAGACCTTCAACCCACGAACTAATCTAGTTGATACTTCACAGGGATGTCCTCAACACTTCCTCAGATCTACAGAACGGGATAATGAAATACCGGATCTCACCGGACCTTTCTATGGCCCTCTGTCACCTCTAAACACCTGCCGGAACCGGTTCTACTTGAGTGACCATAACTTCTTCAGATCTTCATGCAGACCTCTGAAATCTTGACTAGAGCATCTCAAGACTTATATCTACAAACCCTTTAAACCACATTCTCTGATCCTCAATCTATTGAGGACTTTTACCTTCTTGTCATCACTGTTCCTAATTGAGACTTATTTTCTCAAAATCCTCAGCACACAGCTCATCTAATCCTTCTCATTAATGCAACATGAGTATGTTGACATCAATGACAACACTAGTTATCCTCATACTTGCAACAATCTCCCCCTTTGTCATTGATGGCAACATATGATGTGAAAAACTATCAGGACAAGAACTTCTCCTTTCTGTCACAGCTCCCCCTATCAGCGACAACCCTTCACATGTCTTCTCTTCCTTTACTACTCCCCCTTTGATCATCAACCACTTGTTTTTCACATGTCATCTCTCCCCCTTTGACATCAAGGGAAAAGGACTCATACTTGCAATTCTAACACATCAGAATCATACCAGCTGCTCCCCCTGAGTAGCAGCTCCCCATCATCAATCCAGATCACAAGATATGACTGTGATATCCACTGGATTAATGCACATCAATGCATCCTAGTTCATCACTAGAGGGGTAATAACCTCCAACTTCTCCCTGAGATACTCAAAAGAGTCCTTGGGAAGAGGTTTAGTAAAAATATCTGCAAGATGATCCTTGGAGGGCACATACTCCAATCTGACTTCACCCTTGTTCACTTGCTCTCTCAAAAAGTGAAACTTGATAGATATATGCTTAGTCTTAGAATGCAACACCAAAATCTTAGAAATATTTATTTCGATTGAATTATCACAGAAAATTGTGATAGGCTCCTCATATTCTACTTTAATATCTCTTAGCATTTGCTTCATCCACAAAAGTTGAGTGCAACTTCCTGCTGCTGCAATGTATTCTGCTTCAGTTGTAGATAGGGATATTGCCTCTTATTTCTTGCTTAGCCAAGAAACCAACCTTTTTCTCAAAAAGAATAGTCCTCCACTTGTACTCTTCCTATCATCCACATCTCCTGCCCAATCTACATCTGTATATGCATGAAGAGAAAAATTATGATCTCTAGGATACCATAAACCATACTCAACTATTCCTTTTAGGTACCTAAAAATTCTTTTGATTGCCATGACATGAGATTCTCCTGGATCAGCCTAGAATCTCGCCACAAGACTAACAGCCTGCATTATATCTAGTCTAGTTTGAGTGAGATACAATAATCCTCCAATCATTGATTTGTACTTTGTCTGATCTGTCTTAGGAGAGTCATCATCTTTGCTCAACTTACATTCGGTTTCCATGGGAGTGTTCATTGGCTTTGAATCTTCCATTCCAAATTTCCTCAATAATTCTTTCACATATTTGGTCTAAGAGATAAAGATTCCTTTCTTTGTCTAAGTAATTTGCAGACCCAAGAAGAAATTCATTTCACTGAGCATTGACATTTCAAACTCACTTTTCATTTGATTTGCAAAGGTTTTACACATACTGTCTCTTCCTCCAAAGATGATATCATCAACAAATACTTCAACAATCAAGATGTTTTCATGATCAATTTTGAAATATAGGTTACTCTCAGCAGTACCTTTGTTGAAACCAATCTTCAAAAGATGTTTGTCCATCCTTTCATACCATGCTCTTGGGGCTTGCTTTAGACCATACAATGCCTTCTTTAATTTGCAGACCATATCACTATGCTCAAATAACTGAAATCCATCCGGTTGTTCAATCTACACTTCTTCTTCTAAGTCACCATTCAGGAAAGCAGATTTGACATCCATTTGATACACTTTGAAATCTTTGAAGGCAGCAAATGCAAGAAATAGTTCGACTACTTCAATTCTTGCCACCGGAGAAAAGGTTTCCTCAAACTCAATCCCTTCTATTTGAGAGTAGCCTTTGCAGGCTAATCTGGCTTTATTTCTGATTACGTCACCAACTTCATTTAGTTTGTTCCGGAAGACCCATTTGGTTCCAATCACATTCTTGTTTCTAGGTCTAGAAACAAGATCCCAAGTGTGATTTTTCTCAATTTGCATCAATTCTTCCTCCATTGCTTTGGTCCAATTTTCATCATTGTAGGCTTCATTTATTGTGTTAGGTTCAATCTTTGAAATTAGACAACATTCATCTAAATTTTGAGTAATTTTCCTTCTAGTTTGCACACCTTTGCTTTTGTCACCTATGATTTGATCTTTAGAGTGGTTCAGTCTTACATACCTTGGAACTTTGGGAGTGTCTTGCACTTTTGTTTCTTGATCAGGCTCATTCAGACCAATCTCTTCTTCCTGATTTACCAGATCAGTCTGAATCTGACTTTCAAGAGAGGATTCAGCTCCTTGAACTAGAACACCACTCTGATCATCTTCATCATACTCATAAAACCTTGAGGGTTTCTTTATTCCCTCATCAACCTTCACATTTGTACTTTCTATCATCTTTCTTAGTCTCTTGTTATAACACTAGTATGCTTTGCTTTGAGTAGAGTAACCCAAGAATATTCCTTCATCACTTCTAGCATCAAACTTGCCTAAGTCTTCATCTCTTTTGATGTAACACTTGCTACCAAAGACTCTGAAATATCTTACAGTGGGAGTAATGCCAAACCAGAGTTCATAAGGGGTCTTACCGGTACTGCTTCTGATTTGAACTCGATTAAGAGTATAGACTGTAGTGTTGACAGCTTCTCTCCAATAGATCTGAGGAACATTTGCTTCCATCATCATAGTCCTAGATGCTTCCTAGATGGTCCTGTTCTTCCTCTCCACTACTCCATTCTGCTGTGGAGTCCTCAGAGCAGACAACTGTCTCTTAATTCCATGTTTCTCATAGAATTCTATGAACTCACTAGATGTGAATTCTCCACCTCTATCAGACCTCAGACATTTCAACTTTATTCCTATTTCATTCTCTACCATAGCCTTGAATATTTTGAATTTCTCAAGAGCTTCTGATTTCTCCTTTAGAAAGGTTACCCACATCATCTGAGAATAGTCATCTATTAGAAGCATGAAGTATCTATCACCTTGAATACTTCTGGTTCTTGCCGGACCACAAAGATCAGTGTGAACTAAGTCCAATAGTCCAGTAGAGGACAGTTCCTTTCTTTTGAATGTGACTCTGCTCATCTTACCCAACTGACATTCCTTGCACAAGTTGTTAATAGGTTTCACCAATTTTGGAAGATCTCTTACAGCCTGAGTATTGCTTATCTTGATGATATTATCAAAATTCACATGACACATTCTTCTATGCCATAACCAACTCTGATCAACTTGAACAAATAAATAGCTTTTACTAGTACCAACCAAGTGGAACATATTATTAGTTTGAGCACTGGATGCAATCTTTGTTCCGGATCTTTCAAAGATTTTGCATTTTCCATCCTTGAATCAGAGATCATAGCCTTTGTCCACCAACTGTCCAACACTGAGAAGATTGTGCTTCAAACCTTCAACATACAGTACATTACCAGTTTTGTTTCTTCCATCAAAAGAAATAGTTCCTCTTCCTTTGATTCTACCAGTAGAATTATCACCAAACTTCACCACTCCTCCTTCATACCTTTCCAAGTCTATGAACTTATTTTTGTCACCTGTCATGTGGTGGGAACAACCACTGTCAATGACCCAATCATTCTTTTCTTCAACTTGGGCAGCCAGAGCTCTTTCTACAAACTTATGGTTGATAGATACAGAGCATATTGGTTCTTCTTCCTTGATGGCAATAAACACCCATTCACTTCTAGATTTGTTTCCTGTCTCTGATTCATCATCTGTTACTCCTTCATTATCATCTTCTTCATGAACATAGTAACAATTCTTTTGGAACCTTGATCTGTTAGGATTTGGCTTTGAAAATCTTTCCAGACATTTTGAGGTAAAATGACCAATCTTATTGCAGTTAAAACACTTAAAATGCAATTTTCTTTCATACTTATCGGATCCTCTTGGCAGTCTTTTTGCAATGAGGGCTTCAAGTTGGGCAGTTTCTACTTCTTCTTCTTCTAGGTCTTTTCTTGCTTTTCCATACCATGACAAATTCCTTGATGAGTTCTCTCCCGGATCAAATCCTTGTTTACCTTTCACAGAGGCACTAGCTTTGAATGTAGATTCAGTTTTGGGGGGATCATCTCCAAATTCGGTCATTTCAAAAGCAGCCAGTTTGCTAGCCAATTGGTCTCTTGTGACAGTTGTATGGGCTCTGAATTCATCAATGGCAGCAACCTTGATTTTGTAAGAGGTAGGAAGGGATCTGAGAATCTTACCAACAATCTTATTTTCATCCAAGACTCCACTAGAATTTCTAATTCCACAAACCAGCTCATTCACCCTTGGCATAAAAGTGGTAATATTTTCATCATCTCTCATCTTCAGTCTTTCAAATTTTCCTTTTAAACTCTGCAACCTTGCACACTTAGCATACTCATCTCCTTCATGTAGAAGTTCCAGTTTAATCTAGATCTCATAGGCAGTTGGTAGGTCAATAACATTTGAGAGCTCTAAGTCAGTTAATGCGCTTAGAAGAGCCTCTTTGGTCTGCAGATTATTTTCAGCATCTGTGATTTCATTTAGAGTTATCGGACCACCTTGTGGAGGTGCATACGCTTTTGTGACCATGGACCAGTACGCCTTTCCCATACACTGCAAGTGACATTTCATGTGACCTTTCCAAAGAGAGAAGTTGGTTCCATCAAACTTCGGACTATCCTTCTTGTATGATGACATCCTGGATCTCCTCAAGCGGTTAAGCTCCTTTTAGAGGAACTTGGCTCTGATACCAATTGTTGGATTCATGACAGACAACTAAGAGGGGGGGTGAATTAGTTGTCCAAAACTTGCTTCTAATTCAAACACTTAAATCCTCTTTGTTATTTAATAGCATAACAATTAATCACTCATGAAAATATAAAGCATAAACACCAGAGCAGATACACATCAACACATGAGACACCAAGATTTTGACATGGAAAACCTGGTCAAGGGAAAAACCATGGGGTGATTAACCCAAGGATTATTCTTTGTTAGAAGAATAAGAAAAATAGATGGCACATGCCAATTAGGGCTCACTGCCCGAGCACACTACTCACAAGAGGCACACTGCCTACAAGAGACACACTGTCTACAAAGTAACAAGTATCACAAACTTGAACTAGAGATTGACATCTTTACCATGCCTGGATTAGTTCCATTCAAGCCCAAAAACTCCTGCTCTGCTTTTCGCTCTTCTTCTTCGCTATGCCACACTCATCACCACAAGACACACTTCAAAATGAATTCACAATCCCTTATTTATACAAGGCATTGACTTAGGAATAATCATCTAAGTCGGCAAACACCTACAAGATCATCTGCAAGACATCCGATCGGCCAGTCTCAAGAAGAACACCAATATCTGTGGTTATTCTTCAAATGCAAACTCTAAGTTTAATGCGGACTACCAACATTAACTGGACATGATCCAATGATCATCATAACCTTTCATGAATCACCAAACATATCCGCACTTCATCATCCTACTGGAATTCTTCTTTCCTTCATCCGGAGCTACAAAAGAACATAGTCTGTCATCACTGTCATAAATGAATAGGCACTTCCAGACCTTCAACCCATGAACTAATCTAGTTGATACTTCACAAGGACGTCCTCAACACTTCCTCAGATCCACAGAATGGGATAATGAAATACTAGATCTCACTAGACCTTTCTGTGGCCCTCTGTCACCTCTGAACACCTGCCAAAACTGGTTCTACTTGAGCGACCATAACTTCTTCAGATCTTCATGCGGACCTCTAAAATCTTGACTGGAGCATCTCAAGACTTATATCTACAAACCCTTTAAACCGCATCCTCTGATCCTCAATCTATTAAGGACTTTTACCTTCTTGTCATCATTGTTCTTAACTGTTCCTGATTGAGACTTATTTTCTCAAAATCCTCAACGCACAACTCATCTAATCCTTCTCATTAATGCAACATGAGTATGTTGACATCAATGACAACACCATTTATCCTCATACTTGCAACATCCTTGTCCACAAGAGGTTTTCTTAGGTGTGTTGATTAAAAGTGTATCCATAATGACAATACTAGGTAATCCATCTGTAGGTTTAATGGAATCAGGGTCTACCTATCTTGTCTATTGGTCACTATTTCTATTAGAAACCTCTTCAGTGCTTTCTTGTCTAAACAATATTCTTGTGTTTCATGAGGTGCTAGCATACATTAGTGAAGATTCTAAATGTTGTTCCTAATGAAGATATTTTCTCACAACAATAATACATATTGCACATGTTATTTATGAATGATCACACTGGAGCATTCAACATCAATTTGGGAGCAACAAATAGTTGATGCTAATGTTGTCTCCCAAAAATACTAATCCATTTCTAGTTTTTGGGAAAATTGTTCACACTTGAAGTACAAATCCAGACCTCTAGTCTCCCCGTTGCCTGTGGTGTCTTGAAAGAACACAATGGTAGTCAAAATCTCATCCACCCTGTATAGACCTGGTTCAACTTCAATATAGGCCACCTCATTGTGATGGTTGTATTCTTTTATCATGTGTTTTATCTTGGGTTCCGTTGAACACACCAGGATATTGAGAGGGGGGCAAATCAGTATCTAAACAAACTTCAAATCCTCTGAAGCAGATTAAAACTTAAGCATCACATTATTAATATAAACATGAAATATTAACACAATGCACATCAACACATAACACTAGATATACATGGAAAACCCAAGAAGGGAAAAACCATGGTGAGGATTAACTCACAATAGATGAAGCTCAAATAACAACTTTATTTTATGGCTACAACCCAAGGAAGCAACTACTCCCTACAGACTTTGTTTCAGGGCTGCAACCCAAAGAAGCTACTACTCCTTGAAAACTTTGATTTAGGGTCACTCTGAAGGAAGGGTAAATGCAAGAAGTTGTGTCCACTTAAGGTGGAAGTTTAAGAGTTAGAAAAAAATCTGAAATCGAATTAACCAAAACGGGATCCCACTTTTTATGCCGTTTTGCTTCGGGATCCCGAGCCAAAAGCGGGATCTCGTTTTCTAGAAACGGGATGCCGTTTGAGTTTCATAAAAGGTTAATATTTTAACCTTTATGAAATGGGATCCGGGATCCCATTTTGAAATGGGATCCTGTTTCATAAAGGTTAAAATATTAACCTTTTATGAAACGGGATCCCATTTCAAAAAGGTTAAAATATTAACCTTTTATGAAACGGGATCCCGTTATTTAAAATTTGAATTTTAAGCTCAAGTTTTTCTTTGTAACCCGGTTTAGGAAATGCTTTAGGGACCCAAACCTGACCTCTGGACCTAGTTTAACCTGCAACTTGAAGGTCCTGTCAATGTCACAACAAAATAGTGACTTTGGACATATATCTGAAGGTCTATTTTGCAGAATATTTTGACGAAATTAAAACCCATTATAGATGAGACAATGTAGATTCCAAATATATAATTTTTTTTACAATTGGATTAATTTTTCTATTTTTTAATCAATTTATGATGAAATAGGTCCATAAACATGAATTATCATAGTTTTTTAGTATTTTAATAACTTTTTATTAAAATATTTTTTTGTAAAAAAAATTGTAGGAAAATGTACTTTAGACAATTCTTTTCAATTTAAAAAAAAAATTTCAAAAAATGTTAAGTTTAGGTCATCTTATGCGTGACGTACATCATGATTTTTTTAAAAGACCAAAAATGGCTAATAAAAAATTAATTAAAAAAAAATATTCAATAAAAAATTACAAAAAAATATGGAAAGTGTGTTTCAGTGAAGTACAAATCTTTTCCCAAAAGGATTTTGAAAAATATGATTATTTAGGTCAAAATATGGATGACGTACACGTACATGGTATAGTAAAAAAAAGTGACTTTTAAATAGTAGTTTTTAGAAACGCCTATTCAAAATAAATTTCTATCATCTAGGTATTGAAAAAAATTACATATTTGGAAACTAGACTCTGAGTACTACATTTCATATTTAGTGACTTTTTCCAGGATTCCACCTTTAAGTGCTTCAAATTTTTAAGTCAAATGTGACAAGTTATGAAAATCAGGGACCACTTTTTGGCCAATAAGTGGACACAACTTCTTGCACACACCTAGAAGCTACAACTCCCTAAAGACTTTTTCTAGGGTCCCTCCCAAGGAAGCAACTACTCCTTGAATTGAGTACAAACTTAGAAAAGATTACAGTATGACAATCCTTCTACTACCTGAAAATTGACATTGAAATTCACACCCTTGATGATTGCAATTCTACTTCTAATGATTGGATCAATTAGGCACACTCCTCACTTCCTTCCTATCACACAAATGTATTCAAGATGAATTAGGACAGCTTCTAACACATCTACTCTTTCTTCTTCAGTCACACATCATAATACATTTATTCTTCTCCTTTTCTTGCTTGTGAACCTTAACAACTATCTTGCAATCACACCTTGCCAAACTCAATTTGATTTACAATTTATACATGATATTACATTGATTACATTGCTTGTCAGCCAGAGACAATATGAAAAATACATTTACAAGTCAGCCAAACTACACACAACATGAAGCGTGTAGAGGACAAGTCTTACACAAGATTACACGCTACACCAGCAGAAGACCCATGCCTTGTAGACATCAACACTTGTTTAATTTGGTCTAAAACATCCTTCTTAGTACCAAACATCAAGAAATTGCATCCGCACACTTTTGAGAATAGGACAGCCTTAAGCAAAGATATATGAAACTTGAAGCATAACAGTCACAACAACTTGAAAACATTGTGCGGTACTGGAAACAAGAAAGATCTTCATGAAACTCTTCTAGATGAGTCTATAGGACTTATACAACATCTCCAAGCACTTATTTACCTCTGCACATCAAATATTTTGTGCCATACATCTTCAACCATGAACTTTAGGAATAACAAGTCATCTGGAACACACTGCAATATATTGTCATTGAAAAATTGAGCTTACAGATCACCAAGAACCTTGAAACAACAAGAAAGCATGTAATGTACATCCATAAACATGTCCACAAAATAGTATAGGCAATTCTTCACTTGTGGTCAAATGTGGAGTATTTCAATCAGCTTTTATCATCACATTACATTGTTAGAACACATGCTGGAACTTAATCACTTGTAACTTTCATTGCAGAGGGTTTAGAGATCTGCACCTTTGGAATTAGTACCTCCATTAGATACTTAACTTTTGAACCGCAAATCCTTATCTTTAAACATAGAGAAATGCAGAGTCAAACATTGTAGTACTATGAATGCCTTTGTTAGGAATAACACTTTCTTCAACCTATCAACTACAAAACACTTTTCTGGTAATTCAAACACCATGAAACTTGAAACATACATTATTTGACACTATATGAAGCTATCTTCCAATCTGTAGAGGCACAACATCAAAAGACTAAAAATGCAGAGCAATCTCCTAGTCAAACTTCAAAATAGTCATCCTGTAGTAGAAACTTTCACCAAATTCTAGAGGCCAAACCTTCTTTATATTTTAACACATGCATTCTTAGGAACATTAGGAGAGATCATATAATATGCTTCAGCCAACCAGTAATATCTTCTCATCCTCAGCAACACATCTGATCATCTTAGTGCTTCTAATTTCCATATTAATGTATCTCCTTGATGCTTCTAATTCCCATATTAATGTGTCTTCTTGATGCTTCTAATTCCCATCTTAATATGACTTCATACACAACTATGCATTGATCAAGGCATGATATCCAACCATGAACTTTAGTAACCACATTATATTCAATATGACATCCAACCATGAATTATATCTTCTCTACTGGATAGGACATGACATCCAACCATGAACTTCTAATTTCCATCTTAATGTATTTTCTTCAAAAGCATGACATCCAACCACGAACACCATCACACATCCATGACAGTGTTGACATCAATGATAACCTTGTGATAGTGTTGACATCAATGACAACCTAAAGAGCCATATGTGTAACAATCTCCCCCTTTGGGATTGATGTCAACACATACCTACACATTTTCCCCCTTTGACATTAAAGACAAAGGACAACTTCTTCTTTCTTAGGGCATAACTTCTTGCAACAAACAAACTCCCCCTATCATCAACAACCACTATTTGCTCCCCCTGAGAGGTAGCCACCATCAGTCCAGGAAAAAGACATAACATGAACCACTCCCCCCGGACAGATGCACCACTTATGTATCTAGCAAGAAGAAGTGAGAATTACCCCTAACCTCTGTCGGATATCTTCAAAAGTATCCTTTGCAAGAGCCTTTGTGAAAATACCTACAATATGATCCTTTGTTGGAACATATTCTAACTTTACTTCCTTATCTGCAACCTTCTCTCTCAAAAAGTGATACCTAATTGCTATATGCTTGGTTCTAGAATGCATCACTGGATTCTTGGAAATATTGATAGTACTTGTATTAGCACACAAAATAGGAATAGGCTCATCATACATTACCTTAATGTCCTTTAGAGTTTGCTTCATCCATAACACTTATGTGCAACAAGATGTTGTTACAATATACTCAGCTTCTACAGTTGATAAAGATACCAAATCTTGCTTCTTTCTCTACCATGAGACCAATATGCTTCCTACAATGAAAGCACCACCACTTGTACTTTTTCTATCATCAACACAAGGTCAGCCCAATCAACATCAGTGTATGCACTCAGATAAAAGTCATTACCTCTTGGATACCATAAGCCATAATCTGGAGTTCCCCTCAAGTATTTGAATATTCTTTTCATTGCATTCTCGTGTGTTTTCTTGGGATTAGCTTGATATCTAGAAACCACACATACTGCATGCATGATATCCAGTCTAGAGGTAGTCAAGTACAACAATCCTCCAATCATAGATCTATAGGAAGTCTGATCAACATCCGAAGAGTCATCATCCTTGCTCAAGTGACATATAGTGACCATGGGAGTACTCACTGGTTTGGAGTCCTCCATACAAAATTTCTTCAACATCTCTTTGACATACTTAGCTTGTGAAATGAAGATACCATCATCTAGGTGAGCAATTTGAAGTCCAAGGAAAAAAGACATCTCATCAATCATAAACATCTCAAATTTTTTTTGCATCTCCTCTAAAAATCTCTTACATATATCATCTCCACAAAACATGATGTCATCAACGTACACTACAACTACTAATATCATGTCTCCTTCTTCCTTGATATAAAGCTTGTTATCTGTTGGGAAAATATTTTGTCGTTTAGCTAACTAATGGCAAAATGGTTATATCACCACAACTATAATGATACTGAGTCTCTCCTCTCAGCAAGTGGAGGTTCCCTTTAGATAATGAGCTCTTTCTAACAAGCAACTTTTAATACTTAAAATGAAATAAAAACTATATTGGGGTGTAATCACTTCATCCTATTCTCTTCTTTCCGAATAGATGCATTTCTCTTCAAAATAACAACTTCAACAAAAACAATGTTTAATAACTTACAAATCAAGGCAAACCATAGAAACACAAAGTTTTCTATTGCTTCACTTATCTTCTCCAAATAAACCTGATTGAACTCAAATGTAGCCCAAAGTCTCCACTTTCACCCAATATGATTAACTAACTTGCACACAACAGTTTATAGCACAAAGTCTCTAAACAATTGTATCTTCACAAATGTAAGCACAAACTCCCACAATGAGAAAATAGCACAAAGTCTATTTAACCAAAAACAAGAACACTTCTCTTAATTTTCAATAAACTCCACAATTCCAGCAATTATTCAATATAATATAACACCAATGACATAAGAACACTGATATCATAAAACAATATGATTCAACTAAAAGTTTGATACTCAAATTGCTTGCTTATATTGATATTCACTTGAAAATTTGATAAACATAAAAAGCTCAAAGTCTTGAAATGTTTTCCAATTCGGCAAAGTTTCTTTGCAATAGATAAAAGATAAAAATTACAATAGAGGCCCTCTTTATTTATAGGGAGGAGCCTAGAGCAAAAATAGGAAAAATCTCACTACTTTGACTTATTCAAAAATAGGAGTCCTATTTGACTTGGGACTTCCTTTATCTCACATGTAATTGCATTTTGGAAAAATACATGTGAGTATGTCCATAACAAAATTCAAATTACATCTACAAAACTGAAAATAAACTAAGACATTGAAAAGGAACTTCATTTGCCACCATTGTTCTTCAAAAAGTTTTATACATAGTTTGTATTTCTGCCATTTCACACCCATAGGGCTTCGCTGTATTCTCTGAGATGGTACGAGCCCTAAGAACTACATATTTAACTACCTTTATTACTTTCTCATGTTTCTCAAGATTATCCTTTAGATTCTCAAAAGTTGAGTGATGATCATAAAGGCTATCCATTAAAACCACTATAGGTACTTCATCTTCAAACTTCCACTGCACCATCTTCTCAAAAGCATCTATCATCTCCTCTGCTGAGAGAAACTTGTGACCGTCACCTATCAAAGTGCATGGTAGTTCCCCCAACCTGTGTACAAGTAAGACATTACTGTCTTCACTATTTTCATGTACTTGGCACAAGTCATCAAGTAAACCTTTTATCACATTGATGTGATGGGAAATAGATTCCTTGGTCTTAAGATAAGACTCTCAGTTTGAAATGACACCAATGGCTATCAGATTGTTTATTTTGATCTTCTCCATCTCAACATATTCCTCTAAACTTTCCTCTTGATCTTGTAGTTCTTGAGAAAGTAAATCAATAAGGTTATCTAGCTCAGCTTTGGCCTTGTCCATCTTTCATTTTCTTTCCACTGTGGTCTGCAACAGAATTCTTCCCTATGCCAACAACCGTTCCACAATGTCACCAACAACTCTCCCTCTAGCCTGAACCTTCTCAACCTTTTGAATAAGAGGGTCATCAACAGTCATTGCCATAGGTTCCATGATGTTAGATGATTTTACTATTTTTTGAAGAACAATAGCAAGTTGTTCTACCTTTTCTTTTTACTGCTCTTTCTCCTTCTTGACCTCATCATATTTCTCAAGCAATGAACTTGCAGTGGTTTGAAAATCAGCCTTGATACCTTCATGAGTTAGCTTACCCAACTCAACTCTGGAGACAATATAATCATTCATATCGAAAGTATCTATTGTGGCATCATCTGGTGGCTTAGTAATTTTTGCATATCTGACTCCTTTTTCATTAATAAGCCTAAAAATAGTTTTAGGTTTCTTTTTCTGGTCCTTTAGATTAGCAAAAAGTAACTTCTCTATATCAATTTCATTTGGTGAAATCACTTTCTTCTTTCTCTTGGAAGTGTATGCAGACAACCATCGAGGAAGTGTTGAGGCACCAACATTCAGAGAATAGTCAATTACATGTTTTGTTGGATCCATGCTCACACCTATTATAGTAACAATAGGACTAGTGTTGGTAAAAATTGCACTTGTGTCAGCAACTTTCTCTGAACCATCTAGAAAATGCTCTAGAATAGATTGTTCACCAATATCAAATGATGGCAAAGATAAACTTGGAATAGAACTTGAAGAATCAAACTATTAGATTTAGGGCACACAACTAAGAGGGGGGCGTGAATCAATTGTGCGAAACTTTCACCAATTAAACACTTGAATCTTCTTTAGTGATTAGCAGAATATTAATCATGAACCATAATGCATTCAAATCAAAAGTAGAAACATATCAACACATAAGACACCAAGATTTTGACGTGGAAAACCCGGTTAAGGGAAAAACCACGGGGTGATTAACCCAAGAATGCATTCTCTATTAGAAGAATAGAAAGAACAAATGGCACATGCCAATTAGGGCTCACTACCTGAGCACACTGCTCACAAAAGGCTCACTGCCTACAAGAGACACACTGTCTACAAAGAAATAAGTATCACCTTCATGAACTAGAGAATAGCATCTTCATCATGCTTGAATCAGTTCCATTTAAGCCCAATACTTCTACTCTGCCTTTCACACTTCTCCTCGCTACCACACACTCATCACCATAAGACACACTTCAAAATGACTTCACAATCCCTTATTTATACAAGGCATCAACTTAGGAACAATCATCTAAGTCAGAAAACACCTACAAGAACATCCGCAAGATGTGTAATACATCCGGTTGGCGAGTCTCAAGAAGAACACCAATATTTAATGGTTATTCTTCAAATGCAAACTCTAACTTCAATGCGGACCACCAATATGAACTAGACATGATCCAACGATCATCATAACCTTCCCTGAATCACCAAGAACATCCGCACTTCATCATCCTACTAGAATTCTTCTCTCCTTCATCCGGAGCTTCAAGAACACAGTCTGTCATCACTGTCACAAATGAATAGGCTCTTTTGGACCTTCAAACCATGAACCAATCTATTTGATACTTCACAGGGATGTCCTAAACACTCCCTCAAATCCGCAGAACAGGATAATGAAATTCTGGATCCCACCGGACCTATCTGTGACACTCTGTCACCTCTGAACACCTGCCGGAACCGGTTCTACTTGAGCGACCATAACTTCTTCAGATCTTCATGTAGACCTCTAAAAACTTGACTGGAGCATCTCAAGACTTATATCTACAAACCCTTTAAATCGTATCCTCTGATCCTGAACCTATTAAGGACTTTTACCTTCTTGTCATCATTGTTCTTTACTGTTCCTGATTAAGACTAATTTTCTCAATATCCTCAGCACACAGCTCATCTAATCCTTCTCATTAATGCAACATGAGTATGTTGACATCAATGACAACACTGGTTAGGCCCATACTTGCAACAATCTCCCCCTTTGTCGTTGATGGCAACATATGATGTGAAAAACCATCAAGACAAGAACTTCTCCTTGCTGTCACAACTCCTACTAACAGCAACAACTATTCACATGTCTTCTCTTCCTTTATTGCTCCCCCTTTGATCAGCAACCACTTGTTTTTCACATATCTTCTCTCCCTTTTTGACATCAATGGCAAAGGGCTCATACTTGCAACTCCATTACATCATAACATACCAGCTGCTCCCCATGAGTAGCAGCTCCCTATCATCAATCCGGATCACAAGATATGATTGTGATATCCACTAGATTGATGCATATCAGTGCATCCTAGTTCATCACCAGAGGGGCAATAACCCCTAACTTCTCCCTGAGATACTCAAAAGAGTCCTTGGGAAGAGGTTTAGTAAAGATATCTACAATTTGATCCTTGGAGGGCACATACTCCAATCTGACTTCATCCTTGTTCACTTGCTCTCTCAGAAAGTGAAACTTGATAGATATATGCTTAGTCTTAGAATGCAACACTGGATTCTTAGAAATATTTATTCCACTTGAATTATCACAGAAAATTGTGATAGGCTCCTCATATTCTACTTTAATATCTCTTAGCATCTGCTTCATCCACAAGACTTGAGTGCAACTACCTGCTGTTGCAATGTATTCTGCTTCAGTTGTAGACATGGATATTGCCTCTTGTTTCTTGCTTAGCCAAGAAACCAATCTTTTTCCCAAAAAGAATGCTCCACCACTGGTACTCTTCCTGTCATCCACATCTCCTGCCCAGTCTACATCTATATATGCATGAAGAGAAAAATTATGATCTTTAGGATACCACAGACAATACTCAACTGTTCCTTTTAGGTACCTAAAAATCCTTTTGATTGCCATGACATGAGATTCTTTGGGATCAGCCTGGAATCTCGCAACAAGACCAACAACGTGCATTATATCTGGTCGAGTTTGAGTGAGATATAATAATCCTCCAATCATTGATTTGTACTTTGTCTAATCTGCCTTAGGGGAGTCATCATCTTTGCTCAACTTACATCTGGTTTCCATGGGAGTGTTCATTGGCTTTGAATCTTCCATTCCAAATTTCCTCAACAATTCTTTCACATATTTGGTCTGAGAAATAAAGATTCCTTTCTTTGTCTGAATAATTTGCAGACCCAAGAAGAAATTCATTTCACCAAGCATTGACATCTCAAACTCACTTTTCATTTGATTTGCAAAGGTTTTACACATACTGTCTCTTCCTCCAAAGATGATATCATCAACAAATACTTCAACAATCAAGATGTTTTCATGATCAATTTTGAAATATAGGTTACTCTCAGCAGTACCTTTGTTGAAACCAATCTTCAAAAGATGTTTGTCCAGTCTTTCATACCAGGCTCTTGGGGCTTGCTTTAGTCCATACAGTGCCTTCTTCAATTTGCAGACCATATCACCATGCTCAGATAATTGAAAACCATCCGGTTGTTCAATGTACACTTCTTCTTCTAAGTCACCATTCAAGAAGGCAGACCTGACATCCATCTGATACACCTTGAAATCCTTGAATGTAGCAAATGCAAGAAATAATTTGCCTGCTTCAATTCTTGCCACCGGAGCAAAGGTTTCTTCAAAATCAATCCCATCTATTTGAGAGTATCCTTTGTAGACCAATCTGGCTTTATTTCTGATACTTCACCAACTTCATTTAGTTTGTTCCAGAAGACCCATTTGGTTCCAATCACATTCTTGTTTCTAGGTCTGGGAACAAGATCCCAAGTGTGATTTTTTTCAATTTGCATTAACTCTTCCTCCATTTCTTTGGTCCAGTTTTCATCATTGCAGGCTTCATTTATTGTCTTAGGTTCAATCTTTGAAATCAGACAATATTCATCTGAATTTTGAGCAATTTTCCTTCTAGTTTGCACACCTTTGCTTTTTTCACCTATGATCTGATGTTCAGAGTGGTTCAGTCTTACATACCTTGGAACTTTGTGAGTTTCTTGCACTTCTGCTTCTTGATCAGGCTCATTCAGACCTATCTCTTCTTCCTGATTTACCGGATCAGTATGAATCTAACTTTCAAAAGAGGATTGAGCTCCTTGAACTAGAACACCATTCTAATCATTTTCATCATATTCATAAAACCTTGAGGCTTTCTCTATTCCCTCATCAACCTTCACATTTGTACTTTCTATCATCTTTCTTAGTCTCTTGTTATAACACCGGTATGCTTTGCTTTGAGTAGAGTAACCCAAGAATATTCCTTCATCACTTCTAGCATCAAACATGCCTAAATCTTCATCTCTTTTGATGTAACATTTGCTACCAAATACTTTGAAATATCTTACAGTAGGAGTAATGCCAAACGAGAGTTCATAAGGGGTCTTACCGGTATTGCTTATGATTTGAACTCAATTAAGAGTATAGACTGCAGTGCTGACAACTTCTCTCCAATAGATCTGAGGAACATTTGCTTCCATCATCATGGTCCTAGATGCTTCCTGGATGGTCCGGTTCTTTCTCTCCACTACTCCATTCTGCTGTGGAGTCCTTGGAGCAGACAATTGTCTCTTGATTCCATGTTTCTCACAGAACTCTATGAAATCACCGGATGTGAATTCTCCACCTCTATCAGACCTCAGACACTTCAACTTTAATCCTGTTTCATTCTCTACCATAGCCTTCAATATTTTGAATTTCTCAAGAGCTTCTGATTTCTCCTTTAGAAAGGTTACCCACATCATTCGGGAATAGTCATCAATTAACAGCATGAAGTATCTATCACCTTGAATGCTCCTGGTTCTTTTCGGACCACAAAGATCAATGTGAACTAAGTCCAATAATCTGGTAGAAGAAAGTTCCTTGCTTTTGAATGTGACTCTGCTCAGCTTACCCAACTGACATTGCTTGCACAAGTTGTTAATAGGTTTCACCAATTTTGGAAGATCTCTTACAGCCTGAGTATTGCTTATCTTGATGATATTATCAAAATTCACATGACACATTCTCCTATGCCATAACCAACTCTGATCAACTTGAACAAATAAATAGCTTTTACTAGTACCAACCAAGTGGAACATATTACCTTTAGTTTGAGCACCGGATGCAATCTTTGTTCCGATTCTTTCAAAGATCTTGCATTTTCCATCCTTGAATCAGAGATCATAGCCTTTGTCCACCAACTATCCAACACTGAGAAGATTGTGCTTCAAACCTTCAACATACAGTACATTACCAGTTTTGTTTCTTCCATCAAAAGAAATAGTTCCTCTTCCTTTGATTCTACCAGTAGAATTATCACCAAACTTCACCACTCCTCCTTCATACCTTTCCAAGTCTATGAACTTATTTTTGTCACCTGTCATGTGGTGGGAGCAACCACTATCAATGACCCAATCATTCTTTTCTTCAACTTGGGCAACCAGAGCTCTTTCTACAAACTTATGATTGATAGATACAGAGCATATTGGTTCTTCTTTCTTGATGGCAATAAACACCCATTCACTTCCGGATTTGTTTCCTGTCTCTGATTCATCATCTGTCACTCCTTCATTATCATCTTCTTCATGAACATAGTAAGAATTCTTTTGGAACCTTGATCTATTAGGATTTGGCTTTGAAAATCTTTCCGGACATCTTGAGGAAAAATGATCAATCTTATTGCAGTTAAAACACTTAAAAGGCAATTTTCCTTCATACTTACCAGATCCTCTTGGCAGTCTCTTTGCAATGAGGGCTTCAAGTTGAGTAGTCTTTTCTTGCTTTTTCATACCATGACAATTTCCTTGATGAGTTCTCTCCCAAATCAAATCCTTGTTTACCTTTCATGCACTAGCTTTGAATGCAGATTCAGTCTTGGGGGGATCATCTCCAAACTTAGTCATTTCAAAAGTAGCCAGTTTGCCAGCTAATTGGTCTCTTGTGACAGTTGTATGGGCTCTAAATTCATCAATGGCAGCAACCTTGATTTTGTAAGAGGCAGGAAGGGATCTAAGAATTTTACCAACAATCTCATTTTCATCCAAGACTCCACTAGAATTTCTAATTCCACAAACTAGCTCATTCACTCTTGGCATAAAAGTTGTAATATTTTTATCATCTCTCATCTTCAGTTTTTCAAATTTCCCTTTTAGACTCTGTAACCTTGCACATTTAACATACTAGTCTCCTTCATGCAAAAGTTCCAATTTAATCCAGATCTCATAGGCAGTTGGCAGGTCAATAACATTTGAGAGCTCTGAGTCAGTTAATGCACTTAGAAGAGCCTCTTTGGTCCGTAGATTGCATTTCAGCATCTGTGATTTCATTTAGGGTTGTCGGACCACCCTGTGGAGGTACATACACTTTTGTGACCATGGACTAGTACGTCATTCCCATACACTGCAAGTGACATTTCATGTGACCTTTCCAAAGAGCAAAGTTGGTTCCATCAAACTTTGGACTATCCTTCTTATATGACGACATCCTGGATCTCCTCAAGCGATTAAGCTCTTTTTAGAGGAACTTAGCTCTGATACCAATTGTTAGATTTAGGGCACACAACTGAGAGGGGGGGTGAATCAGTTGTGCAAAACTTTCACCAATTAAACACTTGAATCTTCTTTAGTGATTAGTAGAATATTAATCATGAACCATAATGCATTCAAATCAAAAGCAGAAACATATCAACACATAAGACACCAAGATTTTGACAAGGAAAACCTGGTTAAGGGAAAAACCACGGGGTGATTAACCCAAGAATGTATTCTTTGTTAGAAGAATAGAAAGAACAAATGGCACATGCTAATTAGGGCTCACTACTTGAGCACACTACTCACAAGAGGCTCACTGCCTACAAAAGACACACTGCCTACAAAGAAATAAGTATCACCTTCATGAACTGGAGAATAGCATCTTCATCATGCTTGAATCAGTTCCATTTAAGCCCAATACTTCTGCTCTACCTTTCGCACTTCTCCTCGCTACCACACACTCATCACCACAAGACACACTTCAAAATGGCTTCACAATCCCTTATTTATACAAGGAATTGACTTAGGAACAATCATCTAAGTTGGCAAACACCTACAAGAACATCCGCAAGATGTGTAATACATCCGGTCGGCCAGTCTCAAGAAGAACACCAATATATGGTGGTTATTCTTCAAATGCAAACTCTAACTTCAATGTGGACCACCAACATGAACTGGACATGATCCAACAATCATCATAACCTTCCCTAAATCACCAAGAACATCCGCACTTCATCATCCTACTGAATTCTTCTCTCCTTCATCCAGAGCTTCAAGAATACAGTTTGTCATCACTGTCACAAATGAATAGGCTCTTTCGAACCTTCAAACCATGAACCAATCTATTTGATACTTCACAGGGACATCCTAAACACTCCCTCAAATCCATAGAATGAGATAATGAAATTCTGGATCTCACCGGACCTATCTGTGACACTCTGTCACCTCTAAACACCTACCAGAACCAGTTCTACTTGAGCGACCATAACTTCTTCAGATCTTCATGCGGACCTCTAAAAACTTGACTAGAGCATCTCAAGACTTATATCTACAAACCCTTTAAACTGCATCCTCTGATCCTCAACCTATTGAGTACTTTTACCTTCTTGTCATCACTGTTCTTCACTGTTCCTGATTGAGACTAATTTTCTCAATATCCTCAGCACATAGCTCATCTAATCCTTCTCATTAATGCAACAGGAGTATGTTGACATCAATGACAACATCGATTAGGCCCATACTTGCAACATAAACACGGTCCCAAAACTTGTTTGTACAGAGGTAGGGGTATTATGAGAAGACACAACAAAAATAGGTGAAATAGGAACATTGGAAACTTCTGGAAAACTACCAAAAATAGGAGCATGAGGTATGGGTGTAGAAACTTGTGATTCAGCTAGGAGATCCTTCTGAGAGGAAAGTTGTGAATCACCAAGTTGTTTCTGTTCTACATTCTCCTCCTCTTTTTCTTTTTCACTTTCCTCATCAGGCTTTTCAGGCATTTATGCTTGTTCAGTATCATCATGTTTCTCAATATCTTATTATTCAATCTCAATATCTTCAATCTCCATTTTATCAAGATATGTATCTTTAGCACCTGATTCTGTGACAGTAGAAGTTCCTACAACTTCTTTCTTCTTACCTCCTTTAGATACATATTTGATTTTTGGCTTATGCACTTTAGAAGGAGTGTCACTTTTGTTCTTTGTTTGGTTTTCTACCTTTTTTCCTATTTGCTCCTAAATTTCACTTTTTGACCCAGTAAGAAATTCTTTCAGACTTATTCCCTTACTTCCTAACCACACATTTGTATTTACTAGAATTGGCTGAAATCTTTTCTTGATTGAATTTTCCTCTTTGACAGACCATTTGACCTCTAGTAGAGGCAAGGATTCAATGTTCTCAACATTGTATTTGGGATCCAAAACATCTCCTTCATCTTCCATTCCATTTGGAATATCCACAAGACCTAATTCTTTAATCTGACTCAAGTGAAATCTGCAATAATCTAGCTTCCTGATCTCATTCTGTGTTTTAAGATCAGCCCAAATATGTTCAACAATTAGCATATGGAAAACTAACTCCCTCTTGATCTTGTCCTGCACTCTTCTAAAATCAAAATGATCTCTTTTCTTGAAAGTCTTCATAGTAACCAGTTGCATTTCTGATTCACTAGTTTTGGCCTTGGTGGATGACTGAATAGAGTACCTCCCAATTTCTATAGGAAACTTAATTCCTAACTTTATCATCTCCATCTGCTTATTGTGCACAATAATCAATTGCCTACATAGTTCCATCAGAATAATTCTATCACTAGGATATCATGGAAGCATATACGGATAGCCAAGATAGTCTCCCACTCTGAGATAAGTGAAAGTTGGAAACTATAAGAATAAATAGCCAAAAGAGTTAACCACCTTCCAGGCCTCATTTGATACTTTTTTCTGCTCAAGTTCATTATTCCATAAACACATGAATATTGAAAAGAAGGCATCATTAACTCTGTGGAAATGATGGATTGATCCCTTTAGAGTAATCTGTGGATAATATTCATAAATTGGAACCAATCTCCTATCACTAACTTGAGTTAAACCAAGAAAACTCCTCATGCTTGTAGCAGCATACACCAGATATGAAGTCATAAAACTTGAAAGTTGTATTAAATTTCACCAGTTGATCATGTAGAGCATTACTGATCTGTTCCCCCCAAAAGATTTTATGTTGACCCTTGAGAATCACCTTAATGTATGTATACATCGATTCCTGAAAATTGGATGAAGAAGGGAGACCTTTGATCTGACTTAATAGTGTAATCAATTCACTTACCTCCTCGACAAACTCACTTCTCGGGAGGTCTTTTGGCCATTTGGTCAAATTACTTTGAGGAGTCTTCAACCACTTACTGTTGATATGTTTTCTCATAGCTTCAATATCTTCATCATAATCCTTATGCCCTGAAGCAAACTCTATTTCACCAACATTTACAATTGGAGGACACATACAAATTTTATCAAGAAACTTTGCATCTAATCGCATGATCAACCAAGTGAATGTTGCTATTGATAATCTTTTGCATATATCAAGGAGGATTTGACTGCTTTGTTCTATCAACAAATTTGGCCATGTCCACATGACCAATCTCTGTATCTCTGATCTCTTCCACATTGGATTGCAATGAAGTCATGGGGAATACCCCTTGGTACTTATACTTCATTATTTTAGCCTTTGATGGAGATGTCTCTGACATCAACTTTGTGAAGAAAACTAGAAATGACGTCCACCACAAATGTTTGTTGAAACTGCAAAAAGCCATGATCTCGCAGTTAGGGGAAAAATGGGCAAATTTGGGTTACTGTGAATTGAGGATCATGAACATGGGAATGTGCGTTGAAGGGCTTGAGAGTGCGCAAATCGAGGAAATAGGCAAAAGTGGGCCAATAGGTATTGAAAGGAAAATTTTCCCAGTGAGGACACTTTTCATGGTGACATGCATGGGTGGTGATTTTGGCCGCTCCTGCATGAGGGGTAAGATTATTATCATGCACGGTTGACCATTTTGGTTGCCATTGCATATAGGGTAAAAATTGAGATTGATGTAGGGGTGGCAAATTCACCTGCCCTTGCATGAGGGAAGAATACAAGTTTAAAGTGCATGCATGTATAAGCGGCAAAAATCGTTGATTCAGCATAGGGGAAATACAAGGTTTTGTAAAAGCGGCAAAATTTGCCTACATCACATATATGTGGAAGTTTGCAAGTTTGCTACGTGTAATGGTGGAAAATTTTGCTACCCATACACATTGGGATGGAACATTTCAAGTGCACAAGTAGAAATTTTAATTGCTTCTACATATACAAGAAAGGTTGAAGTTTGATGTTTGGGCGGTAGATATGACCGCTCAGGCATGTAAGGGATTTTCTAAGTTTTTGAAATGATGACTTTTGTTTCTACTAAGTGAGATCTAACACAAAAATCTTCCTAGTAATGACAAGGAAACTTAGAAAACCTGATAAAACTCTTTAAAGGAAAAACAAAAACAAAAACCAAGGACTTAAAACTAGGGTTTCAATGAAGACGACTTACATAAACATAAACCAAGAAACAACAATTCATAAATGAAAACAATAACATCTATAGGAAATGCAAACAATTATTCACAGGTAAACTTTAAAGAAACAAGAACAAAAGGAAAAAGAAAGAAAAGAAAAAACAATGGCTTACCTGGAAAAGCCGACCAAAACCTAGACACATTCACAAAGTTGAAATCTGATTGAATCCACAGTTGACGCGATCAAACAATCTCAAGAGGGATTTACCAGTCAGTTAGAAGGTTTGGAAATAAGAAATAAACAAAACAAAATGAATTAAAATGATTTAAAAAGGTTTAAATCAAATGCGTTAATGCCAACACCAGTGGCATTAATGTCACTAATTCGCAAATATATGTTTGGTCGGTGGAATTGACCGACAATGCATGCCTTCTTGCCATATGCGTAAGCGGTAGATATGACCGCTTAAACATATACAACTTCAATAGGGAAAATGCATGGGCGGCGATTTTAGCTGCTCCTACATTTTCACTCAACAACAAACGTGTAAGAGTGGTGATTTTCACTGACCTTACACATGAAAACTCAAAAAAATTTGAACACCCAAAATAGTCAAAATTGATATTTTGACAGGCTCATAACCTAATCAATTTTAGCAAATCTCGAGGAATTGACTTAGGGGAATGTCACAAACCATTCTAAGATATTAGATGACTTCACACGAGGCCAAGAGGACTTGTCTCAATTTACGAACTTAGAGTGTAGGCTAGGAAACGAACAAGTTTTGTAGGGGTTGTCTACAAAATGAGCGCAGCTAATTTCAAGAACAACAACTGGCTCTAACTAGGGAACTTCCTTTAATTATTCTTTGAAACAATCAAAGGGAGAAGAATCTAGTCTCTAAGTGCCTTCATCCATGCCATTAGGCTATAGAGTCAAGCTACCAAAACAAAAAGACACAAAAAGACTAAACAAAAATGAAAAATAAAAACACAAAAACTATACAAATGTACAAATGAACTTATTTGATACTTCAAGGATTAAAGTGCTTCAAATGTTGTCCACTGTGAGGCAATAGGAATGGTGTTCTATCAAGATACTCCAGGAAGAAGCTATTTTCACCACAAAATTGATGAATGACAAAAGGGCCTCTCCATAGGGAGTCAAACTTCCCATGCATTCCTTTTGGCTCTGTCCTCTTGTCCCATAACAAGACTTGATCCCCAATTTGAAATTCTCTAGACTTTACCTTCTTGTCAAAGATCTTCTTCACCTGACTTTGATGCTCAGCAATATGGTCTACTACCATAACCTACTGCTCTTCAAGTTCATTGAGGTACATTATTCTTTTGTCAATAGAACTTTCAAAAGTTCTATCTTCCACTATTTTTGCCAACTTCAAAGCTGGCAATTCCAAAGTAATAGGTATTTCTACATTCAGACCATATAGAAACTGAAATGGTGACATACCTATTGCCCTTTTGGGGGTAATTCTATCAGACTCTAAAGCATCAAACAAAGCTTTATGCCAAGTCCTCTGATTATCCTCCACTAGTTTCCTGATAATGGTAACCATATTTTTGTTACTAGATTCTGCTTGACCATTCCCTTGTAGATAATAGTCTGATAAATGAGAAAGAATGATCCCATGTTCATAGCAAAAACTAGTGATCTCGTTTGAAGAAAAACAGGTAGCATTGTCTGCTACAATTTTGTTTGGAACTCCAAACAAAGAAATAATATTTTCCTTAAGAAAATTACATACTACCTCAGAAGTAGCATGCTTGATTGGAATTGCCTCCACCCACTTGGTGAAGTAATCTATTGCAGTAACAACAACATTGTGTCCCACACTCAATAGTGGGTTCACAGCACCAATGAAGTCAATACCCCATTTCTGAAAAGGTTCTTCAATCACAACTAGCTTTAGTGGTAATGCAGCTAACTTAGGCTTCCCAACAAACTGCTGACAAAGTTCACATCTACGTAGCCAGTTGTACGCATCTTGAAACAATGTGGGCCAATAGTACCTAGCCTACAAATTTTTATGAGCTATCACAGGTGTAGAAAATGTCCTCCACATGCCAAAATGTGAAAAGACTCTAGAAGTCTGCTTTGTTGTGCTTTATCCACACAACGGAGAAAAACTCCATCAAGGCTTCTTTTATACAAACCATTATCCCACAAGACATAATTTATAGCCTTTAACTTGATCATTCACTTCTCTTTATAAGATAAATGAGAAGGATGCTCACCATAGGTAATAAAATGAGAAATATTGGAATACCACTCATCTGTAGTAGTAACAAAGAGAACAGTTGGCATATTCTCAACCTCTTCCTCTTCATCTCCAGTTTCTTTTGGGACATTGTCAGCAATTAGCTGATACAAACCTCTACCATGCACAAGCTTGGTGGGTTTGATATCAAGATCAAACTCTTGAATTTTGGAAATCCAATTGCCCCTTTTGGTCCCAAATTCTTGTTGTGTCAGGATAGATTTCACTTTTGTATCCGGCACCAAAACAACAGTATGCGAATTTAGAATATAAAACTGGAAATGCTTCACTACCTTGACCACGGCATAAGCATGTTTCTCCATATTTGAGTATTTTAGCTCATGAGCCCTCAGAGGGTAACTCATAAATGAAATAGGAGATTCCATACCTTCTTCATTCTACTAAACTAGAATTGTTGAAAGTGTATGCTCAGAAGCATAACTGTACATTATGAAGTCCTTAGTATAGTTAGGACAAACTAGAACCAGAGCATGAGCTATGGTCCTCTTAATATTCTCATAGGCTGCTTTACCTTCTGCACTCCAACATAAAGTGGTCTTACCTTTCATCATATTAACAATATGACAAGTTTTCTTTGCAAATTCTGGAATGAACCTTCCCAGAAAATTCACCTTTCTGAAGAAAGAATGAACTACAGTCTTACTAGCAGGCAAAGTAAGACTCTGTATAGACTTGACTCTTTCTGAGTAATTTTAGTACCTTCTCTAGACACAATATGACCAAGAAGCTTACCCTTTGTAACCCCAAAAACTAATTTCTTAGGATTAAGAGAAATACCATTTTGACGATACCGTTCTAGAACCTATTGCAAATGATAGGCATGATCTTGATGCTGTTTAGAGAAAATGGTCAAGTCATCAATATACACCATAATGAATTTCCCCATCTCATGTCTGAATGTGAGGTCCATTGCTCTTTGGAAAGTAGTGCCAGCATTAATCAAACCAAATGACATCCTGCGGTATGCAAATGTGCCCCAAGGTGTTGTGAAAGCAGTCTTGTATGGATCTGCTTCACTGACTTCTACTTGGTTATAGCCTGAGAAACCATCTAACATAGACAGCATCTCCAAACTAGTTACAGTTTGTAACACTTGGTCCATAATAGGCAAAGGGTAGTTATCTTTTAAAGAAGACTAGTTGAAATTTCTGAAGTCAACATAAATATGGATTTCTCTGTTCTTCTTTCTCACAGGAATAATATTCACAATCCAAGTGGAATGACGGATGGGAAAGATTATTCTAGCATTCAGCATTTTCTAGATTTCAGAAATAATAGTACTTGATATCTTGGGATTATACTGCCTCTGCTTTTGCTTGTGAGGCAATGATCCAACCTTGAGAGGGATTTGATACTGGATCTCCTTAGGTCTAAAAGACTTTAGATCATCATAAGAATACACCAGAACATCAATGTAATGGTGAAGAGGTGTAATGAATTTGAATTTCTCATCAGCTATGCAACATTTCTTGATGTTAACCATCTTGGGAACTGCTTCAGAACTCAAATTTACTTGCTCAAATTCCATGGATGAACTTGAATCAAGTTGTTGCTGCTATTTGACATATCTATCATACTTATAAAATTTTCCATATAAACGAAACCTTTCAAAATCTTATTCCCTTTTAGCTGAAGAATCTCCTCACCAGTCTATGAATCTATTTCAGAAACATATTCACGTGGTGGAGAATCACTACCTTCAAAATAGAGCTCATCAAAGTTATTTGCCTTCTCTAAGAAAGCTATGATATGATTGTCACCATTGAAGACTTGCCAATGGTTAGCGTTGTCTGGCACACTTGGTCGGAAAACCAACTCAATTGTGTACTTGTTACCTTTAAAGTCCTTATGGGGGACCATAAGGGTGGTGGAGACAGCCAATGAATTAGCACGATCATTAAACTCTCTTCATATTGCAGAGATGTCAAAATCATCAAAACCCTCAATGCAATCCCAGACATGATTGCGGTAATGTCTTAGCCTTTCATTCTTGGTCTGATATAGATTTCTCACTTAGCAAACCACAAGTTTAGCATCTCCTTGTGCATGAAGATTTTGAATACCTTTAACATGAGCAACTTCCATTCTGAGCAATAATGATTCGTATTCAACAGTGTTATTAGTATTGTCAAACTGTAGCTTATAGGATAAAGGAAAGATATCACCTTGTGGAGATATTAGAACACCTCTGGTTCTAGATCTGGTGGAAGAACAACTACCATCAAATTCTAAAATCCAAACATCATTTGAATTTCGCACTTTGATGTTTCTGCAACCAGTAGACTCTTCTTCATCAGAAAGAGAAGAATCCGACATTACTATGCTCTCATCTGAACTTTCATCTAATTTACTACAAGTATCTTCTAATTCTACATCTTAAATATCTAAACTCTCATCTGATGAACTAGAAGTGTCTTCAGTAGACAAGAAATAATTTCCCATTCCTGAAGACTCAAACAAAATTTGGGCTTTTGGATTTTCGGTTTGGGTAACAATATATTTTACCTCCTTCTCAGGAAGCAACTTTTACATGACACCTTTAATATGTATCGTTGCCTTGGATAAGTCCATGTTTAGTTCTCCACCCACATCTTCACAAAAATTATGTCCAAGTAAAAGCCATAAAAGCTAGAACATCAGCAACTAGGATGGTCACTTGATCCTCTTATCTGGAATGGCTGCAAATGCAAATTGGGCATCCTTGATTTGGCCTAACAAAGGCACTTGCTTATTTTCCATTGAGAAACATCTCCCAAAGGTTTTAGTTAGAGTGAGGCCAAGAGCATCTACCACCTTGGTAGGCATGCCATTATCAGAAGCCCCGGAGTCTATTATACAATTGCTTAATTTGTGACCATTGACCAATAGAGAAACATAGAAAGGTTCTATGTTCCCTGGAGTGACAAGGGGAGTAGTGACTAGGTTATTTTGGGTGGACTTGTTCTTTGAGGAGTCATGGGCAATTTTAGGTGAATCTTTCCCTGTAGGGACAATCTTGTTTTTAACATACTTAGCTAACCTATCAAACTGTTCAGGGTTAGCTTGTAGATAGTTTACCTCAGACATCTAGATTTTGGTTTTCCTAGCATGATCTATTATGTCAAAGAGCTGAAATGAACTAGATGTAGAGGAAGGAAATCCATCATTCTAGGTTTTGGTTGGGGTAGTACTGGTCTGAGGAATAGAAGTAGAAGAAATAGGATTGTTAGATGAACTTACTTGTTTATTGACAACCATGTCCTTTGACTGAAACGGCAATGGAGTTCCTCATTTGGAAATTGAGATCACAGGTTAAGGCTCCTCTCTTGTCTTTCCTTTATCAACTTTCTAATTTGACTGATTTTGGGACCTGGTAAAAACAACATACACTCCATCATATACTTCTTCTCTTTCAGCTTCATCTTGGTAATTCAAAAAACTAATGGTAGAGTTGCCAGCTAATTCTTCTTCTCCTTCTGTAAAAAGATTAGCATTATTCTCCTAATCCAAATCAGGTGGGAAAAAATTATCATGTTCCACTTCATAGTAGCCAACTGCTAAATTGACCAGTGGTGCTTCAATGGCAAGCTTTCCCTATGTGGGCGAAAGATGATTTTGTTGCCCTTGATTTCTGGCAACATTGCCCTGATATGAATTATTAGGGAATGTCCTTGGTATATCCCTATAAGAAGGAGTGGACATACCTTAGGACATTTATTTCTTCAAAGCTAGAAACTCATTTGCTAACTTCTGCACCATAGGATCTATGGTGCTTGTGGAAGAATTATTAATAGAGGGATGACCTCTATTTCTGTTTGAATCTCTACTTATCTTACCCGCAAGTATAAGATCATCTTCAACCTCTGTAGCCAAACTTTGAGCTAGAGGAAGATCAACAGGAACAGCCCGCCTTAATAGAAAGCTTACCTTAGGAAGCTGAGAGTTGATGAAGAAACATTTTAGATTCTCTATCATTAGTCCAGTGGTTGTTGGAATCCTATTTGTCAATTTATTGAACTTGGCGATGAAATCTCACATGGGCTCATGTGGTTCTTTCTTCATCTGTGTTAGATGGGTTAACAAAGCATGTGCATATTCCACAGGCTTAAACCTAGCTTCAAACTTGGTTTTGAGAGTATTCCAATTGGTTATGGTTTGGGCTTGAAGATGGTAAAACCAATCTGTAGCAACACCTTGAAGTGTTTCGACAAAAAGTCTCACAGCTACATCTTCGTGTTCCACCCCTATCACACCACAAGCTATGCAAAATGCTACAATGTGTTCATCAGGATGGACTTTCCCATTGCCATAGAATTTAGGGAAATTCTTCCTTGAACTACGAGGTAGTTCATGTAGTGGAGGTGTTAAATTCAAAGGACCAAATGTATTACCCCACAAACCTTGAGCTTCCATTATGTGCTAATTGAAAGGTGGGATAACAAACCTTTGAGGGATTTGAACAGATAAAACTCTGTTAGTACTGGAGCTGGAAGCTTCACCTGGTATTGGAGACCTGGCATTGGTAGGAGGAAAACTCCTAGTTCGCTGAAGCCAAGGTTGTGGAGGCAAAAGATCAAAGTTATTTTACTGCATTAACTCAAATACAGGATCAATAATACCTTGAGCTCTCTTGCTTCTTGTATATCGTGAGTCTGCCAGAATGCAATGTACTCAACAAAGATTTGGAAATAACTTAAAACAATGGAAGAGGATGAAATGCTTCAACTCAAAGCGTGAGGCTCTAAGTTGTGCATTCTTCCCCAGTAGAGACACCAAAAAACTGTTGGGTGAATATTTTATCATTTAGCCAACCAACGGAAAATTGGTTATATTTCTACAACTATAATGAGACTGAGTCTCTCCTGTCAACAAGGGGAGGTTCCCTTTAGATAATGAGCTCTTTCTAACAAGCAACTTTTAATACTTAAAATGAACTAAAAACTATATTAGGGTGTAATCACTTCATCCTATTCTCTTCTTTCAGAATAGATGCTTTTCTCTTCAAAATACCAACTTCAACAAAAATAATGTTTAATAACTTACGAATCAAGACAAACCACAGAAACACAAAGTTTTCTATTGCTTCACTTATCTTCTCCAAATAAACCTGATTGAACTCAAATGTAGCCCAAAGTCTCCACTTTCACCCAATATGATATAACTAACTTGCACACAATAGTTTATAGCACAAAGTCTCTAAACAATTGTATCTTCACAAATGTAAGCACAAACTCCCGCAATGAGAAAATAGCACAAAGTCTATTTAACCAAAAACAAGAACAGTTCTCTCAATTTTTAATAAACTCCACAATTCTAGCAATGATTCAATATAATATAACACATATGACATAAGAACACTGATATCATAAAACAATATGATTCAACTCAAAGTTTGATACTCAAATTGCTTGCTTATATTGATATTCACTTGAAAATTTGATAAACATAAAAAGCTCAAAGTCTTGAAATGTTTTCCAATTCGGTAGAGTTTCTTTGCATAGATAAAAGATAAAAATTACAATAGAGGCCCTCTTTATTTATAGGGAGGAGCCTAGAGGAAAAATAGGAAAATCTAACTACTTTGACTTATTCAAAAATAGGAGTTCTATTTGACTTGGGACTTCCTTTATCTCACATGTACTTACATTTTGGAAAAATACATGTGAGTATGTCCATAAAAAAATTCAAATTACATCTACAAACCTAAAAATAAACTAATGCATTGAAAAGGAACTTCAGCTACCACCATCATTCTTCAAAAAGTTTTTATACATAGTTTGTATTGCCGCCATTTCACACCCATCGGGCTTCGTTGTGTTCTTTGAGATGGTATGAGCCCTGAGAATTGCATCTTTAACCACCTTTATTACTTTCTCATGTTTCTCAAGATTATCCTTTAGATTCTCAAAAGTTGAGTGATGATCATAAAGGCTATCCATTGAAACCACTGTAGGTGCTTCATCTTCAAACTTCCATTGCACCATCTTCTCAAAAGCATCTATCATCTCCTCTGCTGAGAGAAACTTGTGACCTTCACCTGGGAGAGTGCATGGTAGTGTTGCAAGTATGAGGTTAACTAGTGTTGTCATTGATGTCAACATACTCATATTGCATTGGTAAGAAGGTTTGGATGAGCTGTGTGTTGAGGATATTGAGAAAAGTAGTCTCAATCAGGAACAGTGAAGAATAGTGATAAGAAGAAGGCAAATGTACTCAATAGGTTGAGAATCAGAGGATGGAGATTAAAGGGTTTGTAGATATGAGTCTTGAGATGATCTAGTTAAGATTTCAGAGGTCCACATGAAGATATGAAAAAGTTGTGATCGGTCAAGTAGAACCGGTTCTGGGAGTTGTTCCGGAGTGACAGAGTGTTACAAAAAGGTCCTGTCAGATCCAGAGGAGCATTGTCAGACTTTGCGGATTGGAAGGAGTGTTTGGGATGTCCTTGTGATGTGTCATCTCAGTTTGTACAAAGTTTGGAGGTCCGGAAGAACCTTTTTTAGTTTGACAGTCGCGACAGACTGTGTTCTTGAAGTTCCGGATGAAGAGGAGAAGAGATTCCTGTGAGTAGAGGAAGTGCAGATGTACCTGGTCAATCAGGCAAACTTGTGAAGGTTCTTGGATCATGTTGAGGTTATGTTGTCGGTCTGCATTGGTGGTAGAGCCCAGAATTGAAGATATTCTTCCGGATGAAGTTCTTGTTCAGACTAGCCGACTGGATGAGTTGTTCATCTTGCGAATGTTCTTGTGGTGGCCGACTGGATGTATTAATCATCTTGCGAATGTCTTTATGGTTGATTACCGACTTAGATAATTGTTCCTAAGTTGATGTCTTGTATAAATGAAGGTTTGTGAGTTCATTTCAAAGTGTGTCATGGAGTGGATGAGAGTGGTATAGCGAAAGAGCGAAGGGCAGAGCAGAAGTATCTCAGGCTTAAATGGAACTGATCCAGACATGGTAAAGATGTCAATCTCTAGTTCAAGTTTGTGATTTTTATCACTTTGTAGATGGTGTGTCTCTTGTAGGTAGTGTGGCTCTTTGTGAGCAGTGTGCTCAGGTAGTGAGCCCTAATTGGCATGTGCCATTCATTTTTTTTATTCTTCTAACAGAGAATAATCCTTGGGTTAATCACCCCGTGGTTTTTCCCTTAACCGGGTTTTCCATGTCAAAATCTTGGTGTCCAATGTGTTGATGTTTATCTGCTCTTGTGTTTATGCATTATGCTTTCATGGATGGTTAATTGATATGCTATTAACTAACAAAGAAGAATCAAGTGTTTGAAGTAGAAGCAAGTTTTTACACAACTGATTCACCCCCCTCTCAGTTGTGTGCCCTAGATCTAACAATTGGTATAAGAGCCAAGTTCCTCTGAAAGGAGCTTAACCACTTGAGGAGATCCAGGATGTCATCATACAAGAAGGATAGTCTGAAGATCGATGGAACCAACTTCACTCTCTGGAAAGGTCGCATGAAATGTCATTTGGAGTGTATGGGAAAAGCATACTTGACCATGTTCTCAAAACCATATGTTCCTCCACAGGGTGGTCCGACAACTCTGAATGAAATCACAGATGCTGAAAACAATCTGCGGACCAAGGAAGCTCTTCTAAGCACATTGAATGACTCAGATCTCTCAAATGTTATTGACCTACCAACTGCATATGAGATCTGGACTAAACTGGAACTTCTGTATGAAGGAGATGAGTTTGTCAAGAGTGCAAGGTTACAAAGTCTGAAAGGGAAATTTGAAAGATTGAAGATGAGAGATGATGAAAATATCACTACCTTTATGCCAAGAGTGAATGAGCTAGTGTGTGGAATCAGGAATGCTGGTGGAGTTCTGGATGAAAATGAAATTGTTTGCAAAATTCTCAGATCCCTTCTTATTGCCTACAAAATCAAGGTTACTGCCATTGATGAATTTAGAGCCCATGCAACTGTCACAAGAGAGCAACTGGCTGGCAAATTGGCTACATTTGAAATGGCTAAGTTTGGAGATGATCCCCCCAAGATTGAATCTGCATTCAAAGCCAGTGCCTATGTGAAAGGCAAACAAAGATTTGATCCGGGAGAGAACTCTTCAAGGAAGCTACCATGGTATGATCAAACAAGGAAATACATGGAAGAGGAAGAAGCAGAAACAGCTCAACTTGAAGCCATCATTGCAAAGAGACTGCCAAGAGGGTTCGGTAAGTATGAAGGAAAACTACCCTTTAAGTGCTTCAACTGCAATAAGATTGGTCATTTTTCTTCAAGATGTCTGGAAAGATATGCAAGGTCTAATACTAACAGACAAAGGTTTCAAAAGAACTACTATTATGTTTATGAAGAAGATGACAATGAAGGAGTAACAGATGATGAATCATAAATAGGAAGCAAATCTAGAAATGAATGGGTGTTTATTGCCATCAAGGAAGAAGATTCAATATCCTCTGAATCTGTCAATCATAATGTTGTAGAAAGAGCTTTGGCTGCCCAAATTGAAGAAAATGATGATTGGGTTTGTTGGTGTTTTCCCAGACTGGATGCTTATTCCTAGATTTCCCTACAAGGTAGCCATCAGTGATCAACAGGATCTCTGGGCCAGGGGCCAACAGTGTAGGAGATAGACTCTATATTTTATCTCCTCTTCTTCTTCAGGCTCTGCAAAACCTAGGGGGGTATTCCCTACTCAACATCCATGAGGATATGCATACAAAGGCTGGGATGCTGACAGAAAGCAGATAAGTCCTCCTGTAAGTAGACCAAAACTGAAAGATAAGAGCAAAGGGGCTAGCTTTGGGCCTATTTGCAGTTGTAGACAGAGGACTGAGGATCCTAAAACTAATTCTAAGGTCCTAATGGTTGTTTTAGATTTTGATTTGGATTTTAATTTTGGATGCAAAGCTGGACATGGTTGTAACACAAACACAAAGCAAGATTGGTGCCTATCTAGGGCCTGGAGTCAGTAGACATACACCTGTGAATGATCAACATGAACAACTAAAACTAGATTTCAGGGGGATATATGTGATACCTGCCTTACAGATATCTCCCAATACAGAGTGTTAAGTTATCTCTACTTATGGCATCCCTACTGCAGTATACCCTTCCCAATGTTCAACCTGAAAACAGTTTAATCTACCCCTTGAGCAGAAGTTAAAAGATCAGACATTCAACATAGGAATTCTATGCTCTAGAATCTAAACATTACCCAAATATCCAGATTCAGAAGAAGAATACATGCAATACTGGAGACAGAATTAACAAAACACATGCTAAGATAGCATTTCTCATATAAGATTAATCATGAAATCAGTGGGTTCGTGCCAAAACATACAACAAGAGATACATAGACTCACAGGTTTAGCTGTACAGAGCAACCAGATCAGCTTGTTTTGAATTATAGAGCCAAAAATCTTCAACTTTCAACAACCAAAAATGAGTAACACTTCTTGCTTATAACAGCCAGGTAGTGTACCACAGCAATTAATTACATGGTTGACCAAAAATCCCGCCAGATACACAGTATCAGAAAAATGGCGCTCAACGCATTACCAGATTGGTGCCCAAACATGAATGCAACAGGTAGGGGAGGAGATAGGAAGAAATCTCGAGCCCTGCGCCACTGTCCGTTGATGTACACCTTCAATCGGGTACCAGATCCGTCCATACCTCTGCAACCTTCGCCATTAATGGCGCACCAACCCGCGGCCTAGGGAAAAAACATCAACTGTGCATCGCAACCATTTCCCGCCAAGATTCATCGTCATGATATTTGAAAATATGCAGGATATCAATTATCCCACATGCACCCCGCGGTGACCTTTTCAACACTTTATATACTAGGCCACGAGCATATATAATGTCGGTGCTTTTGCTCCTGACGACACTAGTATAAGACTTCATCATCATCCTCCAATAGTATGATATCCTGTCACTTGAAATATCACCCTGACGTCAGCATCATATCGCAATATAACCTGCATGATAATCGCCTTCATCCGCACAACCTGATCCATCGGAGGAAGATCCTCCTGCCTAGCTGATGAACATCCTGATGACGTCATCATCATATCCTACTGACATCATCATCATATCTACCTACTGCGCACCTCCTCATATCCGGATGACGTCATCATCATGTTTGCAAATATCGAGGGATCTCCACAAGATGATCAGTGTTAGAAATATGACCCCCCCGGACCTTGATGACGTCATCATCATATCGACATCGGGATGATATTTGGAAGATAAACGGATATTTGGAAATATCATCCTGATGCACAAATATCATGCTGCACTGTAGCTCCACTATAAGATCAGGGTGATAGATGAATACACTAGATATTTGAAAAGATCACCCCCACTAGATAATGCACGAAGCCGACAGGCGGATATCTCCCTGATATCAGCATCATCATGACGCTGGAACAAACATACATCCGGGTGATATTCAAAAATGAAAATATCGCCCCCTCCTTTGGAAATATCATGATGTAGATAGGCAGAGAAATAGATATCACCCCGACATAAGAATGACGTCAGCATCATCAGGATGATAAAACAACGAACATGAAGTGATACAACAACATCAGGATGATATTGACTAAGATCATCCTGACGTTCAAAATATGATGACCCCAGTGAATATCGGGTCATACTTAGAACTCTTCAACAACATCATCAGGATGATCATAACCAAGATCACCCGATGATAAAAATATCACCCCGACGAAATATCATGCAGGCAGAAAATATGATGACCCTCGCAAGCAACACGGCGATAACTGGAAATATGATGATGATGATGACGACCCTTAAGAAAAAACAAGTCAGGTCGAACAACTTAGAGAATAACCCCCTCAGAAAATCAGGATGACATCATCATCATAAAAGGGCAAGGTGATAATTGGAAGATCACCGGATACTTGAAAAATCACCCCCGCAAGCAAATCAGGGCACACTGTAGCTCATCAGTAGGATCAGGATGATATCCAAACATCACCCGATATTGAAATATGATGATCCTGATGAAAAACAAGTCGACAGAAAACATGATGATGCGGACCATCATCGAAGACAAGATGATGATGATGATCTCATCCTCAAAGAAAATATGATGCTGCAGCTGAACAATGCCGAGGAGGTCCAACACTTAGGAAAATGGGCAAGAAGATATAGGGTTCAAATGAAGAAACCCCCTAAACATGAAAAATCAACCCCCAGGTCAAAAAGAGTGCTAACACTGGCTCTGAATGGGGACGTGCAGGTGAAAACCTGCAGCGAGAACCAGATCTCCGGGCAGACCAAACAAAAAGCCAAAAAGCACGAGCTGTACAAGGCATTTACACTACATACATGTTTTTACAAATGTGCACAGCAACAAGTCATTTATGCAAAATAGAACTTAAGGAATTGGCCATGCACAGGCAATTCCAGAACTTCACCATCTAGGGCCTGGAGGAAATAAGAATCCTCCCCATGAGCACTGCAAATCTGATATGGGCCCATCCATAAGGGTTCAAATTTACCATGTTTACCCTTTTCTTGACCTTTTGCGTTCCAAATGAGCACCAGATCATTGACTTGAAACTTCCTTTTTGTAGTTCTCCTGTCAAACTGATATTTCACATCTTGTTGTCTTTTGAGATTGATCTGGTGGGCTTTCCTTCTGTTTTCATCCAATGCAACCAGCTGATTCACTCTTTCTATCATGGAATCTTCAATCTCCTCATCATTTTCCTGAATGAATCTGTAAACTGGTAGGAGATTGTTTATGGGCAATCTAGCTGATGCACCATATATTAGCTCAAACGGTGACATCCCAATAGCCCTTTTTACTGTCACTCTGTCAGCCCATATTGCTAAGTTCAATTTTGAGTCCCAAGCTCTCTTATTCTTGTCCAATATCCTCTTGATAATTTTCATGATGCTTTTATTGCTTGATTCTGCTTGACCATTCCCTTGTGGGTGATATGGTGATGTATATGATAGATTTATCCCATACCTGTTGCAAAAATCAACAAATTCACCTGATCTGAAGCACATAGCATTATTAGTGACTATCTTGAATGGTACTCCAAACCTGATGATAATATTTTCTAGCATGAAATCTGTCACCACCTTACTTGTAGCTCTCTTAGTTGGAATGGCCTCAACCCATTTGGTAAAGTAATCAGTTGCCACCAAAATCCAACTGTGTCCCCCACTTGATTTGTCTGCAATTTCCCCTATGAAGTCAATTCCCCATTGCTGAAATGGAGCATCCACAGTTACAGTTCTGAGGGGTAAAGCACCATCATATTTCAGCTTTCCTGAAAATCTTTGGCAAGGGTCACACTTCCTCACTAACCTTTGTGCATCTGAAAAGAGAGTGGGCCACCAATATCCTGCCCTGAGAATTTTATGAGCTGTTGTTTGGGCAGTATAATGTCCACCACACAATCCTTTATGCATATCAATCAAAACATTGTTAGCCATATCCTCATCCACACATCTCAGCAGCACACCATCAGGGTTTTTCCAGTATAGCTCACCTTGAACAATAACATACCTGATTGCATGTAACTTTAAAGTCCTCTTTTGACTGTCACTGAAATGGGAAGGACAATTCAGATTTTGCAAGTAGTAGATAATATCCTTGTACCATTCAGATCCTGATACATTTACTCTCTCATTTAGGACTGCATTAACTTGGCATGCTTCCAAGTTTGACTGTGCCATCATCTTGGCTAATCCTTGTCCTCTTATCAACTTGGTAACTTGTATGTCTATGTTGAACTCTTGCAGTTTGTTTATCCATCTGCACCTTCTTCCAGTCACCTCCTGCTGAGTGAATATGTCTTTGACTGCTGCATGAGGTACATATGCAATTATATATGATCCTACCAAGTATGGTCTGAAACTTTTGATGGCTCTGACTAGTGCATATGCCTGTTTTTCCATAATATCATACTTCAACTCAGAGGCCTGCAAGGACATACTGAAGAAAGCGATGGGCTGTTCAAAACCATCTTCATTTTTCTGTAGCAAACATGCAGCAACAGTATGAAAGGAAGCAAATGAAAATACTTGGAATGGCTTAGAAAAATCAGGAGATTTAAGAACAGGGGCCATCTTGATTGCCTCTTTGATACTCTGAAATGATTCTATTGCTTCCCTTTCCCAGTTGACAGTTGCATCCTTCTTCATCATCTTGGAAATGTTCCTTGTGGTTTCTGCAAAGTTGGGAACAAATCTCCTAACAAAATTTATCTGTCCAAAGAAGGACTGAACTCCTTTTACAGTTTTTGGCATTTGAATTCTGTCAATAGCAGCCACTCTCTCTGGATCTATCCTGACTCCATCCTTGGAAACAATATGTCCCAAGAGCTTTCCTTCAACTACCCCAAAGGCACACTTCTTTGGATTTAAAGAAATACCATACTCTAGTGCTCTTATGAAAATCTGCTCCAGATGCGAACAATGCTGCTCTTCTTTCTTTGAGTAAGCAGTCAAGTCATCCTGATATACAACCAGGATTGAATCAATCAGCCCTGCAAAAGCAACATCCATTGCTCTTTGAAATGTAGCACCTGCATTGGTTAGTCCGAAGGGCATTCTAACATACACATAAGTTCCCCATGGAGTGGTGAAGGCGGTCTTATACTGTTCTGATTCCTTTACCTTCACCTGATTATAACCTGAAAATCCATCCATCATGGATAAGAGTTCACAACTAGTCACTCTCTGCAACATAGCTTCCATATTAGGCAGTGGATAGTTATCCTTTAAAGAGGATACATTCAAGTTCCTAAAGTCAACACAAAGCCTAATATCACCATTCTTTTTTCTGACTGGGACAAGGTTAGACACCCAAGTTGAATGCCTGATTGGCACAATTATTCCAGCTTCCCTGAGCCTTTTGAGTTCTTCTTGCATCTTGGGAGCTAAGGTAGGATTAATAGGTCTTTGCTTTTGTCTAAATGGCTTAGCTCCAGGCTTCAATGGGATCTCATGCTGGAATAAATCTTCCCTATAAGCTTTTAGGTCCTCATATGACCAAGCAAAAACATGTTTATACTTTTTCAGTAATGCAATCAGCATACTCCTGATGTGTGGTTTGAGCTGTTTACCAATGTATACCTTCTGAGGGGCCTGAGATGTCCCCAAATTTATCTCTTCTAAATCTTCCTTATTTGTGGGAGATGTCCTTGTGACCAATTTATCTCTACTGTCAAAAGCTCTTTCCAAAGCTACCAACCCTCTGGGAATTTTATTAGTCTTCAATTGAATTATCTCTTTTCCCACAAGAGTTTCTTTTCCATCTATAGTCTCTACAAAAGCTTGGAAATCAATTTCTTGATTCTCATATTCATCTATGCAGTGCAAAAATTTCAACAAATCCCTATCATCATTAAACACTTGCCAACTGCATATATTTTCTGGTACTGCAGGCCTAATTTTAACTTCTACATTTGTAACACCTGACAGAGTGATGTCATCTGGCCTTATTGCAACATTGGCTAAGAAATCAGCCATAACATTCTTTGACCTCTCTACCCAGCCTATTGAAAATGCATCAAATAGTTCAATGGTATCCCAAACAGCATGCTTGTATTGTTTCAATCTTTTATTTTTTGAAGCATACTTATCTCTAATTTGGGATACAATCAGCTCAGAATCCCCAAATACTCTTAACATCTTAATTCCATGTTTGAGAGCAATATTTAGGCCTAAGAGTAAAGCCTCATATTCTGCAATGTTGTTTGTGCAATCAAACCTCAGCAAGAAAGAGAATTTGAGGAGCTTACCAGTTGGAGACAGGAAAATAACTCCAACTCCAGAGCCTTCTTTTGCACAAGCTCCATCAAAAAACATGGTCCATAAGCCTTGCTGATCCATCTCTTCAATGCATACATTTTTTTCTTTATCTTCTGTATCATCTGAGACAACCTTGAAGTTATCACAGTCAGTGTCTACAAAGCATACCTGTTCCTCTGCTTCTTGGTCTTCCACTGTCTCTGATGATCTTTGTTCTCTGATTAGCTTAACATCCCTGCCATTCATTGGAATCATGGCATATGATAGGTCCAGCTGCATACTTCCACCAATTAGTGCTGCCCATCTTCTTGACAACAACATACCATACTGTGGCTTGATGTCAACCACTATTATATTCATTTTATATCTCTTTTCAGGAAATGCTGCCAGTTTGAAATCTACATCCTTCATGATTCCAATAACTGGTACCTCTCTGGCATCCATAGCATAACATTTTCCACATGCCTTGTCAATTTTCAATCCAGTTTGTTGCATGATGGCCAAAGGCATGACATTTGTAGATGCTCCAGAGTCAAGCATACAATTTCTAATTATTTTTCCATTTATAACTAGGGAAACATAAAATGGTTCCACCTGTGAAGGACACTTTGTCATAGTCACTCCTAAATAGACTTCAGGGGCCTCATCTTCTTCATTACACATGACATGTTTCTCACCCTGGGTCTGAATATTTTGTTTAGCTTGAAAAGGTACCCCTGAGATTAGGGATATTGTCCTATTCTTGATCTCTTCCACTTTCATGAGTTCCATAAGTGGAACAGAGACTTTCACCTGAGAGAGGATCTGAGCTATATCAAATGGAGCATAATTTTGTATAACAGTTGTAGCTTGCTCCACAATCTTGTTTTTATCCTGAGCTGATTTAGCTTTTACTTTCATAGTTCCCTGATCATCATTCTTGTCTTGGGAACCTTTACTTTGATCTTCAGCCTGAGGGATTTTGTTTTCTGGTCCTTGAGATTCATGACCTGTTCTATGTCTAAAATTCTATTTATTATTTACCCACTACCTTTTTTGTGGTTCAATTCCTTTATGACCATGCACTAGCTGACCTGCAGAAATATCTTCTGGCTGATGTGGGCTGCCTACTTGATTTTTACCTCTGAGATTGTAGTTGCTTTTGACTTGAGCAACTACTGCAGCTGTGAAGGCTCTAATTTCCTCATCAGAAGGTCGTTGTAAGTTACTCAGAAAATTGTGTGAGCTCTGAGCATACACATAGTTATCTTCATTATCTTCATCATATGGGAACTGTTGGCAGGCCTGAATTTGATGATCTGTATTCTCATCAGCATCATAAAGAGTGTATCCATTGCCTATGGACATCATATTAACATCATCATCTTGCACATGATGTGGCTCATTGCATTCATTACAAGATGTAGCATTATCATACAAGGATTGAGCAATCATACACTGTGACTGTGAATGTGGCATCTGACAAATTATACACCATGGAGCATCACCAACAATATTTATAGCTTTCTTTAGAGGATCAGGAGTTTCTTTGACATGTTGAGCCCTCTGATTTGTGTTGTTACGTGGGAATACAGGCTTACCATCATGCCAATTGGTGTTATAAGGCATATCATGCAATGATGGCCTCTTTTCCTGCCTTTGATAGACTTGCCTATCAGGACCCATCCCTTTTTCACTTCTAGCTAATCTATAGCTTAGGTCCTTAACAATGTTTGCCAATTTGTCTATCTTATCTTCAGGGGCAGATGTATTACCTTGAGTGTTCTGAGGCTTGTTTGGATTCTGCAGAATTTTTATATCATCCCTTCTATTTGTCTTTCCTGATGCTTTCCTGTTGTTTTCAATATTCACTGCAATTCTGAAAGCATCCCTGAGAGTAGCAGGACCTTTATCTCTTAATCCATATGCAGTTTTTGCATCAAAGGCATTGATATACAATATTATGCACATTGGTTCATTTGGCCTCATGTGATGTGGCAATTTGTTTAACACTTTAGTAAATCTTGCATTAAAATCTGCAACCTGCTCATTTGACCCTTTAGTGATACTGGTGAACTCATTTACAAAAAAGCTAGGGTCAGTTTTGTCACCATATTGCTCCTTGAACATCCTTTTAAAATCATCCCATGATGAAATACTCCGGTCAGGCAGATTCTTGTACCATTCTCTTGCCTCATCTATTAAGGATTGCATGAATGACTTCATGAAAACATCCTCATGTTCAACCTCAAAGTTATCCATGACATTTTGAAAGGCTTTTAAATGATCTTCTCCTGACACAGTGTTGTTTCTTGAAAATTTAGGCACTTGCAGCCTCAGATGCTTGTCAATGGGGTTAGGATACCCAGGAATACCATCAAACACCAGCTGCCTGAATCTATCTAACTGCATGGGCTGTCTGTTTAACTGATTAACATTAACATTTCTGTTTGCATTCTGGTTTCTTACATTGTTCAGTGGTATCCTAGTATCATTCACATTTTGTCTCTCATCATTATGCTGATGTTGCACTTCATTTCTTTGCTGATGTCTCTACACATTTGCATTCTCTAGGGTAGGAACTGAATCATTTTGGGCAGTTCTTAGGGCTTGCACTTTCTGCTTCATATCATCTTTGATTTTCATGGCTTGTAGATATTCTAGTTCTGCTCTTAGACTTCTGATTTCTTCAGCTAACTGTTCATCCTTAGGCCTGGAGGTAGATGGTCTCATACCATTCTGGTCATCATCTTCATCATCCCTCAGAGACTCTGCCTCTTCAAACCTTTCACTAGGGTCTAGAAATGGGCATTCTTGGAACACCTCTGACCTCATTCTCATGCTACCACCCTGTTGCCTCTCATATGCACCTTGAATATCAGCTTCTGCATTTGAAAAGTAAGGCACATGCTGTCCTGATGGCCTAGGGTTATCTTGTACATCATCATTTTTCTGGGGGAACCCTCATGACTAACTGAGACAGCTCCCTTTCTTCTGTACATCATTCTTCTTGTTACTGGTAACTCTTCAAATAAAGGATTTTGTTGGGATCTTCTCCCCTGCATATAATTTTACTTTGACCGGTTGGGAGATTACTTCGGAGTCGCCACCTATTACTAGGAACTGTTTTCTTTTGAAAACCAGGGTTCTTTCACAAAGTACCCAGCGGAGTCGCCAATTTCTGTTGGTGTTTTCCCAGACTAGATGCTTATTCCCAGATTTCCCTACAAGGTAGCCATCAGTGATCAACAGGATCTCTGGGCCAGGGGCCAATAGTGTAGGAGATAGACTCTATATTTTATCTCCTCTTCTTCTTCAGGCTCTGTAAAACCTAGGGGGGTATTCCCTACTCAACATCCATGAGGATATGCATACAAAGGCTGGGATGCTGACAGAAAGCAGATAAGTCCTCCTGTAAGTAGACCAAAACTGAAAGATAAGAGCAAAGGGGCTAGCTTTGGGCCTATTTGCAGTTGTAGACAGAGGACTGAGGATCCTAAAACTAATTCTAAGGTCCTAATGGTTGTTTTAGATTTTGATTTGGATTTTAAGTTTGGATGCAAAGCTGGACATGGTTGTAACACAAACACAAAGCAAGATTGGTGCCTATCTAGGGCCTGGAGTTAGTAGACATACACCTGTGAATGATCAACATGAACAGCTAAAACTGGATTTCAGGGGGATATATGTGATACCTGCCTTACAGATATCTCCCAATACAGAGTGTTAAGTTATCTCTACTTATGGCATCCCTACTGTAGTATACCCTTCCCAATGTTCAACCTGAAAACAGTTTAATCTACCCCTTGAGCAGAAGTTAAAAGATCAGACATTCAACATAGGAATTCTATGCTCTAGAATCTAAACATTACCCAAATATCCAGATTCAGAAGAAGAATACATGCAATACTGGAGACAGAATTAACAAAACACATGCTAAGATAGCATTTCTCATATAAGATTAATCATGAAATCAGTGGGTTCGTGCCAAAACATACAACAAGAGATACATAGACTCACAGGTTTAGCTGTACAGAGCAACCAGATCAGCTTGTTTTGAATTACAGAGCCAAAAATCTTCAACTTTCAACAACCAAAAATGAGTAACACTTCCTGCTTATAACAGCCAGGTAGTGTACCACAGCAATTAATTACATGGTTGACCAAAAATCCTGCCAGATACACAGTATCAAAAAAATGGCGCTCAATGCATTACCAGATTGGCGCCCAAACATGAATGCAGCAGGTAGGGGAGGAGACAGGAAGAAATCTCGAGCCCTGCGCCACTGTCCGTTGATGTACACCTTCAATCGGGTACCAGATCCGTCCATACCTCTGCAACCTTTGCCATTAATGGCGCACCAACCCGTGGCCTGGGGAAAAAACATCAACTGTGCATCGCAACCATTTCCCGCCAAGATTCATCGTCATGATATTTGAAAATATGCAGGATATCAATTATCCCACATGCACCCCGCAGTGACCTTTTCAACACTTTATATACTAGGCCACGAGCATATATAATGTCGGTGCTTTTGCTCCTGACGACACTAGTATAAGACTTCATCATCATCCTCCAACAGCATGATATCCTGTCGCTTGAAATATCACCCTGACGTCAGCATCATATCGCAATATAACCTGCATGATAATCGCCTTCATCCGCACAACCTGATCCATCGGAGGAAGATCCTCCTGCCTAGCTGATGAACATCCTAATGACGTCATCATCATATCCTGCTGACGTCATCATCATATCTGCCTACTACGCACCTTCTCATATCCGGATGACGTCATCATCATGTTTGCAAATATCAGGGGATCTCCACAAGATGATCAGTGTTAGAAATATGACCCCCCCGGACCTTGATGACGTCATCATCATATCGACATCAGGATGATATTCAGAAGATAAACGGATATTTGGAAATATCATCCTGATGCACAAATATCATGCTGCACTATAGCTCCACTATAAGATCGGGGTGATAGATGAATACGCCAGATATTTGAAAAGATCACCCCCACTAGATAATGCACGAAGCCGACAGGCGGATATCTCCCTGATATCAGCATCATCATGACGCTGGAACAAACATACATCCGGGTGATATTCAAAAATGAAAATATCACCCCCTCCTTTGGAAATATCATGATGTAGATAGGCAGAGAAATAGATATCACCCCGACATAAGAATGACATCAGCATCATCAGGATGATAAAACAATGAACATGAAGTGATACAACAACATCAGGATGATATTGACTAAGATCATCCTGACGTTCAAAATATGATGACCCCAGTGAATATTGGGTCATACTTAGAACTCTTCAACAACATCATCAGGATGATCATAACCAAGATCACCCGATGATAAAAATATCACCCGGGCGAAATATCATGCAGGCAGAAAATATGATGACCCTCGCAAGCAACACGGTGATAACTGGAAATATGATGATGATGATGACGACCCTTAAGAAAAAACAAGTCAGGTCGAACAACTTAGAGAATAACCCCCTCAGAAAATCAGGATGACATCATCATCATAAAAGGGCAAGGTGATAATTGGAAGATCACCGGATACTTGAAAAATCACCCCCGCAAGCAAATCAGGGCACACTGTAGCTCATCAGCAGGATCAGGATGATATCCAAACATCACCCGATATTGAAATATGATGATCCTGATGAAAAACAAGTCGACAGAAAACAAGATGATGCAGACCATCATCGAAGACAAGATGATGATGATGATCTCATCCTCAAAGAAAATATGATGCTGCAGCTGAACAATGTCGAGGAGGTCCAACACTTAGGAAAATGGGCAAGAAGATATAGGGTTCAAATGAAGAAACCCCCTAAACATGAAAAATCAACCCCCAGGTCAAAAAGAGTGCTAACAGGGTTATTGACAGTGGATGCTCTCACCATATGACTAGTGACAAGAACAAGTTCTTAGATTTGGAAAAGTATGAAGGAGGAATGGTAAAGTTTGGTGACAATTCTGCTGGCAGAATCAGAGGTAGGGGAACTATTTCTTTTGATGGAAAGAGCAAAACCAGTAATGTACTATATGTTAAAGGATTGAAGCACAATCTTCTCAGTGTTGGTCAGTTAGTGGATAAAGGCTATGATCTCTGGTTCAAGAATGGAAGATGTAGAATCTTTACAAGCTCTAGAACTGAGATTGCGTCCGGTACTCAAACTAAAGGTAATATCTTCCATTTGGTTGGTTCAAATAAAAGTTGTCTATTTGTTCAAGTTGATCAGAGTTGGCTATGGCATAGAAGGATGTGTCATGTAAATTTTGATAACATCATCAAGATAAGCAATATTTAGGCTGTAAGAGATCTTCCAAAATTGGTGAAACCTACAAATAGTTTGTACAAACAATGTCAGCTAGGTAAACAGAGCAAAGTCTCTTTCAAAAGCAAAGATCAGTCCTCTACCAGATTATTGGAATTAGTTCATACTGATCTATGTGGTCCGACAAGAATCAAGAGTATGCAAGGTGATAGATATTTCATGTTACTGATTGACGATCATTCCTGGATGATGTGGGTTACCTTTCTGAAAGAGAAATAAGAAGCCTTTGAGAAGTTCAAAATCTTCAAGGCTATGGTAGAGAATCAGACCGGATTAAAATTGAAGTGTCTAAGGTCTGATAGAGGTGGTGAATTCACATCTGGTGAATTCATAGACTTCTGTGAAAAGCATGGTATAAAGAGACAGTTGTCTGCTCCTAGGACTCCATAGCAGAATGGAGTAGTTGAAAGAAAGAACTGGACCATCTAGGAAGCTGCCAGGAGAATGATGTTGGAAGCAAATGTTCCTCAGGTGTTTTGGAGAGAAGCTATCAGCACTACAGTCTACACCCTCAATCGAGTTCAAATCAGAAGCAATACCGGTAAGACTCCTTATGAACTTTGGTTTGGTATAACTCCCACTGTGAGATATTTCAGAGTATTTGGTAGCAAGTGTTACATCAAAAGAGATGAAGACTTAGGAAAGTTTGATGCTAGAAGTGATGAAGGAATTTTCTTGGGTTACTCCACTCAAAGCAAATCATACCGGTGTTACAATAAGAGATTGAGAAAGATGATAGAAAGTACAAATGTGAAGGTTGATGAAGGAATTGAGAAGCCCTCAAGATTCTATGAATATGATGAAGATGATCAGAATGATCCTTTGGTGCAAGGAGCTCCATCCTCCTCTGAAATTCAGATCCAGACTAATCCGGTAAATCAGGAAGAAGAAGTTTGTTTGAATGAGCCTGATCAAGAATTGGTAGTGCAAGAAACTCCCAAAGTTCCAAGGTATGTAACTCTAAATCACTCTGAAGATCAGATCATAGGTGACAGAAGCAAAGGGGTACAAATAAAGAGGAAAATTGCTCAAAATTTAGATGAATGTTTTCTGATTTCAAAGATTGAACCTACGACAATAAATGAAGCATGCAATGATGAAAATTGGACAAAAGCAATGGAGGAAGAGTTGATGCAAATTGAGAAAAATCACACTTGGGATCTTGTTCCCAAACCCAGAAACAAGAATGTGATTGGAACCAAATGGGTCTTCTGGAACAAACTAAATGAAGTTGGTGAAGTAATCAAAAACAAAGCCAGATTGGTCTGCAAAGGCTACTCTCAAATAGAAGGAATTGAATTTGAAGAAACCTTTGCTCCGGTAGCAAGAATTGAAGCAGTCAGATTATTTCTTGCATATGCTACCTTCAAAGACTTCAAGGTATATCAGATGGATGTCAAGTCTGCCTTCCTAAATGGTGATTTGGAAGAAGAAGTATACATTTAACAACCGGATGGATTTCAATTGTCTGAGAATGATGATATGGTCTGCAAGTTGAAGAAAACATTGTATGGATTGAAGCAAGCCCTGAGAGCATGGTATGAAAGGTTGGATAAGCATCTTGTGCAAATTAGATTCAACAAAGGTACTGCTAACAATAACTTATATTTCAAAATTGATCATGAAAACATTTTGATTGTTGAAGTGTTTGTGGATGATATCATTTTTGGAGGAAGAGATAGTATGTGCAAAACTTTTGCAAATTGGATGAAAAGTGAGTTTGAAATGTCTATGCTTGGTGAAATGAATTTCTTCTTGGGTCTGTAAATTACTCAAACAAAGAAAGGGATCTTCATTTCTCAGACTAAATATGTGAAAGAATTGTTGAGGAAATTCGGTATGGAAGATTCAAAGCCAATGAACACTCCTATGGCAATCAGATGTAAGTTGAGCAAAGATGATGACTCTCCAAAGGTAGATCAGACAAAGTATAGATCAATGATTTGTGGATTGTTGTATCTCACTCAGACTAGACCAGATATAATGCAGGCTGTTGGTCTTGTGGCAAGATTCCAAGCTGATCCTAGAGAATCTCATGTTATGGCAATCAAAAGAATTTTTAGGTACTTGAAAGGAATAGTTGAGTATGGTCTATGGTACCCTAGAGATCCAGATTTCTCTCTTCATGCATATACAGATGCAGATTGGGCAGGAGATGTGGATGACCGGAAGAGCACCAGTGGTGGAGCATTCTTTTTGGGAAAGAGATTGGTTTCTTGGCTAATCAAGAAACAAGATGCAATATCTCTGTCTACAACTGAAGCAGAATACATTGCAATAGTAGGTAGTTACACTCAAATCTTATGGATGAAGTAGATGTTAAGAGACATTAAAGTTGAATATGAGGAGCCTATTACAATTTTCTATGATAATTCAAGTGCAATTAACATTTCTAAGAATCCGGTATTGCATTCTAAGACTAAGCACATATCTATCAAGTTTCACTTTCTAAGAGAACAAGTGAACAAGGATGAAGTCAGATTGGAGTATGTACCCTCCAAGGATTAGATTGTAGATATTTTTACTAAACCTCTTCCCAAGGACTCTTTTGAGTATCTCCGGGAGAAGTTAGGGGTCATGGTCCCTCCGGTGATGAACTAGGATGCACTAATGTGCATCAATCCGGTGGATATCATAGTCATATCTTGTGATCTGGATTGATAATGGGGAGCTGCTACTAAGGGGGAGCAGCTGGTATGATTCTGATATGTTACAAGTGCAAGTATGAGCCCTTTGCCATTGATGTCAAAGGGGGAGAGAAGACATGTGAAAAACAAGTGGTTGATGATCAAAGGGGGAGAAGTAAAGGAAGAGAAGACATGTGAAGAGTTGTTGCTGATAGGGGGAGCTGTGACAGAAAAGAGAAGTTCTTGTCTTGATGGTTTTTCACATCATATGTTGCCATCAATGACAAAGGGAGAGATTGTTGCAAGTATGAGGTTAACCAATGCTGTCATTGATGTCAACATACACATATTGCATTGGTAAGAAGGTTTGGATGAGATGTGTTTTGAGGATATTAAGAAAAGTAGTCACAATTAGGAACAGTGAAGAACAGTGATAAGAAGAAGGCAAATGTACTCAATAGGTTGAGAATCAGAGGATACGGATTAAAGGGTTTGTAGATATGAGTCTTGAGATGATCCAGTTAAGATTTCAGAGGTCCACATGAAGATATGAAAAAGTTGTGATCGGTCAAGTAGAACCGGTTCTGGGAGTTGTTCCAGAGTGACAGAGTGTTACAAAAAGGTCCGGTGAGATCCGGAGGAGCATTGTCAGACTTTGCAGATTGGAAGGAGTATTTGGGATGTCCTTGTGATGTGTCATCTTGGTTTGTACAAAGTTTGGAGGTCCGGAAGAACCTTTTTTAGTTTGACAGTCGCGACAGACTGTGTTCTTGAAGTTTCAAATGAAGAGGAGAAGAGATTCCTGTGAGTAGAGGAAGTGCGGATGTACCTGGTCAATCAGGCAAGCTTGTGAAGGTTTTTAGATCATGTTGAGGTTATGTTGTCGGTCTGCATTGGTGGTAGAGCCCGGAATTGAAGATATTCTTTTGGATGAAGTTCTTGTTTAGACTAGCCAACCGGATGAGTTGTTCATCTTGCGAATGTTCTTGTGGTGGCCGACCGGATGTATTAATCATCTTGCGAATGTCCTTATGGTTGATTGCTGACTTAGATGATTGTTCCTAAGTCAATGTCTTGTATAAATGAAGGTTTGTGAGTTCATTTCAAAGTGTGTTGTGGAGTGGATGAGAGTGGTATAGCGAAAGAGCGAAGGGCAGAGCAGAAGTATCTCAGGCTTAAATGGAATTGATTGAGACATGGTAAAGATGTCAATCTCCAGTTCAAGTTTGTGATTCTTATCACTTTGTAGACAGTGTGTCTCTTGTAGGTAGTGTGCCTCTTTGTGAGCAGTGTGCTCAGGCAGTGAGCCCTAATTGGCATGTGCCATTCATTTTTCTTATTCTTCTAACAGAGAATAATCCTTGGGTTAATCACCCCATGGTTTTTCCCTTAACCAGGTTTTCCACATCAAAATGTTGGTGTCCAATGTGTTGATGTTTATCTGCTCTTGTGTTTATGCATTATGCTTTCATGGATGGTTAATTGATATGCTATTAACTAACAAAGAAGAATCAAGTGTTTGAAGTAGAAGCAAGTTTTTACACAACTGATTCACCCCCCCTCTCAGTTGTGTGCCCTAGATCTAACAGGTAGTTCCTCCAACCTATGTAGAAGTAAGACATGACTGTCTTCACTATTTTCACGTACTTGGCACAAGTCATCAAGTAAACCTTTTATCACATTGATGTGATGGGCAATAGATTCCTTGGTCTTAAGATAAGACTCATGGTTTAAAATGACACCAATGGCTATTAGATTCTTTATTTTGATCTTCTTCATCTCAACCCATTCCTCTAAACTTTCCTCTTGATCTTGTAGTTCTTGAGAAAGTAAATCAATAAGGTTATCTAGCTCATCTTTTGCCTTGTCCATCTTTCCTTTTCTTTCCACTGTGGTCTGAATAGAATTCTTCCATGTGCCAACAACCGTTCCACAATGTCACCAACAACTCTCCCTCTGGCTTGAACCTTCTCAACCTTTTGAATATGAGGGTCGTCAACAGTCACTACCATAGGTTCCATGATCTTAGATGATTTTACTATTTTCTAAAGAACAACAGCAAGTTGTTCTACCTTTGCTTTGTACTGCTCTTTCTCCTTCTTGACTTTGTCATATTTCTTAAGCAATGAATTTGCAGTGGCTTGAAAACTGGCCTTGATACCTTCATGAGTTAGCTTACATAACTCAACTCTAGAGATAATATAATCATACATATCAAAAGTATTTGCCGTGCCATCATTTGGCAGCTTAGCAATTTCTGCATATTTGACTTCTTTTTCATTAATAAGCCTAGAAACAGTTTTAGGTTTCTTTTTCTGGGCCTTTGGATTAGCAAAAAGTAACTTCTCTATATCAATTTCATCTGGTGAAATTACTTGCTTCTTTTCCTAGGGAGTGTATGCACTATTGCAAGTATGGGCTTAACCAGTGTTGTCATTGATGTCAACATACTCCTGTTGCATTAATGATAAGGTTTGGATGAGCCGTGAGCTGAGGATATTGAGAAAATTAGTCTCAATCAAGAACAATGAAGAACAATGATGACTGTAAGACAAAAGTCCAAGATAGGATGATAAGCAGAGGATGCAGATTAAAGGGTTTGTAGATATGTGTCTGTAGGTGATCCAGTAGAGATTTCAAAGGTCCGCATGAAGATCTGAAGAAGTTATGGCTGCTCAAGTAGAACCGGCTCTAGCAGGTGTTCAGAGGTGACAGAGTGACACAGATAGGTCCCGTGAGATCCGGTAATGCACTATCCCATTCTACGGATTTGAGTGAGTGTTGAAGATGTCCGTGTGAAGTGTCAACTTGATTAGTTTATGGTTTGAAGGTTCAGAAGAACCTATTCCTTTGTGACAGTAATGACAGACTGTGTTCTAAAAGCTCCAAATGAAGGAGAGGAGAATTCCAGCAAGCAGATGAAGAGTGGATGTTCTCAAGTGATTCAGGAATGGTTGTTGTGATCCTTGGATCATGTCCAGTTCATGTTGGTGGTCTGCATTGAAGTTAGAGTGCGCATTTGAAGAATAACCATTGGATGATGGTGTTCTTCCTGAGACTGGCTGACCGGATTTATTACACATCTTGCAGATGTTCTTGTAGGTGTTTGCTGACTTAGGTGATTGTTCCTAAGTTGATGTCATGTATAAATAAGGGATTGTGAAGTCATTTCAAAGTGTGCATTGTGTGGAGATGAGTGAGTGGTAGTGAAGAGGAGAGTGAAAGGTAGAGCAGAAGTATTGAGCTTAATGGAACTGATTCAAGCATGGTGAAGATGCTATTCTCCAGTTCATGTATGTGATACTTATTTCTTTGTAGACAGTGTGTCTCTTGTAGGCAATGAGCCTCTTGTGAGCAGTGTGCTCAGGCAGTGAGCCCTAATTGGCATGTGCCATTTTATTCTTTCTATTCTTCTAATAGAGAATACATTCTTGGGTTAATCACCCCGTGGTTTTTCCCTTAACCAGGTTTTCCACATCAGAATCTTACTGTATCATGTGTTGATGAGTTTCTACTTTTGATTTGAATGCATTATGTCTCATGTTTAATATACTGCTAATCACTAAGAGGATTTAAGTGTGTAAATTAGAGAAAGTTTTGCACAACTAATTCACCCCCCCTCTTAGTTGTGTGCCCTAAGTCTAACAATTGGTATCAGAGCTAAGTTCCTCTGAAAGGAGCTTAACCGCTTAAGGAGATCCAAGATGTCATCATACAAGAAGGATAGTCTGAAGTTTGATGGAACCAACTTTGCTCTTTGGAAAGGTCGCATGAAATGTCACTTGTAGTGTATGGGAATGGCGTACTGGTCCATGGTTACAAAAGCATATGTACCTCCACAGGGTGGTCCGACAACCCTAAATTCTATCACAGATACTGAAAATAATCTACGGACCAAAGAGGCTCTTCTAAGCGCATTATCTGACTCAGAGCTCTCAAATGTTATTGACCTACCAACTGCCTTTGAGATTTGGAATAAACTGGAACTTCTGCATGAAGGAGATCAGTATGTTAAATGTGTAAGGTTACATTGTCTAAAAGGGAAATTTGAAAAACTAAAGATGAGAAATGATGAAAATATTACCACTTTTATGCCAAGAGTGAATGAGCTGGTTTGTGGAATTAGAAATGCTGGTGGAGTCTTGGATGAAAATGAGATTGTTGGTAAAATTCTCAGATCCCTTCCTACTTCTTACAAAATCAAGGCTGCTGCCATTGATTAATTTAGAGCCCATACAACTGTCACAAGAGATCAATTGGCTGGGAAATTGGCTACATTTGAAATGACAGAGTTTGGAGATGACTCCCCAAGACTGAATTTGCATTCAAAGCCAGTGCCTCTATTAAAAGTAAACAAAGGTTTGATCCAAGAGAGAATTCTTCAAGGAAATTGTCACGGTATGAAAAAGCAAGAAAAGATCTAGAAGAAGAAAAAGTAGAAACTACTCAACTTGAAGCCCTTATTGCAAAGAGGCTGCCAAGAGGATCCGGTAAGTATGAAGGAAAATTACCTTTTAAGTGTTTTAACTGCAATAAGATTGGTCATTTTGCCTCAAAGTGTTTGGAAAGATTTTCAAGGTAAAATCCTAACAAGCCAAGGTTCCAAAAGAACTACTACTATGTTCATGAAGAAGATGATAATGAAGGAGTAACAAATGATGAATCAGAGACTGGAAACATCAGGAAATGAATGGGTGTTTATTGCCATCAAGGAAGAAGAACCAATATCCTCTGTATCTGTCAATCATAAGGTTGTAGAAAGAGCCCTGGCTGCCCAAGTTGAAGAAAAGGATGATTGGGTCATTGACAGTGGTTGCTCTCACCATACGACAGGTGACAAAAATAAGTTCTTAGATTTGGAAAGATATGAAGGAGGAGTGGTGAAGTTTGGAGATAATTTTGCTGGTAGAATCAGAGGAAGAGGAACTATTTCCTTTGATGAAAGGAACAAAACTGGTAATGTTCTATATGTTGAAGGCTTGAAGCACAATCTTCTCAGTGTTGGACAGTTGGTGGACAGAGGCTATGATCTCTGGTTCAAGAATGGAAAATGCAAGATCTTCGAAAGCTTCGAAACAGAGATTGTATCTGATACCTAAACTAAAGGTAATATCTTCCACTTGGTTGGAACTGATAAAAGTTGCTTATTTGTTCAAGTTGATGAGAGTTGGTTATGGCATAGGAGAATGTGTCATGTGAATTTTGATAATATCATCAAGATAAGAAATACTCAGGTTGTAAGAGATCTTCTAAAATTGGTAAAACCTACTAACAGCTTGTGCAAGGAATGTTAGTTGGGTAAGCTGAGCAGAGTCACATTCAAAAGTAAGGAACTATCTTCTACTGGATTATTGGACTTAGTTCACACTGATCTTTGTGGTCTGGCAAGAACCAGGAGTATTTAAGGTGATAGATACTTCATGCTGTTAATTGATGACTATTCCCGGATGATGTGGGTAACCTTTCTAAAGGAGAAATCAAAAGCTCTTGAGAAATTCAAAATATTCAAGGCTATGGTAGAGAATTAAACAGGATTAAAGTTGAAATGTCTGAGGTCTGATAGAGGTGGAGGATTCACATCCGGTGAGTTCATAGAGTTCTCTGAGAAACACGGAATTAAGAGATAGTTGTCTGCTCCTAGGAATCCACAACAGAATGGATTAGTGGAGAGAAAGAACTAGACCATCTAGGAAGCATCTAGAACCATGATGATGGAAGAAAATGTTCCTCAGATCTATTGGAGAGAAGCTGTCAGCATTGCAGTCTATACTCTCAATCGAGTTCAAATCAAAAGTAATACTGGTAAGACCCCTTATGAACTCTGGTTTGGTATTACTCCTACTGTAAGATATTTCAAAGTATTTGGTAGCAAATGTTACATCAAAAGAGATGAAGATTTAGGCATGTTTGATGCTAGAAGTGATGAAGGAATATTCTTGGGTTACTCTACTCAAAGCAAAGCATACCAGTGTTATAACAAGAGACTAAGAAAGATGATAGAAAGTACAAATGTGAAGGTTGATGAGGGAATAGAGAAACCCTCAAGGTTTTATGAATATGATGAAGATGATCAGAATGGTGTTCTGGTTCAAGGAGTTCAATCCTTTTCTGAAAGTCAGATTCAAATTGATCCGGTAAATCAGGAAGAAGAGCTAGGTCTGAGTGAGCCTGATCAAGAAGTAGAAGTGCAAGAAACTCCCAAAGTTCCAAGGTATGTAAGACTGAACCACTCTGAAGATCAGATCATAGGTGACAAAAGCAAAGGTGTGCAAACTAGAAGGAAAATTGCTCAAAATTTAGATGAATATTGTTTGATTTCAAAGATTGAACCTAAGACAATAAATAAAGCTTGCAATGATGAAAACTGGACCAAAGTAATGGAGGAAGAGTTGATGTAAATTAAGAAAAATCACACTTGGGATCTTGTTCCCAGACCTAGAAACAAGAATGTGATTGGAACCAAATGGGTCTTCCGGAACAAACTAAATGAAGTTGGTGAAGTAATCAGAAATAAAGCCAGATTGGTCTGCAAGGGCTACTCTCAAATAGAAGGAATTGATTTTGAAGAAACTTTTGCTCCGGTGGCAAGAATTGAAGTAGTTAGATTATTTCTTGCATTTGCTACCTTCAAGGATTTCAAGGTGTATCAGATGGATGTCAAGTCTGCTTTCTTGAATGGTGACTTAGAAGAAGAAGTGTACATTGAACAACTAGATGGATTTCAATTATTTGAGCATGGTGATATGGTCTACAAGTTGAAGAAGGCACTGTATGGATTAAAGCAAGCCCCAAGAGCCGGGTATGAAAGATTGGACCAACATCTTTTAAAGATTGGTTTCAACAAAGGTATTGCTGACAGTAACTTATATTTCAAAATTGATCATGAAAACATCTTGATTGTTGAAGTATTTGTTTATGATATCATCTTTGGAGGAAGAGATAGTATGTGTAAAACTTTTGCAAATCATATGAAAAGTGAGTTTGAGATGTCTATGTTTGGAGAAATAAATTTCTTCTTGGGTCTGCAAATTACTCAAACAAAGAAAGGAATCTTTATTTCTCAAACCAAATATGTGAAAGAATTGTTGAGAAAATTTGGAATGGAAGATTCCAAGCCAATGAATACTCCCATGGCAACCAGATGTAAATTGAGCAAAGATGATGACTCTCCTAAGGCAGACCAGACAAAGTACAGATCAATGATTGGAGGATTGTTGTATCTCACTCAAACTAGACCAGATATAATGCAGGCTATTAGTCTTGTTGTGAGATTCTAGGCTGATCCTAGAGAATCTCATGTCATGGCAATCAAGAGGATCTTTAGATATCTAAAAGGGACAGTTAAGTACGGTCTGTGGTGTCCTAGAGATCATGATTTCTCTCTTCATGCATATACAAATGCTGATTGGGCAGGAGATGTGGATGACCGGAAGAGTACCAGTGGTGGAGCTTTCTTTTTGGGAAAGAGATTGGTTTCTTGGCTAAGCTAGAAACAAGAGGCAATATCCCTGTCTACAACTGAAGTAGAATACATAGCAACAACAGGTTATTGCACTCAAGTTTTGTGGATGAAGTAGATGCTAATAGATATTAAAGTAGAGTATGAGGAGCCTATCACAATCCTCTGTGATAATTCAAGTGCTATAAGTATATCTAAGAATCCAGTGTTGCATTCAAAGACAAAGCATATATCTATCAAGTTTCACTTTTTGAGAGAGCAAGTGAATAAGAATGAAGTTAAATTGGAGTTTGTGTCTTCCAAGGATCAGATTGCAGATATCTTTACTAAACCTCTACCTAAGGACTCTTTTGAGTATCTCAGGGAGAAGTTAGGGGTTATTGCCCCTCCGGTGATGAACTAAAGTGCACTGATGTGCATTAGTCCAGTGGGTATCATAGTCACATCTTGTGATCCAGATTGATGTTGGGGAGTTGCTACTCAGGGGGAGCAGCAGGTATGAGTCTAAAGTGGTGAAAATACAAGTATGTGCCCTTTGCCATTGATGTCAAAGGGGGAGAGAAGACATGTGAAAAACAAGTGGTTGATGATCAAAGGGGGAGTAGTAAAGTGAGAGAAGACATGTAAATGGTTGCTGTTGATAGGGGGAGTTGTGATAGTAAGGAGAAATTCTTGTCTTGATGGTTTTTCACATCATATGTTGCCATCAATGACAAAGGGGGAGATTGTTGCAAGTATGGGCCTAACCGGTGTTGTCATTGATGTCAACATACTCTTGTTGCATTAATGATAAGGTTTGGATAAGCCATGAGCTGAGGATATTAAGAAAATTAGTCTCAATCAGGAACAGTGAAGAACAATGATGACTGTAAGACAAAAGTCCAAGATAGGATGATAAGAAGATGCGGACTAAAGGGTTTGTAGATATGTGTCTGTAGGTGATCTAGTAGAGATTTTAGAGGTTCGCATGGAGATCTGAAGAAGTTATGGCTATTCAAGTAGAACCGGCTCTGACAGGTGTTCAGAGGTGGCAAAGTGACACAGATAGATCCGGTGAGATCCGGTAATGCACTATCCCATTCTGCGGATTTGAGTGAGTGTTGAAGACATCCGTGTGAAGTGTCAACTTGATTGGTTCATGGTTTGAAGGTCTGAAAGAACCTATTCCTTTGTGATAGTAATGACAGACTGTGTTCTGAAAGCTCTGGATGAAGGAGAGGAGAATTCCAACAAGTAGATGAAGACTGGATGTTCTCAAGTGATTCGGGAAAGGTTGTTGTGATCCTTGGATCATCCAGTTCATGTTGGTGGTCCACATTGAAGTTAGTGTGCACATTTGAAGAATAACCACTGGATGATGGTGTTCTTCCTAAGACTAGCTGACCAGATGTATTACACATCTTGCGGATGTTCTTGTAGGTGTTTACTGACTTAGATGATTGTTCCTAAGTTGATGTTGTGTATAAATAAGGGATTGTGAAGTCATTTCAAAGTGTGCATTGTGTGGAGATGAGCGAGTGGTAGCGAAGAGGAGAGTGAAAGGCAGAGCAGAAGTACTGAGCTTAATGGAACTGATTTAAGCATGGTGAAGATGCTATTCTCCAGTTCATGTATGTGATACTTATTTCTTTGTAGACAATGTGTCTCTTGTAGGCAGTGAGCATCTTATGAGCAGTGTGCTCAGGCAGTGAGCGCTAATTGGCATGTGCCATTTTATTCTTTCTATTCTTCTAACATAGAATACATTCTTGGGTTAATCACCCCGTGGTTTTTCCCTTAACAGGGTTTTCCACGTCAAAGTCTTGGTGTCTCATGTGTTGATGAGTTTCTGCTTTTGATTTGAATGCATTATGTCTCATGTTTAATATACTACTAATCACTAAGAGGATTTAGGTGTGTAAATTGGAGAAAGTTTTGCACAACTGATTCATCCCCCCTCTTAGTTGTGTGCCCTAAGTCTAACAGTGTTGAGGCACCAACATTTGGAGAAGAGTCAATTTCCTATTTTACTGGATCCATGCTCACACCTATTATAGCAACAATAGGACTAGTGTTGGTAAAAACTACACTTGTGTCAACAACTTTCTCTGAAACATCTAGAAAATGCTCCAGAACAGATTGTTCACCAATATCAAATGACAGGGAAGATAAACTCAGAATAGAACTAGAAGAATCAAACATGGTCCCAAAACTTGTTCTTACAGAGGTAGGGGTATTATGAGAAGACACAACAAAAATAGGTGAAATAGGAACATTGGAAACTACTGGAAAACTACCAGAAACAAGAGCATGAGGTAGCGGTGTAGAAACTTGTGATTCAAGTGGGAGATCCTTCTGAGGGGAAAGCTATTAATCACCAAGTTGTTCCTATTATACATTCTCCTCCTTCTCTTGTTCTTTTTCACTTTCCTCATCAAGCTTCTCAGGCATTTCTGCTTATTGAGCATTACCAGGTTTCTCAATATCTTCAATCTCTTTTTTATCAACATTTGTATCTTCGGCACCTGATTCTATGATAGTAGAAGTTCCTACAACCTATTTCTTCTTACATCCTTTAGATACAAAATTGATTTTTGGTTTATGCACTTTAGAAGGAGTGTCACTTTTGTTCTTTGTTCAGTTTTCTACCTTTTTTCCTGTTTTCTCTTGAATTTCAATTTCTGACCCAATAAGAAATTCTTTCAGACTTATTCCCTTACTTCCTAACCACACATTTGTATTTGCTAGAATTGCCTGAAATCTTTTCCTGATTGAAGTTTCCTCCTTGACAGACCATTTGACCTCTGGTAGAGGCGAGGATTCAATGTTCTCAACATTGTATTTAGGATCCAAAACATCCCCTTCATCTTCCATTCTCTCCAGAATATCTACAAGACCTAATTCTTTAATCTAACTCAAGTGAAGTCTGCAATAATCTAGCTTCCTGATCTCATTCTGTGTTATGAGATTGGTCCAAATATCTTCAACCATTGGCATATGGAAAACTAACTTCCTCTTGATCTTGTCCTGCACTCTTTTGAAATCAAAATGATCTCTTTTCTTGAAAGTCTTCATAGTAACCAATTGTATTTCTAATTCAACTATTTTGGCCTTGGTGGCTGACTGAACAGAGTACCTCCCAATTTCTACAGGAAACTTAATTCTCGACTTTTTCAGCTCTATCTGCTTATTGTGCACAACAATCAATTGCCTATACAGTTCCATCAGAATAATTCTATCACTGGGATATCATGGAAGCATATATGGATAGCAAGGATAATATCCCACTCTGAGATAAGTGAAAGTTGGAAACTATAAGAATAAACATCCAAAAGAGTTAACCACCTCCCAAGCCTCATCTGATACTCTTTTCTACTCAAGTTCATTATTCCATAAACACATGAATACTAAAAAGAAGGCATCATTAACTCTACAGAAATGATGGATTGATCCCTTTAGAGTAATATGTGGATAATACTCATAAACTGGAACCAATCTTCTATCACCAACTTGAGTTAAACTAGGAAAATTTCACAAGCTTGCAGCAACATACACCAGATATGAAGTCATATAAAACTTAAAAGTTGTATTAACTTTCACCAATTGATCATGCAGAGCATTACTGATCTGTTCCCCCCAGAAGATTTTCTATTGACCCCTGAGAATCACCTTAATGTATGTATACATCCATTCCTAAAACTTGGATGAAGAAGGGAGATCTCTAATCTGACTTAACAATGTAATCAAATCACTTACCTCCTCGACAAAGTCACTTCTTAGGAGGTCTTTTGGCCATTTGGTCAATTTACCCTGAGGAATCTTCAACCACTTACTATTGACATGTTTTCTCATAGCTTCAATATCTTCATCATAATCCTTTTGCCTTGAAGCAAAATCTATTTCACCAACATTTACAATTGGAGGACACAAATATTTTATCAAGAAACTCTACATCTAATCTCATGATCACATTTCCTTGAGAATCAAACATAGTCCTAGTGTCCCTATTATAGTGACTGGCTACCTGGAGAACAAATTTAGGATAGTGGACAGTGACAAGAAAAGAGGCAACCAAGTGAATGTTGTTGTCGATAATCTTCTGCATATATTGAGGAGGATTTGACTGTTTTGTTCTATCCACAAATTCAGCCATGTCCACATGACCAATCTCTGTATCTTTGATCTCATCCACATTGGACTGCAATGAAGTCATAGGGAAAACCCCTTGGTACTTATACTCCATGATTTTAGCCTTCTATGGAGACGGCTCTGACATCATCTTTGTGAAGAAAAATGGAAACAACGTCCACCACAGATGTTTGTTGAAACTGCAAAAAGCTATGATCTTACAGTTAGGGGAAAAATGGGCAAAGTGGGGTTACTGTGAAATTGATGATCATGAACATGGGAATGTGCATTGAAGGGCTTGAGAGTGCACAAATCAAGGAAACAGGTGAAAGCAGGCCAATAGGTATTGAAAGGAAAAATTTCCCAGTGTTAGGAAAATTTTCTGGGTGACATGCATGGGTGGTGATTTTGGCCTCTCCTACATGAGGGGTAAGATTATTATTATGCACGGTCGGCCATTTTGGCCACCATTGCATATAGGGTAAAAACTGAGATTGATGTAGGGGCGACGATTTCGCTCGCCCTTGCATGAGAGAAGAATACAAGTTTAAGGTGCATGCATGTATAAGCAGTGAAAATCACTGACTCGGCATAGGGGAAATACAAGGTTTTCTAAAAGTGGCAAAATTTGCCGACATCACATATATGTGGAAGTTTGCAAGTTTGCTACATGTAAGGGCAGCAAATTTCACCACCCATACACATTGGGATGGAACATTTCAAGTGTACAAGTGGCAGTTTTAACTACTTCTACTTATATAGGAAAGGTTGAAGTTTGATGTTTGGGTGGTAGATATGACTGCTCAGGCATGTAAGGGATTTTCTAAGTTTTTGAAATGGTTACTTTTGCTGCTACTAAGTGAGATCTAACATGAAAATCTTATTAGTAATGACAAGGAAACTCAGAAAACCTAATAAAAATCTTTAAGGAAAAACAAACACAAAAACCTAGGACTTAAAACTAGGGTTTCAATGAAGACGACTCACAGAAACATAAACCAAGAAATAATGATTCATAAAAGAAAACAATAACATCTATAGGAAATACAAACAATTATTCATAGGTAAACTTTGAAGAAACAAGAACAAAAGGAAAAAGAAAGAAAAGCAAAAAGAATGTCTTACCTAGAAAAGTTAATCAAAACCTAGACACATTCACGAAGTTGAAATCTGATTGAATCCACAGTCGACGCGATCAAACAATCTCAGCAGGGATTTACCTGTCAGTTAGAAGGTTTGGAAATAAGAAATAAACAAAAGAAAATGAATTAAAACAATTTAAAAAGGTTTAAATCAAATGCATTAATGCCAACATGAGTGGCATTAATGTCACTGATTCGCAAAGATATGTTTGGTCGGCAAAATTTACTGACAATGCATGCATTCCTGCCATATGCGTAAGCAGTAGATATGACTACTTAAACATATACAACTTTGATAGGGAAAATGTATGGGTGATGATTTTGGCCACTCCTACATTTTCACTCAACAACAAACATGTAAGAGCAGTGATTTTCACGACCTTACACATGAAAACTCAAAAATTTTCTAACACCCAAAATAGTCAAAATTGATATTTTGACAAGCTCATAACCTAATCAATTTTAGCAAATCTTGAGGAATCTACTTAGGGAAATGCCACAAACCATTCTAAGATGTCAGATGACTTCGGACGAGGCCAAGAGGACTTGTCTCAATTTGCGAACTTAGAGTATAGGCTACGAAACGGACAATTTTTGTAGGGGTTGTCTACAAAATGAATGCAGCTAATTTTGAGAATAACACTATCTATGGTACCTTTCTTGAAGCCTTGCTGAAGTAAGTACATATCCAACCTAGCATACCAAGCCCTAGGTGCTTGCTTGAGACCATGCATAGCTTTCTTTAGTTTACATACCATGTTCAGATCTTTTGATATCTGAAAACCATCTGGTTGCTCAATGTAGACTTCTTCCTCTAGATCACCATTCAAAAATGTTGACTTGACATCCATCTGATATATCTTCAAATTCTTATGAGCAGCAAGGGTAAGGAACATTCTGATTACTTCCATCCTAGCTACTGGAGCAAAAGTCTCCTCAAAATCAATGCCTTCAAGTTGAGAGTAGCCCTCTCATACCAACCTTGCTTTGTTCCTTACAATTTCACCATCTTCATTTAGTTTGTTCTAGAACACCCACTTTGTTCCTATGATATTCTTGTTATCTAGTCTAGGAACCAATTCCCATGTCTGATTCTTCTCTATCTGATCCAATTCTTCTTCCATTGTATTTATCCATTCATTATCTTTTCTAGCATCAACAAAGGTTTTAGGTTCTAATTTTGATAACAAACATAAGTTTACTTTCTCATGTGTCTTAGCAAACCTTCTCCTTGTTTGTACACCTTCATTATTATCTCCAATGATCTATTCTGCTAGGTGATTCTTCTAAACATACTTTGCTAGAGTCTTAGGCATCTTCTCTGGTTCTTGTTCCTTTTCTTCTTTCTTTTCTTCTTCTTCATCTTCAATGCATGTAAAGATGTCATAATCAGAGTCCTCTGAATCTTGTGAGATCTAATACAAGTCTTCATCTACTTTGACATTTGTAATTTCAATCATATTTCCAAATCTTTTGTTGTAGCATCTATAGGCCTTGCTTGTGGTTAAGTAACCAAGAAAGATTCCTTCATCACTTCTTGAATCTAACTTTTTAAGGTCTTCTTCATCTCTTTTGACATAGAATTTACTGCCAAAAATCTTGAAGTATCTAATATTGGGAGGCCTTCCATACCATAGTTCATAAGGGGTCTTAGAGCTATTGACCATGAGTTGCACCCTGTTAATTAGATAGACAACTATGTTAACTGCTTCCTTCCAGTACATATCAAGCAAATCTAAATCTTTCAACATTGCTCTAGACATCTCTTGCACAGTTCTGTTCTTTCTTTCAACTACCCCTTTTTACTGAGGGGTCATAGGAGTTAACAAATGTCTCCTAATACCATGATCTTCACAAAACTTTTCAAATTTATTTGAAGTAAACTCACCTCCTCTATCAAACCTTAAACATTTGATCTTAGGATCCATTTCATTTTCCACCACAACTTTGTAAACCTTAAAATTATCAAGGGCATCTGATGTTTCTGTTAAGAAAGTAACCCAAGTCATTCTAAAATAATCATCAATGAGAAACATAAAATACCTCTCACCTTGTTGACTATTTAATCTTGTAGCGCCACATAAATCAATGTGAGTCAGCTCCAATGGCATTAAGGAAGAGTACTCTTTGCTTTTAAAACCTGTCTTTGTCTACTTTCCCATTTGGCATTCCTTGCATAGTGTGCTTGCAAGCTTGGTTGTCTTGGGCATATCTCTTACTGCATGAGTAGAGATGATCTTTATCATATTATCAAAATTGTTGTGTCCAATTCTTTTGTCCCACAACCAACACTCATTAGATTGAGCCAACAAACATGTTCTTCCATTTACTTCCTTCAGATGTAGATATCACCATAAGACTTTATTCCTTTGCAACTAGCTTTTCGGATCTCACCTTCTTGATTTCACAACATCTAGCATGAAAGGTAGGATTGAAACCTTTGCTGCACATCTAACTGACACTGAGAAGATTGTGCTTTAGTCCTCTGACATAGAGGACATCCTCAGTCCTGTTCTTCCCATCAATATTTATAGCATCCTTTCCACAGATTTGTACTGATTCATCTCCACCAAACTTGACAACTCCACCATCTCATGCTTCTCAAGGTTGATAAACCTCTCCTTGTCACCAGTTATATGATTAGAGAAACCACTATCAATAACCCAAGATTTCACTTCTTCTCTTGTATGAAAGGTAGTCCATACCACCATTGATCTGCCATTGTTCCATTCAACTTGCAAGGTATTAGTCTTTTCACCTTTTCCAACATCATCCTTTTTGTTACCAATATTCAAGGCCATGAAAAGTGTTTTATCATTTGAGTCATGATGATCCTCATCTTCTGAAGAACAGTTCCCCTCTATGGAATACAAGCTCCTTTTGAACTTGTCATATTTGTTACATCCTCTTGATTTTTTGAGAGGACATTTAGAAGAAAAATGTCTAACCTTTCCACAATTGAAACATTTGAAAGGTAACTTATCTTTGTATTTGCCAGTGCCTTTCATTAGCCTTCTCACAAAATTTGCTTCAACTTCATTAGGGCTCTTATCTTCATCAACAATTTCATCCTTTCTCTTCTTACTGAGTTTGAAAGTAGCTTCTTTCTTTGGAGCATCATAGATAAACTCTCTCATTTCAAAAGCAGTAAGGGTACCAAACAATTTATCTGCAGTATATGTATCCAAGTTTGCATTCTCCTCAATAGAAGATATCTTATGGCTATATGATTTCAGGAGAGATCTCAGAATCTTCTTCACAATTTCATCCTCTACCACTTTACCACCAAGACCTGTGATGCCATTGACTACTTCATTCACCTAGAGCATATATCCATCAATGTCTTCATCCTCTATCATCGTTAGGGTCTCAAGTTTACTTTTGAAGATTTGCATCTTTTCTTGCTTTACGTTCTTATCTCCTTCATAAATGGTTTTGAACAAGTTTATCCCAAACTTCTTTAGCAGAACTACAACTCATTACCTTTAAGAGTTTTGAATCAACTAATCCACTCATAATAGAAAACTTTGCCTTGGAATTGTTATCATATTCCTTAACTTCATTTAGATCTATAGGAGTAGTAGCAGAAATCTTGTAACCAGTCTTGATAGAGTCCCAAACACTACACCCTAGAGAATTTATATAGGCTTCCATCCTCAGCTTCCAGAAAGCATAATTTGTTCCATCAAACCTAGGTATCTCGTTGGATCCATTTTGTGCCATCTCGGACCATCCTCAAGCTTTTAAGCTTACTTCAGAGGAACTTGTCCCTTATACCAACTGTTGAACACACCATGATACTAAGAGGGGGGTGAATCAATATCTAAATAAACTTCAAATCCTTTGGAGAAGATTAAAAGTTAAGCATCATAGTATTAATATAAACATGAAAGATTAACACAATGCACATAAACACATAACACCATATATACGTGGAAAACCCAAGAAGGGAAAATCCATGGTGAGGATTAACTCACAATATATGAAGCTCAAATAACAACTTTATTTTAGGGCTACAACCCAAGGAATAAACTACTCCTTGCAGACTTTGTTTCAGGGCTACAACCCAAAGAAGCTTCTACTCCTTGAAAACTTTGATTTAGGGTCACTCCCAAGGAATCTACAACTCCCTTAAGGCTTTGTTTTAGGGTCACTCCCAAGGAAGCAACTACTCCCTAAATTGAGTACAAACTTAGAAAAGATTACAATATGACAATCCTTCTACTGCCTAAAAACTAACATTGAAATTCACACCTTTGATGATTGCAATTCTACTTCTTCTAATGATTGGATCAATTATGCACACTCTTCACTTCCTTCATGTCTTCAAGATGAATCAGGACAACTTCTAACACATCTGCTCTTTCTCCTTTAGTCGCACATCATAATACATTTGTTTTTCTCTTTTTCTTGCTTGCGAACCTTAACAACCATCTTGCAATCACACCTTTCCAAACTTAATTTGATTTACAATTTATACATGATATTACATCGATTACATTGCTTGTTAGCTAGAGACAATATGAAAAATACACTTACAAGTCAGCCAAACTACACACAACATGAAGCGTGTAAAGGACAAGTCCTACACAAGATTACATGCTACACTAGCAGAAGACCCATGCCTTGTGGACATCAACACTTGCTTAATCAGGTCCAAAACATCCTTCTCAGCACCAACTATCAAGGAATTACATCTGTACACTCCACACATTTTAGAATAGGACAACCTTAAGCAAAGATATATGAAACTTGAAGCATAACGGTCACAACAACTTGAAAACCTTGTGTGGTACTGGAAACAAGAAAGATCTTTGTGAAACTCTTCTAGATGAGTCTATAGGACTCATACAATATCTCCAAACACTTCTTTACCTCCACACATCAAATATTTTGTGACATACATCTTCAACCATGAACTTTGGGAATAACAAGTCATCCAGAACACACTGGAATATACTATCATTGAGAAATTGAGCTTGCAAATCACCAAGAACCTTGAAACAACAAGAAAGGATGTAATGCACATCCATAAACATGTCCACAAAACTGTATAGGCAATTCTTCACTTGTGGCGAAATGCAGAGTATTTCAATCAGCATTTATCATCACATTACACTGTCAGAACACAGGCTGGAACTTAATCACTTGTAACTTTCATTGCAGAGGGTTTAGAGATCTACACCTTTGGAAATAGCACCTCCACCATATACTTAACTTCTGAACTACAAGGCCTTATCTTTAAACGGGGAGAAATGTGGAGTCAAACATTGTAGTATTGTGAATGCCTTTATTAGGAACAACACTTTCTTCAACCTGTAAACTACAAAACACGTTTCCGGTAATTCAAACACCATGAAACTTGAAACATACATTATTTGACAATATATGAAGCTATCTTCCAATCCATAGAGGCACAACATCAAAATACTAAAAATGTGGAGCAATCTCCCAATCAGTCTTCAAAGATAGTAATCCTGTAGTAGAAACTTTCACCAACTTTCAGAGGCCAAGCCTTCTTTCTATTAACACATGCATTTTTAGGAACATTAGGAGAGATCATAGAATATGCTTTAAGCCACCAGTAACATCTTCTCATCTTCAACAACACATCTGATCATCTTAGTGCTTCTAATTTTCATATTAATGTATCTTCTTGATGCTTCTAATTCCCATATTAATGTGTCTTCTTCATGCTTCTAATTCCCATCTTAATATGACTTCATACTCAACTCTACATTGATCAATGCATGACATCCAACCATGAACTTCAGTAACCACATTATATTCAACATGACATCCAACCATGAATTATATCTTCTTTTGATGCAGGATCATCCAGTGAAGTAAGGGCAATCTTGCATCACCCAAAAAAAGATGTGTTTCAAAACTATTGATGTTCTTTCCATTTCTCTTCAAAATTTGTGGTTTTGGTTCCATAATCGCTTGAATAATAATGTAGAACTTTCAGTTTTTCCAAACTACTAAAAATAGTAACCTGCTATTTTTAGAAAGTTTGCATTTGGGCAAGGAATGAAGTCAAAATTTACAGGAAGTTACATAACGAAAATATAAGACATTTGGCAAAGGAATCACAAAAAGATCATTTGTGAACTGAAAGATATTAAAGTTTCTGTTTCCTGAAAAACACCTGAAAATTATTCAAACTCAGGTTTGAGGCACTAAATGGCCCCGTACGGGCCCGAAAATGGCTAGAACTGGCAGAGCTGGTTGCTAGCGCGTAGAGCATTCTGCGAGCTTTCCTACACATAAAACGGTTTGTCAATCAGACTCCTAGATCAAAAGTTATGGCTCTCGGTTTGGAGGGAGATGCAAAATTTGAAATTAGGTTGTTAGCCACCAAAAAGGCTATTAATAACCATTTTTGGGAACCCTGGGTGGTAGTTGAGTTAAGGGGGCAAGTGTGGAGTCAAGAATAGGTGGGGAAAATAGAAACCCTAGCTAATTTGGGGGTTACATAAGGTTGAAGATTCTAGAGCCTTGAGGTTGGGAAAGCTGTAATGTGTTGCAGCTAGTAGAGGGTTCATCCTCTGATTGTAATTGAGCTTCTGTAATGTAGTGAGTTGTCAGTTCAATAAAAGAAAGTTCTATTTGTTGTGTTCAATATTTGTTAATGTGTGTTTTGTGATTTACCCCCTTCATCAATTGGTATTAAAGCAAGGTTTCCTGAGTGTGTAGACAGATCACCAACCGTGAGGCAATTTGCACCAGGACCTGAGGTTGTGGGTTTGTTGCGGAGACCAAGATGCCTCCACAAAGGAATCATGTTGGGAGGAATGCTTTAACAGAAGAGGGTTTTAGAGCCCTACAAAGGCAAATCGATGCATTGCAAGAGGAGCTATGAAGAGGGTTTGAGCTAAGGATGAGAGAAGAAAGTGAAGATGAAGTTGAAGAAGAGCTATCTGAGGAAGAACAAGAAGTTGCTGGAGATCCTACAGAAGTTAGGTTGTTGAGGGCCATTTCAAAGATCAGAAAGAGGCCCAGGATCAAAGTTTCTACATATTCTAGAGATTTGAATCCAGAACAACTTATTGATTGGATCAATGACATGGAGGAGTATTTTGAGTATGAAGATGTGGAGGACCCAGATCGGGTTAAGTTTGCAAAAACAAAGTTGAAGGGACATGCCAATATTTGGTGGAAGGAGGTCCAATTAGAGAGTAACAGAAGAGGAAAAGGAAAGATCACCAGATGGGATCAGATGGTGGAGAAATCAAAGAAGTAGTTCATTCCTGTGGACTATGAGATGGAGTTGCTAAAGAAGCTGCAAGGATTGAAGCAAGGTAACAAGTCTGTTAAGGAGTATACAGAAGAGTTTTATAAAATTACTATCAGGACAGGCCATGCAGAGCCCAACAAGGAGAAGGTATCCTATTACATTAATGGGTTGAGGCTGAGTATTCAAGAGGAGTTGAGCCTGGTTAGAATGACCACCATAGAAGATGCATACCAGTTTTCCCTAAAGGTGGAAGAGAAGCTGAACAAAAGATTTGATAGCAAGCAAAGGGGAAGAGGTCAAGGTGGAAGGACTAGTGGAAGACCTTATGTAGGCCATAATGAAGATCAAAAGAAAAGTGAAGAAGTAGGCACTAGTTGAAATCAAAGAGGGGATAATACCTACAGCCCTCGTGACCAGAACAATGGTGAGCAAAGAGGAAGATGAAAAGGTAGACCTGGGCAAGGACTTGGAAGAGGAGGTTTCAGAGGAACCTGTTTCCAATGTGGAGAAGAAGGGCATCGAGCATATGAGTGTCCGCAACATCAAGGAAGGACAAATAGAAGAATTGAAGGTAATGCACGAGTTGCACATGTAGATGAAGATGCACATTCTAAGCATTCTGAAGATGCTGAAAGGGGAGAAACCCTAGTTGTTAGAAGAACCTTGCTGAATGAGGAGAAAGAACCCAATTGGAGGAAGAGTTTATTTTGCACAAGGTGCAAATGTGAAGATAAGTGTTGTGATATTATTATTGATAGTGGAAGCACTGATAATCTTGTTTCAGAGGAGATGGTTGACAAGTTGAAGTTGACAAGAAGAAAGCATCCGCATCCATATCAGATTGCATGGTTGCAGAAGGACCATAAAGCTTTGGTCAATGAGCAATGTTTAGTGAAGTTCAAGATTGGTGACTACCATAATGAGGTGCTATGTGATATCATACCGATGGATGCATGTCATATGCTATTGGGGAGGCCATGGCAGTATAATAGGAGTGCTGTCCATGATGGCTGTGCAAACACATATTCCCTAACAAATGATGGAGTTCATCATAAGTTGAAGCCCTTGAAGGAGGTGGAAGAAAAGGTCTGTAGTACTACTAGAATTTGTTTGGTAGATGGTAGGAAATTTTTGGAAGGTATGAAGCATGAGTATCATTGCTTTGCATTGATTCCTAAGATCAGTCAAGAGAAATGTGAAGATGTACCAGCAAAAGTCTCATATATGTTGGAAGAATTTTAGGACATTATCTCTGATAATGTACTAGAAGGTTTACCACCAGTAAGGAAGATAAGTCATCAAATGGATTTGATACCATGAGCTAGTTTGCCAAACAAGGCAGCCTATAGAATGACTCCAGCAGAGAGTGAAGAGTTGAACAGACAAGTTCAGGAGTTGTTTAGGAAGGGATTGATAAGAGAAAGCCTAAGTCCATGTGTAGTACCTGCAGTACTAGCACCAAAGAAAGATGGAGAGTGCAGAATGTGTACAGACTCTTGACCCATCAATAAGATCACGATCAAGTACATATTTCCATTGCCTAGAATGGATGACATAATGGACTGTTTGAGTGGAGCCAAGTACTTCATGAAGATTGACCTAAAGAGTGGCTATCACCAGATTCGTATCAGAGAAGGAGACGAGCAGAAGATAGCCTTCAAAACCAAAGAAGGTTTGTATGAGTGGTTAGTCATGCCATTTGGGCTAACCAATGCACCGAGCACATTCATGCAGCTCATGAACGAGGTACTGAAAGAATTTTTGGGAAGTTTTGTTATTGTTTATTTGGATGATATTTTGATTTTCAATAAGACTTGGGATGAGCATTTGATGCATATCACAAGAGTTCTAGAGAAGCTGAGAGAGGAGAAGTTACTGATTAATCTGAAGAAATGTAGTTTTGCAAAGGAGTTGGTATACCTGCAATTTGTTGTCTCAGAGGAAGGTCTAAAGATGGACCCAGAAAAAGTAAGGGCTATCATTGAATGGCCTATGCCAAGGAGTGCAACGGAGGTAAGATCTTTTCATGGTTTGGCAAGTTTTTACAGAAAGTTTATCAGGAATTTTAGTAGCATTTGTGCACCCCTAACTGAGACAATGAGAGGGGATAGAAAAGAGTTTAGATGGACTAAAGGAGCAGACAAGAGCTTTGATACATTGAAGTAGAAAATTGTAGAACAACCTGTTTTGGCACTTCCAGATTTCAATAAGGTATTTCAGGTATATTGTGATGCTAGTGGTAGTGGTATAGGAGCTGTTTTGAGCTAAGAAGGTAAGCCCATTGCCTATTTTAGCGAGAAGCTTAATGGTGCCAAGAAAAAGTATTCTGTTTATGGTCAGGAATTTTATGCAATAGTTCAGGCTTTGAAGAAATAGAGACATTATTTGTTGCCAAAAGAGTTTGTTTTATATACTGATCATCAGGGTTTGCAGTATCTTAATAGTCAAGGGAAGTTGAACCAAAGGTACTTGAAATGACTTGAGTTTTTGCAGAGTTATACCTTTGTTTTGAAGCACAGGAGTGTGAAGTCCAACAGAGTTGTAGATGCCTTGAGCAGAAGGAAAAATTTGTTGACAGAAATGAAGATAGAGGTTGTTGGGTTCGATGAGCTCAAAAGTTTGTATCCTGAAGATCTAGATTTTGTAGAGGCTTGGAAAGCTTGTCTGGAGGCTATTACTTTGGACAGGACAAAATGGTTGGATTTCATAATCCAAGATGGCATGTTGTTTAGAGGAAGCCAGTTGTGCATTCCAAGGAGTTCCATGAGAGAAAACCTAATTAAGGAGAAGCATAGTGGAGGATTGGCTGGACACTTTGGTCGAGATAAGACTATTTCTATTGTTGGTGAAAATTATTATTGGCCACAGTTGCAGCAGGATGTGAGGAAGTTTGTGCAGAGTTGCAGAGTATGTCAGATGGCAAAAGGAACAAGTTAGAATATAGGGTTGTATCAACCTTTACCTGTACTAGAGAAGCCATGGGATGATATTAGTATGGATTTTGTTCTTAGTTTACCAAGGACAAAGAGAGGGCATGATTCTTATTTTGTGGTGGTGGATAGATTCTCAAAGATGACATATTTTATTCCTTGTAAGAAGACTAATGATGCTGTTCATATTGCAGAGTTATTTTTCAGGGAAGTGGTGAGACTACATGGTCTACCAAAGAGCATAGTTTTAGATCGAGATACCAAGTTTGTTGGTTATTTCTGGAGGACATTGTGGAAGAAGTTGAAGACAGATTTGAAGTTTAGTTCTGCACACCATCCATAGATTGATGGACAAACTGAAGTGGTGAATAGGAGTTTGGGTAACCTGCTATGATACTTAGTAGGAGATAAGCCCAAGGGATGGGATTTGATTTTACCACAGGTAGAATTTGCTTACAACAATTCTGTCAATAGGAGTGCTGGTAAATCACAATTCCATATTGTATATGGGAATAGTCTAAGAAATGCTTCAGAGTTAAGGAACTTGGACAAAGGAGAAAAGACAAGTGCCGAGGCTGAAGACTTTGTAGAACACATGAAGAATTTGCACGAAGAGGTGAAAAGGCACATTAATAAGATGAATATTTAGTACAAGGCTAAGGCAAATCAGAAGAGGAGATATAAGGAATTCCAGGTAGGAGACAAAGTCATGGTTCACTTGAGAAAAGAAAGGTTCCCAATTGGAACATATAATAAGCTAAAAATGAAGAAATTTAGACCATGCAAAATTTTGAAGAAACATGATTCAGGAAATGCATATGAGGTAGAGTTGCCGAGTGGGATCAAAATTTCCCCAGTTTTCAACATTGCTGATTTATCAGAATATCATGAAGGTGGAATAGAGGATGGAACAATAGAAGAATAGTGGTGTATTCAGGCATCTACTTCAACAGAGGAGATAGAAGAGATCTTGGATAGTCGTGTGGGAAGAAGTACTCGATATAGGCAATATGAAGAATATCTGGTCAAATGGAAAGGAAGACCTATTGAAGATTCTTTTTGGTTGTCTAAGACAGAGGTTGACCGTTTGGGTTTTCCTCACACCAACACCTGAGACGTGACAGGGTCACTTCTCAAATTACCCTGGGTGTCTGATGTAGGAGCATCCAGTGCTATAAAGGTAATCTTGGATCACCCAAAAAAAGATGTGTTTCAAAACTGTTGATATTCTTTCCATTTCTTTTCAAAATTTGTGGTTCTGGTTCCATAATCGCTTGAATAATAATGTAGAACTTTAAGTTTTTCCAAACTGCTAAAAATAGTAACCTACTATTTTTAGAAAGTTTGCATTTGGGCATGGAATGAAGTCAAAATTTACAGGAAGTTACATAATGGAAATATAAGACCTTTGGCAAAGGAATCACAAAAAGATCATTTGCGAACTGAAAGATATTAAAGTTTCTGTTTCCTGAAAAATGCCTAAAAATTATTCAAACTCAGGTTTGAGGCACTAAACGGCCCCGTACGAGCTTGAAAATGGCTGAAACTGGTAGAGCTAGTTCTTAGCGTGTAGAGCACTCCGCGATCGTTTTGATATGCATAAAACAGTTTGCTGATCGGACTCCCAGATCAAAAGTTATGGTTCCCAGAAGTTGACCTATTTTTGGAGGGAGATGTGAATTTCAAAATTAGGTTGTTGGCCACCAGAAAGGCTATTAATAACCATTTTTGGGAACCCTGGGCAGTAGTAGAGTTAAGGGGGCAAGTGTGGAGTCAAGAATAGGTGGGGAAAATAGAAACCCTAGCTAATTGGGGGTTACATAAGGCTAAAGATTCTAGAGCCTTAAGGTTGGGAAAGCTGTAATGTGTTGCAGCTAGCAGAGGGTTCATCCTCTGATTATAATTGAGCTTCTGTAATGTAATGAGTTATCTAGTTCAATAAAAGAAAGTTCTATTTGCTATGTTCAATATCTGTTAATGTGTGTTTTGTGATTTACCCCTTCATCATCTTTGCTGGATAGGACATGACATCCAACCATGAACTTCTAATTCCTATCTCAACATACCTTCTTCAGGAGAATGACATCCAATCATGAACACCATCACACATACATGATAGTGTTGACATCAATGACAACCTTGTGATAGTGGTGACATCAATAAAAATCTAAGGAACCATATGTGTAATAGGTTCACTTTCAATTCTAATATGGCTTTGATTTCCTCTCCAGTGTAGCTACAAATGGGGAAAATTAGTATTGGAATATTTGTTCAGAATTTTAGACCAGTCCCTACTCAGTAAAATTCCATAGGCTTTAGGAATATCCACTACTTGAATATAAATGTGCTATTGGATCCTAGGATCATAAACCAATTGGATATGAATGCCCTTAAGCTCTCCTATCATGCTGACCTCTATCTTGTCCAGTTGTATCACCTTTTGTCTAGGTGGGAGTTGGTGTCATTCTAAGTTTTTTGCACATTGAATAGGGCATCACATTACCAGATGAACCCAAATCCACCAAGAAATTGTGTAAATTCTTCCCAAATATTCTTATACTAAGGAGGAATGGAGGAGAGTCTAGCTTCTCTTTGTACATCGTTGTGTAGGCATCAGTAGTAGCTACTACTTTTGCTTTTTCTTTAGATGAGTTTGGCTTATCCATAAACTTTATCAAAGCTTCTGTCTGATTCGTGCAATTCTAAAGAACACCAAAGATTGACATGTTAGACTTTGTCTTCTTGAGTTCTTTAGTTATATCATATTTCATATCTGCAATTGCATGAGACTTCATGAGCATCATAGGATTCGGCCTTAGTTGTCCTTTAATCTGAGCTTGAGGTGGTAGGGGATTGTTATTGTCTTTGGGATCAGGCGGTGTGGGTCCATTTCTGGGAGGTATACCTATGGTAAATGGGCCTTGGGCCTTGTTTCTCAGGAAATAATTATTCTTCCCTTGCTGAAAGGCCTAGACCTCATAAGTTTCATCAGATGGTTCATTATACTCTTAAAAAGGGAAGACATAATTATCCAAGACCATGGTTGTGTTTATGTTGTTATTATTTTCCTGGACTACGTTGTAAGAAGTTTGAGAGTCTACATGTGCAATCTTGGCCATCTTTTCCATCTAGGGGAAGTCTAGATCTGAATGGTCTATTGTATTATGTAGCCTACACCAATTAACCATATGGTTCAACTCAGACATGTTTACTATATTAGATGTATGGTATTCCCTCGGTTTTCCTCATTGACCCATTACCTGAATTTGTTAAACCCCCATTGTTAGGTCTTCTGTTCCATTGTATGTTGAATGGTCTTTGATTGTAATTCTAGTTCTAGTTTTGGAAATTACCTTGAGTCTAAAAGTTATTCTGATTTTAAGCTTGTGGAGGATTTAACCTAAACTAGGTGAGTTCGTTTTTGACCTGGGACAATGTATTTTTGAGGGCTTCTATTTCAAATATTAGGTGCATAGTCTGATTAACAAATGGATGACTTACCTATGCATTGGCTTGAACATTGTTTGGAGCTACCTAGGTCATGGTAGGTTTCTCAAAAAATGAGTTTCCAATATTGGTAACAAGCATTTGATGATTATTTTGGTTCAGATTAGGTCATGTTATTGTAGGTGTGGCAAATGTTTGGTTTGTAGGATGATGCATGGCTAGAGGTATTAGGTTTAGCAAGGAGATGTTACTGGCCAGGGTATTGTTTATTGCAGTTAGTTGATTTGGTCCTCCTAAGTATCCCAATGAACGCATATAATCATTAATCCCCCTTGGAGAGGGGTCAATCTATTTTTGTAGTTCAATAGGTAGTTTGTATGTTTTGGCCAAAGTATCTATGTGAGCTGGGGTCTGAGTCATTCTTAGGAACAAACAAGTCAGAGGATCGATTTCTTTTAAATAAACCTGAATGGCTGCATCTTCTACTACTGTGTATGGGGCAGGTAACCTTTGTACAACATCTAAAATCTAGTTTTAAACATTGTCAAAGGTTCGTTGTGTTCTTTTTTACATGTGGCGTATTGATGGTAAAGGATAGCTAGATCTACATACATTTGAAATTGGTTAATGAAAGTTGTTTCCAATTCATTCCATGAAGATATGGAATTTGAGGGTTGGCTAAGATACTAGCTATATACAAAGTCTCCTAATGAATAGGGGAACAGTCTATTGTAAGCCACATCTTGATGGGCTATTTGTGATCAAATTGCAGCATCTTTAAAGGCCTATATATGTTCCTCTACAATCTTACTCTCCCCACAGATGTATTTTGCACAAAACATTTTTGGGTTTCTAGGTAATTCATGAATCCCTCCAGGCATAGTCCCTAAAGGAGATTTTTTAGCGGGAAATAAAGCCATTGGTTGAAGTGGGATAGGTGAAATGACAGGGTTAGCTACAGGTTGTTGATTAGATGGAGAGGCAAGGGGTTGATTGTTGTGTCTTCCTCTCACACTTTGTGTCCTAGTGGGAAACCCTAGCTCAAATAAATCTACCTTGTCATGTGAAGATCTCAAGATTCTCCTAAATCTTCTAGGATAAAATGAATTGATGCACGCTAGTTTGAAGTTTACAATGAAATAAATTCAAGGCCCTCCTTCTAGTGCTAGTTTTGTTGATGGTCGATTTAACACATATGCAACACAAGGAAGACGAGATTCAACCTACCTCTCTTGAAAGGACAACTGATCTAGGAAGGATCAACTATCCCCAAGGTTTAGGTAGTTGGGTCACAACTATGTTGCGCAAACATAGGGTAAATATGGTAAATATGGATAATTTAACGAGGGGTCTTGGTTTTCTTCAAATTATTCAAACTAGATAAAACTAATCTATACTTACTATTGTTTTTAATAAAATTCAAAAAGATCATAAGGGACGCAAGAAGTAAATAATGCAACACTTGTACTTTCAACCTTTATATATCAACACATCTATCAAAGAAATTCATTAACTATAATATTAAAATTAGTTTTGTAAACTCAATCATCATACTATCAGTGCAACAATCAAAGAATTTTTCAAAATAAATAAGATTGAATTATATTTTCTACTTACTCTATTTCACACATAAACCAGAAGTATAATTTAGAATTTGTAGCCCAGATTCAGATTTTCTCAAATAAATATGGAAATAAAGACTGAAGTTCAAAGCACTACACTAGATACACAAGGATAGATCTAGAGGAATTAACAACCATCTTGTATTAATTTCTTCAAACTTGAGTACAAGATATAAATCTAGCAATGAACACTAGAATTATGGATTTGTTTCCAAAAGAACAATCTCCTCTATGCTAAAATGTTGTAAAAACTAACTATTATGCTAAAAACTTGAAAAAGCAAAGTATGGGCCAACAACCTAATTCTTCAACTTTCGGACCCGTGAATAAAATGTGTCCCTCCCTTTTATAGGCATATAAAATGCACAACACATCAGTCTTTAAAATACATGCAATACATTTGTCCCTTGTTTCTATCACCAATCTCATGCAACTCAAAAAGCAATCCTAACAATAGAGTTGATTTCGCATGTCAATCTCTAAGTTTGAATTTTCAACTCAAAGATATGCAAAAAGGAAAATAAAGAAATCTTGTAGGGCTCACTTTATAAAATAGTGCTTCCCTTTTTACAAAATTGAATTACACAAAATTCTCTAACACCCAAAATTATTCAAGCCTAAAAATAGACTCAATGTGAACTAGACACCTCGATAGAAAACTGTGTCTTCTTGTACTCAACAAAGTTTGATAAGAGCCAATCTACTCTATCCACCTCTGGGCTATCTAACCATTCAAATATGAACTTGAAGGTATTGAGGCGTTGAGAAACATGTTCACAATTTCTTTTCATTTTGCATATATCTAATACTACTAGTTTAAAATGAGCTTTTGATTCTAAAAACTTGTCAAACACATTTTCATCAAAACCTAGGGCTCTCAGCAAGTCATCCAGTTTCTTCATGAAGGTTTCTTTCACTTTATTAAGAGAATCCAGTCTAAATATATCATGTGAATATATTCTGAGTCCACAACTATCTTGACAAAAGTTTCAAAAATAGCTCAACGTATTCATATATTTCTTGTTGTAACTTCAACAATGCAAGATGATATTCAACTATCTGATCTATCTTATATTGAGTAACCTTTACACAAAAGTCAGGGAAACTAGGCTCCCCATCATGCAAAAAATTAGATTCTACTAACTCTTCCTAACTCATTTTTTCAATCTGTTTTAGAGTTCTCAGAATATGCTCTAACTTTGCATCTTCTCTCTTAGAATTCTCAACAAAAATGTCTATCTCTTGTTCTATCTTGTAATATTCATCATACTATGGATAACATTTATCAAAAATACTAAAAGCTTCCTCCAAGAATTTGGACACCCATCTGCCAATCACAGATGATTTCTCCTTCATCACCTGAAAGGCATCAACTTCTTGCTTTGTCATTAACATAGGAACATCTAATGTAGCTAGCTGTTCTGAAATGGGTGCTAGAAGATCCTTTACAAATAACATCATCTAACTCAGTTGCAGCTTTAAACCATCTTTCATTTGTTTGTCTTTTTCCATTGTTGATTTCATCGTGTTGTACGCAGAGTCAAAATAAACTATTTCCTTAGCACGAGTTTGTTTCCCTAAGTTCACTCTTGTGATTTGGTAGTCTTCGGCTAGCAACTCCTGGTTATCTTTATCAGTTGTAGGGGGGACAATTTCTACAATATTTTCCCCTTGATCATTCATTTGAAATGTTGATAATGTCCTGGGCTTCTTTCTAGGTTTCTCCTTTTAAATTTCTACCATCATTTCATGGAAATTTAGAGGCTTGATAACTACATGTTGCATCTTCTCAAGATTCAAGTTCAACTAGGATGGTGGTGCATGAGCCTACGAAGATTGATCAATCCAATTTTATGTCATTTGCTGCTGCTGATTAGATTCCTTATCTACTTTGGCATCTTACTGCTGCTCTTCCTCATGAAGTTTATCTTCAATATTCTTTGGAGACTTTGTATGCACAGAAGAATCAAATATCTTACCCTTCAATTCTGCATCTTTGAACAGTTCCTGCTACTCTTCAAGAGTCAACACATGTTCTTCTTGGAGCTCTTGTTCCTCCTCAAAGGGAACATTCCCAAATATGTCTTGAATTTTGTCATCTTGGCTTCTTCCTCTTTTTCCTCTTCTTTATCTTCCTCTTTCTGAGGACTCTGCCTTCCCTCAGGTTGATGTCCCTTAGTCTATTCTTGCTTAGGTACCTCTTCATCAAGGTGCTCTTGCTCAAAATGCTCTTCCATGGTCCTCTCTTCCTAAGGCCTTTCTTGTTTAGGCTACTCTATCTCAGGTTGTTTTTCAGAATTAGAAGGTGGAAATACAATTGTACTAAATGTTTCTTGTGGCATTTTTGTTCTGACTTTTTTCTCACTTCACTTGGGTGTTGGCCAATTGCCTCTCTTGTGGGAATAACTCAAGAAAAATTCTTAGCCCCTAAGCAAGATGTTATTCCTATAGCTCCTTCCTTATACATCATTGAAGTTTCATCAAACTTTTCTTTAACCACTTTTAGCACATCTTTAGGATAAGTAGTGTCAATGGAAATTTTGCTCTTTGTAGTTTTGGGAGGCTTCCCCTGTGTTTTCTGTCTCTTGGTGGCTAGTGATCCTGAAGTAGAAGATTCACCTTTTCCTCTTTTCCTACCATGTGGAGTGAAAATTACAAAGCCTGATGTTTAACCAATTCATACTTATGTCAATTACATGAGCATTGAATTCCCTTATGAAATTCTCTTCTTTCAATGACTAATTGATAGGGTCCAATTCTTTCTTATTAATGTGTTAAGGAGTAAAATCCACATGTATTTTTACCTACTTATTTAGCTCCTAGGTCCCTTAATAGCATTATATCTTCAAAAAGTTTCTCCCGATGCACAATTACCTAACACCAAGCTAGAATTGGAATGTGTAACACTTGATTTAACTTACCCCAGACCTAAAGGAGGCTAAAAGATTTGGGTGGTACCACCCAAGTCCCTCCCTTTTGGTCAGGTCTAATTCAAGTGTATGTTGGCCTTACACTTCTCTAGAGTTTTCTCCTTGTCAGCTCTTTTGGTTTGAATTATCGATTGTAAGCTGAAAAACATATATAAGTTTGTTTTTGAGTTCATTATTAACTTAGATGGAGATAGCTAACTAGAGACCTTGAAGTAAAAAGCAAGCAAGAGCATTCATTGTGTCTCTAGAGAAGATTTGTGTATTGCTATTATGTGTTGTTTCATATATGGATCTATCATCTATCCTTCCTTAGGAGTTAAACGATCTTCATCATTCTAAGGGTTCATCACATAGGTGATACCATTGTTCTTTTATCATCATTTGAATCATCATATTATCATTGTTTTCAGCCTCTGTCCCACATGAGGGCACACACTCTTTATCAATTAATAGTGTTGGGAAGCTTGAATGCTATCCTAGGATTTGACTGAGGCAAGTCCCTAAATACCATAACCCCCAAACCCCTTTTTATCTTCTTATGTGTAGGTTACAGGAGTGAGATCTAGAAAATATAGAGCTATAGGAAAACTGAGTACAAAATAGGGTTTTAGGATCTAAAGATAGTTTATGGATTTTACCTCATCAAGGACCTCGGTGGAACCACCCTTGTCCTTATGCATACTCTAGGTTTAGATCTAGCATCAGGACAACATTCAGAGCAACTTTCTAGTTTGTATCTTCAGCTAATTCATTCAGTTGAGACTTGGGTTGTACCACCAAGATCCTCTGACACCTTTTCTTTCTAGAGACAAGTTTTATCATCCCCTTGATTATCTTTGTGCAACCAGTTTCTAGGTTTCTGCCATATTTTCTCTGTTATAAGTAAATCCTTGTAAAACTAGTGTTTTCATGCATTATTAACCTAGGGTTTGAGTAAAAGACTAAGTTAAATCATATCCATCTATAGCATATAGGAATCCAAGGTCAACAACTGAGTCCTCCTTCATTTGGTAGTGATTTGGCTCAGCCTTATCCTTGATTGTTATATGGAAAAGGGTTTGATCTAGTTCATATTCTAGTTATTGTCATACCAAAACATTTTCATGAACCCATTTCTTCAAGAATTTGCATCTTATTAACTATTCAAATCAGATCTTGCATTGATTTATTACATATTTATCAATATTCATTCGAAAATCTTACATAATTTTGGAAAACATGCATATTTTAATATTCATAATCTCATTGATAGTCTCCTTAGTCAGTTCATTGAGCGATAAAATTTTGTATGAGTTTTGTAATCCGCTTCCCTAACACCAACACCTTGGTAAGAATAAGTTGTAGATTTATGGGTTCTAGTACTTTCAATAGCAATGATGTACAAGTTCATCAGAAACTCAACTTCTCAACTATTTCACAAAAGGTGAATCAACATCTCTACAAAATATCACCAATGCCAATATGTTGGAAGAGCAAACATTTCATGATTCTCAAGACATAATTGACATAGTTGCACATGTACCTAAAGCTCAATTCAAGAAACTAGACAAAGAAATAGCTAATTTTCAAGAATTTGTGGAAACTAAACATTTGGCTTAAGAAGTGGTACCTCTTGTTGAAGGTATAAGAGGATTATTACAAGAAGGACAAGAAGGTGTTGACATGCTCCGTGGAATAGCCCATATAGTGGATAACAACATTATGTCAGTGGCTAGTGACACAAATATCATAAAAAATGTTTCATCACCGAATCATTTGAATAGGGTCACAAGTATCGGCACCCATCCTGACTATGGAAATATCCACTTTTACATTATCAATTCTCACTACCACTACACAAGCTTGTAGTAATGCTACCACTGGTATGGGAACATCTAATGGAAACAATTCACAACTTTACAAAACCATACAATATAATTACCAAAAATCATCACCCCATGTGTCGATACCCATGAATAATTACTCCCAACCACTCCTCACTTTCATGACTACACCATTAAATACTCTTGTCTCTAATACACAAACCACATCATCTAATGATGCAATCCTAAACCAACTTCAATGCTTCATCCCAACCCAATATACCAACATATTATGCTCACAGTCTTTTATCCTACATAATCTTAAGAGCTCAAATGCTCGACAAATTTAGACTCCCCGCTTTGAAAAGTATAGTGGCAAAGGTGATCCTAACAATCATGTGGCAGTATTCACAACAATGTGTAGTGATTTCTTCTTTGATGAGGCATTGCTAGCAAAACATTTTCCATGATCTCTCAAAGATACAACTTTGGAATGGTTTTTCTCCCTACCTCCTAATTCAATACATTCCTTCTCACAACTAGTTGATCAATTCTTGCAACATTTCCAAGAAAACATTGGACCTCTTGTCCCATTGACCAATTTGGTCCATTGTAAACAAAGTCTGAAAGAGAAATTAATAGAATTTATTAGTCGATATCAAGCTCTTTTTGGATTGAGAATCGAGCACAAATATTATTCAAAAAAATAACCAGGTATTACATGATAGTGGCTGGAGATACCACAACAAAAAGTGCTACATACATCAATCCAAAACTGCTTTTTTCCTAATACATACTAAAAGTTTTATACTTCAAAAACTAAAGTATATATTAGAAAAGATATTCTTCTTCTATTGATTGCTCACTAACTATTAAGAACACTTGCTTCTATTAAGTTCCTTGTTTTTCTTTTGGTCTTAAATTCTAGCATGAGAGCTTCCTGTGTCTCCATCTTTGTGGGTATTCACTTGAGGGGACTGTCTAACATCACTTCCTTTGACATACTCCTCCATGATCTCCTCCATTGAAGGCATGTTTTGATCAACAACCTATGATCCTCCTGCAGCTTCCATATATTGGTAATACATACCTTGACTGTCATCGAGTTCAGTTCCATGCCTAGAATCTTTCATATCTACTTTCTTGAATTCCATCCTTGGGTAATCATGCCACTCACCTTCTTTGTCCCATATGTGCATCCTATTATCACTGCTATCATATGAATCTAGACCTAGAATAGCTCTAATTTTGGGTGAGACTTTGAGCTGGTCAGTGTTGAGGCTATAGTTTTACCCTGACATTTCCAGTTGTTTGTAAAGCTCACATTCTTCCTTCTCCATTTTTTTTAGTTTACTATATAGATTTTAGAAATCTGTATAAGAATTGAAGAACTTCTCATCAAATTTCCTGGGGATTCTTGCACAAAAGTCTGTTTCTTTGATATCCTCTTTGTAGAACATTCCACCTATTTCAACAAGTTCTTTGAACCTGCCAAGGGAGATCTCCATCATTACAGTAACTTGTTCAAAGAAGTTAAAAGCTGTGAGATCCTAGAGAATCCCAGTGAGTTCTCTTTCCTTGCCAAGAAATATTTCTTCATTCCTTTTTTTCCATAGGAATCATAAAATTTTAGATGACATGACAAACCAAAAATAATTAGCTTTTGCATTCAAACCATTAACTAGACCACTAAGTATTTCTTTCTTAATCACAGTGACTGTAGGACACCATTTTTCAACATTACCCATGAAAAAGGACTAGACATATTTGGCATATAAGCATTCAAAGAAAATATGAGACACCGACTCAGACTTATTGCATAGTGGACAAATCACAACCTCAGTTCCTTGATTCAGTTTATTACGTAATAATAGCCATTTGAAAGAAGTTTTTTTGGTTCTAGGACTTTAGACCACAATATCTTAAAGGTTCTAATGAGTTCTTTGTCTGTAATGGTGTCAGCCCAAGTAAGGTTGATATGATGGAGAATGTCTTACGAGTTTGTTATCATATTCTAGATCAACTTTGGCTTTATTTGAGTAAAAGGAGTGCCATCTTTCCACTTCGTATCTCCCAATCTCTCTTCCCCTATTATTTCTATTTTATTGTTCAGCTTACATAGCATTGCGTTATAAATGGTGGAGAAGGTTCTAAAATATTTGCTATCTAACTAAAACTGGCATTCAATTTGCTTCCAGTCTTTGGCATTCCTTGCTCAAACAGATTTGTTAATTTGGATAAGCCTTTATCATTATATTTTTTTTGCTAAGCAACCTTGAAGCAATGCCAAAGGCTTGTTATTGTGTATAACATTCCACCATATTGATCTTTGTCCCCAAATGACTCCTTTATTCCAAATGATAGCTTCTTTGTCCAAAATAAAAGGTTTCACCATTTCCCATGCCTTCCAAATACTACTAAACACTGTACATTCCCCCGACTTAGAGTGAGACTCCCCTAACAAGGTGTCATAAAAACCAATCCTGCCCCAACCTTTCTTTTTGGAGGGAGTAGCATTATCAATATTATGTCTGACCAGAACTTTCCAAGGTTACCCCTTGTAAGGGCATTAGTGATCCATTTAGTGGCTAGGGCCACTCCTTGGATTTTTAGGTTCTTAAGACCCAGTCCTCCTAGCTCTTTACTAACACAGCACCAATCCCACTTTACTAGATTCCTTTTTGGTTTTCCTTTACCGTCATACCACAAGAAGTTTTTGATCAATTTATGAATAATCTCAAACTGGTAGTTGGCAAACAACCACATGGAAGAGTAGAAGATAGTATATGTAGAGAGGATTTTTTGATAGACATGTTTTCTTCCAGCTAAGGATAGATGCAATTTGTTCCATTTTTAAGCTTTTTTTTCAATCTTGGTAAAAACCCAATGCCACATTACATTAAGAGAGGGGAAAACAACAAAAGGGATACCAAGAAATTTGACTTGCATTGATGGTCCTCCCCACTACCATTTGACCTTCATAAACCAATTAGGAATAGAATCATCCCAAGTCAAAAAGATGGATTTAGAGTAGGAGATTTTTTCCCTTGAGGCCAAGCAGAAGATGTCAAGTCTTTTTTCTAGATTTTCTATCTCATTTTTCTTTACCCTTGGAAAGAGGATAGTATCATCTACAAACTGGACATTTAGAAGCCTATCCCCATTGGGCATTAATAAACCTTCAATTATGACTTCCACTACCTCTATCCTCAAAGTGTAATGAAGGGCCTCTAAAGCAATTACAAAAAGGGAGGAGGCAAGGGGACAACCTTGCCTAATTGACCTTCCCATCATAAATGGGGCAGAGAGTTCTCCATTCACTTCCACCTGAGCTGTAGCATCCACAAAAAACATCATAACCATTTTGATAAAGAATTCAGGAAAACCAATAGCTCTAAGCATCTTAAAAATAAAGGACCACTCCAATCGGTCATAGGCTTTTTCAAAGTCTCGTAATAGTATACCTGCATTTTGTTTGGATTCCTTAGCCCATTGCAGGGCTTCCCAACTTGTTATCAATTTTTCAAGAATGTATCTTCCCTTGATAAAGCTAGTTTGGGTTGGGCTAATTATATCCAGGAGGATATCTCTGAGTCTCAAAGCGAACACTTTTGCAGTAATTTTGTATGAGATATTTAGGAGTGTTATGGGTCTCCAATTCTTCATTTCTTCCCTATCTCCTTCTTTTGGAAGAAGCTTTATAATGCCCTTATTTATATCTTTTGCTAAAGTCCCTTTCTCTATTGCTTCAGAGTAAAGCTCAAGGAGGTCATTAACTATCCAGTCAATATTGGTTTTGTAAAATTTTACTGGCAGCCCATTAGCCTCGGGAGACTTATCATTGCTCATAGACTTGATTGCATTTTTTATTTCTTTCTTAGTGATTTTTTGCTCTAGCTTCTTACTCATGTCAAGGGACAATTTAGTTTTACAGACTCTGCAACATAATTCTTGGGCCTCCCTACAACCTTCCCTAATATCATCTGCCTTAAACAAAGTTTCATAGAACTTTCTGAATGCCTCCATTATTTGCTCTTGAGAGTTCAGAATGACTCCATTTTCCATTATTACCTAAATATTTTCTTTTATATTTTTCTGCTTCAACAAATTAAAGAAGTACTTGGTACCTTTGTCCCCATCTTGTAACCAGTTAAGTTTAGCTCTAACTCTAGCTCCTTGTGCTTTCCTTATTTGTATGTTCCTTAGCCTGTGCTTTATATCTCCCAATTGGATATTTAACACACCATCTTTTGGGTTGTCTTATATTTTTTCTTCTACTTGGAGGAACTTTTCCTACATCAAGAACTCTTCTTCTTTTTTTTTCTATCTAAGGCATATTTTTTTCCAACAATTTGGAAAACAACTTTACAAGCTTCAGTGGGGCTAGACCAATAATATATGTCCTTGGCCTCCATACTTAGACATACATATATTCCTGAGAGTTTTAATTCCTTCATTATAGTCTTCATCCTTTAGTAAGTCACAGTTCAGTTTTGTAACTTGTGTCTTTTTTTTGAATGAAAGAGAAGCAATCCTTATCCAAATAGAATCTATCAAGTCTACAATATATTCTTTTGTTTGTTTTCTGACAATTTGATCAAGAGAACCAGATGCCCTTGCTGTTCTTTTTTCCCCTTCTAGTGGGTCTGCCAGGTTGAATGATTTTTTAAATCTTAGCTAGAAGAATTTCTCATTCCCTCTCCATTCTAGAGGGTTCCCACCTTTTTTATCCTCTTAATATTCTATCATGTTAAAGTCTCCACCAAAGATCTAGGGGACCTTGGGAAGACCTGATGTTAACCATTTCCATAGTTCAGTTCTGTTCAAATAGTCATTGGGGGAATAGATAGAACATAACCCAATGTCCACCCCCTAGTGTTTAGAGTGATCCATACACTCTTGTTGCAGGGAGAATGACCAAATTCTTTAAGACATTTTTCTAGTTTTCTACTTAACAGAATAGCATTTCCCCCTCTGCCTTTCTCATGGTTAGATGTAAAGGCAATTGCTTCTTTCCATACAAATCTCAAGGTATTTTCTAAGGTGAAGCCCACTACCTTAACTTCTTCAATAAATAATACATCCATATCTTTGTTCTTATTACAAAAGTCACTTAGAACATATTCTCTATTAGGGGACTCCAGACCCCTAACGTTCCAACTGTAATAATGAATGGCTTTCATTACTCTAGAGATTGAGGGGGTGGAGGGTAACATCATTGGTTTCTGTTATCCAATAGATATTTTTGGATAGAGTCATCTTTTCCTTTCTTCCCAAGTTTGATGTTGTTAATGGCTCTACTCATTGTATTTCTTTTTTTACCCTCATCCTCAGCTTTAATGATGCCCTATTTGAGGATGCTCTGCTCTAGTCCAGAGGGATCTGCCCCTATTCTTTTCAAGAACTCCTCTTTAAGTTGATCTAGTTTATTCCTTTACTCTGCAACTTCCCTTATTTTGTCTAGTGCAAGTTGTGCATTTTTCTTCCTCATCGAGATAAACCCATTATTAGAGGTGTATCCTAGAGGAATGCCACCATGATTGTCGTCAGGGTCAAATTTGGGAGGGGCATTCTCCCTTAGGGCATTAGGGTTATTATTACATTGCATCAGAGTGTTTGCAATATGTGATACTAGAGCCAAGTCTTCTTCCATCCACCCATTAGAAATCCTTTCCTCTAAGGAGAAACTACTAAGGGTTCCATCTTGGGTGTTATCTGAATCATCTCCATCTAGATGATCTTCCTCAATGGCCTCTGAGTCTAAGCCATCATCAATAGACATAGACCCATTCATGACCTCTTCTACTAATGATGACTTGAGACCCAAGTCAATATTAGGGGTTGAGTTCTTGTTTTTATTAACTTTCTCTTTATTTGTTGTATGACCCACATTCTTATCCTCTGGGGGCCGCATATACTCCACCTTCAGAATCCATCCCCTTTTTTTCAAAGTTATTTTTTGTAACCCCCATTTTACCTTTGTTTAGGTTTCTATTAAGGACCGGGTAGTTTTTTTGTATGCCCATCTTGTTTACACATGAAACATGAATTGAGCCCACCCATACTTAAATTAATTCACACTGAAATTTCTTTCCCTCCCAGTTAATTTCTAGAACTTCTAGAATTTGTACCCCTATGTCAAAGGAAACCAACATTCTCACATTGAAATGGGGTAGGGTGGCTCTTGTCTCATCAATTTTTAATATTTTCCCAAAGGGTTCAAAAATTTGTGGTAAAAAATTCCAGAATTGGACCGGAACATCCTTTAGAAGAATCCACCTTGGTACTGAGCAAAATTGAATTTCTTGTGGGGTGTATCCAGCTTCCAAGGAAATGCCTTGAAGAGAGCTAGCCCAAGGTTCCAATAGGCTTTCTCAATCACCCTTTTCTGCATAGTATGTGATTTAAAGAATATTACAAAAATTCTGGGAAGAATCATACGACAAAAAGAATAGTGAATACCTAATTTTTTTGCCCACACTGTAATCAACCAGTTATCAAAGAGTTTTCTAGATGACAATTTTTCCAAATTAACATAGGTGAAAAAAACTGCAACATTCATTAATCTTATTTCTTCTTTTTAAACAACTTTTTCTAATTCTTCATTAGGATTTAAAGAAACTTTCCTTGACACCGAAAGAGGCTCACCTTGCCTTCACTCTAGGGTTTCACTTCCTTTGTTTCCCTCCTCAGCTCTTGGACTGAGTCCTTCGACATCACCCATGACTGAGAAGACTGCAGTTTTTGGCATAACTTCTGCATCATCTGGATTCACTATTTCTTTAAATGACTTTAACCATTCCTTACCTAGCTGGGCTTGTCCACTTGAGTTGTCCTCCATGGGCACTAAATGCACTTTAGGGTGAAATCAATGCCTTCCCCCACACCGTACTTCCCTCACCGACACCCATCCACTAGCCCCCCGGGTTGACACCAATATGATGCAACGAGGAGGGCGGGAAAGGCTAAGGCAAAAATTTTAAAAATTTGAAAAATAAAACAAACATAAAATAATGTCTATTAACATCAAACCAAGACCAAACACTTAACTGCAAATGCAACAAAGAAAAACAAGGAATTCGAAGGATTTCTCAGCAGGAAGAGGAATCCAAGTGGGAGGCAATGGAGGATTTGCAGACAAACCCTCGTGAAACCCCTGGGACTCTCCTTCCTATATCAAGATCTTTTTGAACAAATACAATATCTGATTATAGATGACGATATTCAAAAAGTATTCATTATGTTCATCTACAACCGAACATAGGCGACAAACTATTGTTGAGGAAGTATAGTTCTTTTCAACATCTATGCACAACTCTCTGTGATTACCAACTTTTAGCTAGTCAGTATGAGAATCATAACTCATCGACTCCAGTTGGTCAATCCGAAGCTGAAGCATCTCACAATTATTCAAGAAGTATAAAAAGAATTTCATCAAGGTTAATGGAAAATAGTTGGACCCCATTAACTTCAGATAGCGATAGAGACAATTCACTCCATTATTATGTTCTCTTCATTCCATAATGATTCAAGAGGTAACCAACAATCTTTTGAAGCTTCCTCCTGCTCGTCCAATAGATAGTAGAAAGATGAAAGGACCTTCATTTGATGCTAATGTCTTTTGGCAGTACATCACCACTCGGTAGGGCATGACACCAAAAGATGTATGTGTCTTAAATAATGAAACCCAAGACCTCATCGATTCTAACATAAAATAGGTGACTGGTGTGAATGGCAATGGAAATAAGTCTATTGCTCCTCTGAATCAAAATCTACAAATCTTCACTAATCCTTTTCCTAAGCATAACGTTAACAACATGGTAGAACAACAAAATGAAATAGAGCCTGAAGATGAAGTTCTTAAATTTGATGAAATAGTTGGCATGATAGAACAAAATAAGGTGGAAAATGAAGATTGATCCAAATTCAAGGATCCACCCTATCTACAAGAAAAAAAATTTACATTGAGGTTCCTCCTCTGTTATCCCTTCAAAGATCAAGAGATAGCTAAAATGTACACAAGATATGCAAATTGAATAGACTACATGTAATCACGATAAGAAAGAGAAGGTTATAATGATGAAAAGTATCCCATTTAATCGTGAAAAGCTCATTCACTAAGCAAAGCAGAATAAGAAAGTAAGGGAAAGAAAAAGGGCAAGGTATGAGTCATCAAAATTTGTTGAAAAGGGTAATGATTCACCTCTCCAAAGGCATCAAAAGACTTCAAACATACAAAATCTTCTGAATCAAGCACCATAGGACTTCTTTGAAAATCAAACAGGTATGAATTCCTCACCCATTCCACCAAGTTTGGCCCCCTCATAGATATATATGTTGTTGTGTTGTGTTCTCCCGTGTAGTGTTAAATATTTGTTCAGGTCTCCTTAGATGACCCTTGATACTCTTGTAAGGTCAACGATACAAGGAGACCATGTCTATTGTGACATTCCTTCTATTTTTTTCTCTATTCTTCTACACTTTTCTTTTTGCAATTATTATGTGTGGTGCCTCAGGGGCATAACATTGTGGATGGTGATTTGGGGGAATCCTTCCATGTTGTGGCCCTAAGTCACTTTTGTCTCCTCTCTCATTTTTTGTGATTTCATTCTTTCATTGTACTTGTGGCTCTACTAGTCGATAGATGATGACAACAAATATACACTTCTGATAAGGATTGTGCATCCCTAAACAAGAAAAAAAAATGGACCTAGTCCATATATGAATATGGGGGTAATTTTTTATTGATGTTTGACTAGTAGAATCACTTTCGTCTTAATGCAATCATGTATCATGTTGTGAAATGGTTGTAACAAGCCTTTGCAATAATCTAAATCTACCTCTATGTACTTTGAAATGTTTTTGTTTCACCTTGTAGCTACACTCAGTCTTGAGATACCTAAAGTATAACCTTGCAGCTATACTCAGTTCCGAACCCGTAAGTATAACCTTGGTTTACATTTAAGTGATATGTTGCCTTATTTCTATATCAGTTTCATGAAATGATTTGGTTGTTATCTTAGCTTATACTTTCTAACCAAAGTTTGTTTTGATCTCCATGATCTTTCATGCATGCATATTGATTGATCAATGGTTGTTTAGCAAATGATATTGATGTGTTTTTATTGTTATTGTTGGGAACACTTCAACAATTGTAAGCACATGTCACTTTGGGCTATGGGATTTATGAAAGATCTTGTTCCCTCATGTATTTTAAACCTTACCTTAAATGTGATTGCTATCAGCAAGCGGGAGAAACCACTTTAAGGTGGGGGAATATATTGTGGTAAATGCTTGGATATCTTAGATATTGTGATAAAATGTGTTGTATACTACCTAATCACTGTAACAGATCTCTGTGATGTAGGTGGGGTTGTATACTTTGAATGTTGTGTGCTTTATACTTCCTTTTCACTGTGAGGTGTCTTCGTGATGCAGATGGAGTTGTATACTTTAAATTTTGTGTTGCATATACTACCTTTTCCCTGTAAGGCATCTCAATGATGTAGGTGGAGCTATATACTTGTGTGTGCATGCTTCATTTTAACTATAAGGCATCTCCATGATGCGGATGGGGTTGTATGCTTTTGTTCATTGTAATGCATCTTCATGATTGAATGACTCATTTTTGAAAGCCCTTTTGCATAAGGCAGGGTTGTGTATTCCCTTGAGTGGTTGCACATCTTTTTTTTGAAAAATTCCTCTCACGGGAGGCAAGGTTGGGTCTTGAGTTACTCACCCTTAAACATGTTTTTGGTGGTCATTGTAGTGTGGTGAGGAGCCCCTCACCATTAGGTGTGTTTGGCATGTCTTATATGGTGGAGCATAGTGATGAGATCCTCCCCATCGCGTGTTTGTTGTGTTTAAGATGTATAGTGGGTCAACACCATAATCTATGATGCTCATGTATTCTATATGTTTTCCACATGTTTTTGTGGTGGCACGTAGTGATAAGATCCCCCATGCCATGTATTTTGTGTGTTTCATTGTGGTGCATAGCGATGAGCTCCCCCCACGCTGTGTGTCTAGTGTGTTTTATGCTGGTGCGTAGTGATGAGCTCCTCCCATGCTGTGTGTTTTGCATGTTTTGTGGTGGCACGTAGTGATGAGCTCCTCACACATCATTTTTTTTATGATGGCACATAGTGATGAGCTCTCGCCATCACCTATTAGTGTTGTGTAATTGTTTAATCATGTTTTCTCTTCATGTATTATGTAACTACATTTGTATGATTTGTGTATTGCATGTTTGTGTTCATGTCTTCTTCATGTATTGCATGCTCCTTTACTATTTTATTCATCTTTTGCATGATTTTTGAGTGTCTTCTTATGTTTTCCTAAGCTTGGGGGCTAGAGATGGTCTTCCAAACTTTGGGCATACTATTGGATTTAGTGTCTAATGTGCTTGATGTGTTTTTTACTGTACTTTAATTCATGCACTAATCATAAGATCATACACACATTAACGTGGGGGCTAAATGTTGAGTAAAAGGTGTCCACATGTCTTTTTAGCTCCTAGGTCCCTTAATTGCATTATATCTTCAAAATGTTTCTCCTGATGCAAAATTGCCTGACACTAACCTGGAATTGGAATGTGGACCACTTGATTTAACTTACTCCAGACCTAAAGGAGGCTAAAAGAACTGGGCAGTATTGCCCAGGTCCCTCACTTTTGGTAGGGGCTAATTCAAGTGTATGTTAGCATTACACCTCTCTAGAGGTTTCTCCTTGTCAGCTCTTTTGGTTTGAATTGTTGATTGTAAGCGGGAAAGCATATATAAGTGTGTTTTTGAGTTTATTATTAACTTAGATGGAGATAGCTAACTAGAGACCTGAAGTAAAAATAAGAAAGAGCATTCATTGTGATTCTAGAGTAGATTTGTGTATTGTTATTATGTGTTGTTGTAGATATGGAGCTATCATCTATCCTTCCTTAGGAGTTGAAGGATCTTCATCATTATAAGGGTTCATCACATAGGTGATATCATTGTTTGTTTCTCATCATTTGAATCATCATATTATTATTATTTTCAACCTCTACCCGCATGAGGGCATGCACTCTTTATCAATTAATAGTATTGCGAAGCTTGAATGTTATCTTAGGGTTTGACTGAGGCAAGTCCCTAAACACCATAACCCCCAAACCCCTTTTTATCTTCTTGTGTGCAAGTTATAGGAGTGAGATCTAGAAAATACAGAGCTACAAAATGATTGAGTGCAGAATAGGGTGATTTGAATATAGTTTCAGGATTTTACGTCATCAAGGACCTGGATGAAACTGCCCTTGTCCTTATGTATTTTCTAGGTTTGGATCTGGTATCAGGATAGGATTCAGAGAAACTTTCCAATTTGCATCATCAGCTAATTCCTTCAGTTGGGACCTGGGTGGTACCATTAAGGTCATCCGACACCTCTACTTTCTAGAGACAAGTTTTATCATCCCCTTGATTATCTTTGTGCAATCATATTTTGGGTTTTTGTCATATTTTCTCCATCATAAGAAAATCCTTGTAAAACTAGGGTTTTCGTGCATTGTTAACCTAGGGTTTGAGGAAAATACTAAGTTAAATCTTATCCATCTATAGCATACATGAATCCAAGGTCAGTAGCTAAGTCCTTCATTTGGTAGTAATTTGGCTTGGCCTTATCCTTGAATTTCATATGGAAAAGGGTTTGATCTAGTTCATATTCTAGTTATTGTCGTTCTCCCTTTTTCATTCCAAAACACAATGGTATCCAAATGATACTCAAGGTCTAATACAATATCATCATCAAAAAATTCTTTCGGTATGTCATCCCTTAAACCAAACTCTTTCATCTAAAAGGCAGTAGGACAAGTGTATTGCTTCTTTCTCACATCAAAATCATCTTTACAATTCACCCAAAAATCCTCAAGAGAATGTTTATGTTTAAATTCCATTGTAGGAAATAGTTGGTTTAGTTTACCTACAGGATCAAAATCCTCTCTAGCCTCATATACCTTCAAGTTAAGATCATTCAACTCTTCTACTGTTGTTTTGGCTGCTATAATTGAGGGGCATTCATAGAATCCTAATTCAAAATGATATTCAACCCCTGAGTTATGCTTTCCTGATAACTCTAGATGTGTTACAAGTATGGGCCTAACCGATGTTGTCATTGATGTCAACATACTCCTGTTGCATTGATTAACAAGGATTGGATGAGTTGTATGATGAGGATATTGAGAAAATTAGTCCTATCAGGAACAAAAAAGAATAGTGAAGACAGTAAGGTAAAGATCCTAGCTAAGATGAAGATCAGAGGATGCACATCAAAGGGTTTGTAGATATGTGTCTTAAGATCATCCAGTAAAGATTTGAGAGGTCCATATGAAGATTTGAAGAAGTTATGGCCACTTGAGTAGAACCCATTCTGGCAAATGTTCAGAGGTGACAGAATGACACAGATAGGTCTAGTGAGATCCAGAAATGCAATATCTTGTTCTTCAGATTCAGTGGAGTGTTTAGGAAGTCAATGTGAAATGATAGTGATGACAAACTGTGTTCTTGAGGTTCCGGATGGAGAGAAAGATTTTAGTAAGCAGAAGTAGTGTAGATGTTCTTAGTGTTTCAGGAAAGCTTGTGGAGATCTTTGGATTGTGTCCAGTTCATGTTGGTGGTCCGCATTGAAGATTGAGCTTGTAATTGAAGAATTACTTCCGGATGATGATGTTCTTCCGAAGTTTGGCCGACCGGATGAGTTACACATCTTGCAGATGATCTTGAAGATGTTCTGCGAAGCATGGCATGTTCCTCAAAGAAGATTGAAGTCTTAGATTTGTGTAGCTGACAGTGTGTTGATCTGCATGAAGTCTTTTTGTAATTAGTCATGTTGTATTTATGTATTTGCTCTGTAAAGTATGCCGACATGGATTATTATCCCAAAGTCAAATATCTTGTATAAATAAGAAGTTGTGAAGTCATTTCAAATGTATCTTGGCGGTGATGAGAGTGTGGTAGAGAGGAGCAGAGAGAAAGACAAAGTAGTAGTATTGGGCTTAAATGGAACTGACTCAAGCATGGTGAAGATGCTATTCTTTAATTTAAGTATGTAATATTTATTATTCCATAGACAATGTGTCTCCTGTAGGCAGTGGGCCTCTTGTGAGTAGTGTGCTTGGGTAGTGAGCCCTAATTGGCATGTGCCATTTGTTCTTCTTATTCTTTTAACAAAGAATACATTCTTGGGTTAGTCACCCCGTGGTTTTTCCCTTAACCGGGTTTTCCATATTAAAATCTTGGTGTCATATGTGTTAATGTGTTTCTGCTCTTGAATTGTTGCATTATGTTTCTATGATTGATCTATTATTATGCTGCTAAATTACATGAAGGATTTAAGTGATTAATAGGAAGAAAGATTTGAGACAATTGATTCACCCCCCTCTCAGTTGTCTTTCTTGAATCTAACAATTGGTATCAGAGCTAAGTTCCTCTAAAAGAGCTTAACCGCTTGAGGAGATCCAGGATGTCTTCCTACAAGAAGGATAGTCTGAGGTTTGATGGAACTAATTTCACTCTTTGGAAAAGCCGCATTGAATGTCAGTTGCAATTTATGGGAATGCAATATTGGATCATGGCTTCAAAGAAGTATGTTCCTCCACAGAATGGTCTGAGAACCATAGATGAAATCAGATATGTTGAAAACAATCTTCAAGCTAATGAAGCTCTACTAAGAGCCTTATCTGATTCAGAGCTGACAAATGTTATAGATCTAAAAATTGCATATGAGATTTGGGAAAAACTGGAACTTCTGCATGAAGGAGACAAGTATGTTAAATGTACCAAACTACAAAGTCTGAAAGGAAAATTTGAAAACCTGAAGATGAGTGAAGATGAAAATATCACTACATTTATGCCAAGAGTAAATGAGCTTGTTTGTGGCATTAGATGTGCTAGTGGAGTCTTGGATGAAGATGAGATTATTGCCAAAGTTCTCAGATCCCTACCTGCTTCTTACAAATACAAAGTTGTTGCTATTGAAGAATTTAGATCTTTTTCAAATATCACAAGAGATCAATTGGTTGGTAAATTAGTTGCATTTGAATTGGCTGAGTTTGGAGATGCACCCCCCAAGACTGAATCTGCTTTCAAAGCTAGTGCCTCTGTAAAACGAAAACAAAAGTTTGATCCAGGAGAGAACTCTTCAAAGAAACTATCATGGTATGAAAAAGCAAGAAAAGATCTAGAAGAAGATGAAGTAGAAGCTACTCAACTTGAAGCTCTTATTGCAAAAAGATTGCCAAGAGGATCTGGTAAGTATGAAGGAAAATTACCCTTTAAATGCTTTAACTGCAATAAGATTGGTCATTTTGCTTCAAGGTGTCTGGAAAGATTTTCAAGGGCAAATCCAAACAGATCAAGATTCCAAAAGAAATGTTACTATGTTCATGAAGATGATGATGAAGGAGTCATAGATGATGAATAAGGGATAGGAAACAAATCTAGAAGTGACTGGGTGTTTATTGCCATCAAGGAAGAAGATCCAATGCCCTCTGAATCTGCCAATCATAAAATGGTAGAAAGAGCTTTAGCTGCCCAAGTTGAAGAAAAGGATGATTGGGTCATTGATAGTGGATGCTCCCACCATATGACAGGTGATAAAAATAAGTTCATAGATTTGGAAAGATATTAAGGAGTTGTAAAATTTGGTGATAATTCTACTGGCAAGATCAAAGGTAGAGGAACTATTTCTTTTGATGGAAAGAACAAAACCAGTAATGTAGTGTATGTTGAAGGTATGAAGCACAATCTTCTCAGTGTTGGATAGTTGGTGGACAAAGGCTATGATCTTTGATTCAAAAATGGAAAATGTAAGATCTTTGAAAGTTCCAAAATAGAGATTGCATCTGGTACTCAAACAAAAGGTAATATCTTCCACTTGGTTGGTACTAGTAAAAGTTGTTTATTTGTTCAAATTGATCAGAGTTGGTTGTGGCATAGGAGAATGTGTCATGTGAATTTTGATAATATCATCAAGATAAGCAACACTTAGGCTGTAAGAGATCTTCCAAGACTGGTGAAACCTACTAATAGTTTGCGCAAAGAATGTCAGTTGGGTAAGCAGAGAAGAGTCACATTCAAAATTAAGGAATAGTCTTCTACCAGATTATTAGACTTAGTACATACTGATCTATGTGGTCCGGCAAGAATCAGGAGTTTGCAAGGTGATAGATACTTCATGTTACTAATTGATGACCACTCTCGGATGATGTGGGTGACTTTTCTAAAAGAGAAATCTGAGGCTCTTGAGAAATTCAAAATATTCAAGGCTATGGTAGAGAATGAAACTAGATTGAAAATAAAATATCTTAGGTCTGATAGAGGTGGAGAATTCACATCTGGGGAGTTCATAGAATTCTGTGAGAAACATGGGATAAAAAGATAGTTGTCTGCTCCAAGGACCCCATAATAGAATGGAGTAGTGGAGAGAAAGAACTGGACCATCTAGGAAGCTTCTAGAACCATGATGATGGAAGTAAAAGTTCCTCAGATCTACTGGAGCGAAGTTGTAAGCACTACTGTCTATACTCTTAATTGAGTACAAATCAGAAGTAATACTGGTAAGACCCCTTATGAACTCTGGTTTGGCATCACTCCCACTGTGAAGTATTTTAGAGTCTTTGGTAGCAAATGTTATATTAAAAGAGATGAAGACCTTGGAAAATTTGATGCTAGAAGTGATGAAGGAATAATCTTGGGTTATTCTACTCAAAGCAAAGCATATCGGTGTTATAACAAGAGATTGAGAAAAATTATAGAAAGTACAAATGTGAAGGTTGATGAAGGTATTGAAAACCCCTCAAGATTTTATGAATATGATGAAGATGATCAGAATGATGTTTTGGTCCAAGAAGTCCAAGCCCCTTCTGAAATTTAGATCCAGACTGATGCAGAGAATTAGGGAGAAGAGATAAGTTTGAATGAACCTGTTCAAGAAATAGAAGTGTAAGAAATTCCAAAAATTCCTAGGTATGTAAGATTGAATCACTCTGAAGATCAGATCATAGGTAATAAAAGCAAAGGTGTTCAAACAAGAAGAAAGATTGCTCAAGACTCAGAAGAGTAGTGTCTAATTTCAAATATTGAACCAAAGACAGTGAATGACGCATGCAATGATGAAAGTTGGTCTAAATCAATGGAGGAAGAGTTGATGCAAATTGAGAAAAATCACACTTGGGATCTTGTTCCCAGACCTAGAAACAAAAATGTGATTGGAACCAAATGGGTCTTCTAGAATAAATTGAATGAAGATGGTAAATTAGTCAGAAACAAAGCCAGATTGGTCTGCAAGGGTTACTCTCAAGTAGAAGGAGTTGATTTTGAAGAAACTTTTGCTTTGATGGCAAGAATTGAAGCAGTCAGATTATTTCTTGCCTTTGTTGCCTTCAAGGACTTCAAAGTATATCAGATGGATGTCAAGTCTGCCTTCCTGAATGGTGACTTGGAAGAAGAAGTATACATTGAGCAACCGGATGGATTCCAATTGTCTGATCATGGTGATATGGTCTGCAAGTTGAAGAAAGCATTGTATGGACTCAAACAAGCCCCAAGAGCCTGATATGAAAGACTAGATACACATCTTTTCAAGATTGGTTTCAACAAAGGTACTGGTGATAGTAACTTGTACTTTAAAATTGATCATGAAAATATCTTGCTTGTTGAAGTATTTGTTGATGATATCATTTTTGGAGGAAGAGATAGTATGTGCAAAACTTTTGCAAATCAAATGAAAAGTGAATTTGAGATGTCCATGTTTGGGGAAATGAATTTCTTCTTGGGTCTGCAAATCATTCAAACAAAGAAAGGAATCTTCATTTCATAGACCAAATATGTGAAAGAATTGTTGAAGAAATTTGGGATGGAAGACTCAAAACCATTGAATACTCTTATGGCAACCAGATGTAAATTGAGCAAAGATGGTGACTCTCCCAAGGCTGATCATAAAAAGTACAGGTCAATGATTGGAGGACTATTGTATCTCACTAAAACTAGACCTGACATTATGAATGTTGTTGGTCTTATTGCTAGATTCCAAGCTGATCCTAGAGAATCTCATGTCATGGCAATCAAGAGGATTCTTAGATATCTAAAAGGGACAGTTGAGTATGGTTTATGGTATCCTAGAGATCATGATTTCTCTCTTCATGCATATACAGATGCATTGGGCAGGAGATGTGGATGACCGGAAGAGTACCAGTGGTGGAGCATTCTTTTTAGGGAAAAGATTGGTTTCTTGGCTAAGTAAGAAATAAGAGACAATATCTCTATCCACTGCAGAAGTAGAATATATTGCAGTAGCAGGTAGTTGCACTCAAGTATTGTGGATGAAGCAAATGATAAGCGACATCAGAGTGAAGTATGAGGAACCTATCACAATCGTCTGTGATAATTCAAGTGCAATAAATATATCAAAAAATCATGTGTTGCATTCAAAGACAAAACATATATCCATCAAGTTTCACTTTTTGAGAGAGAAAGTGAACAAGAATGAAGTCAGATTGGAGTTTGTGCCCTCCAAGGATCAGATTGTAGACATCTTTACTAAACCTCTACCTAAGGACTCTTTTGAGTATCTTAGGGAGAAGTTAGGGGTTATTACCCCTCCAGTTCTAAATTAAGGTGCACTAATGTGCATTAGTCTGATGGATCTCACAGTCATATCTTGTGGTCTGGATTGATGATGGGAAGTTGCTACTTAGGGGAAGCAATTGGTATGATTCTGAAGTGATGCAAATGTGCCCTTTTCCATTGATGTCAAAGGGGGAGAGAAGACACGTGAAAAACAAAAGTGGTTGCTGATCAAAAGGGGAGCAGTAAAGGAAGAGAAGAAATGTGAATGATTGTTTTTGATAGGGGGAGTTATGTAAGTCAGTGAGGAGAAGTTCTTGTCTTGATGGTTAAAACAATTTTTCACATCATATGTTGCCATCAATGACAAAGGGGGAGATTGTTGCAAGTATGGGCCTAACCAATGTTGTCATTGATGTCAACATAATCCTGTTGCATTGATGAACAAGGATTGGATGAGTTGTATGATGAGGATATTAAGAAAATTAGTCCTATCAGGAACAGAGAAGAACAGTGAAGACAATAAGGTAAAGATCCCAGCTAAGATGAAGATCAGAGGATGCACATCAAAGGGTTTGTAGATGTGTCTTAAGATGATCCAACAAAGATTTGAGAGGTCCGCATGAAGATTTGAAGAAGTTATGGCCACTTGAGTAAAACCGATTCTGGCAAATGTTCAGAGGTGACAGAATGACACAGATGGGTCCGGTGAGATCCAGAAATGCAATATCTTGTTCTGTGGATTCGGTGGAGTGTTTAGGAAGTCAATGTGAATTGACAACTCAATTGGTTCATGGTTTGGAGGTCCGCAAGCATCTATTCTAATATGACAGTGATGACAGATTGTGTTCTTGAGGTTCCAGATGAAGGAGAGAAAGATTTTAGTAAGAAGAAGTAGTGTGGATGTTCTTGGTGTTTCAGGAAAGCTTGTGGAGGTCTTTGGATTGTGTCTAGTTCATGTTGGTGGTCCGCATTGAAGATTGAGCTCGTAATTAAAGAATTACTTCCGGATGATGATATTCTTCCTAAGTTTGGCCGACCAGATGAGTTACACATCTTACAGATGATCTTGAAGATGTTCTGTGAAGCATGGCGTGTTCCTCAAAGAAGATTGAAGTCTCAGATCTATGTAGCTAATAGTGTGTTGATCCGCATGAAGTCTTTTTGTAATTAGTCATGTTGTATTTATGTATATTCTCTGTAAAGTATGCCAACATGGATGATTATCCCAAAGTCAAATATCTTGTATAAATAAGAAGTTGTGAAGTCATTTCAAATGTATCTTGGTGGTGATGAGAGTGTGGTAGAGAGGAGCAGAGTGAAAGGTAGAGTAGTAGTATTGGGCTTAAATGGAACTGACTCAACCATGGTGAAGATACTATTCTTCAGTTCAAGTATGTAATATTTATTATTCTGTAGACAGTGTGTCTCCTATAGGCAGTGGGCCTCTTATGAGCAGTGTGCTCAGGCAGTGAGCCCTAATTGGCATGTGCCATTTGTTCTTCTTATTCTTTTAATAGAGAATACATTCTTGGGTTATTCACCCCGTGGTTTTTCCCTTAACCAGGTTTTCCACATTAAAATCTTGGTGTCATATGTGTTAATGTGTTTCTACTCTTGAATTGTTGCATTATGTTTCCATGATTGATCTATTATTATGCTGCTGAATTACAAGAAGGATTTAAGTGATTAATAGGAAGAAAGTTTTGAGACAACTAATTCACCGCCCCCTCTTAGTTGTCTGTCTTAAATCTAACAAGATGCACCTCGCTGATTTGTCTAGAAAATTCTATTAGAATGATTTTATTGTTGCAGTGCCTTAGAAGGAGAAATGGTGCTCTTTTAAATCCTACAATTCTAATGTACGTAGATCAGAGAAACTGAATAAACCATTGCTCCCAGGTGCTAATGAGATCCATGGCCTTTTCTGATATTCTCCAAGCTGAATCACATGTCAATTGCAAAATGATTGCATATAAGAATGCATAATTGACCCTTTTAAAATGCTTTTTGGTCTCCTTTAATTCCAATTGGATTAGTAATCCCAAATCTTATTATGTCCTTAGAATTCTCCTCTAACTCCCACAATAGTTAAACCTAGAAAATTTCCCACTCTAACAGCTAGCAAAATGATGTATGATGTCATATAAAACTTCTTAATTTGTATAATAGACATGAATTGTTTATGCAGATTGTTAGAAACTATGGTTGCCCAGTCCAACCGTGTATCTCCTTTGATAGTGTAGTAGATGAGCTAAAACATCCATGGCTCATATGTCCTCAACTCTTCCCTACCAAAATCTCTGTTGAGTAGAGTGATAACATCATCAATTTCTCCTTGAAAATCTACCCTTGTCAATCTAGAAGTCACCTTGGAAGCAGACTTCTTGGGCTTAGATAACCAATACCTATTCAAATATCCCTAGTTACCACTAACATCAAGATTGTACTATTTAGTGGCCTCAACAATAGTTAAAAAACTAGCCTCCATGTACACTGGCATATCAAAAACCAGCTTGATCATTGGGGCATTTATATTTAACAACAAATTCCCATTTGAATCAAAACATTTCCTCTCCTTGAGCTTATAATAATGGGGCAAAGTGAGGATAAGCTCTGGACATTGGATAGTCAATGAAAAGCTAGCCACGTGCCCTAATACAAATTCAACAATCTTCTTTGTCCTTAGGGTGACATTCTCTCCAAATGTATCATACTTGAACTCTTGTAAGTCGACATGTCCTATTTTTGTGTCAATGACATTCATTAATTCACTTTTGAATTTTGAATCCCTGGGAACACGTTGAAATTGGTACTTCATGGTTACATGTTGTTCCTTCTTCTTCTATTTCTATTGTTTCCTTGGTTGTTGATCTGATCCTTCTCCTTTTGGCTCTAGCTCAATTTCCTCAATAGACGTATCAGAATCTAATAAAAGTTCTTTGCTCTGGTAGGCAGATGTCTCTCCTTGAGACATTTAATTGACCTCAAAATATGAAAACCCAAAGAAACGGTGACAAACAACATTTCAACCTAGATAGGCACACCAACAAAATGCTATCAATCAATCTTTGATTACCAGCGAACATCATCAAATGCTTTAATGTGATTTAGGGCTTGTAGAAGTTAACAAACTGAAAGCAAAATGAGGGAGAGACAAGGCACAAAAGCCTTAAATACCCCACACAATACAAAGATAACCACCATTAATGTGGTAGGTGGTTGGAGACGTGGGGAAAAGTTGGAAATCTAGATCCTGGTCCAAAAATGGCCAAAAGGCCAATCAGGACCTGAGATCTTGATGGGGCCAACAAACTGTGGGACATGGGGCAAAATTTGGATTTTGGCATTAGAGTCCAACAGACCTCAGAAAATTGATTGGGACTTGAGGTCCCAACTGACTAAACAAAAGAAGTTCTTGAAAGCTAAAAGGGGCCCAGGGACCCGAAAGCCTAGAAGTAAAATAATTTATGGTCTCAAAACAAAAGGCTTCAAACATAAGTTTTGAAGCAAAAGAAAACTCCTAAGAGAAAAAATCAAGGAAAGAGAATGATCCAAGGATCAAAAATAAGGTCCCCAACCAAACCAAAATGACAAAAGGGAAAGAAGGGGGTCCCAACCTGAGCAAAAGGTGGGGGTAGATATGTAGGGCATAACAACTGCTAGAAGCTAAATCCTAATTAAATGTGAGAACTGAATGTGAGAACTGTGATACCCTCACAACATTACACTATTCTAGATCTTCACTTCCTGCTTCCATAGAAGTTGGACTACAATGACTTAGAATGAGTTCAACCTCCCATCGAATAGGCTCCTATAAAATGGTGCTTCCGTTATTTTCTCTATATCTATGGACTGAATGAAATCATCATAGCACAAAGTACTTCATAATCATCACCAAACAAAGTCATGAACAATGGTATTAAGTGTGGTCTTGAGATCTGGTAGAATTGGTTATGGATTCATATCCCCAATTTGTCTTATGCCAACAAAAATGTATTGTTGTGTGCCACATCTCCATTCGCGAGGTTCTGGCAAACCCATGGTAGCATATACACAAGGCTCCAATGTGACTTGACAATCTTGGATATTTTTTTATTGAATTTCTTTGTCACCCCCAAAGGTACATCACTATTTTCCGTTGTCTTCACCTTGTGAAATTTGGTCCAACATGCAACAATAATAACACCCGTTCGTCTTCAAAATGGACACATGGAACAGAAAAATGACTTTCACAATAACTCCTCTCCAAGAACTCAAAATCTCACAAAACCTTGCAGAGATATGTATTTCAATATTTCAAAGCTTTTTGCCAAACCATTCTATAATAAACCTCATGGAGCTCAAGATATTAAACTTTTGTCAATCTTCCAGTACAAGTAAAAAATAATTAAATCTTCAAAACTAGAAGGATTCTGCTCATGAAACCTTCATCATCAATTCCTTGATGGAATCAACAATCTTCCTGCAATAGGATTCAATGTGAAACCTCACCAATTTCTCTAAAGAATTGTTTCAATGAAAATTGCGAGTTGTGTGCTAAAACCAAAGTATGGCAAAAACTTGATCCTATCAAATATGATCATGCAATGTGTCTTCCAAAGCTGAGATATACCAACAAAGAACAAAACAAACTAAAACTTGAAGAAAAAAAACCATAAATTTTTTTGGTTGATGTTGATCGCCAGTTTACCTAGATGCTCTTGCATCAAAAAGAGGGAATTAAGATGAGCAACATAAGCCTGTATATTTCAATATTGTTGATTATGGCATATATGTGCTAAAAATATGTATGGTGGATAAAAGGCATATTGACTGATGTAAGATTGCACATTTTGTAAAAATGTAAGTGCTCTTTATAGTCCTGTGAATCTTGTGCAACCAGTAGAAGAGTCTGAACATTTTATGTTAAAGTATGGTAATAAATAAGGATTAGATATTGGAGAAATAAGGATTGTATTGGGAAGAACTAAGGCCTTATTATGTTGAGAGAGGCTATGAGAAAATAGTCATAAGGGGATTAGGCTTTCACTAAAAGCATATTTGAGGATGTATTGTTATTCTAGTTGTCCCCTTACAAGTTTAAATGTCACAATGCAAAGTTCACAACAACAACATTCATATCCTCAAAAGATGGTTTTTTCTGTTGAAAGATATAGAGTACTAGATTTTAGTGGTATCCAAAATCATTCAAATTCCTTTCCTGATGGGGTTAGAGAGCATTTTCCAAAGTTCAGTGGTGATAGTGCTGAATTAACAAATAAGCATTTGCAAGATTTCATTGATCTAATGGGAGATTATGAGGTTGATGCAGAAGATATTGTCATGAAGTTATTTGTTCAATCTCTAAAAGATGATGCAAGGGATTGGTTTATAGGCTTTCTAGCGCACTATATTTTCCCATGGAAAGAATTTAGAATAGCATTTATTGATCAATTTGGTGAAAGAGTTGATGTAAGTTCATTGATCAATAAACTTGTTCACATTCAAAAGGATGAAGAAGAGTTGGTTTCAGTTCTCAACCTAAGGTTTGCAAAGACAATAAGAGATATTCTAGAGAATGTCAGGCCAAATGATACAATGTGTTTGGTTATATACCTATTGTTGCAAGTATGTGCCTAATCGGTGTTGTCATTGATGTCAACATATTCTTATTGTCATTGGTGTCAACTATATCTTATTCTATCACTTGTTTAGAAGAATTATATGTTGAGGATATTGATAAAATTAGCCTCTCTAGAAGAAACAAGTGAGTTACAGAGAAGTGTAGTACAAACAGTGAATTGTATGCTGAAGATTAGTCCAGTAAACTGCTCTGCATTGATTCCTGCTTGAAGATCGTGGTTTGCGGATTGGAAGTAAGTTAGAGGTATGTCTGAGGATGCTACATTTTGGGTCTGAGCCATCCGCATGAAGATCTGAGTGAGTTGTGTTCACCAGAGTGAAGCCTACTTTTTCTGTAAGTTTAGTGGAGACAGGAAGATAGTATTTGGCTTCACATTCCTCCGCAATAAAGTATTTTACTTTACGGTTCTAGAGGGAAGTCTGGGATGATGATAAGTGCCTACAATTACAATGGTTCATGGTTTGGTGGTCCGCAAGCTTTCTTTTATGACAGTTGAAGACAGTAAAGTTCATGTACTTCAGTGAGAAGATTCCTATGGATAAAGTGGTTAAGGTTCGTGTGGTTGCTCCTAATGATTATAGTGTGCTTGTGGATGTCTCCTAATCATGTTCATATCTAGACTTTGGTTTGTTTTAAGAAATTGAGATGGTGTGTAAAGATTATTCCCATATAACGTAGCATGTAACCAGTCTTGGCTGACCTAGTTGATCACAGTGATTGCAGAGATCTCTAGAAGATTGTGGAAGCGTGTTGTGACATGGAAGATCATGTTTGAGTTCCAGCTAAGGCATGTCATGATCCACATTTCATTCCCTTTGCATGATGTTGCAATAGGTTAGGACTTATTTTGTAAATGTTTGTAATATCAACCTTGGAGATTGTTCCAATGGTTGATGCCGACCTTGATGATCATTCCAAGGTTGATGTAGTGTATAAATACTTGTAGCTAAGTCATGGAAAAGGTGTCCTTGAGAGAAAATGATAAGATATTAAGAAAGGTCCAAAGGCAAAGCAGAGGCAGAGAAAAGAAGAGGAAGAGCAGAGCAGAGGAAGAGCAGGGTAGAGGAAGAGTAGAGCAGAGGAATTGTTTATTCACAATAAAGAAAGGTGTTTGATCATGATAGTGAATTTGGCAGTAAGCCACCAGTAGGGTTTAATAGCCCTCAAGGTTTAACAACCCTTATTGTAATCTTGCTAGGTTTAGGGTTGAGGTAGTGAGCCTGCTAGACCTAGTTGTTCTTCATGGTAGTAAGCTAGTATGTTTAGGCCCGTGGGGTGACCAAACTTGAACATCACTATTTCAAGATTGCAATATATATTGAGATTTAATCCTCTCTGTGGTTTTTCCCCACCTTGGGGTTTTCCATGTAAATCTAGTGCCTTCTGTGTTTGATGTTACTTCTGTGGTTAAGTTTTTGATTTCATTCTCTCATTGTTAAATCATAATAATTGTGGATAAGTGATGAATGTTTAAATTGTAGAAAGTGTTTAAGTTTTTGTGACAATTGATTCACCCCCCCTCTTAGTTGTCCGACGCATATCAACACCTATGTGCATTTGATGAGAAGATATGCTTCTTACTAAGAGATAAAGATCGGACTACAACAATCCATCAAGCATATTTTATAGCTATAGATATTGAGAATAATTTGAAGTTTTCCATGATGATCAAGGACATATGTCTACAAGTATTGATCATGTTAAAACAACTCATAGATGAAAAGTGTAGATAAGAAAATAGCAATGACTATCAATGTAGTAACAATTCTCCTATTACAGTTAAATCATCATTTCATCATTTAAATCGTAGTGAATTCCATACAAAGTGTGAGAAGTATGCAAGCAATGTTGAACATATGTCTCTTATCCAAGAATTGCTTAATACAAAAAGGGATAAAGGAGAGTCCCCATATAATTTTCATGCAAGGTTTATGGATGTTTTGTTGGCAATCCCCAAATGTTTTAGACCTAAAAATTCGGTGTATTAATTTGTTTTGTGAGGCCTATGGGTTAGACTTGAGTAATATGCTATAAAAGTTGAAGCCTCTTAATATTGATAAGACATATGAATGGATTGTTCTTCTTGAGAAGATTAGAAGTGATTATGCAAAAACCATCATGTTTTTAATTTGTAACGATAATGATCCATTTACCTCATATGAGCAAAATACTGACCATGTCAATTCAGAATTTGTTGATGTTGTAAGGGATTTAGATCTCTATGTTGAGAAATATGATGGTAGAATTGATGATGAGTCTCCTTGTTCTATCAATCATGGTGACCATGAATATGATCATTTCTTTATTGATTATGATTGCTCTTATGAAGATATATTGAAAAAAATTTCTTTATATAAAGAGTGTGTTTTTATGAGTGTCAATGAAGGCACATGTTCACCTGTGAGTGAACAAATTTTAGATTATGTTGAAAATTTGGAGTATGAGTTTGATCTATTGTAAGTTGATCATGTTAATTTTGTGAGTGTTGATGTTGTAGAGGATTCAAAGCTTCATGTTGGCATAGTGGAAGGTAGTATTGATTGTGATATCTATTGCAACAGTGATCATGTTTTGAAATATCACTGTGAGGAATTCAATATGAATCTATACTCTGAATTATTTGATCCTCATCTTGAATTGTCCCAGATGGAGTTGTGTGACAACTTTAAGAATGAGTTAAATCTTGTCATTAAACCTGAATTGGAGAGGTTTGTCAACACATGGGATATCGGTAAAGGAAATAACTTTTATGAGACTCATGAGATGTCTATTGATGAAAATGTTATTGAGATGAATGGATCTTCTTGCAGATCACTAGAACATATAGTGATATTGTTGAGTTGCAGTATTCAAATGAAGATGATTGTCAGTATGATGCAACTCAAATGAGATAGGTGCCTATGTATGAATGTTTTCTTTTTAGTGCACCTAAAGATCACTTTCAAGATATGGAACAAACTTTAGATGACAACTCAATGGGTATATCCTAGTATTTTAGTTTTTTTCAATATGATTTTTCAAATTTGGAGTTGAACTATAACTTCAAAAAACTAGAGCAAGTGTTTACAAATGTGTTCATTGAACATAATACTTATGAATGCTTCAGGGTTAATATGACAGTAAAAGATGAGGCTAATGTTTATGATGCTAGTTATCTAATGGTTTATGAACATTTTCAGTTCTCAGTTTATCTTGATAGAGATTTGATGGTGCAGGATAATAACCTTGTTGATATGAAGCATTACAAGGTTTGGCATGATATGCTTGATAAAAGTGTTGTTTTCATAACATATGGAGATTTATTTTAGTTACAACTTGATTGTAAAATTCATACAAGCATAAAAAACATTGACAATGATAAATACAAAGATTTGGTAAAAACTGTAAATGGCAATGTTAGTAAACAGGCAAGCTATGGTAGTGCTTTTAGATTAGGTTTGGGCTAGTCATCTAAGAGAAAGGTAATTAATAGAGGAAAATATTGGTTCTCCATTTTTGAGGACCTAGGGCTACTAGATAATGTTTGACAATTGTGGAAAGTAGAGCATTGTAGTTGAGCAGTTACAAATCTTTCATGAAGGCACTTGGTTTGCACCCCGAAGATTTTTTCTAGGATCTTGCTATGCCCACAAGGGGCATACATTCTCAAAAAAGAGCCACTATTGGAACTTGTTTTTTTGCACTATTTCTTGAGCATAATGACCTTTAGATTGGCTGAGAGACCTAATTTTCAGGCCCTGAGGTGACAAGCTAGTCCAAAAATACTGGCATTAAAATCTCTCAATCTGGAGCTTGCATTCAAAAACTATTTGGTGGAGGATCTTTAATATGCATAAACTACCTTCAATCTTGATTTCATGTTGATTGGACAAGTTTTGAGCCTAGTTTTAATAATCTAATGTTTTTGAGAGGGTGTGTGGAACAGGCGCCAAATGATGTTATTATTCAATTCTAAAGATTTGAAGAGTTCCAACATTGCATCAGGATGCTCTAGTTCTAGTTTCAAGTCAACCAAGTGAGTTTTGTAACCATGGTGAAAAACTTTTAAACTACCTGTTGGTTGGCTCTGTTACAAAGGAAGTTCCTAGAAATGTTGTGATTAATCAATTGTAGTGGTCATACAATGTTTCTTGGCATATGTTATTACCCCTACAAGTTTTTGCAACCTTCAGATCCATTCTTAGCTCATGGTGCAACTCCCATCACTTTGGCAACTAGTGAGCTAATTGCTAAAAATAAGAGAAAAAGGCTAAAAAATTAAAATTATTTTATTGTTTTAATTTTGGAAAAGTTGATTTAATTTATTTTTTCATAAATAATATTTTAATATCAAAACTTAAAGGTGGGCTCAAAATATTTCTTTTCCCATAAAATGGTGAATTGGGTAAAAGGATAAAAGGCAAGTGTTAATTCCCATTGCACTGCGCAAGCTTGAAAAAGTCTCATGAACGCAATGTTGTGATGGATATGAAGGTATGCATTGGATATAATGTGATATTTTCATTTATAAAGTCTTAACATTATTTAAAGGAGGTAGATTATTTTTTATCATGGGCAATTTTGAAGGTTAATAAAAAACACATATTTGGAAAAGTCTCCATTGCGCATCGTAGGCTCCCCAAATGCTTCTTCAATGTAAAGTTGTGATGAAGGAAATGGATGTGCTGCCTCTTTCAAATTGGCTCTTCAACATTTGAAATTTGGAGAGCATTGTATGTGTTTTTTAATAAAAAGGAATTAAATTTCAAACTTCCATCGCGCATCGTAACCTCTCCAAAAACCATTCTTGCCAAAGCTATGATGAGGAGTTCCTGTGCAATGCAATGGCATCCCAACACATGGATGAGGCTTAGGGTAATTTTTAATATTTTATCTTGTAAATAAAAGTTGCAATCCCATCTAAAACATTGCCTAGGGCTTTTCTCACACCTAGGTATCAAATTTTATGGTGTTTTGAGTGTTTTTTGACCCCTAGCATCTTAAAAAAAGCCTCGAGGCACTTAGAATCACCCTTGTAGTAGTAAAAATGCCTCTACAACCATAAAAATGCCCTGTGGAGACAAAAACACCCTAGCTATTTGATGTAGGAGCATCGACCTATTTTCCAAATTTATGGTTAAGTGGCAGGATGTAGGAGGATATAAGTTCCTATCACCACAATGAAAGGAACAATGACTTGAAGATGTTAGTTAATAAGAACCGAACAGTTGAGAGGTGATGACTTAGAGTCAAATCGTTACAAAGCAGTTGCAAGAATCAATTGACGAGGTTGATAGCTAGGCAGTTGAAGACGAATAGTTCTGGAAGGTGAACGGTTGGAGACAGTTGGAATGGATGGAAGCTGAATGGTGAGAGAAGGAAGATAAAGGAGGCATTGCCCAAACATATAGGTAGTGTCCATAAAGAATAGAGAAGAGATGAGAATGGTAGAATGGAGGCAAGAGGCTGATGAAAGAATGAATGGAGAGCAGCCAAAGTAATTAGAGAAAAAGGTCAATTGCTAGAGTAGAGGAAAAAGCCGATAGAGGAAAGAAAGAAGTAGCGGTCAGAAGGTCGAGCATAGGCCGAGTAGTTGTAGGCTAAATAGTAAGAAAGGCTGAAGGGAATGCTGAAAGGAAGTAGTTGAAAGGAGTAAGAAGAAGTGGTCGATTGTAATTGAAGAGGCCCATAAAAGGGAAGAAGACAAGTAAGCATTCTGGTTTGTAGAGAAGAAATGGGTCATGCAAAATGGGAAAAGAATTAGAACATAGAGGAAGACTAGGAGCTACGAAGAGGAGCGACAGAGTATGTTAGTGTCAATGGATCTGATATAAGATAGGCTGAAAGTATGAGTTTTGTATACAATCTATTCTTGCATAAATAAATTGATCATCTAAGTTATTTCCCTGATTTATTTGTTTGGTTCCTCATGGTTAAGACAATGAACATAGTACGATCTATTAGTTATGAACTTCTATAGTTCATGTCGTATAAAGGCATAAGAGTTTTGTACGAGCATTCTATCATTGTGTTGACAATTAATAGGATGAGAATTGTTAATGAATGGTGTACTGAGTTTTGTGTCTTGGATTAGAATTTAGAGATTAGAAAAAGACCTTTCTGACTTGCATTAGATTGGTATCAAAGCCCAAAAGATTTGGACAGGGGAAATTAGTTAAGTTTATTGATATTAGGGAAAGTGTGTTGCAGATTGACAGACTGTTGAAGAGCCCAGGTTCCAAAAGACTGAGGAAAGAAGGCCCTAGGCAAGGTGTCATGAAGAAGATTGTGAAAAAGGTAAAGGACATGAAAATGCAGCAGCAAATACAGAAAGGAAGCATAAAGACAAAAAAGAAAGAAAGTCCTGAAGAGAAGAATCAAATGAAATCCTAGAAGGCAAGACAAAATGCATATTTTGAAAGAGAGCTAACATAATTGAGAAAAGATTTAGAACAATACATGATTGCAAGGCAGCAAAGGTTTGAAGAAGAAAACTAGGAATATTTTTGGTGTTGGCCCATGGAAAAGAAAGTAAAGTGGCCTATGAGATGATTATAGAGTGAAGAAAAAGGTAGAGGATGAATGTTTTGAGAGGAGAAGAGAGAAATCATAGAAGGTGGGACAACAAAGAGTTACCTAGTGAGCAACGTACACCAGAGGAGGTGGAGGAAGTTCTCATTGAAGAGAATATAGGAAGAGATATGAAAGAAAGAGGGAAAGAGGAAGAAGTACAACAAGCAACACTTGGGAAGGAGAGTAATGAAGAAAGGAGAGTGTTCAAGAAGGAGGCACTCATAGAGACATTTTGGTCTCTTGTTTTAATTACTACTATTATATGTGAGCATGTGTATGCAGGTATGATAAATCTTGTGGAGAAGGTCAAGACCAAGGACTTAGAGTTGAAAAGAGAAATGGCACAAAGAATACCTATAGAGAGGGATACTGATGAGAAAGAAAGGAAGCAAGTTACAATAGTTTACCAAGATGGCATAAAGCAATAGTTGATAGTAGAGGTACATTGCAAAGTACCTAAAGATGAAGAAAAGGATGATGCTGAAGTTTTGTAGTTTGATGAAGGATATGAGGAAGAAACCCCAGAGTCTCATGATGCTTTGGAAGATGTTGCAGAAGTAGGGCAAGATGCCTATGAAGAGGAGAAGTTGGAACGCAAGGAAGCCAAAGATGAAGGCAATTTGGGACAACATGTAACAGGAAGTTACAATACTGATTTTGGTTATGAAAGTGAAATTAAAAAAAAATGTTAGTTTTGATCATTTTACTAGAAGAAAGAATGTGGATGAGCAAGAGGAAAAGCAGAAAAGTAATTTGGTTAATCATGGGTACATAATTCCAAGTTGGAAAAGGAAACTGTTATTGGAGGGTAGAAGTTAAGGTGCAAAGAAGATGCTCTTGATAATATTTGTACAACTAAGAAGATGCAAGGTATGGAGTATATGCTGGAGAACAGGTGGAAACTAGAATTTAGGAAGAGTTAGCTAGCAAGGAGACCTAGAGAAGATGATTTAAGGTTGGAAATAGAGCCTGGAAAAAGAGCAGCAATAAAGGGACAACATTCCAACGATGTGGAAAATAAAGTGTGGATGGTGAAGCGTGTAGCAACAAAGGACTGTGATTTTGCAAGACATGAAGATAAAGAGACAATGTTCAAGAATTGGAAACATGAAGAAGAGGCTACGGCTAATGAACAAGGAGCCATAGTAAAGGATGAGAAAGAAGATAAAGGCCAAGAGCATGCAGAAAAAATTGGGAAAAAGAAATGTGGTCCCTGCAAGGTAAACGATAAGCAATCTGATTTGGATGATGAAGATTTTGAGGCTTTGAATGAGATTTATAGTTTAAGGGAAGAAGATACCAAGGTTGAGGAATTGAATAGTAATTGAGAGATGTATGAGTATGAGAAAGAAGCGTGGAGATTTGTAGATGAGAAAGAAATGAGGAAGCAAAGACACAAGAAGAAGAAAGAACACAAACAAAAATAGATTGGGAAGTTTAGAAAGAGTAAATATGAATGTAAGATGGACCATTAGAATGGTTTAAATGAGAAAGGTTGAAAGAAAGAATGGGCAGCAGAAGCCTGGGTTAATGGAGGCATGGAGAATGAAGAAAAAACGTCAGAAAATGAAGAAGGCACGAATGAGTTTGTAGTAGTTACAGAAGTTGCAGTGATAAAGATTAAAGGTGAAAGAATTTATGAAGATCCGACAGATGGAAAAGAGTTCAAAGGGAATGAAAATGAAGGTCGTCTTATGCAAAGGGATATCAAATAATGAGGTTGTATTTTCCTTTTCAAATTCTTTTTATGTAGTTAGAGTGGATTTTTGTGAGTGTGCAATAAAGATGATGGAGCAATATGCTAATGAAAACATGAAACTAAATGGAGTATATGAGAATGCAAAAAGAATGGTGGTAGCTTGTGATAATGAAGTTGCAGTAGAGCTATAGGAAGGGGTAAATTTTTTAGATTTTTGTGAAGGCATGGTTTTACATTCGGTTGATAGGCTAAATAGTGTGAAGTTTGGAAAGACATATGGTGAGGATTATTTATATTTTTGTGAGGATATTGAGAGTTATGATTTGTATGGGAGAACACAAAATGGGCCATTATGGAAAGGTGAATTTGATGAAGTTGACAGTCAAATTGAAGAAAGGTATGAGTTTATGAATATGGAAAACTAACATTTTTCTTTAATGATTTATACTAGTTGGTATGAGGATGAATGGGCAAAAAGATTATAGTGTAGCCATAGATATGATAGGTCTGAAACAAGGAGATTGGTGCAAGACTGTCAAAAGAACTTGATGGATGTACTTGAGCGATGCTGGAAAAAAGAAAGAAAACAAATGGATAGTAAGTTGCTGAGTATTACTTCATGTATAGGAGAACATGCAATTTTTGTCTCCTAGGGTGTTTGATGCAGGAGCATCGACCTGATTTCCAAATTTATGGTTAAGTGGTAGGATGTAGGAGGATAGAAGTTCCTATCACCACAGTGATATGAACAATGACTAGAAGATGTTAGTTAATAAGAACCAAACAATTGAGAGGTGATGACTTAGAGTCAAATCATTAGGAAGCAGTTTTAAGAATCAATTGAGGAGGTCAATAGTTGGGCAATTGAAGATGAATAGTTCTGGAAGGTGAACGGTTGGAGATGGTTGGAAGCTGAATGGTGAGAGAAGGCGGATAAAGGATGCATTGCCCAAACATACAGGTAGTAGCCAGAAAGAATAGAGAAGATCCAAGAATGGTAGAATGGAGGCAAGAGGCTGATGAAAGAATGAATGGAGAGCGGCTAGAGTAATTGGAGATAAAAGGACAATTGCTAGGGTAGAGGAAAAAGCTGATAGAAGAAAGAAAGAAGTAGCAGTCGGAAGGTCGAGCATAGGCCGAGTAGTTGCAGGCTAAATAGTAAGAAAGGTCAAAGGGAATGCCAATAGGAAGTGGCTGAAAGGAATAAGGAGTGGCTGATTATAATTGAAGAGGCTGATAAAAAGGAAGAAGCCAAGTAAGCATTCTGGTTCATAGAGAAGAAATGGGTCATGCATAACGAGAAAAGAATTAGAACGTAGAGGAAGACCATGAGCTATGAAGAGGAGCAACAGAGTATGTTAGTGTCAATAGGTTTGGTATAAGACAGGCCAAAAGTATGAGCTTTGTATACAATCCGTTCTTGCATAAATAAAGTGATCATCTAAGTTATTTCCCTGATTTATTTGTTTTGTTCCTCATGGTTAAGACAATGAACATTGTATGATCTATTAGTTATGAACTTCTATAGTTCTTGTCGTATAAAGGAAGAAGGGTTTTGTATGAGTATTTTGTCACTGTGTTGACAATTAATAGGCTGAGAATTGTTAATGAATGGTGTGTTGAGTTCTATGTCTTGGATTAGACTTTAGTGATTAGAAAAAGACCTTTCTGACTTGCATCACTATTTGAAGAACAACCCCAACACTGTAAAAAATGCTTTTACAGTAACAGAAAATGCCCTGCAACCTTTGTAAATGCCTAGAGATGGTTTTGAACTTCCAAGAATGGTTCTAAAATGTTCCTAGGCATTTTAAAATGCCCCTGTAGCTATCAAAACACCCCCAACAATGTTTAAAACACCCCAACATAGTAAAAATTCCCTGCACAAGGCAAAATGGTAGCCAAGTCATTTTTAAATGAATGAGAAATGGAGTGCATGAATGAGACATCCGAGATATTGATGAGTGGTCAAACTTGCACAAGAATGGAGTAGAGAAAATTAAAAGGTCTTGATCAAATGGTTGGAGGCAAATTGTTTGATGAAATGTCTAAGTTGCAGAGTGAATTCTTTACATGGATATTGAACAATGATATTCTTCAGATGATATAATGAAAGATTTAGTAATTTTGAAGATGAGTTTTAATCCTCTGGAATGCAAGTATACCCATAAAATGTTAGAACAAAATAGAGTAGATAAAACTGTAAAGAAATGAAGGCAAATGGTCACAAGGCAAATGTTTGACAAAATGTCAAAATGATTGCAGAGAAGAATTTGGGAGTTCTGGAAAGTAAAATGCTTGATATAAAAGCATTATTTTACTACTAGTGAAGTAGGAAAATACTCAGGATTGAAAATTTCACTTGCTAAGTAAAATTGCAGCCAATAAATAGATTTTTACATAGGTAAAATTGTGCATGGGAATTACATACATGTATTGTTGAAAACTATTTTCAATTAGTTGAGGATAAGCAAATGTTTGTGCAATTTCCATATGAAGACAAAATGAAAAGGAAATTAGAAGATGTTGTGGCATATTCTCTTATGCCAAAATTTGTTGCAAAATTAAGAGACCTAATTACACCAAGTGTCATCTAGGTTATCAGTCTAGGTCTTCTTCTTTTCTCATAAAATGTATTTTTTTGTCATTTTATAAGGGGGTTAGATGTTAAAGGAGGGGATATAAGGAGTCAGTCCAAGTTGATAGAAAAAGCATAGTAGCAATGTCTATGCATGGGTAAGTGCAGGAAGATGGGGGGCCAAAAAGGGGTCTTAAGTGGCCACTTTTTTCCTGAAATCAGGAAATGCTGGCCTTCAATGAGAAATTGAGCATAGTTACACTCAAAATTTGGAGATGCAACCAAAACAATGTTCATAGTGCTCTGAGCCTACTTTCTAAACTACTAATTTTTTTGAAAATGGTATAGCTTAAGGGGTTCAAAAGAGGGAGCCACAGAAATTGGTGTTGTTTTTGTCAAAAAAACATGACATAGCATGTTTTGTGGCTCCCTCAAAAGGTTAACTTTTTTTTGGTATTTTTAAAATCACTTCGGTGAGAAATTAGCTAACATCATGTAGTTTATGCCCAATTTTTCTGATAATTTTTTGATGAATATTTGATTTTTTACTAATTTTCAAAGTGGAGACATCCTAAAAAATAGAATTTTGGCCATGCTACCCCTATAAATTTTGAAAAATAATTGAAAATCAATTTTTTTTTAATATGTGCAGAATGGAGTCTAGTTTCTAAAAATGTAATTTTTTTGAAATTTCAATGAACGGTTAATTTACAATGAAAAAAAGATGAAACACTAGTTTTTGCCCAAAAATGGACACACAAACAAAAGAAATTAAAGATGAAAGGCTTAACATTGTCAAAATGTGAAAAAAATTACATCGTTAAATAGCTAAGAGAAAGCCTAACATCACCTAGGTGTTCGATTTGTTTGACCTTGAAACATGTGCAAATTTGAGGGTTAGCACGAATGAAATTATGTAAAATCCTGTAGAATTTGTAAAAACACGTCGGTGGACATTGGGAAGACACTCCAAGCCTTTGTGTTGGAAATCCAAAGAAAATCCCAAGTCTAAGTCTTGGGATTCCCAAAGCAAAATATAATGCAAGTGCGATATAGCGCGCTCGCGTTATGGTTTGTGTAGACACCTAAAATTGGCTCAGGTTGAATTAAGTAAATATTTTGATATTTATCTTAATTCTTATTTTCTTCTATCAATTAAATAAATATTATAAGTTTATTTGATTGTTTCATTATCCTACAATTAAATATAATCATTTTATTTAATTAAAATCCCTAAATTCTTCTAATGTCTCAAATCTTAAATCCACCTCACAAAATCCACTTCATCAATCCACCTCATCAATCCACTTCATTTTTCCACCTCATCTCCTCCACCTCACCATGTTGCACATATAATTAAATATTCTTAATATTTAATTAGCTAATATCCTCTATTATCCAAAATAAATCTTTAATTCCACTATCCTCCACCAATTGAATTTTTAATTCAATTGTTCCCCACTATCCTCCACCAATTGAATTCTTAATTCAATTGTTCCCCACTATCCTCCACTATTGAATTCTTAATTCAATTGTCATAAACCACTATCCTCCATTATTGAATTCTTAATTCAATTGTCATAACCCACTCTTCTCAATAAAAGAATTTTTAATTCATCCATTATGAATTAAAGATTCACAAAAAAATGAGAGCTATTGATCTCATCTTTTGATCCTCACCCTCCATTGCCTTTTTAGAAAATCTATAAATAAGACTCCTCTCTAAGCAATTAAGGGGAATTCATCTTACACAATCACTATACCCAAATTTCTCTCATTCTCTTCTTCATTCCATTTTCAAGTGTCCTCCATTATCATGTGTTTGAAATTCACATTCAACACAAACAGGTATCAAAGTCATTCTTCTTTTGTCATCTTCAACAAGCAAGCAAACAAGGAGAGCTTCTGAGGGCTTCACAATCAGGATCAAAGAAAGATAGACAAACAATGGGAAAGGATAGGTAAAGGAGTTTGTAAGTATATTTACTTGTGTTGGTTTTAAATCTTCTTTGCTTTCAACTTCCATTGATGTTTGGGTTTTTGTTTTCATTAATTTGACTAAGCTATTTTCCCATTAACATTTTGGCGCCTATCGTGATCTAACCCCCATCTTGTTTTTGAGTGTTTGGCTTTGAAAGTTCTTGTTGCAGATTCAAGTGTGTTTCAGAGAGCATTCGGGAATCGACTTCCACAAATGGCCTCCTACGCACAAACCGAGCTCACCATTGAGTTCGAAAGGCCTTGGAGGTAAAAAATCACATATCCTTCTCTAGTTTTGTTACATGAAAATTTTTGAAATATTTTTTACTTTTCCACGTATTTTTGCAAAAAAATAAATAAATAAATTTAAAAAATAAATTGAAAAAAAAAATGGGTTGTATTTATTTATTTTTTATTTAGTTTAACATTTTTATTGTATAAAAAAAAAAAAATTGCATTAAGATCTATTTGTTTTCTTCATTTAACATTTTCATTTTATTGAAAAAATAAAAAAATAACAAAAAAAAAAATTATAAAAAAAAAATTAAAAAAAAAAAAACCCATCCCCCACCCCTCTCCCCAACTCCCCTCCCCTCTCCCCAAACTCCCGACCCTCCCCTCCCCCTCCCCTCTCCCCACCCCCCATCACCCACCCCTCCCTGCAAAAACCTGACCCCCTCGGCACCTCTGCCGCCTCCCCCATCCCCGCCACTTGCAAACTCCACCCCCCACAGCCCCTGTCCTCCTTCCCCCTGTGCACCACCCTCAGCCCACCCTGCGTGAACTCCCCCCACCCAAACCCCCTCCCCTTCCTTGCCTACCCAGACCACCCCTCCCCCGCAGTCCCTCATCCTGCAGACCCTCCTCTGCTACCTTCCGGCCCCCGCGCAGCCTCCCCCTTCCTCCGCTCCCCTCCACCACCACCACCTGCCGCGCCCCATCCCCTGCGCCCACTCCCCCGATCCTTGCTCCGCGCGGCCTCTGCTGTTTCCCGACCCCCGTGTGCCACCTCCGCCTGACCTCTGCTCGCCGCCTAGCCACCACCGCTCCCCTCCGCCCAGCCACCTCCACCCAGCGCTCCACCACTCCTGCCACCCACAACCCCAGCTCCTCCAACTCCACCACCACCTGCACACACACTCACAAAAACAAAATACAAAAAAACAACAAAATATTAAAAAAATAAATAAATAAAAAAAAGGGGGATTTATTTTTCTTTTTTTTTCCACTTAGCAAAATAGGCTTTTTTTCAAACTCACACAACTTTTGCATACGAAGTTGAAAACTTGCAAACGAATACTCATTGGAAACAGGACTCAACAAACTTTGCAATTGTGATGAAATTTTTAGGTGACTATACCATTTCACAACATATGTTCTGTCTGCGCATACATTCTTTCTTACGGCGCTTTTAACCACTATTATGGCGCATCTGTGTTACTGCACTTCTATTGACTATTTCTGCACGTTTAGTCACTGAAGTGGCGCTTCTGTAGCAGGCAGTGATCTTAAGGTTTTTAGAAGATTTTGCTAACGTCAACATCTTTACAAGGGTACTCTTGATCTATTTTGTAGGTTAGGCTACTGGTTTAGATTCATCAAGTTGCATTTACTAAACTCACACTTCAATTTTTAAAAGACAGTAAAATGAATGCTCATACAAATTCCACATAGCCTTTAACTAGGAAGAGAGTAATTGAACCATTGCTATATCTACATATTGCTATCTTCTGTAGTTAGATCATTGCTATCTTACAAACGGGAATGAACATTGCTATCTTTTTAAACACTTCAAAGTTAACAACTTGGGCTATTGTGGATTAAAATTGAACTCATCATTGCTATCTGGGTTAAAACTAAACCACTACTATCTCGATTGACCAACACTTCAAAGTTAACAACTCATGCTATCGTGGATAAAATTGAACTCACCATTGCTATCTTGGTTAAAATTGGAACACTCCTATCTTGCTACTCACTTCAAAGTTCTGTGCTTGCCCAAGTAGATAGATCATCTAGTTTTTTTCATTTTAACTAGAGGAAAGGAACCACTGTATACTGTGTTTTTGGGAATGATACCAGGACTATGCTCTCCCCTATCTTGGGTGACCAAAATGCCAGAAGTATCATTTTCTCATGTGTTTTTCCTTTAGAGGGGCCTGCTCTTGGATACTGCTTATCCAAGTAGGAATGACCCTAAGTGGTAATAGGCTAGACGCCAAGCCCTTTCAAGCCACTATAAATAAATTGTGTTTGGAGTGAAAGCTTCAAACAATGAGTGAAGTTGTGTTACACCAACAACCAACCTCCTTCAAAACCCTCCAAGGTGCAACCCTTGCAAGCTGTAAGACGCCATAATAGAGAGTAGTGCTACTGCATGTGTAACCACTTGAACGGTTGCCTTCATTAAACACCTTTCGTTCTAGTGGCCAAAAACCCTTCTTATCCATTTCGAGCTTAGGATTTTGTACTTGTTCTTTCTTTTTAGTCCCAATAGAGTCAAAAAAAAATCACAAAAAAAAAACCATAAAAACTCTTTGTGTTTACTGTGTTTTCTTGCCATAAAATTTAGAAAATCAGATCAGAAGAACATTCTTGCAACCAAAAAAAAAAAAAAAACACCAAACAAACCACCAAACAAAAAAAAAGAAAAAATAGTCTAAGTGGCACAATCTGTCTTCAAGAGAAAGATTTCACCAGTCGGAGGCACCCATTTCAATTTAGTCTCAGGATCAAAGATCAGGTTCCACCTTGCAATTAGTTTTCATCCATTTCATCCAAACAGTCTCTCTCTCGCCAAATCATCACATCCACCTTCTATCAGGTTTTCTAGTCCCAAAATCAAAGTATCCCATATCAGGTCAGCGTAGGTCCTTCCATATTATTGTGAATTCAAGTAAACCAAGTAGGTCACATAGCTTTACTAGTGGTTCATTGCATCACTAGTCCCTGCACAGTAAGACAGGTATCGAGTACCCTTACTAGTGGCTACCATCTTGTATCCACCACCTTACTTGACATCATTGAGCGAGAAGGTCCTTTATCCAAGCCATATCCTAGGTATCCCATTCTTAGCAGTCTTCATCGGCATCTGGCCAAAATCTCTTGTCCCATTCCACCTCATCCCACATCACCTTGCATGGTTCTTACTTGATCTCAATACAAAAAACAACTTGAAATGGCCAGCTCATCCAACTACATCTTCACACCTCACGATAGTGATGAGGAAATCTCTGACGGAGATTATCAGGACACCATCCAAAGTAGGAAATTCCAACGCTTAGTAGAGAAAGTGCTCCATAACGACCCCCAAAAATATTTCCATCACCTTGCTTGTCTTGGAACTAAACTCCCCGCAGATTTTGATATAAGCTCAATCTTCGAAAACATAGAGGATGATCATGAAAGGGGAAAGAAAACCCTAGACCCAAACACAAATGATAAAGGAAAGAAAACCATAGACCAAAGTACTCCTATGGAAGAAATAAGGAAAGAAATCGAGAATCTCAAGCACCAAATGTCAGATCGTCAGACGGGTACAAACACCAAAACCTACTCCTTGGCAGATATTGCACCGTAACCCTTTGATAAAAGTTTAATCATGAAACCATTTCCCTATCGATTCGAAGTTCCTAAATTCGACAAATACAAAGGAAAAGGGGACCATAAAGACCATATCAGGGAATTCAATGCAGCATGCTTAGAAGTAGCTCACAACAAGACTTACTTAATGAGGTTATTCCCTAGATCACTAGGCGGTCAAGCTATGGAGTGGTTCTCATAGCTTCCACCAGGCATCAAAACTTTTGATGAACTAGTCAACAAATTCATCACGCACTTCTCTTATAATATCGAACATGAAGTATCTATGCTAGATATATGCAACACCAAACAAAAGAGTGGTGAGTCATTCACCACCTTCCTACAACGATGGAGACAACTAGCAAGTAAGTGTTCTTATGATATATCTAAGAAGTAGCTATTGGAAATGTTTGTCCATAACCTCAATAACAATCTTAGCTATCAAATACAAATACAATGCCCTACATCATTCTCAAAAGTCATTGAAATGGAATTGTTCATTGAAAAAGCTATGATCACCAAGGGGCAAATCAAGTTATACAAAGACCCACCTACCTCCAATTACACTATGAACAAATCAAAGTTTTGGAACAAGAATAGGAATGTTGTCAACGATGGGGTAGTAGATGCCAAGGTGGCAGCTCCCAAGCAACAAACCATATTCACTCTCAAAGGAGAAGCAAACAATGTTGCACATAACAAACCATTCTCTCAGGAACCAAGACCATGGTTCAGTTCAACTCCAAGGTGAAAGTTCACACCGCTAGGTGAATCCCAAGAATCCGCATTAAGGAAGTTATTGGCTAACAATGAAATCTCTCTACTGCCAACAAGTGATTATGAACCTATAATCAAATCTTCCTATTGGAAGGATACGGACTATTGTGAATATCATAGAGGAAGGGGGGGTAAAAGCACAAAATTGTGTCACACTTTCATAAAGGAAACGACCAACGCTAATCTAACTTTTAAACTTGAATCACTAAAAAGTGACATATATGTTTTAAATTTTGAAATGATGTTAACTAATAAAATATTTATTTTTTAGTATATTTTATGTTTGTATTTTTTGAAAAAATTAAAAAAATTATTTGAATATAGTATTTAATAAATTGACATTATAATTTAGTTGCTGATAAAATGCTGAAAAATGAAGTTACATGAGACATCAATTTTTATATAGTAAATTTTATTTTTTTTCTTCAATTTTTTTGTGTATTTATAATTTAAAACTTTAGTGCATAGATATATTTTTTTCCAATTTTGATAAATATATATTTTTAAATAAACAATAAAATATGTGTGTATTAAAACGTAGTTGTTTCCATTTGATGTAAACTTTCATATTAACTATTTATCTAAAATAGAAAAAAAATTATACCATCTTGATATAGATTCTTTTATCTAGTGCATCATATTTTTTCAATTTTTTTAATAAGTTTTACTATTTTTCCTTGACATGGTAATCGACCTAATGTTTTGTGCTAATAACCTACTTTTAGTAAAAATAGAAAGGAAAATATAAAGAATAATTAAACTATTAAAAAATATATATTTTTGAAAACTAAACTTATAGATCTACAAAAGGGTATTAGTATTTTTTAAAAAAATGTTATTTACACAAGTAGAAGTTGTTGAAATATCAAGTTTTTCAATTAATTTTATTTTTTTGGTAAATTGGCCTCATAGTGGTGCTACATATGCATTTAGCCAACAATTTTAGTTGCAAAAGTTGTGGACATATCTGACTAATCTTATAGATCTACAAAAGGGTATTTGTATATTTTTAAAAAAATGTTATTTACACAAGTAGAAGTTGTTGAAATATCAAGTTTTTCAATTAATTTTATTTTTTTGGTAAATTGGCCTCATAGTGGTGCTACATATGTATTTAACCAACAATTTTAGTTGGAAAAGTTGTGGACATATCTAACTTAGCTAGAATGAATTTTACAAGATCATATGTTTGACCAAAGTTGATTTTTACTTAGAAATGCATAAATTCACTTGTGTTGATAAGTCAGCTGAAAGTGTGACACAACTTTGTGCTTTTACTCGGGGGCACACAACCAACAATTGTATCCATCTCAAAAATGTTATCCAAGATGTGCTTGATCAAAATCAAGGAGGAACCCAACAGCATACCTCCAATGAATCACATGTGGCTTATAGGGATCCACTTCTTAATCACGATAGGCTGTATAACAACAATAACAACCATGGCCACAACAACAACAACAACCACAACAACAACAACGGTAACAACAACAACAATCGTAACAGGCCAAATCAGAATAGTGGGAATAGCAATGCCAACTATGTAAGTGTGCTATTTGACTATACCATCAATTGCCTATCTGAGCATGTCCCGCAAATCAATGTCATCACACCGAACCAACAATCAGAACCTAACAGACCTAGTTGTAGTATCATTATTGCAGTGGTAAAGTCATGCTCAATACTACCCCTCCAAGGTTGTCGCCGCCTCAATTCAACTTCTATCAGTATAACGTCATAGACCAGTTACAGAAAACTCCAGCCCACATTTCAATCTTAGAGTTATTGCGTCTATCTCCTTCCCATAAGGAGATCCTTGAGAAAGCCTTAGTGGAAACCACTGTCCCCACTAACTTGGCCCAAGAGAAGTTTCAGACCATGGTAGGAAATCTGACTTCCTCAAGCTCCATTTCATTTACCGAGCAAGATGACCTCTCTGTGTCTCAACCACATAACACCCCTCTACATATTGTCGCCTTCATACACAAACACCGCATCAAGAGGGTTCTCATTGATGGGGGGGCCGGTTTAAATATTTGCATGTTAAAGCTGGTCCTTGCATTGGGGTTCTCTGAAAGGGTAGTTGATCCAAGGAAGAAAATTACTATAAAAGCATATGATGAGGAAGAGAGAACTACAAAGGGAACCGTAGTCCTACCCATACAAGTGGGGTCAGTAATAAAAGATGTTGTGTGCCAAGTCCTTGATAGGGAGCTCGCTTATAATATTCTTCTAGGGAGACCATGGATTCATGCCATGAAAGCTGTCCCTTCAACCTATCATCAATGCATAAAGTTCCCGCACAATGGCAAGCAAATCACAATTCAAGGCGACCTGACCCCTATCAGCATTGCAACTCTTTCCTTGCAAAACCTGAATGCATCATCCCAAATAACAGAGCATATATATCTCCTATCCCACAGCATGACCATACCGCTGAAGCCTCCTCCTCAAGACCCAGAGAGCAGAAAGTTACCATAAAGGAAACTGGAGTGGGGGAGTACTCAATTGAGCACAGTCTCAATCTTGCCAAACTGCCTTTGTCTCCTAGATCTTTTGGCCGACCCAAGCATTTTCCAAAGCCATCTGCTCCTCCTGTAGCTCCAGCAACTCCCTTTGTAAAATGGGGGACCTTATCCGATGAAATAGAGGAGAGAGAAATCCTGCAATGGCTCTATACTGAAGAAGAAAACACACCCCAAGATCTGCCTAGACTCCCAACAGAACTCTATGGGTGAGGTGAGATTATTCTGCACAGAATGGGGTATGAAGGACAAGGCCCCATTGGCCTCAGAAAAGAAGGAATCATTGAACCTATACAACCTTCTTCATCCTCATCGGCTAGAAACACAAGTGGCCTAGGATACAAAGGCAAGGGTAAAGCCAAGGAAAATGCCTATCTTGTAGAAATGATCCAAACACTCCAAGAAGACAGCGATACAGATTCAAATGAGTATGAGTGGGATGAGCTAACAGAACATTCCTATGACGACAAGGAGGTCGACACCATTCAAACTTTTAGCCCCTACTGTGAGGGACAAATGCTTTCGAATAGACCATTAGAGTCTGATTCATCCATCCCTGAGATCATGGCTTTGAGGAAAGTTTAAATTCCATTGCAATAAACAACTTGGAAGAAAGTACCATCCTAACCACAATCCCCACCAATGCTCCCAACATATCCATTCATACCATCAATGAATCAGGTCTATCATCTGACTCCTTCCCCCTCGTACACCTTGAGCTTATTGACTGGGATATGCAAGGAACTCCTCAACTAGATATGTTCCAAAATGATGATGTTTACATTGATTATATGGAACTTAGGGACCACTTACCCAGGGGAGATCATAAAGCTGGTTTTTCTATTGAACTGAATACTATGGCTTACTTCGGGGAGGGTGCCAAGCCTTCCAGTTGCAAAAATATCAAGGTCAAAATTGGATCTGACAGTGAAAACTGCCTTGCGGCAGTATCAGATCCCAAAATAGTAAAAAGAAAGGACGTATCCGAAGGTGAAAACCCAACTGTGGCACATAACGATGGAAAGCTTGACACTCTCCCTAGTGATATGTACCAGGAAAGGCTGTAGATTGTTGTGGAACCTACAGAGCCAGTCAACATTGGTACAGAGGAACAACCTAAGATCATTCATTTTGCTAAATCTCTTACTCCACCAGAAAAGACCAGGTTTGTACTGTTCTTCAAGAAAAAGAGGGGCAGCTTCGCTTGGTCATATGCAGACATGCCAGGTCTAGACCCAAACTTGATTCTACACCATCTTCCATTAGACCCAGGAGTAAAACCAGTAAAGCAGAAGCTGAGAAGGATGCATCCTCACATAGCACTTTTGGTCAAAGAAGAACTCAAGAAATTGTTGGATGTAGGGTTCATCAGGGCTATAGATTACCTAGAATGGATATCTAACATTGTACCAGTGTCCAAACCAGATGGCTGAGTTAGATTATGTAATGATTTTCGAGACCTAAATAAAGCATGCTGCAAGGATGATTTTCCATTGCCAAACATCGATACCATAGTCGACCTAACTGCAGGACATACTATGCTATCTCTCATGGATGGATTCTCAGGGTATAATCAAATCAAAATAGCACCAGAGGACCAACACAAGACAACTTTTACTTGCCCATGGGGTACCTTTTGCTGGAACGTCATGCTATTTGGGTTGAAAAATGTAGGTGCCACAAATCAAAGAGCTATGACTACTATATTTCATGATATGATGCATGTAATAATGGAGGACTATGTCGATGATATCCTAGCAAAATCTCTCACAAGGGATTCACACCTAGATGTACTAGAAAAAGTCTTTCAAAGATTGGACCAATTCCAAGTCAAGCTGAACCTAAAGAAATGTGTGTTTGGGGTAACTTTAGGCAAACTACTAGGCTTCATCGTGTCAGCAAATGGAATAGAGGTGGACCCTACCAAGGTCAAATCTATAATGGACATGCCACCACCCAAGACTATAACTCAATTGAGGTCGCTACAAGGCAAGCTGCAGGTAATCCACAAATTCATATCTCAGCTGGCAGATAAGTGCCAACCATTCAGCCATCTCCTGCACAAGAATATTCCATTTAGGTGGGATGAGGGGTGTGAAGAAGCATTCAACAAGCTAAAAAAATACCTTATGAATCCACCCATTCTTATGACTCTGATCCAAGGGAAATCTTTAATTCTCTACATATCTGCTACACCTACTGCTCTGGGGGCACTTCTAGCACAGCATGATTATGAGAACAAAGAAAGAGCCATCTACTACATTAGCCGAACCTTGGTGGGCTATGAGTTACAATACTCACAAGTAGAAAGATCATGTCTCGTGGTAGTTTTTGCTTCACAAAAACTCTGACATTACATGCTTGCACATCCAGTTAAACTCATTGCCAAAATAGACCCACTGAAGTATCTCCTGAGCAAAGCAGCTCTCACAAGTCGCCTAGCAAAATGGGTAATGCTTCTCAATGAATACAACATCGAATATGTAGACAGAAAAGCCATCAAGGGACAAATCATAGCTGATCAACTAGCAGAAGCACCATTGCAAGACACCACGCCAATGCAGTTTGAGTTCCCAGATGAATCCCTATTCAATGTGTCAACATCTTCCTGGAAACTATACTTCGATGGATCTTACACACACCATGGATCGGGGGCAGGCATCCTGTTCATAACTCCTCAAGGCGACACAATCCCGAAGTCTTACCGGTTGTTATTTCCATGCACAAACAACATAGTGGAATATGAAGCCTTAGTAATTGGTCTCAAAATGGCAAATGAATGGAAAATCCAAGAACTGCATGTCTACGGTGATTCTCAGCTTATAATCAATCAGGTCAACGATGAGTACCAAACCAAAGATGAAAAGCTCATCCCATACAAAAGGATGGTCGACGACTTCAAAGAACACTTTGGTACCATCTCCTTCGAGCAAATACCTAGGATTGAGAATAAAGTAGCAGATGTAATGGCCACCATTGTCTCCCTTCTAGAAATACCTGAAAATGAGTCATGGTATGACTTCTTAGTGGAAACTATCTGGCAACCAGCTTATGATCTTCTTGAGAACCATTCCATATGCCTTCTCATTGGATCTGATTCACCTTGGTACAGTAAGACCTATGCTTACCTCAAGGATAACATTCTCCCACCTGACCTCTCTTCTAACTAGAGACGAACTTTCATACGATAAACCTCTCGCTACACCATCATAGCCGATACCCTATACTGACGTGGTCTTGATGGTACTTTGCTCTGTTGTTTAGAACAAGAAGAATCCATAACTGCCTTGCAGGACATACACGAGGGTATTTGCAGAACACACTCTAGCGGTCCTTCCTTAGCTAAGAAACTCATGTGTTTGGGTTATTACTGGCCAAACATGGAAATGGATTCATATCAGTTTGTCAAAAAGTGCAGGCAGTGCCAAATACATGGGAACCTAATACATGCACCAGCTCAAGAATTGAGACCTTTAACGACACCTTGGCCCTTTTGCCAATGGGGACTTGACCTTGTGGGAAAGATCCATCCGCCCTCATCCAATGGCCATAAATTCATCATAATTGCCACGGAGTATTTTAAAAAGTGGATTGAAGCCGTTCCCCTCACCACCATCACAGGTAAGCAAATCTCTTCATTCATCCTGAATTACCTCATCTGCAGATACGGAATTCTTTCATCCATTATCATGGATAATGGAAGACCATTCAAAACTAGGATGTCTAAGAACTCTGTGAATGATTCAAGATCCAACACCGCTTCTCTACACCATACTACCCCCAAGGCAATGGTCAAGCTGAAGCATCCAACAAGACCATCTTGAAACTCCTCAAGAAGACTGTCAACGATGCTGGTCGTGATTGGCATATCCAACTCAATCCTGCTCTGTGGGCCTACAGAACCAGTATACGCACTCCCACAGGTGCTACACCATACGCCTTTGTCTATGGCTCAGAAGCTATCCTCCCCATTGAGGTCGAGCTACCATCTCTTAGGGTGTCATTGAAAGGTCTCATATCAGATGAAGAATACAAAGTCTCCAAGTTGCAAGAACTAGAGTTGCTAGAAGAAAGGCGACATAAAGCCTTTGACCATCTCAAAGCATATCAACAGATGATGTCAAGAAGCTATAACCACAATGTTCACCCAAGAATCTTTAAGATTGGGGATCTTGTCCTCAGAGAAAATCCTCGCAATCAACAAGATAGAGAAAAGAAAGGAAAGTTTGAACCTAACTGGCTTAGGCCCTATGTGATTGTAGCTACTTACGGATTGGGGGCATATCAGTTGGCAACATCCAAGGGTGAGCTATTTGATGATCCAATCAACAGCATGCATCTTTTTTGGTTTTATACCTAGGAGAACCCCAATGTAAGGGAGGCACAAAATACAAAAAAAAAATCAGAAAAAAGTACAAAAAATATCAACAAATTAGAAAAGAACAAAAAAATCGTCCTGTGGTGAAAACTTGGCAAACAGGTGCCTTGGATAGGTATCATGATGAAAACTTGGCAAGCAGGCGTCGTGTATACTTTCTAGCTTCCGTGCCAATAAAAGCAAGTGGTGAAAACCTAGTAAATAGGCATTACTTGTGATAAACTGCCTTCTCCATCTTTGGGAAACCAATCACCTTGAGTCCATTCTTCCTTGTGTCCCATTCGACCCATATCTGTCCCATAATAAAATCCTGATAGTTACCTATCGTGGCTTGATACTCTATCTCTTTGTTGGCCTTGTCAACCAAAGTTTTGTCCCATACCGCATCTATTGCACATGCCTAAGCATAGTGTCTCTCATTGGTTTTCCATGGTCCAAGTCCATGAACTATGTTGCCTCTGCGTCATCACATAGGCAAGGCCATATTCCTTTGCGCCCCTGAGGCTCGCACGGTCCCATCCATCCCATTTCTTGTTGTCTTTCTTGTTGTCTCTCTTCTAGTCCATCCATGGTCCATTAGGGTTTACCCTGAACTACATTGCCTCTGCGTCGTCACGTAGGCAAGGCTATTTAGCAATGAGCCCCCGAGGCACTAGGTCAGTCCCTTAGGGTCTGTCTCACCAATAAGGATTGTACAATCTTCTCACCAGATAAACAAGAGCAGTAAAGCAAGCTACCAAAAAAACAAAAATCTTGACGCAAAACATCAACCTATCCAAGACAAAACAAGAGTACCATATCAAAACACTCGAGCTAATTCTTTCTCAAATTATGGCAAGAAACAAACACATCTAAATGCAAGAATGTTTTGTGTTGGTTAGATTAACTTTTAGTCTTGATTTATGTTATCATGCCTTTCTATGCTACTCAAGGATGCCAAAAGCTAGAGATGCTATGATGGGGGCATGATTATTTTCTTTGTCTGCTGCTTGTGGATCAAACTTTAGTGATGTGACGACTTTTGTCTAACGACATGATCGGCAAAAGATCATTGAGGACTTCAAGGTCTAAACATGAAAAGGGGCAATCCTTGTCTTTTGAAATGCAAGAAATACTCAGGTCATCTAGATTCAACTTTGACTAGATGCTTGTATTAACTTGCTAAATCAAAATCCATGTAAGTAATACTCAGGTCATCTTTGTTTAATTATACCTAGATGCTTGTATTTTCTTACAACATAATAAAGCCCAATGATGAAAGCGCTTCAAAATACTTGCTATATCAAGGTGACAAATATCTATATCCATATCCATACCGTATCCAACTACAGTTCATATCCATATCCATATCCATATAGTATCCAACTGCAGTTCATATCCGTACCCATATCCATATCCATACCGTATCCAATTGCAAGTCTATCCTTAATCCATGCCAATCAAGTCAAATCAATCTTGTCAAATGATCCAATCACAATCAATGGTCTTGATCTTTGTCCGATTGTAAACCAACTCAATCAATCAATTGTCTTAGACAAGATGTTGCATTGTCGAAACCAGACCAACACACGAGTCTTATACGACATGCTTCATTTCCTGAAAATAGACACTATCCTTCATGTTGCTCTAGGGATCCATCATTCCCCGCCATGACAACACTATCATATCAAATGTCTTAGATAGGATGTTATATTGTCGAAACCAGACCCGAAGTCTTATACGACATATTTTATTCCTGAAACCAGACATCATCAATCCATCTCATTGGTTTACCACTCAATAGGGGCAATACCTTGTTTGTGCTTGTGTCATTTGTGCATACTTTCTTACTTGTTTGTGTGTGTTATCATTTTTATCTTGCATTCCATATCATTCATCCCTTTCTTCTGCATTCAACCATTTCATCTCCTGTCAACATATCTCATCGTGAGATTGTCCGTCTCACGCATTCCACCTTCTCCCCGTCCAATCTCCTGAGGGCGCATCCTATCATCATAACCTGTACCAGGGGCAAACTGGGGCATGTATCATTATTAGACTATTTATTCTTTGAAACAACGTGATAAAACACATTGCTTCAAAGAGGGGCAAAATGTAGACACCTAAAATTGGCTCAGGTTGAATTAAGTAAATATTTTGATATTTATCTTAATTCTTATTTTCTTCTATCAATTAAATAAATATTATAAGTTTATTTTATTGGTTCATTATCCTACAATTAAATAAAATCATTTTATTTAATTAAAATCCTTAAATTCTTCTAATGTCTCAAATCTTAAATCCACCTCACAAAATCCACTTCATCAATCCACCTCATCAATCCACCTCATCTTTCCACCTCATCTCCTCCACCTCACCATGTTGCACATATAATTAAATATTCTTAATATTTAATTAGCTAATATCCTCTATTGTCCAAAATAAATTTTTAATTCCACTATCCTCCACCAATTGAATTTTTAATTCAATTGTTCCCCACTATCCTCCACTAATTGAATTTTTAATTCAATTGTTCCCCACTATCCTCCACCAATTGAATTCTTAATTCAATTGTTCTCCACTATCCTCCACCAATTGAATTCTTAATTCAATTGGTGGAGGATAGTGGAGAACAATTGAATTAAGAATTCAATTGGTGGAGGATAGTGGGGAACAATCACTATACCCAAATTTCTCTCATTCTCTTCTTCATTCCATTTTCAAGTGTCCTCCATTATCATGTGTTTGAAATTCACATTCAACACAAATAGGTATCAAAGCCATTCTTCCTTTGTCATCTTCAACAAGCAAGCAAACAAGGAAAGCTTCTGAGGGCTTCACAATCAGGATCAAAGAAAGATAGGCAAAGAATGGAAAAGGATAGGTAAAGGAGTTTGTAAGTATATTTACTTGTGTTGGTTTTAAATCTTCTTTGCTTTCAACTTCCATTGATGTTTGGGTTTTTGTCTTCATTAATTTGACTAACCTATTTTCCCATTAACAATTTGTTTTACACTTTTTCCTTTTTCACAAAAGTTTGCCCAATGTTTGTCATGTTCGACATAACGTGACTGCATTATAACACATTCGCATTATGTCTCCCTTGGAATGTTTTATGATCAAGGTTATTTAGCATGTTTGTATGTACGTATTGATGTATGTATGTATGCCTATATGTATGTATGTATACTTATATGTATGTATGTATGTATATAGCTATGCCTATATGTATGTATGTATAGTGTCGAGGGTAGAGGAGGGTAGAGATGGGGGTGAGGCAGATAGGGGAGGAGAGGGGTGGATAAGGGTTGAGGGTTTAAGGGTCAAGGGTTTAGGGTTGCGGGATTAAGATTGAGGTTTGAGTGTTGAGGGTTTAGGGATAAGGGATTAGGGTTTAGGACCTTGAGGGATTAGGGTTTAGGGTTGAGGATTTAGGGATAGCATTTAGGGTTGAGGGATTAAGGTTTAGGGTTTAGGGCTTAGGGATAAGGGATTAGGGTTTAAGGTATAGTGCCGAGGGTTGAGGGTTTAGGAATAGGGATAGCGTTTAGGGTTTAGGGTTTAGGGATAAGGAATTAGGGTTGAGGGTTGAGGGATTAAGGTTTAGGGTTGAGGCTTTAGGGATAGCATTTAGGGTTGAGGGATTAGGGTTGATGGTTGATGGATTAGAGTTAAGGTAGAGTGTTGAGGGTAGAGGGATTAGGGATAGGGTTTATGGTTGAAGGTTTAGGGTTTAGGGATAAGGGATTAGGGTTTAAGGTATAGTGTTGAGGCATGAGGATTTAGGGACAGGGTTTAGGATTTAAGGTTTAAAGGTCGAGGGTTGAGGCTTTAGGGATAAGAGAGAGACCTAGATGGCTAAGGATTGAGAGATAGGGAAGAGATGGGGTGAGGCAGATAGGGGAGGAAAGGGGTAGATAAGGGTTGAGGCTTTAAAGATTTAGAGTTGAGGGATTAGGGTTTAAGGTATAGTATTGAGGGTTGAGGGTTTAGGGATAGGGTTTAGGATTTAAGGTTTAAGTGTTGGGGGTTGAGGATTTAGGGATAGGGTTGAAAATCAAAATTGTAAGTCTAATTTAATTTATTTCAACTTTCAAAGTAGGCATTTGAATTGTAGCTTTACCAGGAGGATTGGTATAACAAAAACTTAATTTTGTTGTAGGCCTTTCTTTGAAGAACCCTAGACATTATGGACCCTATCATCTAGAAAAGCACATGACAGTGAACTCTGCCCCACCTTTCAAATTAGATAAACCTTTTTATTCAATGAAAATGAAGTCACAGAATGTAAACCAACCATGCATACTAGTAAGATCAAGTTCTCTGCCTTCTATTCTTATTACTCTTACTTTATTAAGAGAAGAGTGTCAAAAAGAATGGGTTTAATGGTGCAGTCATTGTAGGAGGGTTCACAGAATGAACTGTCCAGACAATGTAGCAAGAGTAAACACAACGGAAACAACTCAAAGATATGAAACAAACACAGATTTAGTCATTTAGTATATCATAGAATTCAAATACAATTAGGCCGGCATCATGCAGGCTTACAAGTAGGGCTCAGAGGCCTGATTATAGAATATAAGAATATGTGCAAGATATAGCTTTGATGCTCCATCACACCAAATCTAAACTAAGGATTATGAATCAATCGCTAACTTCTTGCCTAGGGATCTATTACATCCTTATATATCATCTCTGATACAAAATATTCCTCCGTGTCAACCAAGGAAGGTCACAAACTCTAATGAAGAGTTGTAACATGTGTACATGGATAGGTTAGACCTAAACACATAGAACACCTCCACAAATGAATGGAATGATGTGCAGATCTTGAGGAAGGTCGGCCATGATCCAAGGATCATTGAATGATGTGTCATTAGGCTCCACAAGTTGAGGAATGCTCCGCAAGTCTTCTCCTTTAGCTAATTATTAGAGATTATCAAGATGCTCTGTTCTGAGAAAATAGTCGATCTTCTGATAGTGATATCTTTCAGGTACTTAATCCAAATTCTTTGAATTATAGATATGATGTAGATGAATGAATCTAGATGCTAAGACGAGCTTTGCAAGATGTGAAATGCAACTGCGGTAGAATGTAGACCAAAATCTAGAAACTGCTACTGACTAAACTACCTGAACTGAACTAGAAAATAAAAGGAAACAAACTAAACTACAAATAAACTGAAATGCAAATGTTTTTGGTTGATGCAAGATGTCTCTTGAACTAGGGATGCTCTTGCATTAGAGATCTGGGGTTATTAAAAAATTGAGTCCCTCACTTTGCTGGGGCTAGGGGAGAACCAAGATGGTCCACCTCATCCTGAGAAATCCATGCTGAATCTTCTTCTGGTCTACCTTTCCACTTCACAAGATATTCTTTGTATTGTCTTCCTCTAGTGCTGCATCCAACTCTACTATCCAAAATGTCTTCAATCTGCTCCAGTGCTTGTTGTGGTAACTACTGCTTTAAGTCTTCTTCGATACTGTCACTAAACACTGTGTCATGATACTGATAAATGTTTGCAATGTTGAAACTAGGTGATATACCCAATGTCTCTAGTAACTCTACTTCATATGCATTTCCTGAATCAAATTTTCTAAGTATCTTACAAGGTCCAAACTTCTTCATTTTCAACTTGTTATATGTTCCAATTGGAAATCTCTCTTTTCTCAAGTATACGATTACTTCATCTCCCACTTCAAATTCCTTATGTCTTTTCTTCTCATCTACCTTTTCCTTATACTTACTGCTCATCCTCCAAATGTTTCTTCAGCTGATTATGCACTGTCTTCATGTAATTTACAAATTCCTCTACTTCTGCCCTTCACTTTTCTTCCATACTAATGTCTCTCAATTCTACAACTCCTCTAGGATTTATTCTGGTAATAATCTCAAAAGGTGTTCTTCTGGTACTCCTATTTACTAAATTATTTTATGCAAACTCTACTTGTGAAAGAATCAAATCCCAACTTCCTGTCTTCTCTCCAACCAAACATCTCGATAGGTTTCCCAAACTCCTATTCACTACCTCTATTTATCCATTAGTCTGTGGATGAGAAGCTGAACTGAACTTCAAATCTGTCTTCAACTTCTTCCAAAGTGTCTTCCAAAAGTATCCAACAAACTTTGTGTCTCTATTTGAAAATATACTCTTAGGTAATCCATGCAATCTCACAATCTCCTTGAAAAATAGGTTAGCTACATGCACTGTATCAGTTGTCTTCTTACAAGGTATGAAATGAGCCATCTTTGAAAATATGTCAACCACAACAAATATTGAATCATGTCCTCTCTGTGTCTTCAGCAATCCCATTACAAAATCCATGCTTATGTCTTCCCAAGGTCTCTCCGGTACTATCAAAGGTCTATACAATCCAGTATTCTAATTACTCCCTTTTGCAATTTGACAAACTCTACAACTTTACACAAATCTCCTAACATCCTTATGTATTTGAGGCCAAAAGTAGTTTTCACTTACCAAAGCCACTGTCTTATCAATGCCAAAATGTCCTGCCAATCCACCACTATGTTTCTCCTTGATCAAATTGTCTCCCATTGAAATCTTCAGTATGCACAACTGATTTCCTCTGAACAACATATCTTCCTGAATGAAATAATCTAGCCACTTACTCCTATCTGTCACAATAGGTTCCTTACATTATTTCCGAGATTCTACAAATTCAGTGTCTCCCTCATACATGTTCTTCAATTCATCAAAACCCAACACTTTCACTCTCATTTTTGTCAACAAGTTTCTTCTTCTACTCAATGCATCAACAACTTTGTTTGATTTTCCACTCCTATTCTTCAACACAAAATTGTAACTCTACATGAACTCTACCCATCTCATATGTCTTTGATTCAACTTACCTTGACTATTCAAATACTATAAAGCTTAATGATTTGTATATAGTACAAACTCTTTAGGCAACAAGTAATGTCTCCACTTCTTCAAGGCTTGAATTATGGCATAGAACTCTTGATCATAAACTAAATATCTTCTCCTTGCATCATTCAACTTTTCACTAAAATATGCTACAGGTCTATCTTCTTGATTTAATACTACTCCAATCACATTTCTACTTGCATCACAATCAATTTGAAATACCTTATTGAAATCCGGTAATGCCAAAACAGGTTGCTCTATCACTTTCTGCTTCAACAATTCAAAACTTTTATCTACTCCAGATGTCCACTTAAAGTCTTTCCTATCACCTCTCATTGTCTCTGTCATAGAGTTACATACTGAACTAAAATTTCTGATGAACTTTCGGTAGAAACTAGCCAATCCATGAAATGATATAACTTCTCCAATGCTCTCCGGTGTAGGCCACTCAACGATTGCTCTTACTTTCTCAGGGTCCATCTTTAATCCTTCCGCATAAATCACAAATCCCAAATATACCAATTCTTCCTTCATGAAACTACACTTCTTGATGTTTATCAACAATTTCTCTTCTCTCAACCTCTGCAAAACTTGTCTAATATGCCACAAATGTTCCTCTTTTGTCTTACTAAAAATCATAATATCATCCAAGTATACAATCACAAAATTACCCTAGAATTTCTTCAAGACTTCATTCATCAATCTCATGAAAGTACTCGGTGCATTTGTCAATCGAAAAGGCATCACCAACCACTCATACAATCCTTCATTTGTCTTAAAAGAAGTCTTCCATTCATCTACTTCTTTGATTCTGATCTGATGGTATCCACTCTTGAAGTCTATGTGAAATATCTTTCTCCACTCAAACAATCCATGATATCATCCATCCTAGGTAAAGGAAATCTATACTTAACTGTGATCTTGTTTATTGGTCTAGAGTCAGTACACATTCTCCATTCTCCATCTTTCTTAGGTACTAATACTACAGGTACTGCACAAGGACACAAACTTTGTCTGATCAAAGCTTTCCTCAGCAACTCCTGTATCTATCTATTCAATTCTTCAGTTTTGGTTGGTGTCATTTTGTGTGCTGCTTTGTTAGGAAAACTTGCTCCCGGTATAAGATCCATGTGATGATTGATACTCTTTATAGGTGGTAATCCTTCAGGTACATTATTTGATATGATGTCTTTATACTCTATCAGCAACTTTCTTATCTCCTCCGGTTGTGATTCTTTAGTCTCCTTCAATGTTTCAAGCTTCTTAGGAATCAAAGCATAACACATATTCTCATGTCTCAAACCATTATAAAATTTTCTTCCATCTACCAAACAGATTCTAGCATTTTCACATACTTCGCTCTTAGGATCATCTTCTAAAGGAATCAAAGTAATTCTCTTTCCATTTACTATTATAGTGTATGTATTCTTTCTCCCATCATGTATAGCTTTTCTATAATACTGCCAAGGTCTACCCAACAAGATATGACATACATCCATAGGCATAATATCACACAAGACTTTATCACGATAAGATCCAATATAAAATTTTACCAAACATTGTTCACTCACCAGTACCTTATGATCATCTTGAATCCATGCTATCTGATAGGGCTTAGGGTGTTTCAATCTTTCCAACTTTAGCTTAGTCACCATCTCCTCTAAAACTAGGTTATCTAAACTACCACTATCAATCACAACTTTACAATGTACTTACCTCCTGATTTGCATCTTGTCCTGAACAAACTTTTCCTTTGCAGTGGTTCCTCATTTGCTTCTACTTGAAATAGTGCTCTCCTCACCACCAATGATTCTCCTTTCTTCGGCTTACCAACAGAACAACGATCACCTAGTTTAACAGGTTCTTCATCCACATAGGTTGCTCTTCCACTATTTTTTGTCCTCTTACTTGTACTACCTAGATTACATTCAAATGCTCTATGTCCTTCACCCCCACACTTGAAACAAGTACCTCTGAATGTTCTCTTCTCAAATCCTCTTCCCTCTCTTCTGTATCCTTCATTCTAGTATGTACTAGGGTTTCCTCTCTGGTAAAAATTTTTGTCATCTCTCTGATACAAATTATTATCTCTGTCCTCCTTCTTGAATGTGCTGTCAGACTTGTTCTGCTCTAAATGTGATCTATCTCCTCCAAAAAATATTCCACCTCTCTAAAATTTACCTCCTCTGCCTTTCTGTCTCGGATCATGTCTTTTATTCGTCTTCTCTTCAACTTTCAGGGCAAACTAATATGCTTCTTCCAAGGATGTCATCCTTACCAAACTTAGTTCTTCTTGAATGTTCAATCTCAATCCATTGATGTATCTAGCCACTTTCTCCTTGCTTGCTTCACTATGTCCTGTCCTTGGAATCATCTTATGAAATTATTCAGTATACTCCTTCACAAATTTCTCCTTTTGTCTCAGGTTTTGCAATCTTTTCAAAAGTTCCAGGTCATAGTAAGCAGGTATGAATTGATTCTTCAATTTTGTCACCATCCTCTCCCACATTGTAATCTTTTCTTTTCCTGAAGATTCTATTTCTTTCCAATTGAACTTCTTTCCACCATATAGTAGCATGTCCTTTCAATTTTGTCTTTGCAAATTTCACCTTCTCCAGATCTTCAATCTCTCCATACTCAAAGTATTCTTCCATGTCATTTATCCAGTCAATCAATTCTTCACGGTTCAAATTACCAGTGTAATTCAGTACATCAACTCTAGGTCTCTTCCCAATCTTCAAAATAGCTTGCAGCATCTTTACTTGATCTAATTTTTCTTCTTCGTCAACTCCTAGGGTTTCGCTAGTTTGTTCAACAGGTTGAAATTCTTCTTCATCATCACTTTTAACATTAGCTTTCAGTGTCAACCCTCTTCGTCTATCTTCTTCAACAACATCCAAACGAATTCACATTGTTTTCATCATCTCCATCATCTCATCCATTCTACTAGCCATTGTTTGAACAATGACAACTCTCCTCACCGAAATTCTTCCTGGGATCAAGTGCAAACTGCCTCAAATTCGGTGATCAGGCTACAAGGTGAGAACTGCCTCATAATCAGCGATCGGTTATGACACAAGTAACCTACCTTGATTTGATGATCTGTCCACAGTAAGATCTTATGGAATTCCCTCACCAACTTTGCTCAACTCACTCCCAAAGATTTGAACTTTCACTCTGATACCACTTGGTGTAGTCACGATAGGAGAGTTCACAGAATGAACTGTCCAGACCGTACAGCAAGAGTAAATACAATGGAAACAACTCAAAGTTATGAAACAAACATAGATTTAGTCATTCAGTATATCATAGAATTCAAATACAATCCAGTCAGCATCATGCGGGCTTACAAGTAGGGCTCAAAGACCTGATTACAGAATATTAGAATATGCACAAGATATAGCTTTGACGCTCCTTTGTACCAAATCTAAACTAAGGATTATGAATCAATCGCTAACTACTTTCCTAGGGATCTATTACATCCTTATATATCATCTCTGGTACAAAAGATTCCTTTGCGTCAGCCAAGGAAGGTCACAAACTCCAATGAAGAGTTGTAATGTGTGTACATGGATAGGTCAGACCTAAACACATAAAACACCTCCGTAAATAAATGGAATGATGTGAGGATCTTGGGGAAGGTCGGCCATGATCCAAGGATCATTGAATGATGTGTCATTAAGCTCCACAAGTCAAGGAATGCTCCGCAAGTCTTCTCCTTTGGCTGATTATCAAAGACTGTCAAGATGCTCTGTTATGAGAAAACAATTGATCTTCTAATAGCGATATCTTTCCGGTACTTAATCCAAATGCTATAAATTCTGGATATGATATAGATGAATGAATCTAGATGCTAAGTCCAGCTTCACAAGATGTGAAATACAACTATGGCAGAATATAGACCGAAATACAAAAATTGCTATTGACTGAACTGGAAAATGAAAGGAAACAAACTAAACTGCAAACAAACTGAAATGCAAATGTTTTTGGTTGATGCAAGATTGCTTTTGAACCAGGGATGCTCCTACATCATTTAACAAGATAAAATAAGGCAAATCCATTTTGTTATTACATTTTTGTGAGGGACCTCTAATAGTCTAATATAATGTAGTCTTCTATAATATGAACATCTGCATAAATGTGTGAATGCTAAGCTTTAATATTAGTGTATTAAATCAATGCAATTAGTTATTATTGGGTTAAAATAACTTAGTTTTTGTAATGGTTTGGGAATACATGAGTTGCCAAAAATAGGTGAATGTCCTCTACAATTGTACCAAGAGAAAAAAGTTTAGTAGTTCTTGTGGATAGAGCCAGTAAACAATGGGAGATTATTTACCTATTTCATAACAATAGACCTGCCCTAAGTGCAAGGTGGGCATATTTTATATGTCATAATAATATCAAGGAAGGAGATGTTTCCATCTTTGAGTAAGTGGACAACAATAAACATAGATTTATGTTTAGAGTTCATATAGATCGAAAGATAAAATAAGGGTCCTTTTGAAAGAGAGGAGGGAAAAGACGGGCCAAAGATAAAAGGAGAAAATTTTACAAGAAAAGATCTTCATGAGGATTGTAATATTTTGTCTAAAGCAAACAAAAATTAGTTAATTAAAAATAGAAAATCAAGAAAGAAATAGTATTAAAATGTATAGTTATTGATATCTAAAATGTATATTTACTAATATCTATTTTTAAAAGACTGATTGATTTTTATGGCCAAAGTTATTTATTTTACCTAGTTGATAGTTTTAATCAGACCTAGACCTTATATAGTGGGAGCATATCTATGTACATTTTTATGGCCCTGATTTAAATTCAAGCAAATAGGTGGAAGCAATGGAAGAAAATCAAAATTAGGGTTGAGGGCTGAGGGATTAGGGTTGAGTGTTGAGGGTTGAGGGATTAGGGTTTAGGGATTAGGGTTTAAGGTATAATGTTGAGGGTTTAGGGTTGAGGGATTAGGGTTTAGGGTTGAGGGATTAGGGTTTAAGTTATAGTGTTGAGGGTTTAGGTATAGAGTTTAGGGTTGAGGGATTAGGGTTTAGGGTTGATGGATTAGGGTTTAATGTTGAGAGTTGAGGGTTGAGGGTTTAGGGATAGGTTTGATGGTCAATGGATTAGGGTTAAAGTAGAGTGTCGAGGGTAGAGGGATTAGGGATAGGGTTTAGGGTTGAAGGTTTAAGGATTGACAGTTGAGGCTTAAGGGATGAGGTTTAAGGGATTAGGGTTTAAGATATAGTGTCGAGCATTGAGGGTTTAGGGTTTAAGTTTTGAGAGTTAAGGGTTGACGGATAGGGTTTAGGATTTATGGATAAGGGATTAGGGTTTAAGGTATAGTGTCAAGGGGTGAGAGTTTAGGAATAGAGACATTGTTTAGGGTTTAGGGATGATAGATTAGGGTTGAGGGTTGAGGGATTAGGGTTTAAGGTATAGTGTTGGGGGTTGAGGGTTTAGGGATAGGGTTTAGGGTTGACGGATTAGGATTTAATGTTGAGAGTTGAGGGTTGAGGGTTAAGGGTCAAGGAATTAGGGTTTAGGGATAGGGTTGAGGGTTGAGGGATAAGGTTTTAGGGTTGACGAATTAGGGTTTAATGTTGAGGGTTGAGGGTTTAGGGATAGGCTTGAGGGTCAAGGGATTAGGGTTAAAGTAGAGTTTCGAGGGTTGAGGGTTTAGGAATAAGGATAGCATTTAGGATTTAGGGATGAGGGATTAGGGTTGAGGGTTGAGTGATTAGGGTTGAGGGTTGGGGGATTAGGGTTTAGGGTTTAGGGATGAGGGATTAGGTTTGAGGGTTGAGGGATTAGGGTTGAGGGTTGGGGGATTAGGGCTTAGGGATAGGGTTTAGGGTTTAGGGATGAGGGATTAGGGTTGAGGGTTGATGGATTAGGGTTGAGGGTTGGGGAATTAGGGTTTAGGGATAGGGTTTAGGGTTTAGGGTTGAGGGATTAGGGTTTAAGATATAGTGTTGAGGGTTTAGGGTTAAGGGATTAGGGTTTAGGGTTGATAGATTAGGGTTTGACGTTGAGAGTTTAGGGTTGAGGGTTTAGGGATAGGGCTGAGGGTTGAGAGATTAGGGTTAAAGTAGAGTGTCAAGGATATAGGGATTAGAGATAGGGTTTAGAGTTGAAGTTTTAAGGATTGAGGGTTGAGGCTTTAGGGCTAAGGGTTAAGGGATTAGGGTTTAAGATATAGTGTTGAGGGTCAAGTTTTTAGGGATAGGTTTTAGGGTTTAAGGTTTAATGGTTAAGGGTTGAGGGATAGGGTTTAGGGTTTAGGGATAAGGGATTAGGGTTTAAGGTATAGTTTTGAGGGTTGAGGGTTTAGGAATAGGGATAGTGTTTAGGGTTTAGGGATGAGGGATTAGGGTTGAGGGTCAAGGGATTAGGGTTAAGGTAGAGTGTCGAGGGTTTAGTGATAGGGTGTAGGGTGTAGTGATAGAGGTGAGAGATATTTCAAAGGTGCTATCAAGGGTGAGATAGGCATAAATATTTATGGATCAATCTATAATAGGACATAACACGAGCGTGTTATAACACGCTTGCGTTTTGTCTTGCTGTACAAATAGTAAAAAGGCCTGGACATTGTGCTATATAATAGAGAATTGAGAAATAATCTCATTCATTGTTTGGAGCCATTTTATGACATGCCACCTATGAGACCTAGTGGCATGAGGAGATTTACTCATACTTGTTGGAGTTTTCTCCTCATTTTAGGGTTTTTCTAGCTATAAGGTCTTGTGTTTCAATTGTATTTTAGTCTTGTTGTATTCTTTTTTTTTATTCAACATGGGTAAACACTTTTGACTAGAGCTATGAACTGGGTACAATATCAGGTGGGCGGGGGGAGACTGGACCTCATGACCTCGTGCCTACCACAAGAAGCTCTCACCAATCAAGCCAAGCCCCCTGCCTAGTTGTATTCTATTTTCTTTCTTATGCTCTTATTACTAGGTGTCTTAGGTAGTTACTATATATCAACGACTTGTCTAGAGACTAGAATAAGGTATAATCTAGAATAATCTAGGTGTCTTCTAGGTAGATACTATATATCAACTACCTCTCTAGAGACTAGAATAAGGTATAATTTAATCTAGGTGTCTTAGGTAGGTACTATATGTCAACTAGGTCTACCATAATAGGTGTCTTAGGTAGAACTATAATCCTCAAGTGATATTGATAGTTGATGAAAAATACATGAAGGATATCCTCTCTATTTATGGATCAATCATAGAGTAACATGTGACTTCATTTTATTGGCAATAAACTTGACATTCCTAGGATCATTATCATCCAAGATTTTGGTGTCAAAGTACCTTTTAAGATCCTCCACCAAACCACAAAATGTATAAAATCTAGGTAATGTATAAAATATAGGTGTCTCTAGGTGTCTTGGTTTCTAACTAGATAATAGGTGTCTCTACTTGTGTCTTAGGTATATACTGTATGTTAACTAGGTAGATAGAGACTAGAAAAAAGGTATTTAATCTAATCTAGGTGTCTTAGGTAGATACTATATATCAATGACCTATCTAAAGACTAGAATAATGTATAATCTAGAATGATCGAGGTGTCTTCTAGGTAGATACTATTTATCAACTACCTCTCTAGAGACTAGAATAAGGTATAATTTAATCTAGGTGTCTTAGGTAGGTACTATATGTCAACTAGGTCTACCATAATAGGTGTCTTAGGTAGAACTATAATCTAGGTGTCTAGGTGACTAGGTCTAGACAACGATAAGGTATAAAGACTAGGTGTCTTAGGTCTACCATGTCTATAAAATCTAGATACATACTATACAATAGGTGTCTTAGGTGTCCTAAGTCTATTAGAGTACATGTGTCTTAGGTCTTAGGTGAGGCCACATGAGCTTCCACCTTCACATGGTTGGCCTTGTCAGTATACAATATTTATATTTCTTGAAGCTAAGGGAAGCTCTTTTTCTTAATAGGAAAACTTTATCAACTTCAGTGTCCTCATGGTGCAGGGGCACATAGGTTGTCATGCCTCCAAGAGGGGTCAAAAAGTGAAATTTTGTTTTGATTGAGTCAATTGTATGTAATAAGGTCTTCTAAGACCATTTCATATGGTTTTGAGTTGGTTTGAGTCATTTGGGGTCAGTTTAAGTCTTTGAATCCTGCTCCTGATGTGGCCAAACCAACAGTTCTAATGCGTCTGGATGGGTATGTTTAGGCTAGGCATGGTCCTGTTTCGTACCCAAACATGCCAAAATAGTCTGAGCTACATTGTATCTGTGATATCCCTGAAGAGTCCAAAGTGCAAAAAGTAGCAATCTTTGATGAGCAGTTACTTGAAAACTGTGTCAATTAGAGACATTCCATCTGAGGCAAGACGATCACGTAGAGTCCCTCTACAATAACCTCTCTTAGTTTTTTATATCTATGAGGTGTTTGCCCATGGTGAAAGGTTTTCTGCTACCCCAAAAGTCATTAGAAGGAGGTAGTGTAAAGTTGTAAAGGGGTGTAACTTTCATCTTGCTCCTAATGCAGCCAAACTGATAGTTCCAACGCATCCAAATGGGTATGTTTAGGCTAGGATGTTAGTTGCCGTTGCACCAAAAGATTGACCTATTAATGCCTGATACAACCACTTGACTTAACAAGCAAGGGAGGCGGTTAAGCCCTTGTCGCAAACCACCGCAACACAACGCTAAACAAGGAGACCAAGGGCCACACCTTGCAACAATCCCCCCTAGCGCAAGCGCGGGGTTTGAACCCGTGACCTCAGCTCTGATACCAATTGTTAGCTGTCGTTGCACCAAAAAATCAACCTATTAATGCCTAATACAACCACTTGACTTAACAAGCACAGGAGGTGGTTAAGCCCTTGTCGCAAACCACCGCAATGTAACACTAAACAAGGAGACCAAGGGCCACACCTTGCAACATAGGCATGGTCTTGTTTCACACCCAAACATGCCGAAACAGTTCGAGCTACATTGTACCAGTGATATCCCTGAAGAGTCCAAAGTGCAAAAAGATGAGTTGTTACTTGAAAACTGTGTCACTTAGAGACATTCCATCTAAGGCAACGCGATCATGTAGGGTACCTCTACAACAACCTCTCTAGGTTTTTTTTATATATCTAAGCTGTTTGACCATGGTGAAAGGTTTTCTGTTGCCCCAAAAATCGTCAGAAGGAGGTAGTGTAAAGTTGTAAAGGGGTGTAACTTTCGTCCTGCTCCTGATGCGGCCAAACTGAATGTTCCAACACATCCTGATGGGTATGTTTAGGCTAGCTATGGTCCTATTTTGCACCCAAACATGCTGAAGCAGTTTGAACTACATTGTACCAGCGATATTTCTGAAGAGTCCAAAGTGCAAAAAGGCAGCAATCTTTGACAAGCTGTTACTCGAAAACTGTGTCACTTAGAGAAATTTCATAAGAGGCAACATGATCACATAGGGTCCCTCTACAATCACCTCTATCAGTTTTTATATCTCTAAGTTGTTTGCCCATGGTGAAAGGTTTTCTGCTGCCCCAAAAATCATCAAAAGGAGGTAGTGTAAAGTTGCAAAGGGGTGTCACTTTTATTCTACTCCTGATGTGGCCAAACTGACTATTCCAACATGTCTGGATGGGTACATTTAGGCTATGAATGGTCCTATTTTGCACCCAAACATGCTGAAATAGTCTAAGCTACATTGTACCGGCGATATCCCTGAAGAGTCCAAAGTGTAAAAAGGCAACAATCTTTGACGATCTGTTACTCAAAAACTATATCACTTAGAGGCATTCCATCTAAGGCTACGAGATCACATAGGATCCCTCTACAATAACCTCTCTTAGTTTTTTATATCTCTAAGCCATTTGCCCATGGTGAAAGGTTTTTTGCTACCCCAAAAATCATCAGAAGGAGGTAGTGTAAAGTTGCAAAGGGGTGTAACTTTCATCCTACTCTTGATGCGGCCAAACTGACTATTCCAATGCACTCGAATGGGTACGTTTAGGCTAGGCATGGTCTTGTTTCACATCCAAACATGTCAAAGTAGTTTGAGCTACATTGTACTGGTGATATCCTTGAAGAGTCCAAAGTGCAAAAAGGTAGCAGTCTTTGATGAGCTGTTACTCAAAAACTGTGTCACTTAAACATTCTGTTTGAGGCTACAGGATCACGTAGGGTCCCTCTACAATAACCTCTCTCAAATTTTTATAACTCTGCGCCATTTGCCCATGGTGAAAGCTTCTCTACTGCCCCAAAAATGGTCAGATGCATGCAGTGTAAAGTTGCAAAGGGGTGTAAATTTCATTCTACTCTTTGTGCGGCCAAACTGACTATTCCAACACATTAGGATGGGTATGTTTAGGCTAGGCTAGGCATGGTCCTGTTTTGCACCCAGACATGCTAAAATAGTCTTAGCTACATTATACCAGCGATATCCTTAGACATTGCCTTTGCTATAATTGTTATAGTCTTCACATGTCAACATGCATCTTATGGCTGTTAACATACTTGTTCTAGCAGTCAACATAGTCATATATGAACTACTTGTTCTTTTATCTTGGTTCACCTTGATTTTGTTCTCTACTACTATCTCTATAGGGTTTGTTTTAGTCCTTCAATGCATTGTTCCATCACTGCAACCTTAGACCCCTATTAGACTTGAAATAGACCTCTGTTAGGCTACTCTCTTAAACCTTAATATCATCTTCATGTTGTCATATCCATGTTGTTCAACCCTCATCTTCTTCCACCCTTAGGTCACTGTGTTATTAGGCTTGAAGATAACATTGGTACATAGCCAAGATATACAAGGGGTCAAATACTAAAACTAGATCATCAATGATAATGAATGCAAAAAGCCATGAACCACCCACCATAAATACAAGTGGCCATATTACAATGTACATCATGAACAATATTTGAATAACTCCAAGCTCAACTCTACAAATGAATCCTCTAAGATCCTATGGTCTTGGTACTGATTAAGGAAGGGTTTGAACCTGATATTGCGAGGATCTCCCTTTCCTCCCCATCCATAAATCAAGGTGATCAAGCACCATCTATAATTCAAAAGTGTGGTAGAATGGTGATTATGTTATTTAATTCATTTCCTTATTAACACATAAGTATACACATAAATTCATGGATCCAAAACATCTCAAATGCCTGGAAATAGATTTCTCAACTAACATCAACACATCCTTTCTAGCATCTAATACACAAATAAATACAAGTACATGATCAATCCAAATATGACCATTGATAGTACCCACAAGTCATTTTAATCCTACAAGTTTGACTTAGAACTATACATCCAAGATCATATCCAAATCCACATGAATCGCTAATCACATCCCATTTTATGAAAGCTCTCTTTGGGTGAGGATATATGTCTTACTAAGAACACATGCCCATGGTAGAATTATATGCATCCCATACTACAAGAATATTAACCTTAGTACAACACAAGTATCCAAACGTACATAAAATAACAATTCAAATATGCATTTGAACACACACACACACACAAATGGGATGGATTCTTTGACAATTATACTTTGAAACCTAAAGGCATACAAAAATGATCTACACTGCACCTATCCATATTACATAATGATCAACAAAAATGATTTGTATTAACCAAATATCAATATAGGCATATATCAATATCCATTGATATAAGTATAACATATATACAAAATAGCCATATAGGCGTACAAGGATGCCATATAGGCATACAACAAAGGAACACAATAAAAAGTCATTCCCCTCTGTTCGGTGAAGAGAATAGATCACGAATAGCCTTTGAACTTCTAGGGGATAGAGACGCATATGAGGGTGGTCTACTATGAACTCGAGGGCTTCTCCTCCTATTTAGCTATTCATGGATATGTAGTTGTTACAATAAAAAGCATAGACATTAATATATAGAAATTACATTATAAAAAATGAAACATTTAACAAAATAACCACTTACTGCTATCCAAAAATTTGCCTCCTCATTTGCCTTAGTACTAGGATTAGGTTGTGGCAATGTCATGTCCTATATAAACCATCCAGATAGAAATTAAACTTCAAATCAATAATCATTTGATTTTTCAAAAATAAACAACTATAACAACAAATGTAATTTGAAATTTACTAATCTGCCTCATACCCCCGTCAAAGGCATGGAGCTATAAATCGCCGAGGACATGCTATGCTCCATTTCATATGAATATTGGGAGGTGTCTCCGTAGCCTGCATCATTTGAAAATAAAACAACATTATTCAATTACGAAAACTATAATAGTGATGCAAGTCATGGTTCCTAACATACACACATGTTCACCTAAACATGGAAGTACACACAATAAAGCAAACAAGTCACATGCATATATACAAATTAGACAAAGATTCATGACTATTGTGTGGTATAAGGGTCAACAAAGGAGGGACCATAGTACCATCAAATTTTAGGTTTAAGAAGTCAGAGAGGGAGTGAAGGTGTTAGTTTAGGTTTAGGTTGGTGGTAGGGTGGGTAGGGTTGTACTCAAATTTTTGTTTGTTTGGTAGTCGTGGAGGTAGGATAATGCCTAAGATAGAGTTTGTGGGTTTATAGGACAATGCCTAAACTAGAAATCACATAGACATTAGGTAAGTTTATGGGTTTATAGGAAGGAGAAATATCAAGAGTTTGTGGGATAATATGAGGGAGGAAAGATACTAGATAGGAGAAGAAAAACCTTATTTTCAAAATTTCTTATCATTTTCTTTGTCTTGAGGTTTGGCAGGGGGTGGGTTGGAAGCAAACTAGGTCTGTGACTTCTGGTAGGGGTATATTAGGAAATAAGTAGGGTAGATATGAGTTGGTTAGTAGGTTGGGTGTAGTGTTGGGGAAGTTTCTTAGGCCTACTATTAGAAGTGGATGGGGAAAGGTCCTACACTTTTTCTTTTACTTTATCTTGGAGGGGTGTTAGAGGGGAGATAGAAGTCAATGAGGAAGGTGAAGTAGTAATATGTGGATATATGGTGGGGAAGATAGGGGCATAGCTAGTGGAGTAGGTGAAGTAATAGAAAGAGGTTTTGGGGTTGGGGCAACAATGCGTTTAGAGGCATAAGATAGGTAAAGGTGAAAGAGGGAATTGGTATGAGGTTGAGGTGGACCAAAAGGGGTTGACAAAAAATAATCTAAGAAGAAGTGTCTTAAGGTAACAACTAGTTGATATGGGCTATAAGAAATGGTGAAGACATTACCATCATGGGGAATTTTAGAGTCAACAAAGGAGGGACCTAGATGATGTTGGAGTTAATCATATGCTATATTTAAAATGTCATAGGCTCATACCCCTCTCTGGTGTCATGTCCTAGGGTCTAATTGGTGGTAATTGGATGAGTTTATTAGAGAGAATTTGTCAAAGAATAGTGTGGAGTGAATCAACAAGCTTTGGTAGACATGTATGGAAAATGTGGTAGCATAGACAAGGTAGTGAGCTATTTGAAAAGATGACTCAAAGAAACGTGGTCTCATGGTGATGTCCTTGTCTATGCATCTGCTTGTCATGACATTCCATGAGACCACATTTCTTTGAGGCATTTTTTCAAATAATTATACTGTAATTAAAAATTTGTCATCTATCAACATCTAGTTATTAGTTATGCAATGTATAGTAATGCTCTATGTTTGAAAGATGTCCAATGAAATGTAACCAATGATATGATTATAAAATACAAAAATTTAGTAAGTACAATTCATTCATTAAACTATTTATTTTATTACCTCCGTGAAGCTTTGAAGTCCACCACCACTGGCAGGTGTTGCTGTGAAATCTCCAATATTAACCTATTCAACATCCAAAATTAGATGTTAGAATAGGTCATTCATATAACATTGCTATACACATGTAATATTTATAATTGTTTACTAGTTACATACCCTGACAGTAGATGATGTAGTGTAATATGTAGGTGGAGTACCACTGAAAACTACATCAATGCTATGACCCTAAAATTTCATTAAAATCATCAAACTAAATTAGTTAATCTTGCATTTCAAAAATTGAATTTAATAAATTAAATTCAATGAACTTGCTAAGATTGTCCTGAGTATAAATGTTGAAAGTCTCACTCAAGAGGGCATCTGTCATCACCATTTGCTTAGCTGTAGATGTAGCCTGCACACCTATGTCACGACTATCCGTGGGGTCATAACCACATGCGGACCCACAACCCTGACAAGTATGGGGTGGAACCCTACTCGAACTCTCCCCCAGCCCACGTTGTGCTATAGGACTAGCATGCTGTATGATGCTCTAGGTCAAGGCACTAATGGACTAAAGTGTCTCGACCTCAACACTCTCCTTCACAATGGAAGCGATAAAAATGTTCTCATGGGTTGGTCTAGCGAGTGCTCATCTTGTTGGCTGCTGTGGGTCAACACATGCCCCCGGTCTATCTTGTGCTGACCCCCACCTCTACCCTAGAACTCCCACATATCAAAATAATTTAGCACTTTATTTTTGACAAACTTATAGTAGAGTTTTCTCAAAAAATATTGCAGGACCTCATTATTGTTGCATGGAGGATGGTCAAAAACCATCCACCACCTCTACGCAAGATTGTCCCTTATCACTTGGTTGTTGTACCAATGGATAGGGAACCTCTTGCATGTAAGGGGTAGAGGTTGATTTGTTCGTGGGTTTGTGAAAATAGAAGACAAGTCCATTTTTGTAATTTGTTCATTTTTAACTTGTTTATATGACAACTTGTCTGCATAATACTCTCTAAATTCTCTCATTTTTTCTATCCAACTAGTGATTTTCTTGTTAATTGAATCTACACTTGATAACATATATTCAAGGGATTGAGCAAGCATGGATCTATGCAAGGTTGAAGTTGCAGGTTCTTTCAACCTTGCAATTATGTCCTCAATTTGTTTCTTATTGTTTTCAATTTGCCCCATTATATTTTCTTATGTTCTAGGGGCATATTCAGGAAAAAATGGAGGCATTTGTGGTTGGGGTTCTTCTTTAGCAGGTATTTGTTGTTCAGGTGATGGAGGATTTTGTGCATTTTCAGGAGGAGGAGGAGGTACATTATCAACTCCTGTAAATTAAAGAAATTTACAACAAAAACTATTTTAACCTACCTATTTAGAAACAAATTCACACAAGAAAGCAAATAAAACTTACTTCTTTGATTTCCCTGATGTCATGGCGGCATTGTGACGATGAATCGGCAAGAAATAGCTGACAATTAGATGTTGTATAATGCGAGTGTGCTTTGTTCTTTCTCCAAGCCACGGGTTTCTTCTAAAATGCTGTCAAATTATGAAATGAAAAGATACTTTTTTTATAGAAGACCATAACGCGAGCACGTTATGGCTTGGTGTTAGGCTCGGCAATACCAAGCCATAACACGGGCATGTTATAACGTGCTCGCGTTATGTCTAAAACTTCTTTAAAAAAAGTTGGCCACTTTTTGGTCCCCCAACTTTTTGCACCCACCTGTATTCAAGTTGTAATTTCACTTCTATTTCTAATCTGGTTTAGATGAATACATGTTGATCTATACAATTGTCTCCAACCTACAATGTAAGTAATCTCTTTAAACAAAACAATCGAGGGTTGTTGAATTCTTCATTGCTCCTTTGCAATAATGAATTGTTTTCTTTGTTAAGTTTCTATTCAAGGAATGGTATAACATCTTTCAAGAAAACAATAGGCATAGTTACATTGTGGATGGTTGTTAAGTGGAATTGTCTAGTTTGTCCATTAGCCTGGACTAGCTTAAGGGAATGCACCTTCAATTCTATTTTCTATCCAATGTGAGATCTAACCCATTGATTAGTGAGCATTTTCAGTAATGAACTTGATGCCACCAAATATTTCAGATGCACAATACCTACATTCATTCTTCGCAAATGCAAAATACCCCTATTTTGAAGAATCCATCAGAAACTCTTTGTCTTAATTCTTCTTTAGTCAGTGAGACCTTCTACTTATTCAATTTCTATAGAGGCTCTACATCAAAATACCTAAAATGTGGTATTCATTCCTATCCTTAGATGAAATAGTGATGTGTCTTTTCTCATGAGTCTCACGTATAAGGAAATAGGGCCACATAATTGTATCGAAGATGTATTCTATAGCCACTTGCTAGTTACATGACAAAGAAATTGTTGTGATGTTCACAACACGCCCCATTGTGCTCCTTAGCAAAATGGGGACCCCTGCTGATGTTTTGCTTTTTGCTTCTGCTGGTGTTTTTCTGCTTTCTGGCGGTCTGGTAAAAATGAAGGTCAGGTGCATCATCATCATGATATTGCATGAGGTAGGTCATCATCATGAGGTCAGTTTGTCAAAGTTCATATTTTGTTTCTGTGACCTCATATTTAGAAAGAGCTTGAAATTCCATGCAGGTTTGCCTTTTACTTCACTTGAAAATTTGTCCATATGTGAAAGTTATGCACGGTCAAAGTTTTGGTCAAACCTGATATTCGCAGGCGGATCATCATATTTTTATATCCTAAGTCATATTGTCAGGATCATCATGATCTTGGTCTATCACCCGATAAAAATCATGCAGTCGCAACATCCGGACGTCAATCTTAGGTGGTAGTGCTTTTTACCCGTCAAAAGGCCTTGTGCGCATTATGCAGCATCATGATTTTCTTAGGAGCGTCATATTTTATAAACTTGGTTTTGCTGTATGAGGACATCATCATCATATTTAAAACGCACCCCCCTGATAATATCCTGAGGTTCAAATATCATGATGATATCAACTTTAAGTCAAGGTAAGTTCCCCCCGTCGAGCGGCCTTTGTATCGCGAGCATCATCATGATATCTTTACATCGCCTAAAATTATAATATCAGGATGATAATGTAAGATCACCCTGACTTAGAAAAATCATCATCGGCATATTTACATGCGCATGCTATAAACCTATCGGAGCGTCATCATCATGATATTTGCTGAAGTTCGAAATATGATGATGACAACTTCATATCCTCCTGGTCTCCTTTTGCAACATCATGATCATCATCCTGATCTTTCACGAGGGTCATTCACTGAAATTCGCTAAGTGATGAGGGCATCATCATCATAATTCGATAAAGACGATCATCATGTTCTTATCCTCCTGATCGCCCTTTTTGTAATATCAGCATGATCACCCTATCTGTTCGGAAGAGGTCGATATTGCATTTCTCAACAGCATCATCATATTTTACAATATCACCCTGGCGCAAATATCATGATGACCTCAACTCATCTTTGTGCTTCGAAGACGAAATATCATGATGACGTCATCATGATAATTCGATGAGGAGGGTCATCATTATATTTTTTATCCTGTTGTCAAGATCATCATGATCTTGTTTGTCCACCTGATATTTCGTGAAGTCCTCCTGCCGATGAAATACAACCTTTTGCAAGTATCCTGATGATCATCATCATCACATTTTCCCTTCGGCAGGATTTTTCCCAAACATGATCCGGTTGGCGAAATATCATGATGACGTCATGTTTTAAGTTTAACAAAGGACCCGAACATGATGATGACGTCATCTCGATCTGATAAACGAAGAAGCTAATATCCTGATGATCATCATCATCATTTTTTCTTTCAACAGGATATTTTCCAAAACACGATCTGGTTCGTGAAATATGATGATGATGTCTTATTCTATGTTCGACAAAAGCAAATATGATGATGATCATCATCATCCTGATCTTTCAAGAGGGTTACCTTGGCCGCGAAGGGGTCATATTCACTTCATCATCCTGATCATGCTCCTTAGGTGACCCGATATCATAATTATCCCCCTGATCTTAACCGAGTATGACGGTGACGTCATCCTTAGCATTTCAATGAAGCCCGAATATCATGATGACGTCACCATCATCTTCCTTTCCTCAACAGCAGGATTATCTTCATATCCTCCTATTATCCTTCATCATGATGATGATGATGTTGTTCTTTTTTTTTCCAATATGCAGAAGCAGAATATCATGATGATGGAGTATGTCGGCCAACATGTTTTTTTGACGCACCGACAGCGATGGTCATGCCGATGGGCGGGAAATGAAGCGGTGGAGTTTTAAAGTGTTTTTTTGGCGCCTCTGGCATTTTTTCGGTCAGCGATGGTTGACCCGATGAAGTTTGGGCAGTCTGAGCGCATTTTGGACGCGTTTTTGAGTGCATTCTGATCTGATTTTCTCAATCTTGCGCTGTCACCTGGATTTAAATGCTTATTTTAATTTCATGCTATTTTTTGTGATAAATGTGAAACTTATTGCTTGTCTTGTCTTGCAGGCTTGCAGTTGAGGAAGTAGCTGGAAGGTCAACACAGCGACCTCATGGAGGCAGAAGATCTGATCTCAGGAGCAAGAAGATAAGGATGAAATGTGAAAAGTCAAAGCCATTCAAGTGAGGAGAAAGGTTGCAGCTGAAGGTATTACTGCAATAGACAAACAGAAGTTATTGCCCAGCTGCCAGAACTTCTCAGAAGGGGCAATATTTCGCCCAGATTTGACAACTGCTCAGAGATATTTTGAAGAGCTGGTTCACCTGTGTTTATTGCTGTAACCAGGGGTTTGAACCAGGGGTTTAGTTAGGTTTTTGCTGTAGTGAGGACAATCAAAATGTCTTTCTATTGTGCCTCTCTACACTATAATACTTTACAACAGGGATTTTAGGAAAGCAATAGTGGCTACAACAGAATTTCTTTTTTAGGAACATACAGTAAGTTAGAATAGTTTAGAAGTAGAAGAAGGAGGTCGCCTGTTTGTCTGCAGTAAGGTGCGCGTGGAATGTCTGGCTGCCTTACTGTATCTGTAAAGCTTGTAAGTTCTCTGTAGTATGATCAATGAAACTAAGAGTCATTCTTACATTGTAAATCACGTATGGCTATTCGTTTCTAATACAATAGAATCTGGAGTTCTGCATCTATCTTCTGAGTGTTCTCCTACTCTTCTTTGTGTTTTGAAATATCTTCTTTGAGAGCTTGCAATTTTAAATGTATGTTTGTGAAAATGCTCAGAACTTACATTTAGGGTTTTTACTGTGGATTTGATCAAACTACTGTGGTATTTACATAGTGCATAACAGAAACACTTAGATCCTTCGGTAGATTAAGTGAGGTATAGAGTAGATCTTTCTAACTTTTCCCAACCCATATGAAATATTTAGCTGAAAACGTAGAAATCCAGAGGAAATTGTCTCAAATTTGAAGAAGCATGATAACAGAGCTATAAGTAGACAGTTTTCATAAACAGATCAAGAAGAAAGCTGCAAAAAAATCCAAGAAAACCCTCTGAAACTTGCAGCCCGGTAACACTTGTATGCAAATGAACATAATACTTGTTGAAATCTATGACCTCTTTGCATATTCTTAGTCCAGTAAACCACAAAATAAACCTAAACTACGTAAGGCCCCTTGAACATTACAGCTTCACATTGACCAACTGAACTTGACCAACCAAACCATTGTAGACTTGGGATTAGTTGAATCACCAAATGATTCCTTCTTGTCTTTCAAGTATAGTTTCAGTTCATTATATGTGAATTTTAACTTATTGTTATGATTGCATCAAAACAGTCATCAACAATTTTCTGGCGCTAGAAGGAGGGCCTCCTGAGTTAGGTTTCATTTCAAACTGGCTAACGACAGTAACAGAGTGACTAGGTCTAGGTCCAGTTCAGGAGATATCTTTGTGCAACTACCTGATACAAGGCGAAGTAAAAGCCCTTTAATTTGGAATCCAAAGATATCGCAAGCAGGAAGTTCATCTGGAACGCCTCCTGGGTCACCTTTTAACATCCGTAGTATTGTAAGTCCTGATAGATCACTGTTCAGATCTTTAAATCTTGGATCAGGCACTCCTTGAGGTCTCAATCCTCCTCTAAATCCTAATCCACCAATCAATCCAGGTATTTCTGCAAGTTCAAGTCAAGCTCAAACACCTGCAATGGCTTATTTCGATGTCAATTCTCCCATATTCTTCAATGATTATCATGACATGCCAAAAAATCCAGAAAAGATATGTCCCAAATACCAGTTGCATCAAGACCCAGAAGATCATATTAGAATATTTAAGGAAGCATGTTTTAGGGCTATGTTAGAGCATGAGGATGTTGTGTGTAGGTTGTTTCCTTACACCTTTAATGAGCAGGCCTCTAGCTGGTACGTAAACTTACCCAATGGTTACATTTCTTCCTGGGCACTTATGGAAGAAGCATTTCTGTCAAGATTTAGAGGACCCATTGACCCTTGTGCTTTGTATCATAAGTTGGCTGCTATAAAACGAGGTGAGGGAGAGCTAATTGATAATTTCAATGACAGATTTCAAAAGGCCTATTCTAGGCTAGTTGCCTCTTATACCATAGATGATGCTCCCTTGTTGGCTATGTACTATGCTGCCTTGGATCCTTTAACTGCCATGTTTGTCAAAAGAAAACCTGACATAGATTCAATATCCAAAGCCTATAAAGAGGCAGCCTCAGTGAACCAAGAAATGAGACATACAACTTACAGTCCATTTGGAGGAAACTTTGGGGTGCAGAATCAGGCACACCCATGGAATGGAGTCCCTGTGCAGCATGCTCCACTAATAAATCCAGTTCCTTCTTACACACCTGTGTATAATCCTACTCCAATCCAGGCTATAACTCCTTACACGGCTAGTACTTCCAATAACAGTCAAAATAATGGTCAGCCTTTCTTCCAACTTCCTAGGGATGTAACTGTGGCAAAAGCACAAGAGGATAGGGAAGAAATCAAGGAGATTACTGCACATTTGAAAAGATTAACAACCGAAGTGACACAGCTAAGAAATGAGAATCTCTATGGAAGAAGCAACCAAAACTGCAATCCACATCAAAATCACAATCAAGGCCAAAATCAGAATTATAGTCTCAACCAAAATCAGCAGTACAATCAGAACCAAAACTACAATCAGCATCAAGGCCCCAGTCAGGGGCAACCAATGCAAAATAGGGGGCCAGTGATAGATAATAGGACCTGGGGCAATAATAACAAAAATCAGAATCAACCTAGGCCACCCAAGACATGGAACACTGGGCCCAACAACGGTACTCTGGCTTCTCCTTTTGAGAATATAGATAATCATGGGGCAAAACAAATAACTAACATACAAATGGCCAATACAGCACCCAAAAATTGGTGCAGATTTCACAATACCAATACCCATGCTGAGCACGACTGTCCACAGCTCCACTTGGCAGCTAGTATTTTTAACGTAGACGTACAGCCTCCTACCTCTGAATTTCTCATTCCTAAGGGTAATGAGGTAGTACCCTCAGAATATGACACAGCATTAGTCTTAGAAACGATTACCTTCGCAACTGCAGAAGAGAAAGAGGATGAATTGCTAGAGGATGAACCATACTGTTGTGAAAGTCTTTATCCTGAATCAGCCTTTGTGTTAAATGCTTCTCAGTTTCCTTTTGAATCTGAAAACGAGATATTAAATGAAATAGAGGAGGTGCAGGCCTTTCAATAGACAAATAAAAGCCACACCTACAACTTGAGGAACAACCCTAGGCCGGGAGGACCTTTCACCACTTCCACTCCCCCGAATAACATCAATACACCCCCAGATCAGAATGCTAGCAACAATCCTGCCATACTTAAAGCTAGTCAGCACACAAATAACGGAACAGCAGTGCAAAAGGATCAAACAAGTAAGACAGAAACAATAGAGACAACAAGACTAATGAATTACTTATCAGAGGAAATAAAGAAAATGAAGGTCAGCATACCTCTAAATGAATTATTGAAGACCCCAGGGATCAGAAATGCTTTTTTAAAATCCCTGGATACATCCATGACAAACATGGTGTCTGCTGATATAACTGTTCCTAGTAGTGATTCACCACCTAAGGAGAAAGGTAAGAAAGTTGAGCAGCCTTCCAATACAAATGTGGTAATACATACGGATAAGAGGGATACTCAACCTTTCTTGTTAACTGTTAGGTTGTGTGGGAAGAATATACACAATTGCATGGTAGATTCTGGTGCTTCAGCCAATGTAATGCCCTTAGGAATATGTAAAACTCTCGGGCTGACTCCCACCAAATCTGCCAAGGTTGTCACGCAATTAGATAAGACCGAGGTTAGCGTGATAGGAGAACTCATGAACATACAAGTGCAATTAGCTTCAGACCCTAGGATAAGCCAAATTATTGACATTCAAGTAGTGAATATACCCGTAAATTATGGAATGTTGCTAAGTAGGGATTGGTCCAAGACATTAAACGGATATATGGCTACTGACTTTTCACACATGTGGTTACCGTGGAGAGGTATCCCAAACCAGATCAGAATAGAGGCAGAGCCCAGAATGAGACATATGATAACAGAGTATAATCGAACTAATGAAATATTATATGCTGCTGTTGAACCAGGTGTCTACAGAATTACCAACAATGGGATGCAGATTGAAGAGATCATGATGTTAAACATTAGAAAGAAGTGTGTCAGCAATAGAACGGCACTATTCATTGAGTCTGACAGAAATTCTTCAGATGAGGAAAACAATGCAATAGACAAATTTGGTCATGCCATTAGACAAGAGGTGGAAGAGTGCGTTACACACAATCTCCCAGTCCAATGTAAGTTATATAAAAATAGGTGTAGAGTCCATGGTAGGCAACATTCTGAGGAGAATTGTGAAATATGCAAAGACATCATTGAATATGAATACAAGAAGTGCATAGGGAAGGTAGAGTCACAAGAGAAAAATGAGCATCCTGATCCAACACAGAGATATGTTCAGGATAATATTGATGCCCTGACCCCAGATTTAGGAAAAGAAATAGAGGACAAGGGTAGTCATCTTTCTGAGCTGCAAACTACAAACACACATATGCAAGATAACCAAACGGAAAAACCCATGAATAAACAAGACAACACCCCACAGGCAATAAAAGAGACAAAGTATGCCAAGGTAAAAGATCAAAAAAGTAAGGATGGCATGTGGACGTTAAAATGTGATGGGTCCAAATCAAAACAGGGCGCAGGTGCAGGTATTGAACTCATAGATCCTCAAGGTAAATCTCATTTGGCAGCATATTGATTACAATTTTCCTGCACTAACAATATTGCTGAATATGAGGCCCTAATTTTAGGACTTGTCATGGCCATCAAGAAAGGGGTAAAAGCCATCAGAGTATTTTCAGACTCTGAATTAGTAGTCAGACAAGTGAGGAAACTATATGCCTGCAATTATAAGAAGATGATTAGTTACAGACATAGAGTATGGAATTTAATGGATTCGTTTGATTCTGTTAACATAGAGCACATTCCTAGAGAGCTAAACCACAGGCCAGATGCGTTAGCAGTTGCTGCTAGTACATTAGAACCATTGACACTGTCAGGATTAAGACGATTTGCTGTTGAGCTAGTTAACGTGCCCAGTATACCAGACAACGTTACACACTTTTAGGTATTTGGAGAGGATCAGCAAATTATTGATTTTCTGACTTGTAATGAGGCATTTGAGGCCCAAATTATTGATGAACAAGAAAGGCCTGAAGTAACATGGGACGAAGAAGATATGATCAACTTAAAGAGCAACTTCTTGCCAAAAGGAGTAATTGAATTAGAACACATCTTTGACTTCGACGGAATAATAAGACAGAAAGACTTACCCAAAACAGAAGGGGGTAAGTGTGATTTACATAACTTAGGGACTGAGCTAAATCCGCAAAATGTACTAATTGGGAAAGCTTGCTCTGAGAAAATTAGAAAAGAGGTTCTGGATGTTCTGAAAGAATATAAACATGTCATAGCATGGACTTATGAAGACTTGAAAACATTTGATGAGTCCATCATAACTCACGTCATACCTTTAAGAAAAGAAGTCAAACCATTTAGGCAGAAACAGAGGCCTGTAAACACCATTCTAGAGCCTTTAATCTTTGAGGAAGTTAAAAAACTACTGTCCGCTGGAATAATTTTTCCAGTCAGACATTCTGTCTGGGTAGCTAACTTAGTACCAGTGAGGAAGAAAAACGGAGACATCATGTTGTGCGTAGACTTTAGAAATTTAAACAAGGCATCTGAAAAAGATAATTATCCTTTGCCCCCAATAGACGAAGTACTGCAAGCAGTAAATGGCGCAAAGATGATGTCTTTTTTAGATGGTTTTTCAGGTTATAACCAGGTTTTAATTGACAAAGAGGATAGACTAAAAACCACCTTCACTTGCAAATGGGGAAATTATGCGTATAGGAGAATGCCTTTTGGTCTGATTAATGCAGGTGCCACTTTTCAGAGGGCCATGGACGTTGCATTCCGTGGATTATCAGGTAAATGCATTGTTGTGTATATGGATGATTTGACTGTGTATTCCAAGGATGCATCCACCCACGCTGAGGACCTCAGAAAAGTACTCCAGCGATGTGAAAGGTATGGGATTTCCCTTAATCCTAAGAAATGTATATTTGGCGTAACTGAAGGTAAATTATTAGGCCATGTCATTTCTGAAAACGGAATTTCAATTGATCCGGATAGAATAGAATCCATAAAAAATTTGCAAATACCAAATAGTAGGAAAGAATTGAAATCATTTTTTGGTAAAATTAACTTTGTTCGGAAGTTTATAACAGGTTTTGCAGAGATTGTGCAGCCGTTGAATGCCATGTTAAAGAAAGATGCACAGATGGAATGGACGCCAGTGGCCAAAGCCGCATTTGAAGATATCAAGGAGGCAATTTCTAATGCCCCTGTATTGGCAAGTCCAGACTACACATGCCCGTTTTACATCTACTCCTTTGCATCTGCCGCTGCTGCCTTGACACAGAAGGGTGAAAATAATGAAGAGAGGCCCATAGCATTTATGAGTGCGCCTCTGAATGATGCACAGCTGAAGTATCTAGATATCGAAAGACAGGCATTCGCATTAGTGAAGGCTGTGAAAAAATTCAGACACTACATTCTGCGCAGCCAGATTAAAGCCATAGTACCAGATGCAGCAGTAAAAATGTTGCTGATGCAAAACGAGTCTGGAGAAAAAAGAGCCAAATGGATCACCACGCTGCAAGAATTCGACATGGAGATCATTCCCGCAAAGCTGGTTAGAGGGCAGGCGCTGGTGCAGACAATAGCAAACATGGATCCAAATCTGATAAAACAGCAATATGTATTGAATTCCCAAGACGCATCAGGCTGGTACGATGATTTAAGCACCTTCCTGATAGCTGGAAAGTACCCAAGCAAGATGAAGGCTTCTCAGAGGAGAGCTTTGAAGATTAAGGCACAGCATTATATGGTGCAAGGGGGTCTTCTATTCAGGAAGAACCATGATGGAATTTATTTGAGATGCATAAACAGAACTGAAGCTGATAGAGTGTTGACAGAACTACATGACAAATACGGAACCGGCCATGGTTCCCATTTAGCTACAGCACACAAAATACTGAGAGCAGGCTATTATTGGCCCACTATATTCAAAGATACTAAGAGTCACATCAGAAGCTGCCACACCTGTCAGACTGCAGCAGACAAAGGAAGAAATCTGGCCAATCCACTGCAGCCTGTGATCGAGTCTAGACCGTTTGCACAATGGGGCTTGGATTTTATCGGAGTCATCAATCCCCCATCTTCTGCAGGACACAAGTTTATATTGACGGTAACAGACTATTGTACAAGGTGGACTGAGGCCACCTGCTACAAATTTTCCACAACTGAGGTAGTTATCAAGTTCCTTGAAGAAAACATTATCACCAGGTTTGGAACGCCCTATTCATTGGTATGTGATAACGGCCCTGCTTTTTCTTCTTTAAAATTTTCTAAATGGGCATTTGAATATGGGATCATTCTAAGGTTTTCTTCAAATTATTACCCTCAAGGTAATGGACTGGCTGAATCAACAAACAAAATTTTATTAGACATCATCAAGAGGTTAATTGCCAAAAGTCCTAGAGAGTGGAATACCCTATTAAGATATGCACTATGGGTAGACAGGACCAAGTTCAAAACAGCTTTAGGTAGCACACCTTATCACTTAGTTTATGGGACTGATCCCATACTTCTGGTTAATCTGAGAATACCAACCTGGAAGTTTGCCAATGAATATCTAGGCTTTGATAACCATAGGGAAGCCAGAATAGTGCAAATGTTACAACTAGAGGAGAAAAGAGGTCAAGCCCTCAAGAAGTTTGCCAAACACCAAGCGGTTGGTAAGAGATGGTTTGACAAAAGGGCAAGAGTTAAGACATTTAGGATATCAGACTTAGTGTTGTGCTGGGACAAAGCACATGAAAAGAAAGGAAGCCATGGAAAATTTGATAAATTATGGCTGGGTCCATTACAAGTCTCAGAAATAATAGGAGATAACACCTTTAGACTTAAGACCTTGACTGGAGAAGATGTGCCATTACCAGTTAATGGCCAGCATTTGAAACACTACTTCCAGGCTTGAAGGTCAGGATGAGGCAGTCCTTTCTTTCTTAATGTAAAATGCTGTAGATAATGTACAGTTCTGCTTTTGCTGTTTTCTTCTTGGGTTGGCTGTTTGTATAGCTTGTCTTCTTTTTGTTTCTTTCTGTTTGTACAGTTTTTTCTTTTGCTGTGTTGTTTGTACAGCCTGTTTGTTTGGTTTGTTTGTTGTCTCCTCAGCAGGGATCTTTATTTTACTATAGAATATTAAGGAGCAAAACTAGCAACCATTCAAAACAGTATATAATTTAGGATATTCAGGTTAACCATTTGCAATTTACACATAACCTGTCACTGTCATGAATGTAGAGAGTTGTTCATCTTCTGAAGTTTTGTATTCAATAAATGTGATTGAGAATTCGAAGCAGGTTTCTCACGATGACACACCTAAAATCCTTGGGTTTGTTGAACCTACCAGTGTAGATATTAGGTGAAAAATCAGAGGTCACCCTTGCTACCATTACAATTCTCAGCTTAATTTCAGCAAGTGTCCACTCCTTGCATCATGAAGTTATAAATTGCTATATCTTATGAAATCTTTCAAAATTAGAAAACAAAAAAATAAATAAATAAATGAATAAAGCGGATTATACTGAAAATCCAGATTAAGCCATCTAAGTAACTCTACCGGGGCTATGGACGCTCGCTGGCAGTGGGGCTCTACTTAGGAGAATTGTAACGATAACCTTGCCGGGGCTATAGACGCTCGCTGGCAGCAAGGCTCTATCCGGTCGGCTATGAGAGAATATCCTCACCTACGTAGGCTAATGTCAGTCACTGGTTTGTTCAACCGATCTTCAAGATGAGGATAATTAATCACATACACACAACTAAACTGAAAATAGAAATTCATGCATCTTTATTGAATACTTTGAGTCTCAAGCTGAATAGTAATTTGCAGGAAAAGATAGTTGGAAGTTATGAGTACATTTCAGCTAGTTTCCTTGAACACTCTGAATTTAATTGTTTTGTTTTGGTTGCTAGTTGTTGTGATGTTCACAACACGCCCCATTGTGCTCCTTAGCAAAATGGGGACCCCTGCTGATGTTTTGCTTTTTGCTTCTGCTGGTGTTTTTCTGCTTTCTGGCGGTCTGGTAAAAATGAAGGTCAGGTGCATCATCATCATGATATTGCATGAGGTAGGTCATCATCATGAGGTCAGTTTGTCAAAGTTCATATTTTGTTTCTGTGACCTCATATTTAGAAAGAGCTTGAAATTCCATGCAGGTTTGCCTTTTACTTCACTTGAAAATTTGTCCATATGTGAAAGTTATGCACGGTCAAAGTTTTGGTCAAACCTGATATTCGCAGGCGGATCATCATATTTTTATATCCTAAGTCATATTGTCAAGATCATCATGATCTTGGTCTATCACCCGATAAAAATCATGCAGTCGCAACATCCAGACGTCAATCTTAGGTGGTAGTGCTTTTTACTCGTCAAAAGGCCTTGTGCGCATTATGCAGCATCATGATTTTCTTAGGAGCGTCATATTTTATAAACTTGGTTTTGCTATATGAGGACATCATCATCATATTTAAAACGCACCCCCCCGATAATATCCTGAGGTTCAAATATCATGATGATATCAACTTTAAGTCAAGGTAAGTTCCCCTCGTCGAGCGGCCTTTGTATCGCGAGCATCATCATGATATCTTTACATCGCCTAAAATTATAATATCAGGATGATAATGTAAGATCACCCTGACTTAGAAAAATCATCATCGGCATATTTACATGCGCATGCTATAAACCTATCGGAGCGTCATCATCATGATATTTGCTGAAGTTCGAAATATGATGATGACAACTTCATATCCTCCTGGTCTCCTTTTGCAACATCATGATCATCATCCTGATCTTTCACGAGGGTCATTCGCTGAAATTCGCTAAGTGATGAGGGCATCATCATCATAATTCGATAAAGACGATCATCATGTTCTTATCCTCCTGATCGCCCTTTTTGTAATATCAGCATGATCACCCTATCTGTTCGAAAGAGGTCGATATTGCATTTCTCAACAGCATCATCATATTTTACAATATCACCCTGGCGCAAATATCATGATGACCTCAACTCATCCTTGTGCTTCGAAGACGAAATATCATGATGACGTCATCATGATAATTCGATGAGGAGGGTCATCATTATATTTTTTATCCTGTTGTCAAGATCATCATGATCTTGTTTGTCCACTTGATATTTCGTGAAGTCCTCCTACCGATGAAATACAACCTTTTGCAAGTATCCTGATGATCATCATCATCACATTTTCCCTTCGGCAGGATTTTTCCCAAACATGATCCGGTTGGCGAAATATCATGATGACGTCATGTTTTAAGTTTAACAAAGGACCCGAACATGATGATGACGTCATCCCGATCTGATAAACGAAGAAGCTAATATCCTGATGATCATCATCATCATTTTTTCTTTCAACAGGATATTTTCCAAAACACGATCTGGTTCGTGAAATATGATGATGATGTCTTATTCTATGTTCGACAAAAGCAAATATGATGATGATCATCATCATCCTGATCTTTCAAGAGGGTTACCTTGGCCGCGAAGGGGTCATATTCACTTCATCATCCTGATCATGCTCCTTAGGTGACCCGATATCATAATTATCCCCCTGATCTTAACCGGGTATGACGGTGACGTCATCCTTAGCATTTCAATGAAGCCCGAATATCATGATGACGTCACCATCATCTTCCTTTCCTCAACAGCAGGATTATCTTCATATCCTCCTATTATCCTTCATCATGATGATGATGATGTTGTTTTTTTTTTTTCCAATATGCAGAAGCGGAATATCATGATGATGGAGTATGTCGGCCAACGTGTTTTTTTGACGCACCGACAGCGATGGTCATGCCGATGGGTGGGAAATGAAGCGGTGGAGTTTTAAAGTGTTTTTTTTGGCACCTCTGGCATTTTTTCGGTCAGCGATGGTTGACCCGATGAAGTTTGGGCAGTCTGAGCGCATTTTGGACGCGTTTTTGAGTGCATTCTGATCCGATTTTCTCAATCTTGCGCTATCACCTGGATTTAAACGCTTATTTTAATTTCATGCTGTTTTTTGTGATAAATGTGAAACTTATTGCTTGTCTTGTCTTGCAGGCTTGCAGTTGAGGAAGCAGCTGGAAGGTCAACACAGCGACCTCATGGAGGCAGAAGATCTGATCTCAGAAGCAAGAAGATAAGGATGAAATGTGAAAAGTCAAAGCCATTCAAGTGAGGAGAAAGGTTGCAGCTGAAGGTATTACTGCAACAGACAAACAGAAGTTATTGCCCAGCTGCTGGAACTTCTCAGAAGGGGCAATATTTCACCCAGATTTGACAACTGCTCAGAGATATTTTGAAGAGCTGGTTCACCTGTGTTTATTGCTGTAACCAGGGGTTTGAACCAGGGGTTTAGTTAGGTTTTTGCTGTAGTGAGGACAATCAAAATGTCTTTATATTGTGCCTCTCTACACTGTAATACTTTACAACAGGGATTTTAGGAAAGCAATAGTGGCTACAACAGAATTTCTTTTTTAGGAACATACAGTAAGTTAGAATAGTTTAGAAGTAGAAGAAGGAGGTCGCCTGTTTGTCTGCAGTAAGGTGCGCGTGGAATGTCTGGCTGCCTTACTGTATCTGTAAAGCTTGTAAGTTCTCTGTAGTATGATCAATGAAACTAAGAGTCATTCTTACATTGTAAATCACGTATGGCTATTCGTTTCTAATACAATAGAATCTGGAGTTCTGCATCTATCTTCTGAGTGTTCTCCTGCTCTTCTTTGTGTTTTGAAATATCTTCTTTGAGAGCTTGCAATTTTAAATGTATGTTTGTGAAAATGCTCAGAACTTACATTTAGGGTTTTTACTGTGGATTTGATCAAACTACTGTGGTATTTACATAGTGCATAACAGAAACACTTAGATCCTTCGGTAGATTAAGTGAGGTATAGAGTAGATCTTTCTAACTTTTCCCAACCCATCTGAAATATTTAGCTGAAAACGTAGAAATCCAGAGGAAATTGTCTCAAATTTGAAGAAGCATGATAATAGAGCTATAAGTAGACAGTTTTCATAAACAGATCAAGAAGAAAGCTGCAAAAAAATCCAAGAAAACCCTCTGAAACTTGCAGCCCGGTAACACTTGTATGCAAATGAACAGAATACTTGTTGAAATCTATGACCTCTTTGCATATTCTTAGTCCAGTAAACCACAAAATAAACCTAAACTACGTAAGGCCCCTTGAACATTACAGCTTCACATTGACCAACTGAACTTGACCAACCGAACCATTGTAGACTTGGGATTAGTTGAATCACCAAATGATTCCTTCTTGTCTTTCAAGTATAGTTTCAGTTCATTATATGTGAATTTTAACTTATTGTTATGATTGCATCAAAACAGTCATCAACAGAAATAGTGCCACATTCAAATGAAAGATAAATATATATGAAATCTTTAGTAGCTAACCCTTATATAAGAAAATTAGAATTTAATATAATTGGTTATTAGAAGCCTAGCAAAATTGAAATGTCATATAAATAAAAAGGTTTGTACTTTTCCACGATGATACTCTACTTGATAGTGGCAAAGGAAGACATGAGATCCTACAGGTGCTACGTGGGCTTCATCGTATTTGCAAAGCACATACAATACATAGAATGACACATATAAACAATAGCACAATGATTTTAAAATGTATGATTTTGTCAACTAGTCGATTACTGCATTATATTTTTATAGTATATTAGTATTGTATAGACAAATATCATTGATTTACATATTTTTCAATTCAAATCAAATTTTATAAATTCAAAAATAATTATATTATAGACTATTATAGTCAAATAATCACAAGTTATTACATTACTAGAGACATCTTCAACTTATATAAATAAATAATACAAATATAACATAAAAGAATATTTAACTTCCAACAACTAGTTAGTATCTAAAACAATATGCCATACCTCATCTACCAGCCACAATACACATACTGTTACTATAGAAGGATTATTATGCGAATTATAATAGTGTTTAATACCATACTATACACATACTCTACTTATTTTGCCATCTCAAAATATAAAAGGATTATTATGAAGGTTATAATAGTGTTTATTGTTATTCAACAACAAAATATTAATATATTTTAATGTAGGGAAACTGTGAAGAACTCTGCCACTACACTCTTTGTTTTTAAGGAGGAAATGGAGGAAAAGAGGGCCATGAGGGAAGCCAGGACAGGGATCACGACTCAGGTCAAGCAGAAACAACCCACTAATGACCCGGCTAATAGAACTAGGGTGAGGAACAAGAATGCCAAGGGCAAACAGATCAACAGGGAGACTCAGGATGAATAGGATAAGGATATTGAGATCCAGGAAGAACAAGGCAAAGACATGGAGGAGAACACTTTTGAGGACAAACCAGAATTCCTGAATAGAGAGTGGTAGGCTATTAGTAGTCTGAAGTCTATGGCTAAGCAGTAGCTTGGTCTGGTGCTGGTCCTTTTGTGTTTGGCTGGCTCTTCTGGCCCTTTCTTTGTTTTGGTTGTAGCTTGTTGTTTTACTTCTTGTGAAACTTGTTCGACTCACCTTTTTAGCTTTGTTCATGGGTTCGGACCCTTCTCGGTTACTTTAATCAAAACAAAATATTAATAGAGTTGAAATTTAAGTGTTCCTTTAATATAAGGTTGAAATTTGAGTCTTGCATTAATATTTGAATAGTTGAAATTTATCACAAGAATTTAATGCATTGAAAATCCAACACAATTTAAATGATAATTTTATTTATACATTGATTCACAATATGAACCAATAAAAGAATAAATAAATGATGTTTTCTAAATTATTGGATAAGAAAATTAATTATAAACTATAGCATTGTTGACCATATTTTTTAGTTCTATATGATGATTGATTAAATAAACCAAAAAACTGCATGCATAAGTATTCTGCCTACAACCTTAAAAAAATTGAACATTTATTTTGGAAGTTACAATTGTTGTTTCAAAAGCAAAATGTATGAGTGAGATACTTGTAGCAAGAACTAACATTCATTTATGGGTAATAAATATGTTCTATCTACTGCCTATACGAAGTGGTTTCTTTAATAGATCAGAGCCTTAATGAAGGTACCAACCTAAATAAAGGTGGCGCCCAGTGCAAAATGTGGAGTCACCACCTGCAGCAGAAATAAATAACGCTGCAGGGAACTAAACCATCACAAGCTCCTCTTTGCTGAAATCTCCAGTTTTCCAATGAGGATCAATTTCAAGACTCCATCACCATGGCTGAAATCCCTGGAGGGCAAGCATATCCTGATAACAGGTGGATCAAGTGGAATTGGGCTTGCCATTGCCAAGGAAGCTCTCTCTCAAGGAGCATTCATTACACTTGTAGCCAGAAGCTCCTCTAAATTGGAGAAAGCAGCCGAAAATCTTGGCAAAGATGGTGTTACCAAACATAAAATATCAACCAAGGTATGACTTAAGCCTTAATTTTAAGCTTATCTAAAGACTTAGAAATCTTGATGTTTAATCTGATTTTTTGTTTTTTAACAGGTTGCAGATGTGGGTGTGTACGAAACCTTGGCAAAGGCAATAAAGGAATCTTTTGAATGGAGGGCAGTTGATGTGCTGGTGTGCAATGCAGCTGCGGCAAAAATTGTACTTCTGGATGAGGCCAGGATTGAAGATCTGCATGCCATCATTCAGACTAACTTGGCAGGGGTTGTCAATACTCTGCATGTTGGGATTCCACTGATGAAGCAATGGAGTGCCCAAACACCCATGTCTATTGTTCTCATGAATTCCATGTCAGGACTGGTATGTTATTGGTAAAAGTTTTTGTATGCTTATTACTTATAACTTCTTAAGTCTTCACCATGGATTTATGTGCATACTTCATTTCTTAAATTCCATAAATTGTGGTTGTCAGTTCAAAGTCCTAGTTAAGGCCACAGCAATGTGAAGTCAGCCTATGCATTATGGCTATTATAATAGGATTTATATGTAAGCCAAGAAAGCATGTGTTTTGAGGATGTTTAACCTTTTTATCATTGTATTTCTTATCTCACTTTCTGTATTATCACACCCAAACAAGTTATCAACTTTTCACTCTTAATTAGTTTGTTGATCGTTTGTTCAAGGATAATTTTTTTAGGTTGTGTGTTATTCTTTTGACAGTTCGCGTTGTATGGTCATTCTGTGTATACTGCAACCAAACATGGTCTAAAAGGACTCGGAGAAACTCTCAAGCTTGAATTGATGCCTTATAACATCCGAATTAGCATAGTCTTTCCAGGGTTTGTGGAAACCCCCATGCTTGATGACTGTAAGTAGCTCCAATTTCGTCTTAATGAGAATAGCCTTAAATTTTATTACTAGCTAAATCTTGTATTAGATATAAACAAAGAAGTTTTTCTTTATGAATGTTTATGAAAGGGATGTCTGTATCATGGCGGTATCATGATCCCTATTTACTCATGTCGACTATGCTTGATTTCTTGTGAGATTTGTCTGTATATAAGAATTTTCAGGCTTCCACAATCCATAATTAGTTAAAAAGGCTTCTCTAACAATACCTTTAATACATTTTTGGACTACTATTTTTGTTTTTGGATCATATTATTTATCCATCATCAAGATAAGGATGTGTTTTACATTGCAAGATAAGAGCTCCTTCATCTGCAACGTAATCCTCATTCAAATGAGATAGCACACTAACATCTAGGAAATTCCAACTGAATCTTTAAAAGCCTTTGATAGTCATGTATGTGCACATGTTTCTCTAAGGTTTTAGGAAACTATATCGGGCATGCTAGCAATCAAACAAATAATTAATGTAGAAAGTAGTTTCCAAGCTTTCTTTTTTTTCATGGTTGTTACTGTATTCTTCAAGTGAGCCTGATCTAATTTTGTTCTTACATTCCCAAATTATATAGGTGGCTTGGAAGATGACAAAGATATCTTGCAGATAATTAAGGCCACAAGTCTCTATAACCGAAGTAAGGCAGAGACAGCTGAGCATGTTGCAAAATATACATTAGAAGGAACAAAGAATGGAACCTTTCTTGTCACTAGCCAATTCACTGGTCTTGTGTTATCCACACTCTCTCGTGGACCTATGCCTGCAGACTCATTTGGAAGGGCTTTGGTTGAATTTATATTATATATTCCTATTAGACTCTTCAGCTTCTTGGCTGCTTGTTATGTCCATTATGTTATAGGACATAGCAATAAGAAGAAACGTTAGAATGGTTCGGTTGAGTATGTGTTTTTAAATGTAAAACAAAGTATTGCTACTTTTTGTTAAATGGGCCAAGTTTAATTGGTGAAAGCATTGGGTTTTCATTTTGGAAACTTAAGTTAAAATCCCTATGTTTTCATCTAAGGTAGAATTTTAAGTGGAAGCTCTTGGACTTTCTTTGTAGTTTTTAAGTTGAATAAAGGTGAATATGTTTAAATAAGTGGATGTGTTAAAGGGGAGGAGGTCCCCCTTGTGACCTCCATTGGTGCAGGGCCAATCTAAATAATCTATTCTTACAAATAAAAAAAGTATTGGTACTGTTTAAAATCATTAATAATTGTAATGGTAAAAATTGTATACCATGTACTTTTCTCTTCCATTTTGGACTCACTTTGATTAGGTTCACCTTAATGCAATGGCTAGTGTAAAAGAAGTGTATTGTAGTGTGGAAGTTGGAAATAATAAGATCCTTACTTGATTCCGTCTACATACATCCTGATCCCAATTTTCTGATTATCCATGTTATTTCTATAATTGTAGAACTAATCCAAGTTAGATTTGTAGGTGTGGAAGTGATCCCTAAATTTCATAAATTCAAATTTAAATTTGGGCCTTTGTCGACTCCCTCTAACTAGCCATTATGAACCAACTAAAGCATAAAATTTGTTGACTTTATTGAAATTGAGGCATAAAGAAGAGCGAGAGGCTCTAACATAGATCAATCAATTAGTCATCTTCAACATTTCTACATTATTACAATATTCAATGGATTTATAAAGCTTTTCAACTTCTAACTACCCAATAACTAACTAACTAACATCTACTTAGTAAATTAACACTAGCAATGTGTTAATTTATTATGTATTATATTACCTATGTTATGCACTAATTCATAACACCTCTCTTTAGTGCTAACATAAAAAAATTTATTCAACATTTGGCCTTGGTCATTCATTGCCTCTATCTTTTGAATTGTTGAGGTTCATCTAAATGTGTGTTTCACAAAACCCATGCATATGCTTTTCAATAGGTGTTAATATTGAGTCCCTTAGAGTTTACCACAAACATGCTTAGAAACCAACACTTCCATGCCCATGTGGAGAGATCAAGGGTTACTTGGAGGGCTGGGGCCAACCACGAGCAACAGAGTCGCAAGAATAATGAGGCTGGGCACCACTAGAGTGGGAACCACGGTCTTGTCTGGCAGACTAGCTGAGCCCACGCCAACGACCTCTTGGAGGAGAGGTAGAGTGGCAACAGTGCATGGACATTACCTCAATGGTCCAGTAGCTCCTGAAGATGAGCAACCTCAAGTGAAACTTTACTAGCTTGCACCTGAAAGTGAGCATCTACAGTGTAATTGGAAAACAAAGCTGCATTTCTATCTTTCGAAATACTGGAGAAAATCTCCACCCTAAAAGCATGTCAAATTTGGGTGTACTTATGCAAAAGACAAGGCCAATCTCCTAGCAAAACCATATGCCATGAGAAAGGGGTAGAACAAAATGGCCTAAAGAAATCATGAATCCAACTCTAGGCTTCTTGAGCCTAGGAACAGAACCAAAAAAGATACTTGAGACTCTCAAGTTGTCCACAAAAAGGACAATGAGGGAAAGGAATGCCCATATGAGCAAGTCGAGCCCCTAGCGGAAGGTCCTGGTATAGAATATCCGTCAAGCGTCTACATTGTAGGTTGAGTGTGGCCCTTTCTGAATATACTACGGTAACCCTTGAAGTTGCACCTATAAAATGCAGAGAGATTTGTTCCCACCCGTAGAGCAACAAACTGTTGTTTTATTGCACATATTGTGTTCTCAATTGTGAGATCTCTTCCAATAAAACCTTTCCCAACTGTAGCGAAAGTGGCAGAATTGAAAGTAGTGGAGCAATCTACAACGCTTCTGTTGCCAGTGATCTCAGTGACGTCTTTTCTATCTTCGATGAGCATTATATTATAATTGTCGTATATATACCATTGCCATTCTTCGCCACCATCACCACGTTTCTCATCATAATGACACCCGCTGCGGTCTGGAGAAGCAAACTTAAGTTCTCTTTAAACAACCATGATGGTAAGCCGTCATCGACCGGTTCGAAATCAACTTGAAGGGTGTTAGATAACAGGCATCGGTTGTGGATAGAAAATTTTTGAGACTCCATGGCTCTGATAAAAAGCTTCTCATGTTCAGCAAAATAGTAGTCATGATCAACGCATGCAGAGCACTGTAAAGAAACAAATTGTGCTCTTTTACATTAATCCTCATGATAGAGTCCATGCCAATCTTGAAACAAATAAAAACCCCATAACAGAAAGAGTGGACCATATATGCTTCGGATGATATTCCACACAAAGATCAGCAAACTTCTTCTCAACCGCCTCAAACTAGCCTAGCTGCCTGCACTTTTCTGCAACATCTAAGATTTTTGCAAAACTTCCAATAACAATACTCCCAACGGCAGCAAAAAAAACATGTTCAAATGCTTTTCCAACTCAACAAAAAACTCAAATATTGAAATGTTGAAAGAGCTTTTGATGGAAACCGATTAGAAACTAAATTATTATTTTTTTAATTTTTTAAAATTTGGATATGAAAATGAACAATGAAAAGAGTGAACAAGATGGAGAGAGAGGAGAAAATGTATATGGATGGTGAATGTTCAATTTTTCACATAGTCTACACTGCATCACTATTAACAAAATGCAAGAATGGTGGATGGGCAAAACAACGGCTCCTATATGCAGTTTTCATTGCATCACCATTGTGATCACCACTTTGGAGAAGGAATGACAATTGAATGGAGGGTGAACAGAGAGGTCCAGAAAATCTACTTTGATACCATATTGAAATTGAGACATAAAGAAGAGCCAAAGGCTCTAACATAGATTAATGAATCAGTTTTCTTCAACACTTCTACATTATTACAATCAATGACTTTATAAAGCCTTTCAACTTCTAACTACCCAACAACTAACTAACAACTATATACCTATATTATGCACTCATTCTTAATAGACTTGTGTGCTAGGGTGTTGTATTTAAGAGCATATCTTAATCTCATTTTATTACCTAAACAATCAAAGAATCATCAAAGAGATCATTCGTATATGAGCATTCAAGATACATCTATAGCATAACCAAAGCATCATAATTATATCACCATAGGCATCAATTTAATGGTTGCTTGTTGTCTTCTATCCTTGTTCCAAAACTATTAAATTGGATCCTAGGGGTTTGACCAAGGGAAAAGATCCTTACATAGAAAACTCCCTAGAGGTGTTCCTAAGTACTACTAACTTTAGCTCTTCTAGGTCATATACACCGAGATGAGTAGATCATATGATCCAACTTTAGTGCAATTGAAATATGTGGGTTTAGTTAAAATCCACACACTACCTATTTAGATTTGCATTCATAAGATTAGTTTGGGAGTCATGGAAGTGAACCATAATAGCAAACATAGATTTTGTAGATTCAAAAGTATTTTTCTAGAATTACAAGAGGCTTTGATAAATTAATGAATCAATTCCTAAAACAAAACAACATCTCCATTAGATTTTCAACTAAGTATTTTTTATTGATTTTCTTTAATCTTCAAGCATATATTTTAGTCCATTTATAAGTTTTGGATCCTTAAACTAGGATTAATTTCTTACTGGTGTTAAATCTTTGCTTTTCTCTACTTATTTGTATCCAAAATTAGTTTTTTTAATACATTTATTGGTGAACTTATCTTACATCCCCTAGGGTTTTGTTTTTAGGGTTTTATCTAAATTTTTTGATTGCATATCTTTACTTTAGATTTGATTATGGCTTGCATACCCCATCTATTATGTTCCTTACCATGTTTGATTATAGGGTTTGATTTTTAATCATGTGATCTACCTTTGATCTTTACCATACTTACTCCTAGGTCTTGCCTTAATAGTTTCATTATTGATTTCTATTTTTTTTTCAAATTTCAAGCTTTTTAATTTTTTGAATTCTATATTAGCACTTGGGTATGTGCATGAAAACAAGGGACCAAAATGGGGTCAAAAGTGACCACTTTGTTTTCCTGAAATTAGTAAAAACTAATCTTGGATGGAAAATCCAAGGTACCCATGCTCAAAATATCAAGATGTGACAAGAACAAGATTATTAGTGCTTAGAATCTAGTTTCTAAACTATTAATTTTTTAAAATGATGGTGGACATTAAGAGGGTCAAATAGGGGAGACACACAAAGTGGTCTTATTTTTGTCAAAAAAATTATAACATAGCATCAGGTGTGGTCCCCTAAAATGTTGACTTTTAAAAAGTATTTCACAAATTTCCCTTTAGTGGAAAGTTAGCTCATGTAGTTTATACAAGATTTTTCTAATAATTTTTAAATGAATATAAGATTTTTAACTAATTTTCAAAGTGGACACATCCTAGGAAACAAAAAGTTGAGCATGCTCACCCTTAATTTTGAGAAAACTAATTAAAAAATGAATTATTTTTAAAAATGTGTATGAATGGAGTCTAGAATGTAAAAATGTAATTTATTTTGAACAAATTTGGATGAGTAGATAAAAAATGACACCAAAAAAACTATACATAGGTTTTTGAAGAAAAATGATGACACTAGTAAATGAAATTTAAGATCCAAACCTTAATGTATTCAAAATGAAAAAAAAAATTACGTGGTTAGAAAGGTAAGAGATTGATGTTATTGTGACAATTTTTTAGAATATGTCTTAAAATTTGCATACCTGATAGACAACACGTTTAACATTTACTTGTTTCTTCATGTTTTATGAAAAACACGTCTTTGAGCACCTTACATGTAGGCCCAACCCTTTGGCTTGGACATATAATCCAAATCCAAGCCTAGGGTTGGGCTTCCGAAGCAACTTTAAATGAAACACATGCATATTATAACATATACATGTTATATCGTATACACATTATAAATTCAAAAAAGAGAGCACTTTTGTGTTTCCAAGGAGAATATAATGTGAGTGCATTATTATGTACTGACGTTATAATATATTTTTCTTTAAAATAGGTTTTGGTCACTTTTTAGTCCCCAATCTTGGTGCACATACACACCTAGCCCTTGGTATTTTCTTTATATCATTTAGGGTTCATGTGTTGAGTTTATACCAAAGTCTCATTATCATCCCAATCTCCCTTTAAGAACAAGTCTTCATCTCAACCCTCATATGGATTCTCATTTAGCTAACCATGAAATCCTCAGTGGTTCTATATATAATGATTATCAAATTGAAGAGGATTTTGATCACAAGGCACCTATGGATAAGAAAGATCTTTCTATCAAGAATTGTACAATTACTTTTTAAGAGCTTGCTATTGCTACTTGTCTTACACAATTGGATAAGTCTTCTCATAATTTATCTCTTAAAGTGCATACCCTTTGGTATACATATTCTTCATGGAATTAGTAATAGGATTGTCTCATCAAGTTCTTTGCATGGTGCATCTTTTCCACTACCTATCCACCCAACCTTCCTCTTCCATTGATCCTATCCCTTCCTATTCTAATGTGGATTCTTTCATTGTGCCTATTGCTCATGTCTCCTCTTCTAGTGTCTTCACACCTCATGTTCCAAGTACTTTGGTGACATGAAAACCTTTTCTTCTACCAGTGTTCCATGTTTCTCACATCTCACTAGTCTCATTTCGTCCTCTTTTATTACTAGTACCATACCTACATATTATGCTACTAACACTATCCCTTCATCTCACCCTACTAGTGTCATGCCTTCCTCTTTTCCCTAGATAGTGTTGTCACCACTCCTAGTGTTGTATCTTTACCTCTCATTTCTCTTCTCCTACTTTATATTCTCCTGATGATGGATCATGGAGTGTGATCCAAAATGTTAACTCGCACATAGTTAAATCCTGAAACACTAAACTACAAACATTATGGACTGTGAAAATTTGATGTCTATGGTAGTGAAAATACTCAAAAATAGACAAGTGACTTCACATAACAAATAAAAGGACCTATCTACAAAATATAAAAAAGTAGTAGTTCAAAAGTTATAGGAAATTGAATCTAGAACTTATCAACTAATTTTTTCTAAATAATTTCTAATTAATTTGGTGAATCAAAGAGGTGCTAATAATTTTTTTGAAAAAAATAAGTGGGTGTCATTCCAACCAACCTAATTTGAACTAAAAAATAATTATTTTTGATAAAACCTTGTATATAAGTAACAAACGCATGGAAGAATGTGACAAATATTTTTGTGATTTATTTTGTAAATAAATAATATTTATTAATTTTTAATGTCACTTTCCAAAAAAATTAAAAAATTAAATTTATGGCTAGCCTAACTTAGTTAAAAAAATACAAAATACAAAACCTTTTATAACCTATAACCAATAAGTCCTAAAGTGTGACTTTATCCTTCAATTTGAAAATGATACATAATTTGACAATTATGAGTTTTTTAATTATATATATATATATATATATATATATATATATATATATATATAAGTAATTTAGACATAGTATATGTAAATGATAAATAATAATTAATTATTAAAATATTATAATAAGGAATAAATTATGGTTTTAGAATTACGAGAGTTTACAAAAAGAACAAAATCAAACTCAAATATCCTAACATGTTTTAAACTTGCAAAATGATATTTTTTGTTAAGGTAAAACATAAAGTTGAATGGTAAATTATTGATTTATAGGAAACAAAAATGTAGAATAAAAAAACTAGATTCAAAATCATAAATAGAATAATGAAAAGAACCTAGCACCAAAAGATAGAGCTCACTATCCAATATGTTAGGGTGATGTATAGACATCCATGTGGTGCAATATCACCCAATTCATGCTTTGTCATCTAGAATTCTAGTAAAATGTGACTTAAAATCTCAAAATAGTTGATTTTGCACACCAAGGGATAGACACATCAAAACAACAAACCCAAGATATACTAGAATATGAAAAAATGCTAAAAATAACATTGTCTATATTTTGTCATGAGAAATGGAAATGGAAAAGAGGGAAAAGAGAGATGCAAACCACCATGTGAGTTGATATATAAGAAACTTGTAGCCGAGGACAAAAAAAAGGTTTGTAACTACTTGGGATCTTGTTATGAATAATTAAGCCCCTATTTTAGTCTTTCAACCTCTATGGGAAGTCAAATAGAAAAGAGAAAAATCTTAGCCTAAGTGCATCTATGAATTAAGAATAGTGGAAAATGCTATAAATATTAACCCTAGGTCTACAAGGGGCAATAGACTAGTGTGTTTATTGGATACAATAGAAAGTAGACAAGAGAAATATACAAGTAATTATGATAAAGAGATTTTATACAATATTATTCAAATGAGAACAATATTACTAGCATAATGTACAAGAGAAGGAGTGAAATCTTTAGAGGAGTCAATTGTAGTGGAGCATCATATACCCTTGAGTAGAATTCACTAATGATGGAATATTTAATAACATAGAGTCGAGTGAGAGACAAGAGAGCCAAGATAGAATCTACTTGTTGGAGAGTTGTGTTCTTCTCAACCAAATCCAAAATAATAAGTTTTCAAAAAGGGTTTCTTCAAAGTTGAAGAGTGGGATTCATATGTCAGAGGCATTTTTGGGTAGACAAGTGTTAAAGTAGTTGATAGTCGGTAGCTAGGTAGGAAACTAATAATAAATTTTCAAAGATTAATGGGATGCTAGTGCATCACATGGATGTCTATGCATCACGCTAGTGTCTTTAAGAAATTTCCTCAAATTCAACACATGTTCTCAAGTCACTGGGAAGAATAGGAATGTGTAAAGAAATTTGGAAATTTGGTGAGAGAAAAAGATTTAGGCTAAGGATAAAATGATCCCTAGAACATGCTAGGGAAATAAAATCCAAAGTGAGTACAAAACATAATGTGAAATTGTTAAGGTACACAATTTTTTATGTTACAACTTTCAAATCCACACTCATCTAATTGCTATTTTGGTTAAGATAGCTAGGGAATCTTGTTCAAACTCAATAAAACATGGGTAAATGGTGGTTACAAAACCAAAGGAAGTTGAAAGTCACCATATTCCTCATTAAATAAAATTCATATGGCTATACTATTTTGAGATGCAATTATGACTATGCAAATGACAGTAAAATAATATTCTAGTCTTGAAAAAATCAAATTAGAAACATTCTAAAATGGTTAAAACAAACAAAATAAAGATAAAACTATTAAAATCTCAAGACAAGAGAACACTAACACACTTGAAATTCAAACTAGGAGAAAAGACTAGGGGTAGGTTGCAATGAGTCCTAAAAACATGCTACAAGAATGGGCACTAAAATGGTTACAATTTGTAGTTCCAAAATTGTAGGGTATATAATTTTTGACATTACACCTAACAACATAGTTGAGACTAACAACCAATAAAGCCAAAGATAAAATAGGATCTAAATGACAATAAGAAACTAAGTAATAACACTAAAAGACAAAGAATAGAGCAAAAGAGGATCTAGATGGACTTGTAAGTAGAGGTCCATTGATAGGAAAATGATAAGAATGGCATGTAGATGTTGTCTTATGATTTTTGGAATTCTTTGGCCAAAAGGATTTATATGTCCCAAGTGGAATGCCCTATTTGAATGCTTGGTCCTATCTTAACTACCACACTAACTACCTAGCCTTATAGGGGTGACCTAGTCCTAGGTTATGGTGAAGGCCTAAAATTTTTCAAGGAAATATGAGATAGTACACAAACATTCATCAAAACATGGACTTGTCAAAGAAAAATAGAAACTATGAAACCAATGGAAAATCTTATGCAAGTGTATGGAAACAAAAAAATGAAGAGAAAGAATTGGGAACAATTTCAACAAGAAATAGAATGACAGGGCCCTAAAACATGAAGGTAGAGTTGATAATAGAAAACAAAAGTCTCCCTAAAGTGAACTATTGATAGCCTACAAAAATGAAAACAAAACTGAAAGCAAGCATTTTATTCTTGGACCTTAAGAAATAGAGAAAAACTTACTATATGAACTTTTTCCACCTTCATTCTTGCTACCTTCTGGGTATATATGAGACCTTGACACTAAGAGACACCCACCACAAAAGGTAGAGGCCAAAATCATGAAGTGGTGGCCTACTAGATGACCTAGTCCAATTTGGATGACCTACTAGGTGGCCTAATACAAAGTCTTAGAATTTTCTAAAAAATTTCTGAGGTGTTCTTTAGATGATTCTATGCATTCTTTCCTTTCAGTATTTTGTTTACTTCTACCTTGATTATTTTTTTAACCTACAAGTTAGAAATCTATGAAACCCTAGAAAAGTATTTGGAAGGTTTAGAAGCTCTCAATCTATGGCTACTGTGCTATCCATCAACCAACAATCCTTATGGTGGTCTCCCACCATTATTTAAAAAAAAAAGTCGTTCACTCAGATTTATTGGATACACGAGCTCTGAAGATTTTTAGAAGAGGAATTAGGCATCTCCAAGATTTGTATTTCAGGGTTGATTTATCTTGGTCATAGGCTAGATCTATCTCCAATATAAATCTTGTAGACAAAGAAGCTTTCCAAATGATACTTGAGGTTGTGCCTTCACCACACATGCACAAAATCTCAATCTATTCTACTAAGCCTTGGTGGAAGGCATGCAAGTGGTATTTGGATACTTCCTTGTTCAGTTGTACCCTAGGAAGACTTTGTTATACATGGATTTCATCATATTTTGTCTATGGTTCAAAAACTAAATTGTAGATGGTCTCTTTAATCCATGTTTTATTTTGGACAACCACTTCTAGATGGTTTGTAATACAATTGTGGATCCCAAGATTGTGCATTTTGCCTAGTGATTACTTTACCAAGATCTTCTTATTGGAAACTGACTAACACATCTTGGTGTTAATAACCCTTGGTGCCTATTTTGTGGGAAACTTGAAACTCTTTTAGTCTTATTTTGGTTTTGCGGCCATCCACAAATCCCATGGTATTGGATTCATGATTTTTTATAGACTTTTTAGCTAGATCCTTTTACTTGGCATGATGTTTTGTTGGGCAACGGGGCCAAAATTTTTATCGAATTTTCCCAACTATGGCATGATTTTATTTTTGGATTGAGAATCATGCACAAATTGTATTAAAAAAATAGAGATTACATCTTTTTGGTCAAGAGAACCACATGAAAAGTTTTTTCTGCAGCTAGAATCAATCCAAAACACATTTTACCCTAATACATACGAACAATTTTGTCTACTTCAAAACATAAGTATATATACTAGAGTTTTTAACATATATATTTATATCTTCATTTTTCTACTTAGGTCTTACCATCCTTATCTTATTTTTTCAAAACATGTATATACTATCTGTTGCATTTTAAAGCTCACTGTATAAATCACTGTTCCATATCATCTTCTGCAAATCCTATTGTTGTGGGTAGATCCTTGTTCATATTAACCTCCTCTATATTTGTGATCCCATCTGGTGCCCTATGTTACTAAGCTGCCTCTTCTTCATCTCCCATTCTCTTTCTTGGTAATAGTACCATTGATTGTCATCCAAATCAGTTCCATAGTAATCATCCTCTACATGTGATTTCTTCATGTCAATCTTCCACTGATCATCAAACCATCCTCTTTCCTGAGCCCATAAGAGTCCATCTCTAGAATAGTACCAATATTTGGTGAGATTCTCAATTTTTCTGTGCTAACACTGTAATTCTGGTAGGTGATTTCCAAATGTTTATGTAGTTCTCTCTTTTCCATCTCTACTTGATACTATTTGCAGTACAGTTCCTGGAAGTTAGTACACTCATTGTAGAATCTTTGATCAAACCTTCTCATATTCCTCAAGCAGAAATTAGTTTCCTTTATGTCATCCTTATAGATCATAGCTCTCCCTTCCATCATCTCTTTGAATTTGTCCAAAGATAGCTCCAAGGAAATAACAACTTGTTCAAAGAATTTATATTTGGTGAGAGTAGAGAAAGCCTCAATGAGCACCCTCTCCCTGCCTTGGAACCTTTCCTCATTCCTCATTTTCCAAATAAACCAAAGGATTAACAGATAACACAAACCAAAATTTATTGGCTTTTTTGTTAAGACCATCAACATAGCCACACAAGATTTCTTTCTAGTTGGTACTGACAGCAGGACTCCACACAAATATATTCCCCATAAATAATGACCAAACCAACTTAGCATATACACATTCAAAGAAAATATGAAAACTAGTTTCAGCAACATTGCATAAAGGGAAAAACACATTGTCAAAACCAATACATAGTTTAGTAAGAATAAGAAGCCATCTAAAATAAGATTTATTAGGTTCTATGACCCTTGAGCATATCAACTTAAAGGTTTTAGACAAGACATTTTTCCCTAAAGTGTCAAACCAGGATGTGTTGATATGTTGGAATAATGCATGTGAGTTTGAAAGCATCTTATAAATCATATTTGGTTTCACATTCAAAAAACTAGTCCCATCCAACCATTTCAAATTCCCAAAACATTCTTCCCCCAGAATAGAAAATTCTAAAGAAAGCGTGCAAATTAGTGCCTTTGAAAGAGTGGAAAAAGTTCTAGCATGTTGATCACTAAGACCAAATTCATATTTAATCTGAGTCCAAGTTTTAGGACCAACTCCATCAAACAAATCTTTAAGATTAGCCAACCCTTTCCAATTGCACTTCTTGGCTGAGAAGCCCTAAAGCAGGGCTAAAAATTTGCCCTTGTGCCTCACATTCCACCAAATGGTTCTTTGCCCCCAGATGCATTTTTTTTTTATAGATTAATAGCTTCTCTGTCTAGTAATAGAACTTTTGCTTACTCCCAAGCTTTCCAAATACTGCAAAAGACAACAGATCCCCTAGGTTTGGCTTTGAAATCCCCAAGCAAAGTATCATGAAAATGCCAAATCCCCCAGTATTTTTTCTTTCATGAAAAATAATTTTGAATATTATTTCTCACCTATACTTTCGAAGACTCCCCCCAGATAAGGAGTTGATAATCCATTTTGAGCATATTAGCTTAAAGGTTTTAGACAAGACATTTTCCCCCAAAGTGTCAAACTAGGATGTGTTGATATGTTGGAATAATGCTTGTGAGTTTGAAAGCATCTTATAAATCATATTTGGTTTCACATTAAAAAAACTAGTCCCATCTAACCATTTCAAATTCCCAAAACATTCTTTGCCAAAATAGAAAATTCTGAGGAAAGATTGCAAATCAGTGCCTTTGAAAGAGTGGAAAAGGTTCTAGCATGCTAATCATTAAGACCAAATTCATATTTAATCTGAGTCCAAGTTTTAGGACCACCTCTATCAAATAGATCATTAAGATTAGCCAACCCTTTCCAATTGCACTTCTTGGCTGAGCAGCCCTGAAGCAGGGCTAAAAATTCACCCTTGTGCCTCACATTCCACCAAATGGTTCTTTGCCCCTAGACGCATTTTTGTCTAGATTAATAGCTTCTCTGTCTAGTAATAGAACTTTTGCTTGCTCCCAAGCTTTCTGAATACTGGAAAAGACAACAGATCCCCTAGTTTTGGCATTGAAATCCCCAAGCAAAGTATCATGAAAATGCCAAATCCCCCAGTCTTTTTTCTTTCCTGAAAAAGAATTTTGAATATTATTTCTCACCAATACTTTTCAAGGCTCCCCCCAAATAAGTAGTTGATAATCCATTTTGTTGCCAATGCAACATGTTGAATCCTCAAATCCTTCAATCCTAGGCCCCCAACTCTTTGCCCAGACATCACCACTCCCATTTGACCAAATTGTTTTTTCTTTTACCTTTACCATCTAACCACTGGAACTGCCTTATAGTTTTATGGATGACCTCAAATTGATAATTGGCAAAGAGCCACATAGAGGAGTATAAAATGGAATAAGCCAACATAATCTTCTAACAAACTTGAACCCTACCTACTAATGATAGATGCAGCCTATTCTAGTTTTTTAACTTCCTTTCAATTTTTGTAAAAAACCAATCCCACATTATTTTCAATGAAGGGAAAATGGAAAAGGGGATGCCAAGGAACCTTACTTGTTTCATAGGCCCTGCTCATTGCCATTTTCCAACATTAAGCCACTCTGGAGCACATTCATCCCACCCTACCAAAATAGATTTAGAAGGACAGATTTTAGCACCTAATGCAAGACAAAAGTTTTCTAGTCTTGCATCCAACCCAGGTCTAATTCCAATTTATTAATTCTAGGAAAATGTGTTATGTCATCAGCAAATTGTACACTAGGCAATTTATCAGCATTAGGCAAATAGATACCATCTAGTCATCCTTCAATTAGTTCTAGTCTTAGCAAATAATGGAGAGCTTCTAATGCTATAAAAAATAAGACAGGGACAAAAGGGCAACCCTCCTAATTGATCTCCCCATATCAAAAGGAGAAGATAAAACACCATTAACCTCCACCTGGGCTAAGGCATCATTGAACAACATTTTAACCATTTTATAGAAATGATCAAGAAACTCTATGGATTTTAACATCATTAGGATGAATGACCACTCCATCCTGTCATATGCTTTTTCAAAGTCTAAAAGTAGAATGCCAACTCTTTGATTGGTTTCTTTTGCCCAATGTATTGCTTCCCAACTAGTGATTAAATTTTCAAGGATGTACCTACCTTTTATGAATCCTGTTTGGGTGCTACTTATTATATTTTGTAGAATTCCCCTTATCCTTATTGTCAACACTTTAACAATGATTTTATATGAAACATTTAGTAAAGTTATAGGTCTCGAATTCCTAATATTTTCCTTGTCACCATCCTTAGGCAAAAGCTTAATGATTCCCCTATTTATTTCTTTACCCTACGTTCCATTCTCAATAACTTCCTTATTATAAAGATCATACAAATAATCAACAATCCAAGACATGTTAGCCTTGTAGAATTCTATAGGAAGACCATCAACCCCAGGGGACTTTCCATTATCCATAGATTTAATAGCTCTACCTCTATTTCATCTCTTGAAATCTCTTTATTGAGTTTAGTCTTCATTTCAACATCAACCTTTTCAATACATGTTTTGTTGCAAAGCTCTTGAGCTTCCTTGTAGCCTTCTTTATTATCCTCTCCCTTGAACAGTTTTTCAAACAAACCTTGAAAGCTTCCAGTATATCCTCTTTCTTCTCCATAAAAATTCCATTTTCCACCACTGGCTTTATATTCTCTTTTATGTTTTTATATTTTAGGATATTACAAAAGTATTTTGTGCCTTTATCCCCATCCTCCAGCTAGTATAGCTTTGCTCTATTTTAACACGTTTGGCTTTTCTAACCTATATTTTCCTCAATTTGTGCTTTATCTCACTCATTGTTTCAATTTGTCCTCCATCCTTCGGATTACCTTGAATCTCCTCTTCAATTTTAAGGAATTCCTCTTGAAGAAGAAGCTCCTCTCTCTTCCTATCTAAGGAGTATTTCTTCCCAACTATCTGAAAGATAGATTTAAATGAAGTTATCATCTTGCTCGACTAAAGAGAAGAACCTTTATCCTTGTAAAGTAACTTGTAGATACTTCTTAAAGAGTTGATAGCATTTTTACAATCTTCATCCCTTAGAGGCTCACAATTTAGTTTATAACTACCATCTTTTTGAGTTCTAAACCTTTCTTCTTGTTTTTTAAGTATTATAACTGATCTTATGGGGTGGTGATTAGAGAGTGAATTTGGTATAACTTGCACTTTATTCATTCCCTTTATATTTTGGAAATTAAATGTTTCTTTCTCCACATAGAGTGTATCTAGCTTACTATAAATTCTTCTATTAGCTTTATGGCCATTACACCAGGAGTACCAAATTCCTTTACTGTTCTTCTTCAAACCTTCTAATGGATCCATCAATTTCAATGTCTTTTTTATTCTTTCCCAGAAAAATTTCTCATTCCCTCTCTAATCTATTGGGTTACTGCCTACTTATCCTCTTTCTTCTCAATCATGTTAAAGTCTCCTCCTATAACCCAAGGCACCTTTGGAAGTTCATTGGCCATCTCAAAAGATACAAATGCAACTATATTTGCTAATTTTATTGTTAATTTCAATTTTGCTATTCACTCCAACTTGTTGGTAGTTTCTAATATGTTCAAGTAAATTCAAGTTTAGGCCAATAAAGTGGCCCTTGAGGCTAAGAATCTTTAGACCCTTCTAGATCAAATAGAAATGGTTGAATATATTTTGTTATGATCGATAAGGATTGCATGAGCTCTGCTAGGGTTTTCGTCTTAACCTTGTGTCGTTTAGTTTTTTGATGTCATACTACACCTTTGTAAAAGAATTTTCGTTATTCTTGTACATTTATTATAGGGGATTTTAGATTACCATGCCCAAGGGTTTCCCCTTAGACTTTTTAATGACCTCAAACTTTATCACTCCAATAGTTTCTAGTAGTGTTAATTGTTTGATGGCTCTCAAGGATGGCTTCATTAAACAAGTTACATAGGAAGTTCATTCCCAAGGTGTTTCATGAGGTATGAACTCTGAGTCCCCTCTAGATGTGGTGCTTCCCATCCTAGAGTTTGATAGTGCATGTAAATGGCTAGATCATTTTACTTTAACAAGTTTTTTTGTTGGGAGGGTTCACCTAGAAGCATGCTAAGATATTGAGTCAACAAGGCTTGGGCCCCACATGGGGTCTTCCTTGATGTTGTCCAAAACCTCACTAAGGGGTCTTTTTATTTCACTCCACTAAAGCTAGCCATGTGGAGGCCATTCTTAAACATGGCCCCTAGTTTGTGAATGCCTCCCTTTTCGTTTTCCAACCCTAGACATAAGACTTTGTTGTCTTTGATGAAAGGGTTCTTCATGTCCCTACTTGGGTGGAATTACCAAGTTTACCTTTGTTGTATTGGTATTTCTTGATCACTATCACTAGCTCACTTGGTAAAGTGGTTTGTGTTGAGCCAAACCTATTCTTCTTGGCTTGTCCCCCAAAATTAGTTTGTGTTGAGGTTGACATCTTAGTATATTTAAAATAGATCATGGATATTCAAATTGGTCAAATGTATCATACCTAGCATGTCCTTTATCTTAATTTGCCAAACATTCACTTTAGGTGTCATTCCTTTGATCATAAGATTAAGGATTGTCTCTTGGTTTCCTTTCATAATAAAACTTCTTCTTAGCCATCAGAGGCTCCCATTCCAAAAAAAGAAGTGTGCACCATGGTAGGGAACTGTAAAAATAATCGAAAGCCTAGCAATTGTGGAGCTCATGCTAAGACTCCAGGAAACACTAGAAATCAAGCTACTAAGAAGCCATTTGGACTAGTTTCAAACCTTCAGACAAGGGGAAAGAGGTGGTGCCCCCTAATGGTGAGCCACCTAGTCAGCCTAAGTTTACCTAAATGCCTTAGTCGATGTCGGTCTTATCTTCTCAGTTAGCCTAAGTTTACTTGATTTTAATTTTTCTATTCACTCCAAGTTGTTGGTATTTTCTAATATGTTCACGTAGATTCAAGTTTAGGCCAATAAAGTGGCCCTTGAGGTTAAGCATCATTAGACCCTTTAGATCACTGCGAGAATGTTCCCTACACTATGGCTAGAGTCTTGTACTCTTTACCTCCTTTTGACAGATCCCCTCATTGGTGGCTGCAACATGGCCACTCAGAATCCTCTAGAAAGGTTTGCTATCGACCAAATAACTTTCTATCTGTTCACCACTTGCTAGCCATCAAAGGGGATGATCACTAACTACTTACTACTTGCCCACATTGTCTCAATAACTTGGGTGGGCCCGCTAGTGATTGGGGCATGTTTCCTTGCTTGACTCTTACCATTTTGTTGTTAAGGAGTTCTCAAATTGCAGCTAATAACATTCATGATTTGCAATCACAAGAAGGCCTTGAGGAGAGAGAGGACACCACTCTCATTGGTTAGGAACAAGTGGATGATGGTAAAGACCTACCTAATGGAGGGTGGGGTAACTCTAATGACTAGGACCCCCTCCTAGTGCTGATTTTAGAGCTTTAGGAACCTAAGTTTGTTTATACTTATTATAAACTTTAAACTTTTAATTGTGTAGATGAGTATTTCATTTTTAGATTCATGTTTACTATTGTAATTGTTTTTTTTAAGTCATTCAACACTTTATTTATTCACTTGATCAATTTATTTAATTTTAAAGTATAATACTTTGAGATTAATAAATACTTCTACTAAAAAGGGGAAAAGAGAAGTTGTTCTTCAAAAGCTATGCATGAGTGAGACCCCCCAAAAAAAATTCTTGGGGACAAGTACTAATATTCATTTTGAAAACCAGAGCTGTTCTTTCGAAATTTATTTACGAGTGAGACCAAAAGCAATCTTGCTGTCACGAAGTCCCACTTGACCTTGAACAGACGTATTTTCTATTATTGCTAGTCTGGATATTAAAACGACTTCTTTAGTAGTCCATAGCCTCAATGAAAGTAGCAACATTAATAAAAAAGTGCCACCCACTGCAAGGAAAGGAATCCAGACCTGCAGCAGAAATAAATAACTCTTTATGGACTCAACCCATCACAAGCTTTTTGCTGAATTGTTATTGATTGTTCGAATGATATTTTGCTGAATTGTTATTATTGTTCGAATGATATTTAAGTAGAGTGCGATCATTGTTTCCTTATTTCATTCAACAACTTTAGGTATACAGATCAAATGAGGATAGGTTTCAAAACTTCTTCATCCTGGCTGCAATCTCTGGAGGGCAAGCATGTCCTCATAACAGGTGGATCGAGTGGGATTGGGCTTGCCATTTCCAAAGAAGCTCTCTCTCAAGGAGCATTCATCACACTTGTAGCCAGAAGCTCCACTAAATTGGAGAAAGCAGCACAAAAACTTGCCAAAGATGGTGGTACCACAGATAAAATATCAACGAAGGTTTATCTAATTCCATCATTTGAAGCTTATCTAAAGTTTGTTTTTTAAATGATGTCTAATCTGATCTTTATTTTTTAATAGGTTGCAGATGTGGGCGATTATGAAACTTTGGCAAAGGCTCTAAAGGAATCATTTGAATGGAGGCCTGTTGACGTGCTGTTGTGCAATGCAGGTACGTCCAAAACTGCACTTCTGGATGAGGGCAGGATTGAAGATCTGCATGCCATCATTCAGACTAACTTGACAGGGGTTGTCAATACTCTGCATGTTGGGATTCCATTGATGAAGCAGAGGACTGCCCAAACACCCATGTCTATTGTTTTCATGAATTCCCTCTCAGGAATGGTATGTTATTGGTAAAACTTTTTGTATGCTTATTACTCAGAAGTTTACAGATATTCATCCTGAATTAATATGCACGCTTCATTCCATAAAATGTGATTGACAGTTCAAAGGCCTGGTTAAGGCCAAAGATATATGAGGTCAGCCTATAGGTTATTGCTGTTATTATAGCATTTATACGTAAGCCAAGAAAACGTGTGTTTTTAGAATGTTTAACCTTTTTATAATTGTATGTTTTTCTTAATCTTTCTGTATTATCACATCCAAATAAGTTATCAACTTTTTACCATTTTTCAGATTGATAAAGAATAATTTTTTTTGGATTGTGTTATTCTTTTGGCAGTACCCATTGTATGGTAACTCTGTGTATGCTGCAACCAAATATGCTCTAAAAGGACTCGGAGAAGCTCTCAAGCTTGAATTGATGGCTTATAACATCCGAATTAGCATAGTCTTTCCAGGGTTTGTGGAAACCCCAATGCTTGATTACTGTAAGTAGCTCCAACTTCATCTCAATGAGAATATCCTTAAATTTTATTACTATCTAAGTCTTGTATTAGATATAAATAGAGAAGTTTTTCCAGTATGAATGTTTATGAAAGGGACGTCTGTGTTAGAAAATTAAGCAGTGCAGAATTGAAATAACAGTGAATTAGCAATAAAAAGTACAAAATAGATAATACAGGTTTACGTTAAAAACCCGGTAATGTACTAGGAAAAAAAAGGGCAAAGATCTCTAAATTTTATTCTCAGAAGAAAATTTGTAGTTACAATTTTTTTTTTCTCATGCCTTGACATTCAAACTAGACTAACTTAAATATCATAGACATATTCACAATCAAAGAAATCATTGAAGAGAAGTGTTTATGCTTTTTTTCTTTTACATGGTTGTTAATGTATTCTTCAAGTGAGTCCGATCTAATTTTGTTCTTACATTCCCAAATTGTATCTAGGTGGCGTGGAAGATAACAGAAGTATCTTTGAGATAATTAAGATCATAAATTTGTATGATCGAAGTCAAGCAGAGACGCCTGAGCAAGTTGCAAAATATACATTAGAAGCAACAAAGAATGGGACTTTTCTTGTCACAAGCCAATTGGGTGGTTTGGTGTTATCCACAATCTCTCGTGGACCTATGCCTGCAGAATCATTTGGAAGGGCCTTGATTGAATTGATATCATATATTCCTATTAGACTCTTCAGCTTCTTTGCTGCTGCTTATGTCTATTATGTTATAGAACATAAAAGCCATAAGAAATGAAAAGGCAACATTAGGACATTTCTTGAGAAGAAAAAACAAATCTAATGATGGATCATGGATCATTGAGTATGACCCAAAACATTGAAACAAAAATTTATATCGTTGAATCTCCAAACATTATTCTCACTTATGTTATGGACTGTGGAAAACTCATGCCTACTAAACAAATCTAAGTTTATATGTTTTATTAGTGTGAAATAAACTAACTTTATTTTTTTAAGCATTAATAATGTTATAAGGCAGGTATAAGGGTGAAATACTTAAGTGATAACAATGTAATTTATAAATTAATTTATTTATTATATTTGTTGACATTTGATTAGATTTTTCTTTTGAGAAGGAAAATCAAATTTAAAATTTGTGTGTTTTATTATTGTAAAAGAAAGTAATTTTACTTACATAATTATTTTGGTTGTATTAATAATGGTATAGTTTTTATTCTTGAATAAATGTTAAAATAAATAGTGTTTATGTCTTTTCTTATCTATCTACTTACCTATTTGTTTGTTTATGAATTTATTAAGTACTTTTGATAGACCTTAAAAATTAAAGATATGATGTTTCTGATCCATCATTAGGATGAAAAGAGAGCATTGTGAGAAGTGTTTACATAAATGGTTTCTTAAAAAGAGAAGGAAGGATTACCGTGCCCACAATCCTTCCTTCTCTTTTTAAGAAACTATTTTTGCAAACACTTCTCACAATGCTTTCTTTTCATCCTGATGATGGATCACGGAATGTGATCCAAAACGTCGCGTCGAGTCAAAAAAGCAACACACAGTCAAGCCAGAAGCTCACAGAATAAAAAAGACCTTAAAAATGATATTCATATAGAAAATAAAATAACTATTAGGTAAAAGTTAAAGTAAATAAATTATTTTTAGTTTAACTTTGTCAAAATTTGGGTATGGTTTCTATGATTTATTGCATTACTATTGAAAAATAAAATAGCTCTTCAATTAAAATAAACAAGTGCCACGTAGTGCCCAGTACCTACCTTGTAGTGTTGTTAGTATTTGTTTAGTTGTAATTTTTTTTTGTTGATTAGCTATTGGTTATATATAGTATTTGTTTAGATGTAATGTTTTTGTTGATTAGGTATTGGTTGTATAGACAAATTGCATTCCAATAATTGAAAAATTAATTTTTGAAGAGTGTTGAAATGTCTTGGGTAAATAAAATTAAAATCTCAAAAATAATCTGGTAAAAATAAAATAGGACTAAAATATTTCCTAACTATAAAACTAAACTTTTACAAAGTCTATTAAATAAAACAAATATTTCCTTAAAATGTAATAATAATAATACTTTTATAATTTAAAATGCATTAAAATATTGTAAGTTTGAAGAATAAAATAAAAATGTAATAACATGGTGAAATATTTTTTGTGATACTGTAGATTTTTAACTTTTAACTAAATAAAATTGAAATCCTAGATTTTTAACTCTTGACTAAATAAAATTGAAATCCCAAAAATAATCTAATTTCATAAAATAAAATGTGTAGAACCCTAACCCTAACCCTAACCCTAGCTGGCTGTGGATAGATTTGAAATGTCTGCCTAAAATATTAAAATGTAATAATATTAAAATGCATTAAAATATTGTAAGTTTGAAGAATAATTACATAATATAATAACAGTGTGGATAGATTTGAAATGTCTGCCTAAGATATTAAAATGTAATAATATTGAATACTATTACAATTTAAAATGCATTAAAATATTGTAAGTTTGAAGAATAATTAATAGTATAATAACAATAATATATTCATAGTTACATCACTATAGTATTTTATCTTAGTCACTTAATTTTTTATTTAAGTAATAATAGTAAGTACTTTTAGAGAACATGATTTTAATTAATCTAATATTGTGGTTTAGTAATAATTTTGGGTGCATTCATTTAATAAAAGTATGTGGTTCAGCTCCATTTAATTAGACATCAATGGTTAAGATCAAATGAATAGTTAAGAAATATTTTAGTGAAATTAGGTTATTTATGTGTAGAACCATAGTTATAAAACAAATTTAAACGCTAATAATTTTTTTATAAAATAGCTCTGAAAAAAATCAATAAATAAAAATATGCATGCTTTGTAAAGAAAAATTTTAGTGTTATTTTATTTTACGAAATTAGGTAATTTTTGGGATTTTATTTACGAAATTAGGTAATTTTTGGGATTTTAATTTTTTTTTACTCAAGAGTTAAAAATCTAGAGTGTCATGAAAAATACTTTTATTTTGGGGATTTCAATTTTATTTACTCAACAGTTAAAAATCTAGTGTGACGGAAAATATTTAAATGAAGTGATGCCATGTTTCCAAATATAGTTAGTAAAATCTTTAAAATATAATGCACTTCTTATCATATACTTTTCCCTTTTTTATTTGATTTGATAAAACCCTAATAAAATATAGTTATAAAGTATTATTAAACATAAATAAAATAATATATTAACTACCACTGCCTTTCCATAAGGCAATATTACCACCATTATTGTAATGGATGTGCATTAATCACCCTTATCATGTAAAAGTTTTCTGCCACTTAGATTAAAGAAAAATAATTTTTCAATTTGTTATAATATTTGTATCTATACAATAGCAATAGCTAAATATTTTTTAAATAGAAAAACTATTCCAGTTCTCATTGGTTGAGAAAAGAATTATTAATAACTAGTTATGAACATGCCTGCTTATAGTTTCCTTGGCACAAGCTCATTACCTAGAGTGAATTTGTTTTAGGGCGTGGGAAAATTTTTAAAGCACTATAATGGTCACATACTATAATGTTCACATACAAAAGACTATCGGCCTAGGATTTGTTATTTGAAGCATTCAAAAACCCTAAAGATTTAAATGTCAAGATTAAAAACAAAAACCAAGCCCATCAAATATTAAAGTTTGATATTTTAAAATAAACAACACAAAGTAACAACCTATGGATTGAAGATTTAATGATCAAGAAATTGTTGAGCCAATGAAATAAATAACAACCACTACTATGAACTGTAAAAGAGTTATAGCAAAGACAATGATATTGCTGGATAAAGGGAATAGATAAAATCTAATTTAATATACTATGAACTATAAAAGAGTTATAGAAAAGACAATGATACTACTAGATAAAGGGACTAAAAGGCCTGTGAACTAAAAAAATAATTTTAAAAAAATTCAAATTTTTTTGCAACACCTGCAAATAGAGATATCTCCATAAATGTACCAAAACCTGCATAACTCGGTAGATTATTCTCCATAAATGTACCAAAACCTGCAATAACTTGGTAGATTGTCCTCATCATAATTTTAATTTGGGAAATGGAGAGTATTTATAAAATTTTGGAGTAAAAGCGGTTTGGGTAGTTGAACGGTAATAGTTGAACTGCACCAGTTTTTAATATTTTCAATTTGTTACGAATACATTTTGATTTAGGTTTTTAGCTTTGTAAATAATAAATTAAATTAGTTAATTTCAATTTAATATTTACACTTGAAAGATTTAATTAAATACAAATAAAGTAACAAAATAGCCTTTAAACTCTTGTCACTATTATTTTATAAAAAAATTATTAGGGTGTATATTTAATATATAATAGGAAGTTGTTTCCTATGTATTAAATATTCAATGTTCATACTTTCACTTAAAATTTAAATATAAAATTTCAAAATTAAATATTAAATATTTAAATAATATAATAATGATGATTATAATGATTAAACAATTAATTAATGTAATAATACTAATACTTTTATAATTTAAAATGCATTAAAATATTGTAAGTTTGAAGAATAAAATAAAAAATGTAATTAAATTCATGATACTGTAGATTTTAAAGTTTTGACTAAATAAAATTGAAATCCAAGATTTTTAACTTTTGAGTAAACAAGTGCCACGTACTGCCAGTACCTGCCTTGTAGTGTTGTTATTATAGTATTTGTTTAGTTGTAATTTTTTTTGTTGATTAGCTATTGGTTGTATATAGTATTTGTTTAGTTGTAATTTTTTTTTGTTGATTAGCTATTGGTTGTATAGACAAATTGCATTCCAATAATTGAAAATTTAGTTTTTGAAGAGTGTTGAAATGTCTTGGTTAAATAAATTTGAAATCTCAAAAACAATTTAATTTGGTAAAAATAAAATAGGACTAAAATATTTCTTAACTATAAAACTAAACTTTTACAAAGTCTATTAAATAACACAAATATTTCCTTAAAATGTAATAATACTAATACTTTTATAATTTAAAATGCATTAAAATATTGTAAGTTTGAAGAATAAAATAAAAAATGTAATAACATGGCAAAATATTTTTTGTGATATTGTAGATTTTTAACTTTTGACTAAATAAAATTGAAATCCTAGATTTTTAACTCTTGACTAAATGAAATTGAAATCTAAAAAATAATCTAATTTCATAAAATAAAATATGTAGAACCCTAACCCTAGCTGGGTGTTGATAGATTTGAAATGTCTGCCTAAAATATTAAAATGTAATAATATTGAATACCATTACAATTTAAAATGCATTAAAATATTGTATGTTTGAAGAATAATTACATAATATAATAACAATGTGGATAGATTTGAAATGTCTGCCTAAGATATTAAAATGTAATAATATTGAATACTATTACAATTTAAAATGCATTAAAATATTGTAAGTTTGAAGAATAATTACATAATATAATAACAATAACATATTCATATTTACATGACTAAGTATTTTATCTTAGTCACTTAATTTTTTATTTAAATAATAATAGTAAGTAGTTTTAGAGAACATGTTTTTAATTAATGTAATATTGTGATTTAGTAATCATTTTGGGTGCATTCATTTAATAAAAGTATGTGGTTCAACTCCATTTAATTAGACATCAATGGTTAAGATCAAATGAATAGTTAAGAAATATTTTAGTGAAATTAGGTTATTTATGTGTAGAACCCTAAAGTATAGTTATAAAACAAATTTAAACCCTCATATTTTTTTTATAAAATAGCTGTGAATAGAAATCAATAAATAAAAATATGCATGCTTTGTAAAGAAAAATTTTAGTGTTATTTTATTTTACGAAATTAGGTTATTTTTGGGATTTTAATTTTTTTTTACTCAACAATTAAAAATCTAGAGTGTCATGAAAAATACTTTTATTTTGGGGATTTCAATTTTATTTACTCAACAGTTAAAAATCTAGTGTGATGGAAAATATTTAAATCAAGTGATGCCATGTTCCTAAATATAGTTAGTAAAAATTTAAAAATATAATGCACTTCTTTATTGTATACTTTTCCCTTTTTTATTTGATTTGATAAAACCCTAATAAAATATAGTTATAATATATTATTAAACATAAATAAAATAATTTATTAATTGCCACTCCCTTTCCATAAGGCAATATTACCTCCATTATTGTAATGGATGCACATTAATCACCCTTATCATGTAAAAGTTTTCTGCCAATTAGATTAAAGAAAAATAATTTTTCAATTTGTTATAATATTTGTATCTATATAATAGCAATAGCTAAATATTTTTTAAATAGAAAACTTATTTCAGTTGTCATTGGTTGTAAAACGAATTATTAATAACTAGTTAAGAACATGCATGCTTATAGTTTCCTTGGCACCAGCTCATTACCTGGAGTGAATTTGTCATGAGAAATTTTTTAAAGCACTATAATTTAATATACTATGAACTGTAAAAGAGTTATAGGGCTAAAAGGTTCATGAACTAAAAAACAATTTTAAAAAAATTTAATTTTTTTTGCAACACTATAATGTTCACATACAAAAGACTATCAAGTGAGCCAATGAAGTAAATAACAACCATTGCACCAACCCAAATCAATTGAAAACCTGCATGAACACAAGGGAATAGATAAAATTTAATTTAATATACTATGAACTGTAAAAGAGTTATAACAAAGACAATGATATCTCCATTTCAATTTGTTACGAATAAGTTTTGATTTAGGTTTTTAGGTTTGTAAATAATAAATTAAATTCGTTAATTTCAATTTAATATTTACACTGGAAAGATTTAATTAAATACAAGCAAAGTAACAAAATAGTCTTTAAACTCTTGTCACTATTGTTTTATAAAAAAATTATTAGGGTGTATATTTAATATAATAGGAAGTTGTTTCCTATGTATTAAATATTCAATGTTCATATTTTCACTTAAAATTTAAATATAAAATTTTAAAATTAAACAAGTGCCACATAGTGGCCAGTACCTGTCTTATAGTGTTGTTATTATAGTATTTGTTTAGTTGTAATTTTTTTTGTTGATTATCTATTGGTTGTATATAGTATTTGTTTAGTTGTAATTTTTTTGTTGATTAGGTATTGGTTGTATAGACAAATTGCATTCCAATAATTGAAAAATTAATTTTTGAAGAGTGTTGAAATGTCTTGGGTAAATAAAATTGAAATCTCAAAAATAATCTAATTTGGTAAAAATAAAATAGGACTAAAATATTTCCTAACTATAAAACTAAACTTTTACAAAGTCTATTAAATAACGCATTAAAATGTAATAATACTAATATTTTTATAATTTACAATGAATATTGTAAGTTTGAAGAATAAAATAAAAAAAGTAATAACATGGTAAAATATTTTTTGTGATATTGTAGATTTTTAACTTTTGACTAAATAAAATTAAAATTCTAGAGTTTTAACTCTTAACTACATAAAATTGAAATCCTAAAAATAATCTAATTTCATAAAATAAAATGTGTAGAACCCTAACCTTGGGTGTGGATAGATTTGAAATGTTTGCCTAAAATATTAAAATGTAATAATATTGAATACTATTACAATTTAAAATGCATTAAAATATTGTAAGTTTGCAGAATAATTACATAATATAATAATAGTGTGGATAGATTTGAAATGTCTGCCTAAAATATTAAAATGTAATAATATTGAATACTTTTACAATTTAAAATGTAAAATATTGTAAGTTTGAAGAATACATAATATAGTAACAATAACATATTCATATTTACATCACTATAGTATTTTATCTTAGTCACTTAATTTTTTATTTAAATAATAATAGTAAGTATTTTAGAGAACATGATTTTAATTATTTTCATTAATCTAATATTATGGTTTAGTAATAATTTTGGGTGCATTCATTTAATAAAAGTATGTGGTTCAGCTCCATTTAATTAGACGTCAATGGTTAAGATCAAATGAATAGTTAAGAAATATTTTAGTGAAATTAGGTTATTTGTGTAGAACCCTAAAGTATAGTTATAAAACAAATTTAAACCCTAATAATTTTTTTATAGAATAGTAGTGAAAAAAAATCAATAAATAAAAATATGCATGCTTTGTAAAGAAAAAATTTAGTGTTATTTTATTTTACGAAATTAGGTTATTTTTGGGATTTTATTTTTTTTATTGGAGTTAAAAATCTAGAGTGTCATGAAAAATACTTTTATTTTGGGGATTTCAATTTTATTTACTCAATAGTTAAAAAATCTAGTGTGACGAAAAATATTTAAATGAGCCATGTTCCTAAATATAGTTAGTAAAATCTTTAAAATATAATGCACTTCCTTATCATATATTTTTCCTTTTTTATTTGATTTGATAAAACCCTAATAAAATATAGTTATAAAATATTATTAAACATAAATAAAATAATATATTAACTGCCACTCCCTTTCCATAAGGCAATATTACCGCCATTATTGTCAATTTTTTAATTTGTTATAATATTTGCATCTATACAGTAGCAATAACTAAATATTTTTTAAATAGAAAAACTATTTCAGTTCTCACTGGTTGCAAAAAGAATTATTAATAACTAGTTAAGGCCTACTTATAGTTTCCTTTGCACAAGCTCATTACTGGAGTGAGAAAATTTTCAAAGCACTATAATGTTCACATACAAAAGACTATTAGCTTAGGATTTGTTATTTGAAGCATTCAAAATCCCTAAAGATTTAAATATCAAGATTAAAAACAAAAACGAAGGTGTGAGAAAATTTTCAAAGCACTATAATGTTCACATACAAAAGACTATCGGCTTAGGATTTGTTATTTGAAGCATTCAAAAACCCTAAAGATTTAAATGTCAAGAGTTAAAAAGAAAAACCAAGGCCATCAAATATTAAAATTTAATATTTTAAAATAAACAACACAAAGTAACAACCCATAGATTAAAGATTTAATGATCAAGAAATTGTTGAGCCAATGAAGTAATACCAACCACTACACCAACCCAAATCAATTGAAAAGCCTGCACAAAAGGGAATAGATAAAATCTAATTTAATATACTATGAACTATAAAAGAGTTATAGCAAAGCACAAGGGAATAGATAAAATCTAATTTAATATACTATGAGCTATAAAAGAGTTATAGCAAAGATGATGATACTCGTAGATAAAGGGGCTAAAAGGCTCGTCAACTAAAAAACAATTTTAAAAAAATTCAAATTTTTTCGCAACACCTCAAATGGAGATATCTCCATAAATGTACCAAAACCTACATAATTTTGATTTGGGAAATGTAGGGCATTTATAAAATTTTGGAGTAAAAGCGGTTTGGGTAGTTGAACAGTAATAGTTAGGTGAACTGCACCGGTTTTTAATATTTTCAATTTATTATGAATAAGTTTTGATTTAGGTTTTTAGGTTTGTAAATAATAAATTAAATTCATTAATTTCAATTTAATATTTACACTGGAAAGATTTAATTAAATACAAGCAAAGTAACAAAATAGTCTAAACTCTTGTCACTATTGTTTTATAAAAAAATTATTAGGGTGTATATTTAATATAATAGGAAGTTGTTTCCTATGTATTAAATATTCAATGTTCATATTTTCACTTAAAATTTAAATATAAATTTTCAAAATTAAATATTAAATGTTTAAATAATATAATAATAATGATTATAATGATTAAAGAATTAATTAATGCAATAATACTAATACTTTTATAATTTAAAATGCATTAAAATATTGTAAGTTTGAAGAATAAAATAAAAAATGTAATTAAATTCATGATATTGTAGATTTTAAAATTTTGACTAAATAAAATTGAAATCCAAGATTTTTAACTTTTGAATAAATAAAATTGAAATCCCTAAAATAAGTGCGAACTCATTGCAATAGTACCAGCCAAAGGCAGGTACTAATAATAAATATTAAATATTTAAATAATATAATAATAATGATTATAATGATTAAATAATTAATTAATGTATTAATACTAATACTTTTATAATTTAAAATGCATTAAAATATTGTAAGTTTGAAGAATAAAATAAAAAAATGTAATTAAATTCATGATACTATAGATTTTAAAGTTTTGACTAAATAAAATAAATAATCTAATTACATAAAATAAAATGTGTAGAACCCTAAAAACTAAATTAAAATTAAATTACTTTTAGCTAATGAAGCAAAAAATTAATCGCCATCCATGTAGGCATGACGTAACTAGTGGGAGACAAAATTTGTATTCATAATTTGTTTACTTGCCACCTCAAACCAAAATTCTCTCCGCATTTATGGTTTTTTGTTGCACTCTCCTGACAATCCGCTTTTTTCAGCCAATGACAATACATATAAATCATTTCTAAATAATTTTTTGTTAAAAAATTATCATGTTCACATAGGAAAAGTACAAATTTAAATCAAATTTGTCCGACAAGAAAAATAATCCTATCTTTTGATTGGTTTGCAATCAATGGATTAATAACTAGATAAGTGCAAACTCATTGCAATAGTAAGTTGAAGGCAGGTACTATTAAAATTGAAATCCCTAAAATAATCTAATTACATAAAATAAAATGTGTAGAACCCTAAAAATTAAATTAAGCAAAAAATTAATCTCCATCCATTTAGGCATGACTTAGCTAGTGGGAGACAAAATTTGTGTTCATAATTTGTTTACTTGCCACATGCTCCACTCAAACCAAAATTCTCTCCGCATTTATAATTTTTTTGTTGCACTCTTCCGACAATCCGACAATCTGCAGAGAAGATTCAGCCAATGACAATACAGATAAATCATTTCTATATAATTTTTTGTTAAACATTTATCATGTTGACATAGGAAAAGTACAAATTTAAATCAAATTTGTCCAACAAGAAAAATAATCCTATCTTTTGATTGGTTTGCAATCAATAGATTAATAACTAGATAAGTGTGAACTCATTGCAATAGTACCAGCCGAAGGCAGGTACTAATAAAACAAGTGCCAAATTAATTTTTGAAGAGTGTTGAAATGTCTTAAAATGCATTAAAATATTGTAAGTTTGAAGAATAAAATAAAAAATGTAATAACATGGCCAAATATTTTTTGTGATGCTATAGATTTTTAACTTTTGACTAAATAAAATTGAAATCCTAGATTTTTAACTCTTGTCTAAATAAAATTGAAATGCCAAAAATAATCTAATTTCATAAAATAAAATCTATAGCATAATTATCTCCATAAATGTACCAAAACCTGCATAATTATCCTCGTCATAATTTTGATTTGGGAAATGTAGAGTATTTATAAAATTTTGGAGTAAAAGTAGTTTGGTAGTTGAACGGTAATAGTTAGGTGAACTACACCGGTTTTTAATATTTTTAATTTGTTACGAATAGTTTTTGATTTAGGTTTTTAGGTTTGTAAATAATAAATTAAATTTGTTAATTTCAATTAAATATTTACACAAAAAGATTTAAATAAATACAAGCAAAGTAACAAAATTGTCTTTAAACTATTGTCACTATTGTTTTATAAAAAATTTATTAGAGTGTATATTTAATATAATAGGAAGTTGTTTCCTATGTATTAAATATTCAATGTTCATATTTTCACTTAAAATTTAAATATAAGTCTTCAAAATTAAATATTAAATATTTAAATAATATAATAATAATTATTATAATGATTAAAGAATTAATTAATGTAATAATACTAACACTTTTATAATTTAAAATAAGTTTGAAAAATAAAATAAAAAATGTAATTAAATTCATGATACTATAGATTTTAAAGTTTTGATTAAATAAATTTGAAATCCATGATTAAAATAAATAAAATTGAAATCCCTAAAATAATCTAATTACATAAAATAAAATGTGTAGAAGGCTAAAAACTAAATTAAAATTAAATTGCTTTTAGCTAATGAAACAAAAAATTAATTGCCATCAATTTAGGCATGACTTAACTAGTGGGAGACAAAATTTGTGTTCATAATTTGTTTACTTTCCACGTGCTCCCCTCAAACCAAAATTCTCTCTGCATTTGTAGCTTTTTGTTGCACTCTCCCGACAATCTGACAATCCGCAGAGAAGAGGTCATTTTTTCTTAGCCAATGACAATACAGATAAATCATTTCTAAATAATTTTTTGTTAAAAATTTATTATGTTGACATAGGAAAAGTACAAATTTAAATCAAATTTGTCAAAATAATCCTATCTTTTTATTGGTTTGCAATCAATAGATTAATAACTAGATAAGTGCGAACTCATTGCAATAGTACCAACCAAAGGCATGTACTAATAAAGTAAAATATGTCTAGATATATAGATAAAATGAAATAATTTTTAACTAAAAATTTATGTGTCCATGCATTATGTAGTAAATAAAATAATTTTAAAGTAAAATAAAATAACTCTTAACTAAATAAAAATAGTTGGAAATTAATATTTGTAGCATTTTTAGATACATTATTTAAAATATCTATAGTGTTTATTAATGTTGATATTATGTTTATTATCAAATATTAATTATTTGATCATCTATCTAAAAGAGGCCTAAGAGATATCTCTTGGTGTTTGGTGTTTTTTAGATAGATGTATTTAATATATCTTTTATCTATTTAATAATTTAAGCACATAACTAAATCAATAGTGCCAAAGTTTTATTAAAAAAATAATATTTCAATAATTTTATATGTTATTTCACTTCCTAAAATATACAACTTTTCCAATTACAAATTATTTTTTACATATATTAACTAAATAGATGAAAAAAAGACACAAAGCTATTTTATTTTAATTTGGAATTAATTTATTTCCCTAAGACCTAATTTTATAATTCACTTTTAAAATTATTATAAAAAATAAAATATTTCAATTTAAACCCTAACTACAAATGCAATGAAATAAACAAACAAAAAAGAACTATAATATCATTTTACTCATACAACATTAAATCTTTTTTTCTAAACTTTTTTTTCACCTTACTCTATATTTATTTCATTATTATTTTTTCCCCTCTAAATAAATAAGAGCATGCAATAGCAAATTTATTTATTTGTTTATTTTCTTTTTTACTATTAATGTATTATAAAACTTTTAATTTTACAAAAAGATAATGCCAAAAATAAAAAATGATTTCATTTGTATTTTATATATTTATATTTATATTTATTATTAGGTTTCAATACTTTGACATGTAAATAGATATCAAATTTAACGTAAAATGTAAGAGTTTTTGTTAACACACTTGCACCATTACACTCCACCCTTGCTACCACTATAGGTTAGCAAGGTGGAATACACTCTCCATGAAGAATCTTCACAAAATCTATGTCACCTTTGAGATATGTCCCACAAACAATCTAAAATGCTTCATCACTACATGGTTCCTAAACTAGTCTCTCATCATCATTGGTGTCCTCAACTATAATCATTGCTTGCTTTTGCATGGTCTTAGGGCTCCCAACCTTGCTTCCATAACTCTCTAAATGCTAGCCAGTTCACCATAATGCTACTCCATTCAATCATCATTCTCATCATGTTGTTGTAGCTAATGTCTACCTAATATTCTTCAATTAACCATATTCTCCTATGGCTAACCTCTAGATAAATAGATGCAAAAGCTTCTATTATGGGGTTACCTTCAACCCTTATGCTAACCTAGCCATAAATGGGCTCTAATACCACTTGATGTAGTCATAAATAGAGGGTCCAATGAAAGACAATATATTCATGTAGTTCAAACATAGAGACAAAATTAATTAATAGAAGTACACAATAAAAGTAGATTTAGAAGATATATGAGATAGAGCCAATCAATTTATTATCAAATGCTCTAACACAATAGATGCTATACAAAACTCAACAATGAGTATATATGCCACCACACATGCTTTGACATGATAGGTCATTAGATATTTCATGAATAAGAATGCTTGATATAATATTACATGCATGTAGGCTATGTGGCCATTACCATAATTTAGAGCCTAAAACATACAATTTAGATCTATCGCATCGATGCTTTACCCCCTCTAATGGAACTTATCCTTCTATTTATGCTAGATTCTTCAAGTATAAGATATTGATGACCAAAGGCCATGATCCTTAACCTTCAAATCTTCTTGGGACTAACATGAAATATTAAACAATAGGCACGTTATCTAAATTTTACTGTAAAGGCTTAAAATAGGTTAGATTTTAGGCATAACACAATGTTGCAACCTTCTATATGAAACATACCAACAAGACATCATATGGGAATGTGTTTCAATATTTAACAATTATATTATTTAAATATAGGAACAAAATGCCTAGTGTTGGTAACTTGTAGTGAAGATTATTGACTATCAAACTAGGTTTTCCACCAAAACAAGCTTTATAGTAAAAATATACTTTTGGAGAAATAATAGTATGCATGAAGAACTCACAAAATGCTTCAAAGTAAATATTGACCCATATCACCCCCATATAAGTCCCCTAAAACCCTAAGTCTCTAAGATCCTAAGTGAATACTAAGTATTTCTCCTTTGGGAATTTGTTGCCTTTTGGCAAGTTTGTGAGTTTGCAAACACACTGAAAAGCTAAAGTGGGCCTTAAAAAGCCTCACCTTGGCCTTGTTTTGGTATTTTGGTGAAATGTCAAACCTCTGAACTAGTTTGGTAGTTCATTCTTTTGTCAAAACACCGAAATGGTGCAGATCTAAGAGAATGATAAGTAGGGAAAATAAACAAGTGTTCAACATTTCGATGAAATGTCAAACTAACAATTTGGTTTGACAGTTTAACCTTTTGCTGAAATGTTGAAAAAGGAGAATAAAATACACTCAAAGGTTTCAGTTTTCACCAAGTTGCCGAAATGGGAAGCAAAGAAAGATAAAATGATTTGGCTTTCAGCAAGTTTACAAGTTTGTGAACTTGCCAAAATGCCAAAAATGGATTTTGGTCTCTTTGTTTCACTGAAAAGTTAAAGGAAGTTGGCAAGAAAAGAGAAGAAAACATAAGTTTCAGTGAGTTTACAATTTCACGAACTCATTGAAACACCGAAGAGTTTCAATAATTTGCCATTTCACTGATGAAGGAAACAAAAAGACAAGGCAAAGAGACCAAGAAAGGAGCAAAAAAAGGCTTTTGGCAAGTTTGCAAGTTCATAAACTAGTTGAAACACTAAAGATAAAAGGATAGAAAACCAAGGGTAAAGAAGAGAAAGCTAAGAATGTTTGGTAGTTTCACTAGTTTGTGAACTTGCAAGTTTGCTGAAAGTATTTTACAAATGCATGTAATAGGTTCTAAAACACATTTTCATAGGCTTTTCTAGTTTGAGTTTTCACCTGCACCTAAGAAACTATTATGAAGAATGAAGATGACATGTAGGTAGGTGGGGTAGTTGGTGTGCTTTTAATGTAGTGGGTATTAGAAGTAAATAGGGTAGATGAATTACTTGTGACCCAAGACTCTCACAAGTCCTTTTGTGATCAAATCAATGTACCCAGGTATGAGTGACACTCTAGATCTGTAGATCTTCTAACATGGACCATATGGATATGATTTAGTAGGCATGGGTGGCCTGCAAAATCTTGTTGACCTCCCCACGTACATATTAAAACAATGGAATTTGTAAATCTATATATGCATGTTAAAAAAATTTATTATTTTTGGTTGGTCTTTGGAGAACCAATCTTTGTATCAATTGTAACTCTAGCCTTCATGATCAATAAAAATCACTAATTTCATGCCTTTCTCATATACTTTTACACTGTGTATTGTTGAAAGAGTTTAGATTTACCTTGTGAACCTTTGGTTCCTTGTAGTTTTAGTTCTTTCTTAACCTTTGTATAAGTTTCATGAGCATTGTGCATACATATGTTAGATGTTCTAAGATCATCTTATGCATGTAGAGTTGATGCCAAAGTTATTCAACTAATCTTGGTACATCACCATAAGTAGTTGAATCTTTCCCTCTTCCCCTTTTCTCTAGTGATTGTTAGAGTAGGATTAGTTGTAGTTTAGGTACCTGAGCTTTAGGCTCAAAGAGGAACCATCCTTCTTTGGAGGGATGATCTTAAACAACAAGGTCTCACACCTTGATATCAGGCCAAATGTATCATTGAATTGTTGGTATAACAGGTTCAACAAAGAGTGCAAATCTAAGTGATAACAATTTTTGGCATGCCTAGTGGGACCAGTTTAATGATCTTTACAACATCCATTAAAGAATCTAGTGTGTTATTTAGTGCGTCTTTCCATCTAGGGTAATTTTATTCAACACCATGGAGTCCAAGCTTAGATCTATTGGTAAATAAGTAGTCCAAGTGCTTAATGATTATCAAAGATCAAGATTTAGGAAATAGACCTGATCTCTCTTTATATTTTATGAAATTATAGCTTCTTTGAATGTTCTGGTATGTCTAACTATTGTGGAAATTATGCATGTCCCCCTCCACTTTATCAAAATGTAGTATTTACACCTCCCTATCACCCATATAAAACTAGAAATGCTCCTGGTTTCATCCCAAATAGTCTTGTTATATCAAGATATTAGCATAATCATAGTGTTTGCCTCCCTTCCACCCCTACTCAACCTTCTTGGTAGCCTTCTCACACTTATAGTCATTCTCAAGAAACCTATTTTTCTCCAAGTCAGTATATTTACCCTCTTAGTTGCCCCCAAAATATTGGCAACATGAGTCTCAAGGATATGATGTTATACTTCCAGAGAAAGTTAAATAATGTTAAAATAGAACAAGAATATAACTTGTAGCAGGAGGAGCTTTCTTATCAAGCCTATTTGAACCAATAGGAGATGGAGATACAAGAAATGCATGGACAAGAATGTATTGCTATATAGGTTGTAGCTAAAGAGGAGTAGATGAGGTAATTGCTTGTCCAAATCCAAAGGATTGAATCCTAATCAACCCCCTCCATTCCAAGTTTCAGATAGCGTCCTCCCACAACTATGAATCAACCTGTGGCAGAGAAGGCTTGTAGATTCAAAATCCTAAGCTTCAAGCAAGGGAAGATTTCTAGACCTCCAAAGCAACCACCTCACTTCAAAATCCCAAGGTTTAGAGATCTTCATCCTGTGCAACTTAGGCTTGTTCCTATGGAAAGGCTTGTTCTTGTGCAAAATCAACCTATTACTCCTTAGGAGCACCCCTTTCAAAAACCCATCTTTCTTCCTAAAACCCAACAAATCTTGCAAGTCCCTATATCGAACCAGCCTTCTAGTCCTGACACCAATTCACTCTTCAAATGAGGACTAGTTGTTTGGCAAGCTAATCGATTGGAGGAGTAGGAGAAGGAGGCATTTGAAGAAAAAGAGTGGTGTAGTCATGGTTAGAGGGTTCACAGAATGAACTGTCTAGGCTGTGCAGCAAGAGTAAATACAATGGAAAATACACAAATATAGAATGCAATGGAAGATTTAAATGCTCAATAAATCATATATTTAGAATGCTTATATGCCACCAACATGTGGCCTACAATCATAAGGGCTCGCAAGCCTGATCTCAGGCCTACAACAGAAATGCAAGATATGGCAATAAGTGTCTTCCCCAAAAAGAATCAATTATCAAACTGTGAATTTAGCTATCTATGAACTACTAACTTCCTAATACATCCTAGAGATCTATATATATCATCTGCAAGCTCAATAAATTCTCTACGTCATCTAAGAAAGGCTACAAATTCCAATGAAGGAATGTAATATGTAGAAACAAATAGGTCAGGCCTAAACATCTACTAATGCTCTGCCAATGCATCAATCAAGGTGCAGACCTCAAGGAAGGTCTATCTGATCCTTATGTACTGTGTGACACATTTCATTTAGCTCTACAAGTCATGGAAGTGCTCTGGAAACCTTCTCCTTCAACTGACTGTATGTATGCTCTACTATGTGAAAATAGGTGATCTTCTGATAGCGATAACTTTTAGCGGACAAGTCCAAATAACCTAAATTTTGGATATGATGTAGATGATGATGTCTAGATGCTATGTCCTACTCTGCGAGCTCTAATATGAAAATGTGGCAAAATATGGTACAAAATGCTAAAACTACAACTGACTAAACTGAACTAAAAATGAAAGAAAAGAACGAATGCAAAATGTTTTTGGTTGATACAAGATTGCTCTGCAACCTAGGATGTTCCTGCATCAGACACTTGAGGCTTTTGAAAAAAAGTGAGTCCCTCACTTTTTTGGGGCTAGAGGAAAACCAAGGCGGTCGACCTCAACCTGAGAAATCCATGTTAAATCTTCTTTCGGTCTGCCTTTCCACTTTACCAAATATTCCTTGTATTGCTCGCCTATGGTACTACGCTGAACTCTATTGTCCAAGATGTCTTCTATCTACTCTGGTTGTTGTTGTGGTAATTGATCCTTCAAACTATCTTCAAGGTTGTCACTTGATTCTCCTTCATGATATTGATATAAGTCTATAATATTGAATATAGGTGATATACCCATTATCTCCAGTAGCTCCACTTCATATGCATTACCTTAATCAAATTTCCTTAGTATCTTACATGGTCCAAACTTCTTCATCTTCAACTTTTTATATGTGCCTACTAGAAATCTCTCTTTTCTTAGAAAAACCATAACTTCATCTCTAACTAAAAATTCTCTGTGTCTCCTTTTCTCATCTGCTTGCTCCTTATACTTGCTATTCATCTCCTTCAAATGCTTCTTGACCGGATTATGTACTGTCTCCATATATCCTACAAATTCTTCTGTCTCTGCACTTCACTTATTCTCCATATTGATGTCTCTCAACTCTGTAACTCCTTTAGGTTTCATTCCATTTACAATATCAAAAGGTGTCTTCCATGTACTCCTATTTACTAAATTATTGTATGCAAACTCTACTTGCAGTAGAGTTAGATCCCAATTTCCTGCCTTCTCTCCTATCAAACATCTCAACAAGTTTCCCAAAATCCTATTTATCACTTCTGTTTGTCCATCTGTCTATGGATCAAATGTTGAACTGAACTTTAGGTCTATCTTCATCTTCTTCCACAATGTCCTCCAAAAGTATCCAATGAATCTTTTATCCTTGTCTGAATATGCTTTTAGAGGTAATCCATGTAATCTCACAATCTCCCTGAAAAATAGGTCAGCAACATGCACTGCATCATTTGTCTTCTTACAAGGTATGAAATGTGTCAACTTTGAACATCTTTCCACCACTACAAATATATAATCATGTCCTCTCTATGTTCTTGGAAATCCTAATATGAAATCCATGCTTATGTCTTCCCAAGGTCTCTTGGGTATTGTCAAAGATTTGTACAAACCAGAATTTTGACTACTCCCTTTTGCAACTTGACATATTCTACAATCCTGCAAAAACTTCCTTACATATATCTATGGCCAAAAGTAATGTTCACTTACCAAAGCTACTATCTTGTCAATTCTAAAATGTCCTACCAATCCACCACTATGTTTCTCCTTTATCAAATTATCTCTCATTGAACTCCTAGGTATACACAACTGATTTCCTTTGAACAACATGTCCTCCTGAATGAAATAATCTAACCACCTTCTTCTATCTATCACAACAGGTTCCTCACATGCTTTCCATGGGTTTGTAGAATCAAGATCTTTTTCATACATATGCTTGAATTCTTCAAAACCCGATACTTCAATTCTCATCTCTATCAACAAATTCCTCCTACTCAATACATCTGTAACTTTGTTCTACTTTCCACTCCTATGCTTCAGTACAAATGTGTAACTCTACATGAACTCTACCCATCTCATATGTCTTCGATTCAAATTTCCTTGACTATTCAGATACTGTAAAGCCTGATGATCTGTATACAACACAAATTCCTCAGGCAATAAATAATGTCTCCACTTCTTCAAAGATTAAATTATGGCATAGGATTCTTGATCATAAACTAAATATCTTCTCCTTGCATCATTCAACATCTCACTGAAATATGCTACTGGTCTACCTTCCTGACTTAACACTGGTCCTATTGCATTTCCACTTGCATCGCAATCTACTTGAAATACTTTGTTGAAATCCGATAATGCTAACACTAGTTGCTCTATCACTTTCTGCTTCAACAATTCAAAACTTTTATTTACTCCTAATGTCCACTTGAATTCCTTCTATCACCTCTCATTATCTCTATCATTGGTGTGCATATTGAACTAAAATTTTTAATGAAATTCTGGTAGAAACTAGCTAATCCATGAAATGATCTGACTTCTCCACTATTCTTAGGTGTTGGCCATTCAACAATTTATCTAACCTTCTCAGGGTCCATCTTCATTCCTTTCGAAAAAAACACAAATCCCAAATATACCAATTCTTCCTCATGAATATCAAGAACACTAAGAGGGGGGGTGAATTAGTGTTCTAAAAATCTTTTCATGCACTTTAACTTTCAACCATTTCCCAAAATTAATTAAATAAAAGCACAACATACACATGAACAACAGCCATAAAAACATGACATATGGACACCAACATTTTTATGTGGAAAACCCAAAATGGGAAAAACCATGGAGAGCATTAGCTCTCAAATATATATTGCAATCTTTACAAATAATGATGGTTAGGCTTGATCACTCCACGGGCCCAGAACATGCTGGCTCAATGCCATGAACAACTAGGTCTAGCATGCTCACTGCCTCAACCCTAAACCTAGCAAGATTACAATAAGGGATGTTAAACCCTAATAGCAGCTCACTGCCTTGAAGACAAAGGCTCACTACCAAGTATAAAGAAAATTGTATATGAAAAAGTCTGAATACTACATAAGCATTTGTCACTATGCCAGCGTGCAGTCATCTATCAACTGAATTTTGAATCCCAAGTCTTCATCATTGTTGATCTTCTAACTCTGCTCTGCTATTCTCATACTCACATCTCACAACTAAAATTCATCACCTTTATATATCCATATCATGATTTGATCCACAATCAGGTCGGCATCCAAGAAATGAAACGTGTACATAGAAAGATGTGGCTTGTCGGTTTAATCCAATGCACTATATATTATGCAGACCCAAAACATTTCCCACATGTGTTCATATAGGTCGGCTCTAATCATTCAATCACTTAGATAAATCCTTTAAACATTATCTCTTCTCCGCACAATGATTTATCATACTAGTCGACCTATTCCTCAAGAGCATGCGTAACAGGTTCATATGTTGACTTACAAATTTTACTGCGGATCTCAAAGCACCTCCAAAATCATATCAATGAATCTTCATACATTCCTAAACTTACCCTCAGAGCCTCAAGGCATGATATCATCTTGCAAAGAAATGTAGACCATCAGAACTCAAACTCTATGTTTGTCAAGCTCTCTCAAACACTATGCCAATACTTAGCAGCTTGCAACTATCTTTTCGATGGACTTCAAATCTCCCAACTCTAGAATTAGACATTTCATATAAGTGTTTACAAAACCTCAGAGCATCATAACAAAATGCTCACCTGCGGAGGAATGCGAACCACTGCACTATACCCTGTTCACTGTTCCTACTATACCTTTGCTTACCCAGACTTAGACATTTCTTCAAGGTGACTTCCAGAGAAAGTCAGGACTTAATCTCTAAAGAATAACACTATCAAACAATTGAGAACATTGTACCTGAACCGCATTACTAGATCATCATCTGCGGAGGCATACTATCCAACTTACTGTCCTCTACTCTGTGGACATCCATGCTTAGCCATTTGTTCCAACTAGACCTAAAATCTAATGTGATCTTCTAGAGTTGTTTTTCCCTGTCATGCAGATGAGATCTTTGAGCCTTGTTGCCATCAATGACAACATACAAGTCCATACTGGAGCATTGTCTCTTGCCAACAATCTCCCCCTTTGGCATTGATGGCAACACTTAGTGAAAAATGGTTGACTACTCCCCCTTACTATATGCACTTCATTCTCCTACTCACCCTGAGATGTTTATCCATTTTTCACTGATCTTCTTCTCCCCCTTTGACATCAATGGAAAAGGGTGCTACCCGGAACCAAAAATTGTCAAAATTTAAAAAAAAATTGTACTCAGTCACATATTTGCAAGTACAATCTTTATCTTAATTTGTGACTGAAGGCAAAATGTCACTATAGATAGTCTTTATTAGAGATATCTCTTTTTTCCATCTATTTCTTGCACTTTCTAGGATATGGATGTGGCCATTCATCAGAAAAACTAGCTTCTCTACCCTTTGCACATCTGATGGTGTATCGACTAGTGTAAGTGATTTCATGGCTTCATCTACCAGATTGGTCATGGAATCAATTTTTAGACTTATCAGTCCCCTTAGCTGGCACAACCTATCTATAATTTCTCCCCTTTTCTTCATCAGAGTGCTTAACTCACTGTGAATGCTTGTAACTTGAGCTTCTTTGGCATTTATTGACTCAACTGCCAGATTATATGTCTTAGAGATATTAAGCAGTTTGAGTTCCAAAACTTCGATTTTATCATCTAATTCCTTTGTAACTTTTGGCCAAGATAGGCAAAACTTATAAACTTTATAGGCTTCTTCAATGGCACTTTGTATGCCTTTTATCACATTTTCTAATGTAGTTTTATCTTTTGCTAACATAGCCTTTAACTTAATCAATTTCTTTTCATCGAAATCTTTTCTAACTTTTGCTTCTGCACACCTTTCAAAGGACTCAAAATGTGTACTTACAAAGTCTAATAGCTCCTTGAAATGATCAGTAGAGGATAATGAGGTATCCTTTAGAAATGTTGGCATCAACTTTTCCAGAATGATGGATGCATCATTTATCAATTTACGGGCTTGGTCATGTGATTTCATCATCTCTTCCTATGCCTTGGCCTAAACAATAGATACTAACTTGAATTTTTGTACAGGTGACAATGAGGCCAAGTTGATTGGTCCTTGAAGGAGTTCAGACTCATCTGCAACTTGTTGACTCCTAAAACCAACAGAGACATCTGCAATGTCTCTTGCTCTCTCAGATAGTTCCTCTTGATTTCATTCTGAAGGATCCATCTCCATATTTTCCTGTTGATCTACATTTTTTTTTGGTGTAGGGATCCTTATCTATTCCTTATTGTCTTCATCCTCAGCCTATTGCTCAGGAGGCAAATCAGTTTCAATTTCACCTTGATCTGTCATATCCACTGTATCAGTGTTGGGGACTTGATCACTCTGTTATGGGCCTTGATTTTGGCTTATCTCCGGTGGAGATATGTCTTCATCATTTGCTTCTTTATTGTCATAGATAGTGGGAATATTTTTTTCTTTAATGCCACTAGGGTGATTTCGTCTATTTCTTTAACCACTTTGTCAATTTCTCCCAACATCAACAAGTTCATTCTTTTCTTGATCTTGAAAGCATCTTTGATTTCTTTTGAGATTTTGATCTTCTCCTCAGGAGTGATTCCTAGACATAATTGTATCAATGAGTGCTCTCTCAGCTCAACATCTTTTACCATAGCTACTTCTTTTCTTGTACTCATTATGTTACCCAAGCTGTGTGGTAGATCAGTAATAATTTCAATCAGGGCCTTATTGTAGATGTTTAGATATTCTACAACAATAGTCTCAATGATCCTCTTATCTAGATCATTATATTCATCATACAACTAAGCAATGGGTTTCAGATTTCCATCAATTGTTATGGCTTTGAGAACATCTTCGAGGCTTATAGTAGCTTCCTCTATCTAAGGCTCATCTTACTTTAACCCTTTCCCAGATCTACTCTTACCGAAGGGCTCCTTTTTGCTAGTTCTTGAGGCCTCAATCTTCATCTTCTTTACTTACTCATTTGATTATGTTGCTTCTTCATCAACATCTATACTTGCATGCATTCTCTTGGCCTTAGTCTTCTTTCTTTTGGAGTTGGTCACAGGAGTTTCCACATTTGCAGATGGTGTGGAACTGGAGGGAGTGGATGTGGCTTCTGCAGAAGTGGAGGCTCTAGTTTTTCTTTTTGACTTCTCTAGCCTTTCTAACTCACCTTTGTGTTCTTTTAGAGCCCCAAATGATTCACCTTTTCTCTTTTCTTTTGCTTCCCTAAAAGTCTATGCCTTTTCCCTTGTCTTTGCCACTTCTTCTTTTGTGAATCCATGTTTTATGGCAATTTCTTTTGCCACTTTCCTCATTTTCCTAGAGATTTCAGGTTTTCTTACCTCAACATGAATTTTAGCATGCAATTCCTTATAAGTCCCAAATCTTTCTTCCTTGGGATCTCTAGATTTACTCGGCATATATTCAACATAGTTTTCTAGTACAGCTCCATCTACCTCATATCCCATAGGCATAGCCCAGACCGTTCTGGGCTCAATGGCCTCCATTAAACACTGATCCTTAGTGACCATGAAATAGATGGTATCTTTGAATTTCTCAACAATTGCCTTAGGGATTCTTTCCCTAGACTGTATCATGCTTTGGAAATTTTTGAAATAGCCCCACAGGGTAGATTTCTGAGCATTAATACTTCCTATACTATTCATTTGATTTCTAATTTGAACTGCTACAAGTTTATCATTTGTCCAAAGCAGATTCTTCATACTTGGTAATTCTTGCATGTAGTAGAAGAATAAACAGAGAGTCAACGTACCATATTTGAATGGACATTTCTGTTCTTTGGTTTTCCTTAAATTTTCCATCAGTTGCTATTAGAGTAGTTCACAAAGATCATACTCTGCATCTTCCTTCACCATCTCAAATGTTGTATAAATTGCTATACAAGATACTAAATTTTCACGGTTTGAGAAGTAAACATTGTAACCAATAACCATGGATGCAAATCTTATAGCATAGTCTTCAATATCATTGATTGTTAATGCTCTTTTGTGGCTCCGGTGGCTGCCATTACTTTATCATTCTTTACAACTTGCAGAACTGGTACCAATCCAGTTGAGCAAAGTCCTGTTACTGATCTAATTCCATCCTTAGTGATCTTAAAGGGTCTCTTGAGCCACATGAATTCATCATGAACCCTGTTCAATACATACCAGACCTATTCATCCTCCGTGAAAGTTGGAAAGTCGATGTATTGAATAAATTTCTATCTCCAATGCCTTGTATTCATTTTTTAGATCATAACCTCCATCGTACAGGTGATCTAGAAATAAGTTTGAGTTTGCTCGTCCCATGTTCTTCTAGTGCAACATGAATGTATGTCCTAATATTCTCAACATACAGAACTCCGTGAAGAATATGTGAAAAATGCACCCATTGGATCCACTTCTGTTGCTTTGAATGGGTGTTTATTAAATTTAGGCTGAGGTTGTTTAGTGATGTCAACGACTTTTGGAGTTGCCATTGCAGAAATTTAATAGATTCACAAATGACGTTTCAATGAAAATACCTTGTCTTAGGGTTTCCTTTCTTCAATTGCTTCAAATCTTGGTTGTCGCTGCTCAAGCTCAGCTTCAATCTCTCTGAACACTTGATAGCTTTAGATGCAAAATGATTTCAAATTCAAACTAGCCCTCTTTTATTCTCTGCATGACTTAACCTAATCATCATTAATGCTTGTTCCAAAAAGCTGTTAAACTCTATACTATAGAATATAGTCGATTAGGATTGCTGCACAATGTGCCATACTAACTTCTTTCTTCAGGTTTTTCCTTTAAGAGCTTTGTCATATCAGATTCCATCATACACCTTCGTGCCTAATTCTGGCACCCACTTTCTGGCTGGGGGTTTTGAATTTTCAACATTGCTCCCCCTGAGCTAGAGCTTCCAATTTACCTCCCGTAGGAAGTATCTCCATCAGATTCTGGTGCGGATCTATCCCCTTCTTTGATTACTTCTTTCTTGACCCAAATCTTATCCATTTACTTCTTGGTTTCAATTGGATCAATCTTTTCTTTTCCCTTATTGTTCCTCTGCTCTGTTTTTCTTTCTTTAGCATAGTAATTTCTCTTCGCACTCTTGCTTCTACAGAATTTTGCATCATGACCAAATTTGTTACAATTGAAGCACATCACATTCTTCTAACCTTGATTCCTTTTATTGATTGGATTTGATCTACATTGATTAGCTATATGTCCAAATCTATTGCATGCAAAACACTTTCCATTGAATGATTGACTGTTCCTATGTTTTTGAAAAACATTTCTTACCAAACTTCTGTATTCATTTGATCTGTGTTCCATTTTATAGCATGCATTGCACCTAATAGAATTCTAACTCACTTTACTTCTATACATAACTACTCTATGACCAATTTTATTGCAAGTCAAGCATTTACCTTTCAAGAGTTCATTGTTGAAATTTTTCTTGATCTGATTTCTACATTCATTTGCTCTATGATCAATTTTCTTTCAATTAAAAGATTGACCAGAGAGTGATGGAACCTTTTGATTTATTCTACTCCTACACTAAGTAGCCTTATGACCATAATTATTACATTTGAAATAATAGCCATTAAAAGATGGGTACCTTTGAACATTTGGTTGCCTGACCGAAGGTCTTTTGGGTCCTCTTCTTTGATTCCTGACCAGATGGTTTCTGCATCTTCCTTCTCTAGATCTATCTTGACCTAAATTTGAGCTTTCTCCCTTCTCAAATCCCAAACCTTACTTGTCATCAGGGAGTTTTTGACTGACCAATAACTCTTCAAGTTTTGCAGAGCTTATTTTAAACTTTTCTTCAAATCTTTTGGCCTTTTCCAGATCTACTTTTAGACTCACAAATTCTTTTTCAAGTTTGACACAATCTTATGATTTTTTTTTCACAATTGAATTTAGATCTTCTTTTATTTTTGTTCTTTCTACTTCTAAGAGATTTAGGGTTTCATTTGCTGATATCAATTGGTCACTAACCTCTTTGTATTTGTCCATGAATTTCTTGACTTGTCCCTTTAGTCTTGCGATGCATTCATCAACTTCTTGCAAGTTATCCTTTAGATCCTTGATTTCTGCCTTAGAATTTTCAAGATCCATAAGAGCTTCTTCTAGTTAACTGTTTCTTTCATAATTCCCATATCTTCTTGCTACCATGGTTGCACTATCCTAGATCTTCCTCAAGCTGTTAGACTTCTTCCAAGGAACTTGGCTCTGATACCAATTGTTGAATATCAGGAACACTGAGAGGGGGGGTGAATTAGTGTTCTAAAAATATTTTCATGCTCTTTAACATTCAACCATATCCCAAAATTAATTAAATAAAAGCACAACATAAACATGAACAATAACCATAAAAACATGACACACGGACACCAAGATTTTTACGTGGAAAACCCAAAATGGGAAAAACCACAAAGAGGACTAGCTCTTAAATATATATTGCAATCTTTACAAATAATGATGTCCAGGCTTGGTCACTCCATAGACCTAGAACATGTTGGCTCACTGCCACGAAGAACAACTAGGTCTAGCAAGCTCACTGCCTAAACCCTAAACCTAGCAAGATTAAAATAAGGGCTATTAAACCCTAATAGCGCCTCACTACCTTCAAGAAGAAGGCTCACTACAAAGTAAAAAGAAAATTGCACATGAAAATTGAATACTGCATAAGCATCTATCATTATGCCAGGGTGTAGTCATCTATCAACTAAATTCTAAATCCCAAGTCTTCATCGCTGCTAATCTTCTAACTCTGCTCTGCTATTCACATACTCACATCACATGCCTTCACACTCTCACAACTGAAACTCATTGCCTTTATATATCCGCATCATGATTTGATCCACAATTAGGTCAGCATCTAAGAAATGAAATGTGTACATAGAAAGATGCAGCTTGTTGACTTAATCCAATGCACTATATATTATGCGGACCCAAAAATTTTCCCAAACATGTTCATATAGGTCATCTATAATCATTTAATCACTTAGATAGATCCTTCAAACATTATCTCTTCTCCACACAATGATTTATCATATTAGTCAGCCTGTTCCTCAATAGCATGCTTAACAAGTTCATCTGTTGACATACAACTTTTACTACAGATCTCAAAGCACCTCCAAAATCATATCAAGGACTCTTCATACATTCTCAAACTTACCCTCAGAGCCACAAGGAATGATATCATCTTGAGGAGAAATGCAAACCATCAGAACTCAGACTCTGTCTCTGTCAAGCTCTGTCAAACACTATGCTGATACTTAGTAGTTTGCAACTATCTTTCCGGTGGACTTTAGATCTCCCAACTCTAGAATTAGACACTTCATATAAGTGTTTACAACAACTCAAAATCTCATGACAAAATACTCACCTAAGGAGGAATGCGGACCACTGCACTATACCCTGTTCACTGTTCCTGCTATACCTTTGCTTACCCAGACTTAGACATTTCTTCAAGGTGACTTTCAGAGGAAGTCAGGACTTAATCTCTGAAGCATAACACTATCAAACAATTGAGAACATTATACCTAAACTGCATTACTGACTCATCATTTGTGGAGGCATACTATCCAACTTACTATCCTTTACTCTGTACACATCCATACTTAGCCATTTCTTCCAACCAGACTTGAAATCTAATGTGATCTTCTAGAGTTGTCTCCCTGTCATGCTGATGAGATCTCTGAGCCTTATTTCCATCAATGAAAACATACAATTCCATACTAGAGGAGTATCTCTTGCCAACACTTCCTTCATGAAACTACATTTCTTGATGTTTATCAACAATTTCTCTTCTCTTAGTCTCTGCAATACTTGTCTCAGGTGCCACAAATGTTCTTCTTTTGTTTTACTAAAAATTAGAATATCATCCAGGTATACAATAATAAACTTACCCAAGAATTTCTTCAAGACTTCATTCATCAACCTCATGAAAGTTCTTGGTGCATTAGTCAATCCAAAAGGCATCACTAACCATTCACACAATATTAAATGTAGTCTTCCACTCATCTCCTTCTATGATTCTTATATGATGGTATCCACTCTTCAATTCTATCTTTGTGAAATATTTTTCTCCACTCAAATAGTCCATAATGTCATCCATCCTTGGCAATAGGAATCTATACTTAACTATGATCATAATGATTGCTCTAGAGTCTATACACATCCTCCATTCTCCATCTTTCTTCGGTGCTAGCATTGCAGGAACTGCACAAGGGGTCAAATTTTCTTTGATCAATTCTTTCCTCAACAATTCATGTATATGTCTATTTAGCTCTACATTCTCTGCTGGTATCATCTAGTGTGCTGCTTTGTTAGGCAAACTAGCTCCAAGTATAAGGTCCATATGATTACTGATACTCCAGATTGGTAGGAATCCTTTAGGTACATTATTTGATATGATGTCTTCATACTTTATCAATAATTTAGTTATCTCCTCTACCTATGATTCTTTAGTCTCTATACTTAGGGTTCCATGCTTCTTAGGAATAAAAGAAAAACACATGTTCTCATGTCTCAATCCATCCAGAAATTTCCTTCCATCCACCAAGCAGATTCTAGTATTCCCACATACTTCACTCTTAGGCTCATCTTCCAAAGGTATCAAGGTGATTTTCTTTCCTTTAGATACTATAGTGTAGGTATTCTTTCTCCCATCATGTATAACTTTTATACGATACTGTCATGGTCTACCCAACAATATATGGCATACATCCATTGACATAATATCACACAATACTTCATCATGATAAAAGATCCTATATGAAATTTCACCAAACATTGTGCACTCACCAACACCATGTGTTCATCCTTAATCCATGCTATCTTGTAGGGATTAGGGTGTTTCAATCTCTCTAGATTTAGCTTAGTCACCATCTCCTTTGAAACCAAATTATTAGTACTATCACTATCAATGATAACCTTACAACATTTACCTCCTAATTTGCATCTAGTCTAGAACAAATTTTTCCTCTGCGGTGGTTCCTCAATTGTCTCTGCTTGAAAAAATGCTCTCCTCATGACTAATAATTCTCCTTTCTCTAGTTTTCCAACTGAATTAGGTGATCCAATGGGTTCTTCTTCTACATAAGTTGTTCTTTCACTATTCTCTATCTTCTTTCTTGTACTTCCCTTATGACATTCAAATGCACTGTGTCCTTCACCTCCACACTTAAAACAAGTTCCTCTAAATGTTCTCTTATCAAATCTCCTTTCATCTCTCCTGTACCCTTCACTCCAATAAGAATTATGATGTCCTATGCGGTAAAAAGTTCTATCATCTCTCCAGTATGTATTGTTATCTCTATCCTCCTTCTTGAATGGACTATCTTGTTTGTTTTTCTCCACAAATGATCTTTCTCCTCTGAAATATGTTCTACCTCTTTGAAATGTACCTCTTCTACCTCTCTATCTCTTTGCACACTTCTTGTTCAACTTTTCAACTTTTAGGGCAAACTGATATGCTTCTTCTATTGTTGTCATCCTTACCAGACTCATTTCTTCTTGAATGTTCAATCTCAATCCATTAATGTATCTTGCCACTTTCTCCTTGATTGCTTCACTATGTCCAGTCCTTATGATCATCTTATGAAATTCTTCAGTATACTCCTTCATAGATTTCTCCTTTTGTTTAAGGTTTTACAATCTTTTCAATAGTTCCAAGTTATAGTTAGCAAGTATAAACTGATTTTCTAACTTTGTCACCATTTTGTCCCATTTTATGATCTTTTCTTTTCCTCTTCTATTTCTATCCAACTAAACTTCTTTCCACCAAATAGCAACATGTCCTTTCAACTTAGTCTATGCAAATATCACCTTCTCTGGATCTTCAATTCCTTCATATTCAAAGTATTCCTCCAAGTCATATATCCAATCAATCAATTCCTCTGGATTCAAATTTCTAGTGTAATTTAGTACCACCACTCTATGTCTCTTTCCAATCTTTGAAATAACTTTCAACATCTTTACTTGATCTAATTCTTCTTCTTCTTCTTCTAGGGTTTCTTCATTTTGATCAGCGGATTGAAATTCTTCATCATCACTTTCAACATCATGTCTCGGTGTTAATCCTCTTCTTCTATCTTCTTGTACAACATCCAATCTAACTTTCATTGTTTTCATCATCTCCAGCATCTCATCCATTCTTCCATCCATAGTGCCTACAATAGGTATTCTCCTTGACATCATCTCTTCCTAGGATCCGGTGCAACTGCCTCAAATTTAGCAATCTAACTACCAGGTAGCAACTGCCTCACACTCGGTGATCTATTGACAAACACAATTAGAATGCCTTAGGTCAGCGATTGGTTCACCACAAGATATTACGGAATGCCTTCACTTCCCAAATGATTTGAACTTCACTCCCAAAGGATTCAAAACTTTACTCTCATAGCACTTGGTGCAGTCACAGTCGGAGGGTTCATAGAATCAATTGTCCAGGTCGTGCAACAAGAGTAAATGCAATGGAAACTACATAAATATATAATACAATGGAAGATTTAAATGCTCAATAAATCATATATTTAGAATGCTTATATGCTACCAACATGTGGGCTACAATCACAAGGGCTCATAGGCCTGATCTTAGGACTACAACAAAAATGCAAGATATGGCAATGAAGTGCCTACCATGAAAAGAATCAATTATCAAACTATGAATTCAGCTATCTATGAACTACTGACTTCTTAATACATCATAGAGATCCATATATATCATCTGCAATCTCAATAAATCCTCTGCATCAGCCAAGAAAGGTTACAAATTCCAATGAAGGAATGTAATGTGTAGAAACAAATAGGTCAAGCCTAAACATCTGGTAATGCTCCACAAATGCATGAATCAAGGTGCGGACCTCAAGGAAGGTCTATCTAAGCCTTATGTGCCATGTGACATGTTTTATTCAGCTCGGTAAGTCATGGAACTACTCGGCAAACCTTCTCCTTCAACTGACTATCTGTATGCTCTACTCTATGAAAATAGGTGATCTTCTAATAGCGATAACTTTTAGCAGACAAGTCTAAATGACCTGAATTTTGGATATAATGTAGATGATGATGTCTAGATGCTAAGTCCTACTCTGTGAGCTTTGATATGAAAATGTGGAAAAATACGGTACAAAATGCTGAAACTGCAACTGACTGAATTGAACTCAAAATGAAAGAAAAGAATGAATACAAAATGTTTTTGGTTGATGCAAGATTGTTCTGTAACCTGGGATGCTCCTACATCATAGAAGAATTGTCTACTTTTGTGATCCTATAAAAGGAAAAAAATTTAATCCTCATGCACATGTGGAAAATGTTGATTCACATGCAAAGTTAAAGTCTCTGAATTATGGTTTGTTTGAAAACTCTTCTCATGCTTTTGATAAAATGAATGAGAGTAGAACACATAGATTACCTGGAATGAATTTGTGGCTACATAGGTAGCTTATGCAACATCAAGAGGAGATGAAATCAAAAGAAGAAGAAAATGAGGAGTGTCCTAATAATGTTTCTTTATTGCCCCTTCAAGCTAAAATGTTTTGGAAAGGGAAGGATGAGAGATCCGTATCTCTTCCTGAGGAAGAGTGTAAAGGAAAATCTTGCTGAAGCTTCATAAATTGTTGGCGTAAACCTATTTGAGGAGCTCACACTTTTTATGGAGGATAGTGTTGAGAAGGAGGACTCAACATTATTATTTGATCTATTACTTCACTACATTGACAAAGAGGAGGAAAGTATACTAGATCCCACATCAGAAAATGGTTTGCAGTAGCATGAGGAAGTCCCTATTTTTGTGATTGAAGAATTTGATGCACATGAAGTTGCTCATCATGCTAGGTGAGATATCAAACAAAAGCCTATAGTCCATACTAAAGATCTTAACATCCCTTCAAGCCTTCAAGAGAATCATCATGAAGCAAGGATTAGTCTTCTCATGAACAACTGTCAAGAAGAGCTTGAAGAAGAGCTTTTCTGGGATATGCTAGAGGACTTCTACTCAATTTATTAATTCAATTCAGCAACTCTTGAGGAAGAAAATAATGAGCAATATGTGCACGAGGAGGAAGTGGCTACATTTCTAAATGAGCCACAAGAACCAGAGCTTTCCCATCAATGAAGAGATAATGAGGAATCATAGCCTAAGCATGAAGTCCACATTGATTATTTGAATATTATTTCAAGAGGACCTCCTATCAAGCATTTCGCCTAGCTAGAGGTGAATAAGAAAAAGTGACCATGTGTCATTCTTACTCTTGAGCATGAAGTTGAGCATCAAGAAGGGTTGAATCAACCTACTTATCCAGTTCAAGATAGTTGCATTCACAATCAGCTCAAATGGGGAGGTGAGTTTGTTTTCATCCTTGTAGTGACATTTCATAGTATGTTGTATGTTCAGTCTCTTCCGACCTCTCGTTGGCTGCCCATAAGCATGAAAAGTATATTAAGTTGATTAGGAAGGGTAGCTATTTTAAAAAACCAATCAATGGCTTTATTTGAGTCTTCTTTTGGTTGGTTAGTTTAGTTAGGTTTGTGTAGTTTCCTTTTCCTCCAAGTGCTATTGCACATGAAGCTTTCTGATTAGGAGATTGCATGCTTTGTTGTTTTATGTTTATCTTGTGTTGTTTGTTGCTTGAGGCATTTTTAGTTGTTTGGTTTAGTCCAAATTCTATTTTTAGGTGGTTGGTATGGACTCCTCTCAACTCTATGCCCAATGGATTGTTTAAGGCCACTCAATCCCTAGTGTTTAGCAGGGAAAAACCCCCATGAAGTCACCAAAATGTTTGTTAATATGTGGTGACTGATGATACTACATGGGATGCAGTACACATAGTGTTATGGAGTAAAAAGTATCCCTATGCCTTTCTACCTCCTAGTTTAGCTCTTAGGTCCCTGTGTTTACACTTTGCAAGCTTAATACTAATCCCGAAGTGATTTCCCCCAAAACCCATGTCAAATGGGACCTAGGGGCCTGTCCTAAATCTTAATCAAGACCAAATTAGGGCCTTGGTACTTGGGCACCTACACCTAATTCCAGCCTAATTTGTTGGGATGAAATTTAAAATGTGGCAGCTTGGGCCCTTTCAAAAGGTTTCCTTCTGTCAGCCTTTTCAATTTCAATTACAAATGTTAGTGGGAAAACATATATAAGTGAGTTTATGACTTCATTTTACACCTAGATGGATAATGCAAACTTGTGATATTGAAATAAAGGATTTCAAGGCCTTCATTATGTTGCAAAGTAGAATTGTGTTGTTATTGTGTTTGTTTGTTGTAGATTTGGCTTCATCAATCCATCTCCTCATGATTTGAAGGATCTTCATCTCCATGAGGGATTCACCTCTAAGGTGACATCAATTTATGTTTCAATCATTTCATTTCACCATTAGATTTGGCTTCTACCCTCCTTGGGCACACACTCTATCTAACATCAGTGTTGGAAGACTTGAATGTCATTTTAGGGCTTGACCAAGGCAAGCTCCTAAACACCACAATCCCCAAACCCCTTTCTTTGTGATTGTAGGTTACAGGTGTGGGGATTGGAAAAGTGCATGTGCAAAGAAGCAGTTTGAAGGATAAGGATTTGGGATCTTGCAGAAGTTTTCTGCTATTTCTCCCTCCTAGACTAAGGTGCCTACCTCGTAGTCCTCCTGACAAGCTTGACCCTGAACTCAAGAGGTAAATACAGTCTCACATATCTCACTGCTCCTAATCTATAGAAAAACTACCCTATTGGACTTGGGTGCCCACCCTGTAGTTTGCAAACTTTTCATTTATGAAAATCTAACTTCTAATAAGTTTCTGATCATCCCTAAGCATCTTCCTATATCTTGTAGCATTCTGTTTGTTTGTACTCTATTGCATTATAATTAGGGTTTGAGGCTTATTCGATCTAGGGTTTGATAAATCTCTTAATCTAATCTATCTTTCCATATCATTATTGAGTACACAAACCTATAGCTGAGTTATCATTCATCTGTAGTGACCTGGCTCAATTTTTTTCCTTGAATGTTATTGTGAAAGGAGGGTTTTATTTGATAGACTTTAACACTATCCACCATCTTCCCACTTTTTTATCCATAACATTTTGACCTGAAACTGAAATAGTGAGCATTGTGCATCTTTTTTAGTATTGTAATTAGTCCTTGCATTCATTCATATCATATTTTATCATTTTGCATTGGAAAGTTTTGCATACATTTGAAAAAAAAATTGAAATTTTTTTGAAAACAACAAGTATTTTAGGCTTGCATTAAGGTATAGTTTTGCATATATTGTATTGCATATCTTAAAAATATTTAATTTTCTAATATTTTCATCAGATCTGATCCTTATTACAGTAATTCATCATTAATTCATATCAAATATTGCATTTAAAAGTCCCATTTGCTAGGATTTTGCTTAAAAAGTTGCATTTTTCATATAACCCAGTCTTTGCAAAAACTAGGGTTTGTAGTCAAATTTTTATTTTTAGATTTTGTTACTCCTTTTCAACATTCATTCAAATCTGATTTTGAAGTGTAGTGTTGGATCATATTGCATGCTTTTTCATCCTTTCTTTGAAACTTTCACCTTTCGCAATTACACAATATGTATTTCAACATTAAGAGTTTTATACACTTTCTTCAAACAAGTCTTTAAGCAAACTTTTAAATCATCCATATTTCCTTGTTGTGTAGAACTATTTCCACCTTACTTGTTTTTATATGAAATTTGTGTATTTTTCTCTTTCAAAACTTGATTTTGTCAAACAAGTGCTTTGGTGTGAAACAGTCTCACAACAACAATCCTATGGTCCCTCCTAGAGTTTATATGAAGAGGAATACCCCTAAACCTAAATTAATATTTATACCACATGATAGAACAATTGGAATCATTGAGAGACCTCTTTACATCACCATACAGATAATAGGGAATCCTACAAGAGGAGCCCTTATTGATCCTAACTGTATAACTAATGTGGCTACTAAAGAGTTTCTCTATGCACATGACTTGATGCAATAATATTATGAGCCCACACACACGATGATTAAAACACATACTGGAGCTTTCCTCTCAGCCCTAGGGAAGATTACCTTATTGATCAAAGTAGCTGATAAAGTCTTGGAACAATCATTCGACATCATTCCTACATCCGACCTATTTCGTGTGAAATTAGGCCATCCATGCCTCACCACAGGAGAATATATACCATCCACCATAGTAGATGGCAGCCTATGGTTACTCAAAGAAACTTCAATCTTGATTACCTTTGGCCACAACCTACCGAGCCTCCTCAACCACGAGATATCAAATCTTCCTAGGATAGCAACGATATAAAACATTAGTTGATAACAAAATTGGCTGGGCCTCCTATAGAACAAATAATTAAATTGAAAGAACCCCCTAGACTAAGAGGTAAGGGAGTCTTTGTCAAGGTTCCTCCTCCATCATCCTTACAAGGATCGAGAGATACCTATAAAGAACAAAACATTTCATCACAAAAGGTTAATTTAGCATAAGCTTTCTACGCTGAGATGTTGAAGACTATAGAAAATCATGAGAATAATTTTGTAAACATCACCAATAAAACACTAAGGAACATGCAAGCAAGAGAAATAAGGAGGATACAAGTCATAGCTTGACAAGCAACAGCTCAACAAGAAAAAATTTGACCAACGGATATTGAAACAAACAAGGAAGAGATTAAAGACAATGATAAAGGTTGAGCAATTGTACCTTATGTACCTCTTTCCTCTTGCATTCAAGATTGGGAGGAAGATGATTTACTCGATGACAACTACTAGTTTGGTTGTGTAAATAGGTAAGTATTTCTAACCCCGTTAGCCACCTTTTTTGTAGCATACATTTGCTCACCTATGTGGCCTACTCTTATGCATTGTGTTCCCCCATGTTGTGTTAAGTGTTGTTTAGGTCCCCTTGGATGACCCTTGATACTCTTGTAAGGTCAAGAATACTGGGAGACTTCCCTTGTTGTGACCATTCTTCTATTTGTTTCTACATTCTTTTGTTCTTATCTCGTCTATTTTATTGTTGTGTGTTGTACCTTAGGGGCATAGCATTACAGAAGATGTCTTGGGGGCATCCTCCTATGTGGTTTTCCTAAAGCACTTGGTTCCCCACTCTCATTTTTATTATTTACATTCTTCAGTGATCCTACCTAGTCAACAGATGATGAAAACAAACAAATAATGATAAGGACCGTGTGTCCCTTCAGCAAGAAAAGCAAAAATGGACCTAGTCCATATATGAAGATGGGGTTGATATATATCTAAAACTTGACTAGTAGAATCACTCCATGTTATCTATCATATTGTCATATCTCTTGTAACAAACCTTTGTAATACTCTCAATCTACTTCTACACACTTTGGATTGTTTTATATCTCACCTTGTTGTAACACTCGGTTCTAGGATACTTGCAGTATAACCCCAATGGCTATAGTTGGTTCTGAACCTTCAAGTGTAGCCTTGGTCTTTGATGTGATCTAATATATGATTTATGCATACCTTCTATTAATCGATTTGGTTACTATCTTAGAGTAACATGTTCTAACCTTATCTCTTATTGATTATCTTAGCAAATAATATTGATGTGTTTGTGGGAACATTCGACGATCGTGGCATATGTCACCTTTGGGAGCATGGTCTTTGCAAGAGATCTTGTTCCCTTGCATGTTTTCACTCTACCTTAATCTGCTTGATACCGGTAGGTGGCATCAACCACCTTAAGGTGGGGACATATATAATGGTATCTGCTTGATTATCTTTTACACTGACAAAGCATGTTTGAAAGCCCTCATCACGAGGTGGGATGGGGTATCTCTTGAGCTAGTGTACATCCTTTTAAAAGAAGAAAACTCTCATCACGAGGTGGGATGACGTATCTCTTGAGCTAGTGCATATCCTTTTATACAAAGCCCTTATATGGAAGGTGGGATGGTGTATCTCTTGAGCTAGTGCACATCTGTTTATACAAAGTCCTCTACGGAGGTGGGACTGGGTCTTGAGTTATCCACCCTTAAGTGTGTCTTTGGCAGTTGTGGTAGCATATCTCAACTGTCAGGTGTGTTTGGCATGTTCTAGATGGTGGGAGTTAGCAATAAGCTCCCTCCCATCACTCGTGTTTGTTGCGTATAAGACATATAGTGTGTCTATGGCATACTATGTAGTGCTCATGTATTCTGTGTGTCTTCCCCCAAGTGTGGTCTAAAGGTGTGTAGCAATGAGCTCCCTCCACACTTGGGTTTTTGTTTGGTGTGTCTTGCCCTTGGTGTGGTCTAAAGGTGCGCAGCGATGAGCTCCCTCCACACTTTGGGTTTTGTTTTGTGTGTTTTTAGCGGTCTAAAGGCATGTAGCAATGAGAGAGCCCTCCACCCCCTAGTTTAGGATTTTGATTTAATTGTTAAATAAATGTATTCTTCATGTATTACATGATTTCTCTCATGTCTTCTTCATGTATTGCATGCTTCCACTATATTCTCCATGTTTTGCATGCTTCTTAATGTCTTCATTATGTCTTGTGTGTCTTCTATGTGTTTTCTAGTGCTTACCTAAGATTGGGGCTAGAAATAGTCCTCCAACCTTTGGGTGTGCCTTAGCTCTATGTGCTTGGCGTGTTTGATGTGTTTTGATGTGCTTTGACCATACATTAATGCATGTATGGAATAATAAGATCATACATACATTAAAGTGAGGGCTAAATGTTATGGAGTAAAAAGTATCCCTATGCCTTTTTACCTCCTAGTTTAGCTCCTAGGTCCCCGTGTTTACACTTTGCAAGCTTAATAGTAATCCCAGAGCAATTTCTCTTGAAATCCATGTCAAATGGGACCTAGAGGCCTGTCCTAAATCTTAATCAAAACCAAATTAGGGCCTTAGGACTTGGGCACCCACGCCCAAGTCCAGCCTAAATTGTTGGGATGAAAATTAAAATGTATCGGTTTGGGCCCTTTCAAAAGGTTTCCCTCTATCGGCCTTTTTAATCTGAATTATGAATGTTAGTGGGAAAGCATATATAAGTGAGTTTATGACTTTATTTTATACCTAGATGGGAAATGCAAACTTGTGATATTGAGCTAAGGGATTTCAAGGCCTTCATTGTGTTGCAAAGCAGAATTGTGTTACAAAGTAGAATTTTGAGGCCACAACATGTCTCACTCCTTTGACTTTGAAGGAGAGCGTTGAGGTGGAGACAATGCATCCCCTAAGTTCCCTCATCTAGACTTTAGTATAGCATGGTGGTGATCTTTTGTAAGATGGAGAGGGTGAGAGTAGTACGTGTCATTGGTCCCCCATCTTTGTGGGTCATCTGGGGCATTGTGTGATTTTAGGAAACAGGACGCTACCCAAGATGTAGACTTTTTAGACCATTAGAACAGTGCGACGTAGGGGCAGAAGCAAGTGATGGACACTGCCATATTGGATAATATTGTTCTCATAGATGACCTCTTAAAACATACATTTGGTATTGACTTCTGAGAATTTTTTTACAAGGTTTTGTGATTTAATATATTTGTATTTGAAATATCTAATTAATTATATGAGTAGATATTATAAGTCAAAATTAATGTATGTAATTGTTTGCACTATGAAATTCTAGGGTCAAAGTATTCATCCTATGTTTGTAAGCCATCTAGTGTAGAGTTATGAGAGGAGGTCCAGTCAACAGGTATGTAATTTATCACAAGATCATAAATATAGTACATGTAAACTTTATTCATATATTAATGGTAATCTTATTTAGTTACAATTTGATGATGAACAGGTGGATGTTGGAGCATCACCATCAGGATGATTTCCTTGGTCCACAGGTAGAGCCACTTTCACTGAGTAAATTTTATCATTTCTAATCATTATGCATTTAAATAATGTTGTGTATCTATTTTACTCAACTAACCTTGAACTCTATTTTTAGATGTTGAATATGTAGACTCCTCCTCATCTTCGTCAGTCAGCAGAAGTGGGCATTGTTATAGCTATTTTATCTACAAATCCTTTGACTAAGGTATGAGCTAGTAACATGTAAATGTCATTTTGTATTTATTGTTTCATATCACATCATTTAGTGTACATAAATGATATTCAGGTTTACTTAAATTTGTTTCTTCATGCTTCTCATAGGACTTCACAACTCCTACTTGTCCATCTACAGAAGAAGAGAGACAACAAATGATCGAGAGGGATCACCAGTTAGTGATAAGTGATTGATTATTTATGTCATGTTATATATTTTGAATATTTTCTATATTAATGTAAATATTATTTGATTGTATTAACATGTGGAACTTCAAAAATCTCTATTGAGGAAGTCGAGTTGATGGGCAATAGAAGATGAGTCATTGACTGGTTCACCATCTTCACAGGCTAGCAAGAGCAGTTGATTATTTGATAGCACTCCATAGAAGATTTGATTTTGGGACATTTTGTTACATATGTCTATTTGGCTTTGTAAACATACTTTTGTACATGTTATTGATGTATATCATTGTATATGCCCATATGGCTTTATTTGTACATGCCTATATGGCTTGATATATACACTATATGTTATTTTCATGACATTATGTATATATGAGATTATGTATATTTTCATGACATTATATTTTTATGACATTATTTATATATTTTCATGACATTATCTATAAGTTGACAGCATCCTTGCAAAATACATTTTGTGCATATCTTGCAATCATTGCATTCCATGAGACTGCATTTCTTTGAGGCATCATGTCAAATAGTTCACGCACCTTGTCTATGCTTCCACACTTCAAGCATACATGTGTACAAGGGCAGCTACAAATACAACATCTAACAAACTTCCTATATCCTTTATGCCTTGATGGCTATCCACACCCTAGTCTAAAGATCCTATTTTGGCATAGGCTGAGGAGGATGTTGGATAAGGTTGTGGAATTTGGCTTGATACCCACCAATTGCATTTTCTTGAAAGTTTCTTTAAAGCCTTATCAAAAAATCTATTTTGTGCATATCTTACAATCATTGCATTCCATGAGACAAGATTTCTTTGAGGCATCATGTGAAATAGTTCATGTGCATTGTCTATGCTTCCATACAGGTTGCATACATGTCTACAAGGGCAGTTGCAAATACAACATCTGACAAAATTCCTATATCCTTTATTTTTTCATGGTTGTCCATACCCTATTCTAAAGATCCTAATTTGACATAGGTAGGGAGGATGCTTGCAAAGGTTATGGAATTTGGTTTTACATGTTCTAATTGAATTTGCTTGAAAGTTTCTAAAGCCTTTTCAAAAAATCCATTTTGTGCATATCTTGCAAGCTTGAAATGAGAAGACAAAGTTATATTTACTAGTTTCACATTCTTCATTCTGAATCTCATGAGAATCTTCTCAACATACTTTTGTTGTGATAACCAAATCTTATCATTTCCCTAGATCTTTATGTATTTCCATCCCAAAATTTGTTTTGTTGCTCCTAGATCCTTCATATCAAATGTCCTAGCCAACTAAGCCTTTAACCTACTAATATATGCCATGATTTTGCTTGCTACAAGATAACATCAACATATAACATCAAGATAATGAATAAACCATTTTATAAACTTTTGAAGTAAACATAATGGTCATACTCACTTCTTGTAAAATTTTGGCTCATCATGAAGGAATCAAACTTCTTGTACCATTGCCTGGGTGATTGCTTTAGGCCATACAATGACTTCCTAAGTTTACAAAAAAAATTTCTTTTGTGATCCTAAACAAACCCTTGTGGTTGTTCCATATATATATCTTCTTCCAAATCTCCATATAAAAATATTGTTTTAACATCTAGCTGCTCTAACTCTAGATCAAGTAAAGCAACTAGTGCTAATACTACTAGAATAGAAAGAAGCTTAACAACTAGTGAAAAAATTTCATGGAAATAAATACCTTCCTTTTGAGAATAGCTTTTTCTACTAGTTCTCTTTTGTACCTTTCAACCTTATCATCAACAACTTTATTTAGTTTGTAGACCCATTTGCAACCAACAATTTTCCTACCCTTTGGAAGTTCTACCAAGTACCATGTTCTATTCTTCTCTAACGCATCCATTTTAGATTCTTTCAATAATGTTATCCATTTAGCACTTTCAATATCATCCATCACTTCCTAATAAAAACTAGGTTCCCCATCATTAGAAATCAAAGCAATAGATAAATTATATTCGTCATACCTCTTAGGAGAATTTCTGACTCGTGTAGATCTCCTTAGAGTTGGTTGTGGCATTTACACATTTTCTTGTATATTTTCTACATCTTCATCTTCATCTTTAGAAGCTTCTTCTTGCTCCTTTTCGTCTGTAGATGGCTGAGTTTCTAAATAAATTTGTTGATATTGTGGTACTTGTTCCTATCATTTCAACTTCTACTATGTCTAATTTTATGAGAGGAGATTCATCAAGTACTACATCTCTAATAATAATGATTTTGTGGGTAGTAGGATCCCACAATCTATATCCCTTAACTCCACCACCATAACCAAGAAAGATATACTTCTTTGATTTGGGGTCCAACTAAGAAAGCTGATCTTTAGAAATAAGAGCATAAGCATTAGAACCAAAAAAGTTCAAATTTGAGTAATCACAAGAATTATTGTTCCATACCTCTTCAGGAATCTTATAGTCTATTGCAATTAATGGTGACCAATTTACCAGCTAGAATGATGTATTAATTACTTCTGCCCACAACTCTTGCTCCAGCTTGGAATTACTGAGCATGCTTCTTGCTCTCTCTAGAAGAGTCATGTTCATGCATTCAACAACACCATTTTTCTGAGTGTAAAATGTGGTTTTATGCATTTTGATCCTAGCTTCCTTGCAATAATTTTCAAATTCCAAAGATGTGAACTCACCTCCATTATCTATTCTTAAAAATTTTTATTGACCTACCAATACTCTTTTCAACTAAAGCTCTAAATTGTTTAAAAACACTAAACACATCATCTTTCCTTTTAAGAATATAGACCCACACCTATCTAGAGTAATCATTTATAACTATCACAAAATATGATGATCCTCCAAATTAAACTGTAGGGGATAGTCCCCAAACATCTGAATGAATATAATCTAGGATACCCTTACTTGTACGACTACCTATTTTAAACTTCTATTTACATTGCTTCCCAAAGACACAATACTTGTAGAAATTCAAATTCAGAGATTTTAAATTTGGAAGTAACTTACTATTTACTAGTACCTTTAGCCCTTTCTTTCTCTTATGGCCTAGTCGTTGATGCCATAAATGAGTAAATTTATTTACAATTTCATATGCCACAACTACTTCACTTATTTCAGTACTCCCAAGTAACTTGTAAAGGTTCCCAATCTTTTTTAGCCTTTATTACCACCATAATTCCCATGGACACTTTCAATGCTCCACCTTGACATGAAACTTTATAACCACTAGAATCTAAAACTGCCAAGGAAATTAAATTTCTTTTTAGTTTTGGTACATGTCCTACTTTTGTCAATGTCCTCACAATACCATCAAACATTTTAATCTTAATGCTCTCAATCCCAATAGTCTTACAAGAAACATTATTTCCAATAAGAACAAAACTGGACTATCAATAGTTTCGTAAGAAGAAAAATTATTTCTATGTGGACACATGTGATGAGAAGCACTATAATCTAATAATCATTCCTCAAGATATTGTGAGATATTACAAATAGATAGTACTTCATCAACCATACCTAATCTTGTTTCAACCAGATTTGCTTCCTTTTTGGAGTCATCATTGTCTTCTTTCCTCTTCCAACAATCTTTCCTGAGATGCCTAGATTTGTTGTAGTACTAACATTTTCCCTTACCTTTTTTTCCTTTTGACTTAGACCTTGATGTACCTCTTGAATTCTCCCCCTTTTTTGTGGGTTGACCCCTATGCACCATTGCTTCTAGTGTGCAGGCTTTTGTATTAGATTTCCTCCACACCTCCATAGGCAACAATGCTCTCACAATAGAATCAAATTCAAGGGTGTTAGTTATGCTAAAGCTAATGGAAGTGACTAAGCAATTCCAGGATTCATGGAATGAACACAATAATGTGACTGCCCTGTCTTCATCTTTGATTTTTACATCCATACTAGTTAATTGGCACATAAGAGTATTGAAAACATTTAAATGATAAGTAATTTTGCTACCTTCCTTCATTTGCAAATTGTACAACTACCTCTTCAAGTGGATTTAGTTTTGTCAAGGATTTTGTCATGTAAAGGCTCTCCATTCTACTCCATAAGCCTGTTGTTGTTTCCTCTCCAACAATATTGAAAAGAACATCATCTATCAGACACAACTAAATTGTTCTAAGAACTCTTGTATCTAGATCTTCCCAGTCCTCATCAGTCATATTCACAAGTTTTTTTGACTTGCCTCCCAACGCCTTGTGTAATCCTTGTTGCACCAACAGATTGTACACCTTGAGCTTCCACAACTCAGTTATTATTCCCATTGAATTTTTCCACCTTGAACCTTGCATTGGAAACCTTCGCTATTTGATGCTATAGAAAAAACACCAAATCCTAACACAATCACTACAAAATAAAAGCTCTGATACCACTTGTTGAAAAACTTTCAGATTTTAATGATAAACATAAAACTCCAGAATCATATTTTATTGTAGCACAAAGTAGTTACGAAGAAATTATAGATAACAATAGAATAACAAACATATAGAATAAGCGATGAAAAAACAACAAGAGAATTTACATGGTAAAATTCTAGCAATATACCAAGAAAACATTCACAGGGCAAAGTATTGGTATTCTTATTATTTAGAGGAAAAATTACAAGTACAATTACAATTCAATTTGTCTTCCAAGGCTGCAAAGATATATAATATCTTCAACATAACTACCACTGTCAAACTTAGAAGAAAAAAGTAATTTTTTTTTCTTTTTAGAAAAAAAAATTTTTGAAACAAAAGATAAAATTTTTTAATCTTTCTTTGTAAAATAACTTTTTTGCTTTATTTTCTTTTCTGTGTTGTCACAAATCCAACAATATTCATTTTGGAAACCAAGTTGTTTTTTCCAAATTTATGAGAGACCAAAAACAATCTTTCACGAAGTCCTGCTTGACCTTGAACAGACGTATTTTCTATTATTGCTAGTCTGGATATTAAAACGATTGCTTTAATAGTCCATAGCCTTAATGAAAGTAGCAACCTTAATAAAAGGTGCCACCCACTGCAATGAAAAGAATCCCGACCTGCAGCAGAAATAAATAACTCTTTATGGAATCAACCCATCACAAGCTTTTTGTGATGAATTTTATTGATTGTTTGATTACTGAATAGTGATATTTAAGTAAAGTGTGATCATTGTTTCCTTATTTTATTCTACTAGGTATATACATCAAATGAGGACTGCTTCATCCTGGCTGCAATCTCTGGAGGGCAAGCATGTCCTGATAATAGGTGGATCGAGTCGGATTGGGCTTGCCATTGCCAAAGAGGCTCTCTCTCAAGGAGCATTCATCACACTTGTAGCCAGAAGCTCCACTAAATTGGAGAAAGAAGCACAAAATCTTGCCAGAGATGGTGGTAGAACAGATAAAATATCTACCAAGGTTTATCTATTTCCATCATTTTAAGCTTATTTAAAGTTTTTACAAAAATATGTCTAATCTGATTTTTATTTTTTTAATAGGTTGCAGACGTGGGTGATTATGAAACTTTGGCAAAGGCTCTAAAGGAATCATTTGAATGGAGGGCTGTTGACGTGCTGTTGTGCAATGCAGGTACAACAAAAACTGCACTTCTGGATGAGGTCAGGATTGAAGAGCTGCATGACATCATTCAGACTAACTTGACAGAGGTTGTCAATACTCTGCATGTTGGGATTCCATTGATGAAGCAAAGTGCCCAAACATGAATTCCCTCTCAGGAATGGTATGATATTGACCTAAAACTTTTTGTATGCTTATTACTCAGAAGTTTACAAATATTCATCCTGAAGTAATATGCACGCTTCATTCCATAAAATGTGATTGTCAATTCATAGGCAGTTAAAGCAAAAGATATATGAGGCCAGCCTATAGATTATTTCCCTCTCAGGAATGGTATGATATTGACCTAAAACTTTTTGTGTGCTTATTACTCAGAAGTTTACAAATATTCATCCTGAAGTATATGCAGGCTTCATTCCATAAAACTTCATTCCATAATATGTGATTAATTCATAGGTAGTTAAAAGCACACTCTAAACTTTAACTTGCTTAAGTGACTGGTGGGGCCTCTAAACTTTAACCTGCTTAGGTGACTGGTGGGGCCTTTAACGTCACATATTTCCGTCAGTTCTTTGATACCCTCCTCCCCTCCTCGGTAACTGTTTATTCCCATCATCATACTTTCAAATAGCACGCGGTTATTTCCCCTTGTCCCGGTCGCGGTTATCTTTCCTTGTTAAGAGGCTTAACAGCTATGAGATCTGCAGATTAGGCCACTGTGTGCGAAAATTTCATCGGCAACTATGGAAGCAAGAATGCTTTGCGGAATATACGGAAGCAAGAGCCATTATCTTCTCTGCAAAATCTCTGACATGTGGAAGAAAGCGTTTGGAAGCCAGACAGAATGGATATTTGATTTAGCTTCTATCTATCCTGTGGATCAGACCAAATAGGTGAGAGCTTGGAGTGCAGTCCGGAGAGGTTGGAGCGCATGTCCACCGTCCCCTGTAAGAGTTATTTGTGCCACTCTAGACTAGACAATTTTTTAAAGGGTTTTTCTCTGTACGTAAATGTAAATTTTATTTCATCTTGCTGAAACATTTCAATTGATCATATCATAACTAATAATATTCTCTTTTTTTAATCTATATTATGTTTCGTTTTAATTTGAAAATAGTACACTAGAATCTTAGTGAAATCAATGTGGAAAATATGTTTTATATCTTTTTGTTTTATACAAATTTTAATTCACTCAAGGGGAATAAAATCCATTTTTACATGAATTTAGGCTAATTAAAATAATGCATATAATAAATATACAATTGATTTATATTTAATTAATTGATGTATGATAATTTTAATAAATATTTTAAATTAATTAAAGAGGATAAATGTATTTAGTTTGGATAATAACATAGAAAATAAATATTGATGTTATGTAAAATCTAATTGTTAAATACAGAAAATTAATATTTTAAATTTAATAAACATTAATTTTTCTAAGATTTTAAAAAATGGAACTTTCAAATACAAATAATATAATGTAATAGTTAAGTAAAAATAATTTTTAGAAAGAACAATATTAAGTTAATTTGATTACTAAATTTATTATGACAATATAATCTATATACACTTTGGTAGGTTGGGCTATTATTATGCAACTTATCAATCCTATGTGTCTTCAATTAAACTTTGACTCTACAATGTAAAGTCCAAACTAAAAAAATTATAAATTATCACTTAGAGTAAGTTCAAGGTGTCTTAACTTGCAAATTTATGAAATTGTGAGGGGTGAGTTTGTATAGAAAAAAAAATCCATCTAGTCAATGTAAACATAGCCCAAAAATTTAAAAATTAAACTTTCCTAAGTTTTAATTAATTGAGTTGGTGGAAACTATTAAATAATTTAAGTTGACTGAAATGGTGTAAACAATAAATAATTTTAAATCATATTAAATTAGTATAAATATCTTAAATACATCTATCTAAAGAATGTGAGTTATCAATCTTGAATTCTTTTATTTTGCTTTAGAATCATTTTGCTTTATTTACATTGTTTACTTTATTTTTATTTCAAGATTTATATTTATTTAATTAAGAGTTATTTTATAGTTTTAATTTTTTTTCTCTAAATTTATGTTAGTTGTATTTTAGTTGTCACCTTATAATGCCTCTCCCTCTCTCATAATAATTTTGTAAAATTATTATAAAGGAAATTCACTTCCTTCTAAGGACTACATAAAATTAAACTTTTTTGCATGACTATTATTGACTTATAATGAATTAGGGGATTTTGTAGCTAGATTATAACATAATTCCTAGGACATATGATATAGGGTGTAAGTATCAAAAGAAAGAAAATTAGATATTTCATTGTTCAATGTAAAATCATTAGTTTTATTAGATGATTACCATGGTAATTGGAAAACCACCATAGTAATTTTATTTTGAAATGGAAACATTTTATTTTAGAAATAGGTTTCTTAATATTTTATTTTTGAAATAATTTTGAGTGATAAACATTGTAATTTTTAATTTAAATTTTTTCTTATTGTTGTAATTTTAAATTTTATGATGTTTTACTTTTACATGAATTTTAGATAATTTAAATGATTTATAATTTTAAAAGTGTAATTCATTTAATTTTGTAATGCTTATTTTATACATAGTATACACAATTTATAATTTTATTAATTTTTAAATATATATGTTTATAGTTTATTATTTTCCTATATAATTATGCTAAGGAAATAATGGTAGAATGAGGTGGAATGTAATGGTATATGTATGTTTACAAGAACTTATTAATATAAATTTGAATATTTTATACATGAAAAATTAATAGTTAGTAATTATGTTGAGAAGTATAACAACAATGACAAATAGTGGTAGAATTGAATGGCATGAGTATGTTCACAAAAACCCCTTAACCAAAATTTGAAGGTGTTATACACATCTTATGCAAACATGCATGCATGCATACATATATTAAAATTTGAAGGTCAATTTTGTGTGGTGGAAGATTGATCCTACATGCCACATTATTGAACTAGGATAAGAAAATGCTAATTTGGGAATGGGGAATGAATTTATAGTATTAAGAGCAATGGTACATGTGTAATAAATAGTAAATTTATGCAAGTATGTGTAGATAAGATTGAATACATCTAGTGGAAAGCTGTAATGAATTAGAGGAAGAAATCAACTTCACATAAAGACCACCATTTGTTGATATGTAATAGTATTAAGTCATTCCATAAAAATTAGGCCAAACCTAAATAGGAATTTGCATGTGTATGGAAATTTCATAATTATATTTTGTTCTACTTTGAGGTGCATGTGTATCCTAACATGAGGATTACTTTAATGTAAATGAGCACTCACAAACATCTTTGTATATACTCAGATAGAAAAGTATGCTATGCTCTATATAAGGTAAGGGACCCTACTAAATCTCATTATGTGTCCATCCATTAGCATGTGTAATCAACATGGTAACATGTAAAATAGAGAAAACATATGCAATGAGTAGCTTCTATCAAAAAAATAAGTATAAACACAATTGTAAATTAAATTTATTGTAAATGTTGATGATAAAATGAAGAGAGTGGGGTTATAGATATTCCACCTATACCAAATGTTGTAATAGTAAAGCCCTACTAAATGTGGTAGTGTCAAGATTAAATGGCATATCAAGAACTGAGATATCATTTGATCATGATCCATTTGGACATGGTGATGAATCTATAGTAGTACTTGTAATTATCTACATTATCAATAAAAGGGTGGTAAAAACATGACATGCCACCTATTTTTAATGATCATTAGAAAATGGAGAGAGAAGGGTTATATAGATTAAACCTATACAAAATTGGTAATGGCAATGATTGACTAAATGTGGTGTTGGTAAGATAACATGGCATATTGGCCATTGGCATATCATGCGATCACAATTCATTTGGACATGGTGAGAAATCTATATATTAGTACTTATAATTCTTTACAAGATCAATAGAGAAGTGGTAACAACATGATATCCAACCCTTTCAATTGGTTGTATAAATCAAATGCAATGAATTCGAGGAAAAGGCATAATAGTACATGAAATGTAAAAGTAATCTAAACATGTAAACACATATATCATGTAAAGTAAACTAGTGTCATTAATACATCATGTAACAATCATATAAAACATATCAAACAATAGGCATGGTGTTGGCACTCATTTTGACATTATCTAATTTTTGCCTCCTATAGTTCTTTGATGCCTCTTTGCATTAATTACCAATTTGAGATATTTTAATATGGCTATCTTAGTCATGTCTATGTATCCTTGTTCATCACCCCTACATTAAATGTTTCCCTTTTGTATTATGGTTTAGATTTAAATTCCTTTTCATTCTAGCCCACATGTATGAAACTAAAACCCTTTTTGTGGTCTACATAGTGTCTTGAATCTTTTGCTTAGTCTTGTATGCTTTTGTTATATTGAAGTGCTAACTTTTCTAAGTAGGACCACCATTTACTTAAGTTGAATACTTATGAAATCATGATGATTAATTACTAGCCATTAATATGAAAACAATAGGTTTGATCAATGTTGAACTTACTAGATTTAATGGCTTAAGATATTTTAGGTCATCATTCATGAGTTGTCTATATAGGTGTGGTCAAGTGGTAGCTAACATGATCTACTTATGTGTTCTTTTCCTATTGGTATAGAACTAAGCACATGGACACTTGTGTGGGCCTAGGGTTTACTTGCGACAATAATTTTTAAAGGTAATACAAGAAGTGAGCATGCATTCATATTTTCATTAGCCACAACTTGGCCAAGGATTAAATTTTTCACTGTTATAAGCCCTACTAATAGGCTAATATGTCCAAATCACTTTGTAAAGGTAGTAGGAAGGAAGAGGTGACATGTTAATTTCCTATAAGTGATGGTGAAATGATATTCCTACAAACCTACAACTCCACCCATTATGTTTCATTATTGGCCGTTGATCTTCAATGGTTTATCTAGACTATATAATTTGTGAAGAGTTGCATGAGCTTGGTGTTGATGTGTGTTTTGACATGACAACAAGTTGGAATAGAAATAGTCCCCTACTTGAAAGGTTTTAACCTCAAGAGTACGTGTTATGTAGGTTTACAAGTTAAAGGGATAGTTAAGTAGCAAAGTAGGCAAGGATTTTGATTGTTACATTTAAGAGACTCTATCAAAATAGTAAAGGTAATTAACAAAATCTAAGGGCATAAGGTTGCAAACAAAATGTATGTGTAGTCCAAAAGTGCATCTAATTGTGTTTAATTCCATGCCAAAAAGTGCACATGAAATTTAAATTGAAAATTAAAATCTCAAAATAATTAACTTCGACACCAATGTTGGAGTAACAGCGTGTCCTTGAATTTTACAATAGCAAATTGATTTTGAAACCACAATTGAGATTCATGAAAAAGTAGCATAAACACTTTAATTTTCAGCTGCAAATGAAAATAAATCCATGTTTTTCTCATTTAAAACCCTAACAAAATTTAGAAAATAAAAATAAAATTGTAGCCAACTAAGCCTAATCTAACTATTGTGCGAAAAAAATTGAAAAAGAAGGATAAGAGAGAGAATGGTAAAGAAATCCTAGGCTAGTCAATCTTGAACTTTATACACCATTCTACAAGTAGAAAAATATAATATGAAGTCATTCTTTGCTTAGCCCAAATAATTGCTACCAACACACAAGAAGGTGCAATTGTCAAAAGGAGAGCCAACTATACAAGTGATGATAGCAATCACCCTATTCTAGATGCAGATGGAAGAGAGAAATCCCTTAGCCGAAGATGGAAAAAAAAATTCTAGCGTACTCACACCAAAGTGTTCAATTTGATTACACAAAAAGATTTTAAATGAGAAAATCCTCACTAATATGAAACACTTTCTAGGTTCATCAAATACTCTTTAAAATCATGTATAAAGAGAAAGATAACAAACTTAATGATTGAAAAACTATATAAAAAAAAAGAGAACAAAGAATGAAGTAGAACTGTACTATATTACTCAAAAGTTTTAGTTTCCAATCTTTATAAATGTCATAGATTTACACATTTATAGATTTTCATGATTGGGAAGATGAAAAGTATTCCCTCCATAACTATATAAGAAAAAAGATACAGTAGAATCCGAAAGGTCACATATGATTTACACTTTTGTATTCTAATTTTACATTACAATAGAGTCAAAATTTGACATGCAAATGCATGTCATATCCCCTTATGTGAATTATCCTTGTCTTTTTCATCATCTTTCTCTACATCTCGGTTCCTTTGAAAAAAGGCTATATACTTATCCAAAAGAACCCTCACTAAATCCTAATAAGAGCAATTAGAGTATGCAAATCTTACATCCACATGAATGAAAGTATCTAATAATCTTTGAGGTACTTTATCTAGTTTGATAAAATTTTGTTCATTTTTTTTTTCAAGCTGTCCTTATTAGGTCATAAGCCTACTTATAGATGCTAAATTAAAACCCAATCTACTCACCATTTCTTGTTTTACAACCCCTTTAAATTTCTTCTTCAAAATGTCAATAAAATGAATATCATTATGTTCATCAAATAACTAATAGGAAACATCTTCAATAAACCTTCACATATCATGGAAAGTACCCTAATCCAAAGTATATGTGGCATTGAATTGATCCTTTCTACCTTTTAATATCTTTATTTTATATTTGAAAGGTCATTTACACTTTTTATGTAAGCGCAATTCCCTACCATAAAAAATACCCTCTGAAACCAAAATTTGATAATATTCCTTTACAATTTCTACAATTTTGAGTATAGTTTTCCTCTAGTTCTTCTATCTCAACTTCTAATCCTCCTTCTAGCCCTTTTATTGGATTGTCTTCTTGATTTATTATGATACAAACCAAAAATGTTATCCATCATTTTCAAGCCCAGGGATAATAATTCATCATTCCATGTTCTAGTTTCCTTGACCACATTCCCCAATTCTCTTGATAAAGGCATGTCTTTGTTTGTGGTTTTTACAAAGGATGGTGTGGGCATCATAGAAGAAGTGTCAATAGAAATAACCAAATACTATATGTATGAAGTTAGATAGTTGAACTTTTACTTTAGCTCTTCCTTAGTGGCCTTATCCCTATCAATCTTTTACATCATTATATTAATGAAGGATTTGGCTATCTTCTAGACCTCATCAATAGATTGTTTTTCCAAAGAAACTCTGATCACTTGATAATATGTGGTTGCATTTTCTTTTCATATTTATCCACTAGTGGAGTAATGATTAACCTACCTCATCTTTTGGGAATCTATTGTGATGGAGGATCTCACTCTTTCTTTCTTTGGGGAAGGAGATTTGATCATCGTAATAGCTAGTTGAGAAAAGTCCACTACTAGTTTGGTTTCCATTGTTTTACTTTTTCAATACTTGATCAAACCAAATTGAATTGTCCTAAATGATTGATCCTCCTTTCTCTGCATTGTCACCCTTAGCTTGGTCCTCTTGAGGATCATTGTGGGAAGATGATTTTGGACCTTTAGGAGATTTTTGAGGAGGGGGTATAGTTGTTCTCTTGGGAAGGGATAGGTTTCTTCTTAGGAGGAGATGGGCATGGTTAGAAGGAATAAGTGTTGGAATTCAAGTGGATGAATTAGTTGGATAAGGGACAAGAGTTGTCATATGTGGAGATAAAATGGGTGACTTGGTTGGAGAAGGGATAGGAGGAGTGATGGGAGGATGGGATCTTTGAAGGGAAGGTGTATTTAGAGAGTTACTAGATTCATGAGGTGAATCCTTATGTCCCTTGGGTGACTTCTCAATAGAGAAAGGAAAATGAATATGGATATGAGTTAGGTCCACTTGAGAGGAAGACTTGTGAGTTCAAGGAGAGATGAAGCACCAAGAGTTTGAGTTGATCTTTCTCCTTGCTAGTCTTTACTAGAAAATATAACTCCAACCTTATGCCTATCTATTAGCGTAGCAATTAATCTTTTTTAGGAGTGTTATTTTTAGCCGAGCTTTGTGCCTATTCTTAGCTACATGTCTATTCTTAGCCACATGCTATTTTTGGCCAAGCTATTTTTAGCCAGTCTTAATTAAGTGGCATACATGCCTATTTTTAGGATCCACTAAATTTAGATGACTATTACTCTATATGTACTTCATATTGTTAGTTAATTCATCATCCCAATTATTTATTTCATAGATCTATTCTTGTTTGTATTGCATACTCTTATTTTTTCTAACTTGCAGGGTGTTCGATTGTTTATCTCTTGCAGCTCGATTAGTGCCAACATTCTGCCATTAGATCTTGGTTTTCACATTATCATCATATCAAAATGATAAATCAGCCATATGAATATGTTTCTTTTGCTACTTTTCAGCTTTTGCTTGACTATCCAACACACTTAGTTCATCATTGATTGGTTGCTCCATATCTTCAAGTTTGGCATCATTCACATGACTTCCAATGATAGGAAGCACCTTTTTTTTACATTTCAAACAAAAAAAAATATATAGTTAATTTTATATAGTGGCATGGAGCATCATGTGTGACAACTAAAATACAACTAACATAAATTTAAAACAAAACTAAAACTATAAAATTACTCTTAAGCAAATAAAACAAAATGATTCTAAAGTAAAATAAAAGAATTCAAGATTGATAACTCACATTCTTTAGATAGATGTATTTAAGATGTATTTAAAATATTTAGACTAGTTTAATATGATTTAAAATTATTTATTGTTTACACCATCTTAATCAACTTAAATTATTTAATAGTTTCCACCAACTCAATTAATTACTAGTATATTTATATTTAAAAATATATATCTATAGTATGTCAGATATCTTATGTTATGTACTTGTCTTTTTGCGTTTTCCATACCTTTTGTTTTTTGAGTTTACAATTTTTTTTTAATTTTTTCTAATTTCTTTTTTTTGGTTCCATATTTTTTGTGATTTTCTCCACCTTTCTATCCTTCATGGTTTTTATTTTTTATTTTCTCCAATTTCTTTTTTGGTTTTTATTTTTTATTTTTTCCAATTTCTTTTTTGGTTTTTATTTTTATTTTTTATTTTCTCCAATTTTTTTTTAGTTTTTATTTTTTATTTATTTTTCTATATATTTAGAAGGAAAAAATGAGTGCTCTCATCTCCACCCTGCTATGACTATAGAATGCCTCTCGACATAAAAACTTAAGATAGTTTAATTTTTAATTTTTGGGCTATGTTTACATTGGCTACATAGATTTTTTTTATATGCTATCCAAAAAAAATTCACCCCTCACAATTTCATAAATTTACATGTTGAGACACCTTGAACTTACTCTAATTTATAATTTATAATTTTTTTAGTTTCCAAAATTATTCTGTAGAGTCAAAGTTTAATTGAAGGCACCTAGGATTGATAAGTTGCATAATAATAGCCCATAATAAATTTAGTAATCAAATTAACTTAATATTGTTCTTTCTAAAAATTATTTTTACTTTAGTATTACATTATATTATTTGTATTTGAAAGTTTCAATTTCTAAAATCCTAGAAAAAATTAATGTTTATTAAATTTAAAATATTAATTTTCTATATTTAACAATTAGATTTTACATAACATCAATATTTATTTTCTCTTTATTATCCAAACTAAATACATTTATCCTCTTTACTTAATTTTAAAATATTTATTAAAATTATCATACATCAATTAATTAAATATAAATCAATTGTGTATTCATTATATGCATTATTTTAATTAACCTAAATTCATGTAAAAATTGATTTATTCCCCTAGAGTGAATTAAAATTTGAATAAAAGAAAAAGATATAAAAAATATTTCCCACATTGATTTCACTAAGATTCTATTGTACTATTTCCAAATTAAAATGAAACATAATATAGATTAAAAAAAAGAGAATGTTATTAGTTATGATCTGATCAATTGAAATGTTTTAGCGAGATAAATAAAATTTACATTTACATTTAGGTTCAGTACAGAGAAAAACCCTTTCAAAAATTGTCTAGAGTGGCACAAATAACTCTTAGAGGGGATGGTGGACATGCACACCAACCTCTCTGGACTACACTCCAAGCTCTCACCTATTTGGTCTGATTCACAGAATAGATCGAAGCTAAATCAAATATCCATTCTATTGCCAAGAGAAACTGCTACGCATGATAGGTGTTGTCATTGATGGCAACTAAGATAGTTCCACTCATCCACATAACATAATTTGTTCTTACTGGAAGTTAGAATGAGAATTTATCTAAGTTCAGGGACCTAGAAATAGAGCATATGGTATTTTGACCAGCGGATCTCTCCAGTTAATCATTGTGTGTTATGGATCTGAGGGAGTGTAGAGGGATGTCATGACAATCCAAATCCAAGATTTTAGAATCGGGTGACAAAGGGATCAAAATTTATAAGCATCTAAATACCGGGTCCTAATATAACATAACAATTAAGTGAAAAATAAGCCAACTTGTGTTTGATCCCTGTGCGGATCGAATAGAAGTGTTTTGGTGAGTTACGTATGGGCTATAATGTTAGTGGCCAACATGTATTATGACATTCAAGTGCTATTTTTGGTACACATTCTTATTTGTGTATGGATTCAGCTGACTGAACAGAGTATTTGTATTGTGTGTTAAGTTCTTCACAAGGCTGACAGAAAGGAGATTGAATTGTTGATTCAGATATATATAGCTGATGGATTCAAGTATTGTGGAGTGTGTTAGAGTTACAAATATGAAGTAAGGGTGAAAAAGACAGATAAAAGTGTGCAAGAAAAGAGATTTAAGGTCTAGATTATGACAGAGCAATAAACAGGGCAGAATAAAGATGAAGTGTGTAAAATCAGTATTTTGTGCTTAACTGGAACTGAATTCTTTCATTGGAAGATGCTTCTCATCAGTTCAAAAAATTTGTAATCCTTTGTAAACATTCTTGTAGGCAGTGAGCCTTTCTTGAGCAGTGAGCTCTAGGTAGTGAGCCCGAATGCATGTGCATTCCCCTCTTTGTAATACTTTTAACAGAGTATAATCTTTGTGGGTTAACCCCCACCATGGGTTTTCCCTTAACTAGGTTTCCACATCAAAATCTTGGTGTCAAGTGTGTTGCTTATGTTTCTGCTCATGTGTTGTTTATTAATACTTTAATGTTTACATCATTAATCTGATAGTAAGTTGATAATGAATGTTAAAAGTAGAAAGAGTTTAAATTTGTGGGACAACTGATTCACCCCCCTCTCTCAGTTGTCTGGAATAATTCCAACAATTGGTATTAGAGCGAGGTTCCTTTGAAAAAGTTTAATAGCATGAGGAAGATCTAGGAAGGTAGTAAAATGGATGAATACAACCTCCAAGGCCAACTTAATCTTTCTTTAGAAGATCTTGAGCAGTCTAGGGCAGAAGTCAAAGAGTTGCAAGAGAACCTTAAAAATGTTGAAGACTTCATTCAAACTTTAAAATAAAATTTGAGAAAATCCAATGAAAAGAGAAAGGAGTAACTTCTTCAGCTAGTATATCATAATGAAGACAATAACAAGGGTAAGGCCCTGAAAGAAAAGCCAAAGGAATGTGAGAAGCTAACTAAAGAAGTTGTACTAAAATATGAGATGGAATCTAGGGTGATGAGTCTAACCAAGAAAATTGAAGATAGGAAGAAAATTGAAGAAGACCTAAATCAAAATCTAAAAGAAAGAACTGAAGAATGCTGTAGATTGGATAGAATAGCTAGCCTCCTAGAGTCTAGTCTACAAGAAAGTAAAGAAAATGAAAGAGAACTTGAGAGGCAAATTGCCATTCTCAAACATGACCTAGAAGTTGAAAATGAATTCATGGAGAAGATCAAGATAAGCTCAGCCAAACTTGAAGCACTGCTTGAAAGTCAGAAAAAGGCTAATGACAAGCATGGTATTGGATATGAGGAAGGTGAAAGCTCCAGATCCGGACAAAGAAATTTTCAACCAAGGAATGGGAGAAATAGACCTAGAAGACCTCTGGTAAGACAACCTAATGCTCAAAGATATCCATCCTTCAATGGCAATTGTTTCATTTGCAATAAATTTTGTCATAGAGCTACTCAATGCAAAAGCAGAACAAATCAAAATGTTCCATCCTTCTCTAGTTAATGCTTCAAGTGTAAAAGGTATGGTCATAGATCAAATGAATGTACTAGTATGATAATGAATAACTCTAACAATAGAAGGAAATGACAGCCCTTTCAATGGTTACTGCTTTACTTGCAATGGATTTGGACACATGGCTAATTAGTGTAGATCAAGAGGAAATCAAGCACATAAGCAAAGAAATGTTGTGTTCTTTAATTGCTATAGATCTAGTCATATTGCAAAATTCTGTAGAAGCAGCAATAATGAAAGAAGAAGTCCAATAAACAAAAAACCAGATGAGCAAAGACAAGACAAAGGCAAGGGAAAAATTGATGTGAATGAAATCCAGAATGAAATGAGCAAGACATGGGTCAAGAAAAGTGTTGTGAATAATAGTAATGGGTCCACACCAAAATCCAATGCCGATAATTCCACTGGGAATTGAATTTGGAGCTCTGGCTTAGGGAAAGCCACATTGAAAATTAAATTCCCCTAGCTAATAAGTGGGTGCCTGGATCTGGCATGATGAGAGAAGATATTTTGAACTTTTGGAAGGATTTCCACAAGAAAAGATGTTGATATGAAAATTTGTGGAGTGATTTAAGAGGAATTGTTCAAGAAACAGAGTAATTGGATGTTAGGGAAACACATTTATTACAAAGGCAAATTAGGTTTTGCGGAGCATAAAAAGGTGTTCACTCCTCATTTGAATCACTTTGCACTCAAAGAAAGCAAGAAGAATAGTGTTTGAGCTAAGATTACAAGGAATTGAAGTGCGACTGATGAATTTATCCATCAACCATAATTTTGTGAAAAAGGTATTATCTACGAAGCTTGGAACTTGTAATCTTTTTGCAATGGCTACACCTTTGGTCATTGATGTTATTGAAAGGCCTTGACCCAAATTTAAGAAACATCCACACAAATCTATAGAAGTCAACCCATTAGGTGCATTTTCAAGTGTTATGTATAGTGTGCTGCATATTGAAGATATTAGGGTTTATATTCATGCAATCATAGATGAATTTAGGGACTCAAGGTTTGTAGATTTGTTTGAGAGTCATCTAATGGATGAAAATCACAATCTTAAACCTGAGTATAAGGCATTGCATGATAAACATTTTATTCATATTATGGGTTTTCTAACATTTGATGAAGATGAATGGGTCCAGTATGTTTTGAGTCAGATGCATGATGAATTCATATGGTTGTTAAAAACATTCAAGATTACCAAGGATGTTATCAGAATTGTGATTGGGTTAAACTTAACTGGTAGATTACCCATGTTGAAATATGTGAAAAACCAAACTGTTACTGATGCAACCAGTGCAAAATTTGATAAGAGGGTTATGACCATAAATGACATTATAGAACCAGATGTGAAGTTTGCTTCCATGGTGATTAGCGACAAGATCTGTCACTCTAGTAGAGAGAATTTAGTCTCTGGAACTGCTATATATGCAGCATATCAAATGTTGAATGAAAATGCAAATGATTACTTATGTGAGATGTTACAGAACCAGCTAATTAAGAACTTGAACAAAATCATGAAAGATAAGAAAAACACGTTTAAATATGGTAAATTGGTTCTATGTTTGTTCTTCTACTATATGAATAAAGTACATAGAGTAAAGGGTGTGCACTGGACTAATGATGAGTCAGTTGCTATTCAGATCAGAGATCACCTATGCAGCATTGCTAACTATAAAGCACAAAAAATTACAATCTGGGGATACTTCAAGAATTTTTAGAGCATGATACATTAAAGGGAAAGAATCCCTACAACAATTGTTGAGAAGTATGAGAATGAAATATGTTTCATGGTTGACATTGATCAATGCTTAATGGAAGCAGTAGAAACCAAAACTATTTGGATCATGCCTATGGGGTATGAAGTGGATGAGAAAATTTTGAATGTGTATGCTCAACACCTTTTGAGCAAGCCAAAAGACACAATAGTTGAAATATTTGGGACATATGAGGAACTAAGTGTAAAACTGCATGATAAGCTCACAAAACTTAAAACCAAAAGGAAAGTAAGAAAAGAAGTTGAGCAGTTGGCTGAGAATCTAGGCATCACAAAGGAAGTTGTGAGACAATTCAGGGAAAGAATTGAAAAGGAAGAGAAGGAGAAACAAGATAAGAAACAAGGAAGTGCTCTAGTAGAATCCTCCTCCACTCTAATGACTACTAGGACCTCTGCTGCTATCCCTATTCCCCCAAAATCTACTAAGCCTAAGAAACCAAAAGACATACCATCTGGTGAAGGAGGTAAGAGAAAGAAAACAAAGGCCGCAAGAATGTATAAGAGCACAAAAGTTGATGAAGAAGAAATAGATTTAGATATTGAGGTAAAGGAGTGGAAAGCCTCTGGAACAAAAGATGCCAAAGTGACTAAGGAAAAACCCTCTGGAAGCAAAAGGGCAAGTAAAAGGCAGAAGATAGATACATATGTTGAGAAGCCCACATTTTATGTGGAAGATGTAATAAAATCAGTCACTGTGGATGGAAATTTGAAACCCATGACTAAATTTTATGATGAATACAATGATACAGATAAGAAAGTGTTAGAGGAAGCAACTATTAGATATCTGAATATCTATAACAAGGCCCTAATTGAAATAACTTTTGTGATCCCTAAAAGTCTTGCAAACATTTTGGAGTTGAGGAAAGAAAATGCAAAAAGAAAAGATATAGAGCTTAGAGAATGTGTATTGATAAAACTATGCCTCAGATCACTCAAGTTGAAATGAATATGATAATCAAAGAAGTGAAGGATGAATTCAAGAGCAAGAAGAGAATGAACAAACTGATTCTTGGAGAATTAAATGAAATAGTTAAAGAAACACAGGAAATACTTCTAAGTGCATTGAAGAGACATAATCTTCCATTTGTTGAGGACGAGACTGATGATGAGATTGATTCATCAATCCCAGTTATTGAAGAAATGAAAATTGATGAGCAGCGAACTCAGGTTGATGATTCCTTTGTTTCGGAAGTTGAACAAATAAACAAGGAAGATACATAGATGGTGGATAAAACTGATGATGCGAAAGATGCTTTAACTCTTCCTGATCAATCCGGAAAAGAAGACAATGTTGAGAATATTGTTGCTACACAAGATCCTCTAGAACAGATTGCAGATTGTGAGGACAAAGGAAAGAATACCCCTATAGATGACACAGAGAAAGGTGAAGCAGAGAAAGAAGAAGAAGACAAAAGTAAGGAAGATAAAGTAGAAGAAGATAGTGCAAATGTTGATGCACCCAAACAAAATAGTCCTGATACTAAGAAAACTCAAGAAAAGGAAAGGGGTCCAGAAATTGTGGCAAGAGACACTACAGATACAGTGAAGAATTTTCTAAGTGAATAGATGCTAGAGTTTGATGGACTAGAACTGATTCAAGGACCACTCAACCTAGATACTCTCTCTCCAGTCCAAATGATGAAGATAGCATCTTTCACACAAGCTAAGGCAAGTGAAAAGATTTTGAAATCCCACATAGAGGACAGTGAACTGTTAGGCCATGCATCTGGAATATTGGAAAAGATAATACCAACTTTCCAAAAGAATCCATCTGATTCTCCCTCTAAAAATATGAAGAACCTTGTAAATTCTATGAGTACACACTTTGAGTCTTTTGAGAAGTCTACAGAGATTAAAATTTGGAATGAATTTTTGGATAAGAGATTTAGTGAGCTAAAGGACCTAATAGGAAAAGATAGAAAGATACTTGATATCAGTATATAGAGTATTCAAAATGCTCTCAATGAAGGAGGTGATGTATACAAATTTTGTCTATCTTGGCCCAAAGTTATGAGGATATTGAGAAAAAGATAAAGGAAAGGGAACAAAATTTGTTGAATTTATCTCAAGATTTTGATCCTCTAACAGTTTCTTCAGTAAGTTAGGAGTGTCAAGAAATCATCTTGACTAATGAAATAAACAAACTTGTTAAAGAGAAGAGCTATATTATGGAGAGAATGTGTGAGCTCCAAGGATTGATTGCCCCCAAGTAAGAAACAATGTTTACTACCTTATCAGAAGCCCAAGTTGTAGTCTGGGTAGGTGATCCTTCAGATCTGGAGAAAGTAGAAGCATAGGTACTCCTACTAAGAGAACAAAGCTCCATTTTGGATGGCATGAAAATTAGTTGGGCCTCTAAACTTGTGTAGTTAAAAAATAGTTTTGCAGATATCCTCAAGTTCATGTAAATATAATTATTTGTACATATGCGACCTTATATACAGATTTCTTGTGAAAATTTTGGCTTGTGGATCCCACCCTTTACCATTGATGTCAAAGGGGGAGTGAGAGACAATTAAAAATGAAACAAAATGAAGAATCCATCAAAGGGAGAGTAGTAGAAGAATATATAAGTGTACATAGGGGCAGTTAGTCACATGACACTTAGTCATTTTTCACTAAGTGTTGCCATCAATACCAAAGGGGGAGATTGTTGGAAAGAGACACTGCTACACATGATAGGTGTTGTCATTAATGGAAACCAAGATAATTCCACTCATACACATAACATAATTTGTTCTTACTGGAAGTCAGAATGAGAATTTATCTAAGTCTGGGGAGCCAGAAATAGGGCATATGGCAGAGTTCAGTATTTTGACCAGTGGATCTCTCTAGTTAATAATTGTGTGTTGCAGATCTGAGGGAGTGTAGAGGGATGTCAAGACAATCCAAATCCAATATTTTAGCCTCTAGTGACAAAGGGATTAAAAGTTATAAGCATCTGAGTAATGGACCCTAATATAACAGAACGGTTTAGTGAAGAACATGCAGACTTGTGTTTGATCCTTGTGTGGATCCAATAGAAGTGTTTTGGTGAGTTGTGTATGGGATATAATGTTAGTGGCTGACATGTATTATGACATGGAAGTTTTATTTCTAGCACGCATCCTTATTTGTGTATGGATTCAGCTAACTGAATAGAGTATTTGTATTGTGTGTTAAGTTCTTCACAAGGCCGATAGAAAGGAGATTAAATTGTTTATGCAGATATATATATAGCTGATGGATTCGAGTATTGTGGGGTGTTTTAGAGTTGTGACTATGAAGTAAGTGCGAAAAAGGCAGATAAAAGTGTGAAATAAAAGAGATTTGAGGTCCATATTATGGCAGAGCAATAAACAGGGCAAAATAAAGATGAAGTGTGTAAAATTAGTATTCTGTGGTTAATTAGAACTGAATTCTTGCATTGGTAGGTGCTTCTCATCAGTTCAAACAATTTGTAATCCTTTGTAAACATTCTTGTAGGTAGTGAGCCTTTCTTGAGCAGTGAGCTCTAGGTAGTGAGCCCAAATGCATGTGCATTCCCTTCTTTGTAATACTTTTAATAGAGTATATTCTTTGTTGGTTAACCCCCACCATGGTTTTTCCCTTAATCGGGTTTCCACATCAAAATCTTGGTGTCAAGTGTGTTGCTTATGCTTCTTCTCATGTGTTGTTGATTCATGCTTTAATGCTTACATCATTAATTTGATAGTAAGTTGATAATGAAGGTTAAAAGCAGAAAAAGTTTAAATTTCTGGGACAACTGATTCACCACTCCCCCCTCTAAGTTGTCTGGTCTAATTCCAACACATTCTGTCTAGCTTCCAAACACTTGCTTCCACATGTAGAGATTCTACAGAGAGGATAATGACTCTTTCTTCCATATATTTTGCAAAGCATTCTCGCTTCCATAGTTGTTGATGAAATGTTTTCACACAGTGGCTAAATTTGTAGATATCATAATTGTTAAGCCTCTTAACTGGGAAAGATAACCATGACCAGGGCAAGGGGACTATTTGAAAGTATGACGATGGGAATAAATAGTTATGGAGTAGGGGTATTAACGCACTGGTAGAAATATGTGACATTCGAGGCCCCACCAGCCACCTAAGCAGGTCAAAGCTTAGAGTGTGATGTTTAAGCCCAACCCAATAATCTGTTGTTTATACGTAAGCCAAGAAAGCGTATGTTTTTAGAATGTTTAACCTTTTTATAATTGTACTTTTTTTCTTTCTTTCTTTACTATCAGATAAAAAAAAAGTTATCAACTTTTCACCTTTTTTGTAGGTTGTTTATTCTTTGTTCAATTGAATATTTTTTTTGGGTTATATTCTATTGGTAGTACCCGTTGTATGGTAGTTCTATGTATACTGCAACCAAACATGCTCTAAAAGGACTTGGAGAGACTCTCAAGCTTGAATTAATGCCTTATAACATTTGAATTTGCATAGCATTTCTAGGATATATAGAAACCCCCATGCTTGATTACTGTATGTAGCTCCAATTTGGTCTTAATGAGAATAACCTTAATTTTTCTTGCAATCTAATTCTTGTGTTAGCTATAAATATAGAATCTTTTCTCTATGAATGTTTATGAAAGTAATATATGTATCATGGTGGTATCATGACAGTATCTTGATCCTTATTTGCTTAGGCTATTCTTAAATATCATCCATATCAATAGTCAAAGGTTAATTTGGGCCAATAAAAATAGGACAACTATTTACCACTTTTTTTTAAGGAAGAGGTACAAAATTGCTACTGATTGTTTGACCATTGAACCAGATAATGTTTAAGTAGATTGATTTGCTTATGTTTGATTTCTTGTGAGATTGATGTGTTAAGGAGTTTTAGACTTCCATAATCAATGTAAAAGGCTTCTGGAACAAGACCTTTAATACATTTTTGAACTTCATAGATAGGGTGGTTTGGATCATATTCATTACAAGAGGTTTTTTACATTGTAGATAGAAGGTCCTTGATCTACACTGTAATCCTTATCCAAATGATATAACATCTATGAAATTCCCAAATGAATCACATATATTGTCTAAAATTCTTTTGGTAGTCATTATGTGCATATGCTACTCTATAGATTTAGAAAAAAGATATTGGGCATGTTCATAGTCAAACAAATCATTAAGAAGTGTTTATGCTTCTTTCTTTCTCATGGTTGTTATTATATTCTTCAAGTGAGCTTTACCTAATTTTGTTCTTACATTACGAGATTGTATCTAGGTGGCATGGAAGATAACCAAGGTATCTTGGAGATAAGTAAGATCATAAGTTTGTATGATCGAAGTCAAGCAGACACAGCTAAGCATGTTCCAAAATATACATTAGAGGCAACAAAGAATGGAACTTTTCTTGTCACAAGCCAACTCGGTGCTTTGCTGTTATCCACAATTGCTCATGGGCTTATGCCTTGATTGAATTGACACTATATATTCCTATTAGAATCTTCATCTTCTTTGCAGCTTGGTATTGTGTCTATTATTAGTTCCTGCCGAAGGTAGGTATACTAATGCATCGGTTAGATGCAATTTTCTAAACTATTTGTCCAATAATCTCAAAGAATTAAAAATTTCCAACAACAATGCTATAGTTCATAATTTTTTTTATTTAATCATTTAAAAAAATATCATTTATCTGTTATCTAATTCGTCTATGTTGTGAACAGATAGTGTAAAAATGAAATAATGATTTAAAAATTTATTGAATTTTCAAAGAATGCCAATAAGCCTTTTATAATAAAATAAGACAAATGTACATTCACAGTTGAGACGGTGAAAAAAAGTCTTCACCGTATTAATTTTGAGTGCCCTGTAGAATTAAATGTACATTAAAGGGAACATTGCAAGTTTGTGAGGAGTATGTACCTAGGCACGATTGTCTCCTATCTCTTCCCTATGCATAGAAGTGGTTGTCCCATTTCCAATAAAATTCTTTGTAGGCTGACTTGAGAGGAGGTTCTCCTAGCAGCCAAATTCAAAAATGAATGTGCCCTTTATGAGGTTGTGTTTCTAGTCAGAGTGGTGATATTGGTGCTTTGTGGGCTATAGTGATAGCAGATGATGATCATCACAAGGCAAAGGCAGTTCATCTTGCATCAGCTGATGGTGGCTTACTAGTTCAAGGTGCTGCTCTCAGTGGCATTTCTAAGGGGCTAGGAGTGGGCTACCAAGGATGGTGACTCCTATCCAAACAAATCTTTGTGTTAACTCTCTTTTCATGGTTGCCCTCAATGCCTTAGTCTTGTTTCATAGGTTACCGTTCTTGTCTCTAATTAGTACTTTTTATGTTATAGTTTGTTTATTTGGGTAATGTTTGGTTCCTGACCAACAAAAGTAAACCCTAAAGATTTGCCACTTCTCATCATCAGGTCCACTGCATGATTCAACCAATAGAGATGGGAGGTTGTGTGAATAGCCTCCCCCTCACTTCAAGTTCTGCTGCACCTAGGGGGTATCCCTTCTATGAAATATTTATCTTTGGTATTCTCAAAACTAAAGATTTAGCTTTGCAATACCTATAGAATGCTCTCTCTTATGCACCAAGATTTGTGAGATGAGTCCCAAGTTGGCAACAGTCTTGGATTATCCACACTGGTTCAAACAAAGAGCACGCAGAGTCCTACTTCTACTCCTATTATCTAATGGATGGAGGTGATGAAATGGATGGTGAGTGGAGCCATGGGACTTCCCTAGACCCTTTGAATAGAATAATCCCCAAGCTAGTGTCTTAACTAGGCAACAGAGTCAATCCTAAAAAATGTGAATGTTTTCCTATGATAATCTAAATTCATATCTAGGGGACCTATCAAAATATTGCTTCCTTATAGCAACATGTCCACAAAAGAGTAATGATCATGATCATGCTTCATGAATCCTTTGATATGACACCCCTCCCTATGTCTGATGTATAGCCTATTTAATCTACTCCTTGAGCAGAAGCAGAAAACCAAACACATAGTACAACAAACACATACTGGAGAACTCAGATACCCTTGATACACTTATTCACAAGAGGAAAGACAATACCAGAGGAGACAATCATGAACAAGAAACACATGTAGTGTTTTTCATTAAATTCAACCTGGATAGAGCATTATCATATAGAAAAATAATCATTCACAATCCTAAGACTACCTTGTACCCAGATAAAGAACCAACACTATAAAAAGAAATGCCTTTCAAAGATGTGTATACCTTATATTCAAAGTCAGAGAAATGTCCCGATGAACTCACACCCCCTGGTAGAATGGCCATGATTCCTTTTTTAAAGGAGTGAACAAGCTACTATCCATCTACCTCTGACCGGTTTCATAAATGATATATCAAATCCTTACAGATTTTCAAGATACAATCAGATCTATGACTCAATTTTTACATCTGAAGTAATTAGAAATCCCTAAAAATCCATTGTTTATGCAGCTTTTTCCTTGATCAAATGAGTGGATTCAACATTTTGGTCTGCGGCCGTGTTGTAGGTTCAATTACTTCAATATGGGAGGAGGCGGGAAAATTGCTGACAGATAGCCGCTTCAATACTTAATCTCAACCATTGATCTCAGTCTATCCCTCACTAAATCAACAGTTACTAGGCTCTGTCGTACCTTTAAACTCTTCGTTAGCACCATTGAAAAGTCCTCCTTTATTGAAATCATGTCACGCCGATGGTCATCCTCCTTTGACTTTTCCCTTGCACATCAGTTCTTGCCACGTGGCACTATCTTGCAGCATCACAGCTAAAGATGGCCCACAACCTTAAGGCTCTATGTGACTATGCTAAGCTATCCACTCATCCCCTCTTTACTTGCTTTGTGCTCCCTCTTGGAATCTTGCTACGTGCTACAATTCTTGGGCCGAACGACAGCAAGTAAACCATTTCCCTCTTGGCGCCACGGAATCGAGCCAGAGCCTCCATGTGTCTTTTACCTAATACTCTTTCTGTAGCTTCTGCATGGAGGGAAGACATGTACTTGAAATGAAGCTCCCCTACCTTTCCTTCAGAAGCCTACAAGAGTGACACTTGGCATTGTCCGCAACACTCATAAACTTGGCTTCTATATTCTGAGCCCAACACATCGTACTCCTATGCCAAGCCTACCACATGTCGCTCCGTCGTAGCTATGCAGCAAATATTCTCTTTTGACAAATTCCTCTTGTGCACTTGCATGGTGCCTACCATGCATCCTCTGATGCTTCCCAAAACTTATTAAAGAATAGAGAGACACGCAACAGACTCCGCATAGTGTAACAAGAGACACATGGCACACTAGTGAGCATTCTAAATGCTTCTCAAAAGAGTTTCTCCTTGAATTCCCATGGTAGTGACACTTGACACTCTTCTCCCTTACTGGATATTGATCTAATTGCCTCTCTAACTTCATGCTACGTGTATTCACTACCATCTTTTAGAATCATCTCTTCTCTCAGGTTTTCAAAACCCCGCCATGTCGACACGTGGTGCATTCGGGCCCGACTTGAGCCTTAGGCATTAAAATTTTGTGATGCGATGGGCTATGAGTAGTAATTCTAGGTAGAAGGGGCCAGTCACCTTACAACTTAAAAGAATCAATGTTGTAAGTTAGGCAACTCGGAACCTTAGCAGTTGGTCAACAATAGAATAGAAGCTAAAATAAAAATAAGACTGCAGGATTTTAGGCTTGAAAGGAGGAAAACATTTTTGAAATAGACTGAAAAACCATAAGGGGTACCACTAATGGCTCTAGTTGGGGATGCATGCCTCTTGCAAGCATGGAGAGGACCACAAATCTCTGAGATACAGACTGGGTGACATATCCATTGGGACATAGAGTCATAGCTGCACCAACCTGCATCACAAGTCACATCTTTAAATTTATTTTGGTAGCCTAGGGCCGCCAGGAGGAAGAACCAGTACTCCCTTATTTTCTTCTATTTTCTTCAAATGAAGCCTAAAACATTGGGTTGTCTATAGTACCTTGCCCTGTTGTTGATTGCGTCTCCTCTTTTATAGCAGACCTGATCTGGCCTTATTATCCATTGTTGTAAGCAGGCTGAAGCTTTATCTGAAAATCACCTTCCCAATGAGAGATCCTCATCATTCAGGTACAAGCAACCTCCCTCAAACTTTTAGAGTCTCCCAAGTATCCATCATTGTTGAGCTCAACAGTTTTTTCATTGAGTTCCTCTTGGACTATCCCGACAGAAGGCATAGAATGTAGCCCATCATTTGAAGCTCCATAGTTACCTAAATAGTCAATACTATTCCCATGTGTATGAACATCTGCAACAGATCTATTCTTCTCTGAATAACGATCAAGTTTTCCTTATTCACCAATGCAATGAAAATCAAACCTTTCAATCCTTGCATTGTGAAGATGGCCATCAACCTCAAGGACGTACCCATCCAAATATACTTCATCATTTGAAAAGAACAAATCTAAATGTTTACACCCTTGAGCCATATTTCCCTATTTTCAAAGTGAAAATTTGCATATCAATTTCATATAGATATTCATGATCAACCAAGATATTTCTATTGTTACAGAACACACCTTTTATTTCATCATCTTAAAGGCACACGGCATTTGCAGCTTTCTCTCTCTAAGGCTAAGTAAGATCTTTGTTCCCATCATCACAAGATGTACCCATGTTGAAAACCAGACTCTAGCATTGTCAATTAATGATTGAACAAAGGGTTTAATTAAAACATCTCTAGCCTCTGACATATTTTGCAGATGTTTATTTGCCAACTCAAAATTTATCCCACTACATATTGGCAAACACTTTCTAAGATTACTCGGAATAGCATTCTGGTAACCTATAATTTCATTGAGATTTAGGGCTTTATACTTTTCAAAAAGTGGTCTTTTCTGGGAGCACAACCAAGATTGCTGCTTCATTTCAATCATTTTAAATGCAAAAGAATGGAATACCTAGAGATGTTACTTCTTGAAATAGAGTTGACAAATCATCAGGAAGGAACCTTTACTTTCTGGATTTATCCCCAACAGAGTACCACACATTCTCTTCTTGAAGGTTTTACAACAACAGTAAGCAAAGTCACCACCCTCCAAAGGGAATTATGAACTACTATTTTTATGCAAACTCTACACAGGCCAGCATTGGTACTTCAGAGACTCCAAAGTAAAATTTGACAATCTCCCCAACGGAGTCACCAGTTTTGTTGTGACTCAGATGGGCAAAACTTCACCAGAGACTATCAAAATAACACTTTCTCCCCAGCAGAGTCACCAGTTCTGTTGGGTTTTGGACTAGCAGTAGTAAACCCTAAAGGTTTACCACTTCTCATCAACAAGTCCACTACATGATTCGACCAACAGAGATAGGAGGTTGTGTGAACGGCCTCCCCTTCACTCTAGGTTTTTCCGTACCTAGGGGATATCCCTTATGTGAAAGATTTATCTTTGATATTCTGAGAACTAAAGATTTACCTTTGTAGCACATGAAGAATGCTCTCTCTTATGTACCAAGATTGTGAGATGAGTCCCAAGTTAGCAACGGTCTTAGATTATCCACACTGGTTAAAACAGAGAGCACACAGAGTCCTACTACTCCTATTATCTAATGGAAGGAGGTGATGAAATGGATGGTGAGTGGAGCCATGGGACTTCCCTAAACCCTTTGAATAGACAAATACCTAGACCAGTGTCTTACCTGGGCAACAGAGTCAAGCCTAAAAAATGTGAATGTTCTCCTATGATAATCTAAATTCATATCGAGGGGACCTAAGAAAATATTGCTTCCTTATAGCAATATGTCCACAAAAGAGTAATGATCATGATCATGCTTCATGAATCCTTTGACATGACACCCCTCCCTATGTCTAATTTATACCCTATTTAATCTACTCCTTGAGCAGAAGCAGAAAACCAGACACATAGTACAACAAACGCATACTGGAGAACTCAAAGACCTTTGATACCCTTACTCACAAGAGGAAAGATAATACTAGAGGAGACAATCTTGAGCAAGACACACATGCAATGTTTTTCATTTAATTCAACCTGGACAGAGCATTATCATATAGAAAAATAATCATTCACAATCTTGAGACTACCCTACACCTAGATAAAGAACTAGCACTGTAAAAGGAAATGCCTTTCAAAGATGTGAATACCTTATATTCAAAGTTAGAGAAAAGTCCCAACAAACTCACACCCCCTGGTAGAATGGCCATGATTCCTTTTTTAAAGGAGAAAACAAGCTACCAACCATCTACCTCTGACTGGATTCATAAATGATATATCAGATCCTTACATATTTTCAAGATATAATCGGATCTATGAATCAATTTTTACAGCTGAAGTAGTCAGAAATCCCTGAAAATCTATTGTTTATACAACTTTTTCATTGATTAGATGAGCAGATTCGATGTTTTGGTTTGCAGCCATTGTATAGGTTCAATTACTTCAATATGAGAGGAGGCGAGAAATTTAATGACAGACAACCACTTCAGTACTTAATCTCAACCATTGATCCTGGTCTGTCCCTCACTAAATTGATGGTCACTAGGCTTCATCATACCTTGAAATCATGCCATAGAAACAGTCGTCCTCCTCTGTTGAAATCATGCCACAGAATAGTCATCCTCCTTTGACTTTTCCCTTGCGCATTGGTCCTTGCCACATTGCACCATCTCGCAGCATTGCGGCTGAAGATGGCCCACCGCCTTAAGGCTCCATGTGACTGCATTAAGCCATCCAATCGTCCCCTCTTTACTTGCTTTGTGCCCGCTCTTGGAATCTTTCCATGTGTCACAATATTGGGGCCGAATGGCAGAAAGCAAACCATTTTCCTCTTGGCCCCGCAGAATTGAGTAGGAGCTTCCATGTGGCTTTTACCTAAGACTCTTTGTAGTTTCCATGTTGAGGGCAGGTGCATGTTTGAAATGAAGCTTCCTTGTCTTTCCTTCAAAAGCCCGCAGAAGTGACACTTGGCACTATCTGCGACACTCAGAAACTTGGATTCAATATTTCAGGCTAACCACATCATACTCCTACACCAAGCCTACCATGCATCACTGCATAGCAGCCACGTGGTGAATATTCTCTTCTGAGAGATTCCTCATGTATGGTTGTGCAGTGCCCGCCACACATCCTCCGATACTTCCCAAAACTTATTAAAGAATAGCGAGACACGTGGTAGACTCCACATAGTGCAAAAAGACACATGGCACACTAGAACACATTCTAAATTCTTCTCAAAAGAGTTTCTCCTTGAATCCTTGCGGTAACAACACTTGGTACTCTCTACCATTATTGGAAACTGATCTAATGGCCTCTCTAACTCTGTGCTACGTGTCTTCACTGCGCATCTTTTGGAATCATCTCTTCTCTTGGGTTTTCAAAACCCTGCCATGTCGACACATGGTGCCTTTGGACCCAACTTGAGCCTTAGACATTAAAATTTTGTGATGTGACGGGCTATGAGTGGTAATGCTAGGGAGTAGGGGATGGTCACCTTATGACTTAAAAGGCTCAAAGTTGTAACTTAGGCAACCGGGAACCTTAGAAGGTGGTCAACAATAGAATAGAAGCTAAAATAAAAACAAGACTGTAGGATTTTAGGCTTTAAAGGAGGAAAACATTTTTGAAACAGACCCAAAAACCCTATGGGGTACCACCAGTGGCTCTGGTTGGGGACACATGCCTCTTGCAGGCATGGTGAGGACCATAGATCTCTAGGATGCAGACTGCGTGCCATATCCATTGGGCTACAGAGTCATAGCTGCACTAACCTACATCACAAGTCACATCTTCAAATTTATTTTGGTGGCCTAGGGCCGCCAGAAGGAAGAACCAGTACTCCCTTATTTTCTTCTATTTTCTTCAAGTGAAGCCTGAAACATTGGGTTGTCTACAACACCTTGCCTTGTTGCTAATAGTGTCTCTACTCTTACAGTAGAATTGATCTAGCCTTATTATCCATTGTTGTAAGTAGGTTGAACCTTTATCTAAAAATCACCTTCCCAATGAGAGCTTCTCATCATCTAGATACAAGCAACCTCCCTAAAAATTTTAGAGACTCCCAGGTATCAATCATTGTTGAGCTCTAGAGTTTTTTCATTGAGTCCTCTTGGCATGTCCTAAGAGAAGGCATAGAATGTAGCCCATCATTTGAAGCTCCATAGTTACCTGAATAGTCAATACTATCCCCATGTGTATGAACATCTGCAATAGATCTATTCTTCTCTGAATAATGATCCTATTTTCCTTCTTCACCAATGCAATGAAAATCAAACCTTTTAATCCCTACATTGTGAAGGTGGCCATCAGCCTCAAGGATGTACCCATCCAAATATATTTCATCATCTAAAAGGCATGGATCTAAATGTTTACACCCTTGAGCCATATTTCCTTGTATTCATAGTGAAAATTTGCATATCCATTTCATATAGATATACATGATCAACTAGGATATGCCTATTACTGCAACACACACCTTTTATTTCATGATTTGAAAGGTACACGATGTCTACAGTTTTCTCTCTCTGAGGCTAAGTAAGATCTCTGATCCCATCATCAAAGGATGTACCCATGTTGAAAACCAAACTCTAGCATTGTCCTATAATGATTGAACAAAGGGCTTAATTAAAACATATCTAGCCTCTAACATATTTTGCAGATGTTTATTTTCTAACTCAAAATTTATTCCACTACATATTGGCAAACACTTTCTAATCTTATTGGGAATAGCATTCTAGTAACCTATAATTTCCTTGAGATTTAGGGCTTTATACTTTTCAAAAAGTGGTCTTTTCGAGGAGCACAACCAAGATTGTTGCTTCATTTGAATCATTTTAAGTGCAAAAGAATGAAATACCTAGAGATGTTGCTACTTCAAATAGAGTCAACAAATTATCAGGAAGGCATTCTCTTCTTGATCTTGCTGCAACAACAATAAGTAGAGTCGCCACCCTCCAAAGGGAATTATGAACTACCATTTTTATGCAAACTCTACATAGGCCAGCACTGGTACTTCAGAGACTCGATAATAACATTTGACAATCTTCCCAGTGGAGTCGCCAATTCTGTTGTGACTTGGATGGGCAAAACATCACCAAAGACTTTCAAAATAACACTTTCTCCCCAGCAGAGTCACCAATTCTGTTACATTCTAGACCAGCGGTAGAAAACCCTAAAGGTTTTCCACTTCTCATCAACAAGTCAACTGCATGATTTGGCCAACAAAGACAAGAGGTTGTGTGAATGGCCTCCCTTTCACTTCAGCTTCTGCTGCACCTAGGGGGGTATCCCTTCTACGAAAGATTTATCTTCGATATTCTCATAACTAAAGATTTAGCTTTGCAGCACAGGAAAAATGCTCTCTTATGCACCAAGATTTGTGAGATGAGTCCCAAGCTGGCAACGGTCTTGGATTATCCACGCTGGTTGAAACAAAGAGGACGTAGAGTCCTACTTCTACTCCTATAATCTAATGGATGGAGGTGATGAAATGGATGGTGAGTGAAGCTGTGGGACTTCCCTAGACCCTTTGAACAGACAAATCCCTAGACCAGTGTCTTACCTGGGCAATAGAGTCAAGCCTAAAAAATGTGAATGTTCTCTGATGATAATCTAAATTCATATCCAGGAGACCTAATAAAGTATTGTTGCCTTACAACAATATGTCCACAAAACATTAATGATCATGATCATGCTTTGTGAATCCTTTGACATGACACCCCTCCCTATGTCTGATTTATAGCCTATTTAATCTACTCCTTAAGCAGAAGCAGAAAACCAGACACACAATACAACAAACACATACTAGAGAACTCAGATACCCTTGATACCCTTATTCACAAGAGGAAAGACAATACTAGAGGAGACAATCATGAATAAGACACACATATAGTGCTCTTCATTTAATTCAACCTGGATAGAGCATTATCAAATAAAATATAATTATTCACAATCCCGAGACTACCCTGTACACAGATAAAGAACCAACATTGTAAAAGGAAATGCCTTTCAAAGATATGAATACCTTATATTCAAAGTCAAAGAAAAGTCCTGATGAACTCACACACCCTGGTAGAATGGCCATGATTCCTTTTTTAAAGGAGTGAACAAGCTACCATCTATCTACCTTTGATTGGCTTCATAAATGATATATCATATCCTTACATATTTTCAAGATACAATTGGATCTATGAATCAATTTTTACAGCTGAAGTAGTCAGAAATCCATGAAAATCCACTGTTTATGTAGCTTTTCCTCAATTAGATGAGCGGATTTGACATTTTGTTCTGCGGCCGTGTTGTAGGTTCAATTACTTCAATATGGGAGGAGGTGGGAAATTTGTTAACAGATAGCCACTTTAGTATTTAATCTCAGCCATTGATCCCGGTCTATCCCTCACTAAATTGAGGTTGCTAGGCTTTGTTGTACCTTGAAACTCTTCGTCAGCACCATTGACAAGTCATATTTTGAAATCATGCCACGTTAATGGTCATCCTCCTTTGACTTTTCCCTTGCACATCGGTCCTTACCACATGGCACCATCTTGCGGCATTACAGCTAAACATGGCCCACCACTTTAAGGCTCTGCATGACTGCGTTAAGCCATCCACTCATCCCCTTTTTACTTGCTTTACACCCGCTCTTGGAATCTTGCCACATGTGACAATTCCATGGCCGAATGGCAGCAAGTAAACCATTTTCCTCTTGGCCCCACAAAATTGAATGGAAGCCTCCATGTGGCTTTTACCTAAGACTCTTTCTATAGATTCCACATAGAAGGTAAGCGCATGTTTGAAATGAAACTCCCCTGCCTTTCCTTCAAAATCCCATAGGAGTGACACTTGGCACCGTTTGCGGCACTCAAAAACTTGGCTTCAATATTCCAGGCCCCACCACATCGTACTCCTATGCCAAGCTTGCCATGCATCATTTCGTCTCATCTGCATGATGAATATTCTCTTCTGACATATTCCTCCTATGCACTTGTGCGGTGCCCGCCATGCGTCCTCTGATGCTTCCCAAAACTTATTAAAGAATAAAGAGACATGTGGCACACTGGTGCGCATTCTAAATGCTTCTCAAATGAGTTTCTCCTTGAATCCCCATAGTAGCGACACTTGGCACTCTCTGCCATTACTGGGTATTGATCTAATTGCCTCTCTAACTCCATGCTATGTGTCTTCACCGCGTGCCTTTTGGAATCATCTCTTCTCTCGGGTTTTCAAAACCCTATCGTGTTGACATGTGGTGCATTTGGGCCTGACTTGAGCCTTATGCATTAAACTTTTGTGATGCGATGGGCTATGAGTCGTAATGCTAAGGTTCTAGAAGGGGCTGGTCACCTTATGACTTAAAAGGCTCAAAGTTGTAACTTAGGCAACCGGGAACCTTAGCAGGTGGTCAACAACATAATAGAAGCAAAAATAAAAATAAGACCACATGATTTTAGGCTTTAATGGAGGAAAACATTTTTGAAATAGATCCAAAAATCCTAAGGGGTACCACCAAGTAGTTTCTGTGCTTTTTCAGTGGTGGATGCCTTTAAATGGGCTCTGCTCAGTCTTAATTGTATCCATTTTACCTCTGTTTAAGGATTTTGGCATAGTTTTCAGATGACTATTTTCAAGTGACTAAGCTTCAGCAATATGTGCTCTATATGTATATTTTAACTATAATGTTGTATTTTGAATCAATCCGAGGTCAAGGAAAGATACAGTCCACATTAAATAAGCATTAACAAGAAAAAGAAATAGATTTCTCGATTTAAATAACATGAAACAGATTTCTACATGGACTATATCAAAATGTACTTGTAGCCATAACAGTTTCAACAATAAAAAAAATCATCAATTCAAAATTCATAAAATTCATGAATTTCACCAAAATGTGCATGTGGTCATTAAGATAACAAAACCATGAACAAGAAATAGATTTCCCCGCTCAAAAATCATAAAATTCATGAATATCACGCCAATTTATTTCGATGGACCAAAATGTATTTGTGGACATTATAGTTATAGGTTACCTATTTCCATGCCCTTGTAATGCACCTTGCTTTCAAGGCCAGGCTCCTGCATTTATGTAGGGTTATGGAAGGGAGTTTTAACGTACTTCCATGGAGGTTGTTTATATATAGTGAACATATGGATTTTGTTTGCAATAAAATGGTAGGAAATATCTTAGTATTTGCCAGAGCCATAGCAGATATAAGTGGCACTATCTCTAAATTTCTGGTTCTACCTTCAGCCTATATCTCTTAACTGATCTTATAAATGCTATTTGTTCACAATGCCTCTTATGATCAACCTCTGTTACTGGGTTCTACAAGAACCCTGGCTGAATCTGGACCAGTTTGAACAGGGTATGGATTTTGGTCTGGGTCTAGCCATGGTCCTCTCCTGATAATGTGGATTTGGTCTAAGTATGTCTAGATGTATCTGGGTTGAATCCCCAGGCCCAGGGTAGGATCTAGGGTAAACCCGAGAGAATTCAAGCAGAACCCACCTAGGACCAGGAAAAAGAAAAAGAAAATAAATAAAAATAAAAAAATCTTAACAAACAAATTTCCTTAGTCTTGAACCAGTTGACTATGTTGATACTCTCAATGAAGAGCGATATGATTAATTATGTCAATTTTCCATGTGCAATGCACTAATATAAATCATTTGATTAATCCTTAACATTGAATTATTAGTTGTATTCTATCTTTAGTTTTGTATAGATGGACCCAACTGTATCTAAACTGGAGATTGTTTTGGCAAACTAGCAAACCCGATGCTCAACTGGAAACATAGCAGTCGATGAATAAGTATCAGAAAATTATGTATTTGGATGTATTTTCCTAGCTTTCATGTTTCTATAAGAAAATTATGTTGTTAGTTTTGTTGACTTTGTTTTAAAGCAAATATATATTTGTTTAAAAATCAAATTAACTAAAATCAATTTCCTACAGCTGCTGGAAAATAGGCTTGAATTTTTATGTAGCCAAGTTTTAAACTCATACAATCCAATTAAGTGCAAGTCAACTATGAATAGAAGAAAACATTCAACTACACTTTTTTCTTTCTTGCAATTCCTTCCAACCTCATTTCCCAAAGACAGGCCCAATCCATTACAGAAAAAGAACCATTCAGTTTCATAGTTTCTTGCTACATTATATTACCCTAAGTTCAATAAATTACAACAAAGATACATGGGTATCTAAAATACTTACCTCTCTAGGGCCAATAGCACCTGTCCACCATGAGTACAAACTCATTATGAGTGATCCAACAAAATTGTCCCCAATTGCCAATCTGCCAATCTGCTATAACAAACATTCCGTCCAATGACTAAAAAAAGAAAACAGGGAATATCTTTGCATATCAAAATACTCATTGCTCCTATTTTTGCAGGCAAAGGATAGTTTGATCCTCTAATCTAATTTTTTAGGACATCGCAGGTAGTGGAGCTGTGATAGTAGCTCTTTCTTTAAAAAACTCATAAAATTCATCCATCAGAAGCTCTCTCCTTAATAAACATGTTACATAACCCCTTTGTCATAAGTGGCATCTGCACAAGATTTACCACTTTTTGCTGTAGGCATTACATTGAACATGTCCTTCATCTCTCCAATAAGCCTCTCAGCACATTCCATGTAATGAGGAGCCTGTAAAATTTGGCTATTATAAAATTCCAACATTCTACTTCATATGATCATCTTAAAAACTACAAAAAGAAGAAAATAATGTAATTGACATAAAATGAAAGTAGCTTGCCTCATAAGGCAGCTTTCGGAGAGATTGTATAAAATTGTCATCCCACAAGTTGGGATGATGGTTGCCTGTGCGCCTAGTTGCATTGCCAACATTAGTGGAAGCCAAGGCCTTATTTATGATCAGGCTACTCAGACTATTTTTGCCCAATGTTGGGAATGATTTAATGGAAGGTTCGATGTGATGGGTGGGCTTGGCTCAAGGTAGAGGAAGGGATAGAAATAAGAGTCATTTCTAAGGATGATTGTGTAGAGCGTATTTCCTTAATGAGGGAAAAAAGGAAAATGGCAAAGTACTAAAATGGTGCGTAGGCTTTGCAAACGCATCTTTATCCACATGTTACAACTGCATGTATGGCATGCCTACAAATGCACAGTGCTGAGATAGGATAGGTGTCAAAGATAAAAGTTTCTAGTTTTGGCTACGTATCAAGAAAATCAAAATAAGATTCAAGCAATTGATACAGAACAACAGTTTTTAGAAAAAGAAATAATCAAAGATGAATTTGAAACCGACTACTTCAACCATGTAATATGCAGAAAAATTTCATAAGGGGCTTGCAAAAATTGACACCTACGTAGGAATTGATCAATTTCTCTGAAAACCTTTACAATCTTAATACGTGTAAATAAATAATATTACCCAATTTCCGTTATCTTTTTAAATTAACTAATTGTTATGAATAATATAATTAAACATTCATTTTATTTTTTATATTGCACTGATTTTTCTCTCTTATGAGCCCTATCTAATTTTAATAATGATTTAACATTGTACTAATGGTTATGACCCATCTAATCAAACATTCAATTATCTTATAAAATCACATCTAAGTATTCAAATATCTCCTATATAGCAATAAGATTAGATAAGATCAAGAGCTTGTAAGAAAGGGACAAAAATTAGATCTTACGGATCTAAGAAGGTTTCATATGGAGGTTAGACTTGTTCCTTCCGAAGATAGTCCAACTCCTTAAGATTCTCATTTGCACTTTCGTAAGGCATTGCCCCTCCTAGCAATCCAACGTCTTCATTGCCTTCTTCCTTCAGAAATAGCAGGTTGCTATTGCCACCATTCTTCTTTCCCTTTATTTCTTCACTATATAAATTTCAACGATATCAAAACTTGCACTTCAATATTTTAGTTTAATTGAATCCATTTTCTCAAGCTTGAGAAGGTCATTTCAATAGATGATATGGAGAGAAAGATCCATGTGTAGACTATCCAAAAGCCATATTGTTTAAAACTTATGCTATTTTAGAGCTCCCTCTCTGTCTAATTATATAGCACTTGCGCATAGCACTAGATGTCAGTTGTTGAGACAACTAAGGGTGTAAGAATTATATTGAAACATGTAAGTATATATTGATGGATTTGACAAATTATGTGATTTAGCTTGTTTACAAACCATCATGTATTTTGTGTGTTGTGTGCTAACATGTTATGCACCATGTCTAAGCTTGTTTTCAATCATGATACATATTAATCGTAGAAGCGGGAATCATTTTAACATTTGAAAGATGCTTTAATTTCCATAAGGATTAAAATTTTAGGTCTACACTTAAATCCTTATGTTATTTTACTTAAAAAAATGTCAAAATTACTAAAGCAAATAGACTATTAAGACATTGTTGATAGGAATCAAAGAATTCAAAACCTGACCTTGCTTCCCACAAAGGTCAAACTTCTAGACAAAAATGAGATATAGAGGTGTTAGGATACATCCTTGGGGTTATTATGTTGTCAAAATTAGAGGTCCTAAGTCCAAAGAAAGTCAATGGATTGGAGATTTTGATAGAGTAGAAATAACTACTTATCTTTATGATATGACAAATAGATCTATGAGAAGAATTAATGCAATAATGAATTTCTTCTACATAAATTCAAATCCATACAACTTCAACTCAAATTAATATGTTCTCCTTCTCAACATTGGGATCTAGCTCCAAAATAGACACAATTTTGGTTCAATTTACAAAGAAGGTGCAAACTATATCATACATGGACAGATTCAACAAATATGATCAAGAATAATGATGAATTGCTTGGTGTTTTTCTCAATTTACAAGTTCTAGTCCCTATTTCTACAACACCTAACAATATATAAAATTATTAATTACAACAACATTCATAGCATCATGGCAGGAACCTAATGCAATGTGTCTCTTGTTATGCCTAGAGACATTCTATAAAAATATAAAAATTAAAAACCTGAAGGAAAAAAAGGTGAAAAATATCACAAAAACTATGGAACCAAAAAGAAAATGAAAAAAATTAAAAAGTAAAAAGTAAAAAATAAATTGGAAAGTTGAATGAAGAAAAGAAGTGGAGAAGTAAAAAAAATATGAAAACTAAAATAAAATTAAAAATTAAAAAATGAAATTGAGAAAAGAAAACTATAGAAAACACAAAAAGCACAACCAAAACAAGAAGATATTTCTTGGCATACTTAGATATTTTTAAAAATATATAAATATACTAGTGTTATAGAACATAGAAATCACAAGAAATAAAAGGTGGCATTAGAGTGTTTCTTGACAAGAAAAACCAAATCTAAACTTTACGTGTTTTATTATTGTGAAACAATTTAATGTTACTTTTTAAATTATTAAGAATGTAACTAGGCAGGTATGAGGGTGAAATAGGTAAGTGATAATAATGCAATTTATAAATTATTCTAATAGTTATAGTTGTCAATATTTGATTAGAGTATTATTTTGAGAAGGAAAACCAAATTTAAAATTTATGTGTTTTATTATTGTAAAAGAAAGTAATATTAAACTTTTAAATAATAATGTTTTAATATAATTGTGAGAATGAGATAGGCAAGTGTGTTAGTGTTATTAAGCTCACTTAGTTGATTATATTTAGCTATGTTAAATTTAGGTGTTCATGTGCTTTAATTAGCACGTCTATGTTTAGAACATGTGTCTAAATTAGTTTATCCTAAGTTAAGTTGTTGCATACCTATCTTTGGGCAACAACTATTCTTAGGCTTGTTTTCTTATTTATGGCATGTATATTCTAGAAAACTCATGCCTATATGTACTTGTTCATGTGAGCTAATACATCATCTAGTTTTCCTTTGCATATTGCTTTATGTATTTGATAGTATTGAGTGCACGCGATTGGTTATCTCTCATGACTCGTGTCAGTGCTTGCAATCTTCCATGATAATTCTTGGTTTCCACATAGTATTAGAGCGAGAATGGTAAGGTTGTGAACCTATTCTTCTATCAAATTCATTGAGCATAGCTTTCCTTGCACATTACTGGTTCAACAAAGAGCCATTTTTCTCACCATTCCAAAAGTTTTTTTCTCTAGTGAATTTTTTCCTCTATTAAAGAGGCATTTTTCTACAATAGAGGTGTGCTTTTTTTTCTATTGGTGGTTGTTTCATAGAGATAGAGGCATTTTTTCTGTAGCAGAAGTGTGTCTTTTCTGTTAGTGATTGTTTTTGCAATGACAAATGCACTTTTTTGCTTACTTTTAGTGGAGGTTTTTAGCTTCAAGGGCAATAGCCTATTTTTACATGCATGCTCTACCTCTAAAAGCACCCACGATTGGTTCCAAATGGGCATGCAACCCCCTTCAAAGGTTGTGGCGGGTGCTGCCACAATAATGGGTTACAATTTCTAGGACATCATGATTTATGTTGAAATCACATATTTTTTGAAAATATAATGATTTAAGCCTTGAAAGGTTTTGTTTAAAGGATTTTAATTGAAGAGGGTTTGATAGAACTCCACTAGTTTTAAACCATGTCTATAATGGAGTCTCCTCCACACCTATCAAAATGCTAATAAAAATTTACTTTTTATTTACCTTTTGGGGGATGAAATGAATTCATTTAAAATTTATGTTTTGTAAGTATGTATTCCTTATTATAAGCTTCCCAAAAAGTATAATTTTAAATATATTTAATTTGATTATTATATTTAATTTTTATTTCTTGTGAATGTAGGTTTTTCACTAAACATCAAGTTCTCTATTCTACACACATGGAAAATTAGTAAATTAGTGAAAAAAAATCTTAAAAATATCTATGCCCTAAGTATTGATATCCTTTTTTCAACAAAAAAAATTAAATTTTGATACATATAGAAAAATTTATGTTTTACGGAATACGCCTATGTCTAAATTATAATTGGTTTAACTTCAAAACTTAATTAAAAAATATATTCAACAAAACATTATGAAACCAAATGCATGCCCTTTATATCGGTGTTACCAATCAAAATTCAAAAGAATCATAATTTTATCCTTTGTAGAAAAAAAGTTATGTGCTATAGAATATATATCACTTTAAAAAAATGTTGTTTACTATTACAAACTAGTTATCCAAGGAGACAGAAAATTTTACAATTTAACTCCATTTTTTAAAAAATATATATATTTAGAATCGACAAACAAAATTTCACAAATAACTAGTTTGAATCATTTTCAAATTCCTAATGGTTTAGCATCTATAGGTGTTAGAAAGTGAAGATTTACTTCAAAATGTTGATTTCAATGTCAAGTTTGGCCAAAAAGTGTAACCCATTATTGTGGGATGACCCCAACCTATTTTCAAATAGGCACGCAAGCTTTAGAAGGATGTATCCTGCCTTCACAAGGCATGTAGGACTTTCTACATCAGCAACATGACCCTCCCCATCAACAATAGGACCCTCCTCGTTAGCAAATTTGCCCAGCATTAGGAAATTTCACCCATCTCAGCAGAATCATCAGTCTTTCTAGTTTTTTGTAGTAGAGGAGTTTTTCTACCTATTAAGGTGACATTTTTCTACTTTGAGGGATTTTTTTGCATCTACAGGCAATTTACGACACCACTGAGGTATTTTTCCATGTTATTTTGACTGGTTTCTTCAGAAATTTGCCTAGTTTTGTGCTTTTTTTCCCAAAAAATCTAAGTTATTTTTAGAAAAGCTATATTTAGACTTGTTTTAAAATCTTTTTAACAAAAAAAAATCCAAGTGCTCCTCCTTGTAAAGTTTTTTTTTGTCCAAATATTTTTTGGCAAATTAAACTAAAAGAGCATCTAAAATTTGTAAAAGGTAATTTTTGTACAGACACTATTTATAAAGTTCTAAAATCAGGGGGGATCACATAATAATAACAAGGATTTGTCTCAGGTTGTATGGTTGTTTTTTCTCTTTCTACATTTCTTCAAGTTCAACTTGCAATGCATTTTAATCGTGCTATTTCACCATTAACCCAATTTAATTATCATGACTGGAAATCCAAAATCTAATTTATGTTGAAAAACAAAGGGTTATACATGGTTATGATGGGAACTGAAATGGAACTATCTGATGATGACACTAAATTTAAATGGTTTAATAAGTGTGACCAGGCCTTTGGTTGTTTATGTCTCAACATCTCTCTAGAATTACTCTTTCATGTACAATCTTTGTCAACCCCCAACAAGGTATGGCTCACTCTTGAGAAGATATTTTGGAAGGTAGATGAGATGAGAGCTCATGAACTAGAGAATGAGTTAATCAGTTTGAGTCTGAGCCTATTTAACACATTAGAAGACTTTTTCACCAAGTTTAAATCTATCAAGTTGTAGTTAAAAGAATGTGGAATTGATAAAAAAGATGACCGACTTGTGCTTTCAATTCTGTCCAAGTTAGGACATGAGTATTCTGTACTTACATCTACTTTCTACTCCACTAAAAGAGCTCTTGGAACCACATGGAAATGCCATCCTTAGATAACATTGCTCTATTGCAGACTTAGGGTAGACTCAAAACCTCGAACTCTTTTTGTTGGGAATGAGGAACATAATTCTTCAAATAACATAGGGTTGAAAAATAAAGAAGACAAGGAGATAAAGAAAGAACAAAAACCTAAGACATCTAAAAGTCAGACAGAAACTTCATCCAAACAAGGGCAACCTAAAAAGGACAAAGTTCAATGTGCCTACTATAAGAAGACAGGGCATGATGAGCACAAGTGTATGAAGAAAAAGGTTGATCACCTCACTCATCTCTTAGAGATGAACATCATAGGTGTACATGAATCCTTCAAACTATCCTCATCCACCCCAAAAACTTCTAAGTCAAAAGGTAAAGAGAAATTCAAGGGCAAGGCTCTTGTTGCAATTGGTTCTTTAGCATCTTCATTAGCTCCATCTTAGATTATTGACTCAGGTGCTTCATACCATATGACTTCTTCACAGGTTGAGTTTTCTTCCATTGAGCCTTATAACTTGTCTAGCATCACTTTGGGTAATGACATACTATCAGCAGCTGCAAGGAGACGGTCTATTGAAATTGAGGGGGGACATTAACTAATTTTCTTAGTGTACCTTCACTTTCAACTAATCTCCTATTAGTGTATCAGATTGCTTACATAGGGAAGAGCATGCGAGTTGAGTTTACTCCAAATTTAGTTGAGAATAGAGAGTGGCATACCAACAACTTAGTGGCTTTGGGAAGGGCAAATCACTATGCTAGGTTATACACCTTCTCAAGATTTGCCCCTAATATTTCTCCTTCTGACCATCCACAACAATTCCCAAGGTAGATTTTTCTTCTTTTTCCAGTTTGGACAGTGAGGACAGTGATGGGGTGCCATCTCCATCCATCTTGAGCCCCATTTTGGAGGATGAGGATTCAACATTTGACTCACCCACATTCAACTCTCTTTGGGCTAGATAGCTACTTTAGAGTGAAGGTAATAGGGTACAGGATCTAGTTGGTGGTCGACTTCCATTGTCACATTACATGGCTCATGCTTTCTATGCCTCAGCTTTTGAGTTCAGTGTTGCTCCTTTGAGAGTTTCCAATAATTCATTACAGCAAGGTCATATTCAGGATTCACTTCATTGGGTCACACTTCTGCTAGACATCTCTTGGTTATTTGTAGAGTCTCCCATATTAGATCTTGATGACACATTGAGGGATCTCATCTTATTGTTTAATGACAGTATACATACACATGCTAATACTATAGAGTTCAGAGAGGCTTCACCAAGGGCTTCCAGTGATTCTTCACAGGACATCTCGTGGGATTTTCTTTGTAGCCATATTGCATGCATTGACATTCCACTTTCATACATTAGTTCTTTGGATCATGTTCTCCATTAGTCTTCACATGTTTTTGAGAGGTCACTTGTTGTAGTTAGGCCTGAGCCTTCTAATTTGATTGTGACTCATTTCAACTTCACCATGATGAAATTTGAGTAGTATTCTTAGATAGGGTACATTATGAGACTTACCACGTCACCTTGCTTCTTTGAGCATTCACCATTGGAGTTGTTTTTTTCTAAGGGGAGAAATGACATTTTCCACAAATGTATCATTTTCAGCATTCATACGTGGGCATTCTCTTTTGGCATAGGGGCTACTTCATTGTGGGGGGGATACACAGTCTCTTTTACTCTCCTATAGGGGGGTCATATCTGCATCATCACAGTCAAAGCAACATGGTTTCAGGATTCATGCAGAGTTATCATCTTTGAGGAGGCCTCCTAGTCTTCATTTTATTTTCTCTTTTGGAAGGAAGTTTTTTCACATATGGTTTTCTTCCTTTCTTTGCTTTATGAGAGATTGCATTATAAATTGCATTGTACATGGGTACCTGATTAGGCCTAGTTGTCGAGACCCATCTTCTTTCCTCACCTAAGCTTTTCTTGGGGGGTGTTAGTGTTATTAAGCTCAATTAGTCAACCATATTTAACTATGCTAAATTTAGGTGTTTTTGTGCTTTAATTAGCATGTCTATGTTTAGAACAAGTGTCTAAATTAGGTTATCCTAAGTTAAGTACTTGCATGCCTATATTTGGGCCACTACTATTCTTAAGCTTGCTTCCTTATTTATGGCACTTAGAAGACTCGTGCCTATGTGTAATTGTTCATGTGAATTAATACATCATATGGTTTAGCTTTGTATATTGCTTATGTATTTTATAGTATTGATTGTGTGATTGTTTATCTCTCACAACTCATGTTAGTGATTGCAATCTTCCACAATAGTTCTTGGTTTCTACAAAGTGATTATAATATAATTGATATATTATTAATTTATTTTGTATATTTATTAACATTTGATTAGAATGTTTAATTTTAAAATAGGAAATAATATTATTAAACTATGAGCGATTAGATTCATGACTTTATTTATGTATTATTAAAAATTAAAAAAAAAACATCCACCAAGAATGGTGAGAATAGTTGTTACCAAATTGATATGAGCTCACTTTGAAGATAAAAAAAGTTTAATTGATGATGGCAATGTGGTTTCATCAAGGCTTGAATGAATAACCATAAGACATAAGCACATTCAAATTCTTAATAAAAATTTAAAATAATTTAATACATTAAATGTTTGTGAAAATCACATAAACAAACCACTCTTCTACATTATACTTTTAAAGTGAAAACTCAAATTTATACTTTATATCTATCTTGACTTGTATACTTTATATAAATATATTTTATGAAAATACTACCTTGTTAGATGCTCAATATGCTCAAGCAATAGAACAAAATCTCATATTTGAACTATTGCTACAAAATAGATTATGAAGTAACAATCTACAATAGTAATTTAAGGAAATAATCCTCGGTCATTCCTAAGTTTGCAATTTAGGATAAATTTGATGAAGATTTCTTTCGAAAGATTAAAATCCTTGACCTTATGGTGAGAAGTCTTCACAAGAAAGACAATGCCATGCAACATGGGAAAGATCTTTTAGCTTTGATGCAAGAGCATCCGGGTGAATGGGCAATCTAACATCAACCAAAATTAGTTGTAGGTTTAATATTACTTTTGTTTGGTTTGTTTGGCTTTCTAATGGTATTTCTTGGCATTGGATGTGATTGGCACAGTCATAATTGCAAAGATTTCAGTTTTGACCAATTTTAGTCTCGGCACACATTTAGCAATTGTTTTTAAAACAATTGTTCAGTGAGATTGGTGAATTTTCATGGTGAATCCTTGGACGTAAATATTGTTAGAAACATCCTTGAATTATTGAAGAAGGTTTTGAAGTCAATCTCTTCTTGGGTTTTTGAGATTTAATGATTTTCTAATGTGTGTTAGCAGATTGGTGAAAGATTAAAATTTTGAATTCTATAGTACTTGAGCTCAAATAGATTGGTGGAGGTCTTAATAATGTTGAGATACATATCCTTGTTCATTTTGGTACTTGGTTTCGAGATCCTGGTGAAACGTTATGGCCAAAGTTAGTTTTTAGCTTCATGACCATCCTATCGCAACTACATAAGTAAGATGAGCCACAATATGGAGGTTGATACATTCTCAAGTTGTTTCATCCAAGCACAAAACTATTCCAAAGTTAGAGATATTTGTATACTTTTTGGGTAGAATATTTGGAACTTACTGTAGTGGCACTCCTCCAGCATTTCAGGTGCCATATTGTTGGGAATTGGCTTTGAATTTATAAGTTGTAAAACCAAAGTTTGACTTAGTAGGAGTGAAACTCATAGCAATTGGTGTGAGCTCATATCTTTGCCGAAAGGTTAGCATTCCCATTCAATTCTTTGTATGCAGATTTAGATTGCAAGACATATAATGCTCTTGGATTATATTATAGCTTCACTTTAACATTTGTTTTGATCCTAGTAAAGATCTTTCCAAGGTCTGACTTCCATAAAGATGTTATGGAGAAGTATACAATATTTGCCTTGCCAAAGATACGAATAGTGTCGTGCAACAAGGCATTATACATTGAAATCCCTATTAAAGGACATGGTCCACAAGGCTATGGATTCAATGACCCTGTGCTCTGTAGAAGCTAACCAACACATTGATGAAATGGTTTCCAGAAGGATACAAAAAATGACTGTGTAGTAAGAAGGGGGTTCGATTTGGTTTCATAATAACCCATGCAGACTTAGCTATTGAAATGCATAGCACAAGTGATAAAGATGATTTTGTTCTCTACATTAATAAGTCAAATAAAATGCATTTCATAAGATAAATTATGGCTTAGAGAAGTCAAAACAATCTGATGGCATACCAAGTAGGAAGGTGTCACCTCATTTCCCTACCCCATACAGCCTGAGTTGGCCTATTGGTGGAAAACTTGCCCTCTTGAAAGAGAGGTCACAAGTTCAAATCCTGTAGGGGGTAGGGTATGTATGCCTCATATTTGAAGCACAGTTAGGTGCCTCCTGCATATTGGGAGTATGAGGTAGTCTCATATGTTATAAGCCACCTGTAGACCCAAAATTAGGTGCCTGACATCATAGACTATAAAAGGATCCATTTCCATTTTGAGATGTATAAAGACTAGACCATTGATGGTAAAAAGGTGTGGCTAGATAGCATCTAGAAAAAAATAGTATTGACAAAGGAGTTCGACCTTAAGGAAAGAAAGATACATTGAAATGTGAAGAGGTCAACCAAAGAGAGAGGGATATTGTGCTATGAGTGTTCGATGCCTAAGAAGGAAGATAGAGATACAAAAATGAGCTCACTAAAGGAAGATATATAGTGTGCAGGATGCCAAGAGGAGATAGGATTCCCTAAAGGAAGAAACAAAAGGATTATGTGCATATGAGAAGCCATTGTGGACCCATTTATAAATAAAATTATAGACTTTGTATTGTTGTTTTTGTTGAATAAAGAAGCTTAATAACTGGTGAGTTAAATTGAGGTTTATTGCAATCTTGTTTGAGAGTCTTGAGTTGTGTGTTTTTTGAACAAGAGGGAGTTTCCTATTTGCACCATATGCTATCAGAGCTGGAGGTTTTGAGTGCATAGGCAGAGCACTGAATGTGAGGCAGCCTATGCTAGGACCTGTGGGTAGAGGAGAGAAAGTAGTAGAAAAGACCTCGTGTGAGGATTCTTGTAGGTAGAGAGAAGCCCTGAGCCATCGAGAGCTAGGGAGCCATGAAAATAAGTCTGATTGTAGATTGCAGAGCATGAGGTGAGAATTGTGAAAGATTGTAGCAGATGAGATGGAGATGTTATTGAGGAAGAAGCCTATGATATGGGATGGATTGAGGCATTATCAAAATAGGAAGATCCTTGAGATGATGGTAGACATTAATGCGAGATTGGATAGGAATGAAGTGAGGCAACAAGAAGAATTAGTCAAGCATGATGGAGATGAAGACAAGTATGATGTTGCAGTGAAAACATGCCATGGAGAAGGCATGAGAGAAAAGAGTGAAGATGAGGAATTGGTTGCAGCAGTAGAGCATGAGGATGTGGTTGTAATGAATGAAAAATATGATGATTTTTTGGTAAAAATTTTGGTGATAGAAGAATAGTGGCTTGAGAAGATCATCGGTGAAGATGAGAAGATGCATGTCGTAATGAAATAAGAGGAAACACAAGTTGCAGTAGCGAAAAATGAAGAGGTAGAGTGTAATTTTTCTAAATTTTGTGATGATAAATTTGTTATAAATTCTCATGTTGTGGAGGTGAATAAGGAGCTAATGTATGTAGAAAGAAAGAGAGATTTTGTAGTTGCAGATTGGTGTGTGGATAGTGCATATTCGTTTCTAGAGGTTATAGAGAATGTTGCAAGTGAAACTTGGTGGAGGTGGTCAGTTTGTGGTGGGTCAAAACACATGAAAGAGGAGATGAGAGGACAATGCATTAGGAGGAGGAGGATGGTACATGGTGGACATGAGTCCACGAGAAGAAGGAGGAACATGGTGCAGATTTGTTGGAGGAAGATGGCGGATGTTCCAGCTAGATGCTAGAAGAGGAGGAAAAAGAATTGATCTTGTACACTTATCCCAACAATGGATTTTTCTATAGATTTCTTTCAATCGAAAAGGGTGGTTCTATCACTCAACTCCACCTTTGGTAAGCCTATGCTCACAAACTTTCTACCTAGTGTGTCTGATGCAGGAGCATCTGAGTGAATGGGCAATCTAGTATCAACCAAAAATAGTTGCAGGTTTAATTTTCCTTTTGTTTTAGTTTGTTTGGCACTCTAATGACATTTCTTGGCATTAGATGTGATTGGCACAGTCAGAATTGCAAAGATTTCAATTTCAATTGATTTAAGTCCCAACACACATTTGGCAGTTTTTGTTAAAACAATTGTTCAGCGAGATTGGTGAAGTTTGATGGCAACTCCTTACACAGATAAATTGTTAGAAGCATCCCTAAATTATTGAAGAAGGTTTTGAAATCAAGTTCTTTTCGGTTTTTTGAGATTTAATGATTTTCTGACTTGTGCTGGCAAATTAGTAAAAGTTTAAAATTTTGAATTTTTGTAGCACTTGAGGTTGAATGGATTGGTGGAGGTCCTAAGAATGTTGAGACTCTTATCCCTTTCCTTTTTGGTAATGTTTCGAGCTCATGGTGAAAAGTTATGGCTGAAGTCAGTTTTCAACTTCATGACCATCCTATCATAGCTACATAAGTAAGCTTAACTGTCATATGGAGGTTTATACATTCTCAATCTTTTTCATCCAAGCACAATATTTTTTTTAAGTTAGAGATATTTGCATACTTGTTTGGTAGAATATTTGGGACTTACTATAGTGGCACTCCTCTGACATTTCGGGTGCCATGCTATTGGGAATTGGCTTTGAATTTGAAAGTTGTAAAACCAAAGTTTGACTTAGTAGGAGTGAAACTTATAGCAATTGGTGTGAGCTCATATCTTTTCTGAAAGGTTAGCATTCCCATGCAATTCTCTGTATGCAGATTTAGATCGCAAGACATATAATGCTCTTGGATCATATTATATAGCTTAGATGAACATTTGTTTCAATCCTGGTAAAGATCTTTCCAAGGTCTAACTTCCATAAATATGTTATGGAGAAGTATACAATATTTTCCTTGCCAAAGATATGAGTAGTGTCATGCAATAAGGCATTATACATCGACAGTCCTAGTAAAGGATGTGGTGCCACAAGGCTATGGTTTCAACAACCTTGTGCTCTACATAAACTAATGAATGCATTCATGAAATAGTTTCCAGAAGGATTCAAAAAGTTGACTATGTATTATGAAGGGGGGGTCAATTTGGTTTCACAATAACCCATGTAAAATTAGCTATTGAAATGCATGGCATAAGTGAGAAATATGATTTTGTTCTCTACATTAATAAGTCCAATAAAATGCATTTCATAAGATAAATCATAGCTTAGGGAGGTCAAAACAATCTGATGTCATACCAAATAGTAAGGTGTCACCTCATTTCCTTGCCCCATAGATTCAGATTTCCTGTTGAGATGTATAAAGACCAGACCATTGATGGTAAAAAGGTGCAGCTAGATAGCAAAGAAGAAAATAGTGTTGATAGGGGGGTTTGACCCCAAGGAAACAAAGAGCACATGGAATATCTTGAAATATGAAGAGGTCAACCGAAGAGAGGGATATTGAGCTAGGAGTGTTTGATGCTTGGGAATGAAGATGGAGATATGACAATGAGTTCACTAAAGGAAGATATATAGTGTATAGGCCACCAAGAGAAGATAAGATTCCCTAGAGGAAGAAACAAAAGGATTATGTGCATATGAGAAGCCATTGTGGACCCATATGTAAATAGAGTTCCATATTTTGTATTCCAATTTTTGGTTTTGTTGAATCAAGAAGCTTAATAATTGGCGAGTTAAATTGGGATTTGTTGCAATCTTGTTTGAGAGTCTTGAGTTGTGAGTTTTGTGAGCAAGAGGGAGTTGCCTATTTGCACCAAGCTTCTAATCTTAAGATTGAAAATATTACTCTAGATTATGTTTGGTATTCATGGGGCACCGGACAAATATTTAAACCATTAGAGGGCATGCTTAATGTTATTCTTGTGAAGAAAATCCTTTACTTTTTAATAATTTATAGTGACAAGGACTTGAGACACCTCTAACATGAACTTAAAAGGGTAAGAAACTAGGTAATAGTAGCTAGTAGAAGTAGTTACGTCGAGAGGTGAAGCCTAGAGGCATTATACAACCACAACATGAATGAAAGTTTTATTCTGCCAATTTAAATTGACATTTAGGGGGCTGTCAAGGTAAACTGTCATGAAATAAACTATTTAAAATTATTTGAACTATTTAATATTTTGGAAAAAGGGAATACGTGGGTAGTTATTTAAGTTGCATTACAATCTAAGAAAGAATGCAGAGCATATCGGTGACCTTAAGCATTGGCGTCTTGGAGAATTTGACAAAATCAAGTGTGATTTACCCACCAAAAAGTATAACAAATAGGGGGACCACACTCCTCTGGGGTAGGGCATGTCGAATCCACTAGGGGACTATGTTAATTTGGGGCAAATGAAATGGCAAAGCTCCTATGCAATCCTCTCGAGTAAAACCGTGACACAACAACAATAAACGGAGAAGTTGACATATGACAATATGGGAAAAATATGCAGAGTGGGTGGGTGCAGTGTGTCTGTTTATCTCATAACCATTCTCGACAATCTTGCAGTTGAGGCATGGCAATTTATACAATATTATTTGTAGAATATTTTAATTTTTAATCTGAGCTAAAAATGGCATATGGGTTTTATTTTTTTCTTTGATTAGCCTTTTTTTTCTCTCTTTTAAGGATATTAGGGTTTAATGGCTTTGTTTGATTTTCTATAGTTGCTTGAGTTGGCTGAAAATACTGGAAGTGATAATAAGAAGATAAGGATCATCCTTGGTGATATTCAGTTGTTAGTGAGGAACAATGACAAGTTGAACAAGCTTATGGGCACCGTCACCATTGCCAATACAATGTAGGTATGTAACGCTTACATTTCATTACATATTCTATCTTTCCTTAAACAGTAATTTATGTTCACCTTAAATGAAGAAGAAACAAAGGAGATGGATCAAGAAGAATAGAGGTGTACAAGTCTGTTAGGAATGTCTAGCCATAAAGATTCATTTAAAACACACAGTTTTGAGAGCTATGCAATATGAAGCTGGCTGGGTTGTGGAGTCTGATGGTACTACTTACAAAGCACAAGTGAGTGACTGGAATTTGGGTGTACCCATTTTTTTAGTATACACACAAATATGTAAGTATATACACCCCTATTTGATGTTGGTCAATATATACACAAGATTGAGAACCCATCTGATTGTCTATTGGTGCCCATTTGAAATTTATCTCCCCACAATCAACCTACCTATTTTGCAATTCACCCAAATCTATTAAGCATGCCTTCTAGTTTTGCCCACATGCCCACAAGTTTTGGTAATGTCTAATGTCTTTGCAGCCTGCCCTTTTCCCCATAAGTGGTACTGGAAAGCCACAATTTTAGGCTTATTTGTGTCCCACAATGTTATCTCTGATACTTACCACCATGTTATTTTGAAATCCATTTGAAAGTTCCATTGTATACCTTTTTTTGTCAATCTAAATTCCCTTTCAAAGTTGAAGTTCAAATTATTAGTGCTAATTCACTACTACAGATGACTAATTTGTCTATAGTTCTCAAGGAACAAGATAAAGGTGAATAAAGAATTTGAACATCAAATACACTGGCTTCAAACTCAGCCTCAAACCTTGGAAGGAAAGCATGAAGACTTGAACTTGAAGATATCTTAGCTTGCCAAAGAATATAATCTACTTTCATCTATCTCCCGTTGCTGATGAAATCGTATTTTATGATAACCTTTCTCTCTATTGGCGGCTACTTTCTATTCTATTTCTTTTGTATGACTGGATGCTCTTGTTGCCCCTCAGTGGTTGTCCCTGATGACAATACACGACTTGGTTTGTGTTCATTGGTATATGATGCAGTTGATGATGTACACTCATGATGTTTGATATACAGTGGATATGCTTGGTGGTCATATTCATACTTGTTATGTTTTGGTATCATGCTTAGTGGCATTTCATGTGTTGTGGCATTTCCTGTGTTCTTATGTAATAGAACTTGACACAAAGTAGTGTTGATTGGACACTCAGTGGAAATAGCATTGACAATGGAGTTTGACTTCATTTTGTAGTGGCATTATAATGTGATGTTATTTTGTAAAGTTTTGATCATTATTCAAAGGGTCATTTTTTATTTGATTTAAAAAGTAGCATTAAGGGAACATTGTTTGTCATAAGGTATTAAGTGATATTTTTTTTTAAAAAGGAGGAAACAAAATAAACTTTGTTACAAATGCCACTTCGGGCTTCATTAAGGAATGACCTGTTGAATAGGTCTCGGGCTCTTCAAAGAAGGTAAAAGATGTTTGTGTCTTTGTAATAATCATTGGGCCCTTTTAGGGTGCACCAAAAGTTCAAGTCATTGGGTAAAAAGACCTTATATTAGATCATTATGCATAGTTTTATCTTGTGATATGAGGCTTCGAGATAGGGTTTGATGTGTCCATGTTAATCATGAAAATATATGGGTATCTCTGCATAAGTTTGAGGGGGAACTTGAGGATTTGATAGTGCAACTTGCTCGTTCTTGACTGAATCTTTGACAATGCTGACTATGGAAGGAACCTAGTTTTCGAAGGCTTCCAAGGCATGATTTAAATAGGTGACTTCATTTCTTTATGGGTTGTTTCCTGTATTAGTTTATCTGTATCTTTTTTCTTTCAGAATGGCAAAATAATGCAAGCATAGTTAAAGATTTGTGACAGACCAGTGGTTAAAATGTGGTCATATTTTGTCAAGAGTTTCAAAGAAGACTAAGGCTATGATTTTAGTTCTTTTCTTCTATAAAATGGAAAGTTATGTTAAAACTCACTTATGGGTATGCAATATTTTTTATGAAACTTTGTTGTGCTAGAAATTTGTCAAGGGTTTTTTCATTCTTTTTCTTGGATAGTCAAAACAGAGACATATAAGTTGGTTTTGCCTTTGTGGGTATATGAAATCTTCACACATTCAATTATACTCAGTTGAAAATTTAGTTGGTTATAGTTACCTATTCAGTTTTGTACAGGTATACTTAGCAGTTTTGAAAAAAAAACCTTCTTTAACTCTATGCATAGTTTCAACATTACTTTATCATGGTAAAAGAAGCAATTAAAAAGGTTATTAGTTATAACCTCCTTGTTAGTTAAGAACGAACTCAGACCATTACACTACTATAGTTATGTTTTTCAAACTGTTTGTAGAGAGAAAGAAGTGCTTGAACTGAGAATGTAATTGATATATATCTCTGATGTAATGTGAAGGAAAAATGTGTGAGAGAACATTATTGATGATATTATAATAGAGATAGTGTGGTTCAGTGAAACATAGTGTCCCTATATACTTGATTTACTTGATTCATTGTAAATGTTAAAAAGCTAGTGAGGCCTGTAATCAATGAGATTCTTTTAATAATCTAGTGAGGCAATTTTTTGAATGGTTTTTTGCTCCAGAGTGTTTCCGCTCAAGACAAAAATTGTACTATTATCTTATTGCATGGTATGTGCTTAATTTGCTTGAATATTTCTCATTTCAATTTTATGATTAGATTTAGTTCATGAATGTTTTAATCATTGAAATATTGAAAGAATATATTATTTTAATATTTAGTAAAAAGAAATATTGCATTTGACACTGATTCACCCCCCCTCTTAGTGTCCACACCACTCTAACAAGTGGTATTAGAGCCAAACCTTTCTCTCAAAGGTTTAATTAGCCTAAGGGTTTCCTGGCAGAGTGGTTATCATGTCTTTCAAAGATGGCCTCTCTACATCTAAAGCACCATTGTTTGATGGTACAGACTATACCTTTTGGAAATATAGAATGAATCATCATATATAGAGTCATTAGGATATGATGTCTAGGATGCTATTGAAACTCGTTGTTCTATTAAAGGAAAACATTCTAATGCTGATGACAAGAAAGCCTATGATTGTGACTCAAAGGCTGCAAGTGCTATTTGTTGTGGAATGTCAAATGAGGTCTTAAATAAAGTAATGGAATGTGAAATTGCTGAGGCAATTTGGGAAAAAATGTCTAATATTTATGAAGGGGATGAAAGTATAAAAGAAGCAAAGTTACAAGCCCTTAGAGCAAGATTTGAAAGTATGAGGACGAAAGATGATGAAAAGGTAGCTAAATATCTTCAGAGAGTTCAGGAAACTATGAACAACATTAGAGGTCTAGGAGAAGCCTTAGAAGAAATAACACTAGTAAAGAAGATTTTAAGGACCCTAACTTCCAAATATGATCCCAAAAGCTCTATGATTGAAGAAAAAGACTTGAAGAAAATAACTATTGACACTCTTCATGGGGTTTTTACTACATATGAGATGAGAATGGAAAATGAAAAACCTAACAAGGAAGCGCTTTTAAAATAGTAAAAAAGGAGGCTGAAACAAGCCATGAAACAGAAAATGTCAATGAAGATGAATCTATTTTTGTTAGTAAACTTAGAAGGGGTTTAGGAAAGTATAAAGGGAAACTTCCCTTTAAATGTTTCAATTGTGGGAAAATAGGTCATTATGCAGCAAAATGTCCAAATATGGATGTTGATAGTGAACAAGAGGACAACATAAAACAATTTAAGAAAAAGCCATTGAATTTCAAAAAGAAGAATTCTTTCAAAAATAAGAAAATCTTAATTTCTAATATAACTGATAGTGCTTCAGAAGAATCTTCTGAAGAAGTTGATGAAACACTCTTTTTGGCAGCAATAAATGATGTTCTAGAAGAAGAAACAATAGAATAGTATGAAACTGAAGTAGATCTTGAAGGTGAACTTAAATGTGCTTTTGGTGAAATTAAGAGACTCAAGAAAGAAAATATGATGCAAAACAAATTGATTGCTGATCAAGAAAAACAAATTTTTGATCTGAAATTGAATCTTGAAGAAAACAAAAAAATTCTTGCGGACACACTAGAACAGTTAAATATCAAAGATAAAGAATATGTTTCTCAAGAAGCTGAGATAGTAAATCTCAGAAAAGAACTTGAAATGAGTCACAACAGAAATAAACTTGCTGATATGTTAGGAAAACAAAAAGAATACAAGGATATGATAGGCCTATGCTTCACAAAGGGTCAATCCTCAAACAACATTCAGATCAAAAGTAAGTTGCCTTTCAGATTTTCTGGTTATTGTTTTCATTGTCATCAATATGGTCATAGAGCAAATAATTGTAAGTTTGCTTCAAGAAAACACCCAATTTTTTTCAAAGGCAAACTCTTTAGCTTCTTGAACAATTTAAGGTCTTTTAATTGTAACGAACTTGGACACATAGCCAAGTATTGCAAATTAGATATTGTTTCACATCCAAAACTGTCTAAAATGAAATGGATACCAAAAATAAGCAAGAAAGTTGATGCTATGATAGTTGAAGTTGCTTTTCATGCAAAAAGAAATGATATATGGGCAATTGATAGTAGCTATCCTCATCATATGACTAGGGACAGAAGCAAATTCACATCATTTGAAAACTATTTAGGAGGGTCTGTAAAGTTTGGTGATGATTATTGTGTGCAAATCACAAGTAAAGGCACTGTTCTTTTAGAAGATAATACTCCACTAGAAGATGTTTATTTTGTAGAAGGATTAACTCACAATTTTTTAAGTGTGAGTCAGATCTGTTATAGTGGGTTTGATGTTGTATTTACGTCTCAAGGCTGCAAAATTCCTAAAAACTCAGGACAAGTAATTGCCTCTAGTTTAAGAACAAGAGGTAACATATACAATTTGAATGGACTAGCAAATAATAGGTGAAATAATGTATGTTTCATGAGTCAGATAGAGGAAGGCAAACAGTGGCATAGAAGATTAAGGCGTGTTAATTTTGACAACCTAGTCCAAATCAACAAAAATTAAAATGTTATAAACATGCCTATTTTATCTAAACATGCTAATGTTGTTTGTAAAGAGTGTCAGTATGGTAAACAAACAAGAGATGTTTATAAAACCAAAGAATATTCATCTATAGAACTTCTTAAATTAGTTCATACTGATTTGTGTGGTCCAACTAGAACCAGGTCATTGAATGGGGAAAGATACTTTATGTTGTTTATTGATGATTATTCAAGGATGACTTGGGTCACCTTTCTTAAACACAAATCAGAACCCTTGGATAGATTTAAGATTTTTAAAAGAATGGTAGATAGAGAAACATATCTAAAATTGAAATGTTAAAGATCTAATCATGGTGGTGAATACACCTCTACTGCCTTCTTAGAAAACTGTGAAAAGCATGGCATAAAAAGGCAATATGCAGCCCCTAGGACACCTCAACAGAATGGGGTGGCAAAAAGAAAGAACATGACAGTTAAGGAAATGGCTAGAACTATGTTTCATGATGCAGGTCTATCAAATGCTTTTTGGAAAGAAGTTGTTCATACATCAGTTTATATTTTGAATAGGGTGCAATTAAGAGTGAAAACCAGGGATACACCTTATGAATTTTGGCATGGTAAGTCTGCAAATGTTTCTAATTTTAAGATTTTTGGCAGCAATTGTTATATTAAAAGAGATGGGGATAATCTAGGAGGTTTTGAATCATGTTGTGATGAAGGAATATTTCTAGGATATTTCACACATAGCAAAGATTATAAATGCTATAATAAGAGATTAAAAAGATTTATTAAAAGCTCTAATGTCAAAGTTGTTGAGAATTTGCAGCAAGATGAACAACAGCCTCATAATCAGCGAATAGAAGAAAATGTTCACGAAGAAACTACTAGAAAGGAAGATTCGGAAAAACTAGAAGAAGGTTTAGACGATAAAGTATCTCAAGAGCCACCTGTAAGTCCTAAAAGTCCTAAAACACCTTCAAAAATTCATGCATATACTCCTTTTAAAAGGTTGTTGCAAAAGAATCATCCACATGAGCACATCATTGCTGATTTAGATCTAGGAATACAAACTAGAAGGAAAACTACTCAAGAAAATAATCAGGTCCATATATGCTTAGTATCTTAGTTAGAGCCTAAAACATATAAAGAGGCTAGTCAAGATGACCTTTGGATTCAAGCTATGCAAGAATAATTAGCCCAAATAGAAAATAACAAAACTTGGGAACTTGTCCCAAGACCAAAAGACAAAAATATTATTGGGGCTAAATGGGTGTTCAGGAATAAACTTGATGAAACAAGAAATGTTATTAGAAATGAGGCTAGACTGGTCTATAAAGGATATTCTCAAGTAGAGGGCATAGACTTTGACGAGACCTTTGCTCCTATGCTTGATTAGAAGCAATCATAATGTTTCTTTCTTTCTCTATGTATAAAATTTTTAAAGTCTATCAAATGGATGTAAAAACTACCTTTTTAAATGATGATCTTGAAGAGGAACTGTACATGGAATAGCCAGAGGGTTTTATTTGTCTAGGCAAAGAAAATCATGTATACAGATTGAAAAAGGCTTTGTATGATCTAAAACAAGCTCCTAGAGCTTGGTACTCAAAATTAGACAAATTTTTGCAAAGTCAAGGCTTCACTAAAGGGGAATCAGACATCAATCTATATTTTATCACTAAAAATGACAATATTCTAATTGTAGTGGTCTATGTTGATGATATTATTTTTGGTAGTAATGATGATTGGTTGTCACTTTCATTTCCTTATGTTATGAAAAAGGAGTTTGAAATGTCTATGATAGGGGAACTTTCATTCTTTTTAGGATTACAAGTTTCTCAGCTTCCAGAAGGTATTTTTATTTCTCAAACCAAATATGCCAAAGAAATGTTGGCAAAATTTCAAATGGATGGCAGTAGACATGTTGGTACAGCAATGGAAACTGGTTATAAACTTGGAAAGGATGAAGATTCACCTAGTGTAGACCAAGCTCTATACAGGTCTATGATTGGTAGTTTTCTTTACTTTGAGAACATCTAGACCAAATATAATGCAAGCTCTTTGTTTGGTAGCAAAGTATCAAAGTGCACCAAAACAAACTCATTTGAATCTTGTTAAATGAATTCTTAGATATGCTAATGGAACTATGGACTATGGTATCCAAGACATAACAATTTCACTTCGCTAGCTTATGTTGATGCTGACTGGGCTAGTTGTCTTGATGACTGAAAGAGTACTTTTGGTGGAGCATATTTCTTGGGTGGTAGACTTGTTGCTTGGAAAAGTAAGAAGGAAGAATCAGTCTCGTTGTCTACTACTGAGGCATAGTATATTGCCGCAGCTACTTTCTGTACACAAATACTGTGGATGACTCAGACTTTACAAGATATTCAAGTAGAGGTGTCTAAACTAGTTCCTATTTTATGTGTCAACACAAGTGCCATTAACATCTCTAAAAATACTATTATGCATTCACATACTAAACACATTACCATCGAATATCATTTTCTCAGAGAAAAGATGCTTGTTAGTGATGTTGCTCTTGAATATGTTCCAACAAAAGATTAAATAGCTAACATTTTTACTAAAACTTTGCCAAAAGACAGATTTGAATATCTAAGGGATAGACTTGGAGTCTTCTCTCATCTTTCATTTCAGTAATCTTTTCTCAGCATGTTTTTAGGGGGAGTGTTTTTGCATATTTTATAGCCCCAATGTATTAGTTGTAAATCTGCAAATATGCTATGTGACTCTGTTCTTTATGCTCTTTATGGTGTTGACTTTTTAGTTTATGTTTTAGATGCCCTAGATGGTTGTCCTTCATTAGATTATTTTGATATGGTTGGTGTGGTTTTCCATTTTTGAACTTGTTTCACTTTCAGGCTCTTGGAGGCATTAGCATGCTTTCTTTTCCCTTTATCTTGATGCCAAAAGGGGGGAGAAGGAAGTTGTGTTTTGCCATCATGGACAAAGGGTGAGTTTGTTCCCACTCAGTAGTTGTCCCTTATGACAATACACAACTTGGTTTGTGTTCATTGGTATATGATGCAGTTGATGACGTACACTCATGATGTTTGTTATACAGTGGATATGTTTGGTGGTCACATTCATCAGTGCATATGCTTGGTGGTCATATTCATACTTGTTATGTTTTGGTATCATGCTCAGTGGCATTTCTTGTGTTCTTATGTGACAGGACTTGACACAAAGTAGTATTGATTGGACACTCAGTGGAAATAGCATTGACAGTGGAGTTTGACTTCATTTCATAGTGCAATTTGAAATGGATACAAAAAACAAGCAAGAAAGTTGATGCTATGATAGTTGAAGTTGCTTTTCATGCAAAAAGAAATGATATATGGGTAATTGATAGTGGCTATTCTCATCATATGACTAGGGACAGAAGCAAATTCAGATTATTTGAGAACTATTTAGGAGGGTCTATAAAGTTTGGTGATGATTATTGTGTGCAAATCACAAGTAAAGGCATAGTTCTTTTAGAAGATAATACTCCACTAGAAGATGTTTATTTTGTAGAAGGATTAACTCACAATTTCTTAAGTGTGAGTCAGATCTGTTATAGTGGGTTTGATGTTGTATTTACTTCTCAAGGCTGTAAAATTCCTAAAAACTTAGGACAAGTAATTGCCTCTAGTTTAAGAACAAGAGGTAACATCTACAATTTGAATGGACTAGCAAATAATAGGTGAAATAATGTATGTTTCATGAGTCAGATAGAGGAAGGTAAACAGTGGCATAGAAGATTAGGGCATGTTAATTTTGACATAGTCCAATTCAACAAAAATTAAAATGTTATAAACATGCCTATTTTATCTAAACATGCTAATGTTGTTTGTAACGAGTGTCAATATGGTAAACAAACAAGAGATGTTTATAAAACCAAAGAATATTCATCTATAGAACTTCTTAAATTAGTTCATACTGATTTGTGTGGTCCAACTAGAACCAGGTCATTGAATGGGGAAAGATACTTTATGTTGTTTATTGATGATTATTCAAGGATGACTTGGGTCACCTTTCTTAAACACAAATCAGAAGCCTTGGATAGATTTAAGATTTTTAAAAGAATGGTAGATAGACAAACAGATCTAAAATTGAAATGTTTAAGATCTGATCATGGTGGTGAATATACCTCTACTGCCTTCATAGAATACTGTGAAAAGCATGGCGTAAAAAGGCAATATGCAGCCCCTAGGATACCTCAACAGAATGGGGTGGCAAAAAGAAAGAACATGAGAGTTAAGGAAATGGCTAGAAATATGTTTCATGATGTAGGTCTATCAAATGCTTTTGGAAAGAAGTTGTTCATACATCAGTCTATATTTTGAATAGGGTGCAATTAAGAGTGAAAACCAGGTATACACCTTATGACTTTTGGCATGGTAAGTCTGCAAATGTTTCTTATTTTAAGATTTTTGGCAGCAATTGTTATATTAAAAGAGATGGGGATAATCTAGGAGGTTTTGAATCACGTTGTGATGAAGAAATATTTCTAGGATATTTCACACATAGCAAAGATTATAAATGCTATAATAAGAGATTAAAAAGACTTATTAAAATCTCTAATGTCAAAGTTGTTGAGAATTTGCAGCAGGATGAACAACAGCCTCATAATCAGCCAATAGATGAAAATGTTCAGGATGAAACTACTAGAAAGGAAGATTCAGAAAAATTAGAAGAAGGTTCAGATGATAAAGTATCTCAAGAGCCACCTGTAAGTCCTAAAACTCCTAAAACACCTTAAAAAATTCCTGCATATACTCTTCCTAAAAGGTTGTTGCAAAAGAATCATCCACATGAGCACATCATTGGTGATTTAGATTTAGGAATACAAACTAGAAGGAAAACTACTCAAGAAAATAATCAGGTCCATATATGCTTAGTATCTTAGTTAGAGCCTAAAACATATAAAGAGGCTAGTCAAGATGATCTTTGGATTCAAGCTATGCAAGAATAATTAGCCCAAATAGAAAATAACAAAACTTGGGAACTTGTCCCAAGACCCAAAGACAAAAATATTATTGGGGCTAAATGGGTGTTCAAGAATAAACTTGATGAAACAGGAAATGTTATTAGAAATAAGGCTAGACTGGTCTATAAAGGATATTCTCAAGTAGAGGGCATAGACTTTGAAGAGACCTTTGCTCCTATGCTTGATTAGAAGCAATCATAATGTTTCTCTCTTTCTCTGTGTATAAAATTTTTAAAGTCTATGAGATGGATGTAAAAACTACCTTTTTAAATGGTGATCTTGAAGAGGAACTGTACATGGAATAGCCAAAGGGTTTTATTTGTCTAGGCAAAGAAAATCATGTATACAGATTGAAAAAGGCTTTATATGATCTAAAACAAGCTCCTAGAGCTTGGTACTCAAAATTAGACAGATTTTTGCAAAGTCAAGGCTTCACTAAAGGGGAAGCAGACATCAATCTGTATTTTATCACTAAAAATGACAATATTCTGATTGTAGTGGTCTATGTTGATGATATTATCTTTGGTAGTAATGATGATCGGTTGTCACTTTCATTTCTTTATGTTATGAAAAAGGAGTTTGAAATGTCTATGATAGGGGAACTTTCATTCTTTTTAGGATTACAAGTTTCTCAGCTTCCAGAAGCTATTTGTATTTCTCAAACCAAATATGCCAAAGAAATGTTGGCAAAATTTCAAATGGATGGCAGCAGACATGTTGGTACACCAATGGAAACTGGTTATAAATTTGGAAAGGATGAAGATTCACCTAGTGTAGACCAAGCTCTATACAGGTCTATGATTGGTAGTTTTCTTTACTTGACAACATCTAGACCAAATATAATGCAAGCTCTTTGTTTGGTAGCAAGGTATCAAAGTGCACCAAAACAAACTCATTTGAATCTTGTTAAATGAATTCTTAGATATGCTAATGGAATTGTTGATTATGGACTATGGTATCCAAGACATAACAATTTCACTTTGCTTGCTTATGTTGATGCTGACTGGGCTAGTTGTCTTGATGACTGAAAGAGTACTTCTGGTGCAGCATATTTCTTGGCTGGTAGACTTGTTGCTTGGAAAAGTAAGAAGGAAGAATCGGTCTTGTTGTCTACTACTGAGGCAGAGTATATTGCCGGAGCTGCTTTCTATACACTAATATTGTGGATGACTCTGACTTTACAAGATATTCAAGTAGAGGTGTCTAAACTAGTTCCTATTTTATGTGACAACAGAAGTGCCATTAACATCTCTAAAAATACTATTATGCATTCACATACTAAACACATTGCCATCGAATATCATTCTCTCAGAGAAAAGGTGCTTGTTAGTGATGTTGCTCTTGAATATGTTCCAACAAAAGATTAGATAGCTAACATTTTTACTAAAACTTTGCCAAAAGACAGATTTGAATATCTGAGGGATAGACTTGGAGTCTTCTCTCATCTTTCATTTCAGTAATCTTTTCTCAGCATGTTTTCAGGGGGAGTGTTTTTGCATATTTTATAGCCCCAATGTATTAGTTGTAAATCTGCAAATATGCTATGTGACTCTGTTCTTTATGCTCTTTATGGTGTTGACTTTTTAGTTTATGTTTTGGATGCCCTAGATGGTTGTCCTTCATTGGATTATTTTGATATGGTTGGTGTGGTTTTCCATTTCTGAACTTGTTTCACTTTCAGGCTCTTGGAGGCATTAGCATGCTTTCTTTTCCCTTTATCTTGATGCTAAAAGGGGGGAGAAGGAAGTTGTGTTTTGCCATCATGGACAAAGAGGATTTTGTTCCTGCTCAGTAGTTGTCCCTGATGACAATACACAACTTGGTTTGTGATCATTGGTATATGATGCAGTTGATGACGTACACTCATGATGTTTGATATACAGTGGATATGTTTGGTGGTCACATTCATCAGTGGATATGCTTGGTGGTCATATTCATACTTGTTATGTTTTAGTATCATGCTCAGTGGCATTTCTTGTGTTCTTATGTGACAGGACTTGACACAAAGTAGTATTGATTAGACACTCAGTGGAAATAGCATTGACAGTGGAGTTTGACTTCATTTCATAGTGACATTATAATGTGATGTAGGAGCATCCAGTGGTGTAAGGGCAATCTTGCATCACCCAAAAAAAAGATGTGTTTCAAAATTGTTGATGTTCTTTCCATTTCTTTTCAAAATTTGTGGTTCTGGTTCCATAGTCTCTTGAATAATGATGTAGAACTTCTAATTTTTCCAAATTGCTAAAAAGAGCAACCTACTATTTATAGAAAGTTTACATTTGGACACGAAATGAAGTGAAATTTTATAGGAAGTTTCATAACTGAAAAATAAGAGCTTTGGTGAAGGAGTCACTTAAAGATCATTTGCAAGCTGAAAGATATTAAAATTTCTATTTCCTGAAAAATGCCTAAAAATAATTCAAAGTCATGTTTGAGGCACTAAACAGCCCCGTACAGGGCTGAAAATGGCAAGAACTAGCAAAGCTAGTTCTTAATGGAGTAGAGCACTCCACAAGTTTTCTGACACATAAAACAGTTCATCAATCAGATACCCAGATCAAAAGTTATGGCTCCCAGAAGTTGACGTATTTTTGGAGGGAGAAGAAAATTTTGAAATTAGGTTGTTGGCCACCAAAAAGGCTATTAATAACCATTTTTGGGAACCCTGGGCAGTAGTAGAGTTAAGGGGGGAAGTGTAGAGTCAAGAATAGGCAAGAAAATAAAAACTCTTCCTGATTTGGGTTACAGAAGGCAAATGATTCTAAAGTCAAGGAATAGGAAGTTGTAATGTGTTGCAGCCTATGGAGGGTTGATTCCTCTAATTGTATTTGAGCTTTTGTAATGTAATAAGTTGTCAAAATCAATAAAGAAAGTTTTATTTTCTGTGTGCAATTTTCTATTGTTTTGTGTTTTATGATTTACCCCCTTAATCAAGTGGTATCAGAGCAAGGGTTCCTGAGTGTGCAGACAGATCACTGACCATCAGGTAGTTTGCACCAGGACCTGAGGTTGTGGGTTTGCTATGGAGATCAAGATGCCTCCACGAAGAAATTGTATTGGGAGGAATGCTTTGACAGAAGAGGGTTTTAGAGCCCTATAAAGGCAAATTGATGCATTGCAAGAGGAGCTATGAAGAGGGTTTGATCTGAGAACAAGAGAAGAAAGTGAAGATGAAGCTGAAGAAGAGCTATCTAAGGAAGAACAAGAAGTTGTAGGAGATCTTGTAGAAGTTAGGTTGTCGAGGGCCATTTCTAAGATTGGAAAGAAGCCTAGGATTGAAGTTTCTACATATTTTGGAGATTTGAATCCAAAACAACTTATTGATTGGATCAATAATATGGAGGAGTATTTTGAGTATGAAGATGTGGAAGACCCAGATCGGGTCAAGTTTGCAAAAACAAAATTGAAGGGCCAAGCCAATATTTGGTGGAAGGAGGTCTAGTTAGAGAGGAATAGAAGATGAAAAGGAGGGGATTGAATGGTGGAGAAATTAAAGAATTAGTTCATTCCTGTGGACTATGAGATGGAGTTGTTGAAGAAGTTCCAAGGATTGAAGCAAGGCAACAAGTCTATTAAGGAGTATACAGAGGAGTTTTATAAAATTACTATCAGGATAGGTCATGTAGAGCCCAACAAGGAGAAGGTATCCCATTACATTAATGAGTTGAGGCTGAGTATTTAAGAGGATCTGAGCCTAGTCAGAATGACCACCATAGAAGATCCATACCAGTTTTCCCTGAAGGTGGAAGAGAAGCTGAATAAAAGATTTGACAGCAAGCAAAGGGGAAAAGGTCAAGGTGGAAGGACTAGTGGAAGACCCTATGGGGGGCAAAATGAAGATTCAAAGAAAAGTGAAGAAGTCGGCACCAGTCAAATTCAGAGAGGAGATAATGCCTATTACCCTCGTGACTAGAACAATGGTGAGCAAAGAGGAAGAGAAAGAGGCAGACTTGGGCAAGGACCTGGAAGAGGAGGTTTTAGAGGAACATGTTTCCAATGTAGAGAAGAAGGGCATCGAGCATACGAGTGTCTGTAACATCAAGGAAGGAAGAATAGAAGACTTGAAGGTAATGCATGAGTTGTACATGTAGATGAAGATGCACAGTCTGAGCATTCTAAAGATGCTGAAAGGGGAGAAACCCTAGTGGTTAGAAGAACCTTGTTGAATGAGGAGAAAGAACCAAATCAAAGGAAGAGTTTATTTTGCACAAGGTACAAATGTGAAGGTAAGTGTTATGATATTATTATTGATAGTGGAAGCACTGATAATCTTGTTTTAGAGGAGATGGTTGACAAGTTGAAGTTGACAAAAAGAAAGCATCCACATCCATATCGGATTGCATGGTTGCAGAAAGACCATAGAGCTTTGGTCAATGAGTAGTGTTTAGTGAAGTTCAAGATTGGAGACTACCATGATGAGGTGCTGTGTGATATCATACCAATGGATGCATGTCATATGCTATTGGGGAGCTCATGGCAATATGATAGGAGCACTATCCATGATGGTTGTGCAAACACATTTTTCGTAACAAAAGATGGAGTTTGTCATAAATTGAAGACCTTGAAAGAGGTGGAAGAAAAGGTATGTAGTACTGCCAGAATTTGGTTGGTAGATTGTAGAAAATTTTTGGAGGGTATGAAGCATGAGAATCATTGTTTTGCATTGATTCCTAAGATTAGTCAAGAAAAATGTGAAGATGTACCAGCATAAGTTTCATATATGTTGGAAGAATTTCAGGACATTATCTCTGATAATGTATGAGAGGGTTTACCACCAGTGAGGAAGATAATTAATCAAATGGATTTGATACTAGGAGCTAGTTTGCCGAATAAGGCTGCCCATAGAATGACTCTAGTAGAGAGTGAAGAATTGAACAGACAAGTTCAAGAGTTGTTGAGGAAGGCATTGATAAGAGAGACCCTAAGTCCATGTACGGTACCTACAGTACTAGTACCAAATAAAGATGGAGAGTGGACAATGTGTACAGACTCTCAAGCCATCAATAAGATTACAATCGAGTATAGATTTCCATTGCCTAAAATGGATGACATAATGGACTATTTGAGTGGAGCCAAGTACTTCACAAAGATTGACCTGAAGAGTGGGTATCACCAGATCTGTATTAGAGAAGGAGATGAGTGGAAGACAGCCTTCAAGACAAAGGAAGGTTTGTATGAGTGGTTAGTCATGCCATTTGGGCTAACCAATGAACCGAGCACATTCATGCGGCTCATGAACGAGTTATTGAAAATTTTTTGGGAAGTTTTGTTATTGTTTATTTGGATGATATTTTAATTTTTATTAAAACTTGGGATGAGCATTTGATGCATATTAGAAAATTTTTAGAGAAGCTAAGAGAAGAGAAGTTGTTGATTGACTTGAAGAAATGCAATTTTGCAAAGAAAGAGTTGGTATACCTGGGATTTGTTGTCTTAGAGGAAGGTCTTAAGATGGACCCAGAAAAAGTAAGGGCTATCATTGAATGGCCTACACTAAGGAGTACAACGGAGGTATGCTCTTTTTATGGTTTGGCAAGTTTTTACAGAAATTTTATCAAGAATTTTAGTAGCATTTGTGCACCCCTAACTGAGATAATGAGAGGGGATAGAAAAAGAGTTTAGATGGACTAAAGGAGTATTAGATCTAGGGTACACAACTGAGAGGGGGGTGAATTAGTTGTATAAGAACTTGCTTCTACTTCAAACACTTGATTCTTCTTTGTTAGATAACAGCATATTAATTAGCCATCCATGAAACCATAAGCATAAACACAGGAGTAGATAAACATCAACACATTTGACACCAAGATTTTTGACGTGGAAAAATTGGTTAAGGGGAAAACCACAGGGTGATTAACCCAAGGATTATTCTCTGTTAGAAAATAAGAAAAATAAATGGTACATGCCAGTCAGGGCTCACTGCCTGAGCACGTTGCTCACAAAGAGGCACACTGCCTATAAAAGAGACACACTATCTACAAGATCATAAGTAACACAACCTTGAACTATAGAATGACATCTTCACTATGTCTGGATCAGTTCCATTTAAGCTCAAGACACCTGCTCTGCCTTTCACTCTTTCTCTATACCACACTCATCCACTACTCAACACATACTGAAATGAATTCACCAACCTTTATTTATACAAGACATCAACTTAGGAACAATCATCTAAGTCAGCAATCAACCATAAGAACATTCACAAGATGAATAACACATCCAGTCAGCCACCACAAGAACATTTGTGAGATGAACAACTCATCTGGTCGGCTAGTCTGAACAAGAACTTCATCCGTAAGAATATCTTCAATTCCAGGCTCTACCACCAATGCAGATCAACAACAGAACCTCAACATGATCCAAGAACCTTCACAAGCCTGCCTGAATGACCAGGAACATCCGCAGTTCCTCTGCTCACCGGAATCTCTTCTCTTCCTCATCCAGAATTTCAAGAACATAGTCTACCACCACTGTCATACTAAAACATGTGCTTCTGGACCTCCAAATCATGAACAAATTGAGATGACACATCACAAGGACATCCCAAACACTCCATCCAATCCGCAAGATAGGATAATGCACTTCCGGATCTCACCAGACCTCTTTGTAGCAATATGTCACTCCGGAGCACCTCCCGGAACTGGTTCTACTTGATCAATCACAACTTCTTCAAATCTGCATGTGGACCTCTGAAAACTTAACTGGACCATCTCAAGACTCATAGCTACAAACCCTTTAATCCACATCCCTTGATCATCAAATTATTGAGTACTTTTGCCTTCTTCTCATCACTGTTATTCATTGTTCCTGATTGAGACTAATTTTCTCAATATCCTCAGCTCACAGTTCATCCAATCCTTCTTGTCAATGCAATATGAGTATGTTGACATCAATGACAACACTGATTGACCTCATACTTGCAACAATCTCCCCCTTTGTCATTGATGGCAACAAATGATGTGAAAAACTATCAAGACAAGATCTTCTCCTTTCTGTCACAGCTCCCCCTATGAGCAACAACTCTTCACATGTCTTCTCTTCTTTTATTGCTCCCCCTTTGATTATTAACCACTTGTTTTTCACATGTCTTCTCTCCCTCTTTGACATCAATGGCAAAGGGCTCATACTTGCAATTCTAACACATTAGAATCATACCAGCTGCTCCCCCTTAGTAGCTGCTCCCCATCATCAATTTGGATCACAAGATATGACTGTGATATCCACTGGACTGATGCACATCAGTGCATCCTAGTTCATCACCGGAGGGGCCATGACCCCTAACTTCTCCCTGAGATACTCAAAAGACTCCTTGGGAAGAGGTTTAGTAAAAATATTTGCTATCTGATCCTTTGAAGGTATATACTCCAATCTGACTTCATCCTTGTTCACTTGTTCTCTTAAAAAATGAAACTTGATAGATATGTGCTTAGTCTTAGAATGCAATACCAGATTCTTAGAAATATTAATTGCACTTGAATTATCACAGAAAATTGTGATAGGCTCCTCATATTCAATTGTAATGTCCCTTAGCATCTGCTTCATCCATAAAATCTGAGTGCAACTACCTATTGCTGCAATGTATTCGGCTTCAGTTGTAGACAGAGATATTGCCTCTTGTTTCTTGCTTAGCCAAGAATCAAATCTTTTTCCCAAAAAGAATGCTCCTCCACTTGTACTCTTCTGGTCATCCACATCTCCTGCCCAATCTGCATCTGTGTATGCATGAAGAGAGAAGTCCTGATCTCTAGGGTACCATAGACCATACTCAAATGTTCCTTTCAAGTACCTAAATATTCTTTTGATTGCCATGACATGAGATTCTCTGGGATTAGCCTGAAATCTTGCCACAAGACCAATAGCCTGCATTATATCTAGTCTAGTTTGAGTGAGATACAATAGTCCTCCAATCATTGATCTGTACTTGGTCTGGTTTGTCTTAGGAGAGTCATCATCTTTGCTCAACTTACATTCAGTTGCAATAGGAGTGTTCATTGGCTTTGAATCTTCCATTCTGAATTTTCTCAACAATTCTTTTGCATATTTAGGAAGGTAGACTTGACATCCATCTAATATACCTTGAAGTCTTTGAAGGTAGCAAATGCAAGAAATAATCAGACTGCTTCAATTCTTGCCACCGGAGCAAAGGTCTCTTCAAAATCAATTCCTTCTATTTGAGAGAAGCCTTTGTAGACCAATCTAGCTTTGTTTCTGATTATTTCACCAACTTCATTTAGTTTGTTCTGGAAGACCCATTTGGTTCCAATCACATTCTTGTTTCTAGGTCTGGGAACAAGATCCCAAGTATGATTTTTCTCAATTTGCATCAATTCTTCCTCCATTGCTTTGGTCCAGTTTTCATCATTGCAACCTTGATTAACTGTCTTAGGTTTAATCTTTGAAATCAGATAGTATTCATTTGAATCTTGAGCAATTCTTCTCCTTGTTTGTACCCCTTTACTTTTGTCACCTATGATTTGATCTTCAAAATGATTTAAAGTTACATACCTTGGAAATTTTGGGAGTTTCTTGCACTACTAATTCTTGATCAGGCTCATTTAGACAAACTTCTTCTTCCTGATTTATCAGATCAGTCTGGATCTAAATTTTAGAGGAAGATGGAGCTCCTTGCACCAGAGAATCATTCTGATCATCTTCATCACATTCATAGAATCTTGAAGGCTTATCAATTCCTTCATCAACCTTCACATTTGTACTTTCTATCATCTTTCTCAATCTCTTATTGTAACACCGGTAAGCTTTGCTTTGAGTGGAGTAACCCAAGAAAATTCCTTCATCGCTTCTAGTATCAAACTTTCCTAAATCTTCATCTCTTTTGATGTAACACTTGGTACCAAATACTCTGAAATATCTCACAGTGCGAGTTATGCCAAACCAAAGTTCATAAGGAGTCTTACTGGTATTGCTTCTGATTTCAACTCGATTAAGGGTGTAGACTGTAGTGCTGACAGCTTCTCTCCAGAACATCTGAGGAACATTTACTTCCATCATCATTGTCCTGGCTGCTTCCTAGATGGTTCAGTTCTTTCTCTCAACTACTCCATTATGCTGTGGAGTCCTAGGAGCAGACAACTGTCTCTTTATACCATGCTTCTCACATAAATCTATGAATTCACCAGATGTGAATTCACAACCTCTATCAGACCTTAGACATATCAATTTCAATCCAGTTTGATTCTCTACCATAGGTTTGAAGATTTTGAACTTCTCAAGGGCTTCTGATTTCTCTTTTAGGAAGGTAACCCACATCATCTGGGAATGATCATCAATCAGTAACATGAAATATCTATCACCTTGCATACTCTTGATTCTTGTCAGACCACATAGATCAGTATGGACTAATTCCAGTAATTCGGTAGTGGACTAATCGTTGCTTTTGAAAGAGACTCTGCTCTGTTTACCTAGCTGACATTCTTTGCACAAACTATTTGTAGGTTTCACCAATTTTGGAAGATCTCTTACAGCCTGAGTATTGCTTATCTTGATGATGTTTTTGATTATATAAGGTGGCTAAACAAGGGCCTGAACCCTTAACAAAAGCAGAAAGGCCCGAAGACAAAATAGGGACTTAAACCAGAAACATCATATACCACCAGTACATAATGCCAGCAAAACCAGCAAAACTAGCCCCTAAAACTAAAGCCAAAAAATAGAGTAACAGAGTATTAGTAGTAAAATAACAAAGACAGAGGAGACCACAGCTCTCCTTACTAGACCATAGAGTTAATAATAGCATCCACTTTTTTAGCCAATTCATCACTATCAGTATTGACAGTAACCCCCAAATTCTTTAGCATACAGGAATAGAGGTCCTGAGCACAATGGAGAGAAACCGTTCCAACTTCGCAATGCAGACCCGCAGACTTGCAAGATCAGCTCCTAGACCATCATCAGTCTCCATAGCATCCTTGGCTTCTTCCACAAACATATCACTCACTTTGTCAGCATGTCCAGCAGAGTCAGCAGTTTCCTCCCCTGTATCATGCGTTTCCTGCTTGTCTTCATCATCACCCGAAATATCCTAAATCTCCACATCCCTGTCATCCTCCCCCCAGGTGGATTCATCTGAGCCACTCTTAGAATAGTCAATGAACTTGGTAGAGGGAGCTAGCTTGCCAGCAATACGCCCAGACCACTGAACTGTAGAAGAAAACCCCTCCCCACAAGCCTTCACAGAGGAATCCCTTCGCTGTCCCACCGGGGTCCTACCAAGGGTTTTAGGGGTCCCAACCACTATCTTCCTAGTACCCGTTTCACCAGTAACCTTCCACTTTTTACCCTTCTTAGAAGTAGTCGGGCCTGGGGAATCGACATGATTTGCCACAGGAGTGCAAACTTTAGTAGTTTTGCTAGGAACAGGAGAGGGCCCGGGTTCATCAACATCAGGAATATCCTTAGGGTTAGAGGAGGGCTCGCTGTCCCCACTAGTGGCAGGAATGGATTTAGAGGGCTCGAGGGCAAGATGATGATAATACAAATAGAGAATAAGGCCCTGGTGGAGAGGGATAGGCTTCAGAGCAGGGTTTCTAGCCAGTTTCGCCTGAACCGTAAGGACAGAAAACTCCAGGGAAGAAAGCAAGTAAAATAGAAAACTAATTTTAGCATTACGACGAAAATGATTTAATAGCGGGAGATGGTAGTTATAAAACCTGGTAAAGCGCCCCTCTAGGGTAAAATATTTCATGAGGATAAAACACATAGCGTCCCATGGCTCCGGCAGCTTGGCTCTGTCAAAATCACCCTGGTAAGGGACCAAATCTTCACCATCTCTGAGGAAAAGCTGCTGGCTAGAGAGGTCCACAATTTTAGTTTTGCGTTGCAGCTTCAAGCCCTGGGAAGACATACCAGTGGCCATAGCTATTACGCATTCAGAGACTTCAAATCTGATGCCACCCACCAAAACCCATCGATTCTGCCAAGACTGTACAAACTGTTCAGAAAGAGATTCATTGTAACCATTAAGCGTCTCCAAATAGGGGCTAATCCCACCCTCCTTGCAGTAATGCCAAGCAACCAAATTGTCCCTAAATTCATAGCACGAGACGGGTTCAGTTCTAATTCTGTCGCCCCCCGTAGCGGTATGACAGCACATTCCACAGAGACCCCCAGACTCCTCAGTAGTCTTAACAGGAGAATTACAATCATTAACAAGGCAGATAATGTGGGTAATAACATCACACACAATCTCATAATAATGGGAGGCCTTACAGACACCAATCCCATGCTTAACCATAATTACGCAGCATAAGCCATGATGATCCGGCCATCCGCTCACCTTATGAGAAAGAGGAGTAGATTTGACAGTAGAAAAAGTACAAAAGGACACGTACTTCAAGGGACACGTCAGCCCCTTCCCAAGGAACTGACAGTATGAGCTATTTTTCGAACACATCAGCCTCATCAAGACCCGGCCACGTCTTTAAGAATAAGATTCTTAATATTCAAAGGAAGGTAATCAAATTGGTGCCAAACCCTCCAATTTGAATAACGCCATCCGAGTTCAGCACAAGCGTCCGCCACGCCATTGCCCTCATGGTAAATATGTGAGATATGCACATTAATAAACCTCTGCAAGAGAAACTGAATATCTCTGATAATGTCTTTCAACTGAATACCAACATTTGACTTATTAGTTATGGCATCAATGACCATTTTAGAATCTCCCTGAATCTCCAAATTCTGAATACGAAGGGATATGGCCAATTTAAGCCCCCAAAGAAGAGCCATAGCCTCAGCATAGTTATTACTATGACAACCTAGACCTCCAACATAGATAGCAAACATCCACACTCTATCATCACAGATGATCCCTCCCCCACTAGCTGTACCAGTAAGCTTAGAGGCCCCATCAAAATTGAGCTTCATCCAATTAGAAATCAGAGGCTGCCATTTAGTGTTAAGTCTCTGCAACAGTTTAGTATTGTTATAAGCTGGAATATGGTTGAGAACCTTCTAGTTTACCACAATTTGTTCTTCCTCCTGAGTCAGAGGTTTCTTCGTAGTGCGGATATGGACCAAAGTAACACTCTCCACAAGAGTCTTAATGAAAGTATGAAAGACCTGAGAGGCCTCTCGAGCAGTATCCCTAAAGATCTGATGGTTGCGCTATTTCCACAAAGTCCAACTCAAACACGGCAGAGTTTGATTCCATAACTCAATGAGCTAGGGATGGGAGAAGGGAGGATACCAATTGTTAATAACTTCCAGGAGATCAGAGTTGCAAGCCCACTGAATACCAAAATTATTGAGGATAAGGCTCCAAATGTCCTTAGCAAAATTACAGTGAAAAAATAAATGAGAAACCATTTCCTCCTTTTCACAGCATAAACAGCATCTGTTGACCAGAGTGAAACCTCTCTTCTGCAAATTATCTTGGGTCAGAATTTTGTTATGAATAGAGGCCCACCAGAACATGTTAATTTTTGAGATCAGTTTTTGGTTCCAGACTTTTCTCCATATCTCCTTTCTATGAAGCTCAGGGACCAATAAGTGATAGGCAGACTTAACAAAGAATCGACCATTCTTATCTGGCCACCAAAATTGCTCATCTTCATGAGGGAAGAGGGGAATTCTAACTTCCTGAATCAACTTTTGAACCAACTGAGCTTTAGAAGCAAGGTCAGGGCGATGGGGGTAGCAATCCAACAAATTCCTCCAGCTCCTGTGACCATTATTGTTGGATATATAATCACTGACCTTATGGTCAAAAAACTGAGTAGCAATGCCAGCAATCTCATCCATATCCCTCTGAGAGATGAGAACCTTGTCTTTTATCCAAATATTAGTCCAAAACTTGATACCCATGCCATTTCCCAGCTTCCATCGGATCCCTTGCATGAGTAGATTTCTAGATTGCAACATTTTGTTCCAAATGACCGATCCCTTAGGAAGACCTTCTTGTTGGAGGAAGTTAGACCAATCAGTGACATGCAAATATTTGGCTTGCATGATTTCTCCCCAATCTTTCTGACGATGGATCAAATTCCAATTAAATGGAGACTAACACAATTGATGATGTTATCAAAATTCACATGACACATTCTTCTATGCCATAACCAACACTGATCAACTTGAACAAATAGACAACTTTTATTTGAACCAACTAGATGGAAGATATTACCTTTTGTTTGAGTAGAGGATGCAATCTCAGTTCCGGAGCTTTCAAAGATCCTGCATCTTCCATTCTTGAACCAGAGATCATAGCCTTTGTCCACCAACTAAACAACATTGAGAAGATTGTGCTTCAATCCTTCAACATATAGTACATTACCAGTTTTGCTCTTTCCATCAAAAGAAATAGTTCCCCTACCTCTAATTCTGCCAGTAAAATTATCACCAAACTTTACCATTCCTCCTTCATACCTTTGCAAATCTAAGAACTTGTTCTTGTCACCTATCATGTGGTGAGAACATCCACAGTCAATAACCCAATCATCCTTTTCTTCAATTTGGGCAGCCAAGGCTCTTTCCACAACCTTATGATTGATAGATTCAGAGGATATTGAATCTTCTTCCTTGATGGCAATAAACACCCATTCATTTCTGGATTTGCTTCCCATTCTTGATTCATCATCTGTTACTCCTTCATTATCATCTTCTTCATGAACATAATAATAGTTCTTTTGGAACCTTTGTCTGTTAGCATTTGACCTTGCAGATCTTTCCAGACATCTTGAAGCAAAATGACCAATCTTATTGCAATTGAAGAAATTAAAGGGTAATTTTCCTTCATACTTACCAGATCCTCTTGGCAGTCTCTTTGTAATGAGGGCTTCAAGATGAGCTGTTTCTGCTTCTTCCTCTTCCATGTCTTTTCTTGCTTGATCATACCATGACAGCTTCCTTGAAGAGTTTTCTCCCGGATCAAATCTTTGTTTGCCTTTCACATAGGCACTAGCTTTGAATGTAGATTTAGTCTTGGGGGGATCATCTCCAAACTCAGTCATTTCAAATGCAGCTAGTTTGCCAGCCAATTGCTCTCTTGTGACAGTTGTGTGGGCTTTGAATTCATCAATGGCAGCAACCTTAATTTTGTAGGTAGTAGGAAGGGATCTGAGAATTTTGCAAATAATTTCATTTTCATCCAGAACTCCACCAGCATTCCTGATTCCACATACTAGCTCATTCACTCTTGGCATAAAGGTAGTGATGTTTTCATCATCTCTCATCTTCAATCTTTCAAATTTCCCTTTCAGACTTTACAATCTTGCACTCTTAACATACTCATCTCCTTCATGCAGAAGTTCTAGTTTGACCCAGATCTCATATGCAGTTGGTAGGTCAATAACATTTGAGAGCTCTGAATCATTCAATGCACTTAGAAGAGCTTCTTTGGTCCGCAAATTGTTTTTAGCATCTGTGATTTCATTCAGTGTTGTCGGACCACCCTATGGAGGTACATAAGCCTTTGTGATCATGGACGGGTATGCTTTTCCCATACACTCCAAGTGACATCTCATGCGACCTTTCCAGAGTGAGAAATTTGTTCCATCGAACTTCAAACTATCCTTCTTGTATGACGACATCTTGGATCTCCTCAAGCAGTTAAGCTCCTTTCAGAGGAACTTGGCTCTAACACCAATTGTTAGATCTAGGGCACACAACTGAGAGGGGGGGTGAATCGGTTGTATAAGAACTTGCTTCTACTTCAAACACTTGATTCTTCTTTATTAGATAACAGCATATTAATTAACCATCCATGAAACCATAAGCATAAACATAGGAGCAGATAAACATCAACACATTTGACACCAAGATTTTTGATGTGGAAAACCCGGTTAAGGGAAAAACCACGAGGTGATTAACCCAAGGATTATTCTCTATTAGAAGAATAATAAAAATAAATGGCACATGCCAGTCAGGGCTCACTACCTGAGCACACTGCTCACAAAGAGGCACACTGCCTACAAAAGAGACACACTATCTACAAGATCATAAGTAACACAACCTTGAACTGGAGAATGACATTTTCACTATGTCTGGGTCAGTTCCATTTAAGCTCGAGACACACCTGCTCTGCCTTTCACTCTTTCGCTATACCACACTCATCCACTGCTCAACACCTACTGAAATGAATTCACCAACATTTATTTATACAAGACATCGACTTAGGAACAATCATCTAAGTCGGCAATCAACCATAAAAACATTCGCAAGATGAATAACACATCTGGTTGGCCACCACAAGAACATTTGTGAGATGAACAACTCATCTGGTTGGCTAGTCTGAACAAGAACTTCATCTGGAAGAATATCTTCTATTCTGGGCTCTACCACCAATGTAGATCAACAACAAAACCTTAACATGATCCAAGAACTTTCACAAGCTTGCCTGAATGACCAGGAACATCTGCACTTCCTCTGCTCACCGGAATCTCTTCTCTTCCTCATCCAGAACTTCAAGAACATAGTCTACCACCACTGTCATACTGAAACATGTGCTTCTGGACCTCCAAATCATGAACAAATTGAGATGACACATCACAGGGACATCCCAAACACTCCATCCAATCCACAAGATAGGATAATGCACTTTCGGTTCTCACCGGACCTCTTTGTAGCACTCTGTCACTTTGGAGCACCTCCCGAAACTGGTTCTACTTGATCAATCACAACTTCTTCAAATTTGCATGTGGACTGCTGAAAACTTAACTAGATCATCTCAAGACTCATAGCTACAAACCCTTTAATCTGCATCCTTTGATCATCAACTTATTGAGTACTTTTGCCTTCTTCTCATCACTATTATTCATTGTTCCTAATTGAGACTAATTTTCTCAATATCCTCAGCTCACAGTTCATCCAATCCTTCTTGTCAATGCAATATGAGTATGTTGACATCAATGACAACACTGATTAACCTCATACTTGCAATAAGGAGTAGAGAAGAGCTTTGATACACTGAAGCAGAAAGTCGTAGAACAACCTATTTTGGCACTTCCAGATTTCAATAAGGTATTTTAGGTAGATTGTGATGCTAGTGGTAGTGGTATAGGCACTGTTTTGAGCCAAGAAGGTAAGCCCATTACCTATTTTAGTGAGAAGCTTAATGATGCCAAGAAAAGGTATTATGTTTATGATCAGGAATTTTATGCAATAGTTCAAGCTTTGAAGAAATGGAGACATTATTTGTTGCCAAAAGAGTTTGTTTTATATACTGATCATTAGGCTTTGCAGTATCTTAATAGTCAAGAAAAGTTGAACCAAAGGCATTTAAAATGGGTTGAGTTTTTATAGAGCTATACTCTTATTTTGAAGCACAGGAGTGGGAAGTCCAACAAAGTTGCAGATGCCTTGAGCAGAAGGCAAAATTTGTTGACAAAAATGAAGATAGAGGTTGTTGGGTTCGATGAGCTCAAAAGTTTGTATCCTGAAGATCTAGATTTTGCAGAGGCCTGGAAAGCTTGTTTGGAACCTATTACTTTGGATAAGACAAAATGGTTGGATTTCATAATCCAAAATGGCATGTTGTTTAGAGGAAGCCAATTGTGCATTCTAAGGAGTTCCATGAGAGAGAATCTGATTAAGGAGAAGCATAGTGGAGGATTTGCTGGACACTTTGGTCGAGATAAGACCATTGCTATTGCTGGTGAAAATTATTATTGGCCATAGTTGCAGCAGGATGTGAGGAAATTTGTGCAGAGTTGCAAAGTATATGAGATGGCAAAAAGAGCAAGTCAGAATATAGGTCTATATTAGCCACTACCTATACCAGAGAAGCCATGGGATGATATTAGTATGGATTTTGTTCTTGGTTTACCAAGAAAATAGAGAGGACATGATTCCATTTTTGTGGTGGTGGATAGATTCTCGAGGATGGCACATTTCATTCCTTGCAAGAAGACTAATGATGCTATCCATATTGCTGAATTATTTTTCAGAGAGGTGGTGAGATTACATGGTCTACCAAAGAGCATAGTTTCAAATCGAGATACCAAGTTTGTTGGTTATTTCTGGAGGACACTGTGGAAGAAGTTGAAGACAGATTTGAAGTTCACTTCTGCATACCATCCATAGACTAATGGACAGACGGAAGTGGTGACTAGGATTTTGGGTAACCTGCTACGATGCTTAGTAGGAGATAAGCCCAAGGGATGGGATTTAATTTTACCACAGGTAGAATTTGCTTACAACAATTCTGTTAATAGGAGTATTGGTAAATCACCTTTCTAGATTGTTTATGGCAATAATCCAAGAAATGCTTCAGAGTTAAGGAATATGGACAAAAGAGAAAAGACAAGTGTCAAGACTGAAGACTTTGTAGAACACATGAAGAATTTGCATGAAGAGGTGAAAAAGTACATTAATAAGATGAATATTTAGTACAAGGCTAAGACATATTAGAAGAGGAGATATAAGGAATTCCAAGTAGGAAATGAAGTCATGGTTCACTTGAGAAAAGAAAGGTTCCCGATTGGAACATACAATAAGCTAAAAATGAAGAAATTTGGACCATGCAAAAGTTTGAAGAAACATGATTTAGGAAATGCATATGAGGTGGAGCTGCCAAGTGAGATCAACATTTCCCCTATTTTCAACATTGCTGATTTATTAGAATATCATGAAGTTGGAACAAAGGATGGACCAATAGACGAACAGTGGAGTATTCTGGCATCTACTTCAAAGAAGAGATAGAAGAGATCTTGGATAGCCATGTGGGAAGAAGTACTCAGAGCAGGCAATATGAAGAATATATGGTGAAATGGAAAGGAAGTCCTGTTGAAGATTCTTCTTGGTTGTCTAAGGCAGAAGTTGACCGTTTGGGTTTTCCTCACACAAACACTTGAGATGTGATAGGGTCACTTATCAAATTACCCTGGGTGTTTGATGCAGGAGCATCCAGTGGTATGACAATCTTACATCACCCAAAAAACATGTGTTTCAAAATTGTTGATGTTCTTTCCATTTCTTTTCAAAATTTTTGGTTTTGGTCCCATAATTGCTTGAATAATGATGTAGAACTTTCAGTTTTTCCAAACTGCTAAAAATAGCAACCTGCTATTTTTAGAAAGTTTGCATTTGGGCATGGAATGAAGTGAAATTTTATAGGAAGTTTCATGATTGAAAAATAAGACCTTTGGCGAAGGAATCACACAAAGATCATTTGCAAGCTGAAAGATATTAAAGTTTTTGTTTCCCAAAAAATGCCTGAAAATTTTTCAAACTTAGGTTTGAGGCACTAAATGGCACCGCACAGGCCCAAAAATGGCCAGAACAAGAAAAGTAGGTTCTTAACATGTAGAGTACTCCATGATATTTCTGATGCATAAAACAGTTCGTCAATCAGACACATAGATAAAAAGTTATGGCTCGCGGAAGTTGACCTATTTTTGGAGGGAGAAACAAATTTTAAAATTAGGTTGTTGGCTACTGAAAAGGCTATTAATAACCATTTTTGGAAACCCTAGGTAGTAGTAGAGTTAAGAGGGGAAGTGTAGAGTTAAGAATAGGTGGGAAAATAGAAACCCTAGCTAATTTGGGGTTACAAAAGGTAGATGATTCTAGAGTCTAGGAATAAGAAGCTGTAATGTGTTGCAGCCTGTGGAGGGTTGATTCCTTTGATTGTATTTGAGCTTCTGTAATGTAATAAGTTGTCCAAATTAATAAAGAAAGTTATATTTTCTGTGTACATTTTCTTTTGTTGTGTGTTTTATGATTTACCCCCTTCATCATAATGTGATGTGTAAAGTTTTAATCATTATTCAAAAGGTCATTTTTGATGTGATTTATAAAGTGGCATTAAGGACACATTGTTTGTCATAAGGCATTAAGTGATTTTTTTTTATAAAGGAGGAAACAAAATAATATTTGTTATAAATGCCACTTTGGGCTTCATTAAGGAATGACAGGTGTTGAACAGGTCTCATTCTCTTCAAAGCAAGTAAAAGATGTTTGTGTCTTTGTAATTATCATCGAGCCCTTTTAGGGTGCACCAGAAGTTCAAGTCATCGAGTAAAAAGACCTTATCTTAGATCATTATGCATAGTTTTCTCTTGTGATATGAGGCTTCGAGCTATGGTTTAATGTGTCCATGTTAATCATGAAAATGTGTGGGTATCTCTGCATAAGTTTGAGGGGTATCTTGAGGATTTGACGGTGCATCTTGCTTGTTCTTGATCGAATCTTTGATAGTGCTGACTGCGGAAGGAACTTAGTTTTCAAAGGCTTGCAAAGCATGATGTAAACAGGTGACTTCATTTCTTTATGGGTTGTTCCTGCATTATTTTATCTATATCTTTTTCTTTCAGAATGGCAAAATAATGCAAACATAGTTAAAGATTGTGACAGACCAGTGGTTAAAATGTGGTCATATTTTGTCAAGAGTTTCAAAGATGACTAAGTCTATGATTTTAGTTCTTTTCTTCTGTAAAATGGCAAGTTATGTTAAATCCCACTTATGGGTATGCAATATTTTTTATGAAACTTTGTTGTGCCAGAAATTTGTCAAGGGTTTTTTTAGTTTTTTTCCTTGACAGTTGAAATAGAGACATATAAGTTGGTTTTACCTTTGTGGGTATATGAAATCTTGACACATTCAGTTATACTAAGTTAAAAATTTAGTTGGTTATATAGTTACCTATTCAGTTCTGTACAGGTATACTTGGCAGTTTTGAAAAAGTACCTTCTTTAACTCTATGCATAGTTTGAACATTACTTTATCATGGTTAAAGAAGCAGTTCAAAAGGTTACTAGTTATAACCTCCTTGTCAGCTAAGAACAACCTTAGACAATTACACTACTACAGTTATGTTTTTCAAATTGTTTGTAGAGACAAAGAAGTGCTTGAACTAAGAATGTAATTGCTATATATATCTCTGATTTAATGTGAAGGAAAAATGTGTGAGAGAACATTATTAATGATATTAGAATAGAGATAGTGCAGTTCAGTGAAATAGAGTGTCCCTCTGTACTTGATTTACTTTATTCATTGTAAATGTTAAAAAGCCAGTGAGGCAAATTGTAGCTAGTGAGGCAATGTTAAAAAGCCAGTGAGGCAAATTGTAGCTAGTGAGGTAATGTTAAAAAGACGGTGAGGCAAATTGTAGCCAGTGAGGCCTATAATCAGTTAGATTCTTTTAATAAGCCAGTGAGGCAATTTTTTGAGTGGTTTTCTGCCCTAGAGGGTTTCCACTTAGGACAAAAATTGTGCTATTGTCTTATTGCATGGTATGTACTTAATATGCTTGAATATTTCTCATTTTAGTTTTATGATTACATTCAGTTCATGAATGTTTTAATCATTGAAATATTGCAAGCATATATTGTTTTAATCTTTAGTAAAAAGAAATATTGCATTTGACACTATTTCACCCCCTCCACTCTTAGTGTCCACACCACTCTAATAGCCTTTGTAATTCTAGATAGTCACTGTTCTTGGTTGTGTATAATGGATAGTTGTTTATGGACTGTTTGTTGGATGGTAATGCCTATTTGGACTACATTGTGGAATCATTGACAGAAAGTTAATGCTACTGTATTGTTGTTCTGCAGCTGTGTATGTCTATCTTGAACTAGCTCCAGTTGTATGTGACTGCCAATCATTGACTGCTACAAGAACTCTATATTCATTAGGTGATGAAGATGCCTCTTATTTTAATGTTTACTATTTGTTTATAAAAATTAGTCTTGTGGGTCGCTTAGCTGGAAATATAAAGACATGCTTAGTTGGAAATATAAAGACATGCATTATATTTCTTCTGAACTACTTGATTGATATTTCATTCTCAAACTAATGCAATGCTAAAGTCGAGTCGATTCACTGACCACCTTTATTACTTGCTTCAAAACTTCAAAGCAAAAGGTCATGTCTTTCTTCTCCTATTTGACCAAGAAGAAAGTGGCACATTTGTAAGTTCTGCAAAGGACCAATTTGCTTTTCAATGATTCAGAGATAGCTGACATCTTATGGATGTTATTTGTTCATTTTGATTTAAGTTTTCATGAGATACATGTAGATGCACAAGCAATAAATACCAATGCATGACTAACTACTTATTGTTTTCAGACAACAATCTCTTTCAACATTAGATGGTGTGGATTTTCAATGCTTATGCTTGTATGGATTTTATTTACATCTGTACAAATTATTAAGGTTGGCAATCAATTTGTTTCTCTTTACAAGGTAGACTAATTTTTTAAATGTGTGAAATGCTATAAATTAGAGAAACCCATACACTATAATTATTCTAAATTCATTCATTTATATTTTAATCTAATTTTTCCTATTCTTGGTGCAAAATGATACTGTTGTTTGTGGTTTGGATTATTGGGTACTAAGTGTCTTATAGGTTAGTATTTGTCAAGAACTAAACAACTTATCTCTGATAAAATCTGTGGTAAAGAATTTTAGGAGACTGAACTAATTGTGTTATAGGTTCCAGTAGCATTTGGACTTTGTATATATGAAGTTGTAATGCCCCACCATGAACACCTTAGAGAACAACATAGCTATGCTATGCAAAGCAAGATAATTTTCTTTTTTTTATATGAATAAGATAACAAAGTAATGTTAACACATCTATACACATCATTTGAACTAACGACTTGTCCTCTAAGATTTCATGGTTGCATTACTTGCCAAATCAATTAACATAATTCAACATACATTATTAACTAACATTAGTAGATCATTCTAAGTCTATAGCATTAAATGAATAAACATATACATCTCCATATCATAACATCAGATGAATAATCGACATGATCAGGATTACATGTGAATATACAAATTCCTATACACATGAGTAAATCATTACATTGATTACATTATCACCTTTCTGAATACATCTAATTACATACATTATGAATCGATTGTCGCACAAGGCTAGCCCATGAGTATGCATAATCATCTTCCTCAAACTGGTACAATATCTGATATCTAATGCACAAGATACATCCTCCTCGCCCATGAACATCAACAAGGGAAAAACCAATGGAAATAAAAGCTCTTCCACCCGACCATGTGGAACCCTAAGGTCCACCCCCCGAGCTAGGAGATAACACAAGATCCCACACTCACAGATAGTAAGGAGAATAATAGACTAACACAAGCAGTAGGATTATACATGACACCAATTATCAAACTATCCACAATAAACATCACTGACATACTTAACTGCACTTACAGAGGCACTTACACAATCGAGGGAGGAAATAAGAACTAGGGAGTGCTAGACTGCAATAGGGAGGAGTGTCATCACATGGATTGATATTGGTTATCCTGGTGGACCTTACTAGGCCCTGACTCCCATCTTTGGGTTGTCTTGGCAGCCTCTCCTGATCCCCGGCCCCCATACAATTCATGTAGAATCAACTTACCTTTCATGGGGACAGGGTAGTTGATCTTGCCATCCTAGGACTTCTCATCTCATCTCAAGCCTAAACGAGTACTTGAGCCATGAGTGAGGCATACATTATCTTGATTAATGTTAATTCTGCCCATTTCCCTAGGTATTTCATTATAACGTTATCACTGGGTCACGAAACCCTTCAATGGGTTGTTCTGGAAACCACTTTGGGTTCCGTCCCCCATTGAGAGCCACTCCCCCTACTTGCAACTACAAAACCCTACACTGACCAAGACACTAATCCGCTCACACAATCATCATGACCACATATTCCATATACCAAGCAAGGCATTAACCATCTTGCATGCTCATCCTAGTTACAAGAATTCTTAATAGAATAGGATATATCAATCTAGGGTTACATATGACTCATCACATACTCAACCAACTTCAGGGTCATAATATCACCAGGACTATGCATACAACTAAACCCTCCTTAGCCTCTACAATCCAACTTCCCAATGACACATAACTTAACATCCCACTATAACAAAAGCATGAACATTTAATCCAATAGTCTAGATACATTGGTTACTACAGAGAATTTATCATAACAAAGTTATCAATATAAGATTGTAACATGGTTATTATCCAATCTCAATTTTGGAATAGACCAATTTCATAATTCTATGCACAGTGTAAGTAGATAGTAAACATAAAAGACAATTACCTATATGTAATTATTTCACAATAATTTGTTCTTACTTAATACAAAGAGCCAACTTTTATTATAATAGAAAATTAAGAAAATCCTATATTCTAAACATGAGATCCTTCTATGATAACTCTTTCTCTCTTTATTCAAAGATAGCATATAAAAAGATAATTCATAATTAATTAAAACCTAATTAAGATTAACTATTTACTATTCTTACCTATACATGACTCTACTCAATTAAAACATCAACTAAGCCTTAATTTGGAACTTAAGTCTCTAGAGTTGTTGTATGTTTTTACCATGGTTTTAATTTCTCTGTAACTTGTATATTGTAAATTCTAACTAGAAGAATACATTTCAATTGTCATCTATAAGCAATTTATTCTACGTAAACAATATAACCTTTCCATTTTTTCCTAACTGAATCTCATGAATATTTAATGAGAAATCAAAATAAACAAAACATTGTTTAAATGGTATAAGAAACGTTATAACTACTTATTCCTAACAAAGTTTATAATTAGACATAATGCAATTTATTTATTTACTTTAAATGTCCCCAACTCTCGATGACTTATCTATAAGAAGTAATCAATCCACTGACCAATACATTTATTCATCACTAAAAGCTTGATTTAATTGATAAGTACACAGTTAAAATCCTTTATATCTACTCTTCTATGAAGCATCATTTCTAATTATTAATAATGCATATTTTACAACGTTAAATAAGTTAATAGAAAAGATTAGTCTAACAATTACCCTAATTGCACCCTAAATATTAATATTCTATGCAACATTTAGTTCAAGATCAAATATAATACATATATCCTAAGTCAATATAAAACTATACACAATAACCCTAAAAATAATGCTATATTGATAAGAAAGTTAATTAATGTTAAAGAAAAAAAATCTATATAAAGAGCCCTAGAGATCACTAATGAAATATAGTGCCTTTCCCAATTTATGTATTGAACTATTACTTCATTAATTGGATTGGAAGGAAAGATTCATAAAATAATTAAATAAAATAACTCAATTTCATTTCAGCCAAAAGAACAGAAAATAAAATCCATAAATTATTATTTTATATAATGCGCTTACCACACTTCTCTATAAATAAAATATAGTACTGGAAATAAACCCTAATAAAATAGTATATTTTATACCAGCTTTACAGTAAATAAAATGTAGTGTTGGAAATAACCTTTATAAAATATAAAATATTGTACCACACTTGTAAATAAAATAGAGTGATGTAAATTTAAAAGATAGTATAAAATATTATTTTATAGCACTATATTAAACTGTAATAAAATATAATTATAAAACAACAATGGGAAGATAATAATTTAAATTTCATTGTGTAGAAAACATAAGTAAAAATTGGTGACAAAATCTGTAAAATATAATGCACTTACCATTCAATTAACTTCTATTCTTTGGATCTAAAATATTGCATCCACCTTTAAAAATAAACTTCTCCACTAGAATTTTTATAATGCCCCCGTGCTTCCGAAATTTCCTCTTTAATAAATAATGAAGGGAGGGAAGTTATTTTTTCCCACTCCCATACAAAATAAATTTACAACCACCCCAACTAACTACCTAACTAACCCTTATTAAAAATAAATAAAATATATGCAACCAACATAATTTAAACATACACACAATAAATATTTTTTACATTGATTAAAAGTATTTCACTTAAAATCACAACAATATAATAAATATTCAATTTTACACAAATGGGTAAAACCATTTACCCACACCCACTCAGATAATATAATTAATTATATAACCAACTTTATAATATTCTATTATTTACTATATTATTATTATTTCTTAATTATAATATTACACTATAATTTTATTTTATTATCAACTAGTATTATATATTTATTTATCAATCTATTTTAATGCATAAGATAACCAAGGCATATTATCACACAAATTAAACCAAAAGTCAAAACAATTACCTAACCACTAACCAGAGTCAAAAGGCAACACTTCAAGGAACATTGACTGACCACAAAACTTCAAGCAACCCTGACTGACCACCGATAGTACTTGAGAAGGTATCAAACTAGGTACTCATCCTCTTCAAGGATGATGGCTAGGGTGGGGGACCAAGTGCTATCTCTGGTCAACTACTTCCATTGGGTGCAAGGCATGCTCAAACCTGCCAATTCAGGTGGAGTCGATGCCTGGTACCTGTTCACTCAAACATACAAGTTAGAGCACATGTACATAATAGCCAAAGCACTAGGGAAGGGACTCTAACAATCATATCTCATACTCGTATGTCACCCACACATCCAATGGTATGATGCCACCCTTTCCACCTATCCTAACAACATACTACTGCATCACCTTATCCAAATAAATCTCTGCATAATAACAATATGCATCATGCTCCCAAAAGTATTAACAGAAGCTCTTGTTCCATCCTCATCATTAGGTTCCTTAGCCAAACTACCTACACATCCAAGGTGAGAATGAAGGGGCGCTACATCCTTCCCCCCTAAAACTTGACTTACTCCTAGACGTCGCAAACTAGGGTGGAAACATAACACATTAGTACCAACATCAAAACTGATTCATTACATCAAAATAATATACCCTAGTTTGCTTATGAAAATAATTTATCTCGAAAGAACATATACTTATATGGTCCATTTCAGACCTATCTTTTTAGCCTTTAATGTTACAATAATAACACAATCAAGACTTGCATTTCAAAAAATGATTCCATAGTACATAAACCACTCAAAATCCTTCAGTTTCTTTCAAACAAAGAAAACATTGCACCCATTTAATCCTAACTAGCAGAATTTCTCATATCAGAAACATATAAGGTATTCAATTTCAAATGCATTACCATATCATTTTCTTTACCCTTAAATTACAATTCTCTTTCCAATACACTATTAAGAAATCAATACATCAAAATGTTACATTTCCATAAATCACAACATAATTAGACCCACAAAGCACACTAAATATCCATCATTTATAAACAAGACATTCCTCTTTATTCATTTTACAACAATAAATATCATGACATATTCAACCAAGATCATGATTTTACACCTTTTAGAAGCATGTAAACACAATTCATCATTTCATAAGTACTATATTCACAATTTCACATACACACAATTCACAACACCAAGAATCACATCACAAGGCTACATAGGGGTCCATCTGGACACCAGGAAGCAACATACTAATCCATGATACATAATCCATGAGCCAAGAGCCAAAATCCATCTCACATAATCTATGCCTCACACATAGTGGCTTGATGGTGTTAGGCCACACACACATGGTGAGACCATCCAAACAAGACCATAATGACCTATCTCTTGTTGTATAAGGTAGTTAGCCTCCAAGAGATAGTCATCACACATAGGTGGGTAGTGGGTCCTAGCTGTGTAACAACCTCACATACCCCCATCCTCAAGGTTCCCTATGTCTGCTTCCTCGTATACACTCACCAAGTCCACCTCATATGTCCTTGGAGAGGAATCACAATACGACACATGGCCGACATCGAAAACAATAAGGAAAAAACTAGTTTAGCCACCAATGTCATAAAGAAAGATCAAATAAAAATTCAATTTCAACAATAAAGTAAAAAAAATGCGCGCGATTTTAATATTAAGTCAAATGTAACCATGAGGGTTACAAGCAAATAGGATCATAAGGTGTGGCTAAACCATCACAATCAAAAAGAAACAAAGTGCCGGCCTTCACAATCAATAGGAAATCATCAATAACCATAAAGAAAATATTCAATCTTCGAGAGTACACTATACAACACTATGTGACTAGATACTAGCCACCAAACGAGGAAGGAGGGAACAACATCAGGCTATAGTAGTAGCCCTCATGTGGTGTGGAGTGAGCATGCCATCCACATGGCTCAAGGTGTACTCCTTGGCTACACCCTACATCGCGTCATCACGTGGCATGGACTAACCAAGTGGCGCACACACTCCTTGGCTATCTGCATGGAACGTGCACCTCGGCCACATCCCGCATCGCATCTCAGTGCGGCATGGTCATACACTAGCCAAAGAAGGTACGTACTGGCCGTATGCCACATGGCAGTGTGTCTGTGGCTCCGTGGAAGTAGGCACGCGCAGAACACACCCCGCATAGTGATACCTCGTGGAGAAGGCAGACTCAGGTACTCGCCGTAGCCAGAGGTATACATGGCTAGGTCATACCCATATGCTAACCGACCCAAACACTGTCGAAAGCAAACATGAATATCCCTCTACAAGTGTGTGAGGCCCCATTACGCTCATCACACAAGTAGGCTATAACACAAACTCATAGTGTACCTTCACATGTTGAAGCACGTGGCATCATGTCCTCGAGCCTAGCTCGCTACCATCAGCAACACGGCATCATCACCAGCACTGTGTCAGAACATCAGTGGGGTGTGGCATCTTACCTATTGCATCATGTCAGAACATGTGCAGATACGTGATTTGTCTCAGCATAGGTAACAGATCTCCCTCTACATGCTGGACCTCAAAATATACATGGGGCTCATGGTCTCACTTGGGTTATCCATGCACATCCTAGACCCCGGCCCCCAAGTGACGACTCATGTCATCACATAGTTTCAGTTGGGTTGTCCATGCAGGTCCTAGACCCCGGCCCCCAACTGACAACTCATGTGGCATATCATACCTTTTGTGAAGACAAGGCAAATGACCCTCCAAGAAATACCATCCAAATGCTCAAAAACTATGGGGATTACGCTAACACATATGGATCAAGTGCCCTGATCCATCATAAGAGAAAGTAGTGAGTACGTTTCCTCAGGTGCGGTTGAGTGAGGGACCACTCTGCGCCGTCATAAGCGTATGCTGTACACTCTGCCCAAGGAACTTTGTGGCTGCTACTACCCCTTCACAGACTGAGGGACTAGAGAACCAAAAGAAGAGAATCTATGAATCTAACTTTTGGTTACACTTATATATATATTTTCAACCACCCAAGGGTTGGCCCTCAATCGGGTAACAATCATGCAAACACACATAATGGTATGGTTGTTTCCACACCTAGAATACACATTTTCCCCATGGATGGGTACCCAGTATCACCATCTCAAGGGCACACAAAGCAAGTACGTGGTATTGACAACACTCAACCAATGCACAGTTACTAGTTCCTCACATTTATAGGGGGAAGATTTGCATTTACATACACAATTTTCATTACTACCAAGGATCACATACCAAAAGTACATTTATTTCCATAACCACTGTGATTCCCTGTATAAGATCATATCATTTCATATTATCCATAACCCCCCCCCCTTTTTTTTTAAATCATCTTTTCCATATAGCACCTAATGCTAAAAGTCACTGTCATGATCATCACAATTACTTAACAATTCCACTTAACAAATTATACACAAGTTCCATATTCACAAAATAACAATAATGATCCTCTACTTAACTCTTACCACTTCATGTAGGTCTTTCCTAAACACAACAACTCTTACTTCATCACAAGCTATTTGAATTCTCACATAACGAAAGGATTCACATATTTTCAACATGCAAGACATCCAATGCATAAATCTTTTCTATTTATACAATAGTAAGAAAAGAGAAGAACATTACCTCATGGGTTTTCAGCTACACCTAGCAAACAAGATTTTCAAACACCAAATATAGTCATCAAAATTTTTCAGAGAAGATACCTAGTTCTATGCACTAGCATCTTATTTATTCCACAAAAATAGCCCTTTCCAATAAAATATATCACATCATGTAATACAAAACTTAATCACATACATTTACTTCCAAATACATAGATTAAATACCTAGCTACACAAAATAACATCTTATCCTAATGCACCTTTAGTCAAACAAAAGAAATTCACATGCCAACTTAGCTAATTAATCTGAACCTACACATGCATAAGAGAAGTTACTATAACTAGACATGGGCAACAACATTAACCAAAGATCCCAGTGCTGCAACTTGGCTCTGATACCATATGTAATGCCCCACCATGAACACCTTAGAGAACAACATATCTATGCTATGCAAAGCAAGATAATTTTATTTTTTTTATATGAATAAGATAACAAAGTAATGTTAACACATCTATACACATCATTTGAACTAACGACTTGTCCTCTAAGATTTCATGGTTGCATTACTTGCCAAATCAATTAACATAATTCAACATACATTATTAACTAACATTAGTAGATCATTCTAAGTCTATAGCATTAAATGAATAAACATATACATCTCCATATCATAACATCAGATGAATAATCTACATGATCAGGATTACATGTGAATATACAAATTCCTATACACATGAGTAAATCATTACATTGATTACATTATCACCTTTCTAAATACATCTGATTACATACATTATGAATCGATTGTCACACAAGGCTAGCCCATGAGTATGCATAATCATCTTCCTCAAACTGGTACAATATTTGATATCTAATGCACAAGATACATCCTCCTCACCCATGAACATCAGCAAGGGAAAAACTAATGGAAATAAAAGCTCTTCCACCCGACCATGTGGAACCATAAGGTCCACCCCCCGAGCTAGGAGATAACACAAGATCCCACACTCACAGATAGTAAGGAGAACAATAGACTAACACAAGTAGTAGGGTTATACATGACACCAATTATCAAATTGTCCACAATAAACATCACTAACATACTTAACTGCACTTCCAGAGGCACTTATGCAATCGAGGGAGGAAATACAACTAGGGAGTGCTAGACTGTAATAGGGAGGAGTGTCATCACATGGATTGATATGGGTTGTCCTGGTGGACCTTACTAGGCCCTGACTCCCATCTTTGGGTTGTCTTGGCAGCCTCTCCCGATCCCCGGCCCCCATACAATTCATGTAGAATCAACATACCTTTCATGGGGATAGGGTAGTTGATCTTTCCATCCTAGGCCTTCTCATCTCATCTCAAGCCTAAACGAGTACTTGAGCCATGAGTGAGGCATACATTATCTTGATTAATGTTAATTCTGCCCATTTCCCTAGGTATTTCATTATAACGTTATCACTGGGTTAAGAAACCCTTCAATGGGTTGTCCTGGAAACCACTTTGGGTTCCATCCCCCATTGAGAGCCACTCCCCCTACTTGCAACTAGAAAACCCTACACTGACCAAGACACTAATCCACTCACACAATCATCATGACCACATATTCCATATACCAAGCAAGGCATTAACCATCTTGCTGTTGGCAAGAGACACTATATGGATTCATGGTTGTTGTCATTGATGGCAACAAAGGTCATCCCACATATCCGCAAGTTATGGTGTGTCTCTACCGGAAGTCAGAATGAAGATTGTTGTGGTCCGGTGAACAAGAACAGAGCATGTGGCAAGGTCTAACAGATTGGTCCAGATCTCTCAGAGAAAGTGTCTTGGTGCAGTGCGGATTTGGGGAAGTCAAGAGGACTACCTTGAGTAGTATATTCCAAGGATTTAGCCTCCGGTGATGAACAAAGAAAAAGATATGAATAGTTGAGTACCGGATTCCTGAGAGACAGTGAGAACAGAGGAAGAACTGACTGACAGAGTATCAGACTATTTTCTGGATGTGTTACTGTTGATGGTAAAGGTTGTGAAGGCATGAATCATGTTTGGCCGACATGATTAATGATATCTACAAGTATATGCTTGATCCGCATTGCTTGGTGAGCAAGGATTCAGCCGACAAAACAGTGTTTGTAAGAAACTAGACTGTTCCGGATGCCGACTAGAAAGGTGATGAAATTACTTGTGCGGATATATATAGAGGATGGATTTAGTTGTGAAGGGTGTAATTGTGTGATGGTGTATGCGAATAAGTGCAGAATAGAGCAGAAGTAGTAAGAAAGATCCGGTATGTGAAAGGATAGCAGAATAAAGAACAGAGGAAAGATGAAGTGCAGCAGATCAGTGTACTGAGCCTAACCGGAACTGAACTCCAGCATATATAGATGCTTCCAATCAGTTCAAGACTATGATTCTTATCACTTTGTAGACAGTGTGTCTCCTTGTAGGTAGTGGGCCTCTTTGTGAGCAGTGTGCTCGGGCAGTGAGCCCTAATTGGCAAGTGCCATTTTGTAATTCCTTATTCTTCTAACAGAGAATAATCTTTGGGTTAATCACCCCGTGGTTTTCTCCCTTAACAGGGTTTCCACGTCAAAAAACTGTGTCATGTGTTTTTCATTTCATGGTAATGTTTGTTTGTTTGATTCAATGCTGCATTGATTAATAAGAAAGTTCAAAAGAAGAAATAATTAGGATAACTGATTCACCCCCCCCCTCTCAGTTATCAACAATTGGTATCAGAGCAAGGTTCCTCCTAATAGAGCCTAACAGCTTGAGGAAGATCTGGGAGTTCAAATGGATGCATATGGTTTAAGGGAGCAACTCAAGACTGCCCTTGAGGATCTTGAACAGTCAAATTCTGAAGTCAATGAATTAAAGGAAAGACTCAAACAGGCTGATGAATTCATGAGAGAATTAAAGGACAAATTAAGTCTCTCTATGAAAAAGAGAAAGGAGCTGCTCCAACAATTGGCAAGACAAAGTGAAGAAAGCAATACAGATGAAGAATTGACTGAGAAAACCAAGTTATGTGAAAAATTATCAAAAGAAGTCATTATGTTAAGACATGAAATGGAATCAGGAACTATAAAGTTTACTCAAGAGATTGAAGAAAAAAGAAAAGCTGAAGACAATCTAAGACAATCTCTTAAAGAGAAATCAGAAGAATGCCACTAGATGGATAGGATTATCAGACATCTTGAATCTGATCTTGAAGATGCCAAAGATAATGAAGAAAAACTTGAGGATCAAATTGTCTCTCTCAAAAGAGATCTTCAAACAGCAAATGAATATAAAGAAAAATTCAAGATAAGTTCTGCCCAACTTGAAGTACTTCTTGGAAGTCAAAAGAGGACAGATGACAAGTATGGTTTGGGATATGAGAAAGGAGAAAGCTCCGGATCCGGTCAAAAGAATTTTGGATCAGAAAATCCAAGGAATAGGCCTAGAAGACCTCCGGTAAGACAACCCAATGCTCAAAGATATCCATCTTTCAATGGATACTGCCACAGCTGCAATCACTTTGGTCACAAAGCTAATCAGTACAGAAAAAGGATGAATCAAACTAATCCATCCTTCTCCGGACAGTGCTTTAACTGCAAAAGGTATGGACACAAGTCTCATGAATGCAGAAATATGCAAGTAAACAAATCATTCAATGGTAGATGTTTTACATGCAATAGAGTAGGTCATATGGCTAATCAATGCAGATCAAGAGGTTATCAGTCAAATATGCAAAGAAATGTTATTTTCCAAATCTGTGATAGGTCCGGTCATAATGCTAAAGTCTGCAGAAGCAAGAATCAGGACAAAAGAGGTCCGGTGTATAATCAGAATCAAGACAAGGGTAAACAAAAGATGAATGCGGATGAAGTTAGGAATCAGATGAACAAGATTTGGGTGAAGAAAAGTTTAGAGAATGTAGAGGTTGGATCCGCACCAGACTCTAGTGCTGATATTTCTTCCGAAAATTAAAAAGTGAGCTCTGGCTTAGGGGGAGACTCAAAGAAAATCCTGTTCCCCCAGCCAATCAAGTGGTGCTGGATGTGATACAAGATGCAGAGTAAAGGGTTTGAAGATATAAGTCCTAAGATGATCCAGACAAGATTTCAGAGGTCCGCATGAAGATGCAAAGAAGTTGTGATCGATCAAGTAAGACCTATTACGGGAGATGCTCCGGAATGACAGAGGACTACAAAAGGGTCCGGAGAGATCCGGAAGTACATTATTTTTCTCTGCGGACTGGACAGAATGTTTGGGATGTTCTTGTAATGTGTCATCTTGATTTATTCATGATTGAAAGATCCACATGATGTTCATAGATTAGAACTGATCCGGGATACTCCAAGCTATCTGGGTAAGGCAAACCGAAACAATATAGGTGGAGCATTTATTGCAAACAGATATTAGGGTTTGCGAAATGATATAAGGGATTTCTCAAAAATCATTTGATCATTCCACACCCAAGGAGAAGCGAAAAGCGGAGCTCTGCGACAAAATTCATCAAGTTCACTAAAGATCACTTACAGAAGTTACTACATACAGAAATCAATCCAAATAATTGAAAGCGCATAAGGTATTTTTCGTTTTCAATATCTCCCTGCAAATCTTTGAAAAATGGCTACTCTGAATATAGTTAAGATCTCTGATAGACCTCATCCCACATTCAAGAAACATCCTTACAAATCCTTGGAGGTAGATCCACTAGGAGCCTTCTCTAGTGTTCCACATGGTGTATTGCATATGGAAGACATTAGGGTTTACATCCATGCGAATTTTGAAGACTTTGGAGAATCAAAACTGATGGATATCTATCAAAACAATTGATAGATGACTCCTTCGAGATCAAACCTCAGTACAAAGCCATCCGGGACAAACACTTTGCACAATGCATTCATTTCCCCTGTTTTGAAGAAGATGAATGGGTCCGGTATGTACTAAGTAGAGTACATGACAACTTCCTATGGTTGAACAAGCCCTTCAAGATTACCAAAGATGCAATTAGGGCTGTAACCGGTCTGCACTCATCCGGTGGATTACCTGTTCTCAAGTCTGTCAAAAATCAGACAGTTAGTGATGCAACCGGATCCAAGTTTGACAAGAGAGCTATGACAGTTGATGACATCACTGAACCGGATGTCAAATTTGCATCTATGATAATTGGTTACAAAATCTATCACTCCAGTAGGGAAAATTCAGTACCGGGAACTGCAATCTACACAGCTTATCAAATGTTAAAGGAGAATGTAGACTATGACTTGTGTGAGCTTCTTGTAAACCAACTTTTTAAAAATCTGTAGAAGATTAAGAAGGACAAGAAAAACTCCTTCAAGTATGGCAATTTGATCCTTTGTCTCTTCTTTTACTATATGAATGAGCTTCCCGGATCCAGTGGATGGATATGGCAGAATGACAGACCGGTTGCCATCCAAATCAGAGACTATTTGCATGGACTTGGGGATGCTAAAGCAAGAAATACAGCTCTATGGGGATATTTCAAGAACTTCCAAAGCATGATGCATGCAAGAGAAAGAATACCCCAATCCCTTGTTGAAAAGTACAAAGACATAGTATGCTTCATGGTAGAAACAGATCAGTGTCTAATGGAGGCAGTAGAACCAAGAACTGTGTGGATCATGCCCATGGGGTATGAAGTAGATGAATAGATAGTGGAGCTACATGTTCAACACATGCTAAGTCAGCCTAAAGATCCAAAGGCAGAAAGGTTCGGAACATTTGAGGAACTGAGTGTGAAAATTCATGTGGAACTCAGAGAACCTGAGATAAAGAGGAAGGTGAGAAAAGAAGTAGAGCATATTGCTCAAGGCCTAGGCATTCCAAAGGAGGCACTTGATGCCAACTGGGAAAAGAGGAGAAAGGCTGAGGAAGAAAAGAAAGAGGCAGAAAAGAAAAGTAAGAAAAGTGCTCCGGTTGAAACTTCCACCCGGACCAGATCATCAAAAAGATCTGCACCTCCCACAACCAAAAGTTCAAAACTGGAAGTCCAGGCATCCAGTAAAAGATCTAAGACAAAAGCCACAAGGGCTTATGAAAGCCAAAAGGATGAAGAGGAAACTGAGTCAGATGAGGGAGTAAAAGAAATAAAGAAGCAGAAGAAGAAAGGATCTGGGAAACCCTCCACAGGCCAAGACAAGGAAGAAATGGCAGAAGAATTTGCTGAAAAGCCCACTCTATCCCTAGACAGTGTAGTTAAATCAGTCACTGTGGATGGGAACCTTCAACCGGTGGCTGAATTTTATGATGACTACAACGAGGCAGATCAAAAGATCCTACAAGAAGCTATAATAAGGTACTTGAACATCTACAATAAAGCTTTTATTGAGATTATCTCTGAAATCCCTAAAAGCCTAGAAAAGGAATTAGAAATAAGAAAGAATAATGCTCAGGCAAAAGATCTTGAGATCCGGGAGCAGATAGCTATTCAGCTATATCCTCAAATTGATCCCAAGACAATGAACATAATATTCAAAGACTGCAAAGATGAGTTCAGAAGTAAAGCTAGGATGAATCAACTCATGCTTGGTAAGACTGACAAGGTGGCCAAAGAGACAGAAGAGATCCTCCGGAAGGCCTTCAAAAGGTTCAATCTTCCTGTTGTAGAGGACTTAGGTGCAGAAACAGCTGTGGACTTGGAACCCTCTGCTCCAGAAGAAGTGGCCCTTGAACAAACTAACATCTCTCCTCCGGTTTCCCCTACAGTCTCCAGATCCCAAGAAGAAGAGAAACTACAGGAGAAAGAAGCAGCAGTTAAAGAAAAAGAGGTTGACAGCACCAAGGATGCAGAGAAAGAGAAGACCCCAACAGAGAAAACCACAACTGAAAGTGGTAAGAGTAAGGAAGGAGAAAAGATTCCAAAGGACAAAACTGCAGAAGAGGAGAAACATCTGTCTCCGGCAAGAGACACTGCACAAACTGTTCAAGAATTCTTGACAAAAGCCACTATAGAAATTGATGAACCGGACCTGCTAAAAGGACCATTAGATTTTGACTCTTTGTCACCGGTACAAATAATGAAAATAGCCTCATTTGCAAATGAGAAAGTCAAAGAGAAACTACTGAAATCTCACATGGAAGACTGTGAGCTTATGGAGGTAGCATCTGGAGTGCTGGAAAAGATCATGCCATCTTTTCAGAAGAATCCCACAGCCTCCTCTTCCGGTAATCTCAAAACATTAGTCAGTAGTGTTAATACACATTTTGAATCTTTAGAAAAATTAGCTGAAGAAAAGGTCCGGAAGGAGTTTTTGGATAAAAGGTTCTCCGAGGTTCAGGGTTTGATCATTAATGATAGGAGAAACATGAACATTGGGATAAAGAGCTTAGAAAATGCTCTTAAGGATGGTGGTGAAATATACAAATTTTGTATCTCCTGGTCCAAGGTAATAGTGGACATTGAGAAGAAAATAAAAGTGCAAGAGGACACACTACTAAGCTTGTCTCAAAGTTTTGATCCTCTTTCTTCCTCTATAACAAATCAAGAATGTCAGACTATTGCAGTCTTGAGTGAAATCAAGAAATTGGAGAAGGAAAGGAAAAATAGAATAAGCAGGTTGAGTGAGCTCAGGGGGTTAATTGTCCCTAAGCTAGAGGCCATGCATGAGGCCATAGCAGAAGCTCAAATCACAGCCCAGACAAGTGATCCGAAAGATCTAAAAAGGGTAGCTGCATTTGCATTTTTGTTGAGTGGTCACATTTCAATTTTGGATAGAATGAAGCAAAGTTGGGCTACAGAACTGATCCAACTGAAGACATCTTTTACAGACATTCTTCAGTATATGTGAGTATGTAAATATGCAGCTATGTATAGAAAATTTTTGAAAATTTTGGTGTGCGGACCTTACCCTTTGCCATTGATGTCAAAGGGGGAGTGAGGAGCAGTGAAAAATGAGGAATCCAACTAAGGGGGAGTTCTGGAAATTGTATATAGAGCATCAGCCAAGGGGGAGCGTAGTATAAACACTTAGTCATTTTTCACTAAGTGTTGCCATCAATGCCAAAGGGGGAGATTGTTGGCAAGAGACACTATATGGATTCATGGTTGTTGTCATTGATGGCAACAAAGGTCATCCCACATATCCACAAGTTATGGTGTGTCTCTACCGGAAGTCAAAATGAAGATTGTTGTGGTCTGGTGAACAAGAACAGAGCATGTGGCAAGGTCCGATAGATTGGTCCGGATCTCTCAGAGAAAGTGTCTTGGTGCAGTGTGGATTTGGGGAAGTCAAGAGGACTACCTTGAGTAGTATATTCCAAGGATTTAGCCTTTGGTGATGAACAAAGAAAAAGATATGAATAGTTGAGTACCGGATTCCTGAGAGACAGTGAGAACAGAGGAAGAACTGACTGACAGAGTATCAGACTATTTTCTGGATGTGTTACTATTGATGGTAAAGGTTGTGAAGGCATGAATCATGTTTGGCTGACATGATTAATGATATCTACAAGTATATGCTTGATCCGCATTGCTTGGTGAGCAAGGATTCAGCCGACAGAACAGAGTTTGTAAGAAACTAGACTGTTCCGGATGCTGACTAGAAAGGTGATGAAATTACTTGTGTGGATATATATAGAGGATGGATTTAGTTGTGAAGGGTGTAATTGTGTGATGGTGTATGCGAATAAGTACAGAATAGAGCAGAAGTCGTAAGAAAGATCCGGTATGTGAAAGGATAGTAGAATAAAGAACAGAGGAAAGATGAAGTGCAGCAGATCAGTGTACTGAGCCTAACCGGAACTGAACTCTAGCATATATAGATGCTTCCAATCAGTTCAAGACTGTGATTCTTATCACTTTGTAGACAATGTGTCTCCTTGTAGGTAGTGGGCCTCTTTGTGAGCAGTGTGCTTGGGCAGTGAGCCCTAATTGGCAAGTGCCATTTTGTAATTCCTTATTCTTCTAACAGAGAATAATCTTTGGGTTAATCACCCCATGGTTTTCTCCCTTAACAGGGTTTCCATGTCAAAAAACTGTGTCATGTGTTTTTCATTTCATGGTAATGTTTGTTTGTTTGATTCAATGCTGCATTGATTAATAAGAAAGTTCAAAAGAAGAAATAATTAGGATAACTGATTCACCCCCCCTCTCAGTTATCAACACTTGCATGCTCATCCTAGTTACAAGAATTCTTAATAGAATAGGATATATCAATCTAGGATTACATATGACTCATCACATACTCAACCAACTTCAGGGTCATAATATCACCAAGACTATGCGTACAACTAAACCCTCCTTAGCCTCTACAATCCAACTTCCCAATGACACAGAACTTAACATCCGACTATAACAAAAGCATGAACATTTAATCCAATAGTCTAGATACATTGGTTACTACAGAGAATTTATCATAACAAAGTTATCAATATAAGATTGTAACTTGGTTATTATCCAATTTCAATTTTGGAATAGACAAATTTCATAATTCTATGCACAGTGTAAGTAGATAGTAAACATAAAAGACAATTACCTATATGTAATTATTTCACAATAATTTGTTCTTACTTAATACAAAGAGCCAACTTTTATTATAACAGAAAATTAAGAAAATTCTATATTCTGAACATGAGATCCTTCTATGATAACTCTTTCTCTCTTTATTCAAAGATAGCATATAAAAAGATAATTCATAATTAATTAAAATCTAATTAAGATTAACTACTTACTATTCTTACCTATACATGACTCTACTCAATTAAAACATCAACTAAGCCTTAATTTGGAACTTAAGTCTCTAGAGTTGTTGTATGTTTTTACCATGGTTTTAATTTCTCTGTAACTTGTATATTGTAAATTCTAACTAGAAGAATACATTTCAATTGTCATCTATAAGCAATTTATTCTATGTAAACAATATAACCTTTCCATTTATTCCTAACTGAATCTCATGAATATTTAATGAGAAATCAAAATAAACAAAACATTGTTTAAATGGTATAAGAAACATTATAACTACTTATTCCTAACAAAGTTTATAATTAGACATAATGCAATTTATTTATTTATTTTAAATCCCCAACTCTCAATGACTTATCTATAAGAAGTAATCAATCCACTGACCAATACATTTATTCATCACTAAAAGCTTGATTTAATTGATAAGTACACAGTTAAAATCCTTTATATCTACTCTTCTATGAAGCATCATTTCTAATTATTAATAATGCATATTTTACAATGTTAAATAAGTTAATAGAAAAGATTAGTCTAACAATTACCCTAATTGCACCCTAAATATTAATATTCTATGCAACATTTAGTTCAAGATCAAATATAGTACATATATCCTAAGTCAGTATAAAACTATACACAATAACCCTAAAAATAATGCTATATTGATAAGAAAGTTAATTAATGTTAAAGAAAAAAAATCTATATAAAGAGCCCGAGAGATCACTAATGAAATATAGTGCCTTTCCCAATTTATGTATTGAACTATTACTTCATGGATTGGATTGGAAGGAAAGATTCGTAAAATAATTAAATAAAATAACTCAATTTCATTTCAGCCAAAAGAACAGAAAATAAAATCCATAAATTATTATTTTATATAATGCACTTACCACACTTCTCTATAAATAAAATATAGTACTGGAAATAAACCCTAATAAAATAGTATATTTTACCCTAGTAAAATAGTATATTTTATACCAGCTTTACAATAAATAAAATGTAGTGTTGGAAATAACCTTTATAAAATATAAAATATTGTACCACACTTGTAAATAAAATAGAGTGATTTAAATTTAAAAGATAGTATAAAATATTATTTTATAGCACTATATTAAACCGTAATAAAATATAATTATAAAACAATAATGGGAAGATAATAATTTAAATTTCGTTGTGTAGAAAACATAAGTAAAAATTGGTGGCAAAATCTATAAAATATAATGCACTTACCATTCAATTAACTTCTATTCTTTGGATCTAAAATATTGCATCCACCTTTAAAAATAAACTTCTCCACTAGAATTTTTATAATGCCCCCGTGCTTCCGAAATTTCCTCTTTAATAAATAATGAAGGGAGGGAAGTTATTTTTTCCCACTCCCATACAAAATAAATTTACAACCACCCCAACTAACTACCTAACTAACCCTTATTAAAAATAAATAAAATATATGCAACCAATATAATTTAAACATACACACAATAAATAATTTTACCATTGATTAAAAGTATTTCACTTAAAATCACAACAATATAATAAATATTCAATTTTACACAAATGGGTAAAATCATTTACCCACACCCACTCACATAATATAATTAATTATATAACCAACTTTATAATATTTTATTATTTACTATATTATTATTATTTCTTAATTATAATATTAGACTATAATTTTATTTTATTATCAACTAGGATTATATATTTATTTATCAATCTATTTTAATGCATAAGATAACCAAGGCATATTATCACACAAATTAAACCAAAAGTCAAAACAATTACCTAACCACTAACCAGGGTCAAAAGGCAAAACTTCAAGCAACATTGACTGACCACAAAACTTCAAGCAACCCTGATTGACCACTGATAGTACTTGACAAGGTATCAAACTAGGTACTCATCATCTTTGAGGATGATGGTTAAGGTGGGGGACCAAGTGCTATCTCTAGTCAACTACTTCCATTGGGTGCAAGGCATGCTCAAACCTGCCAATTCAGGTGTAGTCAATGCCTGGTACCTATTCACTCAAACATACAAGTTAGAGCACATGTACATAATAGACAAAGCACTAGGGAAGGGACTCTAGCAATCATATCTCATACTCGTATGTCACCCATACGTCCAATGGTATGATGCCACCCTTTCCACCTATCCTAACAACATACTACTGCATCACCTTATCCAAATAAATCTCTGCATAATAACAATATGCATCATGCTCCCAAAAGTATTAATAGAAGCTCTTGTTCCATCCTCATCATTAGGTTCCTTAGCCAAACTACCTGCACATCCAAGGTGAGAATGAAGGGGCGCTACAAAAGTGGTAATATTGTTTAAGAAAAGTAAGCATAAGAGAGAATGTGTTGATATAGATGATATATGTGAGGCTTCTGTTGAGTTGGGCCCAATCCAATTATTTTTCTATGCATTTTGTGGTATCCTTGGTGGCATAGTTGGGGGTTTGCTTGGTTCTGGCAGTGGGTTCATATTTGGACCTCTACTTCTTGAACTTGGTGTAATTCCATAGGTAAATCTAAGCATTCTCCACTGTCATTCAGTTTTTTAATACAGTTGCATATAATTTCATCCATAACTAATTTGTAAATGTGGTAATATACAAGTAGCAAGTGCCACTGCAACCTTTGTGATGATGTTTTCTTCCTCACTTTATGTGATAGAGTTATATTTTCTTCATAGGTTCCCAATTGATTATGGTATGTACAAAGTTTAATCATTTCATGTTTCTTCTTTTTTTATCAAGTCTACTAAGATACTAGTTCATACATATATTTTCAGCATTGTATCTTATAAGTGTTTCTATTCTGGCTAGAATGTGAAGCACCCACTAGCCAAGATTGAGAATTAATACAATGGCCTGCTTTCAGAATTCATGTTGAGCTGAAATGAACTTTGCATTATCTATCCATGGTAGAACCATAGATACTTTCATGAAGTATGACATGTAAAAAGAAGAGATGGTCTAAACATGTATATTACCAAAATATTGAGAATTATAACATGATCATGATCTTCCTTAATGTTACTTTGCCAGCATATATGTTGCACTCACTTTTCAACCAAATGAGATTGTATCAGTGGAATATTGATTTGTTGTTTTCTTTAGCAGTGTATGATATTTGTTTTAAGGTTGTTCTCACTGCAATAATGACAATTTTTTTTCAATAATCTGTCTAAAAGTTTCATTTAAATAAGACTTTATTTATTTCTTATGCATTAAGTATACATATTGGAATAAGTAATTAATAAAAGTAATGTTTTGTTGATGAGATTAAGTATACATATTGGAATACGTAATTAATAAAAGTAATGTTTTGTTGATGAGTTTGCAGATGGTTTTGGTAATGGCAAGCCACACATCCAAAGGGAAATATTTGGAGAATCACAAGGCAGGCGAAGGATTTCTCCACCATCTCCTCAAGAAAATTTAGGAGATAATTCTGACTATTTTTCTAGGCAACCATGAAGTATGTTGACATTATATACAACTTTGTAGATAATTCTGAAACCCAATAAATATCACAGGAAAAAAGAAATTGAATCTAAACATGTAAATGATACAATAAGCCTGTTGACTATACAATAGTGATTATTCACAAATTTCTATATGATCTAGTTTGAAAATTAATGTTTTTGATATCGATAGAGTTCTACATTTATTTCTGTAAGTGAAACTATTATATATTTTAATTGTTTTTTATTTTTTATTCACAATATACTAAACTTATAGTACATTCAGTTATTTGTTATTAGGAGGTATATTTTTTTAATAAATGAATAAATATATTAATTAAAAATTCAAAAATATTAGGAAAGATTTACAACAATAACTGTCATAAATCTTACAGAATGAAAACGCTACATGGTATGTCTTGCAAATCTTACAGCAATTGATTTGGTCTAATTATATGAGCATCTGGCCTAATAGTGGATTATTTTTTATGATTTAAGAACCAAACTAGTGATGTAATTTTGAATTTATAGTTATAATTTATTTATCTTGTGTAAATAAGATGTTTGTATAAGTAACAATGAAATAACATTTTTATTTGTAGTTACAATTTTTTTTTTTTAAATAAATAGGTTGAATGCAAGAGAGTGCTTCTGGATTTAACTGTGTATGTTTTTGCTTCAACATTTTGGATCACACTCAGTGATCCATCATCAGGAAGAGGATGTTTATGGATTGGATTGCAAACTTACCCTTTAAAAAGGAGAAGCAGGTGTGGGAAGGGTTGGTGAGGAGGGCAAAACAACAAATAAAAAATATAATGAATTAAGTTACAAACTAATAAACATTCAGTGAAAGGAAATATCACATAATAATATAATAAAGAATAACAAAATAATCACTTAGGAAATATATGAGAGAAATGTATAAACAGTGATGTGATAGATCCTACAAATAATCTGTATAATGTGTTTAGCATAGTAACAATGAGAATATGTAATTAAGTAGCTAGATAAATAAATGTCTATAAATATCTATATAATAGACAATAACACCCTAAAACAATGTACAAAGAAATAAATTAATGCAATATAAGATCATATATGTGAATATATATTTAAAAGAGTACAAAACAAGGAACACACTAACCAATATGGAAAGAGGCAATGAATTGAAAAAGGAAATATGAGAATTGTAAAAAATGAAAATTATAAGAGATGAAACAAATTAATTACATGGAGTGAACCTAAGTAAATACAAGAAGAGAACAAAAAGTAGAAATGAAAGGAAGAAATTAGAAAGAAGGAACACGATCAAATTAGGTAAGAAGCAAAAGATAGGAATGAAAAGAAAGGAAGAGGAAATTAATCTATAAAACAAATATAATATTATAAATGAACGTGAGACGAGAATGTTAAATATGTGAAAAAGAAAACTAAATCCATAAAAATAAAAATAGAATGACTTTGTGAAATATATAATAAATAAAGAAAACACGTGAAAGCAAAAATAAAAAGAAGGATAAGAAAATAGCTATATATAAATACCTATACTTATGATTATAAGTAAGGATAAGTGAGTATATATATAATAAGAAAGGGATGAAAGAGGAAATCAAACAAAAGAGTAAAAATGAATAAGATGTAAAATAAACGAAGATTACTACATTGAGTATAAGCATATATTTGTGCAAAGACATAACTCTATCAATAGACAAATAGTCTAACTATACTATATATTTACAAATATATGTAAGCAAATGTAGATGAACACAAATAGATGTATTATATATAGGTATTTATATAAAACAATGACTAAGAATATATATATAAACAAGAAACATATATATAAGAAGCATATACATATACATGTGTAAGTATCTACATGCGTATATGCAAAAACATATGTATCTATCGAAATATGAAAATATAAATGCATGACTATAGATGCACATAGAAGTAAACAAATGTAAGAACCTACTTGAGTGAAGGGTACCAGACGAAGGGAGGAACAAAGCAAGGGGAAACACAAAGGGGGAAAAGAAAGAAAATAAAGTAAGGCTAGGGAAGGAGGGGATAGGGGATGGAGATGTGAAGCAGAGGTCAACATGGAGGAAAACAAAAAGAAGTAGGGAGAGGGAAGGTTGAGGTGAAGATAGAGGTAGGTTGGTGGTTAAAAAGGGGTGTTGTTTGCAAGGGGGCTAGAGGAATCACTAAGGTCTAGGGTGAGACTGGAGGGAGTTCAATAAAGGTTGCCAAGTTGGGTTGCGCTGCCACCCTTCATCATGATTGAGATTGGAGGGATGACATTTAATGAAGATGGCTTCTTGGAGTTTCCTCTTAAAGAAACAATCTTCCTTCACGAGGACTTGGGTGTGCTCAAGACAAATGTGGTGGTTGGTATTGTAGGAGTGCTCGGTGAGAGCAGATTTTGAGACACGATTATGCCTAATGTCTGCACTATGTTCTTTGATCCTGGTGCTAATGGATCAACCCATTTTCTCAACGTAAGGAGTCCCACATGAGCAGACAATCTTATAGACCTTGGAGTTAATTAGATTACTTCTAGGATATTTGGTAGAGGGGATAAGGTTTCAAAGGGTGGAGACTAGTTTGAAAGTACATAGGAGGCCTTTCTTGCGCATGATTTTTGAGATTTTGTTTGAGAGGCCCTCTATGTATGGGAGGGTATCTACCCAAGTATCATTTGGGACATCAGGTTTGGGCTTGGAATGGACTTGACTTTTGGCAAGATTAAAGGCTCGAGAGATGCATTTATTACATTTTTGTGGACAATAAGACCAAAAATTGGTTATGGATTTATATTTAATCTAATTTTTCTCTCCATTCACATACTACACATTCATTTCATTTCTTTCTCACATTTTTAATTTGTAATTTCTAAATTTACACTTAATCAATCCACAATCCACATTTGGTATTGGCAAACTTCTAGTTCTAACTCTCTAGGAGCCATTGCATCAATATCATTTTTCTTTGGGAGAATTAGGAGTGAACTATAACTATCAAATAGGAGGGTACTTTCTTAAAAGTTTATAAATATATTAGAGACAAAGGCTACAACTCAACTTTAGTGTCCATTCCTAAAATGAGTTTCATAGTAATATTATAATTAATTGCCAATTTGCATTATATTTTGTATTGTTTATTGTGTGATTAATATCTATGACCATATTCGAGTATTTCTCCATCGGTCAATATTATTTTTCTTTTTCTTTGTCTCCATTTGTCAATAAATTAAAAAAATGTAAGCATTGTGTTATAGTCATTAATAGTTTGCAGAATTTTTATATATTATAACATTTCATATCACTATGTAATATTTCTTAAGGTCATGAGTTTTTGCACTTGTGTAGCACTACATAATGCCTTTCCATTATTTTGTAGCATTTTTCTATATTTTGTAACATTTTTTGATGCATTTGTAGCACTCTTTAAGTTTTGAAATATTATGTTATATTTACTAACATTTATTATCATTGTGTAGTTTATATCATTGTTCTATAATTTTTTGCATACGTTACCATCATGTACATATTTGTTATCATTGTGTAGGCATATGTAGTTTATCTAGTTGAAGCATTATGTAACACTATTATAACCGGAGCTTAATTTTTCATAGCATTAGATAAACATTTGAAAGAATGGCCAAATAAATGGTACTAGATGATCCTTGCTTGAAGATAAATACCCTAATGACATTAGGATGTCTATAAACTACTTATTGAAAACTCAACTAATGTATTGGATAAAATCCAAAAAGCTTAGAGTGCATATGTACACCATTTTGTACAATATTTTTGACATGAAATTCATACAACTTTAACCTAATTTGTTCTTTTAAAATGATGGCATGTGTCTTTGGAAAGTCATCCTTAGTACTTTGTATGAGTGGCTTAAAATCTAAAACTAATGAAATATTTTTGTTTAAACACTTTTAAATCAATGGTACCAGTTTATCAATTGAACTCCAAAATAATAGTTACTTTACTCAACTGATAGCATAACACCATTGATTTAGTCCACATGGATCTTATTATTACAAAATTTTGTGCCCCTTGGTTTTTTAATGATATCCTATAATTAGACCACCATAATCTCATTAGCAGGGGTTAGTTCTAGCTTCACTTTTTATTTTTAGTATTAGGGTTAGCATGTTTCCTTTTTCTTAATTTCTTTTTTTATATAGTTGATTCATACTAAATTTAATTTGATACTATTCTACATGCTTTGTCTCAAAATAATCTCTTGAGTTTTCTTAAAATAGAAATTGAAATTAAATAGAAGTTGGTAATTCTAGATGTGGAATTTAAATTTAAAATTTTGGTTCACTAAGGAATAGCCAAAAGAAAATTGATTAAAGATGTGTTGATTGTTAGTTCATAGACCTATCATCATGTCATGGTTTGTTTCAATTATTCTATTTGAATAGATTAAGAATTGATACAATTCGAGTGATCTATCACTCTTCATGTTTGTTGATATCCATTGGACTCAATGTGATAAAACCTAGGTTTTCATATTATGCATTTCAAAAATCATGTTATTAAGTGATATGTTTTGATTTGATATTCATTCAACATTGATATTGAATATATGCAACAAGTAAATTCCCATAATTTACATATTGATACATATTGGTTTTATTTTCAAAATCTTCATATTAAAAACCCTATGTTTGAGCCTAAACTAACTATATTCATTTACCTCTAATTTGAATATCAAAGGTATTTTTATAGGGTGGCATTTCTTTTAAGTTTCAATGATTTAAATTTTTATAACCTATAGGTTTTGATAAATATTTTTTTCCCACATCATATGTAATGCCCCTCCATTCTCATCTTGGATGTGCAGATGGTCTGTCTAAGGAGCATGAAGATGAAGGTAAAGTAATACGAATATTTAGGGTATGTGTAATGCCCCTCATGTTTGGTCTATGACAGTTGTTAGTTTTTCTTTTGCACTTAGACAGTTTTGAGATATTTGGTTGTTAGACTTATGGTTCATGCTTATTATGTTCATGATGGACTAGGTTGACTAATGTGGTTATTGACATGTGTTATGAGTAGGATGGTGACATTATTGTTATTATAGTTTATGATGTATTTTAACATGATTAGTTGATGGATAATTAATTATGCAGAATAATGTTACTATGCTTTATGGATTGAATGTTATCTGATTATCAGTTAGAGATGTTTGTGTTTATTGTTATGCTTGAGAGCAGGGATGATGTAGTATTACTCATTTCAAGCACCCTACTACGCTACGATTCCTGACTCCATGTGTTTGATATTTATGCATATGTTCGTATACAACCTATTGTTTTGATGCAGGTTGCAGGTACAGGGCATCTACTCCACCTGACTTAGCATGTCTGAGCATGCCCTTGCACCAATGGATAACATTGATGGGAGATAACATGGGGTTCCCATAGGTCAGTTTCTATCTTCAGTCTATGGTCGTGAGTCTAGATGTCACTTTTTGGTCCTTGCCTCGGATTTGATCATCTTGTGGTATGTTGAGTTATTGTCAAGTTTTGCTTATAAAGCTAATGTGTATTTTGGTAATGCATTAATGAATTAATATTATATTAATAATGTTATTAACATGTCAAATATAATAGTATTTTTCTTAGTCGTAAATTATTAAGGAAATTTGGAATATTAATTAAGTAATTTTTAATAAAGATTAAATAAATTATTTTAATGGTTTTAATAAGATTTGTGTCATAAGTATTTAATATTGTTTTATTATTATAATAGTATAAAATTAGTTAATAATTTATTCTTGTGAGTTGTCGTATGAGATTCCTAACTTGGAGAATGTCTCTGAAAAGTAAAAATAAATTGCTTCAGTTTTAGAGGGTAATGGGATTCTCGGTAACGGATTTTGGGAGTAATGGAAATTAATGAGTTTGCCTATTTTTACTTCTGGGGGGTTATTTTGAGGGGAGTCAATTTCTGAGGGGAGACAGAAATTTGGAGAAAAATCTTTCAAGGAAGCTGAATAAGTTGGGAGCTGAAGTATTTTGAAGATTGGAAGGAAGTTTAGGTATGTCGACTTGTATTTTTTTCATAAATTTGATAAAAATTAGTTTATGTTCTCTGTTGGATTTCTTGAATCTATCTCTCTAAACTAGTGGAACTCTTGTCTTCCTGTCGCCAACTAAAACTATGAGAAATTGCCCTATTCAAATCTATTTTTACATCCTTATCTATCTTACTGGTCTCAATACTGTCAAACTACTTACCTAATGTTTGCTCCTCTGAATCCATTGCCAGAAAATGAAAATTTAAAACAAAAGAAGGCTCTGAACTCTGCCTAATTTCAATGATAATAACTGAGTCGATAGGGTCATTTTGGACAAACTTCATGCTGCTGATATCTTCTTCCTCAGCCACTGCCGTATAATTTCATTCTCTGCCTACTTTAAATTCTTTATACCTTTAAATCTTGTTTTGCCTTGCATTTTCTGCTAGGCCGTGTGATGTGGGAGAGGGAGAGAGTCTAAAAAATCTTTAACAATATTCTAATTAAAATCTTCTTTTATGCCACCATATGGTCCTATTTTATTCCGGTTTCCTCTTATTATTGCTTGAAATGAAAATGTAAAAACTTTCTCTCCTCGTGTGTCGCCGTACGGTCTCCTTCCCTACATTTTTTTGTTTTGAAATTTCTATTGTTTAAATCCCTTGCAACTATCTCCCTCTGCAACCTCTATATGGCCTCCTAATCCCTGCACTCTTGCATTTCTTTTGACTCAAATTTTAATCCTTCCTGCAAGCTCTGATATGGCCATACGACATGAGGATTGAAGGGTTTGAGCAGCCTCTAGAAAAAAAAGATTTCTTAAACCTCTTCCAAGGCCATGGTATGGTGTTTGGCTGGGCTAATTTAGTCATAACAAAATTAAAATTAAAAGAAACATAAAATAATAAAAGATATTAAAACTTGTTCTTGCTTGTGTTCAATACTTCTTGAGTTCAGATTTCTTCCTGAATCTTCAATTTACTCCTCTGCTGCTAGACATTTTTTTGGGCCTCTTGTTCCTCTATAAATTTCTTGCTCTTTCTTGCATTGGAATCTCTACAAATTTATATTGGATTCATCCTGTACCTCTAAAATATGTATTGCCATCTTGCTCTCATGGCTTTTCCTAGTAGGCTATTCTCCCTTTTTTGCTAAAAAAAACCTTAGAAGTCTTCTTCCAAATTCTTTTCTTTGAATTTAAAGACTCTCAAATATAATTGCATTATTATTGTTTCTTTCCTTATGATGAAATTTAAGCAATAGTCAATTGAAATAGAGTAGGAGGCTTGACAAATGAGTTTATTTAGAAAGTTTCTATTAGATACTCCATGAATGTTTCATAAATATTGCTTAAGTGAATATCACTTTGAGTTAGTAAATTGTCAACTAGATTTTCTATCAACTTTTTAGGAGTAAAATTTGGTGAGCTCATATCTGTGCGATAATAGATTTGAAATATTCTACTAAGAATAGAATTTAATTAGTAAATGTACATTTGTCAAATGAATTAAATTAGAATATTAATAGGTTATAATGATAATGCTAGTAAATGAACAAATGATGAATGGCATTACAATTCTAGAATTAAATATATTGAGTTAAATATTAGTTATACTCATTTTATCTTATTAAATATAAATTGGCTTAGTTATGATTTAGTTATATACTATCCTGTGTACATTGATTTTAATAAATTAGAGATTTATTGTTAATTGAGTTATTATGGTAATGGTTAAACAAATATTAGATGGAATTATAGTTCTAGAATGGAATGATATTTGGATTTTTTTTTAAAGAGAGTGAAAACCTTATAGTGCTTTCTAGTTTAAATTGTTCAGTGGTGTTATTTTGAGTTAAGTTTAAATATGTTCTTGCTTGAAATTCCATTGTTAGTTACTAGCATCAAGTAGTAATGATGCAATTGGTTTATTATATTATTCTTTGGTACTGAGTCATAATGTGCTAATTATGTATCAAGTCGTTTAAACCTTTGTTTTCCATATTAGGAAAGAGATATATGGATAGTAGTTTTGTGTGTTAAGAGTTACTCGACTCTAGAGGTTAGGCTTCTTGGGTTCTAGTACAACATTGTGTCATGTTGTTTTAAGTGTTTTAATGGATTTGGGATTTTGAAGTGGATAGGGGAAAGTTTTGTTGTTTGAGGTTTTGGATTGAAATGGTTTATGTAATGTATTGGTTTAAAAAAAAAAGATAGATGCCTTTCGGTCCCTTGTCGATGCATGTTATTTAATTGCTTTTTGGATGTTGGTTAGGGGTTTCTAGTTGCATGTAGGAGAGTGGCTTCTATGGTGGGGTTGGTGCCCAAAGTGGCTACCTAGATAACCCCATGGAAGTTGTAATCAAGTGACAACTTAATAATTTATTTAGGTGGGTTGAGTAGTAATTCACATAACAAGATAAGTTTGATACCTCACCCATGCCTTGAGTGCTCTCATAGGCTAAGGATGGGATGAGAAGGCCTGGTTGGCAAGGTCGACCTCCTTGTCTCCATGAGAGGATGTGTAAAATCTACATGTGTCACCCTATGGGGCTGGTGCCTAGAGAGAGGCTGCCAGGGTAACCATAGATGGGGGCTAGTTTCTTGAGAGAGATAGCCTAGATAACCCATGCTAGGACCATGTGATGACACTCTCCCTACTGTAGTCTAGTTACTTCCTTTTTATCTTTTGTTGTTTCCTCTGGAGTACTCTCTTGTCTTGATGATTTGCGTTGTCTTGATGATTTTGATCATTTGGGTTGTCTTGATTATCTATAATGCATGTGTCAAGTTTGTATCTATCTTCTTGGATCCCTTGACTTAGTGGAACCTCATTGTTATCTCCTAGCTGGGGGGGTGGACCTTAGCGTTCCACATGGTTTGGTAGAAGAGCTTAATCCATTGGTTATTCTTGGTCATCTCGATTCATGATTTTTGTAGATGTGTTCCAGTTCCAGTGTTGTACTCACATCCTCAGAGCTATATTAGACCTCCAAAATTGTATAATCTTATTGTAAAATGTAAACTGATGTAACCTATCAAGAATTTTTAAATCATGTAATCTTGTATTCAAACTTTTATAACTATTCATATTTCTGAATGAATGATGTAATCCTCTTCTATTGTATCATGATGCATATTAGATGTATTGTTAAGGATTTATGTTTATCTGATGCAGTTGTGTTCCCTAGAGGTGTTAGCTATTCATTTTATTTATATGTTGTGAATAGTGTCAACTTTATCTAATGTTAATGCATTTTCTTGCTTCGAAAAAAAATTCTCCACCTATTAGCTTAACTCTCTAGGGTTGCATGACAAGGAATCACATTTGGTATTAGAGCCAGATTTAAACACTGGGTACTCTAGTTATGATTGAGCCCATTATGTGACCTAGTACTTAAACTCTGTAGATAAAATTCTTTTCCTTGTTCGTATTCCTTGTTTTGAATTTGTCCTTTGGAGGTATGTGTGTGTAGGAAGATGCCTAGGAGTCGAGGTAGGGCTTGAGGGAGGGGTGGTGGTGGTACACCTCCTCCTAGTTCTCCTCATAAGAGTGCCCATGAAGGTGGGGGTCAAAATATGGAAGGTTAGGGTCAGCCTATGGGAGCCCAGTTGCAACAGTTACTTGAGGAGGCCCTTGCCCGTTTAGGCCCTAGACAGGAGGTAGAGTAGCCTAGAGGGGCTCAAGAAGTAGATCATCTAGAAGTTAGGGAAATAGAGAGATCACCTAGGTGGAGAGAATTGTTAGCTGAGCAGGAGGCCACTTTAGCCAGTCATATGAGAGATCTTCTAAGGGCACGCCCTCCCACCTTTGATGGAGTTGGTAGTGGACTAGAGGCAGAGACTTGGTTACTGGATATAGGAAAGTGTTTAGTCATGCATCTGTATGGCAGCAACACCAAGGCTAGATGTGCTATCCTACATCTTAGAGGTTTTTCTTCAACTTGGTGGTGTTTAGAGGAGCATAAGTTACACTTGGATATTAGCACTATTTCTTGGGAATTGTTCTTAGAGAGATTCAAAGCCTGTTTCCTATCTGACCATTGGAGGCAGTGGCACCCTGCTAAGTTCCATGAGCTGAGGCAGATGGCCATGTCAGTTGAGCAGTATGAGCGTAGACTCTATGAGCTCAAATAGTATGCGGGCATTGATGATGATGAGACTATGTTAGTGCAACATTTTAGGGGCTTGACTGCCTAGATTAGTGGAGGGATTCGTGTCTTCAAACCTAAGACTATGGAGGTAGCAGTGGAGAAACCCCAATTGGTAGTGAAGAATCTAGAGATGGCTCTCAGAGGGCATACAGGTGTGCATATTGGTAGTGCACCATCAGCAGGTGTTGGTGGTTAGTCTCAGGCAGCTAGTTCTTTAAGAGATCATCATGCACCTACCAAGGGTGAGAAGCTGCAGCAACAGTGTTGTCATTCACAACCAAAGAATACTCAGCCTCAGCAAGGTAATAGATCTCAGAATAAGAAGGACTGGTCTTGGCAGCATAATAAGTGCAATCACTTTGATTAGCCAGCTTAGAGTTTGCATCCTATAGTAAGTAGAGATAATTTTTAGTAGTCCAATGCTTTCTCAGGTGGCAGAGGTTTCAGTAGAGGCTCAAGATGTTAGTCTTGTGGACAACAGGGCCATATAGCAAGGCAATGTCCACAAAGGAACACTTTAGGATTTGGTCAAAGGTCGGAACGACACGGGGAGGTCCCATAGAGTGTTCATAGTGATTGAGCATCACCAGGTAGAGCATTAGGGGATAGTCTCAGAGGCCCCTAGTAAAGGATAAGCAACTTTCTTTGGAGATCATGCGCATGCTGTAGCATCAGGAGTAGACACTTAGGGATAGAGACATGGAGTAGGTCAGGGTCTAGTGGGATCCTATTAATAAGGTTTCTGCTACCTGGGTGGATGCACCAGGATGCGGGAGTTGTATCCTTACTATTTGTAGGCTTCCAGGAGTAAGCTTGATTCTAGGGGGAGGATGTAATGCCCCTCATGTTTGGTATGTGATAGTTCTTAGTTTTTCTTTTGCACTTAGATAGTTTTGAGACATTTGGTTGTTAGACTTATGGTTCATGCTTATTATGTTCATGATGGACTATGGTTGACTAATGTGGTTATTGACATGTGTTATGAGTAGGATGGTGACACTATTGTTATTACAGCTTATGATGTATTTTGACATGATTAGTTGATGGATAATTGATTGTGCAGAATAATGTTACTATTCTTTATGGATAGACTGTTATCTTATTATCAGTTTGAGATGTTTGTGTTTATTGTTATGCTTGAGAACAGGGACGGTGTAGTATTACTCATTTTGAGTACCCTACTATGCTACAATTCCCTAACTCCATGTGTTTGATATTTATGCATATGTTCGTATACAACCTATCATTTTGATGTAGGTTGCAGGTATTGGGCATCGAATCCACCTAACTTAGCAACCCTGAGCGTGCCCTTGCACCAATGGATAACATTGATGGGAGATAACATGGGGTTTCCCTATGTCAGTTTTCATCTTCAGTCTGTGGTCATGAGTCTAGATGTCACTCTTTGGTCCTTGCCTTAGATTTGGTCATCTTGTGGTATGTTGAGTTATTGTCAAGTTTTTCTTATAAAGCCAATATGTATTCTGGTAATGCATTAACGAATTAATATTATATTAATAATGTTATTAATACATCAAATATAATGTATTTTTTCTTAGTCATAAATTATTAAGGAAATTTGGCATATTATTTAAGTAATTTTTAATAAAGATTAAATAAATTATTTTAATGATTTTAATAAGATTTGTGTCATAAGTATTTAATATTGTTTTATTATTATAATAGTATAAAATTAGTTAATATTTATTCTTGTGAGTTGTCATATGAGATTCCTGACTTGGAGAATCTCTCTTAAAAGTAAAAATTAATTGCTTCAGTTTTAGAGTGTAATGGGATTCTCGGTAACGAATTTTGAGAGTAATGGAAATTAATGAGTTTGCCTATTTTTACTTCTAGGGGATTATTTTGAGGATAGTCAATTCCTGAGGAGGGGAGACATAAATTTGGGGAAAAATCTTTCACAGAAGTTGAAGAAGTTGGGAGCTGAAGTATTTTGAAGCTTGGAAAGTGTAACACCCCGCCTTGAACACCTTAGAGAAAATCACATTTAAGCTATATGAAACAGGAATTTTTTTTTAAATGATTAAGATAACAAGTAATGTTAACATAACTAATTACGACATATTCTCTAAGAATCCAAGGCTGCATTACTTTACAAACCAACTAACATTATTTACATACATCAGTAACTGATTCGAATCCAATGCACAATTAAATAACTTATTCATATTCATTACATGTCATCAAGTAATACAATCTACATGAATAAATACATAACAAAAATGCTTTCCTTACACATAAGTACATCATGACATCATTACATTGTCATTTTCAGACTACATCAGAATTACATACCTTATGAATGATCTGTAACACAAATCTGGTACAAGATTACACATACATCTTCATCAACTAGTCCAAGTACAATTGTCCGAAAATAGAGATACATCCTTTCTGCACATGAACTTCGACAAAGAATAACCAATGGATAAGGAAGCTCTTCCACCCGACCATGTGGAACCCTGAGGTCCACCCCCCGAGCTAGGAGTTAACATGAGATCCCAAACAATGACAGTCAGGTAGACATAGACAAGTATGAACAAAGGACGATCAAACGCCAATACAACACATGACAGTAACAACACAACACAATACAACTTAACTTCCAGAGGCAACACATAACGAATGGGGAGAGTACAACTAGGGAATGCTAGGCTGCAGTAGGGAGGAGTGTCATCACATGGCTTGTCATGGGTTGTCCTGGTAAGCCTTCCTAGGCCCCGGCCCCCTATCTTGGGTTGTCCTGGTAGCCTCTCTCGACTCCCGGCCCCCATACAACGCTTATGCGGAAACAACATACCTTTCATGAGGACAAGGTAGTTGATCTTGCCATTCCAGGCCTTCTCATCTCATCTCAAGCCTAAACGAGCACTTGAGCCATGAGTGAGGCATCCACTTATCTTGTTTAGTATGCTTAACTACCTAACCCCCTAATTCATTATTTAGGTTACCACTGAGTTAGCAAACTCCCACATGGGTTGTCCTGGACGCCACTTTGGGCTTCGACCCCCATTGAGAGCCACTCCCCTACCCACATCTAGAAGACCCTACTCAACAAACATAGCAAACATCATCATGACGATGATGATACATGAACCATGCAAGGCATTAACCATCTTGCATAACCATTATTCTGATATGAACATATATATGTTATAATGCAAGGCATTCACCTTCTTGCATATCATCTCAATTACAAGGACATACTCTTAATACATTTTCCATGGATTCCAATGAAGTAACTTATAAGAAAGATACTTCTTCACGAATACTGATGCCTCCCCATTGTCTAATCCAACACAACATCCCAAACAACAAATAAATCACAACATTCATGAAGAGCCTTTCCACACATCATGATGCATTTAGAATATTTACATTCTTTCACAACACCATAACCAATTTCCTTATACATGACAAAAGGCGACATGACTTTAATAACTTAGGACACTTATCAACACATTACATGAAGTCCAAACACAACAACCTTGGCCTCTGGAAACGAACCCTTAACAACTTACACCTTGACCATTTCATACAATTTCAATTCACACTAACTAATTATCTAATACCTTTAAATCAATTTTCCAATACAATAATTATATACCTAATCCTTAATCCATTATCTTAACAAAATGAAGAAACCATATTAAAACCAATGTCAATCTAAATTAAATTTCATTAACCATAATATATATCACAACGATTTTCTTTTAATCAAATAAATAATGGCAACATTATTCTAAATTCCCAATTTTATTTGGCTTTTAAACAATCAACTATACTTTTGAAATAATAATAATAATATTAATAATGACAATAATATCAACTAATTATCTGATTCAATTCCTCTTCAATATATAAATATATCAATGATCTGAACAATTTACCATCCCAGTTTATAACTATTTTTCGCAACCAATAGTAAGTTCCTTTTGTATCAAGTTCCTAAACCAGAATCCAAACAATAATGGTCAAATCAATTCTCTAAAATAACTTCAAAAACATTCATCAATTGATTCGTCACCAATAAATATTTAAATTAAACAAATCCATCTATTAAAATAGCTCATTAGATTATACAAATCCTTCTATAGTATAAAAACTCAAAACACAAAAATAATTGAAGTACCCTATATCATTTCTCCATAGTTCCCTAGTACTCATGCACTCGGTTATCTTATCCTCCAACGATTTCTAAAGTTTCCAGGTTATAAGATATTGAACTTATAGTGAATGCTATACTAATAGCTAGACTTAAAAGGATTATGGATCAATTATATGGCTGAAGCATTAAAAGTATTATTGCACTAATCAAGAACATTATGAATTAATTATTCATAACTCCCAAATCATGTTGCTCACTAAATCCTTGATATACCCTTTCCTTTGAGTTGGCTCTAGAAAGCAATAATACAAAATGTTTATTTACAACAAATTATCCTACCATAAAACCTAATCATTTCTACAATGGAATTGCAAATAACATTATTGTAAAATTAGTTATTTGGTCATCATCTTCCCACTTTGAATTAATAATAATAATAGTAATAATAGTTATTATTATTATCATAATACTAACAATAATGATAATAATAATAATTATAATTATAATAGTAGTAGTAATAATAATAATAATAATAATAATAATATATACTTTGCATCATTGGATAGCAACTAATTTCATTCTCTCAGCATTAATATTGCTACATAAATTTTGTATCAAATGTAATAATTTTCTATAGTAGTGTTGGGAGCTTTATTTGCTAACAAAACTAAATTTCTCAAACATTTTACTTGAAGGTGGAAAATAATCCATAAGGATTTATGTCACACTCATAACTGTGGCTCTCTACTCAAAGGTCAAATCAGAATAAGCAAATTATAAGGCAGGCAGTTTGGTACACTCTCAAATAAAATTCTTAAACAATTTATTTAAATATTCCAATTAACAACATTTCTTCTACGGCAATAACATTGTCTCTATTATGTAAAGACCACCAGAAACATTTATCTGATTGGAAGCTATGGGGAAGGCAACTTGACAAAGTAGACGCTTTAGAGGGATGTCCTCCCATTCAACTTTGCTTGCATTCTAGCGTATGCAACAACGGACGTGTAGTGCATAAGAGTTGTTCATACTCCAATCAAAATTGGAACCCTTATAGCGTCATCCTACAAGATCATTATATATACATGATTGACCATTTTGTCTTCTCACAAAAACCCTAAAACTTATCATTAAAAAGCGAGATTACTAGCTGCGAAAGTGTAAATGGTCAACCTTCTTGGTTGCGCGGCCCTCTTAAGGATACCCTAACTTACCATTGTGTTAACTGTTAAATTCGTGCCAGATGTATGGAAGTGCTTTCTTGTGGATGAAGGTTAGATATGAATAAAGGCTTAGGAGTAATTACAGAAACAACATTTTTTTTAATTGCAAATTCAAATTTCTATACATATGTAACCGATATGGTAAGAGCTTAAAAACTGAAGACCATATATATTCTCAACGAGGTTTTGGAAGAGATGGCTTGGAAATTTCATTCAAAACAGAAGCAAAAGCTTCAATTAAATCATTGAGAGAAGTCAATTAGCATGAGACTTGAGGTAAAATGGTTGGTCCATAGATTACGCCCAGGAGTTAGCATTAAAACATCAAGCGATTGAATTAACGGAGGTGGGGTCATGCACTATGATATGGAACAAACAGGAGATCGATCAGACATTTAAACTTATACAAGCCAAATAAGTATTGAATTCAAATAAAACCTAGGCTAATACATCATTTTAACATGCCGATTCAAACATACAGATCTGATTTTGTGCAAAACGTGAACCCCATACAAAACAATCTGAAGACTTGCAGAGATACGTATTTACAGAGACTGTTCATATACAAGGTAAGAGGTTTTCAGAGTGGAGGATCGGATCTAAAAAAAATAGATAGATCCAAACATGGTTACAGAGGCCGTTAAAACGACTGTTAAGACATTTAAAACCAATTAACCAATCTTTGAATTGAAAATAGAATGCAATATAGTTTCTTCATAGTTTAAATTAATACTACTCACGAATACCATCTTCCAGGAGTGTCAAAGATGACAGTCCTGCAAAGAGACTATTTATACTGTGTTTGTCCGGAAAGAGCTATCTTCCAAAAAGGATGCAATAGCCCCAAAAGCTAAAGGCCAAAATTATTTAGCAGATGCTGAGATGATTTGGATACACTTGAACAACACCAAATCGAAAGCTAGAATCCCACACAAGACTGACACAGTAGCAGAAGGAACAATTTATTGACATTGAATGCCAAACAACTAGTGCGAAATAAGGCACGAGGATGGTCTAAATGTAGGTCGACGCTTATGTCAAATGGAACCCAAACCAATGACAAAGCTACATAAAACATAAAATAGTTAATAAGGAAGGCAGATATGAGATTGAAGGATACAAGCAAAAAAATGGATTTGTTGAACAGAGAAGCAGTCACAATACATATATAGGTAAAATTAAGCAAATTCGTGAGATAGATATATCAAAATAATGGCACCTGGTTCCTTTCGCTTGGCTGGCCATGAGTAGAATGCTATTTGCAGCTTCAATCCTCCAGCTCTCCAATCTTCTTCTGCTCCTTCTGCAATCCCTTCTTCTTTTTCCTGCCAAAAAAATCCCCCCCTCCTTGCCTCTACAAACTTCCCTTTTATAAAACAGTCCCTTTTCTCTTCCAAGGAACTCGGCACGCGATCCCGTGCATCTCCCTTCTCAAGATATACTTTTATTTAATTTAATGATCCCAAAAAGGTTACTTTTTTAAATATTAACACACAATTCCGACAACATTTAATTACTTTATAGCCGACCAACCATATTGTATTTAATAAAGTTATAATATTGCATCAATCTATAATTGTACAACTATATATTAATTTATTTTATTAATTTAGTTGTAAATCACTAATTACAACATAACTTACAACTATTTTATTTATTTAAATATTTATTGCAAATAATATTATATTAAATAATACAAAATTTCTTACAATCTTTATTTAACAACTATACTTCTAATAAAATAATAATTTATTTACAATAATAATTAACAACTTTCCACCTAATACTCAATATTATCTTTTATAAATATATTTAATTATCAACATTATAATTTCCATAATATGATTCTATCTAATGCACAACGACACCTTACACACTTAGACCCCTTCAGACCTAATTAGACTCCAAGGTGCAATATTACCTGTCTGCAAGTCATGATCGAATGACAGATAATGACCAAAAGGATAGACTGACAACCAGACCACACTGACATGGGACCTCACGTTAACTCCAAACAACTAATCCATTGGCGAAGGCACGCTCAGACCTGTTGATGACTGTTTTGATGCAATCATAACAATAAGTTAAAATTCACATAAAATGAACTGAAACTATACTTGAAAGACAAGAAGGAATCATCTGGTGATTCAACTAATCCCAAGTCTACAATGGTTTGGTTGGTCAAGTTCAGTTGGTCAATGTGAAGCTGTAATGTTCAAGGGGCCTTACGTAGTTTAGGTTTGTTTTATGGTTTACTGGCCTAAGAATATGCAAAAAGGTCATGAGATTTCAACAAGTGTTCTGTTCATTTGCATACAAGTGATACTGGGCTGCAAGTTTTAGAGGATTTTCTTGGATTTTTGCAGCTTTCTTCTTGATTTGTTTATGAAAACTGTCTACTTATAGCTCTGTTATGCATGCTTCTTCAAATTTGAGACAATTTCCTTTGGATTTCTACGTTTTCAGCTAGATATTTCAGATGGGTTGGGAAAAGTTAGAAAGATCTACTCTATACCTCATTAATCTACCGAAGGATCTAAGTGTTTCTGTTATGCACTTATGTAAATACCACAGTAGTTTGATCAAATCAACAGTAAAAACCCTGAATGTAAGTTCTGAGCATTTTCAAAAACATACATTTAAAATTGCAAGCTCTCAAAGAAGATATTTCAAAACACAAAGAAGAGCAAGAGAACACTCAGAAGATAGATGCAGAACTCCAGATTCTATTGTATTAGAAACGAATAGCCATACATGATTTACAATGTAAGAATGACTCTTAGTTTCATTGATCATACTACAGAGAACTTACAAGCTTTACAGATACAGTAAGGCAGCCAGACATTCCACGCGCACCTTACTGCAGACAAACAGGCGACCTCCTTCTTCTACTTCTAAACTATTCTAACTTGCTGTGTTTTCCTAGAATCTCTGTGTGTAGCCACTATTGCTTTCCTAAAATCCCTGTTGTAAAGTATTACAGTGTAGAGAGGCACAATATATAACATTCTGATTGTCCTCACTACAGCAAAAACCTAACTGAACCCCTGGTTCAAACCTCTAGTTACAGCAATAAATGCAGGTGAACCAGTTCTCAAAAATATCTCAGAGCAGTGGTCAAATCTGGGTGAAATATTGCCCCTTCTGAGAAGTTCCGGCAGCTGGGTAATAACTTCTGCTTGTCTGTTGTGATAATACCTCCAGCTGCGACCTTCTTCTTTACTTGAATGGCCTTGACCTTTTGCATTTCATCTCTATCTTCTTGCTCCTGAGATCAGATCTTCTTCCTCCATGAGGTCACCGTATTGACTTTCCAGCTACTTCCTCAACTGCAAGCCTGCAAGACAAGACAAGCAATAAGTTTCACATTTATCATAAAAAATAGCATGAAATTAAAATAAGCGTTCAAATCATGGTGACTGTGCAAGATCGCGGAAATCAGATCCAAAATCCGCTCAAAACGCGTCAAAAATGCGCCCAAGCTGCTCAAAATTGATCGGGTCAACCATTGCTGACTGAAAAAATGCCAGAGGCGCCAAAAAAAACACTTTTAAAATGTCCACCGCCTCATTTCCTGCCCATCGGCATGATATTCGCTGTCGGTGCGTCAAAAAAAACCAGGTTAGTCGATATACCTCATCATCATGATAATATTCAGAAAATATGATGCTCTCCCTCCTGAAGGTCTAGATGAATGTCATCATGATGTTTCGCTTCTGCATAAGGAGAAAGGAACAACATCATCATCATCATGATGAAGGAGAATAGGAGGATGCGAATATGATCATGCTGCCGAGGAAAGGAAGATGATGGTGACGTCATCATGATATTCGGGCTTCATTGAAATACTAAGGATGACGTCATCGTCATATTCGGTTAAGATCAGGGGGATATTTGTGATATCGGGTCACCTAAGGAGCATGATCAGGATGATGAAGTGAATATGACCCTTTCGCGGCCAAGGTAACCCTCTCGAGAAAAATCAACATGATGAAGATCATCATCATATTTGGGGCGTATGTCGTACTTGGAATAGGACGTCATCATCATATTGTGGAACCGGATCGTGCTTGAAAATATCCTGCCGAAGGGAAAATGTGATGATGATGATGTCCAGGATACTTGCAAAAGGTTGTATTTCATCGGCAGGAGGACTTGGCGAAATATCGGGCGAACAAACAAGATCATGATGATCTTGACAATATGACAGGATAAAAATATGATGATGATGTCATCATCATATTTCGCTTTCAGAGCACAAGGATAAGTTGAGGTCATCATGATATTTGCGCTAGGGTGATATTACAAAATATGATGATGCTGTTGAGTAATGTAATATCGACCACTCTTCTTAATAGATAGGCTGATCATCATGATGTTTCGGCAAACGGATATCAGGAGGATATGAAGATGATGATCCTCTTTCTTGAATTATCATGATGATGCCTCCAGCACTTAGCGGATTCCAGCAAATGACCCTCGTGTGAAAGATCAGGATGATGATCATGATGTTGCGAAAGGAGACCAGGAGGATATGAAGTCGTCGTCATCATCTTTCGAATGTCAGCAAATATCATGATGATGACCCTCCAATAGGTTTTGAACGTGCGCATGCAAATATGCCGAAGGCGGATTTTTCTAAGTCTGGGTGATCAGCATGATATTATAAGATCAGGTAATGTTGAATTATCATGATGATGCTCGCGATGCAAAGATCGCTCGACGGGGAAACTTATCGTGACTTAAAGTTAATGTCATCATGATAATTGAACCTCAGGATATTATCGGGGGGGGGGTTCAAATATGATGATGATGATGCTCTTCAGCAAAACCGAGTTTATAATATGACCTTCCTAAAAGACATCATGATGGTGCATAATGCGAAGATCATGATGATCCTGTCAACATGACTTAGGATATAAAAATATGATGATCCTCCTGCGAAAATCAGGTTTGACCAAGACTTTGACCGTGCATAACTTCCACATATGGATGAATTTTCAAGTGAAGTAAAAGGCAAACCTGCATGAAATTTCAAGCTCTTTCAAAATATGAGGTCACAGAAACAAAATATGAACTTTGACAAATAGACCTCATGATGATGACCTACCTTATGCAATATCATGATGATGATGCACCTGACCTTCATTTTTACCAGACCGCCAGGAAGCAGAAAAAACACAAGCAGAAGCAAAAAGCAAGACATCAGCAGGGGTCCCCATTTTGCTAAGGAGCATAATGGGGCGTGTTGTGAATCATCACAACAACTAGCAACCAAAACAAAACAATTAAATTCAGAGTGTTCAAGGAAACTAGGTGAAATGAATTCATAACTTCCAACTATCTTTCCTGCAAATTACTATTCAGCTTGAGACTCAAAGTGTTCAATAAAGATGCATGAATTTCCATTTTCAGTTTAGTTGTGTGCATGTGATTAATTATCCTCATCTTGAAGATCGGTTGAACAAACCAGTGACTGACATTAGCCTACGTAGGTGAGGATATTCCCTCATAGCCGACCGGATAGAGCCTTGCTGCCAGCGAGCGTCTATAGCCCCGGCAAGGTTATCGTTACAATTCTCCTAAGTAGAGCCCCACTGCCAGCGAGCGTCCATAGCCCCGGTAGAGTTACTTAGATGGCTTAATCTAGATTTTCAGTATAATCTGCTTTATTCATTTATTTATATTTTTTTTTTGTTTTCTAATTTGGAAAGATTTCACAAGATATAGCAATTTGTAACTTCATGATGATGCAAGGAGTGGACACTTGCTGAAATTAAGCTGAGAATTGTAATGGTAGCAAGGGTGACCTCTGATTTTTCACCTAATATCTACACTGGTAGGTTCAACAAACCCAAGGATTTTAGGTGTGTCATCGTGAGAAACCTGCTTCGAATTCTCAATCACATTTATTGAATACAAAACTTCAGAAGATGAACAACTCTCTACATTCATGACAGTGACAAGTTATGTGTAAATTGCAAATGGTTAACCTGAATATCCTAAATTATATACTGTTTTGAATGGTTGCTAGTTTTGCTCCTTAATACTCTACAGTAAAATAAAGATCCCTGCTGAGGAGACAACAAACAAACCAAACAAACAGACTGTACAAACAACACAGCAAAAGAAAAAGCTGTACAAATAGAAAGAAACAAAAAGAAGACAAGCAGAAAGGAACTATACAAACAACTAACCTAAAAAAGAAAACAGCAAAAGAAGAACACAAAAACAAAAACAACTACCCTACCAAACTATATACAAGCCTCTACAAGGCAAACTGAAACCCAGGAAAAAGACCCAAGAACACCCCTACTTGCATATTTCTTTAGGTTGTGCAGGAGTAATAGGGTACTGGTTATGGTCCTCATCCTAGCAGATTTATCTTTGAATTCTGAAAAAAATTCTTGTATTCTAAATTCATTGTGTTTATCAGAATAGCTCTTAACTAGTAACTGAGGCAGCTCATCAGGGTTATGATTAATCCATAAGCATGTCCTATCTCTTGAATTTCCATAATCAAAATAGCATTTATCATTGTTTACTAAGGAAAGGAAAGAGACAACCTGATGTGCCTTTAGCTCTGTGGAACACACTTGTTTATTGATAGCTGGCTCTTCATTTAGCTCTGTATTTTCATTGCCCAGCTCTATGTCTAGTCCTTCTTCAAGTTGAAAGAGAAATGACTCTAGATGTATCATTTCTTCATCTTCATCTACCTTTATTCCTTCATTCTGGATGTTCAGTTTATCCTCAAATTTAGCACACCTCTCAATGTTCTCATTAGTTTCCTGCACATCAGCACTTAAGTAAGTATCTTCATCATCATCTGATATACAGAATTTAATCATTTCTAAATCACTTGAGAGTAAAGGTGGGACAACATCTTTTGATTGACAGGAGTACTCCCCTGTTCTATTTTCAACATGGCATGGGGGTGATGTCTGATTATGCACAGCAGCAACATGATCCTCTGTATCCTCTTCTTTCAAGAATTGTTCATCAGATGACTCACAGTTATCGTTCAGTGAAGAGTCTAATCTTATTGACCTGCAACAATCTTGATTTTGATCATTTACTTCAAAGAAGTCAGATGTAACACTAGGATTTACTTTCTTTTCTGACTTCATTAGCTTCTACAGTAGGGATCCTATCAGTTTTAGTGCATTTTAATTCTGCCAATGCTTGTTTACACTTATTTGCAAAATCATGTTCGTTAAAACTATTCAGGTCAGATCCAGAGGTTTCTTCTTGACAAATATTCCTTAGTAGTTCTATATATTTATCAAATGTATCAAGATGAACCTCACTTTTCTTTTCTTTTTCATTAAATCCTTTTTGCTTATTATCTAGAAAAGAGACAGGAGCTGTGATTTCTTCTCTGCATTTTTTAGGATATTTATACTTTTCAGTAACTTTAATCACATCCAGATCCTGACGAAAAGACAGATTTTTTTTCTTACCATCACATGATTCCTGGAGAGAGATCTTACTACCCCTTATTCTTAGCATTGGTTCCATCTTTGTATTCTCTGCACATTTAATGATCGTTGATGCTGCATCCTTCTGTCGCTCAATAATCTCCTCACTTCCCTGCCAACTTTCAGCCTTATACACATCTGAGAGAGAGATTAGTCCTTTCAAATGTAAATCTAATCTTGTAAGGAAAGATAGACAATTAAGCTCACCATGCTCTATGGACTTATGTATCCTACACCTTCCAAATAAACCATAGCTATATAAATTTTTGGGATAAAGCTGGTTATTCAAAGCTTTCTGAAATGAAGGAATGTCAACTTGAAAACTGCCTCTATACGAGTCCATTGAAAATAGGACCCTCTTTCAACTTTTTAGGCCTTTGAAATTTTATGAGATCTAACATATCTCAGAATATAGCATTTAAACTCAGAAAATTAACCCTAAACCAAATCAGGCCCTCCTTCTAGCGCCAGAAAACTGTTGATGACTGTTTTGATGCAATCATAACAATAAGTTAAAATTCACATAAAATGAACTGAAACTATACTTGAAAGACAAGAAGGAATCATCTGGTGATTCAACTAATCCCAAGTCTACAATGGTTCGGTTGGTCAAGTTCAGTTGGTCAATGTGAAGCTGTAATGTTCAAGGGGCCTTACGTAGTTTAGGTTTGTTTTATGGTTTACTGGCCTAAGAATATGCAAAAAGGTCATGAGATTTCAACAAGTGTTCTGTTCATTTGCATACAAGTGATACTGGGCTGCAAGTTTTAGAGGATTTTCTTGGATTTTTGCAGCTTTCTTCTTGATCTGTTTATGAAAACTGTCTACTTATAGCTCTGTTATGCATGCTTCTTCAAATTTGAGACAATTTCCTTTGGATTTCTACGTTTTCAGCTAGATATTTCAGATGGGTTGGGAAAAGTTAGAAAGATCTACTCTATACCTCATTAATCTACCGAAGGATCTAAGTGTTTCTGTTATGCACTTATGTAAATACCACAGTAGTTTGATCAAATCCACAGTAAAAACCCTAAATGTAAGTTCTGAGCATTTTCACAAACATACATTTAAAATTGCAAGCTCTCAAAGAAGATATTTCAAAACACAAAGAAGAGCAGGAGAACACTCAGAAGATAGATGCAGAACTCCAGATTCTATTGTATTAGAAACGAATAGCCATACATGATTTACAATGTAAGAATGACTCTTAGTTTCATTGATCATACTACAGAGAACTTACAAGCTTTACAGATACAGTAAGGCAGCCAGACATTCCACGCACACCTTACTGCAGACAAACAGGCGACCTCCTTCTTCTACTTCTAAACTATTCTAACTTGCTGTGTTTTCCTAGAATCTCTGTGTGTAGCCACTATTGCTTTCCTAAAATCCCTGTTGTAAAGTATTACAGTGTAGAGAGGCACAATATATAACATTCTGATTGTCCTCACTACAGCAAAAACCTAAATGAACCCCTGGTTCAAACCTCTAGTTACAGCAATAAATGCAGGTGAACCAGTTCTCAAAAATATCTCAGAGCAGTGGTCAAATCTGGGCGAAATATTGCCCCTTCTGAGAAGTTCCGGCAGCTGGGTAATAACTTCTGCTTGTTTGTTGTGATAATACCTCCAGCTGCGACCTTCTTCTTTACTTGAATGGCCTTGACCTTTTGCATTTCATCTCTATCTTCTTGCTCCTGAGATCAGATCTTCTTCCTCCATGAGGTCACCGTATTGACTTTCCAGCTGCTTCCTCAACTGCAAGCCTGCAAGACAAGACAAGCAATAAGTTTCACATTTATCATAAAAAATAGCATGAAATTAAAATAAGCGTTCAAATCATGGTGACTGTGCAAGATCGCGGAAATCAGATCCAAAATCCGCTCAAAACGCGTCAAAAATGCACCCAAGCTGCTCAAAATTGATCGGGTCAACCATCGCTGACTGAAAAAATGCCAGAGGCGCCAAAAAAAACACTTTAAAATGTCCACCACCTCATTTCCCACCCATCGGCATGATATTCACTGTCGGTGCGTAAAAAAAAACCAGGTTAGTCGATATACCTCATCATCATGATAATATTCAGAAAATATGATGCTCTCCCTCCTGAAGGTCTAGATGAATGTCATCATGATGTTTCGCTTCTGCATAAGGAGAAAGGAACAACATCATCATCATCATGATGAAGGAGAATAGGAGGATGCGAATATGATCATGCTGCCGAGGAAAGGAAGATGATGGTGACGTCATCATGATATTCGGGCTTCATTGAAATACTAAGGATGACGTCATCGTCATATTCGGTTAAGATCAGGGGGATATTTGTGATATCGGGTCACCTAAGGAGCATGATCAGGATGATGAAGTGAATCTGACCCTTTCGCGGCCAAGGTAACCCTCTCAAGAAAAATCAACATGATGAAGATCATCATCATATTTGGGGCGTATGTCGTACTTGGAATAGGACGTCATCATCATATTGTGGAACCGGATCGTGCTTGAAAATATCCTGCCGAAGGGAAAATGTGATGATGATGATGTCCAGGATATTTGCAAAAGGTTGTATTTCATCGGCAGGAGGACTTGGCGAAATATCGGGCGAACAAACAAGATCATGATGATCTTGACAATATGACAGGATAAAAATATGATGATGACGTCATCATCATATTTCGCTTTCGGAGCACAAGGATAAGTTGAGGTCATCATGATATTTGCGCTAGGGTGATATTACAAAATATGATGATGCTGTTGAGTAATGTAATATCGACCACTCTTCTTAATAGATAGGCTGATCATCATGATGTTTCGGCAAACGGATATCAGGAGGATATGAAGATGATGATCCTCTTTCTCGAATTATCATGATGATGCCTCCAGCACTTAGCGGATTTCAGCAAATGACCCTTGTGTGAAAGATCAGGATGATGATCATGATGTTGCGAAAGGAGACCAGGAGGATATGAAGTCGTCGTCATCATCTTTCGAATGTCAGCAAATATCATGATGATGACCCTCCAATAGGTTTTGAACGTGCGCATGCAAATATGCCGAAGGCGGATTTTTCTAAGTCTGGGTGATCAGCATGATATTATAAGATCAGGTAATGTTGAATTATCATGATGATGCTCGCGATGCAAAGATCGCTCGACGGGGAAACTTATCGTGACTTAAAGTTAATGTCATCATGATAATTGAACCTCAGGATATTATCGGGGGGGGGGGTTCAAATATGATGATGATGATGCTCTTCAGCAAAACCGAGTTTATAATATGACCTTCCTAAAAGACATCATGATGGTGCATAATGCGAAGATCATGATGATCCTGTCAACATGACTTAGGATATAAAAATATGATGATCCTCCTGCGAAAATCAGGTTTGACCAAGACTTTGACCATGCATAACTTCCACATATGGACGAATTTTCAAGTGAAGTAAAAGGCAAACCTGCATGAAATTTCAAGTTCTTTCAAAATATGAGGTCACAGAAACAAAATATGAACTTTGACAAACAGACCTCATGATGATGACCTACCTTATGCAATATCATGATGATGATGCACCTGACCTTCATTTTTACCAGACCGCCAGGAAGCAGAAAAAACACAAGCAGAAGCAAAAAGCAAGACATCAGCAGGGGTCCCCATTTTGCTAAGGAGCATAATGGGGCGTGTTGTGAATCATCACAACAAGACCTGGTAATCAGGTGGAGTCGATGCCTAGTACCTGCATTCCTGTAACAATGCACGGTTAAACATAACAAGATATATATCCACATACAATCCTATAGTGAATGGAAATCGCAGTGGGGTAGGGTACTCAAGAGCGAGTAATACGACACTGTTCCATTCACGTTTATGAATAAACAATTAACTATGTTGAACAAGGTATCTGATTACAAGTCATCAACATAAAATGATCAACTATCTCACAATCCCATATAGTGAATAACATCAAAACATCTATAACATCTAGTTCATTTATTAAATTCTAAAGCATAAAATAATAGAATCCAACATCAACAATTGTTACTATACTGATTAGGTCCATAATGAAGTAACAAGATAATAAGAGATCCATCATCTATGGTCTAAGACACTATCATAATGTCCAATACTACTAAACAACATCAGTCTGACAGACGACAAGCTGAGGGGCACTACATCCTCCCCCCCTAGGATCAGGCTTACTCCTGGAAGCCTGCGAGCAAATATGGATATAGCTCTCGCATTCAGGATGCATCTTTCCAGGTAGCTAAAATCTTATCACTACACGATGGGCATCCAACCTATCCATCCCCAACATTATGTCATAGGATCCTAGTGGTATAATGCGAAGATCCGCCGTGGTAGATAAGGGACCTATCCTCAACTCGCAACCATACACAAGAGAGTCTACTGTTACCCTAGATCCAGAGGCTAATTCCACTTGCCACTTAACATTTTCAGGTTGCTGGGCGAGGACTACGAATGAATATATTCCTCAGAGTTTAAACACCTAGTATATCTTGATGGGCTAATTTAAATCCCAGAGCACCCAGTGTTAGAAACCTTGCTCTGATACTAGATGTAACGCCCCGCCTTGAACACCTTAGAGAAAATCACATTTAAGCTATATGAAACAGGAAATTTTTTTTTAAATGATTAAGATAACAAGTAATGTTAACATAACTAATTACGACATATTCTCTAAGAATCCAAGGCTGCATTACTTTACAAACCAACTAACATTATTTACATACATCAGTAACTGATTCGAATCCAATGCACAATTAAATAACTTATTCATATTCATTACATGTCATCAAGTTATACAATCTACATGAATAAATACATAACAAAAATGCTTTCCTTACACATAAGTACATCATGACATCATTACATTGTCATTTTTAGACTACATCAGAATTACATACCTTATGAATGATCTGTAACACAAATCTGGTACAAGATTACACATACATCTTCATCAACTAGTCCAAGTACAATTGTCCGAAAATAGAGATACATCCTTTCTGCACATGAACTTCGACAAAGAATAACCAATGGATAAGGAAGCTCTTCCACCCGACCATGTGGAACCCTGAGGTCCACCCCCCGAGCTAGGAGTTAACATGAGATCCCAAACAATGACAGTCAGGTAGACATAGACAAGTATGAACAAAGGACGATCAAACGCCAATACAACACATGACAGTAACAACACAACACAATACAACTTAACTTCCAGAGGCAACACATAACGAATGGGGAGAGTACAACTAGGGAATGCTAGGCTGCAGTAGGGAGGAGTGTCATCACATGGCTTGTCATGGGTTGTCTTGGTAAGCCTTCCTAGGCCCCGGCCCCCTATCTTGGGTTGTCCTGGTAGCCTCTCCTGACTCCCGGCCCCCATACAACGCTCATGCGGAATCAACATACCTTTCATGAGGACAAGGTAGTTGATCTTGCCATTCCAGGCCTTCTCATCTCATCTCAAGCCTAAACAAGCACTTGAGCCATGAGTGAGGCATCCACTTATCTTGTTTAGTATGCTTAACTACCCAACCCCCTAATTCATTATTTAGGTTATCACTGAGTTAGCAAACTCCCACATGGGTTGTCCTGGATGCCACTTTGGGCTCCGGCCCCCATTGAGAGCCACTCCCCTACCTGCATCTAGAAGACCCTACTCAACAAACATAGCAAACATCATCATGACGACGATGATACATGAACCATGCCAGGCATTAACCATCTTGCATAACCATTATTCTAATATGAACATATATATGTTATAATGCAAGGCATTCACCTTCTTGCATATCATCTCAATTACAAGGACATACTCTTAATACATTTTACATGGCTTCCAATGAAGTAACTTATAAGAAAGATACTTCTTCACGAATACCGATGCCTCCCCATTGTCTAATCCAACACAACATCCCAAACAACAAATAAATCACAACATTCATAAAGAGCCTTTCCACACATCATGATGCATTTAGAATATTTACATTCTTTCACAACACCATAACCAATTTCCTTATACATGACCAAAGGTGACATGACTTTAATAACTCAGGACACTTATCAACACATTACATGAAGTCGAAACACAACAACCTTGGCCTCTGGAAATGAACCCTTAACAACTTACACCTTGACCATTTCATACAATTTCAATTCACACTAACTAATTATCTAATACCTTTAAATCAATTTTCCAATACAATAATTATATACCTAATCCTTAATCCATTATCTTAACAAAATGAAGAAACCATATTAAAACCGATGTCAATCTAAATTAAATTTCATTAACCATAACATATATCACAACGATTTTCTTTTAATCAAATAAATAATGGCAACATTATTCTAAATTCCCAATTTTATTTGGCTTTTAAACAATCAACTATACTTTTGAAATAATAATAATAATATTAATAATGATAATAATATCAACTAATTATCTGATTCAATTCCTCTTCAATATATAAATATATCAATGATCTGAACAATTTACCATCCCAGTTTATAACTATTTTTTGCAACCAATAGTAAGTTCCTTTTGTATCAAGTTCCTAAACCAGAATCCAAACAATAATGGTCAAATCAATTCTCTAAAATAACTTCAAAAACATTCATCAATTGATTCGTCACCAATAAATATTTAAATTAAACAAATCCATCTATTAAAACAGCTCATTAGATTATACAAATCCTTCTATAGTATAAAAACTCAAAACACAAAAATAATTGAAGTACCCTATATCATTTCTCCATAGTTCCCTAGTACTCATGCACTCAGTTATCTTATCCTCCAACAATTTCTAAAGTTTCCAGGTTATAAGATATTGAACTTATAGTGAATGCTATACTAATAGCTAGACTTAAAAGGATTATGGATCAATTATACGGCTGAAGCATTATAAGTATTATTGCACTAATCAAGAACATTATGAATTAATTATTCATAACTCCCAAATCATGTTGCTCACTAAATCCTCGATATACCCTTTCCTTTGAGTTGGCTCTAGAAAGCAATAATACAAAATGTTTATTTACAACAAATTATCCTACCATAAAACCTAATCATTTCTACAATGGAATTGCAAATAACATTATTGTAAAATTAGTTATTTGGTCATCATCTTCCCACTTTGAATTAATAATAATAATAGTAATAATAATTATTATTATTATCATTATACTAACAATAATGATAATAATAATAATTATAATTATAATAGTAATAATAATAATAATAATAATATATACTTTGCATCATTGGATAGCAAATAATTTCATTCTCTCAGCGTTAATATTGCTACATAAATTTTGTATCAAATGTAATAATTTTCTGTAGTAGTGCTGGGAGGTTTACTTGCTAACAAAACTAAATTTCTCAAACGTTGTACCTGAAGGTGGAAAATAATCCATAAGGATTTATGTCACACTCATAACTGTGGCTCTCTACTCAAAGGTCAAATCAGAATAAGCAAATTATAAGGTAGGCAATTTGGTACACTCTTAAATAAAATTCTTAAACAATTTATTTAAATATTCCAATTAACAACATTTCTTCTACGGCAATAACATTGTCTCTGTTATGTAAAGACCACCAGAAACATTTATCTGATTGGAAGCTATGGGGAAGGCAACTTGACAAAGCAGACGCTTTAGAGGGACGTCCTCCCATTCAACTTTGCTTGCATTCTAGCGTATGCAGCAATGGACGTGCAGTGCATAAGAGTTGTTCATACTCCAATCAAAATTGGAACCCTTATAGTGTCATCCTACAAGGTCATTATATATACATGATTGACCATTTTGTCTTCTCACAAAAACCCTAAAACTTATCATTAAAAAGCCAGATTACTAGTTGCGAAAGTGTAAATGGTCAACCTTCTTGGTTGCGCGGCCCCCTTAAGGATACCCTAACTTACCATTGTGTTAACTGTTAAATTCGTGCCAGATGTATGGAAGTGCTTTCTTGTGGCTGAAGGTTAGATATGAATAAAGGCTTAGGAGTAATTACAGAAACAACATTTTTTTTTTATTGCAAATTCAAATTTCTACACATATGTAACTGATATGGTAAGAGCTTAAAAACTAAAGACCATATATATTCTCAACGAGGTTCTAGCAGAGATGGCTTGGAAATTTCATTCAAAACAGAAGCAAAAGCTTTAATTAAATCATTGAGAGCGGTCAATTAGCATGAGACTTGAGGTAAAATGGTTGGTCCACAGATTACGCCCAGGAGTTAGCATTAAAACATCAAGCGATTGAGTTAATGGAGGTGGGGTCAAGCACTATGATATGGAACAAACAGGAGACCGATTAGACATTTAAACTTATACAGGCCAAATAAGTATTGAATTCAAATAAAACCTAGGCTAATACATCATTTTAACATGCCGATTCAAACATACAGATCTGATTTTGTGCAAAACGTTAACCCCATACAAAACAATCTGAAGACTTACAGAGATACATATTTACAGAGACCGTTCATATACAAGGTAAGAGGTTTTCAGAGTGGAGGATCAGATCTAAAAAAATAGATAGATCCAAACATGGTTACAGAGGCCATTAAAATGACTATTAGGACGTTTAAAACGAACTAACCAATCTTTGAATCGAAAATAGAATGCAATATAGTTTCTTCATAGTTTAAATTAATACTACTCACGAATACCATCTTCCAGGAGTGTCAAAGATGACAGTCCTGCAAAGAGACTATTTATACTGTGTTTGTCCGGAAAGAGCTATGTTCCAAAAAGGATGCAATAGCCCCAAAAGCTAAAGGCCAAAATCATTTAGCAGATGCTGAGATGATTTGGATACACTTGAACAACACCAAATCGAAAGCTAGAATCCCACATAAGACTGACACAGTAGCAGAAGGAACAGTTTATTGACATTGAATACCAAACAACTGGTGCGAAAGAAGGCACGAGGATGGTCTAAATGCAGGTCGATGCTTATGTCAAATGGAACCTAAACCAATGACAAAGCTACATAAAACATAAAACAGTTAATAAGGAAGGCAGATATGAGATTGAAGGATACAAGCAAAAAAAATGGATTTGTTGAACAGAGAAGCAGTCACAATACATATATAGGTAAAATTAAGCAAATTTGTGAGACAGATATATCAAAATAATGGCACCTGGTTCCTTTCACTTGGCTGGCCATGAGTAGAATGCTGTTTGCAACTTCAATCCTCCAGCTCTCCAATCTTCTTCTGCTCCTTCTGCAATCCCTTCTTCTTTTTCCTGCCAAAAAAATCCCCCCCTCCTTGCCTCTACAAACTTCCCTTTTATAAAACATTCCCTTTTCTCTTCCAAGGAACTCGGCACACGATCCCGTGCATCTCCCTTCTTAAGATATACTTTTATTTAATTTAATGATCCCAAAAAGGTTACTTTTTTAAATATTAACACACAATTCCGACAACATTTAATTACTTTATAGCCGACCAACCATATTGTATTTAATAAAGTTATAATATTGCATCAATCTATAATTGTACAACTATATATTAATTTATTTTATTAATTTAGTTGTAAATCACTAATTACAACATAACTTACAACTATTTTATTTATTTAAATATTTATTTCAAATAATATTATATTAAATAATACAAAATTTCTTACAATCTTTATTTAACAACTATACTTCTAATAAAATAATAATTTATTTACACCAATAATTAACAACTTTCCACCTAATACTCAATATTATCTTTTATAAATATATTTAATTATCAACATTATAATTTCCGTAATATGATTCTATCTAATGCACAACGACACCTTACACACTTAGACCCCTTCGGACCTAATTAGACTCCAAGGTGCAATATTACCTGTCTGCAAGTCATGATAGAATGAAAGACAGTGACCAAAAGGATAGACTGACAACCAGACCACACTGACATGGGACCTCACGTTAACTCCAAACAATTAATCCATTGGCGAAGGCACGCTCAGACCTGGTAATTAGGTGGAGTCGATGCCTAGTACCTGCATTCTTGCAACAACGCACAGTTAAACATAACAAGATATATATCCACATACAATCCTATAGTGAATGGAAATTGTAGTGGGGTAGGGTACTCAAGAACGAGTAATACAACACTGTTCCATTCACGTTTATGAATAAACAATTAACTATGTTGAACAAGGTATCTGATTACGAGTCATCAACATAAAATGATCAACTATCTCACAATCCCATATAGTGAATAACATCAAAACATCTGTAACATCTAGTTCATTTATCAAATTCTAAAGCATAAAATAATAGAATCCAACATCAACAATTGTTACTATACTGATTAGGTCCATAATGAAGTAACAAGATAACAAGAGATCCATCATCTACGGTCTAAGACACTATCATAATGTCCAATACTACTAAACAACATTAGTCTGACAAACAACAAGCTGAGGGGCACTACAGAAAGAAGGTCAGGTATGTCGACTTTTATTTTTTGTGTAAATTTGATAAAAATTAGTTTATGTTCTTTGTTGGATTTCTTGAATCTGTCTCTTTAAACCAGTGGAACTATTGTCTTCCTGTCGCCAACTAAAACTATGAGAAATTTCCCTATTCAAATCTTTTTCCACATCCTTATCTATCTTACTGCTCTCAATACTGTCAAACTGCTTACCCAACATTTGTTCCTCCGAATCCATTGCTAGAAAATGAAAATTTAAAACCAATAAAGGCTCTGAACTCTGCCTAATTTCAATTATATTAAATGAGTTGATAGGGTTGTTTTTGGCCAAACTTCATGATACTACTATCTTCTTCCTCAGCCACCGCTGTACAATTTCATTCATTGACTACTTTAAATTCTTTATACCTTTAAATCTTGTTTTGCCTTGCATTTTCTACTAGGCCATGCAGTGTGGGAGAGGCAGAGAGTCTAAAGAATCTTTAACAATAATCTAATAAAAACCTTATTTTATGCCACCGTATGGTTCTATTTTATTCTGGTTTCCTCTTATTATTGCTTGCCGCCATACGGTCTCCTTCCCCGCATTTTTTTACTTTGAAATTTCTACTGTGTAAATCCCTTGCAACTAGCTCCCTCTACCGCCATTGTACGGCCTCCTCATCCCTACACTCTTGTATTTCTTCTGACTCAAATTTTAATCCTTCCTACAAGCTCTAATCTGGCCGTACGGTGTGAGGATTTAAGGGTTTGAGCAGCATCTAGAAAAATGATTTCTTAAGTTACCTCTTCCAAGGCCGTGGTATGGCATTTGGTTGGGCTGATTTAGTCAGCACAAAATTAAAATTAAAAAAAAACATAAAATAATAAAAGATATTAAAACTTGTTCTTGTATGTGTTCAGTACTTCTTGAGGTCATATTTCTTCCTAAATCTTCAATTTACTCCTCTGCCAAACATTTTTGTGGGCCTCTTGTCCCTCTGTAAATTTTTTGCTCTTTCTTGCATTGGAATCTCTACAAATTTATATTGGATTAATCCTGTACCTCTGAAATATGTATTGCAATCTTGCTCTCATGGCTTTTCCTGGTAGACTATTCTCCATTTTTTGCTAAAAAAACCTCAGAAGTCTTCTTCCAAATTCTTTTCTCTGAATTTAAAGACTGAAATATAATTGCATTATTATTGTTTCTTTCATTATGATGAAATTTTAGCAATAGTCAATTGAAATAGAGTAGGAGGCTTGACAAATGAGTTTATTTAGAAAGTTGCTATTAGATACTCCATGAATGTTTAGTAAATATTGCTTAAGTGAATATCACTTTGAGTTAGTAAATTGTTAACTAGATTTTTTATCAACTTTTTAGGAATAAAATTTGGTGAACTCATATTTGTGCTAGAATAGATTTGAAATATTCTATTAAGAATAGAATTTAATTAGTAAATGTAGGTTTGTCAAATGAATTAAATTAGAATATTAATAGGTTATAATGATAATGCTAGTAAATGAACAAATGATGAATGGTATTACAATTCTAGAATTAAATATATTGAGTTAAATATTAGCTATACTCATTTTATCTTATTAAATATAAATTGGTTTAGTTATGATTTAGTTATATACTATCATGTGGTACATTGATTTTAATAAATTAGAGATTTATTGTGAATTGAGTTATTATGGTAATGATTAAACAAATATTAGATGGAGTTATAGTTCTAGAATGGAATGGTATTTGATTTTATTTTTTAAGAGAGTGAAAATCTTATAGTGCTTTCCGGTTTAAATTGTTCAATGTTGTTATGTTGAGTTATGTTTAAGTATGGTCTCACTTGAAATTCCATTGTTAGTTACTAGAGTTAAGTAGTAATGATACAATTGGTTTATTATATTATTCTTTGGTACTGAGTCATAATGTACTAATTAAATATCAAGTCATTTAAACCTTTGTTTTCCATATCAGGAAAGGGATATATGAATAGTAGTTTTGTGTGTTAAGAGTTACCCGACTCTAGAGGTTAGGCTTCTTGAGTTCCAGTACAACATTGTGTCATGTTGTTTTAAGTGTTTTAATGGATTTGAGATTTTGAAGTGGATAGAGGAAGTTTTGTTGTTTGAGGTTTTGGATTGAAATGGTTTATGTAATGTATTGGCTTACAAAAAAAAGATAGATGCCTTTTGGTCCCTTGTCCATGCATGTTCTTTAATTGGTTTCTGGATGTTGGTTAGGGGTTTCTAGTTGTATGTAGGAGAGTGGCTTCTATGGTGGGGCTGGTGCCCAAAGTGGCTACCTGGATAACCCCATGAAAGTTGTAATCATGTGATAAATTATTAATTTATTTAGGTGGGTTGGGTAGTAATTCACATAACAAGATAAGTTTGATGCCTCACCCATGCCTTGAGTGCTCTCACAAGCTAAGGATGGGATGAGAAGACCTGGTTGGGAAGGTCAACCTCCTTGTCTCCATGAGATATGTCGGCTCCACATGTGTCACCCTATGGGGCTAGTACCTAGAGAGAGGCTTCCAGGGTAACCATAAATGGGTGCTAGTTTCTTGAGAAAGATAGCTTTGATATCCCATGCTAGGACCATGTGATGACACTCTCCCTACTGCAGTCTAGTTACTTCCTTTTTATCTTTTGTTGTTGCCTTTGGAGAACTATCTTGTCTTGATGATTTCGATGATTTGGGTTGTCTTGATTATCTGTATTACCTATGTCAAGTTTGTATCTATCTTCTTGTATCCCTTGACTTAGTGAAACCTCATTGGTATCTCCTATCTGGGGGGGGGTGGACCTTAGGGTTCCACATGGTTGGGGGGAAGAGCTTAATCCATTGGTTATTCTTCGTCATCTCGGTTCATGATTTCTGCAGATGTGTTCTAGTTCCAGTATTGTACTTGCCTCCTTAGAGTTGTATTACACCTCTAGAATTGTATAATCTTATTGTAAAATGTAAACTGATGTAACCTATCAAGAATCTTGAGATCATGTAATCCTGTATTTAAACTTTTATAACTATTCATATTTGTGAATGAATGATGTAATCCTCTTCTATTGTATCATGATGCATATTACTTGTATTGTTATGCATTTATGTTTATCTAATGTAGTTGTGTTCCCTAGAGGTGTTAGTTGTTCATTTTATTTAAATTTTGTGAATAGTGTCAACTTTATCTAATGTTAATGTATTTTCTTGCTTCAAAAAAATATATATCTGCACTTGTTAGCCTAACTCTCTAGGTTTGCATGACAGGGCATCATAGTATGTTAGATAGTTAATGTTGTATAGTATATGATGTTGGTAGATGCTACATTCATCTTGATGACATTCCTAATTATGCTGATGTGTGGTTTCATATGACAATTAGTATGTTTTATCGATAATCTTTGTTACGACACTGATAATTTATATGCTCTGCTATTGTTTTATGTTCAAGTGATTATGATGTTGATCTTACTATGATTGTCATATGTTAGAATTAATTTTTATGCGACTGATTCTGTATCATAGGATGTTATGTTGTGATGTTTTGTGTGGATTAATCTTATTATGTGTATCATGTGATTATTTGATGATGGTTCTTATTTAGTCATTCAGTAACTAATTGCTATATGTGTTGTGATTGCATGTTTGATGTCATGGTGAAAGGGACAATGTCACATTACTCACATGTGAGTACCCTGCTACACTATGATTCCCTTTCACGGCGTATTTGACTGTGTGTGTGTGTGTGTGTGTGTGTTTGTTCGACTGTTTGGTTGCTGCAAAATGTAGATACTAGGCATCGACTCCACCTGAATTGACAGGTCCAAGTGTGCCTTAAACCCAATGGAAACTATTGAATAGAGATAACATGTGGTCCCCTAGTTAGCCATCATCCTTGAAAAGGATGAATATCTAGTTTGCACCCAGTCAGTGTTGTCTGAATGGGTGTAATGGTCAGTCATTGTCATTGTGGTCATGCTTTCAATCGTGCATTGTGTCAAGTATTGTTTGGCATTTGGGTTATTTTGTTTGGAATTGTTTGATTAATGTTTTGGTTAATTACTTCATTACAATAAAATTATTATGTCAATAGTGCACTTTGATAAATAAAATAAGATGCTTTTATGCAAATTATAGTTGTGTGGAAATATGTATTATTATGTCTGAAAAAGATTGTCTTTCTTTATTATTATTGTCTTGAGTAATTATTTTCCATTTTGTCCACTTGGAAGAAGTGGTAGTTATGCACCTCAAGAGGGAATCTTAGAAATAATTATTTCTTTTGTGTAAGAGACTAATTTTAGAAAAGTAGAAAGAAACTATTTTTTGTTTGGTTGTAAATGAAATAAATAGCAAATTCTAAAATAAATAAAATCAGAGAAAAATTATTGTTTGGTTAAAAATAGCAAATTGTAAGAAAGCAATAAAGAAGAATCTTCTAGAAGAAATTATGGGGGGTGGTTATGCATTCTCAACTTTATTTTGAAATCTCAAGACATAATTTGGGGGGAGCGTGCATTTCAAATAGAGAATATGTTTTATGTTTTGGGGATCTCTCTCTCTGAGGAAATTTTCATTTTTCTTTTGGCACCATAAATGATAGTTTCTAGAAGAAAAGAATTGGAGGGGGAATGGATGCGAGCTGGGAATATTGCAAAGATGTGATAGAAGTAATATTTTAGGTATGGACTGAGATATGAATCTGATTTATTGTTGCATTAGATTTTGTAAAATATTATGTGAATTCTCTTCTACATTTTCTGAACCTAGTTTATTACGTTAGCCATAACTTTATTTTTAAGAATTAGATTTCTTTAATTTTTTATATATGGTGAACGACCTAGATATCTAAATCATATCTAAAAATCAACCATACCCAGTTTGTCATTTTTGAGATATGAATATTTTGTAACTGTCTACCTCTCACCCATTTCATCTCTATTTTAGCAAACTATTGTATTAGCCATAACCTTATTTTTACGAACTGGGTTTCTCTAATTTTTTTTATATATGGTGTATGGCCTGGATACCTAAATCATATCTGAGAATTAGTCATACCCAGTTTTTGTTTTTGAGATATGAATTTTTTTACTGTCTACCTCCCACCCATTTCGTCTCTGTTAAAACAGTTAGTTGTCTCACCAATAACTCTATATTTTTGAACTGGGTTTCTCTAAGATTTTTCAACAAATTCATTTGGTGCATATTCTATGATCATTGTTTTCCATCATATGACTCTCTTTGAGGCATTCTACCAATCAGTCAACGTGCCCTATCTATGCTTTCACATTTTTCATTGTTGGTAGCTTCTAAAGCCTTCTCAACAAATTGATTTTGTGCTGATCCTATCATATGCATGTGGTTAAAAGTGTGGTAGATTTGATGAAGATGTTAGATCTATAGGAATGTTTTGTTATTCTATATTCCTTTCCTCTCAAGCTAACCTTAGAACAAGGTTCTTTCATTGTAGCTTCAGGTTTTGTATCTTATGATTCTAACTAATGTAAGATATTTATAGCATTCTAAAATTATAGGTTTTATCCTTTCTTATACAGTATATTTAATATTATTTACAAAATTGTCTAGATTATTAATGAAATCTACATCAGTGTAAATAATGTAAATAATTGTTGTGTTTAATTTGTATGCGGGTATGTGCGGGATCATGATGGGCCAAACTATACCTCTAAGTGGCAATAAAAATACAAAAAATCAAACTTAATCAAGTTTGTGTGAAAATTTGAATGGATTATCTACACAATTTGAAAAAGATGTAAGAATGAAATTTGTAAAGAATTGAATCTAGTTTATGAGCTACTATTTAAAAAAAAAAACTAAATTTACTTAGTGAAAAATGAACATTTCAATGAATGGCTATTAAATTTTTTAGAAAAAAATAAAAAGTGGGTGTTTGTCCAGCTAACCTAACTATGAGAAAAATAAAATAAAATTTTGAAACATTCAAAATAAGTAGAGGAATCATGCTTGGATGTGATGCATATTTTTTTGAAATTTTTTTCCAATAAAATAATTAGTCATGATTTTTTTACTGTGACTTTTTTGAAAAAACTAAAGAGTATTTGTCCAACCAACCTAACTTGATAAAAAAATTAGAATTCAATTTTATTTTTAACCTATAGCCAATGGAGCATAGAGTGTGATGCATCTTTCAGATCTGAAAAAGGTTGAAGCGATTTGAAAGTTATTGATGTTTTTCAATTAGTGTATCCATTACGATTTCAGACACACACTATATAGAAAATTATTAATAATTATCTAACAAAATGATAATCAAGAAAATATTATATTTGTAGAAAGCTAACAATTTCCTCTATAAACCCTTTTTGTTTTATCAATTTTGCATAAAAAAGTCGTCAGCACGAAGGGTGAAGTTCAAAGAAGAGAGTGAAACCTGTAAAAACATTAGAATTGAGGGAAAGTCAACTATGACAACCCCAAGCCTACATACAAGGCAAAAGTGAAGCAAAATGGAGATCCATTATTAACGGATATCCATTTTGCTTTGGTAAAATACCATTTTTCCTTTTTTTATGTTTTACAAAATGGATATCTATTTTGCAAAATGGATATCTGTTTTCAAAATGGATATCCATTTTTGGTTTCCCTAAATGGATATGCATTTTTCTTTACCCTATATGTTACTCTCTCTCTCTCTAAAGGTGGTCTATTGATATCCCACAATGGTCATAAGTATTCATCTTTAGTTTTGTGTCAAATGCTAAAAAGGTGGTCTATCGATATTCGGCCATATTCTTATGACCATTGCATCTAATTTCATCTATGATTGAAAAGGCTTGTCTATTTTCTAAGTTTTGTAAAGAGCATTGATAACAAAATTGTAATGTCCATTTTTAGATTCATTTTCTGCATTTCCCATAATCATGGTAATCTATGAAATCACATTTTTTGAGGCATTCTATCAAATAATTAGCAATGCCTTGTCTATGTTTCCATAGTTTTTATAAACATTTACTAGAAAGTTACCAAATATAATATTTGATAAGAATCCCCCTATCATTATTCTTTTGATGGACGCCCATGTACCATTCCTTTGGTTTAAGTAAATAAGATAGTAGAAAAGATCATGGAGTTTGGCTATATATGAGTCAACTACAATTGTTTGAAGGTTTTATTAACTTTTTCAACAAATTTCATTATGTTATGCATTGTAATGTTGGCAATTTGTAAGTTCTTTTTTGAAATGTATGTATACATAAGAAAAGTCTACACATAATAGTTGGTCTTTTGGTAAATGAACGTTGTGGAACTTTATGAGGCATGGGAATGTTGAACTTCACTGCAATTTACAAGTTTGTTGATGAGCGCATTAGGATTATTCATTGATGATACATAATTATTTTCAAAACCTTCATTTATATACTTATGAGATTTTGGGAAGTGGAGTCATGTTTTCCATCTACAACTTTGCAAAGGTTCCACTTTTCCACTAAATAGATTAACATTACTTTTAATCATGTAAGACTTTGGGAATGTTAAGATAAAATTAAGTTGGTAAAAGTGCACCTTGACTCTACACTTCTACTTTTTAGATCTCTCTCTCTCTCTCTCTCTCTCTCTCTCTCTCTCTCTCTCTCTCTCTCTCTCTCTCTCTCTCTCTCTCTCTCTCTCTCTCTCTCTCTCTCTCTCGCACTCTGACCTATCTACCTCCTAATTAAATCCTATTCCTAGCTTTCCTAGTTTTCCTTTTCCTTTCCAATTTGCTTAGGAGAGAGATAGATAGATAGATAGATAGAGAGTCCTAGTTTTCTTCTTTTTTAATTTCCTTTGTCAATAAGGGAGAGGGAGAGATAGAGGAGACATATAGGGAGATAAAGGAATGATAGGGGAGAGAGAGGCAAGAGATAGAGAGATAGCTAGAGAGAGAGGAGGTAGAGGTGAGAGATAGGGAGATAGAGAGCGAGTGAGATGTCCAGAGAGATACGGAGAAGGATTGAGAGGTAGAGGGATGATAGAGATAGGGAGATAGAGGTTTAGGGTTTCTCAGGTTTAGGGTTTAGGCTTTAGGGGTTAGGGGTATTATTTAGGGTTTTGGGAGGGGGAGAGAGGGAGAGAGAGAGAGAGAGAGAGAGAGAGAGAGAGAGAGAGAGAGAGAGAGAGAGAGAGAGAGAGAGAGAGAGAGAGAGAGAGTTGCTTGGGGTTAGTGGTAGGGGTTTAGGGAAATTATTTAGGGTTTAGGGGTTTAGGGCTACTTGGGAGACATAGGGAGAGAGATTAAGAGGTAGAGGAATGATAGAGATAGGGAGATAGAGGTTTATGGTTTCTTGGGTTTAGTGTTTAGGGTTCAGGGGTTTGGGATTTAGGATTTAGGGGTTTATGGTTTCTCAGGTTGAGGTTTTAGGGGTTAGGGCTTAGGGGAATTATTTAGAGTTTATGGTTTAGGGGCATTATTTAAGGTTTAGAGGTTTCTGGTTGCTCAAGTTTAGGGTTTAGGGGAATTATTTAGCATTTACAGTTGCATGTCAAAAGAAGTCTCTCTCTCTAAATCCCTCAACCCTAAATAATACCCCTAATCCCTAACCCCTAACCCGTAACCCCTAAACTCTAAACCTAAGCAACCCTAAACATCTATCTCCCTATCTCTCCCTTATCTCCTTCTCTCTATCATCCCTCTACTTCTCAATCTCTCTAGACATCTCACTCACTCTCTATCTCCCTATCTCTCCCTTATCTCCCTCTCTATATCATCCCTCTACTTCTCAATCTCTCTAGACATCTCACTCACTCTCTATCTCCCTATCTCTCCATATATCTCCTCTATCGCTCCCAATATACATCCTCTCTCACTCTACCTATCTATCTCTCCCTATCTCTTGCCTCTCTCTCCCCTATCATTCCTATATCTCCTTATATCTTTGGACATCTTGCTCACTCTCTATCTCCATATCTCTCCCTATTTGTTGTAGGACCCAAGGATTCATGTTGAAGAATTTGAGAAAGGTCTCAGGGTCCCTAATGTATGTAACAAAATCTTCCATTGAATAATAAGAGGAATCCATGAAATATGCAAGCAATCAAATGCTCGAAATATGAATGAAAATGAACTAAAGATGCTAGATTTTTATGCCTTTTTTTTTCAATGTGAATTATGTAAAGAAAAGGTGTTGTGATCAAATTTATGAGGTACAGAAGTAAATAACATAAATATCAGTCCTTTCAATCAGAGATATGCTTCACAGCACACTTTTGAATGCAATCTAAAATGATTGTAAGTCCAAAAACTAGTGAAATTATGCAAAAATATGCAATTTTTTCACAAAATATAAATGTAAATGTCCAAATAGAGAGTGTTGTAATAAAATTTAAGATGTAAAGCAGATTATTTCAGGGATATCAGTCAATTAGATCAATAATATACTTCACAACATGCATCCCATGCAATTTTAATAAGTTTGCAAGTCAAACCCTAGTAAAAATCAAGTAAAATATGTAATTTTTTCAAAATAAAAGCATGCAAACAACTGATAGAAAGGGTTTTGTGTGAAATTTTATGATGGATATCACATAATAACCATGTAATAAGTAACCTTGTGGGAAAAAATCAGACACAACATGCCTTTAGAGTGTTTGTAGGGAGTTGACTAGTCAAACCTAGTGAAAAAACCTAAAAACATGCAATTTTCAATCAAATTTCAATGCAAAAGTGTCAAAAAAAAGGTTTTGTAAAGGATGTGACTGAATGAAATAGTAAATAGGTCTGATATAAGTCTGATAAAGTCACAAATTCTGTTATAACACTCTTGGAGAGTAGTCTTGTAAAGATAAGCAATGAAAAGCTAGTGAAAAACCCTTAAATCATGCAATTTTCCTCAAATTTTCAATGCAATCATGAAATAAAAATGTGTTGTAAGGAATTTATCGAAGGGAATCAACGAATATGTCTGATAAAAATTGAATAAGGTTACAAAATCCACTACAACACCCCTAGAATGCAACCCTAGAGAGGAATCTAGTGCAAACCCTAGTGAAAATGCAAGTTTCAAACCCTAGGTATGAGATCTAAATGAAATTATGCAATGAAATGGAATGCTAAAGGTCAAAAATAAGAATTGAAAGAGTGTAAAGGATATTAGTAAAATCTGAAACAAAATTTTAGCTACCAAATCTAGCTCATGTACAAACTAGGTTTCATAAAAACACATAATTTCAAGCAATTTTGACCAAATGGACAATGAAAGTGCAATACAAATTAGCAATTGATGATGAATTTTTGAATTTTATATAGACATTACAAAACCTAAACCCTAAACCTCTAAACCCAGACCCCTAACTCCTAAACAATAAACCCTAAACACTAAATAAACATGAACCCCTAAACAATAAACAATAAACAATAAACAATAAACCCTAAATAAACCCTAAATAAACAATGTAAATGTCAAAAATAAAGAGTGTTGTAATGAAATTTAAGATGTGCAGAAATTATGTCAGGTATATCAGTTAATTAGATCAATAATATCCTTCACAACATGCATGCCATGCAAGTTTAACAAGTCTGCAAGTCAAACCCTAGTAAAAATCAAGCAAAATATGCAATTTTTTCAAAATAAAAGCATGCAAACAACTGATAGAAAGGGTGTTGAGTGAAATTTTATGATTGATATAATATAATAACCATTCAATAAGTCACCTTGTGAGAAAAAATAATACACAACACACCTTTAGAGTGTTTGGAGAGAGTTGACTATTCAAACCTAGTGAAAAAGCCTAAAAACATGCAATGTTTGATCAAATTTCAATCCAAAAGTAAACAAAAGGTGTTGTAAAGGATGTGACTGAGGGAAGAAGTAAATAGGTCTGATATAAGTTTTATAAAGTCACAAATTCTGTTACAATATGTTTGTAGAATAGTCTTGTGAAGATAAGCAATGAAAAGCTAGTGAAAACCCCGTAAATCATGCAATTTTCATCAAATTTTCAATACAATCATGAAATGAAAAGGTTTTTAAGGAATTTATCATAGTAAAGAAAGGAATATGTCTGATAAAAATCCTCTAAGGCCAAAAAATTCATTACAACACCCCTAGAATGCAACCCTAGAGAGGAATCTAGTGTAAAACCTAGTGAAAATGTAAGTTTCAAACCCTAGGTATGAGATCTAAATGAAATTATATAATGAAATGGAATGATAAAGGCCAAAATAAGACTTGAAAGAGTGTAAAGGATAGTATAAAAATATGAAACCAAATTTTATCTACCAACCATAGCTCATGCACAAACAAGGTCTCATAAAAACACACAATTTCAAGCAATTTTGACCAAATGGACAATGAAAATGCAATAAAAATTAGCAATTGATGATGAATTTTTGAACTTTATATCACAAGTTACAAACCCTAAACCCTAAACCTCTAAACCTGAACCCTAACCCCTAAAAAATAAACCCTAAACACTAAATAAACCCAAACCCCTAAACAACAAACAATAAACCCTAAACCCTGAATAAAGAATGTAAATGTCCAAATAAAGAGTGTTGTAATGAAATTTAAGATGTGAAGAAGATTATGTCAGGGATACCATTCAATTATATAAATAATATCCTTCACAACATGCATGCCATGCAAGTTTAACAAGTTTGCAAGTCAAACCCTAGTAAAAATCAAGCAAAATATGCGATTTTTTCACAACAAAAACATGTAAACAACTAATAGAAAGGGTGTTGTGTGAAATTTGATTATGGATGTCAGATAATAACCATGTGATCAGTCACCTTGTGAGAAAAAATCAGACACAACATGCCTTTAGAGTGTTTGAAGAGAGTTGACTAGTCAAACCTAGTGAAAAAGCCTAAAAACATGTAATTTTTGATCAAATTTTAATGCAAAAGTGTCAAACAAAAGGTGTTGTAAAGGATGTCACCACCCTAAAACACCCCTAGAATGCAACCCTAGAGAGGAATCTAGTGCAAAACCTAGTGAAAATACAAGTTTCAGACCCTAGGTATGAGATCTAAATGAAATTATGCAATGAAATGGAATGCTACAGGTTAAAATCAGACATGAAAGAGGGTAAAGGATAGTAGTAAAATCTGAAACCAAATTTTATCTACCAACCCTAGCTCATGCACAAACTAGGTCTCATAAAAACACACAATTTCAAGCAATTTTGACCAAATGGACAATGAAAATGCAATATAAATTAGCAATTGATGATGAATTTTTAAATTTTATATCAGATGTTAGAAACCCTAAATTTTGACTTTACAAACCCTAAACCCTAAACCCTAAACCTCTAAACCTAAACCCCTAACCCCTAAACAATAAACCCTAAAAATGCAATAAACCTGAACCTCTAAACAATAAACAATAAACCCTAAACCCTAAATAAACACTAAATAAACAATGTAAATGTCAAAATAAAGAGTGTTGTAATGAAGTTTAAGATGTACAGAAGAGTATGTTATGGATATCAGTCAATTAGATCAATAATATCCTTCACAACATGCATGCCATGCAAGTTTAACAAGTTTGCAATGCAAATCTTAGTAAAAATCAAGCAAAATATGCAATTTTTTCACAATAAAATCAAGCAAACAACTGATAGAAAGGGTGTTGTGTGAAATTTTATGATGGATATCAGATAATAACCATGTAATCAGTCACCTTGTGAGAAAAAAAAGACACAATATGCCTTTAGAGTGTTTGTAGAGAGTTAACTAGTCAAACCTAGTGAAAAAGCAAAAAAACATGCAATTTTTTATCAAATTTCAATGCAAAAGTGTCAAACAAAAGGTGTTGTAAAGGATGTGACTGAGTGAAATAGTAAATAGGTCTGATATAAGTCTAATAAAGTCACAAATTCTATTGCAACATGCTTGTAGAGTAGTCTTGTGAAGATAAGCAATGGAAAGCTAGTGAAAAACCCTTAAATCATGCAATTTTCATCAAATTTCCAATGCAATCATGAAATGAAAATGGGTTGTAAGGAATTTAGGGTTTAGGGTTTAGGGGCATTATATAGGGTTTATGATTTCATGTTAAAAGAAGTCTCTCTCTCTCTCTCTAAATCCCTCAACCCTAAATAATGCCCCTAATCCCTAACCCATAACCCCTAAACCCTAAACCTGAGAAACCCTAAACCCCTATCTCCAGGTATCTCTCCCTTATCTCCCTCTCTCTATCATCCCTCTACCTCTCAATCTCTCTCCCTATCTCTCTAAACATCTCACTCACTCTCTATCTCCCTATCTCTCCCTCTGTCTCCTCTATCTCTCCTAATCTATCTCCTCTCTCTACCTATCTATCTCTCCCTATCTGTTGCCTCTCTCTCCCCTATCATTCCTCTACCTCCCTATCTCTCTGGACATCTCTCTCACTCTCTGTCTCCATATCTCTCCCCTATGTCTCCTCTATCTCTCCCTATTTGTCTCCTCTCTATCTCTCTCTACCTTTCTATCTCTCCCTATCTCTCTCTTGCCTCTCTCCCCTATCATTCCTATATCTCCCTATATCTCCCCTCTATCTCTCCCTCTCCCTTATCGATGAAGGAAATGAAAACAAGAAAACTAGGACTCTCTCTCTCTCTCTCTCTCTCTCTATATATATATATATATATATATATATATATATATATATATATATATATATCCTAGAACATACCCATTAGGTAGGCTATTTTGTATATGGTGGTCATAGCTTTTAGGTCCAATCACCTTCAAACTTCACAAATAGATATAGAGCATAATTCTAAGCATCTTTCATAAAGACCACTTCTCTACATAGGTGCAACTAATACCAGTTTTTCATTATTTTCCACATTTAATACTTATTCTTTTCCATTTTCCAAGTCATACATGTGTCCAAGTTGTATTGTTTACCATGTTTTTAGTCTAATTGTTAGTCCTAACGCTCATGGATATTAAAATGTTAATTTAGTTAGATTTATCCTTAGGTAACATTAATTTACACATTGTTCACAAACAACCACACTAAAAAAAACCTTACCTGATTAAGGTTAACCTTTAAGGTTCTTTCATTTGGTGAGCCTAACAGATCCAACTAGTTCAATCTTCTTATAGTCCATGCTTAGCCTTCCAAGAGAGTTCATGCCATGTTAACTTTGCATTATGTCCTCACTTTGCTCTTGCTAGTTGTAGTACTCTTCTTTTTCTAATCCTATCCCTATATCATACTATTGTTGTTGACTTTTCTTTCCATCATCATCATCATAGTCCTAGTTATCCTATTTTGAGCCTACCATTTATCCTTAAAGCCATGTCTTGTACTTCTTCTATTCATGTCAATTTTAATGACCTCTAAATTTTCCAAAAATTCCTCTCCACCAAACCCTAGACCCTCACCCAAATCCTTACTTTCCTAAGAAAAACCCTTCCCCAAACATTATTTGATCATGTGGTGGTGCAGGAGCACCTTCTCTATGGTACATGAGTCATGTTTTGTTTATGTTTTCAATAAGGATTTTAAGCCACATCATGTTTGTAATTAGGCTTTTTGTGTCAATTTTGTCACTAGACCTATCTAGACCATGTTTGGTCAAGTTTGATGTAATAACACAAGAAAAACATGCAGTTTTCTTGTGAGAGGAGAACCCCAACGGCTAACTATTTTTCAAATCAGTTCTACATGATTGAAGGAATGTAACTGATGTTACAATCCTTTTATATGTGAAGGAGTTGGATGTAATTGTAGAGGAGGACATGCATGAATAAAGATTTGGAGTTTTGGGTGTATTGAAACTTTGTTTTGTTCTGAATAATTTTCTATAACAATCATTCTGTATGGCCTGTACGAGTACCTGATCATCTGTAACTGATTAGAGATGTTTAGACACTGAAGTAGCTTTCATTTGGAAGTATCTTGGTATCTAAAAGTGTTGTAGTTTGTGAGTTTTTGTTCCTTTTGCAAAGACTGGTCTGAAACCCTCGAAACTAGGGTTCTGTGAATAAATGGACTGTATCTCCTCTGTCCACTGAAACCAAGATTCTCATGTTTAGTGTGATGGAGGAATAAGTGTACATTTTGTGTTTTATGTTGTTTTGGTTCAACACCCAGGGATCCATGGAGTTTGGGCATGAGTTGACTAGGCATCTCTATGTGACTAGTCGTAGAAACAATAGGAAAAGTGTTGTTATGTGCGAATAGTCTGTGGAGTGACTAAATTGATGGTGATCAAGTGTTTGTAGAGGAGTGTAGACCCCTTTTGTTCTGTTGAGTTCTTGTTTCTATGTATTTGTTGAATGTCTGTGAGTTACAAAGTAGCAGAGGAAGTGCCATCGGTGTAACACAGTCTTCGAAGAAGCTTTTGAAAGTTCTACCAATCAAAGGTGTTAGACTGATAGAAAGAGTATCAGTGAAGAATGAAGAAACCTACATTGGTGTAAGGTTCATTTTGTTTCACCAAATGTACATTGCGAATGCATATCGCAAATGTATATTCAGAATGTATGTTGAGAATGTACATTGCATTGGATACAAAAGGTGACTGGTAGTAATGGTGAAATCAGGGTAAAGAAACATTAGTCCACCAGCAGTAGCAAGTCATGTTATGCATATACAATAGTTTGGTATATCGGCATGTTGGAAGAACTAACCGCTATGCCGATGAAGGAAGTCTCATTGAAGAGTCAGGGGATGGTCAATGTGGTGTCAAAGGCATCAGCATATCGGCAAATGTTCATCAGCGGTCGCTGATGATTGAAGTCTAGCTGACAGAGTCACAACTAACTGCTATGGTTAAGGCTAGTGGAAAGTTAATCACCATCAGGTATCGGTAGGAGGTTTGGAGATGCTGCCGATAGAAGAAGTCTCTCCGAAGGCTAAGTGGAGTTGACTATCAGGGAGAGTTGGTAGATCAGTTAGAGAGTTTGTAAGGTGGCCAACGGAATATGTTTGGCCGATAAGGTTTTGTTGCCAAGATATAGGTCACATCTCACTGATCAATTTCCATTGAGCACTCTACATCGTGTGGCTTCTTCCATCACTAGACAGGTGCCCCTACTTTCTATTAGTCATCGAATACAATCCCAATATCATAGCTCACATTCCCACACCTACATTCATAGACTCCATTCCCCCTATTGACACCATCATTGATAATCATTTTAAGGAGTCTCCCTTGAATAACCATTAAACCATGGATTATCCCATATCCCCATCTTACACTTTCCTCACCTTTAAACCCTTAGAAGATGACATTTAGCTATCCCCACCATTACCAATCACACTTTCTAGCAATCCCACATAAGACACCTTACCCATCACTTCACCTAGGTCATCACTAATTAAATCACCTCATTACTCTATTCAACCATACCCATACCACCCCTTTCTCACTCCACAACCTATATTAATGGATGATTCATCCCATGACATGCTACAGTTATCACAATGCCAATTCACTCTACCATCATTCTTCATATTATCTTATGAATCACCATCCTTTCTTCCCATTCCTTGAGACATCATACCCTAACACGCACCAATGAAAACAATTAAAAAAATAATGAAAAGAATTTAAAAAAACCATTTTTATAGTTCCAAGAAACGGATATCCATTTTTGGAATATTCCCAAAATAGATATCCATTTTGGGAATATTCCAGAAACGGATATCCGTTTCCTGGAACTATAAAAATGGTTTTTTAAACTACAAAATGGATATCCATTCCAAATGGATATCCATTCCAAACGTATATCCATTCCAAACGGATATTTTTAACATGCCTATGAAAGTCAAAGTTAGCCAATTCCTGAATTTGGCTAAGACGCGATTTTTTTTCCATTACCACTGTTTGGCTCATGGTGATCCTACACATACCCATGCCTCAGAGTTATTTGTAGTTTGTTTGCAATCATTTTAATTAAATGAAATTAACATAAGTCTTGAGAATTATTAGTTAAAATATTGTTGCTCGTGGACACTTATATCTTATGATCATATTGTAACTGCTACTGATGATTAGAAAGTTATAATTTTGTATTGATGAGATAGATTCACTTTATAATTGTTAGATGATTGATCATGATTGGATTAATGTTACATTATTTAAAACCCATAATTAGTGCATTATATGAAATGTTGAATTTGTGGTATTGTATTTGAAATATTGATGAAGGATCATAGTTTATGTTGTGCATTTGAGAGTGAATGTGATGCATGACTATTGTTCTTAGTGGTGTCAAGTGTTTGTGTCATTTGGGGAAGATGATTCCAGAGGCCTAGGAGGGTGTGCCTATGTGGGAGTTGGTTTTGTGTGCTTCATGTGAGTTGAGTAAATTGCTATTCTGGAATGTTTCCTCCTATTCAAGTTGGTATGGTACATGTGCAAGATGGATAATGCCTTGCTTAGTATACCTATTCATGTGGTTATGATGATTATGCAAGATGGGTAACCTTGCTCTATGTAATATGAAATGATGTATATTTTGTGTTGTAAACACATCATGATGAGAAATGTGATAGTTCATGCTTGGTTTATGTTTTGGGCTTGGTGAAGGGGGAGTGGCTTTCAATGTGGGGTCGATGCCCAAAGTGGTTTGTCAGAGTAACCCATTAGATTTGTTTAATCCAGTGATAACTTAATAATAAATTTAGAGGGTTGGGTTGTTTTCACACTAATTAAGATAATTGGATGCCTCACCCATGCCTATAGTGCTCGTTTAGGCTAAGAATGGGATGAGAAGGCCATGGTTGTCAAAATCAATTTCGTTGTCCTCACGAAAGGAATTTTGGTTCCACATGTGTCACCCTATGGGGTCGGTGTCTAGTAAGAGACTATCAGAGTAACCATAGATGGGGGTCGGTGCCTAGTGAGAGACTATCAAGGTAACCCATGGATGGGGGCTGATGTCTAGCTAGAGACTGTTAGGGTAACCCATGTTAGGACCATGCAATCACACTCATCCCTACTATATCCTAGCATTCCCTAATTGTGTTTTTCTCTTTCATTGTGTATTTGCCTCTGGAAGTATTGTTTGAGTTTCTTGTGGTGTTCATATCGACCAGTGTTGTATTGGAGTCATGTGTAATCTTTGCACCTGTCAGCCTATTGTCTTCTTGACTATTTGCTTAGTGGGACCTTATTGTTATCTCCTAGCATAGGGGGTGGACCTTAGGGTTCCACATGGTTGGGTGGTTGTGCTTTTATCTCCATTAGTTTCCCTTGCTGTTGTTTGTATGCTAGAAGGATGTACCTTGTATGGCAAATTTTAGATATTGCTCCAGTTTTAGGAGACTTATACTTATGATCATGTTTCAGTCTTGTATATCAATTGAATCATGTACTATTATCTTGATATATGTTGTAGTGCCCCTCTATTTTCACCTAGGTTATGCAAGAAAGTTGGCAAAGGAATTTGGAGATGAAGATGGAACATGAGCTTCTATAAGTAAAATGCATATTGTTATGTTAATATTACAGTCATTTAATGTAGTAGTATGTTGTTAGGATAGGTGGAATGGGTGACTTCGTACCATTGAATGTATGGACATACCAGAATGTGATATGAATGTCAGAGTTCCTTTCCTAGTGCTTCGGCTATTATGTGTACTCTAATTGGTATGTTTGAATGAATAGGTATCAGGCATTGACGCCACCTGAATTAACAAGTCTGAGGGTGCCTTAACCAATGGAGATTGTTGAATAGAGATAATGTAAGGTTTTTCCCTTAGCTTGTCAACAACCTCAAAGAAGATGATTTTCCAATCTTGTGTCCTGTCTGTATGGTCATGTTGTGAGTCTCTGATGTGCGATTCTATTTGTTGTCAGGTTTCACCCGGTATGTAGCTTGTTAGGTCATTTGTATGCGGTTAATTGTTTTACTAAAAAGAGTTATTAGTTTTTTTTAATACATAAATAATATTTATCAGTGGAAAATAAATAAAATATTTTTTTTTTATGAGGATTTAATTATTAATCTAATATGAAAATAAAATTGTAATTAATAAACTATTTGTTAATAAATTTGGTGCGTGGGTGTGTTGTCAAGATATTCTATTTTTTTTAATGTAAATCATTTAATTACGTCATTGATGAGTTGTCTTGGATAGTGAATCCAAAATTAGATTGAATCTTGTTGTTAGTGGGAAGGAAATAAATGTAATCAATTTTCTAGAGAGAGTGGACGTGGGTAACGTTGGGGAGTTATTACATTTAAGTTATTTGCTTACTATTTTTTAGGCCGTGGGGATCGGTATATCCTCCTGTCGTTGCACTATCAAGGAGGAGGAGGAAGGGGGCTCTGGTTGGAAACTTTAGAGAAAGGAAAAGATGGAACTCATGGGAAATTTGATTGTTGGGTTTTGGAATGAGATTTATTTAGCAAGTTTGAGGATAACGCTGATTGGGGCTACAAAGGATTAATTCTTCCTATGTAAATTTTACCAAGTATGTTGCTGAGTATATTATCTAAAATTTATTTTGTAAAGGAATGTCATAAAATGTGCAATAAGGGTTTTATGTGTGTTTAATGTCACTTATCTATGAAATTTGTTTTAAATCATTTCCAAAATTTCATTATAACTTATGCATGACAATAGGATTGAAATGTGATTTTCTTTACAAATTGCTTGAACTATACTATTTGTTGCTTCTCTAAAACCTATTGATTTCTTCCTATCAACTATTGTCTTTCCCTCAAAACAATTCCATAAACTCTATTAATCTTGCATGTTGCCGTGTGAAATATGGTTTTCATTTATTGTAATTTCTACTTGATTTAAAATGTTTATCTGTAAAGTTAATGATTTCATTAAATCATTCATATAAGGTGTCCAATCTAAGTGGACATTTCAAAATATAAGTACCTACATTATTATAGGCCATTGAGTTACATAGACAAATTTATAAATGAAAGAATTTATTTTAATATGGGTGTCGACCTTAGGAGTTTTAATGTAAATCTGTGATAGATTTTATGGTAATAACCAAAAAATGTTTCCAATCTGCCTTCTATGGCATCAACTAAGATAGTATTATTATCTGCATCAAATCTTATCCTTATGCCATCGACTCATTCACTTAAGAGAATAATTTGCCATTAATCATTTCATTTAGGCACCATTTAGGATATAATGATAATCTGATTTAGATGTATAAGGCACTATTTTAGGTTAATGTTAAGATGTTTTAGATCATTCCTTTATGTGCCACTCTTAGTTGTAAAATTCTCAATGATAAGTTGATTTAGACTCCAATTATTAAAGTGTTAAGTTGTAGTTATAAGTTAGATTTGTTTAGTTTCTTTTGCAAGGAAACAACCCATATGGGTATGTTTTTAACTATTTAATCTACAACTGTATGACAATGATCCATACTAGAGTTCATTGTTATAACTACATTATCTTCCCTATGGCATTAATAAAACTAGGGGTTTTTAGAAATTAATCTATTTATTGTCTTGTTCATGGGAAATGATTTATCCATTAAGTAGATTTGGTTGTATATGAGGCAGTGAAATGACTTGAATGTATATACATAATTAAATCTATTCGGCTGAGTAATAATTGTGTGTCCTCCTCTTCCATGGCATCAAGTAAATGTCTTGAATCTATAAATACCTTTCCACTTTAACCTTCCAACCTTGCATGAATCTTCATTGTCTATTGATTTCATCTGTCTCCATTATGAACAAACATGTATTAAGAAACCATAGCTCATCCCAGAAGATTTTGATCATTCACAAAATAAATTCCCACAAGATGGTACTATATTGGCTAACAAGATTCAAGTTGGTGATAGAAAACCCAAGTACCAGCTCTAAAGACTTTTCAACAAACCCATTTTGCACATATCCTACAATCTTTGTATTAGAATGCATGGGCAAAAGCAAGAAACTCGGTCCACATGTAGGGGAAGTCGCGCAGGAAAAAAAATGCTGATAGGAATGGGCACCCAAACTTAAATAGGTACCCATTTAGGAACACGCACCTGAGCCTAAACAGGTACCCGTTTAGCTTCGGGTGCGCGTTACTAAACGGGTACCTATTTTAAAAAAAGTATATATTTTTTAAAAATAGCCCTGCGGGCTCATTTTCTTCCACTCCAGCTGACAGCGACAGGGACAACGGATGCCTTAGAACGGGTATGCGTTGTTGAAGGCTAAATGAGCACAACACTAGAGATTTTTTGCCCTGTCACCTCCTCCCACCACCTCGTCACTACTGAGCTCCTCAAAGTTGGTTCTTTGCTAGTTTTTAGCTTATTTTAGATTTTTTTTGTGATTGTAGGATTAAAATGAAAACTAGGGTTTTACTTGTTATTAGAGTTTTATGATTTTTTTGTGATTGTATGTTACTGCAAACCCTAAAACTATGTTACTGCAAACCCTAAAACCATGTTATTGCAAACCCTAAAAAAACTAAACTATAAACCCTAAAAAATGAAAATATAAACCCTAAAACCATGTTGTACTGCAAGCCCTAAAAACCTAAACTATAAACCCTAAAAAACCAAATTATAAACCCTAAAAACATGTTCTACTGGAAACACTAAAAATCTAAACTATAAACCCTGAAAAACCAAATTATAAACCCTAAAACCATGTTGTACTGCAAACCCTAAAAAACTAAACTATAAACCCTAAAAAACCAAATTATAAACCCTAAAACCATGTTGTACTGTAAACTCTAAAAACCTAAACTATAAACCCTAAAAAACCAAATTATAAACCCTAAAACCATGTTGTACTGTAAACTCTAAAAACCTCAACTATAAACCCTAAAAAACCAAATTATAAAGATTTAATTTTGTGTGAGTATGATTCGAATGCATTCGACTTTTCAATGACTTCTAATGGGAATGTAATAGCATTCAAAAGAAGCTTTATAAATTGAATTGTTGTGGTCAAACAAAATTTTATATTGAATTGACTTGAAATTCCAAACAAGCCACTCTTCCATTCTCCTAAAACTGCAAACTACTAATAAAAATATCTTATAATTACTTTACTATATATATATCTTCATCATCATTTACTAGTATTCCATTTATGACCTCTACAATTGTTATTGCTTTTGAGGATCCCATAGCTTCTTTTGAATCCCATGCCATGCCCATTGACTACACAGTTCTCCATCTCTTAGATTCTCTCCACTTTAAGCATTCTTTTCCTCCTATTAATTCCATTGGAACCACTTTCATTATCCACATTTCTATTATCATTATTCTTACTAGCATTATTTGTATTTATTACCTTATGCTATCTAGAATTCCATGATTTCTCCATGCTTGTATTTCTCATCTCACTTTCTTAATATCAAATCTCACTTTTGATTCGTATAGGCTTGTAGGTAGATCTTTCATGTTTTCATTCATCAAGTGTTGAGTTCCAAAGAGTTAGCTTACCATGAGCCACATTGAAAAGAAATACATTCTTCAAAAGTTATTAACTCATCTGCACATGCATACCCATCTATCATGTCATTACTAGCCTAGTCTAATCTTTAGTGATGAGCCCTTGCATATTACTCTAGTTGCATGGGGTTAGACCTAGGAGGTTGTTGGCCCATGCCCCAAAGTGCAAATTTTTATGTTTCTTATGTGCCTTATTGCTTTGGTAAACCCTACATTGACAAGTGATTGGAAATATTATACATTGGAGTTTCATGTTTGTTTGATTAGGCTTTTAGTCCAGGCATTTGTCTTAATGAGATTCAATTTGTCTTGTGTATGTATTTCTCCCACAAAAGCATGTAAATTTGATGTATCTTTAGATTTTGTTTTCTACTAAAAATATAATCCCTCTCTTCTAGAAATATTACTCAAACTATGAAAAGGAGAATAAAATAGATCTCAGGTAGAGAATATGAAACATTGACAAGCAGAGAATAGCTTTGAGCCAAGTCATAGGGTATGGTATCCCCTCTTCTTTTTCAAGATTTGCAGAACCTTGGAGAGTGATCCTTGAGGTCTCTCTAACAAGATAATTAAAAAGAAATGAAGAAATATGAATAAGTTCTTAGAAACCATGAATAAACCTACAAGACCTCACAATAAGATGTACACAAGTATGCATACCCCAGCTTATGTGAAAAAGCCACCTTTGTCCTTCCTAAATCTTTCCTTCACAAGATTATCATGGTTGTTCAAATTGTGAAGGTAAAGCAATCACTTAGGAAAATGGTGGTGTGATTGAATGGAAGAGATAGAGGGTTAAACCATGCATTAGAACTCTTGCATCTCATGAAATATCAATCTCATTATGTTTAATTTGATTTAATGTGATAAATGATCAAAGGGTTAGATAAATAATGTGATAAATGATCAAAGGAAATAATCAATGATAGTTAAACAAACTTGAGACAATGGAAATAGAAGTTCACACTAGATTAGGAAATAGTAAACTATAAATACAAGGGTTTAGATGCACTTGTAAGAGATGGTTACCACTACTTGAATGGACTCAAAATAAACATTAACTAATAAATTTTTGGGTGTGTTTAGAATAGTTTACTAATAACTTCTCTATCTAGAAACCAATCAAGACAAAAACTAGAAGATGGTGCAAAATAGTAAACTATGTCACAATTGAGTTTAACTAAGCTGGAAGTAGGATAATAGAGAAATGGGAAGAATACTCTTGGCATGGGCTATCATGAACTTTTAAATTGTGATAAATAATGTGATAAATGATCAAAGGAAATAATCAATGATAGTTAAACAAACAAGACAATGGAAATAGAAATTCACACCGGATTAGGAAAAAGTAAACTATAAATACAAGGGTTTAGATGCACTTGTAGGAGATGGTTACCACTACAAATGGACTCAAAATAAATATTAACTAATAAATTTTTGGGAGTTTTTAGAATAGTTTACTAATAACTTCTCTATTTAGAAACCAATCAAGACAAAAAGTAGAAGATGGTGCAAAATAGTAAAATATGTCACAATTGAGCTTAACTAAGCTAGAAGTAGGATAATAGAGAAATGGGAAGAATACACTTGGCATGGGCTATTGAATGCACTTTTAAATTTGGACTATATAAGGTGTCAAAATGTTTCCATTATAATTTTGAGAAAAATGATGATAGGACAAGGTTGTTGGGTAGAGTGACACCTTGGGTGTCACATGGCCCTCTCCTAGTACCTTGGTGTATGACTAGGACCTAGAAGGCAACCTTGTCCACTATGTGAAAATGATCTAAAAATTTAGATATAGCTTCATCATGTGATATTTTGCATAACTTCCTCTTGGTAATTTGTGAGATTTTTTCTAATTATTCCATATTTTATCTATAAATACCAATTCTATAGAAGAAACCCTCTAAAAAATGGTTAAAGAAGAATGAAGTAGGAAGGAGAATATAATATTTTAGGGAAATGTTGAATTAATTTAAGGAGACATTGGTATGAAAAACTAAAGCTAGGTAAACCAAGGTTTGAAGGAGAAAGAGGGAATTTAGGAAATGGAAAAATAAGACTAAATGAAAAAAAGTAAAGAGGAATAATATGGATATAGAGACGACTAATATGGGAGAAGAAAAGAAATAATATGGAAGATACTTGATGAAAAATAAAGTAGAAATGAGAATCTAAAATGAAATTGAGGAAAGAAAATGGTTTATAAAGAGGTAAGGAGAAGGAATGTGGGTTTTAAAAGGGAATATAAACATTTCTATAATACAGGAAGAATGGATTTAAAACCAACAAGTGGAAACTTCATACAAAATGGGGAGAGGGAGGCCTATTTTTCTATGTTCAAATGGGGAAAGGGAGGCCTATTTTATATATTTTCATACAAAAATAGAAGTCCAAATAATGTGATAAATGATCAAAGGGTTAGATTTAATGTGATAAATGACCAAAGGAAATAATCAATGATAGTTAAACAAACAAGACAATGGAAATAGAAATTCATGCACTGGATTAGGAAATAGTAAACTATAAATACAATGGTTTAGATGCACTTGTAGGAGATGGTTACCACTACAAATGGACTCAAATGGTTTAAATAAGGGTATACAAGATATAGTTAGGGTTGAGGCATCATCATTTGATCATATTATATGATAAACTTGTGCATGTTTAATTTTCAAGTATTACTTGCTCTCTAAATTCATGGATATTTTAAACTTTCATTTCTAGATCTATTAGATTAAGTTTAAATTTATAGATATTTGTTTGTAAGTTTTCAATATTTATATATTTGTGAAATTATACATTTGTAAGTTTTTTATATGGATACATATTTGGAAATTTGCAGGAGACATCTAATGGATGACCAGAGTCTAGATGAATTTTTAATCTAGATGACATTTTTTATGAAAAACCCCCACCCCGTGATCCACCTCAAAACCCCCCACCCCCTCCACTTGATGAGGCCCAATTGTGGCAAAACATTAATGAAAATATTAATACAATTGATGAGAACATTAATTTGATTAATAATCAACCTCACTTGCTGCCTCCTTATGTGGTTTGGTTTGCATCTTCGATGCAAACCATTATTGATTTTGTTAGGTCTATCGATGTAGACCTAAATAGATTTCACCTTTGGCAGGAGGAGAGGAGGCAATTCTATGCAAATGGTCTTTCATATAAAGACATCCATGACCTCCACATAACAAAACAAACATTAGCCCCATTTTTTCGTCACCCAAAAACTAATCAACCTATAGTTGCAACAAAAAAATAATATCAATTAAGTGGTGTATGCATGAGGCAATTTTGAGACATTTTTGGGATCGGTGGTGGATGGTGTTTGATCACCCACCACATGCTAATTGTGAGGTACTACTATATTTTTTGAGAAAATTATGGGTGGAGTTTCAATTGGGTCAAAAACCTAATTATTTTGATACGAGAGAATTTCAGTGTGTTGGTTGTGGCATGCCACAACATAGACTAGGGGCACGGGTTAACCCCAATCGACCCGTTCCTCCTACTCCTATGGTTGCTCCTGTTTTGCCCATGATTCCTGCACCTATTCAGCACCAGGTAGTGTTGTCGACATTAGGAGCATTGAGTAGACTCTCAGGCAATCTCACTGAACAAGCTGCCCACATGGCAGATGAATTCAGTGGTGGAGAGCATCATGGAGGAGTCGATGCATCTCATTATAGAGCCTCAGGCATGTCAGGGGCACATTTGTGTACAAATTGCAATCAACAGTGTTATGGTCCTACTCCTACATCCACATCAAATGTAGCTACAATAGAAGTGGAGTCATACTTGGATCTACTATATTCGGATGATAATCCTACACAGGTACATTGACCGCATTTTATTAAATATTTCAATGCAAAATTTGAATGTATCAAAATTTATATAAATAATTTAATGAATTAATATATAATTGTGAACTATTTGTTGTACAAATATCAAGTTGCTCTAGAGCCACATCACGATTTGATACATTGAGTTTTGCATCGACAGCTGTAGAGATTGGCACACCTTACGGGGTAAACCAATATATCTTAACCCTAAAGCCATATGTATCTAATTCTAGTTTAAATTTTCTTCTTGAAACTTATCAATATTATATTTTAAATTAACAAGTGTATAAATAAATAAATAACTATATGTACATGTATGTGAAACACTACTATTGCAGTGAGGCTCAGGTCATGTGGTAGTTCCCATGTCTGACCGACCACATGGCTCAAGTGTTTCTTCCACTGATCCTCCATCGTCAGTTGTTATGCTTGAGTATTCCCTAGTGTGTGTTTTAAAAAAATGTACTAAATTTGTACTAAGTTTCTTTTTTGAGTTTATATAATTTTATATATGCACCCATATATATGTAAGTGCAGGATGATAGGAGTGAGACTATTGGTCAGGTTGCTAGTCAGGGATAATTTCATGAGCCATCTACACATTTTGAGGTCCTAAACTTTACTTAATTTTCTATGTGCAATTTCTAGGTCTTTATATGCTAAATAAATTCTAACTTATTTCAAACTTGCTTTATTTGAAATTCTAGCAATTAGCAGGTCAAACTTTTGGTCAAGAAAATGAAACGACTATACCACCTACCTGGGAGTAGATGAGCATGATTGCATGGTAATTTAAATGCACACTTTAAAGCCTACATTTAAATATTTAATTTCATATGTCATTTAAAAAATTATTAAATCTGATTGCAAGTTTTTTCTCTTGTGTACAGCATGAGGTAGATCCATCTATTTCACAAGGAAGAAAGAGGCCTCTTTCAGATTTGAACTTGAGTGATGATCATACCTGACATAGATGTTTATTTCATAGACTGAACTGTATGATGTGCACATTATTTTTTATATATGTCGTGCCAAGACTTTGACTATATATGTCAAACTTGCTATTACATGTACTTCTAGATATATTTCAGTATTTCATGAACTATGATTTGTATTTATTTATATGCTGATGATGAGTAGATGTTTTAGTACACATTTCATGGGTCCTACCTATATTTTATAGTATTTCATGGACTTATCTAGATAGATCTACATGTATTTATTATTGAGTATATGTTTGAATGTATTTTAGTATGCTAGATAATATGTTAAAGATAATATGTTAAATATGCTTCATTGTTCACTTCTAGATTATAAATTATTTAATTGAGACATGTTAGAAGATTTCTCTCTACTAGACATTTTTTAAATTAAGAAGTGATTATGCATTATGGTTCAATAGTTCTTCTTGAAATAGTGAACAATCTATTAACTACCTCACAAACCTAAATTAAGTTAATTTACATAGTGGAATAGATAGGTAAATGGTGTTACAATTATCTAATAGATAAATTTAGGGCACTTTATAACAAGGTAATTTACCTAGGATAAACCTACAAAATCATGATAAAATGATAAGGATGTTAAACTCACTTTGATAGTGTCCAAACAAAATCTTCCTTAAAAAACATTCAAAACATGATTCAAATGAAGCATTCAATTCTTGTAGAGAAACTAACTCTTTAGAAGAAACTCTAGAAGGAAATTCAAATCTTATCCACACAATATAAGCTACAAAAAAATTTATCACAATCCATTTTCCAATTTTTCCTATTTTTGACAATCCATTTTCTACATTATGGTTCAATAGTTCTTCTTGAAATAGTGAACAATCTATTAACTGCCGAAAAATTAATTAAATGTTTTCATTTATATTTATATTCAAAATTCTAAATTCTAATACATCACCTCACAAACCTAAATTAAGTTAAAATTTAGATAGTGGAATAGATAGGTTTGGTGTTACAATTATCTAATAGATAAGTTTGTTATTGTAATTATCTATTAGATAAATTTAGGCCACTTCATAACATGGTAATTTACCTAGGATAAACCTACAAAATCATGATAAAATGATAAGGATGTTAGACTCACTTTGATAGTGTCCAAACAAAATTTTCCTTAAAAAAAACATTCAAAACATGATTCAAATGAAGCATTCAATTCTTGTAGAGAAACTAACTCTTTAGAAGAAACTAGAAGGAAATTCAAATCTTATCCACACAACATAAGCTACAAAAAATTTTATCACAATTTGAAATTATTCAAGAAGTAGCACTCAATTCTTGTAGAGAAACTAACTCTTTAGAAGAAACTAGAAGGAAATTCAAATCTTATCCACACAATATAAGCTAAAAAAACATTTATCACAATTTGAAATTATTTGAAAGAAGTAGCATAATTTCTTGTGAGGGTTGTGGTGATCAGAAGTAGCACTTGCAATTAATACATCTTACAAAAATCAACTTTCAATTATGCTTTGATGGATTCTCATATGTACATGTGTAGATAATTTTTTCCAATTTTTGAATAGATAACTTATATACCTTATCAAGGACCCTTCATTTCTCCTATTTTTGAAAATCCATTTTCCACTCTTTCCAGAACTTCTAGTTTCATGTGTTTAGCTTTAGTAGCCTTCTCCAAGTGATCTCCTCTTGTATTTATACATTCTCTTGAGATCTTATCTTTTATACCTTATTGGTTGACAATGTTGGTGCATTAATCGGGCTTATAATGATTACTCAGAATGTTTCTAGTGCTAGGGAATTATTAGATTTTTGAGATTCCTTTTGCTATGTAGATTCTTGTCTTGGTTGAATTGGCCATTCTCTTAGTAGTTCTATTGAGTGGGTATTAGGGATTATCTTCAAGTTCTTAATAACCTCTTTGATTGGTCATGAAGGTAGGTGGCTATTAGGGATTGTTATGACAATCATATAGGTGTTTGGATGACCACTTATGCATTTTACAGTCCTCTCTTGTTTAATTATGATAATCCTATAATTGGTTTGGTAGCCTAGATTATGAATTTCATGAAGGCCACTTGTTTCCATAAATACATGTCTATCTAACTCTAGCAAATGACCATTTAGAATGATATAAGATCATCAATCACTATGAAAACCTCTTGACTAACATGATTACTTTATTGTTTCATGAGTGTCCTATTTGTTTCATGACTATCCTATTTGTTTTATTATTGTCATATGGATTTTTGCAATGGAATTTAGATGATATAACCTCATTATGACTAATTTTTAGATTTGAATTGCTCTTATGAGAACATCTCAATGATTTATGACAGTCTAGATTGGATATGGCAATAATCTTCATGCATGGCAATAATCTTCTATTTGCTATGACAATGAGTAACCTTTATGGTAGTCATTTAGTTTGAAATAATGACTATTTAATACCTTACCTATGCATGATAACCCTCATTATTACCTTAGCAGTCGTAAGTAAGTCCACAACACCAATGACTACACCTAGGTAATATGATAGTACAATCCCATATTTATTAGTGATAGCATTAGATTATTCAAGACAATGATTGAAGGATATAGAGGAGGACCATGGCATTCATAGAGGTGATATTAAACCATGTTTCAAATATGTAAACTATCCTAGGACTATTTCCCTTTAACTATCATGATACTACTTTTCAACTTTTGTGCATTTAAATAATATAAAATAAATACTAAATCAACACATCTCAAAACATAGATAAAGTGGGTACGAAAATGATAGGAAAAATACAAACTATATACTTATTGAACCTCTACACTAATATCATTTGTGGCAATCATAAAATAATATTCAATCCATGAAAATTAAATACATAGATCATAAAAAGAGTCTCAAAACAAAAAATAGGTCCATTATTAAACATATAAGTATATCTATACAATTAGATTATAGGTCCATGTTATTAGTTTGACATGACTACAAAATTGATCTACCATTTACATTATGATGAAATCTTGTAGTGGCAATCATGGAAAAATCTACTTGTAGGATACACCTGCAAGAAATAATGAATGTAAATGGGAATGAAAGAATATGTACCAAAAACACAAAATATTAATACAATATGTAACTAAATAACACAAAAGAGGATGTAAGATGATGTCTTAAGGGGAGCTAAGAGGATGTCTTAAGGGGATACATAAGAGGATGGCTTTAGGGGATGTATAAGAGGATTAATTAAAAGGGGAGCTAGAAGAGGATGTCTTAAGGGGATACAAAAGAGGATAGCTTACTTGGAGAGATGTACACGAGTCAATTTACAAAGTATAAGATAAAACTTGATGGCTTAAGAGGATGTAAGAGGATGGCTTAACGGGAGCTAAGAGGATGAATTAAGGGGATGTACAAGTAGGTGTCTTTAGAGGATGGATGAGAGATATATGAGTATATATATATATATATATATATGTAATTACTTAATTTGCTTTCACTTTTAGTTGAAGACTACAAAAATGACCTCACATACTTTTATGGTGAAAACTTCTATTGACAATCATGCAAATTTGACTACTTGTCTAGGGTACACCTATAAAAAGTAATGTTCAAATGTACAAGTAAATTAACTATATATTTACATGAGTCGATACAAAATTTAAGACAAGGGGAATAATATAGAAGCTGAAATGAGAATGAAAGAATTTATATACCAAAAACACAACACAGTGATGCATTATGTAGTTCTAGATAACATGTTGAATGTGAAAGCCATAATTTGTAAGTATATACAATTACCTAATTTGCGTTCACTTTTAGTTGAAGAATACAAAAATGACCTCACATACTTGTATGGTGAAAACTTCTATTGATAATCATGTAAATTTGACTACTTGCCCATGGTACACCTGCAAAAAGTAATGTTCAAATGTACAAGTAAATTAACTATATATTTACATGAGTCGATACAAAATTTAGGACAAGGGGAATAACATAGAAGCTGAAATGAGAATGAAAGAATTTATATACCAAAAACACAAAACATTGATGCATTATGTAGTTCTAGATAACATGTTGAATGTGAAAGCCATAATGTAAGTATATACAATTACCTAATTTGCATTCACTTTTAGTTGAAGACTACAAAAATGACCTCACATACTTGTATGGTGCAAACTTCTATTGACAATCATGCAAATTTGACTACTTGTCTAGGGTACACCTGCAAAAAGTAATGTTCATATGTACAAGTAAATTAACTATATATTTACATGACTCGATATAAAATTTAAGACAAGGGGAATAATATAGAAGCTGAAATGACAATGAAAGAATTTATATACAAAAAGACAAAACATTGATGCATTACATGTAACTAGATAACATTATAGGATACATTTAAGAGGATGGATTTAGGGGATGTAAGAGTATGGTTTACATACCTGGAAATTTATTTCATTGTACCATCTGCACCCTCATTTTTTTGTAATGCATCTATAATTGACTCATGTTCTTCCATCGAAAGTGTCCATAACTATTTATTAGAAGGTTTGCCTTGATATCTGACTAGTTTTATATTTGTTACCACAACCAAATGTGAGTAGTATATGATCTTCTTATGTGTTTCATAATCTTCAAATGCAGGCAAACCATTCCTTCTTATTATATATTTTCGTAGCCAAGTGCCAACAACAACCACAGAACCTGTTGGATACTCCATGTTATCATCATCTACTTTAGGATGCAACAAATTTTGTTTTGTCTCAACACATTGAGCCAACCAATACTCAGTTTCCTCTTCATTGCCCTCAGGTGCAACAATAGCATACACATGTCCTACAAAAAAAAATGTAATTCAATAAAGTGTGACATGTATCTAAATCACATAAATTTGTGCATGCATACATATATAATTAATTATATATAGATGTACAAAAAAATGACAATAAAAAAATATTGAAAATAAAAGTACTTTCTTGTACAAGGTCTAAAACACGATCATAGTCATCTGATGCAGACATTTGATTATCATCTTCAATTGTTGTTTCAAGTTGATCTTGTGTTTGTATAGGTGTCAAGGATCTTTGTTTCCATTCTTCAACCCATTCTATATTTTCACATGCTCTCCAATCACCTGTAATACAAAATTAACAAAAACATGCAAGCTTCCTAGTCCATATAGTCCATGTGCTTGCATTTGAACTCTTAAATGAATGCCATTTTGTTGATCTAGTTATTGTATCACAATCATGTTGAGTAGGAATATTCTCTTCTTCAACTAACCAAAAGAATCATCAAATTGTAGAGTTCTAACTTGATCCCAAAGATAATTTTTTATTACACCAATCCACAATTGCATGTGCATCTCTAAATTTGGCTACATCCTCAAATTTTAGTTGTTCTCTAGCAAGAGCTATTTTCACACATGTTCCATCTCCATCATGTTCTCCTTTACCATGTCCAGCTTCAAAAAAGCTCCACATATGTTGGATATTGATTTCTTTGTGAGCCCTACATAGCCAATAAAACATTCTTGCGTTTTTGAATTGCCCTGTACAATTATCTGACCATATGAAATGTTGTGCCATCTAGATTCCTCTTTCTTTTAAACTTTCATAAAATTTTGTGAAACAATATTGCACAAACTCTGAAGAGTGTAACCGGTTATCACTCAAATAGAAATGATACTCCCTCAAAAATTTTCTATTATCTTCTGTACTATCATCTACATATCTGTATACAATTTGAACAAATATGGCCACTTGCACTGAATTATAATACTGAGATTGAATTTCCTCTTGTGGAGCAAGAGTATAGTTTTCTGCAAAGTCAACCACTAATAGGATAGTTCCAATTGGAAAGGTGTTTTTACATGAATGGAATTGTCCATCAAGGTACCAAACATATTGGGAGTGTTTGACATATTTGGATACAATATTATTCTTAAAATCTTTGATGAATACATGCACACAAATTTTTTCAATGACTAACTCACAACGCTTTCCAATTTTTCCATCCTTTAAAGAATATTCAACATTCTTGAATCTTTTCACATCCACTAATTGTTGTCCAAATTCATGTGAAATATTTTCATGCATACATTCTTCTAACAATGAAAAGTTGCCACATCTATTGCATTGTCCAGAAATACATGCTTTTGAATAAAATAAGTATCCAATAGATGTTTCACAAAACAAACCTGCTACAAACTCCTTAATTGTTTGAGGTGGCATATTAATACCACATTCCTACATAATTTCGTTAGTATGCAAAGTAGAACGTATATATCAAAAAACATCATAATTATAACGAAATTGCACATGAGTTTTACAACAACAAGAGATTCACTGTTTATTAATTTTCACATACCAAGGTTTACATTTCTCAAAAGATCTTTGGCTTATGGTAATATTAAATGGTTTTAACACTAAATCATCTAAGAATTTTTTATATAATTTAGTTTGAGTCATGTCTAATAGATGTTTTGGATAAGGATCACGAATTTTAGACCCCACTCGTAATTTTAAAACATCTCTAACATTAGATGATACCCTTGTATTATCATGCCAATATTTTTCAATTAAAGATTTGATTTCACTATTTAATTTCATGTCATACCTTGGGAGTGTAGCACTAAAACTCCAACATTGGTTAATTGGATCTTTTTCAATAGATTATCTTCTCTTTGCTACTCTTCTCAAAGTTTTAGGATTTATCTTTATCATTTCACTTGTCTTATTAGTCTTTTATTAGAATATGATTTATTGACTAAAGCAGTTGTTATAGCTCTTTGTGCTGCATTACTATCTTTAGATCAACTCTTTTTACCAATAGAATCAATAGCATTAGAAACACTAGATAAAACTTGTTTGATTGATTCATCTTTTTTTTTTTTTTTATGTTTTACGAAGATGCCTAACTTTTTCATTACTTTTCGCAATTTCCACATTTTCATCAATTGCATCATAAGTTGACATTGAAATCTAAGACTTTTTCTATAATTTTTTTTTATATAATCTATTTGCATGAGTTCTCATTTGGCTCCAAGAAATCTTACCAAGAAGATTATCTAAGACATTTCTTTGAATCTCAAATAAAACATTTTCATTTTCACTCCTAAAAGGGATATCATTCTCATTCATATCATCAATAGGTGGGTTTGAAGACATACCTAGATTTGTTTCTATAGTTGTGTTTTCCATATCATTGAAAGTTGGCTCCGAAGACACACCTGGATTTGTTTCTCTAGTTGTGTTTTCTATATCATTGAAAGTTGGCTCCAAAGACATACCTGGATTTGTTTCTATAGTCGTGTTTTTCATATCATTGAAAGCTAGCTCTGAAGACATACCTGGATTTGTTTGTATAGTCACATTTTCCATATCTTCGAATGTTGGGTTTGAAGACATACATGCATTTGTTTCTATAGACACATTTTCTTCCAAATTCACCATTTCCACATTTGTATCATCTACATTCATCCCATCATTTATAGTCTCTTGAATGTCTTTCTCTTCAATACTCATGGAACTAGATGCTTCAATATTCTTCATCTATTGAATTTTTGCTCTTCTATCTCTTTGCCTTTTTGCTTCCTTCTCTCTATTTGCTTCAATTTCTTGAGGTGTCATTACCCTCCTTTGTTTTTTTCTTTGACGTTGATTTGATCCCATGATTACCAAACCCTCTTGATAAAATAACAATTGATACTTAATCCAATTTCATAATTGATGTCCTTATTTGAAATTTTGAAGTAGAATTAGATGTAGATCATTTGTTCCATAGATTTTGAAGTAAAAGGTAGATGTAAAAACAAAAACCTTCTTTCTTTATTCCTCTTGAAAATAGCTCATGCACTTGATTTCACTTCAGAATTGTTCATATGATTGACTCCTTTCAAAATCTGAATAGAATATGACCTGTCAAGAGATTCCACAAAATAATTGTAAGTAAAAAAATGTAGAAATTATCGCTATTGTGCCGTACTGATTAGACTTGCAAGTTGTAGGGATATAGTAATAGTACGTTTTTCCCTAATATGGGAAATAACGGGTATAATAGAAATGGGTATCCATTATAAAATGGGTACCCGTTATATAATAGGTACCCGTTATGTAACGCATACCCATTTTATAACGTGTACCCATTATTTGAAATTAGAAATCTCTGGCCGCCTTTTCCCTTCCCTTTGCTTAGGTTTTAGGCTCGGGATAGGCATGGTTGGCCGACCTTGAGCCTTGGACTTGCAAGTTTTTTTCTAAGCACAGAACAAGAGGAAACATTGAGTTTACCTCTATGGCTGAGAACCTTTTTTTCTGAATTTTTTTACGAAATGAAAACCTAGTATAGATGACATTGTCTAGTTTCCAAATATGTAATTTTTTTTGTTTTTGGACATGTTCTTCTATTTATTATTTAATTTATGAGTAAACTAGTCCAAAAACATGAAATGACAGGTGTTTGTATTTTTTTAATAACTTTTAATTTTTAAATTTAAAAAAAATATTTATGTCATCAATCTACACATCATTCTTTACACAATGACCAAAAAAAAAAAATTATGATTTTTTTTGCTCAAATTATGTTGGCCGTACATGAGGGGTTTCAAAAGTGCCAATTAGGCCTAATAAAAAATTAATAAAAAAAAATTAAAATATCCTCATCAAACTTCACTATACTACACATCTTTTCCCAAAAGGATTTTAAAAAATAATTTTATTTAGGTCAAATTATATTGGCCGTACACGTGCATGGTATGGTTAAAAAAAGTGACTTTTAAATAGTGGTTTTTAGAAATGCCTATTGAAAATCAATTTGTATCATCTGGGTATTGAAAAAAATTACATATTTGGAAACTAGACTCTGAGTACTACATTTTATATTTAGTGATTTTTTAAAGATTCCATCTCTAAGTGCTTCAAATTTACGGTCAAATGTGACAAATTCTAAAAATCAAGGAAAACAATTCCACTTTTTGGCCAAAAAGTGGACCCAACTTCTTGCACTGACCCGCATAGAACCTGCTATTCCACATCTTGAAAACTCTAATAAGTTAAATTAATCTATATGTTTCCCATGATAATTGCATTACATAATGATTCTATTAAGTAGATTGTGTGCCTCCCCATGCTTCCACTTTGCAGTTGTTTTTTCTTGATTTTTTTTTTCAAAGCTTTTAAACCAGTCTGAATCGTGATTTTACAATCATGGATTCCTAAGAGACCACATTCCTGTATGGCATTATATCAAGAAGTACACGTGCTAACTCTATGCTTCCATAATTTTAACTATTTCACCCTTTATGTTGTGTTGGATGCCTTTATCATAAGTATTTCATTTATGGAAGAAATGTGTTGTTTGTGTTATCTTTATATAATAAAAAAATAGAATGTATGTGTTGGATTTCATTAGTTTTAGTTAGGAGTTAGATTGACATATACTTTCTTTTTATAATAGATTTATTTTGGAAATAAGGTTTCATATGATATTATTTGTGGGAAATATGTTTGGAATGTCATAATATCTACCTTATTTCTACTTTTGGGTGGAAGTTAATTTAGTAATATAGACATATTCAATATCTTTAAAATCTCTTATAAATATAGATTGGATGTTGAGGTAAATTAATAAAATGAGTTTTTAAATTTTAGAAATTTTATGGATGTTAAAATAAATATACATTAGTTTATCTTTTCTTTATAAAATCCTTCCATTAATGTTTATAGAATCATTGTTGGATTTAGAAAATAAAGTTAATTATGAAATAAGATTTATGCAATAATGAAGCTTTGTATAGACAATTATATTACATAAAAGATCTTTGCTTTCACTTATAATTGAATTAAAAAGTTTAAATTATTTATTTTATCCTTATTATTTCTTAATGACAAGTGGCATTAGAATAGAAATGTTCTTTTCTTAGAAACTAAATCCTCACTAGTTAAGAATCAAATCAGCTTTATAATTATTCTCTTTGATTTGTTGATATTTTAAATCATTTTAGTAAGTAAAGAAAGATATTTAAACAATATATCATGTTTGTTCAAATAGAAAGATTCCATCCAATAAATATATGATTTTATTTGTAATATCTTTAAAAGAAATTATTTTAGATAGGAAGAATATTCTTACATATGTAAATGGATTTAATTTGTAGTAAGAATATGTTTTGATAAAGAATATTTTTAGTTGATATTTGGAAAAAGTTATAGATGTCCATGTTTTCTTCTTGTATTGAAATAAACTTGTATCTAAAATAGAATAGTGATGTCTTCATATTTACACTTATCCTTAGTGTAATTGATCTAATAGAAACAAAAGCATGTGTGAATGATTTTAGTAGGATTATATTATATTTATTCATTGTTAAATTATTCTTTTACTTAAACCTTTCTAATTACTTTTCATAGAATTTAGGATTAATAAATGTTAGATTTAAGATAAACATGATTTTAACTAAATACTTAGAATTAGAAGAGAAACTTTGTTGGTTAGTAAAATAGATGATGTAATGTATAGTTTTGCTATTAGGTAATTAGTATTAGTAAAAGAAAAGTCTTTCAGAAATGTAAGTAAATTTATATAATAAAAATTTATAATGATCATATGTCTTACTTTTGCAAGAAAATAAAGAATAAGATTATTGTTGAAATTATTCCATCCTTGTTATTGAGAGTTTGTTTTTAGCTACTAGATAGTGGTTTGAAATGATTTAGTTATTATCTATAGATTTAAAGATAGTTAAGTGCAAATATATGAATTTATATTACTATTTCATGAATTATAGTTTGATATAAAAAAAAATTTCTTAGTTGAAAGAGTTTTAGGATTTTGTTTACTCAAAATTGTTGTGCATTTGAAAGTGAATGTCAATGTGGGACCCTTGTGTTATAGTGGTGTCTAGGGTTTGTATCTTTGGAAAAGTTGATTCCAGAGGCCAAGAGGGGTAGTCGTTGGTATGACCCTAGTGATTATGTAATCTTGCTAACATTTGTGTATGCATTTGGTTTTATGTAATGTTTACTTTCCTCTATTTTTCGTTCTTGTGGTTGTGACGACTGAGCAAGATGACCCATGCCTTGCTCGATGTTCCTATTCTTGTGGTTTTGTTGATGTCATGTTTGTGATGTGGGTGTAGATTTCTTCTTGAATATTGTGGTTCATTATTGTTTTGAGCACGGAATAAATTATTGTGTTGGTTTATGTGATCAAGCAAGAGGACCCTTGCCTTGCTCTAGATACTTTTTGTTGAGATTTGTATGAAAGAAGGTAAATGCCTTGCATAGTATATGGATACTTGTCATTATGTTTGGCTTGATGGATAGGGTCTTCTAGACGCAGGTGGTAAAGTGGCTTCCAATGTGGGGCCGGTACCCACAGTGGCTACCAAGATAACCCATTGGAAGTTGTTAATCCAGTGATAACTTAATAATAAATTTGGAGGGTTGGGGGGGCTTTCACATTAATCAAGATAAAGTATGCCTCACTCATGGCTCAAGTGCTCATTTAGGCTTGAGATGAGATCAGAAGGCCATGGTTGGCAAGATCAACATGTAATGCCTCTCACCTTTTTTTGCTTGTGATAGATGTTATTTTCATATTCTCTATGACAGTTCTAGTATATATGACAGTTTTATGTTGCACATTTACAGTTTTGAGACATTTGGACTTGTATGTTATGGTTTATGTTCTCCTTGATCTTGATGGACATATTTGATGATTATAGATTAATGTTATTCTGAGTTTAATGTGTTATTCGATCATGATTATGATGCATTACTGGTAATGGATGTAGTTATTTAGTGATGTGTTTGCATGGACAGAACAGTGTCACATTACTCATATCTGAGTACCCTGCTATGCTGTGACTTCCATTTATTGGGTCTGTGACTACATGTTTATATATGTATATATGCACAACCTTGTTGTTTGTTGCAGGATATAGGTACCGAGCATTGACTCCACCTAAACTACCAGGTCTAAGCGTGCCTTAGCTAATGGAATTGTGGATTGGAGCTAACATGAGGTTCCCTACTCAGTCAACATCCTCAAGAGGATGAGTTCTCAGAATTGTATCCTGTCATCACCATAATTCTTAGTATTGTACCCTGTCGTCACCGTCAGTTGGACTGTTTGTCGTTATCTTGTCATCATGTCCTGTGGCTTCACATGGGGTCAGGTATCATCCTATAAGTTAGGGTTTATCCAATTTAAAGTGTTGATTTAAGCATGGTTAGTACTTCATTAAAATAAGGTTAAATTTAAGCTTAAATTAAATAAACATTGCTAGGGAAATTATGTGTGGTTTATTAATTATAAATGATTTATTTATTGATAATAGGTAAAACAAATATGAAAATAGTAAATAAATAAAAAAATTAGATAAATGATTAAATGAAATAACAAATTACAAGTTGTTAGTGGATAAAATTAAAAAGAAAACAAAATACATAAGTAAGAGGAATAAACAATTACAATCTTGATAAAATAAATTGATAATAATAAAGATGATATTCCAAAGATTAAAATAATGGGGTTGTCACTTGGTTTTATGTGTTCAGTATTTGAAGATGAGCAAATTTAATGTCATAAAGTCAATTGCAAGTTTGAGGTTGGGAATCCCTTGGTAAAGTGAAATTGTGGAATCTCACGAGAATGTGGGATGTTGGGGGGAGAGAGAGGCATGTCTCTTGCATTTACCTGAGAAGTGGACCCTTGCTTTGAGAAAGTGGGTTGTTGGGAAGAGAGGCAGGCCTTCTGCATTTAACCGAGGAGTTGAATCCTTGCTTGAAAAAGAGAACAGAGGAACTGGTGGCAGGGGTTGGGAGAATTTCTTTTGGAAAAAGTTGTGCAGTAGGAATCGGATCAAAGGAGATTTCAGAAGCTTGGAAACTCCGGGTATGTAATTAGATTAATATATGTGAAAATTATGTTTTGCTTGGTAAACTGTAATGATTTTTAATATGCTTACCTGAGTACATTTCATCATCTTTGGTGATCTCTTCCCTCTCTATTCATACCATTAGTCTTTCTTCTCAAGTCTGTAGAGTGATTTGATGATGTCAACACCAGATATGTTAAGTTTGCCGGTGATATTTCTTTTTGAACCATTTGCATTCCCCCTAAATTTTGTGTTTGGGTAGGCTTGTCTAAATCATTTAATGTGGCTCATCCCTGCTCTTGTGAAGTTAATCTGCTAGTCTAAGACCTTTCTATTATCCATCACTGCTCACCCCATACTCTTCACTCTTGGTGTGCTTGTCTAACTTTTGAGTGCAACCTTGCACCCCTAAGCCATCGACTATAATCATTTGTGGATGAGAGTCATGCCGGAGTTGTTGCACTAAACCCTTAAGTTTTCTCCCATAAGCTTGAATTGCGATAGATGGTCACCATGATCCACCGTTACCCACCATTTGCTTGTCACCTTGAGATTCTGATGGAGACTATCACTAGCAGATGGCAGATGACACCGTCGACCCCATCTTCCCATCAGACCAAGCGACCATTTGGCCTTGTCACCTTTGAGATTTTGATGAAAACTATGTCGCTGGCAGAGCACACCGTCGACCTCCATATCCTATCAGTCTAAATGACCATTCTGTTTCCAGACTCTAAAGTATGAAATACTTACCTTTGCTTTCCTGTGCATACAACAAAATGACTGATCATCTTCGACCCTGCCGATAACCTATGGCATTCTCTTTAATACTACCATCTCCCTAACCATCGACGCACAACATTATGGAAGCAAGCCGTCGAATGGCACCCTTGGCTCTCTTAGTGAGTGATTATTTTCATCAATAATCTTTGGTGCCTCCAAGTTTCCTGCATCATTCCAAACAGAAAGAAAATTATACATTGGACGATAAATGCCACCCTACATCTGAAGTTGATTCCCATCTTAACGTCACTCCACCCATTTTGCTTCAAGCCATTGATAGCTCAACAGAGGGGATCCGAACCTTTGGTTTGGGTAGTCTGTACCCAGCACGCGCCTGTGATCTTGTGCCATCATTGCAATTTTATGAGCCTTGAGTTCTTCTCACCATTGTCGATCATGCCACACTTTATTTCTGCCACCCTCTCATCATCCATGGTGTGAGACACGCTGATATTATCTTCTCATCATGTGGATTAGATCAGACTTGGACTCAGATGAATCCCTTGTATTATGTTTTAAGAAACTTATAACTTGTCTCTACGAATAGAAACCTCCACATCCACTGTGATCATCGCCGAATGATGAGAGAGATCAGTTTTAGAATGACATAAATTGCTATATTATTCGATGCTAAGTTGGTACTTCTGTTTGATAGAGCATCGACTATAGTTTAGGAGTACTTCTCTAACCATAGGAAAAGAAAGCGACGCCTTCCTTGGAGCAGTTAGGATAGATAATTAATAGCAGTCATAGCTTATAGTATCATGACTTGTCAAATGTAAGATTTCCTTTCTATATGATAGCTCATCATTGATGTGTCGATTAGATTTCATTATTGGAAATTAGGACAGCTAATTTAAATATAACTAGTATTTTATATTTTGCTATAATATTTATCAAAATAGTTATTATAAGATTAATAGATTAACATGATCTTTTTGAGCCTTTTGTAGTACTAGTCCAAATTGATTAAATGTTAAAACATAACTATGAGAATAGTAGTTGTGGGAATGAAGTTGTTGGGTCTCTTATAACTAGTGATATAATTGGTTTTAGGTGATATGTCTTACTACCGTAATGGTCGTTTTATTGTAGTTATGATTAATAGTCATTTGATCTTGTAGGTTATAAGTATAAATCTAATTAATGCTTAGGATATGCAATTAAGTTTTGATATTATCATAGTATGAATAACCCTATTCCCTAGTAGTTATTTTTAAATATTCGGTTTGCTTTTTCTAGAGGCCTAATGGTGTATAGGATCCTATGCAAGGTGTTAGTGTCTAAGTTGGATTTTGACTCCTCTTGTGTTGTATGGAACCTGTGTATAGGTAATTAGGTTAAGATAGGGTTTAGGTCTTGTCTTAGAGTAATTATCTTCGTTCATTTTACTTTTAAGTTAATTTGTTGTTATGAGATTTAGGGTTCTTGTAGGTTCATAAAATAATTGGGAACCCTCAAGCTTATCCTCAAGAGTTGAATTCGAATTACATTGCAATTATATAATTAACTCGATGTATGAAAATGACAAATAGTGGTTTACTTTAGTTATGTTAATGATGTTTATAAATATGTTGTATCTTTACAAATTAATTAAATAATTATTTTAATAAACATTTGCTTGTAGTTAACTTTCATTGTAATTTTAGAATTATTCCTTAGTAAGAATACAATCAAATGATAAGTTTTACCTTGATGTTAATAGTCTAATATAATAACCTAGTCAATTGTAAGATACTATAGTGGTTTATTTGTAAGAAGGCACAATTTAATTAGAAGTGTAATTGATAATAATTTTCTCATTATATGTTTAGTAAATATAATATGTGGGTCATGAACTAGTTCACATAGTCTTTTGATTTGTATCTACATGGGTGGTTAGTTTTCCCAGAGGCTTAGGATGGGATGTCTTGAGATCAGGATGTTCTAAGAAGTATGTCATCTCTAGTAATGTTTGGATTAAAAGACAAGGTGAATGTTAAATGCACTTCTTTGTGGATGTATTGTTATCCAATTGGTTGTAATTGTCTTGTATCCAGTTTTGTGGTGAGTTATGGAACAGGGAGACATGGAAATCATAGAGTTGTAATGAATATGTGTTGTTATGGGCATTCATTTAGGAGTCCTGCCCTTATGATCATGTCTTCGGGGGGGGAATTAATGCCTTGCATTGTTATATATACAGGTTGATATAAGGGTAATTGTTATGCAAGATGGTTAATGCCTTGCCTGGTTCATGTATCCTCGTTGTCTTGGTGATGTTTTCTATGCTTGTTGAGTAGGGTCTTCTAGTTGTAGGTAGGGGAGTGGCTTCCAATGTGGGGCCGGTGCCAAGTGGCTAGCCAGGGTAACCCATTGGGAGTTGGTAATTGTGTGATAACCTAATAATAAATCTAGGGGTTGGGTAGTTTTCACACTAACAAGATAATTAGATTCCTCACTCATGTCTGTAGTGCTAGTTCAGACTAAGGATGAGGGGAGAAGGCCGGGTTGGCAAATCAACTTCCTTTTCCTCATGAAAGGAATGTTGATTCTGCATGTGTCACCCTATGGGGCCAGCGTCTAGTGAGAGACTATTAGGGTAAGCATAGATGGGGGCTAGCACCTAGCGAGAGACTATCAGGGTAACCCATGGATGGGGGCCGACGTCTAGCTAGAGACTATCAGGGTAGCCCATGTTAGGACCATGTGATGACATTCTCCCTACTACAGCCTAGCATTCCCTAGTTGTTCTCTTTTTCCCATTTGTTTAGTGGTTGCCTCTGGAAGTACTGTTGTGTGTTTGTGATATTGACTTGTGATGTTGGAGTCATGTGTTATCTTATAGTCTACTATCTACCTGACTGTATGTTGTAGTGGGGACCTTGTGTTAACTCCTAGCTCGGGGGGTGGACCTCAAGGTTCCACATGGTCAGGTGGAAGAGCTTTATCCATTGGTTTTCTTTCCCTTGCCGTTGCTCGTGAGCGATGAGGATATATCTTGTGTATCAGACATCAGATCTTGTACTTGATTATGAAGATAGTGATTATGCTTATGTACTAGCTTGTGTATCAGTTGATTCATTTAGATGTAATCAGGATAGTGATAATGTAATTATATAATGATGTACTCATATGTATAGTCTTTTGAATATGTACATGTAATCTTGACCAGGTTGATTATCTAATTGTGGCATGAAATGGAGATGTATATGAATAATCATTAGTGCAATAGATTTAGAATGAACTATTGATGTTAGTTAACAATGTATGTTAAATTATGTTGATTAATTTGTCAAGTAATGTAACCATGGAACCTTAGAAGACAAGTTGTTATTTTTATGATGTGTATTGATATGTTCAACATTACCCTGTTATCTTATACAAAAAAAAAAAATCCGCTTTGCATAGCATAGATGTGTTGTCCTCTAAGGTTTTCATTGCGGGGCATTACATTTTGGTATCAGAGCGAAGTTAAACACTGGGTACCCTGGTTGTATTTGAGCCCATTATGTAACCTAGTGCTTAAACTCTATAGAATGATTTAACTCCTGTTGCGACCCTTTTCTTAATATAATAATTTGCCCTTTTGTGTGTAGGGTAGATGCCTAGACATAGGGGCCGAGGTCAGGGTAGAGGTAGGGGTCATGGGAGGGGTGGTGGTGGAATTCCTCTTCCCAGCTCTCCTCATGGGAGTGGCCATGAAGGCGGGGGTCAGAACATGGAAGGTCAGGGTCAGCCTGATGGAGCCCAGTTGAGACAGATTCTCGAGGAGGCCCTTGCCCATTTAGACCCCAGACAGGTGGGTGAGCAGCCCAGAGGAGGTCAGGAGGTAGACCAGTCAGATCCTAGAGAGAGAGAGAGGTCTCCCGTGCATAGGGAATTGACAGCTGAGCAGGAGGCCACACTAGCCAACCATATGAGGGACTTACTGAGAGCACGCCCTCCCATCTTTGATGGAACTAGTAGAGGACTTGAGGTAGAGACTTGGCTGTTGGACCTAGGTAGATGTTTCGCCATGCATTAGTATGGTAGCAATACAAAAGCTAGATGTGTTATTTTACATCTCCGAGGGTTTACTTCGACTTAGTGGAGGCTAGAGGAGCAGAAGCTGCATTTGGACATTAGCAATGTATCTTGGGAGTTGTTTGAAGATAGATTCAGAGCTCACTTCTTTTCTGACCATTGGAGGCAGCGTCGAGCAGACGAGTTTCATGAGCTGAGGTAGTTGGCCATGAAAGTTGAGGAGTATCAGCGTAGATTTTATGAGCTCAAATAGTACGCAGGTATCAGGGATGATGAGCCCATGTTGGTGCAGCATTTTATCAGGGGCTTGAATGCCCAGATTAGTGGAGGGGTTCGTGTATTCAAACCTAAGACTATGGAGGTTGCCGTGGAGAAAGCCCGGCTAGTGGAGGAGAATTTGGTTATGGCCCTCGGTGGGCATACAGGTGTGCGCATTGGCAGTGCACCTTCGTCAGGATATGGTTCTTGAGGTGGTCACATTCAGGCATCAGGTTCTCATGCACACTCAAAGGGTGGTCAGCAGCAGCAGTATTCACAGTCCAAACCAAAGAATTCTCAACATCAACAAGGTAATACGTTTCAAAATAAGAGAGACCGGTCTTGGTAGCGCAATAAGCACAATCATTTTGATTACCCAACTCAGAGTGCGTAGTCTACAGTGAGCAGGGGCAATTTCTAGCAGTGTAGTGCTTTCCAAGGTGACGGTGGTTTTGGTAGAGGCACCGGGTGCTTCTCTTGTGGCCAACAGGGCCATATTGCCAGACAATGCCCGCAAAAGGGTGCATTAGGATTTGTTCATCGACCGGTGGCATCTAAGCCAACGGTTGGTGATGCAGGTAGGTCACACCAAGTCTTTGTAGCAGTGGATGACCGACAGGCAGAGCATCAGGGCACCGTGGTGGAGACTTCTGGTCGCATGTGAGGTATTGATTTTTTTGTTCTATTTGATTCCAGTGCATCTGATTCATTTATATCTCCTTCCCTTGTGGAGTGTTGTGGCTTCGTGGCAACAAAGCAAGATGATAGGTGGCAGGTTGAGTTAGCTTTCGAGGTTAAGATAGCAATTGAGTCTCTAGTTTTAGAGTGCAATTTGAGGATTGGCTCTCTATCTACTTCCATGGACCTTCGCATTCTACCCCTGGGTTCATATGACATAGTTTTGGGGATGGATTGGTTGGAGGGCCATCAAGTGGTGATAGATTGTCAGCATAAATCTGTTAGATGTGTGGATGATTTTGGTACTAAGGTTGAGGTGGTAGGAGTTCAAAGACCTATATCCCTACGTATGATCTCCTCTATGCAACTCAAGAGATGCATGCATCAGGGATGTCAGGTTTTTGCAGTGACTATTAGTGATTTGGAGATGGAGGAGAGTCGAGAGGCATCTCTTGATGATCACCCATGCTTGAGGGAGTATGCGGATGTTTTTCCTTCTGAGATTCTAGGGATGCCACCTAAGCATGACATCGATTTCAGGATCGATTTGATTCCTGGTACAGAGCCTATCTCACGAGCTCCATATAGAATGACCACTCAGGAGCTCAAGGAGCTTCAACTGTGGTTGGAGGAACTATTAGCCAAAGGGTTCATACGATCCAGTGTTTCCCCTTGGGGAGCGCCTGTGATCTTTGTGAAGAAGAAAGATGGATCTCTACGGCTATGTATTGACTATTGACAGCTCAATAAGGTAACAGTGAGAAATAGGTATCCCTTGCCTTGGATTGACGGTTTGTTTGATCAGATTAAAGGAGCAAGGGTATTCTATAAAATTGACCTTAAGTCAGGATATCACCAGTTGCAGATTTTTGAGGCAGATATTCACAAAACAGCATTTCACACTTGTTATGGACATTATGAGTTCACAGTGGTGCCATTTGGTTTGACGAACGCACCTTCGGTTTTCATGAGCTTAATGAATGGTGTGTTTCGCACTTATCTCAACCGATTTGTCCTCGTATTTCTTGATGATATATTGATCTATTCGAGGACTATGGAGGAACATCAAGAGCATTTGCGTCAGGTGTTGTAGTGTTTGAGGGAAAATCAGCATTATGCAAATTTGTCAAAATGTGCATTCTTCCAGACAGAGGTTAAGTATTTGGGTCATGTCATCTCTGGAGAGGGTATTGCGATGGATCCCTTAAAGATGCAAGCTATTATGGACTGGCCTACACCCACTAATGTTACTAAGGTCCGTAGTTTTATGGGGTTGGCAGGTTACTATCGTCGCTTTGTCATGGGGTTTTCGAGAGTTGCTCACCCCATTACTTCTCTTCAGAGGAAAGGGAAGAAGTTTGTTTGGTTAGAGCAGTGTTAGAAAGCCTTTCAGACCCTTAAGGAACAGCTGACCAGTGCACCTATATTAGTAGTTCCTGATCCTGATGGGGACTTTGTTGTTTGTACTGATGCTTCCTTGGAGGGTTTGGGAGCAGTTGTCATGCAGGATGGTCGTGTGATTGCCTATGAGTCTTGCAAGCTCAAGGATCACAAATTGAACTATCCCACTCATGACCTGTAGTTAGCAGCTGTAGTGCATGCCTTGGTGAGATGGAGGCATTTTCTATTAGGGCCTCGGTTTGAGCTGCACAGTGATCATCGTAGTTTGTAGTATATTTTCATGCAGCCCAACTTAAATGCAAGGTAAAGGTGTTGGATGGAGTTCTTGTGCGAGTATGACTTCGAGGTCAGATATATTCAGGGCAAGGAGAATGTGGTAGAAGATGCTCTTAGTCGTCAGAGGCATGAGATCTTAGTAGTTTCTCTTACAGTTGATTTGAGAAGTCAGATTCTCGCTGCTCTTCCTACTGACAGATGGTGCCAGGAGGTGAGGACCGAGATTGAGTCAAGTAGACCTTTAGAAGGTAGATTCTCCGGTTACCCCTTTGAGTCAGATGGTCTTTTGTGACATTTGGGTCATATCTATGTTCCTAATTTGGAGGGTCTTTGCACCCTAGTTTTGTCGAAGGCACATCAGGCACTCTATTCTGCTCATTCAGGTGTCAAGAAGATGCATACAGATCTACGTCAACTATACTTTTGGAGTGGTATGAAGCAGGATATTGCTGATTTTGTGTCGAGATGTCTTGAGTGTCAGAGGGTGAAGGCGGAACACTGGCACCCTGCAGGTCTTTTGTAGCCTCATTTGATTCCCGAGTGGAAGTGGGATATCATTTCAATCGACTTCATTGTTGGTTTGCCGATGTCCTCTCGATGACATGATGCTATTATGGTCATTGTGGATAGGTTGACGAAGGTTGCTTACTTTTCTCCTGTCCGTTCTTCTTATAATGCCTCTACGGTGGCTAGAGTGTTCATGGAGGACATCGTCAGACTTCATGGGATTCCTCGTAGGATCATCTCTAACAGGGATCCAATGTTCACTTCCGCCCTGTGGACTTCCTTACAGCATGCCTTGGGGACACAGCTAAACTTTAGTTCAGCTTATCATCCTGAGACTAATGGTCAGACTGAGAGGGTTAATCACGTTCTCGAGGATATGTTGAGGATGTATGTTATGGATCAGCAGAGCCGTTGGGAGGACTATCTTTACCTAGTGGAGTTTGCCTATAATAATGACTATCATAGTTCTATTGGCATGTCTCCCTTTTAGGCCTTGTATGGTCGTCCTTGTAGGACCCCTTTGAGCTGGGATCGTTTGGAGGATAGAGTTCTCCTGGGTCCGGATATGCTTAGAGATATGGAGCAGCAGGTTGAGAGGATTAGAGAGCATTTGGTGGTAGCTCAAGATAGGCAGAAGAAATATGCAGATGCGCATATGATCGATCGTCAGTTCTTTGTTGGGGATTAGGTGTTTTTGCATGTACGACCGCGAAAGAGTCCAATCTGCTATGGAAAGGGCTCTAAGCTAGGACCACACTTTGTTGGACCTTTTGAGGTGTTGGAGAGGATCGGTCCAGTTGCTTATCGTCTTGCTTTGCCACTCAGCCTTTCACGCATCCATGATGTGTTTCATGTTTCTATACTTAGACCTTACTATCCAGATGTTGCTCATGTTCTTGATTGGATTGCTCTATAGGTAGAGGACGGGCAGCTGGCTTTGGAGCCCGTAGGAATTCTTTAGCACAGGAGACTCGCTCTCAGGGACAGAGATGTGGAGTAGGTTAGGGTCTAGTGGGACCCTAATGATGAGACCTCCACTACCTGGGAGGATGCTACTAGGATGAAGGAATTATATCCTCACTTATTTACGGGCTTCCAGGAGTAAGCCTAGTTCCAGGGGAGGATGTAATGCCCCTTGCCTTTTTTTTCTTGTGATAGATGTTATTTTCATATTCTCTATGACATTTCTAGTATAGATGACAGTTTTATATTACACATTTACAGTTTCGAGACATTTGGACTTGTATGTTATGGTTTATGTTCTCCTTGATCTTGATGGACATATTTGATGATTATAGATTAACGTTATTCTGAGTTTAATGTGTTATTTGATCATGATTATGATGCATTACTCATAATGGATGTAGTTATTTAGTGATGTGTTTACATGAACGGAACAGTGTCGCATTACTCGTATTCGAGTACCCTGCTATGCTGCAACTTCCATTCATTGGGTCTGTGACTACATGTTTATATATGTATATATGCACAACCTTGTTGTTTGTTGCAGGATGCAGGTACCGGGCATCGACTCCACCTGAACTACCAAGTCTGATCATGCCCTAGCCAATGAAATTGTGGATTGGAGTTAACATGAGGTTCCCTACTTAGTCAACATCCTCAAGAGGATGAGTTCTTAGTATTGTATCCTGTCGTCACCATCATTCTTAGTATTGTACCCTGTCGTCACCATCAGTTGGACTGTTTGTTGTTATCTTGTCGTCATGTCCTATAGCTTCACATGGGGTCAGGTATCATCCTGTAAGTTAGGGTTTATCCAATTTAAAGTGTTGATTTAAGCATGGTTAGTACTTCATTAAAATAAGGTTAAATTTAAGCTTAAATTAAATAAACATTGCTAGGGAAATTATGTGTGGTTTATTAATTATAAATGATTTATTTATTGATAATAGGTAAAACAAATATGAAAATAGTAAATAAATAAACAAATTAGATAAATGATTAAATGAAATAACAAATTACAAGTTGTTAGCGGATAAAATTAAAAAGAAAACAAAATACATAAGTAAGAGGAATAAACAATTACAATCTTGATAAAATAAATTGATAATAATAAAGATGATATTCCAAAGATTAAAATAGTGGGGTTGTCACCTAGTTTTATGTGTTCAGTATTTGGAGATGAGCAAATTTAGTGTCATATGCCATCAATTGCAAGTTTGAGGTTGGGAATCCCTTGGTAAAGTGAAATTGTGGAATCTCACGAGAATGTGGAATGTTGGGGAGAGAGAGAGAGGCATGTCTCTTGCATTTACCCTAGAAGTGGACCCTTGTTTTGAGAAAGTGGGTTGTCGAGAAGAGAGGCAGGCCTTCTGTATTTAATTGAGGAGTTGAATCCTTGCTTGAAAAAGAGAATAGAGGAACTGGTGGTAGGGGTTGGGAGACTTTCTTTTGGAAAAAGTTGTGCAGTAGGAATTGGATCAAAGGAGATTTCAGAAGATTGGAAACTCTGGGTATGTAATTAGATTAATATGTGTGAAAATTATGTTTTGCTTGGTAACCTTTAATGATTTTTAATATGTTTGCCTGAGTACATTTCATCATCTTTCGTGATCTCTTCCCTCTCTATTCACACCATTAGTCTGTCTTCTCAAGTCTGTAGAGTGATTTGATGATGTCAACACCAGATATGTTAAGTTCACCAGTGATATTTCTTTTTGAACCATTTGTATTTCCCCTAAATTTTGTGTTTGGGTAGGCTTGTCTAAATCATTTAATGTGGCTCATCCTTGCTCTTGTGAAGTTAATCTACTAGTCTGAGACCTTTCTATTATCCATCTTTGCTCACCCCATACTCTTCACTCTTGGTGTGCTTGTCTAACTTTTGAGTGCAACCTTGCACCCGTGAGCCATCAACTACAATCGTTTATGGATGAGAGTCATGCCGGAGTTGTTGCACTGAACCCTTAAGTTTTCTCCCATAAGCTTGAATTGCAATGGATGGTCACCATGATCCACTATTACCCACCATTTGCTTGTCACCTTGAGATTCTGATGGAGACTGTGTCACTGGCAGATGGTAGATGATACCATCGACCCCATCTTCCCATCAGACCAAGCGACCATTTGGTCTTGTCACCTTTGAGATTTTGATGAAAACTGTGTCGCTGGCAGAGGACATCGTCGACCCCCATATCCTATCAGTCTAAATGACCATTCCATTTCCAGACTCTAATGTATGAAATACTTACCTTTGCTTTCCTGTTTATACAATGAAATGACTGATCCTCTTTGACCCTGTCGATAACCTATGGCATTCTCTTTAATACTACCATCTCCCTAACCATCGACACACAGCGTTATGGAAGCAAGCCATTGAATGGCACCATTGGCTCTCTTAGTGAGTGATTATTTGCATCAATAATCTCTAACGCCTCCAGGTTTCCTGCATCATTCCAAATAGAAAAAAATTATACATTGGATGTTAAACGCCACCCTGCATCTGAAGTCAATTCCCATCTTAATGTTGCTCCACCCATTTCACTTCAAGCCGTTGATAGATCGACAGAGGGGATCTGAACCTTTTGTTTGGGCAGTCTATACCCAGCACGCGCCTATGATCTTGTGCCATCGTTGCAATTTTATGAGCCTTGAGTTCTTGTCACCATCGTCAATCATGCCACACTTTATTTCTACCACCCTCTCATGATCCATGGTGCAAGCCATGCTAATATTATCTTCTCATCATGTGGATTAGATCAGACTTGGACTCAGATGAATCCCTTGTATTATGTTTTCAAAACCTTATAACTTGTCTCTGCAAATAGAAACCTCCACATCCACCGTGATCATCACTGAATGATGAGAGAGATCAGTTTTAGAATGACAGAAATTGCTATATTATTCGATGCTAAGTTGGTACTTTTGTTTGATAGAGCATCGACTATAGTTTAGGAGTACTTCTCTAACCATAGGAAAAGAAAGCGATGCCTTCCTTAGAGCAGTTAGGATAGATAATTAATAGCAGTCGTAGCTTATAGTATCATGACTTGTCAAATGTAAGATTTCCTTTCTATATGATAGCTCATCATTGATGTGTTGATTAGATTTCATTATTGGAAATTAGGATAGCCAATTTAAATATAGCTAGTATTTTATATTTTGCTATAATATTTATCAAAATAGTTATAATAAGGTTAATAGATTAACATGATCTTTTTGAGCCTTTTGTAGTACTAGTCCAAATTGATTTAATGTTAAAACGTAACTATGAGAATAGTAGTTGTGGGAATGAAGTTGTCGAATCTCTTATAACTAGTGATATAATTGGTTTTAGGTGATATGTCTTACTACCGTAATGGTCGTTTTATTGTAGTTGTGATTAATAGTCATTTGATCTTGTAGGTTATAAGTATAAATCTAAATTAATGCTTAGGATGTGCAATTAAGTTTTGATATTATCACAGTATGAATAACCCTATTCCATAGTAGTTATTTTTAAATATTCAATTTGCTTTTTCTAGAGGTCTAATGGTATATAGGATCCTCTACAAGGTGTTAGTGTCTAAGTTGGATTTTGACTCCTCTTGTGTTGTATGGAATCTGTGTATGGGTAATTAGGTTAAGATAGGGTTTAGGTCTTGTCTTAGAGTAATTATAGTCATTCATTTTACTTTTAAGTTAATTTGTTGTTACGAGATTTAGGGTTCTTGTAGGTTCATAAAATAATTGGGAACCCTCAAGCTTATCCTCAAGAGTTGAATTCGAATTACATTGCAATTATATAATTAACTCGATGTATGAAAATGACAAATAGTGGTTTACTTTAGTTATGTTAATGATGTTTATAAATATGTTGTATCTTTACAAATCAATTAAATAATTATTTTAATAAACATTTGCTTGTAGTTAACTTTCATTGTAATTTTAGAATTATTCCTTAGTAAGAGTACAATCAAATGATAAGTTATACCTTAATGTTAATAGTCTAATATAATAACCTAGTCAATTGTAAGATACTATAGTGGTTTAGTTGTAAGAAGGCACAATTTAATTATAAGTGTAATTGATAATAATTTGCTCATTATATGTTTAGTAAATACAATCTGTGGGTCATGAACTAGTTCACATAGTCTTTTGATTTGTATCTACATGGGTGGTTAGTTTTCCCAGAGGCTTAGGAAGGGATGTCTTGAGATTAGGATGTTTTAAGAAGTATGTCGTCTCTAGTAATGTTTGGATTAAAAGACAAGGTGAATGTTAAATGCACTTCTTTGTGGATGTATTATTATCCAATTGGTTGTAATTGTCTTGTATCTAGTTTTGTGGTGAGTTATGGAACAGGGAGACATGGAAATCATAGAGTTGTAATGAATATGTGTTGTTATGGGCATTGGTTTAGGAGTCCTGCCCTTATGATCATGTCTTGGGGGGGGAATTAATGCCTTGCATTGTTATATATATAGGTTGATATAAGGGTAATTGTTATGCAAGATAACAATAATGCCTTGCCTGGTTCATGTATCCTCGTTGTCTTGGTGATGTTTGCTATGCTTGTTGAGTAGGGTCTTCTAGTTGGAGGTAGGGGAGTGGCTTCCAATGTGGGGCCAGTGCCAAGTGGCTAGCTAGGGTAACCCATTAGGAGTTGGTAATTATGTGATAACCTAATAATAAATCTAGGGGTTGGGTAGTTTTCACACTAACAAGATAATTAGATTCCTCACTCATACCTGTAGTGCTAGTTCAGACTAAGGATGAGGGGAGAAGGCCGGGTTGGCAAATCAACTTCCTTGTCCTCACAAAAAGAATGTTGATTCCACATGTGTCACCCTATGGGGCCGGCGTCTAGTGAGAGACTGTCAGGGTAACCATAGATGGGGGCCGGCGCCTAGTGAGAGACTGTCAGGGTAACGCATGGATGGGGGCCAGCATCTAGCTAGAGACTGTCTAGGTAACCCATGTTAGGACCATGTGATGACACTCTCGCTACTGCAGCCTAACATTCCCTAATTGTTCTCTCTTCCCCATTTGTTTAGTGGTTGCCTCTAGAAGTACTATTGTGTGTTTGTCATATTGACTTGTGATGTTGGAGTCATGTGTTATCTTATAGTCTACTATGTACCTAACTGTATGTTGTAGTGGGGACCTTATGTTAACTCCTAGCTCAGGGGATGGACCTCAGGGTTCCACATGGTCAAGCGGAAGAGCTTTATCCATTGGTTTTCTTTCCCTTGCCATTGCTCATGAGCGAGAAGGATATATCTTGTGTATCAGACATCAGATCTTGTACTTGATTATGAAGATAGTGATTATGCTCATGTACTAGCCTTTGTATCAGTTGATTCATTCAGATGTAATCAGGATAGTGATAATGTAATTATATAATGATGTACTCATATGTATAATCTTTTGAATATGTACATGTAATCTTGACCAAGTTGATTATCTAATTATGGCATGAAATGGAGATGTATATGAATAATCATTAGTGCAATAGATTTAGAATGAATTGCTGATGTTAGTTAACAATGTATGTTAAATTATGTTGATTAATTTGTCAAGTAATGCAACCATGGAACCTTAGAAGATAAGTTGTTAGTTTTATGATGTGTATTGATATGTTCAACATTACCCTATTATCTTATACAAAAAAAAACATTTCACTTTGCATAGCATAGATGTGTTATCTTCTAAGGTTTTCATTGCAAGGCGTTACACAACTTCCTTGTCCTCACAGAAGGAATGTTGGTTCCGCATGTGTCACCCTATGGGGCCGGTGCCTAGAGAGAGGTTTATAGGATAAACATAGATGGGGGCCAGTTTCTAGAGAGAGATAGCCTGGATAACCCATGCGATGACACTCTTCCCTACTGCAGTCTAGCATTCCCTCTTATTGTTCATCTCTATGTTGCATGACTATCTCTAGAAGTTCTGTTAAGTGTGGAAGTGATGTTTGATGCTTATAATGTCTTATTGGATAGTGTTGTACTTGAATAGTTCTTGTACCTATCAGTCCTTTGTCTTCTTGTCTAGTTGTTGCTGCAGAACTTTATGTTATATCCTAGCTCGGGGGGGTGGACCTCAGGGTTCCACATGGTCAGGTGGAAGTTCTTAATCCATTGGTTTTCTTGGCATCATGGTTCGTGTTCATGGTAGAGGTGAGTTTCCAGTTCCATATCCGTATGGCATTCAAAGATTTGTACTATGCTTCTAGAATTGTATAGTCCTGACTTATATTGTAATTTGATGTAATTAGTCAAGAAGTCTTATAATCATGTAAACCTGTGTTTGATCTCATTTGTACTTTTAATTATCTTGTAAATTGAAAGGTGTAACCTTCTTATGATGTATCAAAATTGCATATGGGCATGTGTGATGTATTATGTTGTTAATGATCTTTGTTTATAATTATTTGATGTAGTTATGTTCCCTAGAGATGTTAGTTGATCATACAATTTAAATGTTGTAATTAGTGATACCTTATCTAGTGATTAATGCAAATAATTGTTTTTTTTTTAATTTTCCATATTTTATTGCCAGTTAGCCTAACTCTCCAGGGTTGCATGATGGGTCATCACATTTGGTATCAGAGCCAAGTTGCAACACTGAGATCTCTGGATTGTTGTTTTTCTAAGTTAAGTGATTTCCTCTTTGTGGGAGTTGGTAATGGTACCCTCCACTTGTGTGCATTAGTATGAAATTAGAAGGTTGATAAGTTTATAGACTTTCTCTTTGATTATGTCTCGTTTTACTTATGTGTCTATGTGTTCTCTTTTCCTCTTCTTAGATAATGTGATGATATATATTTGACAATATGTCTTCCTTGAATGTTAGTGCTTGTTGATTATTGAGGCTTTGAGTTTCTCTTGTAGTTATTAGTGTATTATAAGAAAGAAACATGGTTTCTATTAGTGCATGTAGTTAAGTATTGGAATGATGTAGTCATTTGGTGAGTCATGTGGTTATGTGATGTTGTAATGTGCGAGGTACTTAATGTGGTTTTTAATAACCTAACATCTAATTCCTAGTTGGTCATGACCTCATGTGGAAGAATTGTTGTGATTTATGAAAGTTATCATTGTGTATGCTTGTGTAAGAACTATGTGCAGGAGATCAAATTAGAGCTTGTGTTGGATCAATGAAATCATGAATTTGATATTGTAAGTTAATTATAGTTTTGAATTATTCTTGTGTGTGACACCATACATTTCCTTTGTAAGTGTTTTCTTTCATAAGGAAGTAATTGCATATGTTCATAGCTTAGTAAAAATAAATTGTACTGTATTAAAGATAGAAGTTGTTCAAGGAAATAAGTAGTGATTGTGTTGCCTTAGATCCTTGTATAAAAGTTATTTATATAAGAGTATTTAGTTATCTTAATTCTTTGAGTGTTGGTGTACATTCTCTAACACATTCTAGACCTTGTGTCCTTGAGTGTGTGTAGTGGATACTCCCTTTTCCTCGCTATAATTAGTCACATCGTGATGTGAATTTGTTTTGTAATTTGGTCGTTTTGAAATTTTGATTATTGTTTCATGTGTTGTTGGGGCTTAACAGTGAATTTCTCTCTTTGACATTTTGTTTGACAAAAGTGGTCGCCAAAACTCTTTCATTTATACTTGATTTGTTGTTGGAAATTGTCAGCACTCTATGACTTAAAGTTGGATTTGATTATTTTTCCCACTCAGGTTTGCATTTATTTATTTATTTTTTAAAATTCAATGGTGTCTATTCCAAATGTTTGCTTCTGTTGGCCCACTTTTTGTTAAGTGTTGTTTCTATCATGTTCATGTTGAACCTCTGATAGTATGTTCAAGAGAGGACTCCACGGAGAATTGTACAATGTATGTTGGTAAATAGTCGAAAGCATAGTGGAAATAAGATATGAGATGTATTTTTCTTTCATTATATGTGAATTCTCTAAATTGAATAAATTTTTTGAAATATGTGTGATTAGGTACGAGTAGATCACATGATACACCTTAAAGGTAAAGAATTGATATCCTTCTCATCTTTATTGAACGATTATGCCTATCTTATGAATAATTGCTTAATATGGATGCGAATGTTGGCAATAGAAATTGAGATACAAATGTATTATGTTTCCACCCTAGTCTATGACTTCCAAGAGTAAGTCAAGTTTTAGGGGGGGAGGATGTAGTGCCCCTCCGTTTTTAGCTAGGTTGTACAAGAAGGCTAGAAAAGGCATCTAGCGATGAAGATGGAACATGAGCTTCTGTAAGTAAAATGCATATTGTTATGTTAATATTACAGTCATTTGGTGCAGTAGTATGTTGTTACGATAGGTGGAAAGGGAGACATCGTACCATTGAACGTATGGACATACCAGAATGAGATATGAATGTGAGAGTTCCTTTCCTAGTCCTTTGGCTATTATGTGTACTCTAATTGGTATGTTTGACTGAACATGTATCAAGCATCGACTCCACCTGAATTAACAGGTCTGAGCGTGCCTTAACCAATGGAGATTATTGAACGAAGATAATGTAAGGTTTTTGCCTCAGCTTATCATCAACCTCGAAGAGGATGATTTTCCACTCCTCTGTCCTATCTGTATGGTCGTGTTGTGAGTCTTTGATGTGTGATTCTATTTGTCATTGAGTTTCACCCGATATGCAGCTTGTTAGGTCATTTCTATGCGGTTAATTGTTTTATTAAAAAGAGTTATTGGTTTTCTTTTAATACATAAATAATATTTATCAATGGAAAATAAATAAACTATTTTTTTTTATGAGGATTTAATTATTAATCAAATATGAAAATAAAATTGTAATTAATAAACTATTTGTTAATAAATTTGGTGTGTGGGTGTGTTGTCAAGATATTCTATTTTTTTAAAGTAAATCTTTTAATTACGTCATTAATGAGTTGTCTTGGATAGTGAATCCAAAATTAGACTGAATCTTGTTGTTAGTGGGAAGGAAATAAATGTAATCAATTTTCTAGAGATCCAGAGTGGACGTGGGTAATGTTGGGGAGTTATTGCATTTAAGTTATTTTGCTTACTATTTTTGAGGCCGTGGGGATCAGTATATGCTCCCGTCATTGCATTATCAAGGAGGAGGAGGAATGGGGCTCCGGTTGGAAATTTTAGAGAACGAAAAAGATGGAACTTGTGGGAAATTTGATTCTTAGGTTTTGGAATGAGTTTTATTGAGCAAGTTTGAGGATAACATTGATTGGGGCTACAAAGAATTAATTCTTCCTATGTAAATTTTACCAGGTATGTTGCTGAGTATATTATCTAAATTTTTTTTTGAAGGAATGTCATAAAATGTGTAAGAAGGGTTTTATGTGTGTTTAATGTCGCTTATCTATGAAATTTGTTTTAAATCATTTCCAAAATTTCATTATAACTTGTTCATGACAATAGGATTCAAATATGATTTTGTTTCCAAATTGCTTGAACTGTACTATTTGTTACTTCTTTGAAACCTATTTATTTCTTCCTATCAACTATTATCTTTCCCTCAAAACAATTCCATTAAGTCTATTAATCCTGCATGTTGCCGTGTGAAATATGGTTTTGATTTATTGTAATTTCTACTTGATTTAAAATGTTTATCTATAAAGTTAATGATTCATTAAATCATTCGTATAAGGCATCCAATCTTAGTGGACGTTCCAAAATACAAGTACCTAGATTATTAGAGGGCATTGAGTTGCATAGAGAAATTTCTAAATGAAAAAAAATATTTGAATATGGGTGTCGATCTTAGGAGTTTTAATGTAAATCTGTGATAGATTTTATGGTAATAACAAAAAGAAGTTTCCAATCTCCCTTCTATGGCATCAACCAAGATAGTATTCTTATCTGCATTGAATCTGATCCTTATTCCATCGACTCACTCACTTAATAGAATAATTTCCCATTAATCATTTCATTTAGGCACCATTTAGGATATAATAATAATCTGATTTAGATGTATAAGGCACTATTTTAGGTTTAATGTTAAGATGTTTTAGATCATTCCTTTATGTGCCACTCTTAGTTTTAAAGTTCTCAATGATAAGTTGATTGAGTCTCCAATTGTTAAAGTGTTGACTCATAGTTATAAGTTAGATTTATTTAGTTTCTTTTGCAAGGAAACAACCCATATGGGTATGTTTTTAACTATTTAATCTACAACTGTATGACAATAAACCATACTAGAGTTTATTGTTATAACTACATTATTTTCCCTATGGCGATAATAAAACTAGGGGTGTTTAGAAATTAATCTATTTATTGTCTTGTTCATGGGCAATGATTTAGCCATTAAGTAGATTTGGTTGTATATGTGGCAGTAAAATGACTTGAATGTATATACATAATTAAATCTACTTGGCTGAGTAATAATTGTTTGTCCTCCTCTTCCATGGCATCAAGTAAATGTCTTGAATCTATAAATACCTTGCCACTTTTACCTTCCAACCTTGCATGAATCTCCATTGTCTAATGATGTGATCTATCTCCATTATGAAAAAATGTGTATTAAGAAATGGTAGCTCATCCGAAAAGATTTTGATTATTCCCAAAATAAATTCCCACAAGATGGTACTATTTTGGCTGACAAGATTCAAGTTGGTGATAGAAAACCCAAGTACCAGCTCTAAAGACTTTTCAACAAACTCATTTTGCACATATCCTACAATCTTTGTATTAGAATGCATAGAACCTACTATTTCACATCTTGAAAACTCTAATAAGTTAAATTAATCTGTATGTTTCCCATTATCATTGCATTACATGATGATTCTATTAAGTAGATTGTGTACCTCCCCATGCTTCCACTTTGTGGTTGTTTTTGCTTGAAACATTTTTTCAAAGCCTTTAAACCAGTCTGCATTGTGATTTTCCAATCATGGATTCCTGAGAGACCACATTCCTGTATGGCATTATATCAAGAAGTACACGTGCTAACTCTATGCTTCCATAATTTTAACTATTTCACCCTTTATGTTTTACTGGATGCCTTTATCATAAGTATTTCATTTATGGAAGAAATGTGTTATTTGTGTTATCTTTATATAATAAAAAAAATAGAATGTATGTGTTGGATTTCATTAGTATTAGTTAGGAGTTAGATTGACATATACTTTCTTTTTATAATAGATATATTTTGGCAATAAGATTTCATATGATATTATTTGTGGGAAATATGTTTGGAATGTCATAATATCTACCTTATTTCTACTTTTGGGTGGAAGTTAATTTAGTAATATAGACATATTCAATATCTTTTAAATCTCTTATAAATATAGATTAGATGTTGAGGTAAATTAATAAATGAGTTTTTAAATTTTAGAAATTTCATGGATGTTAAAATAAATATACATTAGTTTATCTTTTCTTTATAAAATCCTTCCATTAATGTTTGTAGAATCATTGTTGGATTTAGAAAACATTAATTATGAAATAATATTTATTCAATAATGAAGCTTTGTTTAGACAATTGTATTACTTAAAAGATCCTTGCTTTCACTTATAATTTAGCTAGAAAGTTTAAATTATTTATTTTATCTTTATTATTTCTTAATGACAAGTGGCATTGGAATAGAAATGTTCTTTTCTTAGAAACTAAATCGTCACTAGTTCAGAATCAAATCAGCTTTATAATTATTCTCTTTGATTTGTTGATATTTTAGATTATTTTAGTAAGTAAAGAAAGATATTTAAAGAATATATCATATTTGTTCAAATAGAAATACTCTATCCAATAAATATATGATTTTATTTGTAATATCTTTAAAAGAAATTATTTTAGATAGGAAGAATATTCTTACATATGTAAATGGATTTAATTTGTAGTAAGAATATGTTTTGATAAAAAATATTTTTAGTTGATAGTTGGAAAAAGTTATAGATGTCCATGTTTTCTTCTTGTATTGAAATAAACTTGTATCTAAAATAGAATAGTGATGTCTTCATATTTACACTTATCCTTATTGCAATTGATCTAATAGAAACAATAGCATGTGTGAATGATTTTAGTAGGATTATATTATATTTATTCATTGTTAAATTATTCTTTTACTTAAACCTTTCTAATTACTTTTCATAGAATTTAGGATTAATAAATGTTAGATTTAAGATAAACATGATTTTAACTAAATACTTACAATTAGAAGAGAAATTTTGTTGGTTATTAAAATAGATGATGTAATGTATAGCTTTGCTACTAGGTAATTAGTATTAGTAAAAGAAAAGTCTTTTAGAAATGCAAGTAAGTTTGTATAATAAAAATCTGATGCAGGGACTTCCGGAGGTCATAACTTTTGACTCGGATGTGGGTTTTCTACGAAATTTTACAGGTAGATGCGTTATGAGGTGGCCAGTGGTTTTCCAACCTGCCTAGCGGGTTGGACCTCGTCTTGGCACTTTTTCGGGGCTTCAAACTTTCATCTTGGCCCTCAAAATGGCAAATTAGTGTTTTTTTCTAGTTTTTTAAAAGTTGCTTTTTTTAATAACTCGAAACTCATGTTTCGAATTTAGGATGTTAGTTGGTTTTTCGTCCTACCTTAGCTTTATGAGCTTTTTGGGAAAAAACTGGATTCTCAAGATATGATTGTAAAATTACCTAAAATGGCAAAATCTGACAATTGTCAAAATCTGCCAAAAAAGGTAATTTTTTGTTTTTTTTTGTTTTCTTAGATATAAGAGAGTTTTCTCTCATTGTAGCAGCAGAGTTGAGGAATAGAAATTTTGTTATGTTTCAGCTTCCAAATTTTTGTCTCTCATGTTTAATGGCACAATTATGTTGATTGTATGTTGTGTGCTGCATCATTTGGTATCAGAGCAGGAAGATGGCTGGGAGAGGAAGAGGAAGAGGCGGTCTTGCCCAGATGCATAGAGAAATGCAAAATCTGCAAAGGCAAATAGCAGAACTTACAACACGGATGGAAACCCAAAGACTGGGTAGAGGAGGAGATGAATCTGATGAAGAGATAGGTCAAGGAGGTGCAAATCAAGATACATAACATGAAGAAGAAGAATTAGAAGGCATGAGTTTTGAAGAGAGGATGCTCAGGGCCTTAGAAGGGAAAAATGAAGGGATCAAGGTAGATGTTTCAGATTATGCAGGTAGTCTTAAACCAGAGGAGTTGATAGACTGGTTGAATGGCATGAGAAAATTTTTTGAATGGAAATCCATGACAGAGGAGAAGAAGGTAAAATTTGCATGCACCAAATTAAAGGGTCATGCAATGATTTGGTGGGATCATCTTCAAAAGGAACGAACAAGGAAAGGTAAGGATAAGATCAGGACATGGAATGAAATGGAGAAGAAGTTGAGAGAAAATTTTTTGCCCATAGATTATGCGCAAACCCTTTTTCGTAGGTTTCAAAATTTAAAGCAGAACCTCTCTTCTGTGCAAGATTATACAAATGAGTTTTATACACTGCCTATACGTATAGAGCATCAAGAAACTGATGCACAAATGGCTGCTAGATATGTGAATGGCCTAAAATTTTCTATTCAAGATGAATTGAGCATGCATCGACTCAACAATATGGAAGAGGCTTACCAATTGGCTCTAAAGGCTGAAGAAAAACAAAATAGACAGTATCATCAGAGGAATAGAGGAGGAAGAAGGGGTACATCAACCCCATTTTGAGGAGGTTCAAGTTATGGTAGGGGAGAGTCATCCCATGGTGTGGAAAAACAAGTAGACACTCGGCAAGATCCTTCGAATCAAGAACGAGGAAGGGGATTTCAAAGAGGTAGAGGTTATGGTAGTGGTAGAGGATGGGAAAACTAGAGAAGGCCTTTCACTTGTTTCAGATGTGGAGAAGAAGGTCATAGGGCATTTGAATGCTCCAATTATAACATGCAAGAAAGAAATCAAGGAGGACAACCTAGGGTGAACATGATTCGAATGCAGCATGAAGTGGAAGGGACAGAACTAGAGGTTCCACCAGATGTGGGAGAAAGTCTCATGATGAGAAGAGCAATGGTGATTCCAGAGAAGGAGAAAACACAAGCCAAAAGCTCTGATGGTTCATGGCTTCGAACCAATATCTTCAGAACCAGATGCACTTCGGGTGGCAAGGTATGTCAAGTCATTGTTGATGGAGGTAGTCGTGAAAATATGGTTTCTAAAGAAATGGTAGACAAATTGAATTTACACTGTGAAAAACATCCTCATCCGTATCGCATTGCATGGTTTAAAAAGGGAAATGAAGTCACTGTTGATAAAAGATGCCTAATTAAGTTTAGCATAGGGAAGATCTATCAAGATGAGATAGGGTGTGATGTTGTCCCAATGGATGCCTGTCATGTGTTATTGGGAAGGCCATGGCAGTATGATAGAAAAGTTATGCATGATGGAGAGAAAAACACATACACCTTTTGGAAAGATGGCGCTAAGGTGATTTTATTGCCTCTCAAGGATGAAGGAAAAGGTGAGACCATGTTGTCTGAAAGAGATCTTGTTAAAGAAATGAAGGTGACAGGGTGTTGATATGCATTAGTAGTGAAAAAAGGTGAAGAGGAAGACATTTCAGTTCCCCCAGAAGTAGCCGAGCTGTTGAAAGAATTTGTTGATGTTTTACCTAATGAATTGCCTGATGGTCTACCGCCAAAGAGAGATATTCAGCATCATATTGATTTGATTCCAGGAGCAACTCTACCCAACCAAGCAGCTTATAGGATGAATCCAACACAACATGCAGAGATGAATAAGCAAGTAACAGAACTCCTAAGTAAAGGTGTGGTGAGAGAGAGCATGAGCCCATGTGCTGTACCTGCATTGTTAACCCCAAAAAAAGATGGAACATGGAGGATGTGCACTAATAGCAGAGCAATTAATAAGATTACCATCAAGTATTTGTTTCCTATACCTCGTATGGAGGACATGATGGATGTCCTTGCAGGGGCTAAATATTTCAGCAAGATCGACCTACGAAGTGGCTACCACCAAATCTGGATTCGAGAAGGGGATGAGTGGAAGACAGCCTTTAAGATTGGAGATGGATTATATGAGTGGATGGTTATGCCATTCGGGTTATCAAATGCACCTAGCACATTTATGAGATTGATGAACACTATACTACGCCCTTACATTGGTAAGTTTGTGGTAGTTTATTTTGATGATATTTCGGTATTTAGTAACAGCAGAGAAGAGCATCTACAACACTTGAGGATCATCTTTGGTGTGTTAAGGAAGGAGAAGCTCTATGCCAATTTGAAAAAGTGTAGGTTCATGCAGGACAGTTTGGTTTTTTAAGGCTTTGTCATTTCTAAAGATGGTGTCAGAATGGATCCAGAAAAGGTCAGGGCAATCCTAGAATGGCCTAGTCCAAGCAGCATCACAGCGGTAAAAAGTTTTCATGGCTTGGCCACTTTCTATCGAAAGTTCATTCGCAATTTCAGTAGTATTGTAGCTCCTATAACAGATTGCACCAAAGGGAGGGAGTTTGTATGGACCAAGGATGCTGAGGAGAGCTTTAAGTACTTGAAGAAAAAGGTAACAGAAGCACCTATACTTGCATTGCCAAATTTTAATAAAGTATTTGAAGTAGAATGTGATGCCTCCCATGTAGGAATAGGTGCTGTACTTAGCCAAGCTAGCAAACCTATAGCTTTCTTTAGTGAAAAGCTGAATGCAGTGAGAAAGAATTATTCTACTTATGATTTGGAATTTTATGCAATTGTGCAAGCATTGAGGCATTGGAGACATTATCTAGTTCCCCAGGAGTTTGTATTGTTTACAGATCATATTGCACTGAGGTACTTGAACACACAGAAAAAGTTGAATAGTAGGCATGCCAAGTGGGTCTCTTTCTTGCAGGGTTACAACTTTGTGTTGAAGCATAAGTCTAGAAAACAAAATCAGGTTGCAGATGCGTTAAGTAGGCGTGTTGCACTTTTGACCACAATGGAAGCTGAGGTGATTGGTTTTGATGCCATCAAAAATTTGTTTGAGTCTGATGATGATTTTTGGGAGATTGTGGAACAATTGAAGGCACCAATATCTGGTAACTTGGATCACTTTAGGGGTGAATATTTTATGCAAGATGGGTATCTATTTAAAGGAAAACAACTATGCATACCGGCTGGCTCTATGAGGGACAACATTATCAGAGAATTTCATAGTAGTGAGTTGGCTGGACATTTTGGCAAGGACAAGACAATAGCCTTGATAGAAGATAAATATTACTGGCCAAAGATGAAAAGGGTGCCAAGTGGCTAAGGGACATTCATAGAATACATGATTGTATATGCCCTTACCAGTACCAGCTGCACCATGGACAGATTTGAGCATGGACTTTGTGTTGGGACTTCCACATACTCAACGAGGTAATGATTCCATTTTTGTAGTTGTTGATAGGTTCTCCAAGATGGTTCATTTTATTGCCTGTAAGAAGACTAATGATGCAACGAGGGTAGCAGAGTTATTTTTCTCAGAAGTTGTTAGACTACATGGTGTTCCAAAGACTATTACCTCTGACAGGGATACCAAATTCCTCAGTCATTTCTGGAGGACTTTATGGAAGAAGATGGGGACCAAGTTACAGTTTAGTAGTGCCTATCATCCTCAAACAGATGGGCAAACAGAGGTAGTTAATCGGAGTCTGGGAAATTTGCTGCGGTGTATTGTTGGAGAAAAGCCAAAACAATGGGCTTTGGCATTACCCCAGGCCAAATTTACCTATAATAGTTCTGTTAACCGATCAACAGGAAAGTCCCCTTTCCAGATTGTGTATGACAGGAATCCTCAGGGTGTTCTAGATTTGGTATAGCTACCAATGAAAGATCAGGTTAGTGACGATGGGGAAGCATTTGCAGAACACCTTCAACAGTTGCAGCAAGAAGTGAGACAGAAGTTGCAGGACAGTAATCAGAGGTATAAGAATTCAGTGGATCCTAGTCGGCAACATCAGACATTCAGTGAAGATGACTTAGTGATGGTATATTTGAGAAAAGAGCAGTTTCCTACTGGAACATATCACAAGTTGAAGTACAAGAAAATTGGTCCTTGCAGAATTACAAAGAAGATCAATGATAATGCATATGAGGTCAGTTTACCAGATGATCTCGCTATTTCTCCCGTGTTTAATATTTTTGATTTATATGCATTCCATGGTGAGGATGATGCTGAAGATAGTCAATCAGAGGTGTCATGGCACAACCACATTCCCCATAAGAAGAAGGAAAAGATTGCACAGATTCTTGATAAGAACACTATCTCCACTCGGCACGGGCGTTACAACAAGTATTTAGTACAGTGGGAAGGATTGCCACCAACAGATAGCACATGGATTACAGAGTGGGAAATGCAGAGGTTAGATCCTGTCCAATGGCAGCAGTTTGAAGACACTCACTTGCAGGAGCTGCGTTCTTTTCAACCAGAGGAGAATGATGCAGGGACTTCTGGAGGTCATAACTTTTGACTCAGATGTGGGTTCTCTACGAAATTTTACAGGTAGATGCATTATGAGGTGGCCAGTGGTTTCCCAACCTACCTAGCGGGTTGGACCTCGTCTTGGCACTTTTTCGGGGCTTCAAACTTTCATCTTGGCCCTCAAAATGGCAAATTAGTGTTTTTTTCTAGTTTTTTAAAAGTTGCTTTTTTTAATAACTCGAAACTCATGTTTCAAATTTAGGATGTTAGTTGGTTTTTCATCCTACCTTAGCTTTATGAGCTTTTTGGGAAAAAACTGGATTCTCAAGATATGATTGTAAAATGACCTAAAATGGCAAAATCTGACAATTGTCGAAATCTAGCAAAAAAGGTAATTTTTTGTTTTTTTTTTGTTTTCTTAGATATAAGAGAGTTTTCTCTCATTGTAGCAGCAGAGTTGAGGAATAGAAATTTTGTTATGTTTCAGCTTCCAAATTTTTGTCTCTCATGTTTAATGGCACAATTCTGTTGATTGTATGTTGTGTGCTGCATCATTTGGTATCAGAGCAGGAAGATGGCTGGGAGAGGAAGAGGAAGAGGTGGTCTTGCCCAGATGCATAGAGAAATGCAAAATCTGCAAAGGCAAATAGCAGAACTTACAACATGGATGGAATCCCAAAGACTAGGTAGAGGAGGAGATGAATCTGATGAAGAGATAGGTCAAGGAGGTGCAAATCAAGATACAGAACATGAAGAAGAAGAATTAGAAGGCGTGAGTTTTGAAGAGAGGATGCTCAGGGCCTTAGAAGGGAAAAATGAAGGGATCAAGGTAGATGTTTCAGATTATGCAGGTAGTCTTAAACCAGAGGAGTTGATAGACTGGTTGAATGGCATGAGAAATTTTTTTGAATGGAAATCCATGACAGAGGAGAAGAAGGTAAAATTTGCATGCACGAAATTAAAGGGTCATGCAATGATTTGGTGGGATCATCTTCAAAAGGAACGAACAAGGGAAGGTAAGGATAAGATCAAGACATGGAATAAAATGGAGAAGAAGTTGAGAGAAAATTTTTTGCCCATAGATTATGCGCAAACCCTTTTTCGTAGGTTTCAAAATTTAAAGCAGAACCTCTCTTCTATGCAAGATTATACAAATGAGTTTTATACACTGTCTATATGTATAGAACATCAAGAAACTGATGCACAAATGGCTGCTAGATATGTGAATGGCCTGAAATTTTCTATTCAAGATGAATTGAGCATGCATTGACTCAACAATATGGAAGAGGCTTACCAATTGGCTCTAAAGGCTGAAGAAAAACAAAACAGACAGTATCATCAGAGGAATAGAGGAGGAAAAGGGGTACATCAACCCCATTTCGAGGAGGTTCAAGTTATGGTAGGGGAGAGTCATCCCATGGTGTGGAAAAACAAGTAGACACTCGGCAAGATCCTCTGAATCAAGAACGAGGAAGGGGATTTCAAAGAGGTAGAGGTTATGGTAGTGGTAGAGGATGGGAAAACTAGAGAAGGCCTTTCACTTGTTTCAGATGTGGAGAAGAAGGTCATAGGGCATTTGAATGCTCCAATTATAACATGCAAGAAAGAAATCAAGGAGGACAACCTAGGGTGAACATGATTTGAATGCAGCATGAAGTGGAAGGGACAGAACTGGAGGTTCCACCAGATGTGGGAGAAAGTCTCATGATGAGAAGAGCAATGGTGATTCCAGAGAAGGAGAAAACACAAGCCAAAAGCTCTGATGGTTCATGGCTTCGAACCAATATATTCAGAACCAGATGCACTTCGGGTGGCAAGGTATGTCAAGTCATTGTTGATGGAGGTAGTTGTGAAAATATGGTTTCTAAAGAAATGGTAGACAAATTGAATTTACACTGTGAAAAACATCCTCATCTGTATCGCATTGCATGGTTTAAAAAGGGAAATGAAGTCACTGTTGATAAAAGATGCCTAATTAAGTTTAGCATAGGGAAGATCTATCAGGATGAGATATGGTGTGATGTTGTCCCAATGGATGCCTGGCATGTGTTATTGGGAAGGCCATGGCAGTATGATAGAAGAGTTATGCATGATGGAGAGAAAAACACATACACCTTTTGGAAAGATGGCGCTAAGGTGATTTTATTGCCTCTCAAGGATGAAGGAAAAGGTGAGACCATGTTGTCTGAAAGAGATCTTGTTAAAGAAATGAAGGTGACAGGGTGTTGCTATGCATTAGTAGTGAAAAAAGGTGAAGAGGAAGACATTTCAGTTCCCCTAGAAGTAGCGGAGCTGTTGAAAGAATTTGTTGATGTTTTACCTAATGAATTGCCTGATGGTCTACTGCCAAAGAGAGATATTCAGAATCATATTGATTTGATTCTAGGAGCAATTCTACCCAACCAACCAGCTTATAGGATGAATCCACCACAACATGCAGTGATGAATAAGCAAGTAACAGAACTCCTAAGTAAAGGTGTGGTGAGAGAGAGCATGAGCCCATGTGCTGTACCTGCATTGTTAACCCCACAAAAAGATGGAACATGGAGGATGTACACTGATAGCAGAGCAATTAATAAGATTACCGTCAAGTATCGGTTTCCTATACCTCGTATGGAGGACATGATGGATGTCCTTGCAAGGGCTAAATATTTCAGCAAGATCGACCTACGAAGTGGCTACCACCAAATCCGGATGCGAGAAGGGGATGAGTGGAAGACAGCCTTTAAGATTGGAGATGGATTATATGAGTGGATGGTTATGCCATTCGGGTTATCAAATGCACCTAGCACATTTATGAGATTGATGAACACTATACTACGCCCTTACATTGGTAAGTTTGTGGTAGTTTATTTTGATGATATTTCGGTATTTAGTAACAGTAGAGAAGAGCATCTACAACACTTGAGGATCATCTTTGCTGTGTTAAGGAAGGAGAAGCTCTATGCCAATTTGAAAAAGTGTAGGTTCATGCAGGACAGTTTGGTTTTTTTAGGCTTTGTCATTTCTAAAGATGGTGTCAGAATGGATCCAGAAAAGGTCAGGGCAATCCTAGAATGGCCTAGTCCAAGTAGCATCACAGCGGTAAAAAGTTTTCATGGCTTGGCCACTTTCTATCGAAAGTTCATTCGCAATTTCAGTAGTATTGTAGCTCCTATAACAGATTGCACCAAAGGGAGGGAGTTTGTATGGACCAAGGATGCTGAGGAGAGCTTTAAGTACTTGAAGAAAAAGGTAACAGAAGCACCTATACTTGCATTGCCAAATTTTAATAAAGTATTTGAAGTAGAATGTGATGCCTCCCATGTAGGAATAGGTGCTGTACTTAGCCAAGCTAGCAAACCTATAGCTTTCTTTAGTGAAAAGCTGAATGCAGTGAGAAAGAATTATTCTACTTATGATTTGCAATTTTATGCAATTGTCCAAGCATTGAGGCATTGGAGACATTATCTAGTTCCCCAGGAGTTTGTATTGTTTACAGATCATATTGCACTGAGGTACTTGAACACACAGAAAAAGTTGAATAGTAGGCATGCCAAGTGGGTCTCTTTCTTGCAGGGTTACAACTTTGTGTTGAAGCATAAGTCTGGAAAACAAAATCAGGTTGCAGATGCGTTAAGTAGGCGTGTTGCACTTTTGACCACAATGGAAGCTGAGGTGATTGGTTTTGATGCCATCAAAAATTTGTATGAGTCTGATGATGATTTTTGGGAGATTGTGGAAGAATTGAAGGCACCAATATCTGGTAACTTGGATCACTTTAGGGGTGAATATTTTATGCAAGATGGGTATCTATTTTAAGGAAAACAGCTATGCATACCGGCTGGCTCTATGAGGGACAACATTATCAGAGAATTTCATAGTAGTGAGTTGGCTGGACATTTTGGCAAGGACAAGATAATAGCCTTGATAGAAGATAAATATTACTGGCCAAAGATGAAAAGGGTGCCAAGTGGCTAAGGGACATTCACAGAATACAGGATTGTATATGCCCTTACCAGTACCAGCTGCACCATGGACAGATTTGAGCATGGACTTTGTGTTGGGACTTCCACATACTCAACGAGGTAATGATTCCATTTTTGTAGTTGTTGATAGGTTCTCCAAGATGGTTCATTTTATTGCCTGTAAGAAGACTAATGATGCAACGAGGGTAGTAGAGTTATTTTTCTCAGAAGTTGTTAGACTACATGGTGTTCCAAAGACTATTACCTCTGACAGGGATACCAAATTCCTCAGTCATTTCTGGAGGACTTTATGGAAGAAGATGGGGACCAAGTTACAGTTTAGTAGTGCCTATCATCCTCAAACAGATGGGCAAACAGAGGTAGTTAATCAGAGTCTGGGAAATTTGCTGCGGTGTATTGTTGGAGAAAAGCCAAAACAATGGGCTTTAGCATTACCCCAGGCCGAATTTACCTATAATAGTTCTGTTAACCGATCAACAGGAAAGTCCCCTTTCCAGATTGTGTATGGCAGGAATCCTCAGGGTGTTCTAGATTTGGTACAGCTACCAATGAAAGATCAGGTCAGTGATGATGGGGAAGCATTTGCAGAACACCTTCAACAGTTGCAGCAAGAAGTGAGACAGAAGTTGCAAGACAGTAATGAGAGGTATAAGAATTCAGTGGATCCTAGTCGGCGACATCAGACATTCAGTGAAGGTGACTTAGTGATGGTATATTTGAGAAAAGAGCGGTTTCCTACTGGAACATATCACAAGTTGAAGTACAAGACAATTGGTCCTTGCAGAATTACAAAGAAGATCAATGATAATGCATACGAGGTCAGTTTACCAGATGATTTCGCTATTTCTCCCGTGTTTAATATTTTTGATTTATATGCATTCCATGGTGAGAACGATGCTGAAGATAGTCAATTAGAGGTGTCATGTCACAACCACATTCCCCATAAGAAGAAGTTAAAGATTGCATAGATTCTTGATAAGAACACTATCTCCACTCGGCACGGGCGTTACAACAAGTATTTAGTACAGTGGGAAGGATTACCACCAACAGATAGCACATGGATTACAGAGTGGGAAATGCAGAGGTTAGATCCCGTCCAATGGCAGCAGTTTGAAGACACTCACTTGCAGGAGCTGCGTTCTTTTCAACCAGAGGAGAATGATGCAGGGACTTCCGGAGGTCATAACTTTTGACTCGGATGTGGGTTTTCTACGAAATTTTACAGGTAGATGTGTTATGAGGTGGCCAGTGGTTTCCCAACCTGCCTAGCGGGTTGGACCTCATCTTGGCACTTTTTCGGGGCTTCAAACTTTCATCTTGGCCCTCAAAATGGCAAATTAGTGTTTTTTTCTAGTTTTTTAAAAGTTGCTTTTTTTAATAACTCGAAACTCATGTTTCAAATTTAGGATGTTAGTTGGTTTTTCGTCCTACCTTAGCTTTATGAGCTTTTTGGGAAAAAACTGGATTCTCAAGATATGATTGTAAAATTACCTAAAATGGCAAAATCTGACAATTGTCGAAATTTGCCAAAAAAGGTAATTTTTTGTTTTTTTTTGTTTTCTTAGATATAAGAGAGTTTTCTCTCATTGTAGTAGCAGAGTTGAGGAATAGAAATTTTGTTATGTTTCAGCTTCCAAATTTTTGTCTCTCATGTTTAATGGCACAATTCTGTTGATTGTATGTTGTGTGCTGCATCATTTGGTATCAGAGCAGGAAGATGGCTGGGAGAGGAAGAGGAAGAGGCGGTCTTGCCCAGATGCATAGAGAAATGCAAAATCTGCAAAGGCAAATAGAAGAACTTACAACACGGATGGAAACCCAAAGACTGGGTAAAGGAGGAGATGAATCTGATGAAGAGATAGGTCAAGGAGGTGCAAATCAAGATACAGAACATGAAGAAGAAGAATTAGAAGGCGTGAGTTTTGAAGAGAGGATGCTTAGGGCCTTAGAAGGGAAAAATGAAGGGATCAAGGTAGATGTTTCAGATTATGCAGGTAGTCTTAAACCAGAGGAGTTGATAGACTGGTTGAATGGCATGAGAAAATTTTTTGAATGGAAATCCATGACAGAGGAGAAGAAGGTAAAATTTGCATGCACGAAATTAAAGGGTCATGCAATGATTTGGTGCGATCATCTTCAAAAGGAACGAACAAGGAAAGGTAAGGATAAGATCAGGACATGGAATAAAATGGAGAAGAAGTTGAGAGAAAAATTTTTGCCCATAGATTATGCGCAAACCCTTTTTCGTAGGTTTCAAAATTTAAAGCAGAACCTCTCTTCTGTGCAAGATTATACAAATGAGTTTTATACACTGTCTATACGTATAGAGCATCATGAAACTGATGCACAAATGGCTGCTAGATATGTGAATGGCCTGAAATTTTCTATTCAAGATGAATTGAGCATGCATCGACTCAACAATATGGAAGAGGCTTACCAATTGGCTCTAAAGGCTGAAGAAAAACAAAACAGACAGTATCATCAGAGGAATAGAGGAGGAAGAAGGGGTACATGAACCCCATTTCAAGGAGGTTCAAGTTATGGTAGGGGAGAGTCATCCCATGGTGTGGAAAAACAAGTAGACACTCGGCAAGATCCTCCGAATCAAGAACGAGGAAGGGGATTTCAAAGAGGTAGAGGTTATGGTAGTGGTAGAGGATGGGAAAACCAGAGAAGGCCTTTCACTTGTTTCAGATGTGGAGAAGAAGGTCATAGGGCATTTGAATGCTCCAATTATAACATGCAAGAAAGAAATCAAGGAGGACAACCTAGGGTGAACATGATTCGAATGCAGCATGAAGTGGAAGGGACAGAACTGGAGGTTCCACCAGATGTGGGAGAAAGTCTCATGATGAGAAGAGCAATGGTGATTCCAGAGAAGGAGAAAACACAAGCCAAAATCTCTGATGGTTCATGGCTTCGAACCAATATCTTCAGAACCAGATGCACTTCGAGTGGCAAGGTATGTCAAGTCATTGTTGATGGAGGTAGTTGTGAAAATATGGTTTCTAAAGAAATGGTAGACAAATTGAATTTACACTGTGAAAAACATCCTCATCCGTATCGTATTGCATGGTTTAAAAAGGGAAATGAAGTCACTGTTGATAAAAGATGCCGAATTAAGTTTAGCATAGGGAAGATCTATCAGGATGAGATATGGTGTGATGTTGTCCCAATGGATGCCTGTCATGTGTTATTGGGAAGGCCATGGCAGTATGATAGAAGAGTTATGCATGATGGAGAGAAAAACACATACACCTTTTGGAAAGATGGCGCTAAAGTGATTTTATTGCCTCTCAAAGATGAAGGAAAAGGTGAGACCATGTTGTCTGAAAGAGATCTTGTTAAATAAATGAAGGTGACAGGGTGTTGCTATGCATTAGTAGTGAAAAAAGGTGAAGAGGAAGACATTTCAGTTCCCCCAGAAGTAGCCGAGCTGTTGAAAGAATTTGTTGATGTTTTACCTAATGAATTGCCTGATGGTCTACCGCCAAAGAGAGATATTCAGCATCATATTGATTTGATTCCAGGAGCAACTCTACCCAAGCAAGCAGCTTATAGGATGAATCCAACACAACATGTAGAGATGAATAAGCATGTAACAGAACTCCTAAGTAAAGGTGTGGTGAGAGAGAGCATGAGCCCATGTGCTGTACCTGCATTGTTAACCCCAAAAAAAGATGGAACATGGAGGATGTGCACTGATAGCAGAGCAATTAATAAGATTACCATCAAGTATCGATTTCCTATACCTCGTATGGAGGACATGATGGATGTCCTTGTAGGGGCTAAATATTTCAGCAAGATTGACCTACGAAGTGGCTACCACCAAATCTAGATTCGAGAAGGGGATGAGTGGAAGACAGCCTTTAAGACTGGAGATGGATTATATGAGTGGATGGTTATGCCATTCGGGTTATCAAATGCACCTAGCACATTTATGAGATTGATGAACACTATACTACGCCCTTACATTGGTAAGTTTGTGGTAGTTTATTTTGATGATATTTTGGTATTTAGTAATAGCAGAGAAGAGCATCTACAACACTTGAGGATCATCTTTGCTGTGTTAAGGAAGGAGAAGCTCTATGCCAATTTGAAAAAGTGTAGGTTCATGCAGGACAGTTTGGTTTTTTTAGGCTTTGTCATTTCTAAAGATGGTGTCAGAATGGATCCAGAAAAGGTCAGGGCAATCCTAGAATGGCCTAGTCCAAGCAGCATCACAGCAGTAAAAAGTTTTCATGGCTTGGCCACTTTCTATCGAAAGTTCGTTCGCAATTTCAATAGTATTGTAGCTCCTATAATAGATTGCACCAAAGGGAGGGAGTTTGTATGGACCAAGGATGCTGAGGAGAGCTTTAAGTACTTGAAGAAAAAGGTAACAGAAGCACCTATACTTGCATTGCCAAATTTTAATAAAGTATTTGAAGTAGAATGTGATGCCTCCCATGTAGGAATAGGTGTTGTACTTAGCCAAGCTAGCAAACCTATAGCTTTCTTTAGTGAAAATCTGAATGCAGTGAGAAAGAATTATTCTACTTATGATTTGGAATTTTATGCAATTGTCCAAGCATTGAGTCATTGGAGACATTATCTAGTTCCCCAGGAGTTTGTATTGTTTACAGAGCATATTGCAGTGAGGTACGTGAACACATAGAAAAAGTTGAATAGTAGGCATGCCAAGTGGGTCTCTTTCTTGCAGGGTTACAACTTTGTGTTGAAGCATAAGTCTGGAAAACAAAATCAGGTTGCAGATGCGTTAAGTAGGCGTGTTGCACTTTTGACCACAATGGAAGCTGAGGTGATTGGTTTTGATGCCATCAAAAATTTATATGAGTCTGATGATGATTTTTGGGAGATTGTGGAATAATTGAAGGCACCAATATCTGGTAACTTGGATCACTTTAGGGGTGAATATTTTATGCAAGATGGGTATCTATTTAAAGGAAAACAACTATGCATACCGGCTGGCTCTATGAGGGACAACATTATCAGAGAATTTCATAGTAGTGAGTTGGCTGGACATTTTGGCAAGGACAAGACAATAGCCTCGATAGAAGATAAATATTACTGGCCAAAGATGAAAAGGGTGCCAAGTGGCTAAGGGACATTCATAGAATACAGGATTGTATATGCTCTTATCAGTACCAGCTGCACCATGGACAGATTTGAGCATGGACTTTGTGTTGGGACTTCCACATACTCAACAAGGTAATGATTCCATTTTTGTAGTTGTTGATAGGTTCTCCAAGATGGTTCATTTTATTGCCTGTAAGAAGACTAATGATGCAATGAGGGTAGCAGAGTTATTTTTCTTAGAAGTTGTTAGACTACATGGTGTTCCAAAGACTATTACCTCTGACAGGGATACCAAATTCCTCAGTCATTTCTGGAGGACTTTATGGAAGAAGATGGGGACCAAGTTACAGTTTAGTAGTGCCTATCATCCTCAAACAGATGGGCAAATAGAGGTAGTTAATCGGAGTCTGGGAAATTTGCTGCAGTGTATTGTTGGAGAAAAGCCAAAACAATGGGCTTTGGCATTACCCCAGGCCGAATTTGCCTATAATAGTTCTGTTAACCGATCAATAGGAAAGTCCCCTTTCCAGATTGTGTATGGCAGGAATCCTTAGGGTGTTCTTGATTTGGTACAGCTACCAATGAAAGATTGGGTCAGTGATGATGGGGAAGTATTTGTAGAACACCTTCAACAGTTGCAGCAAGAAGTGAGACAGAAGTTGCAGGACAGTAATGAGAGGTATAAGAATTCAGTGGATCCTAGTCGGCGACATCAGACATTCAGTGAAGGTGACTTAGTGATGGTATATTTGAGAAAAGAGCGGTTTCCTACTGGAACATATCACAAGTTGAAGTACAAGAAAATTGGTCCTTGCAGAATTACAAAGAAGTTCAATGATAATGCATATGAGGTCAGTTTACCAGATGATCTCGCTATTTCTCTCGTGTTTAATATTTTTGATTTATATGCATTCCATGGTGAGGATGATGCTAAAGATAGTCAATCAGAGGTGTCATGGCACAACCACATTCCCCATAAGAAGAAGGAAAAGATTGCACAGATTCTTGATAAGAACACTATCTCCACTCGGCACGGGCGTTACAACAAGTATTTAGTACAGTGGGAAGGATTGCCACCAACAGATAGCACATGGATTACAGAGTGAGAAATACAGAGGTTAGATCCCGTCCAATGGCAGTAGTTTGAAGACACTCACTTGCAGGAGCTGCGTTCTTTTCAACCAGAGGAGAATGATGCAGGGACTTCTGGAGGTCATAACTTTTGACTCGGATGTGGGTTTTCTACGAAATTTTACAGGTAGATGCGTTATGAGGTGGCCAGTGGTTTCCCAACCTCGTCTTGGCACTTTTTCGGGGCTTCAAACTTTCATCTTGGCCCTCAAAATGGCAAATTAGTGTTTTTTTCTAGTTTTTTAAAAGTTGCTTTTTTTAATAACTCGAAACTCATGTTTTGAATTTAGGATGTTAGTTGGTTTTTCATCCTACCTTAGCTTTATGAGCTTTTTGGGAAAAAACTGGATTCTCAAGATATGATTGTAAAATTACCTAAAATGGCAAAATCTGACAATTGTCGAAATCTGCCAAAAAAGGTAATTTTTTGTTTTTTTTTGTTTTCTTAGATATAAGAGAGTTTTCTCTCATTGTAGCAGCAGAGTTGAGGAATAGAAATTTTGTTATGTTTCAACTTCCAAATTTTTGTCTCTCATGTTTAATGGCACAATTCTGTTGATTGTATGTTGTGTGCTGCATCAAAATCTATAATGATCATATGTCTTACTTGTGCAAGAAAATAAAGAATAAGATTATTGTTGAAATTATTCCATCCTTGACATTGAGAGTGTGTTTTTAGCTACTAAATAGTGGTTTGAAATTATTTAGTTATTATCTATAGATTTAAAGATAGTTAAGCACAAATATATGAATTTATGTTACTATTTCATGACTAATAGCTTGATATAAAAGAAAATATTTTGCTTAGTTGAAAGAGTTTTAGGATTTTGTTCACTCAAAATTGTTGTGCATTTGAAAGTGAACGTCGATGTGGGACCCTTGTGTTACAGTGGTGTCTAGGGTCTATATCTTTGGGAAAGTTGATTCAAGAGGCTAGGAGGGGTAGTCATGGGTATGACCCTAGTGATTATGTAATCTTGCTAATAGTTGTATATGCATTTGGTTTTATGTAATGTTTACTTTCCTCTATTTTTTGTTCTTGTGGTTGTGATGACTGAGCAAGATGACCCATGCCTTGCTCGATGTTCCTATTCTTGTTGTTTTGTTGATGTCATGTTTGTGATGTGGGTTTAGATTTCTTCTTGAATATTGTTGTTCATTATTGTTTTGGAGCACGGAATAAATTATTGTGTTGGTTTATGTGATCGAACAAGAGGACCCATGCCTTGCTCTAGATACTTTTTGTTGAGATTTGTATGCAAGAAGGTAAATGCCTTGCATAGTATATGGATACTTGTTGTTATGTTTGGCTTGATGGATAGGGTCTTCTAGACGCAGGTGGGAAAGTGGCTTCCAATGTGGGGCTAGTGCCCAAACTGGCTGCCAAGATAACCCATTGGAAGTTTTTAATCCAGTGATAACTTAATAATAAATTTGGAGGCTTGGGGGGGCTTTCACATTAATGAAGATAAAGTATGCCTCACTCATGGCTCAAGTGCTTGTTTAGGATTGAGATGAGATGAGAAGGCCGTGGTTGGCAAGATCAACTTTCTTGTCCTCATGAAAGGAATATTGGTTCCGCTTGTGTCACTCTATGGGGCTGGTGCCTAGAGAAAGGATGCGAGGATAACCATAGATGGGCGCTAGTTTCTAGAGATAGATATCCTGGATAACCCATGCTAGGACCATGTGATGACACTCTTCCCTACTGCAGTCTAGCATTCCCTCTCGTTGTTCATCTCTATGTTGTATGACTGCCTTTGGAAGTTCTGTTAAGTGTGGAAGTGATGTTTTGATGCTTATAATGTCTTATTGGATAGTGTTGTACTTGAGTAGTTCTTGTACCTATCAGTCCTTTGTCTTCTTATCTGGTTGTTGTTGCAGAACCTTATGTTATCTCCTAGCTTAGTGGGTGGACCTCAGGGTTCGACATGGTCGGGTGGAAGAGCTTAATCCATTGGTTTTCTTGGCATCATGGTTCATGTTTGTGGTAGAGGTGACTTTCGAGTTCCAGATCCGTATGGCATTCAAAGATTTGTACTATGCTTCTAGAATTGTATAGTCCTGACTTATATTGTAATTTGATGTAATTAGTCAAGAAGTCTTATAATCATGTAAACCTGTGTTTGATCTCATTTGTACTTGCACTTACCTTGTAAATTGAAAGGGGTAATCTTCTTATGATGTAGCAAAATTGCATATGGGCATGTATGATGTATTATGTTGTTATTGATCTTTGTTTATAATTTTTTGATGCAATTATGTTCCCTAGAGATGTTAGTTGATCATATAATTTCAATGTTGTAATTAGTGTTACCTTATCTAGTGATTAATGCAAATAATTGGTTTTAAAAAAAAATTATTCCGTATTTTATTTCTAGTTAGTCTAACTCTCTAGGGTTGCATGACGGGGCATCACATTTGGTATCAGAGCCAGGTTACAACATTGAGATCTCTAGATTGTTGTTTTTCTAAGTTAAGTGATTTCCTCTTTGTGGTGAGTTAGTAATGGTACCCTCCACTTGTGTGCATTAGTATGAAATTAGAAGGTTAATAAGTTTATAGACTTGTTCTTTGATTGTGTCTTGTTTTACTTATGTGTCTATTTGTTCTATTTTCCTCTTCTCAGATAATGTGATGATATATATTTGACAATATGTCTTCCCTAAATGTTAGTGCTTGTTGATTGTTGAGGCTTTGAGTTTCTCTTGTGGTCATTAGTGTATTATAAGAAAGAAGCATGATTACTATTAGTGCATGTATTTAAGTATTGGAATGATGTAACCATTTGGTGAGTCATGTGGTTATGTGATGTTGTAATGTACGAGGTATCTTAACATGGTTGTTGATAACCTAACATCTAATTCCTAGTTGGTCATGACCTCATGTGGAAGAATTGTTGTGATTTATGAAAGTTATCATTGTGTATGCTTGTGTAAGAACTGTGTGCAGGAGATCAAATTGGACCTTGTTTTGGATCCATGAAATGATGAATTTGATACTGCAAGTCAATTATAGTTTTGAATTATTCTTGTGTGTGACATCATCCATTTCCTTTGTAAGTATTTTCTTATAAGAAAGAAGCATGGTTACTATTAGTGCATGTAGTTAAGTATTGGAATGATGTAATCATTTGGTGAGTCATGTGGTTATGTGATGTTGTAATGGGTGAGGTATCTTAATGTGGTTGTTGATAACCTAACATCTAATTCCTAGTTGGTCATGACCTCATCTAGAAGAATTGTTGTGATTTATGAAAGTTATCATTATGTATGCTTGTGTAAGAACTATGTTCAGGAGATCAAATTGGAGCTTGTGTTGGATCCATGAAATGTTGAATTTGATATTGTACGTCAATTATAGTTTGAATTATTCTTGTGTGTGATATCATACATTTCCTTTGTAAGTATTTTCTTGCATAAGGAAGTAATTACATATGTTCATAGCTTAGTAAAAAGAAATTATATTGTATTAAAGATAGAAGTTGTTCAAGTAAATAAGCAGAGATTTTGTTGCCTTAGATCCTTGTATAAAAGTTATTTATATAAGAGGATGTAGTGAACTTAATACTTTGAGTGTTGGTGTACATTATCTGACATATTCTAGACCTTGTGTCCTTGAGTGTTGTGTAGTGGATACTCCCTTTTTGTGGCTAAAATTAGTCACATCGTGATGTGAATTTGTTTTGTAATTTGGTCATTTTGAAATTTTGATGGTTGTTTCATGTCTTGTTGGGGGTTAATAGTGATTTTTCTATCTTTGAACGTTCGTTTGACAGGAGTGGTCACCAAAACTCTTTCATTTATACTTGATTTATTGTTGGAAATTGTCGGCACTTTGTGACTTAAAGTTGGATTTGATTATTTTTCCCACTTGGGTTTACATTTATTATTATTATTTTTTAAATTCAATTGTGGCTATTTCGATTGTTTGGTTCTATTGGCCCTGATTTGTGTTAAGTGTTGTTTCTATCATGTTCATGTCAAACCTCTGATAGTATGTTCAAGGGAGGACTCCACGATTGTACGGTGTATGTTGGTAAATAGTCAAAAGCATAGTGGAAATAAGATATGAGATGTATATTTCTTTGATTATGTGAATGCAATTCACTAAATTGAATGAAATTTTTGAAATATGTTTGATTAGGTATGAGTAGATCACATGATACACCTTAAAGGTAAAGAATTGATATCCTTCTCATCTTTATTGAATGACTGTGCCTATCTTATGAATAATTGCTTAATATGGATGCAAATGTTGGCAATAGAAATTAAGATACTAATGTATTATGTCTCCACCCTAGTCTGTGACTTCAAAGGAGTAAGTCAAGTTTTAGGGGGAGAGGATGTAGTGCCCCTCTATTTTCACCTAGGTTGTGCAGGAAAGATGGCAAAGGAATCTAGAGATGAAGATGGAACATGAGCTTCTGTAATTAAAATGCATATTGTTATGTTAATATTACAGTCATTTGATGCAGTAGTATGTTGTTAGGATAGGTGGAAAGGGTAACTTCATACCATTGAATGTATGGACATACCAGAATGAGATACAAATGTCAGAGTTCCTTTCCTAGTCCTTCGTCTTTTATGTGTACTCTAATTTGTATGTTTGAGTGAACATGTATCAAGCATTGACTCCACCTGAATTAATAGGTTTGAGCATGCCTTAACCAATGGAGATTGTTGAATAGAGATAATGTAAGGTTTTTCCCTTAGCTTGTCATCAAGGATGATTTATCAGTCTTGTGTCCTATTTGTATGGTCGTATTGTGAGTCTCTGATGTGTGATTCTATTTGTCATCAGGTTTCACCCAATATGCAGCTTGTTAGGTCATTTCTATGCAGTTAATTATTTTATTAAAAAGAGTTATTGGTTTTCTTTTAATACATAAATAATATTTATCAGTGGAAAATAAATAAAATATTATTTTTTTAATGAGGATTTAATTATTAATCTAATATGAAAATAAAATTGTAATTAATAAACTATTTGTTAATAAATTTGGTGTGTGGGTGTGTTGTCAAGATATTCTATTTTTTTAACGTAAATCTTTTAATTACGGCATTGATGACTTGTCTTGGATAGTGAATCCAAAATTAGATTGAATCTTGCTGTTAGTGGGAAGGAAATAAATGTAATCAATTTTTTGGAGAGAGTGGATGTGGGTAATGTTAGGGAGTTGTTGCATTTAAGTTATTTTCCTTACTATTTTTGAGGTTGTGGGGATCGGTATATGCTCCCGTCGTTGCATTAGCAAGAAGGAGGAGGAAGGGGGCTCCGGTTAGAAATTTTAGAGAAAGGAAAAGATGGAACTTGTGGGAAATTTGATTCTTAGGTTTTGGAATGAGATTTATTGAACAAGTTTGAGGATAACGCTGACTGGGGCTACAAAGGATTAATTCTTCCTATGTAAATTTTACCAGGTATGTTGCTGAGTATATTATCTAAAATTTATTTTGTAAAGGAATGTCATAAAATGTACAATACGGGTTTTATGTGTGTTTAATGTCGCTTATCTATGAAATTTGTTTTAAATGATTTCCAAAATTTCATTATAACTTGTGCATGACAATAGGATTGAAATGTGATTTTCTTTACAAATTGCTTGAACTGTTTGTTGCTTCTCTAAAACCTATTGATTTCCTCCTATCAACTATTATCTTTCCCTCAAGACAATTCCATAAACTTGATTAATCTTGCATGTTGCCATGTGAAATATGGTTTTCATTTATTGTAATTTCTACTAGATTTAAAATGTTTATCTGTAAAGTTAATGATTTCATTAAATCATTCATATAAGGCATCCAAGTGGACGTTTCAAAATATAAGTACATAGATTATTAGAGGGCATTAAGTTGCATAGAGAAATTTCTAAATGAAAGAATTTATTTTAATATGGGTGTCGACCTTAGGAGTTTTAATGTAAATCTGTGATAGATTTTATGGTAATAACCAAAAGAAGTTTCCAATCTGCCTTCTATGGCATCAACCAAGATAGTATTCTTATCTGCATCAAATCTTATCCTTATGCCATCGACTCATTCAATTAATAGAATAATTTTCCATTAATCATTTCATTTAGGCACCATTTAAGATATAATAATAATCTGATTTAGATGTATAAGGCACTATTTTAGGTTTAATGTTAAGATATTTTAGATCATTCCTTTATGTACTACTCTTAGTTTTAAAGTTCTCAATGATAAGTTGATTTAGACTCCAATTGTTAAAGTGTTGACTTGTAGTTATAAGTTAGATTTGTTTAGTTTCTTCTACAAGGAAACAACCTGTTGGTTTTGCTTCAGAATCAGCATTAGGGTTTGCCACTTCTAATGCACAGGCAGATTCAGCCAACTAAATACAGGAGGTTGCGTGAGCTTCCTCCCCTTCACTTCTAGTTCTACCGCACCAAGGGGGGTATCCCTATAACTCAAGATGTAACCTTGACTAGCTCAAAGATGGAAAGATTTATCTTGACAACAACAGGCAGAATACTCTCATGTATGGACCAAGATCTGTATGATAGATCACAAGGTTGGCAACATTCTTGGACATGATGTCTGGTTGGGTATGAGAGCATGCAGGGGGTTCCTAATCCTACTCCTACAACTAACAGGTGGAAGGAAGAGATGGTTTGGTTTGAATTTTGGATGCAAAGCTGGACATGGTGTATAACCTCAACACAGAGCTAGATTGGTGCCTATCCAGGGCTTGGAGTCGGTAGACATACACCTGTGAATGATCAGCATGAATAGCTAAAACTAGATTTCAGGGGGATACACATGATATCTGCCTTACAGATATCTCCCAATAAAGAGTGTTAAGCTGTCTATACTTATGGCATCCCTATTGCAGTAAGAAAGATACATGCAAAACTGGAGACAGAATCAGCATAACACATGCAAACACAGCATTATTCATATAAGATTAACCATGAAATCAGTGGATTCATGCCAAATCGTACAACAGGAGATACATAAACTCACAAGTTTTGCTGCATAGAGCAACCAAAACCAGTTGTATCTTATTACAGAGCCAAAATGTCCAGTTTTCAACAACCTTCAAATGAGCAACACAACCTGCTATATACAGCAAGGAAGGTTCCCAACATTAATTACATAGTTGACCAAAAAAACCCGCCAGATACACAGTATCAAAAAAATGGTGCTCAACGCATTGAATGCAGCAGGTAGAAGAGGGGACAGAAGAGGATCTTGAGCCATGAGCCGCCAGCCATGGATGTACAACTTCAGTCGGGTACTGGATCCGTCCACGCCATCGCCCATACCTCTGCAACAATTGCCATTAATGGCGCACCAACCCGCGGCCTTGGGAAATGCAGAAAACTGTGCGTCGCAACCATTTCCCACCAAGATACATCGTCATGATATTTCAAAATATGCAGGATATCAATTATCCCACATGCACCCCGCAGCGACCTCTTTAACACTTTATATACTAGGTCATGAGCATATATGATGTCGGTGCTTTTGCTCCTGACGACACTAGTATAAGACTTCATCATCATCCTCATCCTCCAACAACATGGTATCCTGTTGCTTGAAATATCACCCTGACGTCAGCATCATATCGCAATATCACCTGCATGATAAACGCCTTCATCGACACAACCTGATCCATCAGAGGAAGATCCTCCTGCTTAACCAATATCAAAAGTCTGGCCGATGAAAAATCCTGATGACGTCACCGTCATATCCTGCTGACGTCATTAGCATATCTGCCTACTGCGCACCTCCTCATATCTAGATGACGTCATCATCATATTCGCAACATTGGGGGATCTTCATAAGATGAGTAATGTTAGAAATATGACCCCCCGGACCTTGATGACGTCACCACCACATGTCGGCATCAGGATGATATTCGGAAGATAACCAGATATTTGGAAATATCGTCCTGATGCACAAATATCATGCTGCACTGTAGCTCCACTATAAGATCAGGGTGATAGATGAATATGCCAGATATTTGAAAAGATCACCCCCACTAGATAATGCACGAAGCTGACAGGCGGATATCTCCCTTTGGAAATATCATGATGCAGACAGGCAGAAAAGTGGATATCACCCTGACGTAAGAAAGACGTCAGCATCATCAGGGTGATAAAACAATGAACATGAAGTGATACAACAACATCAGGATGATATTTGACTAAGATCATCCTGACGTTCAAAATATGATGATCACGATGAATATCGGGCAACACTTAGAACTTTACAGCAACATCATCAGGATGATCTTAACCAAGATCACCCGATGTTAAAATATCACCCCCCGAAAGATCATGCAGGCAGAAAATATGATGACCCTCGTAAGCAACATCAGGGTGATGTCTAGAAACATGATGATGATGACCTCCTCCAAAGAAAATATGATGCTGATGCTGAAAAATGCTGAGGAGGTCCAACACTTAGAACATTTTTTGGATTTTTAGGGAAGGTACCTGCATATATGCTTGAAAACTGACTGCTCATGCAGGCACCAACACAACCCATATGGGTATGTTTTTAACTATTTAATCTACAACTGTATGAAAATGAACCGTACTAGAGTTTATTGTTATAACTACATTATTTTCCCTATGGCATTAATAAAACTAGGGGTTTTCATAAATTAATCTATTTATTGTCTTGTTCATGGGCAATGATTTAGCCATTAAGTAGATTTGGTTATCTGTGTGGCAGTAAAATGACTTGAATGTATATACATAATTAAATCTACTTGGCTGAGTAATAATTCTTTTTCCTCCTCTTCCATGGCATCAACTAAATGTCTTGAATCTATAAATACCTTACCACTTTCACCTTCCAACCTTGCATGAATCTTCATTGTCTATTGATGTGATCTGTCTCCATTATGAAAATATGTGTATTAAGAAACGATAGCTCATCCCAGAAGATTTTGATCATTCTCAAAAATAAATTCCCACAAGATGGTACTATTTTGGCTGACAAAATTCAAGTTGGTGATAGAAAACCCAAGTAGCAGCTCTAAAGACTTTTCAAGAAACCCATTTTGCACATATCCTACAATCTTTGTATTAGAATGCATAAAACCTATTGTTTCACATATTGAAAACTCTAATAGGTTAAATTAATCTATATGTTTCCCATGATCATTGCATTACATGATGATTCTGTTAAGTAGATTGTGTGCCTCCCCATGCTTCCACTTTGTGGTTGTTTTTTCTTGAATTTTTTTTTCAAAGCCTTTAAACCAATCTGAATTGTGATTTTGCAATCATGGATTCCTGAGAGACCACATTACTGTATGACATTATATCAAGAAGTACATGTGCTATCTCTATGCTTCCATAATTTTAACTATTTCACCATTTATGTTGTGTTGGATGCCTTTATCATAAGTATTTCATTTATGGAAGAAATGTGTTGTTTGTGTTATCTTTATATAATAAAAAAATAGAATGTATGTATTGGATTTCATTAGTTTTAGTTAGGAGTTAGATTGACATATACTTTCTTTTTATAATAGATTTATTTTGGCAATAAGCTTTCATATGATATTATTTTTGGGAAATATGCTTGGAATGTCATAATATCTACCTTATTTCTATTTATGGGTGGAAGTTAATTTAGTAATATAGACATATTCAATATCTCTCAAATCTCTTATAAATATAGATTGGATGTTGAGGTAAATTAATACAATGAGTTTGTAAATTTTAGAAATTTAATGGATGTTAAAATAAATATACATTAGTTTATCTTTTCTTTAAAAAATCCTTCCATTAATGTTTGTAGAATCATTGCTAGATTTAGAAAATAAAGTCAATTATGAAATAAGATTTATGCAATAGTGAAGCTTTGTATAGACAATGGGTAAAAGAAAGAAACTCGGTCCACATGTAGGGGAAGTCGCGCAGGGAAAAAAATTCTTGACAGGAACGGGTACCCATTTTCAAAGAAATAGGTACCTGTTTAGGAATGGGCACCTGAACCAAAACGGGTACCTGTTTAGTAACGGGTACCCATTTAGTAATAGGTACCCATTTAGTAATGGGTACCCGAGCCTTAATGGGTACCCGTTTAGCTTCAGGTGTGCGTTACTAAACGAGTATCTATTTTCAAAAAAGTATATACTTTTTAAAAACAGCCCTACGGGCTCATTTTCTTCCACCTGCAGTGACGCCACAAAAAAAGAAATGGGTACCCATTTAGGAATGGGCACTCGAACCTAAAGTAACAAGTACCCATTTAGTAACGGGTACTTGAGCCTTAACGGGTACCCGTTTAGCTTCAGGTGTGCATTACTAAATAGGTATCCATTTTCAAAAAAGTATATATTTTTTAAAAACAGCCCTGCAGGCTCATTTTCTTCGACCTCCAATGACGCCAACAGCTACAGCGACAACCAAAGAATGGGTGCGCATTGTTGAAGACCAAACTAGCATAACTCCAGAGTTTTTTTTCCCTTGTCACCTCCTCCCCTGGCCTCGTCACTACTGAGCTCCTCCAGGTTGGTTGTTTGCTAGTTTTTAACTTGTTTTTTATGATTTTTTTGTGATTGGAGGATTAAAATGAAAATTAGGGTTTCACTTGTTATTAGAGTTTTATGATTTTTTTGTGATTGTATGTTTTGATAAAGCCTAAAACCATGTTACTGCAAACCCTAAAAACCTAAACTATAAACCCTAAAAAACCAAATTATAAACCCTAAAACCATGTTGTACTACAAACCCTAAAAACCTAAACTATAAACCCTAAAAAACCAAATTATAAACCCTAAAACCATGTTGTACTACAAACCCTAAAAACCTAAACTATAAACCCTAAAAACTAAATTATAAACCCTAAAACCATGTTGTCCTGCAAACCCTAAAATACCAAATTATGAAGATTTAACTATGTGTGAGTATGATTCGAATGCATTCGACCTTTCAATGACTTCTAACGGGAACATAATAGCATTGAAAAGAAGCTTTATGAATTGAATAGTTGTGGTCAAACAAAATTTTATATTGAATTGACTTGAAATTCCAAACAAGACACTCTTCCATCCTCCTAAAAATGTAAACTACTAATAAAAATATCTTATAATTACTTTACTATATATCTTCATCATCATTTACTAGTATTCTATTTATGACCTCTACAACTGTTATTGCTTTTGAGGATCCCATAGTTTCATTTGAATCCCATGCCATGCCCATTGACTACATAGTTCTCCATCTCTTAGATTCTCTTCGCTTTAAGCATTCTTTTCCTCCTATTAATTCCATTGCAACCACCATTGTTGAGACATCATCCACACTACACATTGTTCCACCACCACCTGATAGTATGCTTGATAGTCTTGCCCACAATCCACCATTTTCATCCATGTTTACTGCTTGTGTTGACATAGATAGCTAGTTTGACATCTTTAAATGTTGATTTAGAGCATGATGATCTTATGGCTAATAAAGTCCTACTTGGTTGTGATCCTTAGATGCCTCTTTCTCTACCCTACTTTTGTACATATCTTCTCTCATCCTTATTCTTATATTTGTGTTTATTCTCCCTTGTTATGTGGATGAGCAATTATACATGTAAACACTTGGGGGACAGCATATGATGTGTTTTTTGGTACTCCTTTTCTCTCCTCTATTTGTTTCTTACCATGATTCTTCTTTGTACCTATTATCCCTATCCTTCCTTGACCATGTTTAAGGAGGATACAAAGCATTAGGGACATCTTCATGTTGACCTAAATATAACACATTTATCCACTTTAGCCCTTGTCATATTGTGTTTTTATCCTACAGTTTTCTTCCCCATGGTTGTGTTGTTCTAGACAATGATGAGTCTATATTCATAGTACCATTTTATGTATTATTAGGATTGACTCCATCGGGCACCAGAAACCTTTGTTTTCATTTCCCATATATCCTATAGTAGATCATTACACCTCTCTATTTGCCTCTTTTTTGTACCCCCATCTCCTTTCTCAATCATCTCTTATTGTCTATATACATCTTTCTTATACATATTATACATTCATTATTTATATCATCTATGCCACAATAAGTCATTTATTCCTCTCCTATTTATCTCTATCATCATATCTTATTGTTATGATTGCTATCATAATTCTCTTTATATAGTGTTATTGATCCCCCTATGACTCATACATGTATCTTACTATCATAGATTTTCACATGATATATGTATATTATGACCATCCTCTATTACATTATCAATTCTCATCTCCTTGCTAAGACTCTGTCACATGGCCATAGATGTACCTAGTGATGTATCCTTCATTTATGCATTCTAGAAAGAATAGATTTTGTTGATATTGATAAATCCCTTTTGGTAATATATATATCCTACTTGTATTTCCATGTTTTATATTCCATCATATGTCCTACTCATATCTTCTCATATTTTTCATAGTATATTTTTCTCTTGTCTACCCTCACCTTCTTGCCTATAGCAATTTCATAGACCTAGTCACATTATTCTTGTATTTTGTAACTTTCATTATCCACATTTCTATTATCATTATTATTACTAGCATTATTTGTATTTATTACCTTATGCTATGTAGAATTCCATGATTTGTCCATGCTTGTATTTCTCATCCCACTTTCCTAATATCAAATCCCACTTTTGATTCCTATAGGCTTGTAGGTGGATCTTTCATGTTTTCATTCATCAAGTGTTGAGTTCCAAAGAGTTAGCTTACCATGATCCATATTGAAAAGAAATACATTCTTCAAAAGTTATTAACTCATTTGCATGCATACCCATCTATCATGTTATTACTAGCCTAGTCTAATCTTTAGTGATGAGCCCTTGCATATTACTCTAGTTGCATGGGGTTAGACCTAGGAGGTTGTTGGCCCATGCCCCAAAGTGCAAAGTTTTATGTTTCTTATGTGCCTTATTGCATTGGTAAACCCTACATTGACAAGTGATTGGAAATATTATACACTGGGGTTTCATGTTTGTTTGATTAGGCTTTTAGTCCAAGCATTTGTCTTAATGAGATTCAAGTTGTCTTATGTATGTATTTCTCCCACAAAAGCATGTAAATTTGATGTATCTTTAGATTTTGTTTTCTACTAAAAATATAATCCCTCTCTTCTAGAAATATTACTCAAACTAAGAAAAGGGGAATAAAATATCTCAGGTAGAGAATATGAAACATCGACAAGGAGAGAACACCTTTGGCCAAGTCATAGGGTATGGTATCCCCTCTTCTTTTTAAAGATTTGCAGAACCTTGGAGGGTGATCCTTGAGGTCTCTCTAATAGGATAATTAAAAAGAACTAAAGAAATATGAATAAGTTTTTAGAAACCATGAATAAACCTACAAGACCTCACAATAAGATGTACACAATCATGCATATGCATGTTATAATGAAATTAATGTACACCCTACAAATTCCTTATTATGTTTTTGTGTCCATATCATCCTTAACATGTTTGTGTGCGTCTTCTATCATTTTGGCCCCTTTTTCTTAGTGTAAATCACCCCTAGCCATCCATGTTCTCCTTTCCTATGTTGTTCCCATGGTCTTACATTTAGAGTTCCTATATGTCCTTTTTCATGTAATTTTTATCCCTATTCAATGTCCTTTAATTTCCCTTTAATTTATCCCCCTTTACCCCCTTGCAAAACCGTTAATATTGTGCTAACCCCATCTTATGTGAAAAAGCCACCTTTGTCCTTCCTAAATATTTCCTTCACAAGATTATCATGGTTGTTCAAATTGTGGAGGTAAAGCAATCACTTAGGAAAATGGTGGTGTGATTGAATGGAAGAGATAGAGGGTTAAACCAAGCATTAGAACTCTTACATCTCATGAAATATCAATTTCATTATTTTAATAGTAGAGTAGTTTTATTCAAGAAGTAGGTGCATGACCTTTTAATAAGTTGTTGGCTTCTTTTTGAAGTCGTTTAATTTTCAATGACAATGATAAACTGTCCATGGGAGACATGTTTGAGAAGATAGATTAAATAAGGTATACAAGATATATTTAGGGTTGAGGCATCATCATTTGATCATATTATATGATAAACTTGTGCATGTTTAATTTTCAAGTATCACTTGCTCTCTAAATTCATGGATATTTTAAACTTTCATTTATAGATCTATTAGATTAAGTTTAAATTTATAGATATTTATTTGTAAGTTTCCAATATGTATATATTTGTCAAATTATACATTTGTAAGTTTTTCATATGGATGCATTTGGAATTTGCTGGAGACATCTAATGGATTACCGGAGTCTAGATGAATTTTTAATAGATGACATTCTTTATGAAAATCCCCCACCCCATGATCCACCTCAAAACCCCCCATCCCCTCCACCTCAAAACCCCCCACCCCCTCCACCTCAAAATCCCCCACCCCCTCCACTTGATGAGGCCCAATTGCGGCAAAGCATTAATGAAAATATTAATGCAATTGAGGAAAACATTAATTTGATTAATAATCAACCTCACTTGATGCCTCCTCATGTGGTTCGGTTTGCATCTTCGATGCAAACCATTATTGATTCTATTAGGTCTATTGATGCAGACTTAAATAGATTTCACCTTTGGTAGGAGGAGAGGAGGCAATTCTATGCAGATGGTCTTTCATATAAATACATCCATGATCTCCACATAACAAAACAAACATTAGCCCCATTTTTTCGTCACCCAAAAACTAATCAACCTATAGCTGTAATAAAAAAATGAATATCAATTAAGTGGTGTAGGCATGAGGCGATTTCGAGACATTTTGGGATTGGTGGTGGATGGTGTTTGATCACACACCACATGCTAATTATGAGGTACCACTCTATTTTTTGAGAAAATTGTGGGTGGAGTTTCAATTGGGTCAAAAACCTAATTATTTTGATATGAGAGAATTTTAGGGTGTTGGTCATGGCATACCACAACACAGACCAGGGGCACGAGTTGATCCCAATCGACCCGTTCCTTCTGCTCCTTTGGTTGCTCCTATTTTGCCCACAGTTCTTGCACCTATTCAGCACTAGGCAGTGTTGTCGACATTAGGAGCATTGAGTAGACTCTTAGGCAATCTCACTGAACAAGATGCCCACATGGAAGATGAATTTAGTGGTGGAGAGCATCATGGAGGAGTTGATGCATCTCATCATAGAGCCTTATGCATGTCAAGGGCACATTTGTGTACAAATTGCAATCAACCGTGTTATGGTCCTACTCCTACATCCACATCAAATGCAGCTACAACAGAAGTGGAGTCATACTTGGATCTACTATATTCAGATGATAATCCTACATAGGTACATTGACCACATTTTATTAAATATTTGAAGTGCATAATTTGAATGTATCAAAATTTATATAAATAATTGAATGAATTAATATATAATTGTGAACTATTTGTTGTATAGATCTCAAGTCGCTCTAGGGCCACATCACGATTTGATACATTGAGTTTTGCATCAACAGCTGTAGAGATTGGCACACCTTATGGGGTAAACCAATATATCTTAACCCTAAAACCATATGTATCTAATTCTAGTTTAAATTTTCTTGTTGAAACTTATCAACATTATATTTTAAATTAACAAGTGTATAAATAAATAAATAACTATATGTACATGTATGCAAAACACTACTATTGCAGCGAGGCTCAGGTCACGTGGAAGTTCCCATGTCTGATCGACCACGTGACTTAGGTGTTTCTTGCACTGATCCTCCATTGTCAGCTATTATGCCTGAGTATTCCCTGGTGTGTGTTTTAAAAAATTGTACTAAATTTGTACTAAGTTTCTTTTTTGAGTTTATATAAATTTATATGTGCACCCATATATGTAAGTGCAGGATGATAGGAGTGCGACCATTGGTTAGGTTGCTAGTTAGGGACAATTTCATGAGCCATCCACACATTTTGAGGTCCTAAACTTTACTAAATTTTCTATGTGCAATTTCTAGGTCTTTATATGCTAAATAAATTCTAACTTATTTCAAACTTGATTTATTTGAAATTCTAGGACTTAGCAAGTCAAACTTTTGGTCAAGAAGATGAAACAACTATACCACCTAGACAACTAAATGTGGGAGTAGATTAGCATGATTGCACGGTAATTTAAATGCACACTTTAAATCCTACATTTAAATATTTAATTTCATATTTTTTTATAAATTAAATTAAATTTGGATGGTAACCTAATTCTTGAGTGTTTTAAATTTGAATATCCATGAATTAGCACATAATGCTTTACGATCACTTGGGCAACAGAATATGGGAGGAGATGACCAACACCATATGGTAATTTAATCATACATTAAAGTCTAGGTTTAAATATTTAATATGAGTATTTTATAAATTAATTAAATCTTCAATCAAATGAAATTTACATTTTAGAAGCACATGTATGTGTCATTTTTAAAATTTTTAAATCTGATTGCAAGTTTCTTTCTCTTGTGTATAGCATGAGGTAGATCCATCTATTTCATGAGGAAGAAAGAGGCCTCTTTTGGATTTGAACGTGAGTGATGATCATACCTGACATAGATATTTATTTCGTAGACTGAACTATATGATGTGCATTATTTTTTATATATGTCATGCCAGGACTTTGACTATATATGTCGAACTTGCTATTACATGTACTGCTAGATATATTTTAGTATTTCATGAACTATGATTTGTATTTATTTATATGCTAACTATGAGTAGATGTTTTAGCACACATTTCATGGGTCCTACCTATATTTTATAGTATTTCATGGACTTATCTAGATAGATCTACATGTATATATTAGTAACTATATGCTTCAACATTTTAGTATATGTTAGATAATATTTTAAAGATAATATGTTAAATATGCTTCATTGTTCACTTCTAGATTATAAATTATCCAATTGAGACATGTTAGAAGATTTCTCTCTACTACATTTTTTAATTTAAGAAGTGATTAGGCATTATGGTTCAATACTTATAATTGAAATAGTGAACAATCTATTAACTACCAAAATTAATTAAATGTTTTCATTTATATTTATATTCAAAATTCAAAATTCTAATACATCACCTCACAAACCTAAATTAAGTTAATTTACAAAGTGGAATAGATAGGTTTGGTGTTACAATTATCTAATAGATAAGTTTGGTATTATAATTATCTAATAGATTATGTCTAAATTTGGGATATGAGAGGAGAATTTAATTATGATAATAATAATGGACTAGTTTATCTTTCAATTCAATTTTAATGGGTGACTAATTATGAAAAATTAATTATTTTCTTGAAAGTTTTTATTTTTCATTTATTTATTTTTGTTAGAAAATGTTAAAATTTAATTGTGTGATTGGATTGAATAATAATTATAAATCAATTTTCATTAGTTAAAAAGGACACAAAAGTGCCCATCCAATGGTGAAGCAACAAACTAATTTACCTAGGATAAACCTTGCATTTCCCTTCATGTATGTGTTAAAGTAGACTTTATAGTTATAGTAGCAACAATGTTGGAACTAAAGATGGGGTTCATGTAGATGCATGCATAATCAAAAAGTAAGGTCATTCACTCTAATAGTCTAGTGTACACAAGAATACATACTCTATAATACAACAATTAATTTGGCAATAAAACAAGATGTGTGCAATCTAATGCAATAGCTAGAGTGATTTTCTTCAAAAGATAAGTGCACCCATTACAATTTTCTTCAAAAGTTGAAACAACCTACAAAATACAATGATGTAAGGCTCAACTTACTATGTGAGCAATTCAATACAAAATTTGGACTAATCTTCTTCATAAGGTAACATACCTAGTCCAATTTGCTACACATGGTAAAGTGAATTGCAAAATATGATAAAATGATAAGGATGTTAGGCTCACTTGGATAGTGTCCAAACACAATCTTCCTTAAAAAAACATTCAAAACATGATTCAAATGAAGCACTCAATTCTTGTAGAGAAACTAACTCTTTAGAAGAAACTAGAAGGAAATTCAAATCTTATTCACACAATATAAGCTACAAAAAAATTTATCACAATTTGAAATTATTCAAGAGAGATTTTGTGCATAATTTCTTGTGAGAGTTGTGGTGATCAAAAGTAGCACTTGCAACTAATACATCTTACAAAAATCCACTTTCAATTATGCTTTGATGGATTCTCATTTCTACATGTGAATATCTAATGTGTAGATAATTTTTTCAAATTTTTGAATAGATAGTATATACCTTAGCAAGGCCCCTTCATTTTTCCTAATTTTGACAATCCATTTTCCTTTCATTCCAGAACTTCCAGTTTCATGAGTTTAGCTTTAGTGGCCTTCTCCAAGTGATCTCTTCTTGTATTTATACATTCTCTTGAGATCTTCTCTTTTATACCTTATTGGTTGACAATGTTGCTGCATTAATCCCTTATAATGATTACTCAGAATGTTTCTAGTGCTAGGGAATTATTTCATTTTTGAGATTCCTTTTTCTATGTAGATTCTTGTCTTGGTTTTATTGGCCATTCTATTAGTAGTTATATTGAGTGGGTACTAGGGATTATCTTCAAGTTCTTAATAACATATTTGATTGGTCATGAAGGAAAGTGGCTATTAGGGATTATTATGACAATCATATAGGTGTTTGGATGACCACTTATGCATTTTACAGTCCTCTCTTGTTATATTAGGACAATCCTGTAATTGGTTTGGTAGCCTCTTATGAATTTCATGAAGGCCACTTGTTGCCATAAATACATGTCTATCTAACTAGTATATGACCATTTAGAATGCTATAAGATCATCAATCACTTGAAAACCTCTTGACTAACATGATTACTTTATTGTTTCATGAGTGTCCTATTTGTTTCATGACTATCCTATTTGTTTTATTATTATCATATGGATTTTTGTAATGGACTTTAGATGATATAACCTCATTATGACTGATTTTTAGATTTGAATTGCTCTTATGAGAACATCTCAATGATTTATGACAGTCTAGATTGGATATGACAATAATCTTCATGCATGACAATAATCTTCTCTTTGCTATGACAATGAGTAACCTTTATGGTAGTCATTTAGTTTGAAATAATGACTATTTACTACGTTACCTATGCATGATAACCCTCATTGTTACCTTAGCAGTAGTAAATAACTCTACAACACCAATGACTTAATCCATACCATGATACTTATGACTACACCTAGGTAATATGATGGCACAATCCCATATTTATTGGTGATAGCATTAGACTATTCAAGACAATGATTGAAGGATATAGAGGAGGACTATGGCATTCATAGAGGTGATATTAAACCATTTCAAATATGCAAACTGTCCTAGGACTATTTCCCTTTAACTATCATGACACTACTACACAATCATGAATGAATGAGAGTTAGAGTGAGTAGATGGATAGGTTCTAAACAAGTCTTTTCAACTTTTGTGCATTTTAATAATATAAAATAAATGCTAAATCAATACATCCCAAAACATAGCTAAAGTGGGTATAAAAATGATAGGAAAAATACAAACTATATACTTATTGAACCTCTACACTAATATCATTTGTGGCAATCATAAAATAATATTCAATCTATGAAAATTGAATACATAGATCATAAAAAGAGTCTCAAAACAAAAAATAGGTCCATTATTAAACATATGAGTATATCTATACAATTAGCTTATAGGTCCATGTTATTAGTTTGACATGACTACTAAATTGATCTACCATTTACATTATGTGAAATCTTGTAGTGGTAATCATGGAAAAATCTACTTGTAGGATACACCTGCAAGAAATAATGAATGTAAATGAGAATGAAAGAATATGTACCAAAAACACAAAATATTAATGCAATATGTAACTAATAACACAAAAGAGGATGTAAGATGATGGCTTAAGGGGAACTAAGCGATGTCTTAAGGGGATACATAAGAGGATGGCTTTAGGGGATGTATAAGAGGATTAATTAAAAGGGGAGTTAGAAGAGGATGTCTTAAGGGGATACAAAAGAGGATATCTTACTTGGAGAGATGTACACGAGTCAATTTATAAAGTATAAGTTAAAACTTGATGGCTTAAGGGGAGCTCTTAAGGGGAGCTAAGAGGATGAATTAAGGGGATGTATAAGCAGGTGTCTTTAGAGGATGGATGAGATATATATATATATATATATATATATATATATATATATATATATATATATATATATATATATATATATATATATATATATATATATATATATGTAATTACCTAATTTGCATTCACTTTTAGTTGAAGACTACGAAATTGACCTCACATACTTGTATGGTGAAAACTTCTATTGACAATCATGCAAATTTGACTACTTGTCTAGGGTACACCTGCAAAAAGTAATGTTCAAATGTAGAAGTAAATTAATTATATATTTACATGCGTCGATAAAAATTTAAGACAAGGGGAATAATATAGAAGGTGAAATGGGAATGAAAGAATTTATATACCAAAAACACAACACATTGATGCATTATGTAACTAGATAACATGTTGAATGTGAAAACCATAATGTAAGTATATATGTAATTACCTAATTTGCATTCACTTTTAGTTGAAGACTACAAAAATGACCTCACATACTTGTATGGGGAAAACTTCTATTGATAATCATGCAAATTTGACTACTTGTCTAGGGTACACCTACAAAAGTAATGTTCAAATGTACAAGTAAATTAACTATATATTTACATGAGTCGATACAAAATTTAAGACAAGGAGAATAATATAGAAGCTGAAATGAGAATGAAAGAAATTATATACCAAAAAGATAAAACATTGATGCATTACATGTAACTCGATAACATTATAGGATACATTTAAGAGATTTGATTTAGGGGATGTAAGAGTATGGTTTACATACCTAGAAATTTATTCCATTGTACCATCTACATCCTCTTTTTTTGTAATTCATCTATAATTGACTCATGTTCTTCGATTGAAAGTGTCCATAACTATTTATTAGAAGGTTTGCCTTGATATCTGACTAGTTTTATATTTTTTTCCACAACCATATGTGATTAGTGTATGATATTCTTATGTGTTTCATAATCTTCAAATGTAGGCAAACCATTTCTTCTTATTAGATATTTTCGTAGCCAAGTGCTAACAACAACCACAGAACCTATTGGATAGTCCATGTTATCATCATCTACTCTAGGATGTAACAACTTTTGTTTTGTCTCAACACATTGAGCCAACCAATACTCGGTTTCCTCTTCATTGCCCTCAGGTGCAACAACAACATACACATGTCCAAAAAAAATTATGTAATTCAATAAAGTGTGACATGTATCTAAATCACATAAATTTGTACATGCATACATATATAATTAATTATATATAGATGTACAAAAAAATGGAAATAAAAAAATATTGAAAATAAAAGTACCTTCTTGTACAAGGTCTAAAACACGATCATAGTCATCTGATGCAGCCATTTGATTATCATATTCAATTATTGTTTTAAGTTGATCTTGTGTTTCTGTAGGAGTCAAGAATCTTTGTTTCCATTCTTCAACCCATTTTGTATTTTCACATGCTCCCCAATCACCTGTAATACAAAATTGACAAAAACATGTAAGCTCCCTAGTCCATATGGTCCATGTGCTTGCATTTAAACTCTTAAATGAATGCCATTTTGTTGATCCAGTTATTGTCTCACAATCAAGTCGAGTAGCAATATTCTCTTCTTCAACTAACCAAAAGAGTTGTTGAATTGTAGAGTTCTCACTTGATCCTGTAGATAATTTTTCATTACACCAATCCACAATTGTATGTGCATCTCTAAATTTGGCTACATCCTCAAATTTTAGTTGCTCTCTAGCAAGAGTTCTTTTCACACATGCTCTAGCTCCATCATGTTCTCCTTTACCATGTCCAGCTTAAAAAAAACTCCACATATGTTGGATATTGTTTTCTTTGTGAGCCCTACATAGCCAATAAAACATTCTTGCATTTTTGACTTGCCTTGTACAATTATCTGACTATATGAAATGTTGTACCATCTGAATTCCTCTTTCTTTTAAACTTTCATAAAATTTTGTGAAACAATATTGCACAAACTCTGAAGAGTGTAACCGGTTATCACTCAAATAGAAATGATACTCCCTAAAAAAAATTTATTATCTTCTGTACTATCATCTGCATTTCTTTATATAATATGAACAAATATGACCACTTTCACTAAATTATAATACTGAGATTGAATTTCCTCTTGTGGAACAAGAGTATAGTTTTCTACAAAGCCAACCACTGATATGATAGTTCCAATTGGAAATGTGTTTTTACATGAACAAAATTGTCCATCAAGCCACCGAGCATATTGGGAGTGTTTGACATATTTGGATACAATATTATCCTTAAAATCTCTGATAAATGCATGCACACAAATTTTTTCAGTGACTAACTCACAACGCTTTCCAATTTTTCCATCCTTTAAAGAATATTCAACATTCTTGAATCTTTTCACATCCACTAATTGTTGTCCAAATTCATGTGAAATATTTTCATGCATACATTCTCCTAACAATGAAAAGTTACCACATCTATTGCATTGTCCAAAAATACATGCTTTTGAATAAAATAAGTATCCAGTAGATGTTTCACAAAACAAACCTGCTACAAACTCTTTAATTGTTTGAGGTGGCATATTAATACCACATTCCTGCATAATTTTGTCTGTATGCAAAGTAGAACGTATATATCAAAAAACATCATAATAATAATGAAATTGCACATGAGTTTTACAACAACAAGAGATTCATTGTTTATTAATTTTCAAATACCAAGGTTTACATTTCTCGAAAGATCTTTGGCTTATGGTAATATTAAATGGTTCTAACACTAAATCATCTAAGAATTTTTTATATAATTTAGTTTGAGTCATGTCTAATAGATGTTTTGGATGAGGATCATGAATTTTAGACCCCACTTATAATTTTAAAACATCTCTAACATTAGACGATACCCTTGTATTATCATGCCAATTTTTTTCAATTAAAGATTTGATTTCACTATTTAATTTCATGTCATACCTTGGGAGTCTACCACTAAAACTCCAATATTGGTTAATTGGATCTTTTTCAATAGATTCTCTTCTCAAATTTTTAGGATTTATTTTTAGAATTTCACTTGTCTTACCTATCATTCTTTTATTAGAAGATGATTTATTGACTAAAGTAGTTGTTATAGCTCTTCGTGCTACATTGCTATCTTTAGATCAACTCTTTTTACCAATAGAATCAATAGCATTAGCAACACTAGATAAAACTTGTTTGACTGATTCATCTTTTTTTTTTTTAGGTTTTACAAAGATGCATAACTTTTTCATTACTTTTTGCAATTTCCACATCTTCATCAATTGCATCATAAGTTGACATTGAAATCCAAGACTTTTTCTATAAAAAAATATTTTATATAATTCATTTGCATGAGTTCTCATTTGCCTCCAAGAAATCTTACCAGGAAGATTATCTAAGACATTTCTTTCAATCTCAAATAAAACATTTTCATTTTCACTCCTAAAAGGGATATCATTCTCTTTCATATCATCAATAGGTGGGTTTGAAGACATACCTAGATTTGTTTCTATAGTCGTGTTTTCCATATCATTGAAAATTAGCTCCGAAAACACACTTAGATTTGTTTCTATAGTCATGTTTTCTATATCATCTAAAGTTGGATCCAAAGACACACCTGGATTTGTTTCTATAGTCATGTTTTCCATATCATTGAAAGTTGGCTCTGAAAACATACCTAGATTTGTTTGTATAGTCACATTTTCCATATCTTCGAAAGTTGGGTTTGAAGACATACATGCATTTGTTTCTATAGACACATTTTCTTCCAAATTCACCATTTCCATATTTGCATCATCTACATTCATCCCATCATTTATAGTCTCTTGAATATCTTTCTTTTCAACACTCATGGAACTAGATGCTTCAATATTCTTCATCTCTTGAATAATTTCTCTTCTATCTCTTTGCCTTTTTGCTTCCTTCTCTCTATTTGCTTCAATTTCTTGAGGTGTCATTACCCTCCTTTGTTTTTTTCTTTGACATTGATTTGATCCCATGATTACCAAACCCTCTTGATAAAATAACAATTGATACTTAATCCAATTTCATAATTGGTGTACTTATTTGAAATTTTGAACTAGAATTAGATGTAGATCCTTTGTTCCATAGATTTTGAAGTAAAAAGTAGATGTAAAAACAAAAACCTTCTTTCTTTATTCCTCTTGAAAATAGCTCATGCACTTGATTTCACTTAAGAATTGTTCATATGATTGACTCCTTTCAAAATTTGAATAGAATATGACCAATCAAGAGATTCAACAAAACACCTGTAAGTAAAAAAATACAGAAATTGTCACTGTCGGGCCGTACTAATCAGACTTGCAAGTTGCAGGGATACAGTAATAGTATATTTTCCCCTGATATGGGAAATAACAGGTATAATAGAAATGGGTACCCATTATGTAACATGTACCCATTTTATAATAGGTACCCATTCTATGAAATTTGAAATCACCAACCCCCTTTTCCCTTCCCTTTGCTTGGGTTTTAGGCTTAGGATAGGCATGGTTGGCTGACCTTGAGCCTTGGACCTACAAGTTTTTTTCAAAGTATAGAACAAGAAGAAACACTGAGTTTACTTATATGGCTGAGGACCTTTTTTCTGAATTTTTTTACAAAATGAAAACCCATTATAGATGACATTGTCTAGTTTTCAAATATGTAATTTTTTTTTTGTTATTGGCATGTTCTTTTATTTATTATTTAATTTATGAGCAAACTAGGCCAAAAACTTGAAATGATAGGTGTTTATATTTTTTTAATAACTTTTAATTTTTAAATTTAAAAAAAAACAAATTATATGTCATCAATCTACACATCACTCTTTACACAATGATTTTTTTTTTTAATTTTATGATTTTTTTCTCAAATTATATTGGCCGTACACGAGGGGTTTTCAAAAGTAGCAATTAGGCCTAATAAAAAATTTTTAAAAAAATATTTAGAAAAAATTATAAAAAAATATCTTCATCAAACTTCACTGTACTACACATCTTTTCCCAAAAGTATTTTGAAAAATAATTTTATTTAGGTCAAATTATGTTGGCCGTACACGAGCATGGTATGGTTAAAAAAAATGACTTTTAAATAGTATTTTTAGAAATGCCTATTGAAAATCAATTTGTATCATCTAGGTATTGAAAAAAATTACATATTTGGAAACTAGACTTTGAGTACTACATTTTATATTTGGTGACTTTTTTAAAGATTCCATCTCTAAGTGCTTCAAATTTTAAGGTCAAATGTGACAAATTCTGAAAATCAAGGAAAACACTTCCACTTTTTGGCCAAAAAGTGGACCCAACTTCTTGCACTGACCCCAATTGTATTACTTAAAGGATCCTTGCTTTCACTTATAATTTAGGTAGAAAGTTTAAATTATTTATTTTATCTTTATTATTTCTTAATGACAAGTGGCATTGGAATAGAAATGTTCTTTTCTTAGAAACTAAATCCTCATTAGTTAAGAATCAAATCAGCTTTATAATTATTCTCTTTGATTTGTTGATATTTTAGATCATTTTAGTAAGTAAAGAAAGATATTTAAAGAATATATCATGTTTGTACAAATAGAAAGATTCTATCCAATAAATATATGATTTTATTTGTAATATCTTTAAAAGAAATTATTTTAGATAGGAAGAATATTCTTAAATATGTAAATGGATTTAATTTGTAGTAAGAATATGTTTTGATAAAGAATATTTTTAGTTGATATTTGGAAAAAGTTATAGATGTCCATGTTTTCTTCTTGTATTGAAATAAACTTGTATCTAAAATAGAATAGTGATGTCTTCATATTTACACTTATCCTTAGTGCAATTGATCTAATAGAAACAATAGCATGTGTGAGTGATTTTAGTAGGATTATATTATATTTATTCATTGTAAAATTATTCGTTTACTTAAACCTTTCTAACTACTTTTCATAGAATTTAGGATTAATAAATGTTAGATTTAAGATTAACATGATTTTAACTAAATACTTAGAATTAGAAGAGAAACTTTGTTGGTTAGTAAAATAGATGATGTAATGTATAGCTTTGCTATTAGGTAATTAGTATTAGTAAAAGAAAAGTCTTTTAGAAATGTAAGTAAATTTGTATGATAAAAATCTATAATGATCATATGTCTTACTTGTGCAAGAACATAAACAATAAGATTATTGGTGAAATTATTCCATCCTTGTTATTGAGAGTGTGTTTTTAGCTACTAGATAGTGGTTTGAAATGATTTAGTTATTATCTATAGATTTAAAGATAGTTAAGTGCAAGTATATGAATTTATGTTACTATTTCATGAATAATAGCTTGATATAAAAAAAAATGTTTTGCTTAGTCGAAAGAGTTTTAGGATTTTGTTTACTCAAAATTTTTGTGCATTTCAAAGTGAACATCAATGTGGGACCCTTGTGTTTTTGATAATATAAGGCGGCTCAACAAGGGGCCGAACCCATACAAAGCAAAAGAGTCAAAAAGGCAACCAACACAAAAGTGCCTCAAAATAGAAACATCAAACTCTATTTTCCCAGCATAAACAACATAAATAGCAACTACAGATTAAGAAAGATACTACGGAGTAGCATAGTATTATCAATATATAAACAAAAACTAAGGAGGAAAATTCTCTCCTTACCTAACCATGGATTTAATAAGGTCATCCAACTTTGTGGGACCCTTGTGTTATAGTGGTGTCTAGGGTCTGTATCTTTGGGAAAGTTGATTCCAAAGGCCAGGAGGGGTAGTCGTGGGTATGACCCTAGTGATTATGTAATCTTTCTAATAGTTGTATATGCATTTGGTTTTATGTAATATTTACTTTCCTCTATTTTTGGTTCTTACGGTTGTGACGACTGAGCAAGATGACTCATGCCTTGCTCGATGTTCTTATTTTTGTGGTTTTGTTGATGTCATGTTTGTGATGTGGGTGTATATTTCTTCTTGAATATTGTGGTTCATTATTGTTTTGAGCATGGAATAAATTATTGTGTTGGTTTATGTGATCAAGCAAGAGGACCCATGCCTTGCTCTGGATACTTTTTGTTGAGATATCTATGCAAGAAGGTAAATGCCTTGCATAGTATATGGATACTTGTTGTTATGTATGGCTTGATGGATAGGGTCTTCTAGATGCAGGTGGGAAAGTGGCTTCCAATGTGGGGCCAGTGCCCAAAGTGGCTGCCAGGATAACCCATTGGAAGTTGTTAATCTAGTGATATCTTAATAATAAATTTGGAGGGTTGGGGGGGGCTTTCACATTAATCAAGATAAAGTATGCCTCACTCATGGCTCAAGTGCTCATTTAGGCTTAAGATGAGATGAGAAGGTCGTGGTTGGCAAGATCAACTTCCTTGTCCTCATTAAAGGAATGTTGGTTTTGTATGTGTCATCCTATGGGGCCGGTGCCTAGAGAGAGGTTGCAGGATAACCATAGATGGGGCTTGGTTTGTAGAAAGAGATTGCCTGGATAACCCATGCTAGGACCATGCGATGACACTCTTCCCTACTGCAGTCTAGCATTCCCTCTTGTTGTTCATCTCTATGTTGTATGACTACCTCTGGAAGTTCTATTAAGTGTGGAAGTGATGTTTTGATGATTATAATGTCTTATTGGATAGTCTTGTACTTGAGTAGTTCTTGTACCTGTCAGTCCTTTGTCTTCTTGTCTCGTTGTTACTATGAAACCTTATGTTATCTCCTAGCTCAGGGGGGTGGACCTCAGGGTTCTACATGGTCGGGTGGAAGAGCTTAATCCATTGGTTTTCTTGGCATCATGGTTCATGTTCATGGCAGAGGTGACTTTCCAGTTCTAGATCTGTATGACATTCAAAGATTTGTACTATGCTTCTAGAATTGTATAGTCATGACTTATATTGTAATTTGATGTAATTAGTCATGAAGTCTTGTAATCATGTAAAACTGTGTTTGATCTCATTTGTACTTGTACTTACCTTGTAAATTAAAATGTGTAATCTTCTTAGGATGTATCAAAATTGCATATGGGCATATGTGATGTATTATGTTTTTTTTTTAAAACCCAGGGGTAAAAACTTTATTGAAAATAAAAAAGGAGCATTACAAAGAGAGCAAAGGGCCAAAAGCCTAGGAAATAACAAAAATAGGAGCACTAAACAAGAACAAAATTATCCATCGCCATAACCCTCCCTATCCTCATCAAGAATTCTCTCCAAATCATGGCGGAGCACCGGAGGAGCTAGCTCCCACTCCTTAGTTCTCCCTCCATCTGAATGCTCAGATGCCCATTTAGCCAAGAAATCAATAGCCCTATTATATTCACGCAGAATATGAACAAAGGTAACCATATCCATTAACAAACAAACTTGCAGAATCTGTTGCACAATCAAAGCCAACTACCAACTAACACCCAACACTTTCCGCTTTATGAGCAGATTGATCACAACCTGGGAATCAGATTCACAAATAATCTGTTTCCACCCTAGAGTATAAGCCTTCTCAAGAGCATAGAGAATAGCTAGCCCTTCCATCATGTTGATGGTCTGTGACCGTTCATGGGCCAAGAAGAAGAAGATCACCGAGCCAACAGAATCCCTGCCTATCCCCTGTATACCAGCCGGCTTGGGATTGCCCTTGGAGGAACCATCAGTATTAATCTTAAGAATCCCATCGGGAGGAGGCTACCACCTACTGATCCTATGAATTCTCTTATTAGCCCTCCAACCTTTCCTAACACAAGATGAGGTCACTAACAAACCCTGAAGCCCCAATCTCTCCACCACCTCAGCATCCCGATTGATTAAAGGAAAACTCACCTCCGACTTGGCCTCCACCGACTCCTGAATCATGCCCAAGATTTTCTACCACACTTGCTGAACCTGCCTCTTCTCACCATGAAAAATCCACCGATTTCGCTCGAGCCAAATTTGCCATAAAAGGAAGATGGGCCCCCCACACCATACTTCTTGCAAGAAAGAAGCCATAGAAGGGGCCTTACCCATACCATTCCAAAAATCAATCATGGAAGAAACATGAACACAGGGGCACTGCCAGACATCCCACCAATAATGCCAGATCTGAGTGGCAAAAGGACACTAGAAAAATTAGTGAGCAAAGTCTTCCTCGGCCGTCCCACACATAACGCAAGCAGAAGGGCCTTGGAAGCCTCTCTTTTGAACATTGTCCCAGGTCAAACACCTATTCCAGGCCAACATCCAAGCAAAGCAATTACACTTAGGCCAGGAGAACTTATTCCAAACCTTCCTCCACCACTGGACTTCCTCCCCCTCCACCCTATGAGATAGCAACACCTAATAACCAGAGGCAACTGTATAGACTCCCTTAGGATTGGGAGACCAAGCAAGCACATCATCCTTTTGGAGGGCACTACACCATCGTTTAGAAAGGATACTGATAAACTCAGCACACTCCTCCTATGAACCCACAATCGGCCACATAACAGGAGACTTCCAACTTGCCACCTCTAACTACCCTTGTGAAATAAAGGATTTAAAATCACTCACCCGAGACCAACCAACCTCTAGGAATTTTTGGCTTAGATTCAACAAATTAGGAGATGAAGAGATAATGGGAGGATAGCCATCCCATGAATCGGTCTAGGAAAGACCCTTGGACCCCTGCTTACAAATCCAGAATAAGCCGTCCTTAATAAGAGTAGCCCCTTTTTTAAGAGTCCCCCAAATCACCGAGCCCTTGCCAACAAGGGGATATCGAAAAATATCACCCTGAGGGATCCCAAGAAAGTACTTCTGAGAGAGAATCCTGGCCCAAGCCTTATCTTGCTCAGTGCACCAACACCAATATAGCTTCATAGCTAGAGAAACTCCTGTCAAGTCTAACTGTCGTAAACCAAGACCCCCAAGCTGTTTAGGGCTACAAACAACCTCCCATCTATGTAGACTCCATTTGGATGACACTAGACAACCAGCACACAAAAATTGTCTAGCAACCATATCAAGCTCCTTAACAAAACCCAATGGAGCAGCCTGGAGCATACACCTATAAATGGGCAAAGCCTGCACCACCAACTTAATTAATTGAACACGCCTAGCAAAGGATAACCATCAATGAGTCTAGTGATTAACTTTCACCTGAAATTTATCCAAAATGTTCTGCCATGACTCCCTTGGTAAACGACCAACCGAGATAGGAATTCCCAGAGAGATGAAAGGGAGAGATCCTATCTGAAAATGCAAAGTCTGAGCAATCCTCTGCTAGATGGGGCTCGGAGTATTAAAGAAGAAGATGGAAGACTTGTCTTCTTTGATCAATTGAACCAACGCAATTAGGTAGACATCCAACACCCTACGCAGATTAACAGCTTCTCTCATTGTAGCCATGCCCATCAAAGCCATGTCATCCACAAACTGCAAGTGAGACTGCGGAGGCACATCACCACCCCATTGCCATCCCTGAATAAGACCCCCCTCCAGATTTCTTCTAATCAGCCTTGCCAAGCCTTCAGCAAGGAGAAGAAACAAATATGGAGACAAAGGATCTCCTTGATGAAGCCCCCTAGAAGCACCAAATAACTTTGTGTGTTCTCCATTGATAAGCACCGAGAAGGAAACTGAAGTGATGCAGCTCATAACCCAATGAATTCAATCTTCTCCGAAACCAAAAGCACTGAGAGTCTTCCGAAGGAAGGACCACCTGACCCTGTCATAGGCCTTAGCCATATCTAACTTAATAAACATTGCTTTATCTTTGGAGTTGGCCATAGAGTGAATGGATTTAGTAGCAATAACAATACCCTCCAAAATTTGCTTGCCCTCCACAAAGCCACTCTGCTCCTCAGAAATTAGCTCTTTAAGCCCCATTTTTAACCTGTCACTAATAATCTTAGAAATAATTTTATAAGTAACGTTGTAAAGAGATATGGGGTGGAATTGACTTAACCTATCTGCCCCATCACACTTGGGAATGAGGTCAAGAAAGGTTGCATTGGCAGCCTTTAGCATTTTCTTATTGCATTGAGATTCTTGAATAGCAGTTAAAAGATCCAGCTTGATGATGTCCCAGAATTCTTGGTAGAACTCAACTGGGAAGCCATCAAGACCTGGGGCTTTCCCTTTCTTCATCTGGAAAACAGTCTCCTCTAACTCCTCAAGAGTGATATCCTTCATAAGAAGCTCATTCAAATCTGGGGACACCAGAGGGGGAATACATGAAAGAACCTGGGCTTCTTCAGGAGACCCCCCAAACGAGAGTTCCTGAAAAAGAGAGGAGAAGTACTGCATTGCCTCACTCAAGATTTCAGGAAAGGAGGATAGCCACTCACCCCTATTATTTACCAGAACTGAGATAGAATTTCCATGCCTCCTGGGTTTCGCCGAATTGAAGAAAAAAGTGGTATTTTTATCCCCTTCTTGAAGCCATTCTATCCAGGCCTTTTTCTTCCAAAACAATTCCTCCCTAAGCTCACACTCCTCAAGAGATTTTAAAGCTTGAGCTTCATCCTGAAGTAAATCAGTAGTCATCCCATCCTCCCTTATCAGTCTCGTGATGCCATCCAACTTAGCCTGAGCTGCTGCCTTAGCATGAAAAATATTCCCAAAGCATTGATGATTCCAACACTTGAGCTTGTATTTCACATACTGCAACAATTTAGCGAAGATATACATTACCATACCATGATCAGGTTTGCCCCACCTCCACCAATTGGCCACATAATCGAATAAAGACTAATCCCACAACCACATGAGTTGAAATCTAAAAGAAGGAGAATGAGGCACATGAGAAGACACACTTGAAAGCTTGATAGGCCAGTGATCAGATCCCCTCCAGTCCAAGATTTCAGAACATGAAGACCACATACCACCAACCCAGTAACAGGAGACCAAAAAATGATCTAATCTCTCAGCAATGTAATTTTCCCCAACCCTGCGATTGTTCCAAGTAAACTGACCGTTCCTAGGCTTGATGTCAACTAAATTCAAAGCATCAATGTAATTGCACATAAGCAACATAGAGGGATCCAACCTCGCCGTCCCACCACACTTTTCAGCCAACTCTAAGATAGAATTAAAATCACCAGCTAGAATCCAAGGATGGAGAGGAGCCAAACTTCAGATGAATCTAACATGGGCCCAAAGAGATTGTTTACCCCGCAAGTCAGTAGGAGCATAAATATTAGAGAGGAGTAAGACTTCACCCATCTTGAAACTAGAAGCAATCATGGTCATAGCAAACTTAGAAGACAACCACCAAAGAGGACAGATCTTCTGCGGGTTCCAGAAGCAAACTAAACCCCCTGAAGATCCATGGGCACCAGTACATTGGCAATCCCCATTCCACCACAACTTAGGAGCCAAATTGAACATAGTCTTGACTGAAATCTTGGTCTCTTGTAGAAAAAGAACATTAGGACCCTGATTTCTAACCAAATCATGAACTGCTTTTTGTCTAGGGCTGTTGTTCAAGCCCCTTACATTCCACGATAAAATAATCATTTCAAGGGGCTCAAAAAGTGAGAATCCAGAGTCTTTACTGACCCTGACTCCACTAAAGTCTCACCCATCAATTTGATCTTTTCCAGATCCTTCTTTCTGCCAGTTTTGACAGATTTCTCCGTCCCACCCTTCTTAAGGTCCTTTTGCATAAGGCCCAAATGAGAAGATTTACTACTCCTAGCTGCAGTTGAGCCCATGGGCCTCCTAGAAAGAGACAAATCCCCACCAACTTTCAAGGCTTCAATAAGAGGAGACGGCACCACTGAACCCACCATCTACTGATCCGTATCCATAAGCAAAGCCTCATCATCTTGAGGTGCTATTGACGCACCAGGAGTAATGATCTCCTGAGCTAAACCCTCAACCCCCTGCACTAAACTTACCAATCCTAGATTCACTTCCTGCTGATTGAGATCATCTAGTATCTCAAACTTGTTAAACATGTCCTCATCCTGTCTTTCCTTTAAGGACTTCTTTTGACCCCTATTCCTATTATGAGCCTTGACCGGGACAAAACCCTTACCATCGACCCCCTCACCAGGGACAAGGCTCTTTCCCTTATCAACCCCAGGGGGTTGCGAGGAGGTTGTGAAGGCTGAGAGGCCATGTGCTTAGATTTTGGGCACTTTTGCTAGAGATGACCGTAAATGTGACAAAGATGGTAACGGAAAGGAAGAGTCTTGTAGTCCAACTACTGCACCCAAGAGAAAGATCCTGCACACATATCCGCAGCATCGGGCAAGGACTTGCTAAGATCAATCTCAACACAGATGCGGGCAAAAGTCATTACCTTTCTCCCTCAGGTAGGCATTGAAGAACCAACTGGCTTTCCTAGCAGTGAAGCAATCAAATGCAAAGTATTCTCCCGACAACATTCCATCGGAAAATGTGGTAAATGGACCCACACCGGCACATAATTTAGCAACTCCTCTGAGGGGATAAAGCCTGCATGCCATGGCTTGATAAACAACCCCACCTGGTTATGAAAACAAGGGCCTCCTGCAAAGACTTTATTGTGATCAGCCATGCAATTAAAAGTAACCATAAAATAACTATTTGTGAATTGCATGATGTCCATTTCACCCTTCGGTGCCCAAGTTCTCTAGGGCCAAGACTCCAAAAACTAAGGCAAAGTCTTCATTCCCAGAAATTTGCAATACAAGGAGTGATTTGAATAATATTCAATGTCTTTAGCAATCATCTCAAGCAGAATGACCAACTTTGGCCTCTTCTTGCATCGCTCGAGATAGCCATTAACCTTCAGGATGCGTACCCCATAAGGCGCACCCACTCTACAAAATAGTGAATCCTGAGTGAAAAGAGTATTATCAAAAGTCTTCATGCCTTGATCTAGAGACTTTGAGCCTATCTCTGCCTGGAAGTCCAAGTCAAGAGACACCCCAGAAGCCTCCCCCTTTGAAGAAGCCATCAAACCCTAGGCGGATCTATAAAACCTACAAAAGGTATAGTGCAAGGCAGCCCCACACCCCCTCCTCTGCTCATGCTCTAAAAAAACACCCACCACCCGAGCCAGCACAACCCTCACCATGAAAGGAGAAAAAGCCCTCCATAAGAACCCTGAGCTCTACACACTCCACACACCCTACCGCTGCACCCTGCTGCAACCAAACCCCTACATGAATAGGCACACACCACCACCGAAGCGCCAAGGGTGAACTCACCACACAGGGCACCAAGGAAATCCACGGATGGGTGAAGAAAGGTAGAAAAAGACCAGCCTCAGGTCGTACACCCCTGGAACTCACTCCCACAGCAAAGAAAAGAGAAAATAGCCCTTGAAAACATAGAAAACCCCCCCTAAACCACGTAGGAACCACAGAAGCTCAATCATGAGATAGGGTGCGGATGCCCTAGCTCGGCCTGTGGAGTTGCAGATGCGTACGCCATCATGATTGTCCCTCATCTCATGTGATGTATTATGTTGTTAATGATCTTTGTTTATAATTATTTGATGCAGTTATGTTCCCTAGAGATATTAGTTGATCATATAATTTAAATGTTGTAAATAGTGTTATCTTATCTAGTGATTAATGCAAATAATTGGTTTTTTTAAAAATATTATTCCGTATTTTATTGCCACTTAGCCTAACTTTCTAGGGTTGCATGACGAGGCATCACATATGTACTCCAATGTAATCTGAATACTGATATTGTAAACAATATAATGTTGTACTCTCTTGTAAAGGAACTTGTCTATGTACTCGTGATCCTATGTGTAGGATATTGATGTTACTTATCTGATGATATAATATGAAATTGTATGTGTTTATTTATCTGATGCAATTAGACTTAGAATGAACCGTGTTTGTTAGTTAATTCATAATGTTGGTTAGATCTTGTTTTAGTTCGTTACTAATGCAGCCTTGGAACCCTAGAGGATAAAGCTTAATTTAAATGTTATGAATAAATATATGATTGTTGTTATTTCTTTCATTCAAAAAAATAAATATTTGACCTTTTTGTAAGCTTAGTAGTGTTATCCTCTGGGTTCCTTGGCATGATGTTATATTTTGTATCAGAGCCTAGGTTGCAACACTAGGATCTCTGGATTGTTGTTGTTGCTCTAGGTTAATTGTGTTGATAACTGAGAGGGGGGGGTGAATCAGTTATCCTAATTGTTTCTTCATTTGAACTTTCTTATTAATCAAAGCAGCATTGAATTAAACAAACAAACATTATCATGAAATGAGAAACACATGACACAGTATTTTTGACGTGGAAACCTGGTTAAGGGAGAAAACCATGGGGTGATTAACCCAAAGATTATTCTGTTAGAAGAATAAGGAGTTACAAAAATGGCACTTGCCAATTAGGGCTCACTGCCCGAGCACACTGCTCACAAAGAGGCCCACTACCTACAAGGAGACACACTGTCTACAAAGAATGTTATATAATACTTGAACTAATCGGAAGCACCTACATATGCTGGGGTTCAGTTCCGGTTAGGCTCAGTACACTGATCTGCTGCACTTCATCTTTCCTTTGTTCTTTATTCTGCTATCTTTTCACATACCAGATCTTTCTTACTACTTCTGCTCTGCTCTGTACTTATTCACCTACTGTATCACACTCACACACCTTTCACAACTAAATCCATCCTCTATATATATCCGCACAAGTAATTTCATCACTTTTCTAGTCGGCATCCGGAACAGTCTAGTTTCTTACAAACTCTGTTCTGTCGGCTGAATCCTTGCTCACCAAGCAATGCGGATCAAGCATATACTTGTAGATATCATTAATTATGTTGGCCAAACATGATTCATGCCTTCACAACCTTTACCATCAACAGTAACATATCCAGAAAAGATTCTGATGCTCTGTCAGTCAGTTCTTCCTTCTGTTCTCATTGTCTTTGAGGAATCCGGTACTCAGCTATTCATATCTTTTTCTTTGTCCATCACCGGAGGCTAAATCCTTGGAATATACTACTCAAGGTAGTCCTCTTGACTTCCCCAAATCCGCACTGCACCAAGACACTTCCTCTGAGAGGTCCGGACCAATCTGTCAGACCTTGCCACATGCTCTGTTCTTGTTCACCGGACCACAACAGTTCTTCATCCTGACTTCCGGTAGAGGCACACCATGACTTACGGATATGTGGGATGACCTTTGTTGCCATCAATGACAACAACCATGAATCCATATAGTGTCTCTTGCAAACAATCTCCCCCTTTGGCATTGATGGCAATACTTAGTGAAAAATGACTAAGTGTTTACACTATGCTCCCCCTTTGCTGATGCTCTATCTTTATATACAATTTTTGGAACTCCCCCTTAGTTGGATTCCTCATTTTTCACTGCTCCTCACTCCCCCTTTGACATCAATGGCAAAGGATAGGGTCCGCACACCAAAATTTTCAAAAATTTTCTATACATAGCTGCATATTTACATACTCACATAAACTGAAGAATGTCTGCAAAAGATGTCTTCAATTGGATCAGTTCTGTAGCCCAACTTTGCTTCATTCTACCCAAAATTGAAATGTGACCACTCAACAAAAATGCAAAAGCTTCTGCCCTCTTGAGATCTGTCAGATCATTTGTTTGGGCGGTAGTCTGAACATCACTGATGGCCTCATGCATAGTTTCTAACTTAGGGATTATAATCCTTCTAAGTTCTCCCATCCGGTTAGTGATATTCTTCCTTTCCTTCTCAAAGTTCTTTATTGCATTTGTGATTGCAATAGTTTGACATTCTTGATTTACTATGGATGAAGAGAGAGGATCAAAACTTTGAGACAAACTTAGTAGTTTGTCCTGTTCCGCTTTTATTTTCTTATCTATTTCTACTGTTGCCTTTGACCAGGAGATACAAAATTTGTAAATATCACCGCCATCCTTAAGAGCATTTTCTAAGCTCTTTATTCCAATACTCATATTTCTCCTATCGTTAGAGATTAATCCTAATACTTCTGAAAATCTTTTATCCAAAAATTCCTTCCGGACCTTTTCTTCAGCTGATTTTTCTAGAGAATCAAAATGTGTATCAACACTGTTGACTAAGGTTTTGAGATTATTGGAAGAGGAGGCTGTCGGATCTATCTAGATTGATGGCATAATCTTTTCAAGCACTCTGGAAGCAGCCTCTATCAACTCACAGTCTTCCATATGAGACTTTAGGAGTTTTTCATTTGCCTTAGCATTTGCAAATGAAGCTATATCCATTGTCTGTACCGGAGAGAGAGAGTCAAAGTCGAATGGGCCTTTTAGAAGCTCCGGTTCATCAATCTCTAAAGTTTCTTGGCTTAGAAACTTTTGAACAGTTTGTGTAGTGTCTCTTGCCGGAGACAGATGTTTCTTTTCTTCTGCAGTTTTGTCCTTAGGAGTCTTATCTCCTTCCACATTCTTACCACTTACAGTTGTGGTTTTCTCTGTTGGATTTTTCTCTTTCTCTGCATCCTTGGTGCTGTTAGCCTCTTTTTCTTTTTCTGCTGCTTCTTCCTCCTGTAATTTTTCTTCTTCTTGGGATCCAGAGACTGTAGGAGAAGTTGGAGAAGAGATGTTAGTCTGTTCTAGTGGCACTTCTTCCGGAGCAAATGATTCCAAGTCCGCAGTGTTTCTGCACCTGAGTCCTCTGTAATAGGAATATTAAACCTTTTGTATGTATTCCAGAGGATCTCTTCAGTGTCCTTGGCTACTTTGTCGGTCTCACCAAGCATAAGCTGATTCATCCTTGCTTTGCTTCTGAATTCATCCTTGCAGTCCTTGAATATCATGTTCATGGTTTTGTGATCAATTGAGGGATATAGCTAAATAGCTATCTGTTCCCTGATCTCAAGGTCTTTTGCCATGGCATTGTTCTTTCTTATTTCTAGTTCCATCTATAGACTCTTTGGAATTTCAGAGATAATCTCAATAAAAGATTTATTGTAGATGTTCAAGTACCTAATTATAGCTTCCTGTAGGATCTTTTGATCTGCCTCATTGTAGTCATCATAGAATTCAGCCACCGGTTGAAGGTTCCCATCCACAGTGACTGATTTGACTACACTGTCTAGAGATAGGGTGGGCTTTTCAGCAAATTCTTCTGTCATTCCTTCCTTGTCTCGGCCAGAAGAGGGTTTACCGGATCCTTTCTTCTTCTGTTTCTTTATTTCTTTCACTCCCTCATCTGACTCAGTTTCTTCTTCATCCTTTTGGCTTTGATAAGCTCTTGAGGCTTTTGTCTTAGATCTCTTACCGGATCCCTGGACTTCTGGTTTTGAGCTTTTGGTTTTGATAGGTGTAGATCCTTTTGATGATCTGGTAAGGGTTGAGGATTCCACCGGAGCACTTTTCTTGCTTTTCTTTTCTGCCTCTTTCTTTTCTTCCTCAGATTTTCTTCTCTTTTCCTGGTTGGCATCAAGTGCCTCTTTTGAGATGCCTAGGCCTTGAGCAATATGCTCTACTTCTTTTCTCACCTTCCTCTTTATCTCAGGTTCCCTGAGTTCTACATGGATCTTTACACTTAGCTCCTCAAAGGTTCCAAACCTTTCTGCCTTTGGATCTTTGGGCTGACTTAGCATGTGTTGAACATGCAGCTCCACTATCTGTTCATCCACTTCATACCCCATGGGCATGATCCAGACAGTCCTTGGCTCCACTGCCTCCATTAGGCACTGATTAGTGTCCACCATAAAGCACACTGAGTCTTTGTATTTTTCAACAAGAGACTGGGGAATTCTTTCTCTTGCTTGCATCATGCTTTGGAAGTTTTTGAAGTATCCCCATAGGGCTGTATTTCTTGCTTTGGCATCCCCAGGCCCATGTAAATAGTCTCTTATCTGGACTGCAACAGGTTTGTCATTCTGCCATGCCCATCCACTTGATCCGGGCAGCTCATTCATGAAGTAGAAAAATAGACATAATATAAGAGTACCATACTTAAAGGAATTCTTTTTGTCCTTCTTGATTTTTTGTATATTTTCCATTAATTGGCTTAAGAGTAGTTCGCAGAGATCATATTCTGCATTCTTCCTTAGCATTTCATAGGCAGTATACACTGCAGTTCCGGATACAGAATTCTCCCTGCTGGAGTGATAGATCTTGTATCCTATTATCATGGATGCATACTTGATATCCGGATCCGAAATATCTTCAATGGTCATTGCCCTCTTATCAAATTTTGATCCGGTGGCCTCAGTTACAATGTTGTTCTTGACAGTTTTGAGGATAGGTATCCCTCCGGAAGAGTATAGACCAGTTACTGCCCTAATTGCCTCTTTTGTGATCTTGCAAGGTCTATCCAGCCATAGGAAGTTGTCATGCATTCTGCTCAATACATATCGGACCCATTCTTCTTCTTCAAAGTAGGGGAAATGAATGAATTGATCAAACTATTTCTTCTGGATACCCTTGTACTCTGGTTTAAGCTCAAAAGCATTGTCTATCAGTTGTTTGTGATAGAGATCTCTCAATTTGAATTCCCCGAATTCCTCAATGCTTGCATGTATGTAAACCCTAATGTCTTCTGTGTGTAAAACTCCATGAGGAACACTAGAAAATGCTCCTAAGGGATCTACCTCCAATGACTTGTATGGATGTTTCTTAAATTCAGGTTGGGGCCTATCTGAGATTTTTAGTATATTTGGAGTAGCCATTTCTTCAAAAGATTTGTAGCAAGATATCGGAAGTGGAAAATACCTTTTGCGTCTTCGGTTACACGGAGTGGCTGGATTGATTTCTGTATGTAATGACTTCAGCAGGAGATCTTCGGTGAACTTGATGAATTTTGTTGCAGAGCTCCGCTTTTTGCTTCTTCTTGGATGTGGAATGATCAAGTGATGGTTGAGAAATCCCTTATATCGTTTCGCAAACCCTAATATCTGTTTGCAATAAATGCTCCACCTATATTATTCCAATTTGCCTTATCCGGATAGCTTGGAGTATCCCGGATCAGTCCTGATCTATGAACATCATGTGGATCTTTCAATCATGAATAAATCAAGGTGACACATTACAAGAACATCCCAAACGTTCTGTCTAGTCCGCAGAGTAAAATAATGTACTTCCAGATCTCTCCGGACCCTTTTGTAGTCCTCTGTCATTCTGGAGCATCTCCCGGAACAGGTCTTACTTGATCGATCACAACTTCTTTACATCTTCATGCGGACCTCTGAAATCTTGTCTGGATCATCTCAGGACTTATATCTTCAAATCCTTTACTCCGCATCTTGTGTCACATCCAACACCACTTGATTGGCTGGGAGAACAGGATTTTCTTTGAGTCTCCCCCTGAGCCAGAGCTCACTTTTTAATTTCTGGAAGTAATATTAGCACCAGAATCTGGTGCGGATCCAGTTTCTATATTCTCTGAACTTTTCTTTACCCAAATCTTGCTCATTTGATTCCTAACTTCATCCGCATTCATCTTTTGTTTACCCTTGTCTTGATTCTGATTATACACCGGACCTCTTTTGTCCTGATTCTTGCTTCTGCAGATTTTAGCATTATGACCGGACCTATTACAGATTTGGCAAATAACATTTCTTTACATATTTGACTGATAACCTCTTGATCTGCATTGATTAGCCATATGACCTACTCTATTGCATGTAAAGCATCTACCATTGAATGATTTGTTTACTTGCATATTTCTGCATTCATGAGACTTGTGTCCATACCTTTTGTAGTTAAAGCACTGTCTGGAGAAGGATGGATTAGTTTGATTCATTCTTTTTCTGCACTGATTAGCTTTGTAACCAAAGTGATTGCAGCTGTGGCAGTATCCATTGAAAGATGGATATCTTTGAGCATTGGGTTGTCTTACTGGAGGTCTTCTAGGCCTGTTCCTTGGATTTTCTGATCCAAAATTCTTTTGACCGGATCCAGAACTTTCTCCTTTCTCATATCCCAAGCCGTACTTGTCATCTGTCTTCTTTTGACTTCCAAGAAGTACTTCAAGTTGGGCAGAACATATCTTGAATTTTTCTTTATATTCATTTGCTGTTTGAAGATCTCTTTTGAGAGAGACAATTTGATCCTCAAGTTTTTCTTCATTATCTTTGGCATCTTCAAGATCAGATTGAAGATGTCTGATAATCCTGTCCATCTGGTGGCATTCTTCTGATTTCTCTTTAAGAGATTGTCTTAGATTGTCTTCAGCTTTTCTTTTTTCTTCAATCTCTTGAGTAAATTTTATAGTTCCTGATTCCATTTCATGTCTTAACATAATGACTTCTTTTGATAACTTTTCACATAACTTGGTTTTCTCAGTCAATTCTTCATTTGTATTGCTTTCTTCAGTTTGGCTTGCCAATTGTTGGAGCAGCTCCTTTCTCTTTTTCATAGAGAGACTTAATTTGTCTTTTAGTTCTCTCATGAATTCATCAGCCTGTTTGAGTCTTTCCTTTAATTCATTTACTTCAGAATTTGACTGTTCAAGATCCTCAAGGGAAGTCTTGAGTTGCTCCCTTAAACCATATGCATCCATTGGAACTCCTAGATCTTCCTCAAGCTGTTAGGCTCTGTTAGGAGGAACCTTGCTCTGATACCAATTGTTGATAACTGAGAGGGGGGGGTGAATCAGTTATCCTAATTGTTTCTTCATTTGAACTTTCTTATTAATCAAAGCAGCATTGAATTAAACAAACAAACATTATCATGAAATGAGAAACACATGACACAGTATTTTTGACGTGGAAACCCGGTTAAGGGAGAAAACCATGGGGTGATTAACCCAAAGATTATTTTGTTAGAAGAATAAGGAGTTACAAAAATGGCACTTGCCAATTAGGGCTCACTGCCCAAGCACACTGCTCACAAAGAGGCCCACTGCCTACAAGGAGACACACTTTCTACAAAGAATGTTATATAATACTTGAATTGATTGGAAGCACCTACATATGCTGGGGTTCAGTTCCGGTTAGGCTCAGTACACTGATCTGCTGCACTTCATCTTTCCTCTGTTCTTTATTCTGCTATCTTTTCACATACCGGATCTTTCTTACTACTTCTGCTCTGCTCTGTACTTATTCGCCTACTGTATCACACTCACACACCTTTCACAACTAAATCCATCCTCTATATATATCTGCACAAGTAATTTCATCACTTTTCTAGTCGGCATCCGGAACAGTCTAGTTTCTTACAAACTCTGTTCTGTCGGTTGAATCCTTGCTCACCAAGCAATGCGGATCAAGCATATACTTGTAGATATCATTAATTATGTTGGCCAAACATGATTCATGCCTTCACAACCTTTACCATCAACAGTAACATATCCAGAAAAGATTCTGATGCTCTGTCAGTCAGTTCTTCCTTCTGTTCTCATTGTCTTTCAGGAATCCGGTACTCAGCTATTCATATCTTTTTCTTTGTCCATCACCGGAGGCTAAATCCTTGGAATATACTACTCAAGGTAGTCCTCTTGACTTCCCCAAATCCGCACTGCACCAAGACACTTCCTCTGAGAGGTCCGGACCAATCTGTCAGACCTTGCCACATGCTCTGTTCTTGTTCACCGGACCACAACAGTTCTTCATCCTGACTTCCGGTAGAGGCACACCATGACTTACGGATATGTGGGATGACCTTTGTTGCCATCAATGACAACAACCATGAATCCATATAGTGTCTCTTGCCAACAAATTGTTTATCTCCTTGTGGCGAGTTGGTAATAATACCTCTCACCTATGTGCCTTACTATGACGTTAGAAAGTTGATAAATTTACAGACTTGTTCTTTGATTCTAGAAGAAATAAATTCTTTATGCCTTGTTTTACTTATGTGTCTACTATGTGTTCTCTCTCCTTTTCCAAAAATGTGATGTTATATCTAACAATTTGTATTTCCTGAATGTTAGTGCTTCCTGATTTGTTAAGGCCTTGAGTCACTCTTGTGGTCTCTAGTGCTTTAGAAGAAAGAAGCATGGTTACTATTAGTGCATGCAATTAGGGGTGTGGTATTTGCCCCTCTAGTGACATGAATATCCTATACCCATTCTTTGTGGAGTGTTGTGAAATGTCAATGGTGTTTGTGTTCCCTAGTTTGGTGAAGTAATCAAACTTAGGGGATTATGTTTAGCTATGGGTGTAGAAGCACCATACCATCTTTATGTTAATTGTATTATATGTGTAAGTAATAGAATGATTTAATCACTCGATGGCATCATGTAGATTATGTGGTGTTGTCATGTGTGGGGTATCTTTGCATGGTTGCTTGATAATCTGATATATGTTTCTTAGTTGGCCATAACCTTGTGTGGAAGTTCTATTATGATTTATGAAAGTTATCATTGTGTTTGTCTGTTTAAGAAACGTGTGTAGGAGATCAAATTGGAGCCTGTGTTGGAACCAAGAGATCTTGAATGTGATATTGTAAGTCAATTAGAATTTTGAATTATTCTTGTGTGTGACATCATACATTTCCTCTATAAGTATCTTTTTGCATAAGGAAGTAATTGTATATGTTCATAGTTTGGTAAACAAGAATTGTATGGCATTAAAGATAGAAAATTTTGTAAATAAGTAGCGACTGTGTTGCCTTAAATCCTTGTATAAAAGTTTCTTGGCTAAGAAGATGTAGAAAACTTAGTTATCTATGTGTTTGGTGTACGTTGTCTAATGCATTCTAGACTTTGAGTTCTGGGGTGCTGTGTAGCAGATACTCCCTTTTGTGACTAAAATTAGTCACATCGTGATGTGGATTTGTTTGTAATATTGGTTGTTTTAGAATTTTTGATAGTTGTTTCATGTGTTGTGGGTGGGCTAATAGTGAATTTCTTTTCTTTGAACTCTCTTATGATAGGATTGGTCACCAAAATTCTTTTCTTTATACTTGATTTATTGTTGAAAATTGCTAGTATTTTATGACTTAAGATTGAATTTGATTATTCAGCCACTTGGGTTTGCATTTTTTTTAATTTTTATGGTGGCTATTTTGAATGTTTTTTTTTGTTGGCCCCGTTTTGTGCTAAGTGTTGTTTCTATCATTTTCATTTCTAGCCTCTGATAGTATGTACAAGGGAAGACTCTGTGGAGAATTGTACTTGCATGTTTGGTAATTAGTTGGAACCATAGTTGAAATAAGAGATGAGACGTGTTTTTCTTTGTTAATAGGTGAATGCAATTCCCTAAATCATTTGAAATTCTCAAAATATGTGTGATTGGATTATAAGTAGATCACATGATATGTCTGAATGGTGAGGAATTGATGCTCTTCTTGTCTTTATTGAACAATTGTGCATGTATTATGAACAATTGCTTAAAATGGATGTTTATGTTAGTAATATGCAATACTAATATGTTATGTTTCCACCCTAGTCTGTGACTTCTAGGAGTAAGTCAATTCGTAGGGGGGAGGATGTAATGCCCCTCCATTCTCATCTTGTATGTACAGATGGTTTGGCTAAGGAGCATGAAGATGAAGGTAAAATAATAGGAATATTTAGGGTATGTTAGACAGTTAATTTGTTGTACATTATATGATGTCGGTAGATGCTACATTCATGTTGATGACATTCCTAATTATGCTCATGTGTTGTTTCATTTGACAGTTAGTATGTTTTATCAATAATCTTTGTTGCAACACTGATAATTTATATGCTCTGACATTGTTTTACATTCAAGTGATTATGATGTTGATCTTACTATGATTCACATATGTTAGAATTGATTTTTATGCGACTGATTATGTATCATAGGATGTTATGTTATGATGTTTTGTGTGGATTAATCTTATTTTTTGTATCAACTGATTATCTAATGATGGTTCTTATTTATTCATTCAATAATTGATTGCTATGTGTGTTGTGATTGTGTTTGATGTCATGGTGAAAGGGACAGTGTCGCATTACTCATGTGTGAGTACCCTACTATGTTGTGATTCCCTCTTATGGTGTATTTGACTATATGATTATATATATGTCTATTTGTTCGACTATTTGGTTGTTGCAAGCTGCAGGTACCTGGCATTGACTCCATCTGAATTGACAGGTCTAAGTGCGCCTAAAACCCAATGGAAACTATTGAATAGAGATAACATGTGGTCCCCTAGTTGGCCATCATCTTTGAAAAGGATGAGTATCTAGTTTTGGACCTAGTCAGTGTTGTCTAAATGGGCATAATGGTTAGTCATTGTCATTGTGGTCAGGTATTGTTTGGCATTTGGGTTATTTTGTTTGAAATTGTTTGATTAATATTTTGGTTAATTGCTTCATTACAATAAAATTATTAAGTCAAGAGAGCACTTTGATAAATAAATATAGATGCTTTTATGCAAATTATAGTTGTGTGGAAATATGTATTATTATGTCTGAAAAAGATTCTCTTTCTTTATTATTATTGTGTTGAGTAATTATTTACCACTTTGGCCACTTACAAGAAGTGGCAGTTACATACCTCAAGAGGGAATCTTAGAAATAATTATTTCTTTTGTGTAAGAGACTAATTTAGAAAAGTAGAAAGTAACTATTTTTTGTTTAGTTGTAAATGAAATAAATAGCAAATTCTAAAATAAATAAAATTAGAGAGAAATTATTGTTTGGTTAAAAATAACAAATTGTAAGAAAGTAATAAATGAGAATCTTATGGAAGAAATTATGGGGGTTGATTATGCATGCTCAACTTTATTTTGAAATCTCAAGACATAATTTGGGGGGGAGCATGCATTTCAAATAGAGAATATGTTTTATGTTTTGGGGATCTCTCTCTCTCTCAGGAAGTCTTCATTTCTCTTTTGGCACCACAAATGATAGTTTTCAGAAGAAAATACTTTGGGGGGGAAATGAATGCAAGCTAGGAATATTGTGAAGATGTGATGGAAGTAATATTCTAGGTATGGACTAAGATATGAATCTGATTTATTGTTGCATTAGATTTAGTAAAATATTCTGAGAATTCTCTTCTACATTTTCTAAACCCAGTCTATTGCGTTAGCCATAACTTTATTTTTATGAACTAGATTTCTTTAATTTTTTTATATATGGTGCACGGCCTGGATATCTAAATCATATCCAAAAATCAGCTATACCTAGTTTGTCATTTTTGAGATATGTAGATTTTGTGACTGTCTACCTCTCACCCATTTCATCTATGTTTTAGCAGTCTGTTGCGTTAACCATAACTTTATTTTTACGAACTGGGTTTCTCTAATTTGTTTATGTATGGTGCATGGCCTGGATGTCTAAATCATATCTGAGAATTAGCCATACCTAGTTTGCATTCTTGAGATATGAATATTTTTTTACTGTCTACCTCTCACTCGTTTCGTCTCTGTTAAAATAGTTAGTTGCGTCACCAATAACTCTATATTTTTTAAGTGGGTTTCTCTAAGATTTTTCAACAAATTCATTTTGTGCGTATTCTACAATCATTGTTTTCCATCATATGACTCTCTTTGAGGCATTCTACTAATCAATCTGCGTGCCCTGTCTATGCTTTAACATTTTTCATTGTTGGTAGCTTCTAAAGCCTTCTCAACAAATTTATTTTCTGCTAATCCTATCATATGCATGTGGTTAAAAGTGTGGTAGATTTGATGAAGATGTTAGATTTATAGGAATGTTTTCTTGTTTTGTATTCCTTTCCTCTCAAGGTAATCTTAGAACAAGGTTCTTTCATTGTAGCTTCGGGTTTTGTATCTTGTGATTCTAACTAGTGTAAGATATTTATAGCATTCTAATATTATAGGCTTTTAGCCTTGCTTATACAATTATATTTAATAGTATTTACAAAATTGTCTAGATTATTAATGAAATCTACATTAGTGTAAATAGTGTAAATAATTGTTGTGTTTAATTTATATGCCTTAGAGTTATTTGTAGTTTATTCCCATCATTTTAATTAAATGAAATTAACATAAGTCTTGAGAATTATTAGTTAAAATATTGTTTCTCGTGGACACTTATATCTTATGATCATATTGTAACTATCACTGGTGATTAGAAAGTTATAGTTTTGTATTGATGAGATAGATTCACTTTATAATTGTTAGATGATTGATCATGGTTGGATTAATGTTACATTCTTTAAGACCCAGAATTATTGCATTATATCATATGTTGCATTTGTGGTATTGTAGTTGAAATATTGATGAAGGATCATAGTTTATGTTGTGCATTTGAGAGTGAATGTGATGCGTGAAGTCCTATTATGTTTGGTGGTGTCAAGTGTTTGTGTCATTTGGGGAAGATGATTCCAGAGGCCTAGGAGGGTTTGCTTATGTAGGAGTTGGCTATGTGTGCACCATGTGAGTTGAGTAAATTACTATTCTGGAATGTTTCCTTCTATTCATGTTAGTATGGTACATGTGCAAGATGGATAATGCCTTACTTAGTGTACCTATTCATGTGGTTATGATGATTATGTAAGATGGGTAATGCCTTGCTCTGTGTAATATGAAATGATGTATATTTTGTGTTGTAAACACATCATGATGAGAAATGTGATAGTTCATGCTTGGTTTATGTTTTGGGCTTGGTGAATCTAGATGTAGTGAAGGGGGAGTAGCTTTCAATGTGGGGTCGGCATCCAAAGTGGCTTGTCAGGATAACCCATTGGAAGTTGTTAATCCAGTGATAACTTAAAAATAATTTTAGAGGTTTGGGTAGGTTTCACACTAATTAAGATAATTGGATGCCTCACCCATGCCTGTAGTGCTCGTTAAGGCTAAGGATGGGATGAGAAGCCCATGGTTGGCAAAATCAATTTCCTTGTCCTCATGAAAGGAATGTTGGTTCCACATGTGTCACCCTATGGGGTTGGCATCTAGTAAGAGACTGTCAGGGTAACCATAGATGGGGGCTGGCACCTAGTGAGAGACTATCAAGGTAACCCATGGATGGGGGCCAGTGTCTAGCTAGAGAAGTTGTCGGGGTAACCCATGTTAGGACCATGTGATGACAGTCATCCCTACTACAGCCTAGCATTCCATAATTGTGTTTTCCTCTTTCATTGTGTATTTTTCTCAAGAAGTATTGTTTGAGTTTCTTGTGGTGTTCATATCGACCAGTGTTGTATTAGAGTCATGTGTAGTCCTTGCACTTGTTAGCCTATTGTTTCCTTCACTGTTTACTTAGTGGGACCTTATTGTTATCTCCTAGCATGAGGGGTACTTAGGGTTCCACATGGTCAAGTGGTTGTGCTTTTATCTCCATTGGTTTCCCTTATTGTTGTTCATGCGTGAGAAGGATGTACCTTGTATGGCAGATTTCAGATCTTGCTCTAGTTTGAGGAGATAGATACTTATGATCATGTTTTAGTCTTCTATATCAGTTGAATCATGTACTGTTATCTTGATATATGTATTCCAATGTAATATGGATAGCGATATTGTAAACAATGTAATGTTGTACTCTCTTGTAAAGGAATTTGTCTATGTACTCATGATCCTATGTGCAGGATCTTGATGTTACTTATCTGATGATATAATATGGAATTGTATGTGTTTATTTATCTAATGCAATTAGACTTAGAATGAACGGTGTTTGTTAGTTAATTCATAATGTTGGTTAGATCTTGTTTTAGTTTGTTAGTAATGCAGCTGTGGAACCCTAGAGGATAAAGCTTAATTTAAATGTTATGATTAAATATATGATTGTTGTTGTTTCTTTCATTTAAAAAATATATATTTAACCTTTTTGTAAGCTTAGTAGTGTTATCCTCTAGGTTCCTTGGCAAGCTATTACATCATATACATATGTGTAAGCACATTGGCTTAGGGTTATGTAGACTTGGTAGTTGGTATGTATACTTGACAATTGTTAACACCATGGTATATGTCTTGGCATCATGGCATTAGTCGCATCATCATAGTGTTTTATGTGATTTTTTTATCATCCATATGCATTGCATATTAGCACGGTGTGAAATTAATGTCAGTAGCTAAACATAAACCCTACTAGTATTACAAATTAGTTCTTTTGGGTATTTGTCAGCTTCCTCTCAAAAATACATTGGTAAAACCTATTTGCATTTTCATTTTTCATTTGTAGGTGGATAGGTAGTGGAGCCATAGAAATTTTTTCTTAGGAAGTTCCTCATCAAGAATTTTCAAGTATGAGTTAAGTTTTAAAGATACATTTTAGCTAGTGATATATGTTGTCGAGGTTGTATTGATATTATTTTTATACAAAGATCATTCCCATAGCTTCAAAAGGTTTACTAAAGAATTGTTTAGCATTATTGCTTTGTAGTTTTTTTAATATGCACATCTTGCAAGGGTTTGATCATTGTTACTTTTGTTGGTAGACTATTTCTGAGTTCTTATTTCATTTCTATTTCTCTCAAATTTTGATTTAGTTCCTTTTAAAAAAAAAATAGCTAATTACTTTTCCTCAGTTGAGTTAGCCTTAGTGGGTTGAAAGTCTTTGTATTCACCTTCAGAATCATTTATAATAATTTTGTTTTTGTTCATACTCTTGCTACTTCAAAATCTTTGAGTTTTCCTTTCACTATTAGAAAAACTTAGTTTCCTCTAACTTTTTCAATGGGTTCACAAGTTCATGAACCTCCCAAAAACCTAATTAGTTATTCTTGTTTTGTCGATCTTTTGGAAGGTTTCAAAGTTCTCAAACCTTTTGAGTGACTGATAAAAGTTGTTTTTTTTCAAGTTTGTTTGAAAGTTCTTAAACCTTTCAAAAAGCCAAAAGATTTATGTGTCAAAATTTTTAAAGGTTTTGAAACCTAGAGAAGTGTTGAATGAGTTTCTGGTTTCTCAAATGTTTAGACAAAGTGAAGATAAATATTTCCAATTTTGGTTAGTTCACAAGTTCACGAACTTGTTGAAAGGTTGAAATGCCTCAAAAGTTTAGAAGTTCTCTGATTTGTTGAAAGGATAAAAAAGATTCAAGATTGTTCAAAAATATTGGGCCTAGTTTAGTTTGAAAGTTCTTAAACTTTCCAAAATGCTGACAATGCTTAGAAATTTTCCAAAATTGTGAAATTTTTGAAAATGTTCTTGAAGCCTTAAAACCTTTGACATTTTAGAAGGTTATAAAACCTTCTAACTTTCTAAAAAATTATAAGTTTTTTAAAAAATAACCTATTTAAAGTTAAAGGGATTCATAGGCCCAGTTGTGCTATCATTTATAGTTTTGAACAAGAGCTCTGTTGTGAGATGCTGGTGTCTGCGTCCTTCTACAAATTTCAAGGATTTCTGCTATACTCAATAAGGTAAGTTACAAGTGTTCTAAATTGAAATCCTAGTATAAATTCAACCACCTGATCACAATAGAGATTGAATTGTTGAAATTCCCCATTCCCTCATTTGTATTTTAATGAATTATGTGCATTCTAGCTTTGGCCTTCTCCCAGATAAAATCATATTCCTTGGTGTGCATCACAATCTTTTTGAAGTAATGAATACATGTTGATCTATACATGTAATGCCCCTCACATTTTGGCTTGTGATAGTTGTTAGTTTCATATTTCTATCTGCCAATTCTGATACAATTGCTAGTCTTTCATTGCATTTATATAGTTCTGAGACATTTGGATTAGTAGGTTATGGTTTATGTTTACTTTGATCTTGATGGACTATATTCGACTGATATAGTTAGACATGTGTTATGAGTTTATGATGACATTATTATTACTTCAGTTATGATGTGTTGGACATGATTAGTAATGGATTAATATTTGCATGTTGTATTAGATCTGTTGATATTTGTTTTCAAATGTAGTGGTTATAATCTTGTTCAAGAGTAGGGACAGTGTAGTACTACTCGCTTTGAGCACCCTACTATGCCACAATTCTCTGACTCTCTGTGTATAGACATATATGTATTTGATCGTATATAACCTATTGTTTGGATGCAGGTTGCAGGTACCGAGCCTTGACTCCACTTGATATAGCAGGTTTGAGTGGGCTCTTGCACCAATGAGTATCAGTGATGGGAGATAAGGCAAGGTCTATTCCACTAGGTTAGTCCTTATCTTTTGTTGTGGTCTCGAGTCATGTTGTGATGCTTGGTCCTTGCCTTTTATATTTGGTAATCTTGTGTTGTGGAGTATCGTTGAGTTGTGTTAATAATGCTCATGTGTAGTTAGATAATACTTTAATGATTTATTTTTAAAATAATAATGCTTCTATTATGTTTATTGGATAATATTTGGTTTAGCCTAGAACTTGGAATGACACCTTAGTAAAATTTTAAAATAGACTAGAATTAATTATCTATTATCCAAGAGTATTTAATGTCATGAGTTGCCAAGTGTAAAATTTTAAAATTTAGAGAATCTCTTTTTATAGCAAGATTTTGAATTCTTGAAGGAGTCGGATGCTGGGTAACAGATGCATGTCTATGTTAATTTATGAGCTGAGCTATTTTTATATTGGGGGATTTGGGTTATGGAGAGGGGGTGGGAAAGAGAATACAGAAATTGGGGGAAAAATAAGAATCGGTTGTAGGAATACGAAAGAATTGGAGGCTCCAGATCATTTTTGTTGTTCCGGGTATGTTTCTGTATAATTCTTATTTGAGTATTTTTTGTTCTTGGATAAATTATTTCTTCTCCCTCGTGCTTTAGAATCTATTAGTTTGAGGTTTTGTTCTGGATTCCCTGTCGCTTTCTCCCATCTTGATTTCTGTAGCTGATCATCCTTGGAAATTTTTAAATCAAAAATTGTGACATTCTTGGACCCTTGTGTTGAATCAATCCTCATTTAGTTATGTCTTATTGCCATCTTTATCTCTACAAATTTTAATCTCCGGATGCTCTTATGTCGAATTCCCATCTTGGCGTTCCTACATTCATTGCTGAGACTTTTCTTGAGGGATTTTGTCAATAGTTGCCGGGCTTTGTCTGTGCTTCTCTATTTTTGTATTTATGTCTACAAGAGTATTTCCAACCATACTTTCTGACTAAAATTTCCTTTCCTTATGTTGTCCCAAGAACATATTTTGCTGAGTCAAGGAGAGTTATGTCCAGGGCTGTAGGTTTGGCCTTGCAACTGTTAGTCATTTTTATTGAAAATATTTTAGCTATTTAACAAAATCCATTTTGTACATATCTTGCAAACCAAAGAATGTTATGAGACCTTATTTATTTTGAGCATTTTGTAAAATAACTCACGTACATGTCTATGATTCCACGTTTTGAATATATGTCTGTCAGATTTTTCCAACTATTCTAACTGTATTATATACCCTTTTGCTATCATGCACAGTGGATGACTATACTCTCTTCTTAGGATTATGTTATAAGGCTAAGTTGATATATTATACATGTCTTTTCTGCCATTAAAATCTGGCATAAACAAGTAAAAATCTTCTGCTATATATGAGCATCACATTTATCCTTAATCTTGTGCCTTTTTACTGCCATTTAATGGCGTTAAGCTCTGCATATATCTTATCAAATTCCCTTATAGAAAATTGAATTCCTTCTAGTTTTTCTTCCAAATGTTGTCTTGGCTAAATCTTTGTTGAATCTGCCTTATTCTCATAATCCTAGAAACTTAAATTGTATAAACATTGTTGAAGCTTCTTATGTGCCCAAGCCAAATAAATTTCTATGTGATTAGATTGGAATGTGAGTCATTTTTTTGGTAGTTGATCTTTTATTCTCAAGTTTTTTTTTCCATTTTGATGGCTGACTGTGTCTTGAGTATGGACGTGGATTGTTTTTCTGTTAGTTATCTTCCAAATTTTCTGCAGATACTAATTGCATCCTTTCCATGTTTGACTGATTGACTAGTTGGTCATGTAATAATAGAGTGTTTTTTCTTTGTGAAGGGTATTCCAATTTTTGTGGTCGCTTTTGCTGGCCATTTAATTCAAATGTGGAATGGGTAACTCTTTAGGATTGTAGTCGTAGGAAGTAAGGGTAGTCGATGTGCATAATAAAATAAATGTAATTTTGAAGTTGTGCATTAGTTATTGAAGATAGTGGTAGCTGGGGAAAATACATATTTATCTTGTAGTGTTTGATTTGAGATTGTCTTGTATTAGTTGAAAACTTACGCTTTTGGGGAGTGGGGTATTAAAGAAATATTTGAATTAGTAATCAGTTAGAGCTTGTAAACGTAGAATGGTTAATAGATAGTTGTTTAGGCTTGTAGCGATAGATAAAGGTATATATATTTGTAGTTGTGGCAGATAGTTTATGGGAACTTATGCAAATAAAAACACATATATTATACTTATAGTTGTTTCCATTAGAAATTGTAAATTGGTAAGATGCTAGATGGTAATCCATGCTTAGAGGAAATTATATATATGTTTATAGTGTTTTGAATTGATATTGTAATTGGTTAAATGTTAGATGATAATAGATGTTGGTAAGAAAATATACGTATATTTATTTATATTAGAAATGTTAAGTGGTAAATGTTAGATAGTAAGTTAAGCTTATAGAAAACTATTTAGGTTTATAATGTTTGATTTGAATTTGTAATATGTTAGATAGTAAGTTATGCTTATGAAAATTATATGTATATAAATATAGTTGTTGTTTTAGCAATTGGTAGTTATTAGAAAATTGAAATAGTAAAATGATCACCAGGAAGTTCATATACTTAATTGTAGTTGTTCATAGTAGGAAGTGTAATTAGATGGTTGACGAAAAGTTATTTTTATTATAGCAAGAATATTTTGATATTTGTGGTTGTTCATACTAGGATGTGAAATTAGTAGATCTTAGTTGGAAATTTATGCTTATCATTATATTATGGTTTATTTTTATTAGAAGAGGATGGTTGTTAGGGAATTAGTTAGGAAATTTACTTTTGGTATTGTAGAGAAATTATTAAATCCATAAACTAGATTTTTTCTTTGAAGGAAGTTAAAATCTCATACATAATTTCATGATTAAATTAGGAGTACATTGAATCTCTTATGCTCGAATATCCTCTTGGTCGTATCTATATTCTTGTATTGGATCATTGTGTTTATTTTGGGGTGGAGTTTATGTCTATGATTTGGTTAAGTGTGAAGTGGGAATCTTGAGAGATGTCATGACTTGTTGGTGTCAAGACGCAAAAGCATTGTCCTTGTCAGATAATGGTTACTTTATCATTGGTTTTGCACCTAACTCCAGAGGTGTGGTTTCTTGGTCTTTGGTTCAAATTATGGCATGTCAATGTAATGGGTTAACTAAATTTTCAAGTCTTGTAATGAATGGGGAAATAGCCTTTTGGATATGGAACTTGGTATCTATTTATGTATCATGATGGGTTGTGAGAAGCTAGATGTCTTATAGTCCCTTTCTCATGCATGTCATTTGTTTCAAATGTTGGATAAGGGATGCTAGTGTACAAAGGAGAGTGGCTTCCATGGTGGGGCCAGTGCCCGAAGTGGCTGCCTGGATAACCCCATGGAATTTGTAATCAAGTGATAACTTTAAAATATATCTAGGTGGGTCGGGTAGTCTTTCACATAACAAGATAAGTTTGTTGCCTCACCCATGCCTTGAGTGCTCTCAAAGGCTAAGGATGGGTTGAGAAGGCTTGGTTGGAAAGGTCGACCTCCTTGTCCACATGAGAGGATGTGTTGGCTTCGCATGTGTCACCCTATGGGGCCAGTGCCAAAGGGTCACGAGGATAACCATAGATGGGGGCCGGCTTCTAGTGAGAGATAGCCTAGATAACCCATGATCAGGACCATGTAATGGCTCTCCTCACTATAGCTTAGCTACTTCCCTCTTTATGCTTTCATTGTTACCTCTAGAGTGATGTCTTGTCTTGTGCAGTTTTGTTGATATGGTCTGTTGTGCTCTGTTGTCATTTTCTTATTTTGTATGTTGTTACTTTGGCTTAGTGGAATCCTTGTTGTTATCTCCTAGCTCGGAGGGGTGGACCTCAAGGTTTTAGATGGTTGGGTGGCAGAGCTATCCATTGGTCTTCTTGGAGATGCGGTTCGAGTCCTTTGTAGAAGTGATCTAGTTCTAGAATTGCTTAACACATTCAGTGATGTTGTACACTTTCATATGTATTCATTTGTAAACCGACACGATTGGTCTTGTAATCTTGTAATGTGACCTTTTAAACTAACTATCTTACAAATGTAAAAGTTGTTCTTAATTGTAGTTGTATGATGTATACCACTTGTGTGGTTTAAACTTTATATTCACTGATGCAATTATGTTTCCCTAGAGGAGTTAGAAGTGCACTTTTCTTTATGTTGTGTACTATGGTATCTTTGGTTACTAATATTGCAATTTCTTGCTTTCAAAAAAAAATTATTTCTATAATTTTGCACTTTTTAGTCTAGCACTCTAGGGTTGCATGACGGGGCATCACAGTACAATTGTCTCCAACCTGCAATGTAAGTAATCTCTTTGAACAAAGAAAATCAAGGGTTGTGGAATTCTTCATTACTCATTTGCAGTAATGAATTATTTTCTCTGTTAAGTACTATTCAAGGAATGGTATAATATATTTAAGGAAAATAGTAGGAATATTTACATTGTGGATGGATTATTAAGTAGAATTGTCTAGTTTGGCCACTATCTTGGACTAGGTCTTAAGGGAACACACCTTCAATTTTATGTTCTAGTCAATGTGAGATCCAACCCATCGATCAGTGAGCACTTTCATGAACTTGATACCACTGAATCCGTCAAATGCACTGTACCTAGACATTCATTCTCTACAAATGTAGAATACCCCTATTTTGTAGAATCCATTAGAAACTCTCTGTCTTGATTCTTCTTCAGTCGGTGAGAGCTTCTACTTATTCAATTTCTACAACTACATCAAAATACTTGAAACATGGTCTTCATTTCTATCCTTAGAAGAAATAGTGATGCGACTTTTCTCATGAGCTTCACATATAAGGAAATAGGGCCACATAATTGTATTGAAGATGTATTCTATAGCCACTTGCTAGTTACATGACAAGGAAATAGTGTCACATTCAAACAGAAGCTAAATATATACGAAATCTTTAGAGCTAACCCTTATATGAGAAAATTAGAATTTAATATAATTGACTATTAGAAGCCTACAAAAATTGCAATGTCATATAAATAAAAAGGTTCTTAGTTTTCCACGATGGGACTCTACTTGATAGTGGCAAAGGAAGACATGAGATCCTACGGGTGCTACGTGGACTTCATAGTATTCACAAAGCACGTACAATACATAGAATGACACATATAAACAATAACATAATGATTTAAACATGTATGATTTCGTCAACCAGTTGATTACTATATTGTATCTATATAGTATATTAATATTGTATAGATAAATATCATTGATTTACATCTTTTCAATTCAAATAAAATTTTATAAATTGAAAAATAATTATATTATAGACTATTATGGTCAAATAATCACAAGTTATTACATTACTATAGACATCTTCAACTCATATAAATAAATGATACAAATATAACATAAAAGAATATTTAACTTCCAACAACTAGTTGGTATCTAAAACAATATGACATACCTCATCTACCAACCACAATACACATTCTATTACTATAGAAGGATTATTATGCCCCTCATAATAATGTTTAATGCCTACTATACACATACTCTACTTATTCTGCCATCTCACAATATAGAAGGATTATTATGATGGTTATAATAGAGTTTAATGTCATTCAACAACAAAATATTATGGTTGAAATTTCAGCCTTGCATTAATATTTGAATAGTTGAAATTTTATCACAAGAATTTAATGCATTGAAAATCCAATAAAATTTAAATGATAATTTTATTTATACACTGATTCACAACATTAATCAATAAGAAAATAGATAAATGATATTTTTCAAATTATTGGGTAAGAAAATTAATTATAAACTATAACATTATTGACCATATTTTTTAATTCTATATGGTGATTGATTAAATAAATGAAAAAATTGCATTCAATGAATGCATAAGTTATATGTCTACAACCTTTTAAAAAATTGCACATTTATTTTGGAAGTTAAAATTGTTCTTTCAAAAGCAATGATTTTGAAAGGTGAAGTTGTTCTTTCAATGTATGAGTGAGATACTTGTGGCAACAACTGACATTCATTATGGGCAATAAATATGTTCTATCTGCTTCCTATACGAAGTAGTTTCTGTAATAGATCATAGCCTTAATGAAGGTCAACCTAAATAAAGGTTGCGCCCAGTGCAAAGAGAGGAGTCACCATCTGCAGCAGAAATAAATAACGCTGCAGGGAACTAAGCCATCACAAGCTCCTCTTTGCTTCTTTACTCCACTCCGTTAGTTAGGTATTCGCATCAGTTTTCTAATAAAGATCAATTTCATGACTCCATCTCCAAGGATGGAATCTTTGGAGGGCAAGCATGTCCTGATAACAGGTGGATCAAGTGGAATTGGGCTTGCAATTGCCAAAGAGGCTCTCTCTCAAGGAGCATTCATTACACTTGTAGCCAGAAGCTCCTCTAAATTAGAGAAAGCAGCAGAAAATCTTGCCAAAGATGGTGTTACCAAACATAAAATATCAACCAAGGCATGACTTATTCCTTCATTTTAAGCTTATCTAAAGACTTAGAAATCTTGATGTTTAATCTGATTTTTATTTTTTAACAGGTTGCAGATGTTGGTGTGTACGAAACTTTGGCAAAGGCAATAAAGGAATCTTTTGAATGGAGGGCAGTTGATGTGCTGGTGTGCAATGCAGCTTTGGCAAAAATTGTACTTCTGGATGAGGCTAGGATTGAAGATATGCATGCCATCATTCAGACTAACTTGACAGGGGTTGTCAATACTCTGCATATTGGAATTCCATTGATGAAACAGAGGAGTACCCAAACACCCATGTCCATTGTTCTCACGAGTTCCCTGGCAGGACTGGTATGTATTGGTAAAACTTTTTGTATGCTTGTATCTCAGAAGTTTCTAAGTCTTCATCTTGGACTTATACGCACGCTTTATTCCATATTGCCAGTTCAAAGTCCTAGTTAAGGCCAAAGCAATGTGAAGTCAGCCTATAGATTATGGCTATTATAATAGGATTTATATGTAAGCCAAGAAAGCATGTGTTTTGAGGATGTTTAATCTTTTTATCATTGTATTTTTTATCTCTCTTTCTGTATTATCACATCCAAACAAGTTATCAACTTTTCACCCTTAATTAGTTTGTTGATCGTTTGTTCAAGAATAATTTTTTTTAGGTTGTGTGTTATTCTTTTGGCAGTTCGCGGTGTATGGTCATTCTGTGTATACTGCAACCAAACATGCTCTAAAAGGACTCGGAGAAACTCTCAAGCTTGAATTGATGCCTTATAACATCCGAATTAGCATAGTTTTTCCAGGGTTTGTGGAAACCCCCATGCTTGATGACTGTAAGTAGCTCCAATTTTGTCTTAATGAGGATGGCCTTAAATTGTGTTACTATCTAAATCTTGTATTAGATATAGATAGAGAAGTTTTTTCTTTATGAATGTTTGTGAAAGGGATGCCTGTATCTTGGCGGTATCATGATCCCTATTTGCTCATCTCGACTATGCTTGATTTCTTGAGAGATTTGTCCAGTGTATATAAGATTTTTCAGGCTTTCACAATCCATAATTAGTTAAAAAGGCTTCTCTAACAATACCTTTAATGTATGTAAGATTTTTCAGGCTTCCACAATCCATAATTAGTTTAAAAGGCTTCTCTAACAATATCTTCAATACATTTTTGAACTACTATTTTTGTTTTGGATCATATTATCTATCCATCATCAAGATAAGGATGCATTTTACATTGCAAGATAAGAGCTCCTTCATCTGCAACGTAATCCTCATTCAAATGAGATAGCACACTATCATCTATGAAATTCCCAACTGAATCTTTAAAAGCTTTTCATAGTCGTGTATGCGCATATGTTTCTCTGAGGTTTTATAAAACTATCTTGGGCATGCTAGCAATCAAACAAATAATTAATGTAAAAAGTAGTGTTCAAGCTTTCTTTTTTTCAATGGTTGTTACTGTATTCTTCAAGTGAGCCTGATGTAATTTTTTTCTTACATTCCCAAATTATATAGGTGGCTTGGAAGATGACGAAGATATCTTGCAGATAATTAAGGCCACAAGTCTCTATAACCGAAGTCGAGCAGAGACAGCTGAGCATGTTGCAAAATATACATTAGAAGCAACAAAGAATGGAACCTTTCTTGTCACAAGCCAATTCACTGGTCTTGTGTTATCCACACTCTCTCGTGGACCTATGCCTGCAGACTCATTTGGAAGGGCTTTGGTTGAATTGATATTATATATTCCTATTAGACTCTTCAGCTTCTTAGCTGCTTGTTATGTCCATTATGTTATAGGACATAGTAATGAGAAGAAATGTTAGAATGTTTCGGTTGAGTATGTGTTTTTAAATGTAAAACAAAGTATTGGCTGAGTCTAATTGGTGAAAGCATCAGGTTTTCATTTTGGAAACCCAAGTTAAAATCCCTATGTTGACATCTAAGGTAGAATTCTAAGTGGAAGTTCTTGGACTTTCTTTGTGGTTTTTAGTTGAATAAAGGTGAATATGTTTAATTAAGTGGATGTGTTAAAGGGGAGGAGGTCCCCCTTGTGACCTTCATTAGTGCAGGGCCAATCTAAATAATTCTATCTTACAAATAAAAAAAGTTTTGGTACTTTTTAAAATCATTAATAATTGTAATGGTCAAAATTGCATACCATGTACTTTTCTCTTTCATTTTGGACTCACTTTGATCGGGTTCACCTTAATGCAATGGCTGCAGTATGGAAGTTAGCAAATAATAAGATCCTTACTTGATTTCATCTACATACATCCCTAGGGATTGATCCCACTTCTTTGATTATTCAGGTTATTTCTATAATTGTAGAACTAATCCAAGTTAGATCTGTAGGTGTGGAAGTGATCCTTAAATTTCTTAAATTCAAATTTAAATTTGGGCCTTTGTGGACTCCCTCTAACTAGCCATTAAGAGCGAGAGGCTCTAACATAGATCAATCAATCAGCCATCTTCAACACTTCTACATTATTATATTCAATAGATTTATAAAACTTTTCAACTTCTAAGTGTTATGCACTAATTCATAACACCTCTCTTTAATACTAACATAAAAACTTTTATTAGACATTCATTGCCTCTATCTTTTGAATTGCTGAGGTTCATCTAAATGTGTGTTTCACAAAACCCATGCATATGCTTCCAAGAGGTGTCAATATCGAGTCCCTTGGAGTTCACCAGAAATATGCTTAGAAAATGCCTCTTCCTTTGCTTTTAGAATCTACTCCACTGGCTCAAATAATTGTTGTACAGGAATTTCTGTCTCCTTGCTTTCCCTATCGGTCAAGCGCCTACATTGTAGGTTGAGTGTGGCCCTTTATGAATATACTACGGCAACCCTTGAAGTTGCACGTATAAAATGCAGAGAGATTTGTTCCCACCCGTGGAGCAACAAACTGTTGTTTTATTGCACCTATTGTGTTCAGAATTGTGAGATCTCTTCCAATAAAACTGTCACATCCTCATTCACAGAGGCTTGCCCGTGGGAAACCGCGTGGCCAAACAATAATAGAAATAAATAGAATTAAAAGATATTTCTTGAATGGAGGTTGGAGGAAGGCAATAACTGAGAGGGACACCATTTTCTACAGGAAAGCATTTTTTAAGAAGAAAATGGTCGGCAAATGCCATTAATGGGCATGGCATCCCTTCTGCCTGTCAATCAAATTTGGAGTCAAACGACTGCCCAATATGGATGCCCATCAACGCAGAATAATAGAGGAATTTCATCCTAAAGGAAGATTTTTCCTTCCACGAAGTTGAGGAGAAAAGAGAGGGCAAGGAAGGGGATTAAATGAAATGAAGAAAGGAGCAGGGCACAGGGTATGGACATCCATCAAAGCATTAAAGATAGACGAATTTTACCAGAGGTAGTAGTTGTGCTGCCTTTGGAGGCATTTTGTTGCTTGTTTTAAGAGGTCATTGTTTTGCAGAGGTAGGCTGATACAAATAGAAGTTACCATGATACATGTGTTTTGAGATTTGAGCTCTGATACCAATGTAATAACCATCCTCGTTAGTACTTTTTTTTTTTCTTTTACACACCAAGTATTGACATAATTGTCCAAGCATCTTCTATCTAATTTAAAAACTTGTTAAATTCAAAGACTTACCAACCTTAGTCATGGTATCAACTCTATGCCACAACTCATATACTCGTACTAGAGTACGGTAAGCTCTCAAGGTTAGGGTCATCTCTAGACCCAGACCTAAACCTCGAGGGTTCATTTGTAATAGCTATGCCTATGTATCCCTTCATGGGAATCAAAGGCTCTGTAGTTTGTTCAACAATAATAGAGAGGCTTCATCCTCTCCTTTGATATGAGATGTTTAATCTCACCTTTAGATCGCTATCTTTAAGTGAATCTTATGGTTCCAAATCAATTCATATGCAATAGTATGATAGCAAACGCAATCCAGTCAAATGTTAGTTCAATACCAACATCAATGTATGAAAAGAAACAAAACCACATAGTGACCAGCTCATATAAACAATACTTGTTCACACATAGTGACTAGCTCAAGCATACATTCCTTTTTCGGTTTGGGATATATTTGAGAACTTGCAGGCTAGTAAATCAGGCAAACAGGAAGATGCTTACAATATGGTTGCAACCATTCCTTTTTGCTACCTTGTCACGATGTATACCTATGATGTGCATATGATGCCTACACAAGCTATTCACATTGTGTGTATGTAAATTAGTCACATTTTGTATGTGTGTTGCCTACACGAGTTATTCACATTATGTATATGTGATATAGGTGTGAACTATTCATCTTGTGTATAAGTGATGTATACATGAGCTAGTCACTTTGTGTATGTGACACATGCATGAATTATTCTCCCTGTGTATATGTGTTGTATGCATGAGATAGTCACTCTGGGTGTGTGTGACTCATTCATGAGTTATTCACTCTATGTATATGTGATATGCAGGAGCTAGTCATATTGTGTATATGTGACACATAGATGAGTTATTCACTTTGTGTATATGGGTTGTACCCATGAGCTAGCCACACTTGTATGTGTGATCCATGTGAGAGATAGTCACATTGAGTACAAGGAATGTATGCTTGATTCAGTCACTATGTGTGAACAAATATTGTTTGTATCAGGTAAAAACCAGTTCTATAGAAGAAAATGTTTTGCTACTTTTATATTATAGAAAGAAGAAAATTAAACTAGAATATCCTAACATGTTTTAAATTTGCAAAATGATATTTTTTCTAAGATAAAACATAAAGTTGAATGGTAAATTATTGATTTATAGAAAACAAAATATAGACTCAACAAACTAGATTCAAAATCACAAATAATAGAATGAAAAGAACCTGGCACTAGAAGACAAAGCTAACTATACACAATGTTAGTGTGATGCACATATATGGAACATGGTGCAATGCCACCCACTTCATGCTCTACCATTTAGAATGCTATTAAAATATGACTTGAAATCTCCAAATAGTTGATTTTACACACTACCGGATAGAAACATCAAAACAACAAACCTAGGATATATTAGAATATGAAAAATGCTAAAAATAACTTTGTCTATGTATTCTCACATGAGAAATTGAAATGGAAAAGAAGGAAAAGAGAAATGTAAACCACCATGCGAATTGATCTTTAAGAAACTTGTAGGTGAGGACAAGAAAAAGGGTTGTGATTGCTTGGGAGATTGCTATGAATGTTCAAGCCCCTAGTTTAGTCTTTCAACGTCTATGAGAAGTCAAATAGAAAAGAGAAAGATCTTAGTCTAAGTGCATCTTGGAACTAAGAACATTGACAAAATTCTACAAATACTACCCTTAGGTCTACAAGGAGCAATAAATATTAGTGTCTATTGGATTTGATAAGAGGAGGTGATAGTCACCAAGAAATATGCCAAGAGAAACATAGAATTAAATGTGGGAAAGGTATTTTCTACAATATTATTCAACCGAGAACAATATTAGTAGCATGATGTAGAAAAGGAGGAGTGAGCTCTTTGGAGGAGTCAACCATAGTGGAGCAACATAAATCCTTGAGTAGGAATTAATGGTGGTATATTTAGGAGCATAGAGTCAAGAAAGAGCGAAGAGAGCTAAGATAGAGTTTTCTTGTTGGAGAGTTACATTCTTCTTAGCCAAATCCAAAACAATAGATTTTCAAAACAGATTTCTTTGAAGTTGAAGGATTCGATTCAAATATTAGAGGTATTTTTTGGGTAGATGAGTGTTACAATAGTTGATAGTTGGTATCTAGGTAGGAAATTGACATTTTAATTTTAAAAAATTTATGGGATGCTAGTGCATCACGTGGACATCCATGCATTACATTGGTGTCTGAAAGAAATTTCCTCAAATCCAACACATGTTCTTAGGTCGCTAGGAAGAATAGGAATGTGCAAATAAATTTTGCAATTTGGTGAGAGAAAAAGACTGAGGCTAAGGCTAAAATGACCCCTACAACATGCTAGGAGAATGAACTCCAAAGTGATCCCAAAACATAACGTGCAATTGTTAGGGTATGCAATTTTCTACGTTACAATTTTGAAATCCACACTCATCTAATTGTTATTTTGGTTAAGACAACTAGGGAATGTTGTTGAAACTCAATAAAGCTTGGATAAATGGTAGTTACAAAACCAAAGGAAACTGAAAAGTCATCATATTCATCATTAAATAAAATTCAGATGGCTATACCATTTTCAGATGTAATTGTGACTATGCAAATGTTGGTAAAATTGTATTTTAGTCTTAGAGTAATCAAATCAGAAACATTATACAATGGTTACAACAAACCAGATAAACATAAAACTATTAAAAATAATGATAAGAAAACACTAACACACTTAACATTAGGAGAAAAGGCTAGGGATAGGTTTAAATGAGTCCTAAAAACATCCTACAAGAATGGGCACTAAAATACGTACAATTTTAGTCAAAAAATTGTAGGGTATGAAATTGTTAACATTACACAAGTAACAATAGAAATAAGAATAACAACCAATAAAAGACAAGATACAATAGGATTGCAATGACAATAAGAAACTAAGTAATAACACTAAAAAACAAAGAATAGAGCAAAAGAGGATCTAGATGCACTTGTGGGTAGAGTTTCATTGATTGGAAAATGATAAGAATGACATGTAGATGTTGTGTTGATATTTTTGGAATTCTTTGGCCAAAGGGATTTAGATGTCCCAAGTGGGATGCCCTATTTGAATGCTTGGTCCTATCTTAACTACCACACTAAATACCTAGTCCAATAAAGGCAGCCTAGTCCTAGGTTATGTGGCCTAATTTTTTTCAAGGAGATATGAAATAGTACATAAATATTCCTCAAAAGCATGGACTTGTCAAAGAATAATAGAAACTATGAAACCAATGGAAAACCTTATGCATGTGTATGGAAACAAAACAATGAAGAGAAAGAACTAGGAACAATTTCAACTAGAAATGGAATGATAGGTCCCTGAAACATGAAGGTAGAGTTGATAGAAAATAAAAGTGTCCCTAAAGTACACTATTGATAGCCTTCAAAAATATTAAGAAAACTAAAAGAAAACCTTTTATTCTTGGACCATGAGAAATAGAGAAAAACATACTACATAAACCCTAAGTTGCACCTTCTTTATAATAAATAGTAAATGCTTGCTTGATCTTATTCGATGGACGAAAAAACATTTATACAAGGATAAAAGTAGTTAGGAAGTTCTAAACTGCATAACTACAACATAATAACTGGTAACCGTTGTCCTGATGTCTGAGTAGATATTAAACAATGTAATATCACTATTATGCTAACATTCCACCCTTATTACATTGTTCCTGTAATAGTACTAAGGGACCCCCCCTAAATGTTAAAATACTCAACAAAGATGATTACATAATATTAATACATATTTTATAGAAGATCTTCTCCCAAAGAACAAATCCTGAACCAAGCGAGGCTCCATCATGCTATCTCGTCTACCCTCGGAAAGGCATAGCTTTGAGCTATTTTCTTGAGCTCTTCAGTCCCAAGCTCTCAAATCACAGAGTATTGAATTATTCGACAATGGACCCTAAGAGATATGATAGATCTCTGCCATGTTGTCTAGTGACCGCGAAAGGGTATAATTTAAGATCATATACTCTTTGAAGCTTGCTGGACAACAATCCATATTGAACTCAACACCAAACCCCAAACTTGTCTCCAAAACAAAATCTTCACAAAACATACATTCTTCAAATTTCTCAGCTCCGTTAGCATCAACAAAGAAAAACAAAACAACCAAAACAAAAAATGCTTCTCATGTAAAACATCATCTCAAAGCAATAAGCTAACTTGAGATGATGGAAAATCCTCCATCCTCCAATGCTGTCTGCCTCCAATATGATGTGCTTACACTCTATCCATTTGCATTAGAGTCTTCAATATCACAGGCATGCAAGTCTTTCAAATTCCTATCAAGGACAGCAAGGATGGCATTAGGGACACAAACATAATGTGTGGCCATGTTCAAATGTTAAAAATAATGATGTCAATTTTGGTTAATAATAGACCCACACATTAGTCAACCTTATACCTCCAAAACACTATTAAACCTTCATCAAATTTTTACCTTATTACTCCAAAAAAAATAATATCTGAGAATGATTGTACCTCCAAAGACTCACCCTTATTTTCCTTTATCTCCAATAAATTGTAGAACTCCAAATACTTCATAACAAAAATAATATTTTCACATCATTGTAAGTTTTGAACCAAGAACCTTATAGCTCCTCTTTTCTAATGAACCAACTATGCTAGTTATAAACATCAATGTTTATAGCACATATAGTGAGAAATAGGTAATGCAATGCTTGAAATCAAACTTACTATTGCACTGTTCAAATCAACAACCTAAAATGCTATTGGATGCCTTCTTTCACATACGGCCTTTGTTGAGCAAACAGGATATCTAATCATTGCACAAAAAGTGGTGTCTGATCTAACTTCTTCCCAAGGACTTGTGCTACCACTAAACTCATTGGATTGGAATGACACAAGAGTGATTCCCTTCTATTGACTGCTCTCTAAATCTTCCATTGCCTTTGCTAAATTTCTTGATTATGCAAGGAAGAAACGTCTTTGTCAATCTTCAATTGAGCACTCCTTCTCCATGACCAACAACTGCTCTAGCGAATCTGGTGTCTACAGAATCATCTCTAAGAATCTATTATAGATTGAAACAACTACCTATTCAAAAACCTTATGAAGTGTAGAGAAATCAAATTTCTAACAAACATAGGGAGTATGTAAACCTATCGTGATTCTGTAGAGTTTGGAGCAAGTGCCCTCTTTCAATTCATGCTAGTTATGTGAGCAATGCCACCCATATGTATTTCTTTTGATGCTGCATTAAGCACATGAATTTACTCTACCATCTCAAACATAACATTACAATTTGGAATCTCTCTGAAACCTAGCACTCATCTTCACAAACACAAGAATGAACCTTGCTCTTTTCATACAAACTGGCAGCACTTCCATATAAATGTGACAACATCTCAGCACCTTTCAACATCTTCATGGCTGCATTCAATGGCCTTCACCTAACGTGATCTCCAAAACTACATGTCTGGTAAAAACTGAATTGAACTCCCACATTTCATTCCCTTCTGCAATCCATAAACAACTCCTCACTCAGGTCATTCTAAACCGCTCTGATACCAAATAGGTTTACATACTTTCTTGCTGCCTTCTATGTATATATGAGATATTGACACTAAGAGACACCCACCACAAGAGGTAGAGGAAAAAATATACAAAATAGAGGCCAAAATCATGAAGTGGTGGCCTACTAGTTGACCTAGTCCAATCTAGATGATCTACTAGGTGGCTTACTCCAAAGCCTCATAATTTTCTAAAAAATTGTTGAGGTGTTCTTTAGATGATTCTAAGCACACTTTCCTTCCAATACTTTTTTTGCTTGTACCTTGATTGTTTTTCTTTTAACCTACAAGTTATAAATCTATGAAACCCTAGAAAAGTATTTGGAAGGCTTAGAAGCTCTCCTGAGCTATGGATAATGTGAAATGGAGATGGATTTTCAATTGGGATATCCATAAACCAACAATCCTTATGGTGGTCTCCCACCATTATTTTCTAAAAAAGGTCATTGGCTCAAATTTATTAGATACATGAGCTCTGAAGTTTTTTTCAAACTTGGAATTAGGCATCTCCAAGATTTGTTATTCAAGGTTGATTTCTCTTGGTTATCTTGGTCATAGGCTAGATCCATGTCCAATCTAAACCTTGTAGACAAAAAAGCATTCCAAATGATAATCGAGGTTGTGCTTTCACAACACATGCACAAAATCTCAATCTATTCTACTAAGCCTTGGTGGAAGGCATGCAAGTGGTATTTGGATACTCCCTTACACAATTGTACCCTAGGAAGACTTTGTTATAGATGGCTTTCATCATATTTTCCTATGGTTCAAAAACTAAATTGTAGATGGTCTATTTAATCCATGTTTTATATTGGATAACCACTTCTAAATGGTTTGTAAAACGATTGTGGATCCCAAGATTGTGCATTTTTCCTAGTGATTACTTTACCAAGATCTTCTTATTGGCAACTAATTAACAAATCTTGGTGTTAATAACCTTTGGTGCCTATTTTGTTGGCAAATTGAAACTCTTTTAGACTTACTTTGGTTTTGCGGTCATCCACAAATTGCCTGGTAGTGGATTCATGATTTTTTATAGACTTTTTAGCTAGAGCCTTTTACTTGGCATGATGTTTAGTTGAGAAATGGGGCCAATTTTTTTACCAAATTCTCCCAACTATGGAATGATTTTAGATTGGATATTATTTTTATATCTCAAAAGATACAAATGCAACTACATTTCCTAATTCTGAATTGTTGATTTCAATTTTTCTATTCACTCCAATTTGATGGTAGTTTATAATATGTTCATGTAGATTGAAGTTTAGGCCAATAAAGTGGCCCTTGAGGGTAATCATCTTTAGACCCTTCTAGATTGAATAGAAATAGTTGAATTGATTTTTTATGATCGAGAAGGATTGCATGAGTTCTGCTAGGCTTTTGGTCTTAGCCTTATGTCGTTTAGTTTTGGGATGTCATACTAGACCTTTTCATAGGAATTTTTATTATTCTTCTACATTTATTATAGGGGGTTTTAGATTACCATTCCCAAGGGTTTCCCCTTAGCCTTCTTAATGACCTCAAATTTTATCACACCAATAGTTTGTAGTAGTGTTAATGGCTCGATGGATCTCGAGGATGGCTCCATTGAACAAGTTACATAGGAAGTTCATTGCAAAGGTATCTCATGAGGTATGAACTCTGAGTCCCCTCTATATGTGGTGCTTCCCATTCCAGAGTTTGATAGTGCATGTAAATGGCTAGATCATTTTACTTTAATATTATTTTTTGTTGGGAGGGTTCCCCTAGAAGCATGCTAAGATATTGGGTCAACAAGGCTTGGACCCCACATGGGGTCTTCCTTGATGCTGTCCAAAATATCACTAAGGGGTCTTTTTATTTCACTCCACTAAAGCTAGCCATGTGGAGGCCATTCTTAAATATGGCCCCTAGTTTGTTGATGTCTCCCTTTTGGTTTTCCAACCCTAGACTAAAGACTTAGTTGTCTTTGATGAAAGGGTTCTTCATCTCCCTATTTGGGTGGAATTCCCAAGTTTACCTTTGTTGTACATTGGCATTTATTGATCACTATCACTAGCTCACTTGGTAAAGTGGTTTGTGTTGAGCCAAAACTATTCTTCCTGGCTTGTCTCAAAAAATGAGTTTGTGTTGAGGTTGGCCTCTTAGTAGATTTAAAATAGATCATGGATATTCAAATTGGTCAAATATATCATACCTAGCATGTCCTTTATCTTAATTTGCCAAACATTTGCTTCAGGTGTCATTCCTTTGATCATAAGATTAAGGATTGTCTCTTGGTTTCCATTCATAATAAACCTTCTTCTTAACCATCAAAGGCTTCCATTCCAAAAAGAGAAGTGTGTACCATAGTAGGGAACCATAAAATTAATCAAAACCCTAGTAATTGTGGAGCTCATGCTAAGACTCCAAGAAACACTGGAAATCAAGCTACTAAGTAGCCATTTGGACTAGTTTCAAATCCTTTAGAAAAGGGGAAAGAGGTGTTACCCCCTAATGGTGAGCCACCTAGTTAGTATAAGTTTACCTAAATGCCTTAGTCAACGTTGGTCTTATCTTCTTAGTCAACCTAATTTTACTTGATTTTAATTTTTCTGTTCACTTGAAGTTCTTGGTATTTTCTGATATGTTCACGTAGATTCAAGTTTAGGCCAATAAAGTGGCCCTTGAGGTTAAGCATCATTGAAACCTTTTAGATCACTGGGAGAATGTTCCCTACACTATGGCTAGAGTCCTATACTCTTTACCTCCCTATGATAGATCCCCTCATTGGTGGCTACAACATGGCCACTCAAAATCCTCTAGAGAGGTCTGCTATTGGTCAGATAATTTTCTAACTAGTCACCACTTGCTAGCCATCAAAGGGGATGATCACTAACTGCTTACTGCTTCCCCACATTGTCTCAATAGCTTGCGCCACTCTTACCATTTTGTTGTTGAGGAGTTCTCAAATTGCAGCCAATAACATTCATGAGTTGCAATCTGTAAGGACCCAACTCATCCTAAATCAAATAACACTAAACTCTAAATTCAAAAATACTAAGGAATAAAATATTTGATTTAACATATGCAGGAAATGAGAAATTTTTCTAGAAGTGCTTAATGCATGACATAGAAATGCGATGAAACTTGAAATTTAGTTTCCTAGAATCATTGGGTTCTTAAAAGATCACCAATTTTAAATCTAGTGAAGAGAGAGTACATTACGAGGGAAGGTACATTATGTAAGATAACCTAGAAGAACAACGAACCAGTTCATACCTTAAGTCATGCATTACATCCTGCATTCATTTTCGATAGCTTGCTTCTCCTCTAGTAACTGTATCCTTATCATCTGCACAAAATTAACTTAACAACCTCATGTTAACACAACTTAGTAATCACTACTCAGAGAATTAAGATCACGATACTAATCGTAGGACTCCCTACATCCAGGGGACCTAAGTACTAGGGGTATCCTTCGCCATCCAGACTACCTACATACCCTGTATCCACGGGATCAAGGCCCCCTCCTTGAGATGTGACTAACATGGGGAATGTGAACATGTAGTTCTATTTTGCACTATGTTTGGTGTAACTGTGAGCGGGTACCCAGCCCTTTCTAGGGTTATTCCCTGTCCCAGACAGTTCTTCGTCGGCTGCCACCCACTCGGTGAAACAGGGATGGAAGTTAGTCCACTACCACAAACACTTAAGGGGGTGTTTGTCAGTTAGTCCTAGTGTGGAGGAATCCTTATAAGGTGTCTACCCATGAAATCTAGCTTACTTCCCCAAGCCAAATTAGGTAATTTTCGTGACTAAGTCCGTTCCCGATCCCCTAGTACTTTCACCATGATCTGCAAGGGCGAGGTGAGAGCATATGAGAGATAGCGTTTCTAGATTGGCCTAGTTGGCCTATCTAACATTTCACATGTCCCTCCCGATCTAAACTCACGTGTCAATAAGCCTCATTTTTTTTGTTAGAAGCTTGAAGTGATTTCCAAATGAGCACCATGGTAATAGACTCATCCTCTTTTATAGTTAATCTTCTTAATGAGATATCCAAGGAGATTTTCCCTTCCTGCAGATTTAACTTCGACATGTCCCTTATTACTCCCCGACGATTTAGAGGGATGGTGCCTAGACGTCATTGTTGCAGCTATGTTAGGCGTGAGGTACTTGGTTCAACGCAACGGCATTACTCGTAAACGTGACACAGAGGTACTGTACATACTGAACACTGCGATTTGTTTGAGTTTGGATGTTTATTTAAAAGATTTACCTTTCCATAATAACAGTTAAAAAAAAGGGAATTGCTTCCTTAATCAAAAGTAGATAAAAGATGCTTGATCATAATGAATAGAACTAGAAAAGAAACTTAATTCATTTTGTAAAATAGATTACTAGAAAGATACTTATATCAACTTATAAACGATATTCTAAAATTTAAACTAGCTCAAATAAACAATCTTTGATATCTAGTTCAACTACTAATTCAACATAGACAAATTTTAATAATTCCATGTTTATTTTATAACAATTCCAAGCATTTGTACCCAATCATTCTTAAACCAATAATACCCTTGTTCGATCATTTAGAAATTCACATAATCTAAGATATGATATAAATTCACCATCTACTTGCTTCATGCACTTTTGATAAGACTCATAACATATCTGCCCCTCATACCCTATATGTGTGATAATGCATACATACATCATATCAATTGAGGTACAATTTCTTGACCCCGCCAATGTTTAAGTGTTAGATCTAACATGATACCTAATCTCTATCCTAGTAAGAAAAACCAATTAGAATATTAAGGTGGCCCAAGAAGATTAGGTTGAGTATTAATAGTAACATAATAATTCCCCACCATCGTCAAGGTAACAACTCCTCAATTATGTAGAAATTCCATCTTGTAAATCCCTATCTCTTTATCATATACAAGTATAATCTCATGTTAATAGATTTATTCTTTATGGATTTGTCTCAAAATTCTTGGTATATACACTACCATTGTATCTCTTTATTGGCATCGTTAGTCTCTATTGCCATGTATATTCTTATTACATATTTATACTCAGCTTATAATCCTTATTTGATTATACACTCTTCCACATTTTTCTTTAATTTACTTAATCCTCAATTCCACCATCTCATTTTCTCAATCTCCACCTTTATTATAATATGCATCTACTTATACATCCTCAACACTTAATCTACTTCACCCACCTCTCAATTTCCACACTACTCCATTGATTATCTCAAATTTCATTAATCCTCCACATATTACTCCACATATCCTACCTTTTACCATCCCTATACATTTTTTTAAAAAATTATTTATTAATATTAACTCTATTATTCCATACACTATCCATTATGTACATTTCTACCACATTTAATTCTTACTCAATCTTATTAATCACATTTGATTATGTAGTTTACTAACCTTAATAATAAATATTACACAATTTAATAGTTTATGAATATTGTCAATTGTTTTTACTATTTAATTGTTGAACCTTAATGGTATATTTATAATTCATTGCAATAAGTAGCATAAATACCCATTCCATGTGTTTGATGATTCAAGATTTAAAACGAAAAGAAGCTTTCACACCTCAAAATTAAAGTTTGATAGAACAACATATAATGTGGAGCAATTTGTCATTACTAGATATTTTCTATACATACCAAAATAATGATAATGAATTCTCAACCCTATTGACCATTTATCACACTTAGATTCAAATGGTGATGATGTAAGAAAGTAAATACTTTTTAGTTATTTTATTTTATTTTTACTTTACTTTTCTTTATTTCTCCCTCATCTTTAATGGAGTGTGATAAAAACTAGTAAGCAAACTTACAAAGTAAACTCACATTTACTCAAATTAAAAATAAAAACACTCCTTCCAGCTTATTTGTCATGGCAAAGGAACTTTTCGTTGAAGCAACTGCATGACATTTCCACAGCCAATGGAGTTTAATATTTCACAAATCATGGCACTTGACTTAAAGAAGCTTCTTATTTGAGGCATCCCCTTTTAAGCCTTGCTAATACTCTTCATGATAGTATTTCTAATTATATATTCCTAACCCAAGGTTAACACCTGAGAGTACCTCTGCTTCGTGGTTTCTGCCTTAAATTTGTAACATCCCGCTACATACCCCCGAAGGGTAAGAGCCAAAAGGGAGCAAGATAATTTTTTTTTAACATAAGTAAACAACATACACAGATTTAGTTGTCAATGCGATAGTTTGATACCATTCTTTTTAAACACCAAAACACATGTTCCAATTCACATATGATAACAACATGAATCCATAAGCATAAAGATACAGGTGGATCTGATACCCACACCAGAATCCATAAAGTAATAAAGGAACATCACATTTCTTCTCATTCATTTTAACGATTACAACTTCTCTCCTAAGAGAGTTCAATTACATAGCTACATTTACAAGTACACTGATATATTCCAGAATAAGATACAATAACTGAATGGAGTGATCTAGAGAGAGATCATCTCAACTGGCATTCCAAAACCTGTTCACCGGTCCCCAATGGTGGTGGCAATGCCTCCCAACCATGTGGACTCCTCAAAGACCACCCCACCGTGATCGGAGATAGTCACAAGGCCCAAACGGATGAACAACAATAAGGGGGTACAAGATGGCCAACACTCACATCAGACACAGAGAAGACACGGAGAACAGTGCTTACAGTCAGAGTCATAAATAAGTGTGCTCATCTAAGTCATAAGTAGGGTACTACTCACGATACCTAAGGTGCTAGATACTAGAGTGTAATCATATGGAGTGCCATCATATGTGCTCGAAGGGATGGCACACATGGAACCAAGTACCTCTCATACAGACGAGGAGACTCAATCGTGCCTAAATCCACATCTCGCAGACGGATGACTCGACGTCCTGCAGATGGATAGGCCTTCTCATTGCATCCTTAGCCTTTACAAGCGCTCAAGGCCATGCATGAGGACAAATTATCTTATTAATGTTTTTACCCCAATGTTTTTTTTATTTAGTTATCACTTATTAATGAAACTCTACTACTAGTTCCCCTGGCAGCCACTTGCGGGCCCCGGGCCTATAGAGAGCCACTCCAAATGACAACTCTAATTACCTAGACCAATCTCATCTCATTTGACCAAACGAGGTAATCTAAAATAGACTATAACACTAAATTCTAAATTTGAAATAGTAAATATGATAAATGAGATCTACAATACAGAAGCTTTCGATGACAGTGTAGTTTTATTTAAAAAATAGCCCTTTGTTAGTTAAATCAACTCTGTAATAATTGTAGTGACCCCAATTTGGTCATGCTTCACAAAGGTATGCATGGATAAAATAAAAATATGGCAACTGGCATTGCAAGTCTATTCTCAACCTAAATTTTGGCATATTGTCTACCATAAGTACATACTTCCAAAATGGACATCTAAATTCCCCCCCCCCCCTAGTAGTTCTCCTAGGTTCTTGTATTGCATGGTAAAGGTTCTTAATAGAGAATTTACGTGACTAGATTTCAGTGCATAAACCCATATTGCTACAACTCAAGTATGTTAATGCCAGAATATTTTTAAACTCAAAACAAAGGTTTCCACAGGGCTAGTGTTTCAGTCAAAATAAAATGACTATAATGATCAACATAGAAAGGTGTTCAATTTCCTAAGAAGAGCTGTAATAGATATCTATCAGAAGAGTGATCATATAACAACAAGGTTCCATGGTACGTAGATCTCTTCAACCTCTATTATTACACTCCTATTTTTAGTATGATAGTCTTCATTATATTCTCTACTAAAACGTTATAATCAGAAACTACAACATGAAACGCTTGGTAGAATGAGAGAACATAGACAAGGCACACCAACTATTTTGCTAGATGAGAAGGCACAGTCAAGGCACACAAATTATTTGATAGATTTATTTGAAATGAGGGAGCACAAATAAGTCACTATAATTGTTTGGTAGATTTGCAACTAAAAAAATGTGGAAGCACAAACAAGTCACGTTAACTATTTTGGTAGAATCACAAATAAAAATGAGGAAGCACAGACATGTCAGGCTACTATCTAGTAGAACATATAGAAATGAGGAGGATAAACAAGATCGTAGGAATTGCTTAAAATAAATTCAAGGACAGAGGTAGTGTAAATATTTGCATCAAAATAAATGTTGGCATACTAGACAGTAATTGGGTTTCAGTGTTTTCTGTGGCTAAATTAACAGCACAGAGGTAAATACCTCTAAACCTATTGTACTCCCCTCCTCAGCTCTTTGATCACCCTCTCTTGCAATGCACCTCCTCCTTTGTGATCTGCTATGCTTGCCTGAGTTATTCCCCTTTTTCCCGCTCTCCATTGTTTCTAATCAAGAAATCTCTTTCCTCAATACAGAGCAGCGACCTCAAGCTATGTTGGGTTTCAAGCTCACCCATCGTATACAACTTAATGCTTACCACCTCTCCCAAAACAACTTCCTATCCTTCAAAACATATTAGTCATGTTGTGTAGAGAGCAGAAATATAAACGATAGCTTTTGCCTTTATCAAGGACAAAGTTCCCCTTGGGGTCCTCTGTCATCCTTCATTATTTTCTTTTCAGTTTCTTCTCATTTATGTGACTCATCTTTCCTTTATCTAAGATTCTTTTCCAGCGATCACTATTACACCCACCACCGTAGATATTTTCTGAATAAACAATTACACACACCACTATAGATATTTCTACATAAAGCCTGATGACTCGCCCCCCTATGGATAAGATCTTTTGTCTTTGAATAAAATATTGACCATTAACGAGTGAGAGGTGACAGCCACATCCTCCACTATACCAACTCCCACTATGATATAGCCATCGGAAGTGCTATTACATCCTACCCCCCTTGGACTAGGCTTACTCCCGGAAGCCTGTAAATACAAAGATGCAGCCAATGCACACACTAGGCCAAGAAACTCAATACAATCCACATAAAACTGAGGAAAGTCTCAACAATTGTACTGACAAACTACACATGACCATAAGGTAATCCAGATGGTAAGACCACAACATAGGAACACGACTCTAACAGAGTGTAGTGGGCTAGGACTAGGGAATACGGTCTGTGACTATCTCCAGTACCCACCATTGGGGATAATAAGAGTACGCTCAAGCCTGTGAATCCAGGTAGAGTTGGTACTCAGTACCTGTAACACTCCAAGCACACGTCAAGGTACCTGTGCATATATATACATCATATAGCCGAAGCACCAACAATCATGTAAGCATGAAATCCATCATAAGTAATAATAATGTCCACATCATAATAGTATCGAGATTACACATCATCGGTGCCAATACAAAATAATAACAAGATGCGTAATCCAAAATAAAATATACAGTCATCCAAGTCCATCAAGATAAGAAAAACACAAGACAAACACAGGGTCATTACATCCCTAAGAAGTCTGTAAAAAGATATGGATAAAGGTCTCTCATCCTCGTCGCATCTTCCCAAGATGCTGAGGACTCACCATCAGGATCCCATTGGACCCTTACCTGCTCTATGTCCTAACCCCTGAGGGTCAACCTCTGATGTTGAAGGATGTGTATGGGTTCCAAAGAAAGCTACCCGTCCGCCTCAACCTGCAAAGCAGTCCAAACAAGAACATGGGTCACATCAGGAATATACTGTCTAAGAACTAAAACATGGAACACATCGTGGATACGTGATAGACTCAGTTGTAATGCAAGGCAATAGGCAACAGGACCAATCCTCTCAAGGATCTCAAAAGGTCCCACAAAGCGAGGTGCCAGCTTTGAGCCTTTCCCATAATGGATGGGGCTCTTCCGCGGATGAACTCTCAAAAACACATGGTCACCTACCGAGAAGTGACGATCCAACCTACGGGTATTGGCATACTTTTTCTGCCGATCCTGAGCTATAGCCAATTGCTCTCTAATCCGTACTACCTATTGTTCCATATCCTGAAGCATTTCTCGACCCAAAATAACTCGGTCCTCTAAGCGATCCCAACTCAACGGAGTGCGACATGGCCTACCATACAAAGCTTGGAAGGGAGACATACCGAGAGAACTGTGATACCCATTGTTATAAGCAAACTCAACTAGGTACAAATAGTCCTCCCAACGAGACTGTCGATCCATAATGTACATCTGAAGCATATCCTCTAAGACCTGATTAACCCGCTCTGTCTGTCCATCAGTCTCGGGATGGTATGCAGAGCTGAAATTAAGTTGAGCTCCCAAAGCATGCTGAAGAGAAGTCCACAGAGTTGAAGTGAACACTGGATCATGATCAGAAATGATCCTACGAGGAATACCATGTAGACGCACAATATCCTCCATAAACACTCGAGCTACAGATGCTACAGTGTAGGAAGATCTCATGGGTGAGAAGTGTGCCACCTTAGACAACTTATCCACTGTGACCATAATAGCATCATGACGACACGAAGACATAGGTAACCCCACTATGAAATCCAAAGATATCGTATCCCACTTCCATCCAAGGATGGAATGAGGCTGCAATAATCCTGCTGGGTGTTGATGCTCTGCCTTTACCCGCTGGCACTCAAGACATCGAGCCACAAAATCAGCAATATCTCATCGTAAACCTACCCAATGATACAACTGTCGAAGATCGGCATGCATCTTCATGACACCCGGATGAGCTAAATAGGGTGCACGATGGGCTTTGGATAGAACCAAGGAATGAAGATCACCAGAATATGAAACATAAATATGACTAAGATGTCACAAAAGTCCATCAGGCTCGAGTCAGAAACATGCAAACCTACCCTCAAGGACTCTCCTAGACTCAATCTCTACTCTTACCTCCTTATACCAAGTATCACTAGGAAGTGACTCCAAAATATGGCTCTACAAATCCACTCCAAGAGACAAAAGTGAAATCTCATGTCTCCTCCTACTCAAGGCATCCGCAACAACATTCTCCTTACCTTGAATGCAGCGAACCTTGAAGTCATACTCACAGAGGAACTCCATCCAACGACGCTGTCGAGCATTCAAATTTGGCTGAGTGAAGATATACTACAAACTACGATGATCACTATGCAATTCAAACCGATGTCCCAAAAGGAAATGTCTCCAATGCACAAGTGCATGGATGACAGCCGCTAACTCCAAATTGTGGGTGGGGTAATTAAATTCATGATCCTTGAGCTTACGGGACTCATATGCAATCACTCATCCCTCTTGCATGAGAACTGCCCCCACACCCTCCAAGAAGCATCGGTGCAAACCACAAAATCACCTATAGGATCTGGCACTACTAGAATAGGTGCATTAGTCAGCCACTCCTTAAGAGCTTGAAATGTTGACTCACATTGATCTGACCATACAAACTTCTTCCCTTTCCATTGAAGAGAACTGATGGGATGGGCAACCCAAGAGAAATCTCTCACAAATTGGCAATAGTAACCTTCCAATCCCATGAAACTATGAACTTCGGTCACATTCGTTGGTGCTGGCCAATCTACAATAGCTTGAATCTTAGAAGGATCCACTAAGATACCCTCTCTTCAGATGATGTGGCCTAAATATCTCACCTCAGTCTGGAAGAACTCACACTTAGCCAAATTGCCAAACAACTGATTATCCCGCAAGCATTGCAACACTTGCCGCAAATGGCCTTCATGCTCCTCCATAGTCCTTGATTAAATCAAAATATCATCATGGAACAGAAGAACAAACTAGTCAAGATAGGTGTGAAACACCCCATTCATCAAACTCATGAAAACTGATGGAGCATTAGTCAACCTGAAAGGAACAACCGTGAACTCATAATGCCCATAGCGTGTACGAAATGTAGTCCGATGAATGTCTGCCTCATGAATGCGAAGTTGATGGTATCCTGACTTTAGATCTATCTTGGAGAACACTTTGGCTCCCCTCATCTGATCGAACAAGTCATCTATTCGAGGCAACGGGTATCGATTCTTCACTGTGACTTTGTTCAACTGGCAATAATCAATGCACAAGTGAAGAGATCCATCCTTCTTCTTTACGAAGATGACAGGTGCACCCCAAGGGGATACACTAGGATGAATGAAACCCTTCTCTAGTAAATCCTCCAACTGCAACCACAACTCACCCAACTCCAAAGTAGTCATGCTATATGGTGCCCAAGAAATAGGCTCCGCACTAGGAATGAGATCGATACAGAAGTCTATGTCGCACTTAGGTGGCATACCTAGAATATCACTCAGAAAGACATCTACAAACTCTTGAAGAATAGGGTGATCATCAAGAGATACCTCCTGAATTCCACCCTCAGCTGGGTCACTAACTGAAATAGCAAACATTTGACAACCTTTCCACATGGCACGCTTCAGCTGCATAGCTGAAATCACATGGAGAGAAATGGGTCTCTGAAGCCCAACTAACTCAACATGCTCTCCAACATCGTCAACACACTGAACTAACTTATGCTGACAATCTATACTAGCTAGGTGGGTCTCCAACCAATCCATGCCTAAAACAATCCCGTAGGACCCCAAAGGCAACACACAGAGATCCACTGTGGTAGTGAAGGTGCCCAAATCCAACACACAACCACAAACAAGGGAGTCTATAGCAACCTTGGATCTAGTAGCTAACTCAACTTGCCAACCAATGTCTTGCCTTGCCACCATGAGTCCACAACGCTCCACAATAGAAGGAGAAATGAAAGAATATGAAGCTCTTGAATCAAACAAAATAGATGTGGTAATCCCACATAACACACATAAATACTCAACTATGGTGCCTTGATGCTCAGCCTAACGGTTATCAACTGCCGCAAAAAACTCTATGTGATCTGCCAACCTCACCTATTGTAGGTTTTGAAGTAGCCTGTCTCTGACTACCTCCAGCTACTGATCTCTGAGGACACTGAGCAGCTATATGACCATGCTGCCCACAAGCATAACAACCACCCCTGCCGAAACCTCAGCCTAAAAATGGTGCACGTGACTGCTGGGATCCACCACCCCTAGAACTCTGCTGAGAACTCTGAAAACTCTATGATGGACCACTCTGCTGCCTACTCTGATAGCGATGATGTGAACAATCTCTAGCAAATGGAGTACCAGGATTCTGCCCATTCTGCTGAGACTGAACAGGCCTATACCTCTATCGCTGACTATGTTTAGAAGGTGCAGTATGTGATTTAGATGGTTTAGCTTCTTGAGACTATGTACCTTGAGCAACTGATCCTAAAGGAGGGGCACTACCAACCTGAACACCTGCCTAACCACTAAAACCCCTAGTCAAATTCTCCTCTATCAACCTCACCTTCTCCACGGCAACCTCTAAGGTCTTTGGCTCAAACACACGTACACCACCACTGATACAGGCATTCAGGCCCCTGATGAAATGCTGTACTAACATCGGCTCATCATCAGAAATGCTAGCATATTGCTTCAGCTCAAAGAAGCGGTGCTCATACTGATCTACTGTCATAGTCAACTGACGAAGTTCATGGAACTCATCAGCACATCTCTGTCAATAGTAGTCTGAAAGAAATCGTGCACGAAACCTCTCTAAGAATAGTCCCCATGACACGGAAGCAATGTATAGGTGCAATTTCTGCTCCTCTAATCTCCACCATGTCGATGCAAAACCTCTAAGATGCATAATGGCACATCGAGCTCTAGTATTGCTACTATAAGGATGCATAGCAAAACATCGATCGAGATCGATCAACCAAGTCTTTGCCTCGTTACCTATACCAGTACCATCAAAAGTAGGGGGATGAGCCTTAAGAAGATCCCTCATGTGACCTGCTATAACACTGTTCCCATCCACCCTATCCCTCACAACAACTACTCGTGAATGATCTGGACTATGAGAATGTTCACATTTAGCTCTAGCATTCTGACCATTCTGACGAGAAGGGTGTGACTCCGCCTCATGAGATACCTCCTGATGAGGTCCTAATCGGTCCAAAATCTGTTGTAAAATAGCTAAAACATGAGCACCCCCAAGCCCTTCAACTTGATCATCAACACGTCGTTCCTCCTGACGGTCATCCTGATTGCCCTGATTACCCTGATTATCCTGATTGGCAGCATGCTGGGTGCTACGTTGAAGAACAGTGGCTATACCTCTAATTCTGCCTCTGGCTCTACCCCTAGGAGGCATCCTAAAGGAACAAAGAACACATCAAAATAGATCATCACAAAGATGACCTAGGCACCATCCTAAGGCATGAAATCATAACAGCATGACTATAGAATAATATAACAAGCTCACACCACACACACCAAACACAGTAAAACATAGAAGACTCAAGTATGCCAGAGCTCCCAGTGTGCGAACCACGCTCTGATACCAGATGTAACATCCCGCTACGTACCCCCGAAGGGTAAGAGCCAAAAGGGAGCAAGATAATTTTTTTAACATAAGTAAACAACATACACTTATTTCGTTGTCAATGCGATAGTTTGATACCAATCTTTTTAAACACCAAAACACATGTTCCAATTCACATATGATAACAACATGAATCCATAAGCATAAAGACATAGGTGGATCCGATACCCACACCGGAATCCATAAAGTAATAAAGGAACATCACATTTCTTCTCATTCATTTCAACGATTACAACTTCTCTCCTAAGAGAGTTCAATTACATAACTACATTTACAAGTACACTGATATATTCCAGAATAGGATACAATAACTGAATGGAGTGATCAAGAGAGAGATCATCTCAACTGGCGCTCCAAACCCTGTTCACCGGTCCCCAATGGTGGTGGCAATGCCTCCCAACCATGTGGACTCCTCAGAGACCACCCCACCGTGCTCAGAGATAGTCACAAGGCCCAAATGGATGAACAACAATAAGGGGGTACAAGATGGCCAACACTCACATTAGACATAGAGAAGACACGGAGAACAGTGCTTACAGTCAGAGTCATAAATAGGTGTACTCATCTAAGTCATAAGTTGGGTACTACTCATGATAGCTAAGGTGCTAGATACTAGAGTGTAATCATATGGAGTGTCATCATATGTGCTCGAAGGGATGGCACACATGGAACCAAGTACCTCTCATACAGACGAGGAGACTCAATTGTGCCTGAATCCACATCCCGCAGATGGATGACTCGATGCCCCGCATACGGATAGGCCTTCTCACTGCATCCTTCGCCTTTATAAGCGCTCAAGGCCATGTATGAGGACAAATTATCTTATTAATGTTTTTACCCCAATGTTTTTTTTTATTTAGTTCACTTATTAATGAAACTCTGCTACTAGTTCCCCTGGCAACCACTTGCAGGCCCCGGGCTCGTAGAGAGCCACTCCAAATGACAACTCTAATTACCTAGACCAATCTCATCTCATTTGACCAAACGAGGTAATCTAAAATAGACTGTAACACTAAATTCTAAATTTGAAATAGTAAATATGATAAATGAGATCTACAATATAGAAGCCTTCGATGACAGTGTAGTTTTATTAAAAAAATAGCCCTTTGTCAATTAAATCAACTGTGTAATAACTATAGTGACTCCAATTGGTCATGCTTCACAAAGGTATGCATGGATAAAATAAAAATACGGCAACTGGTATTGCAAGTCTATTCTCAACTTGAATTTTGGTATATTGTCTACCATAAGTACATACTTCCAAAATGGACATCTAAATTTCCCCCGCCCCCCTAGTAGTTCTCCTAGGTTCTTGTATTGCATGGTAAAGGTTCTTAATAGAGAATTTACGTGACTAAATTTCAGTGCATAAACCCATATTGCTACAACTCAAGTATGTTAATGCCAGAATATTTTTAAACTCAAAACAAAAGTTTCCACAAGGCTAGTGTTTCAGTCAAAATAAAATAACTATAATGATCAACATAGAAAGGCGTTCAATTTCCTAAGAAGAGCTGTAATAGATATCTATCAGAAGAGTGATCATATAACAATAAGGTTCCATGGTACTTAGATCTCTTCAACCTCTATTATTACACTCCAATTTTCAGTATGATAGTCTTCATTATATTCTCTACTAAAACGTTATAATCAGAAACTACAACATGAAACGCTTGGTAGAATGAGAGAACATAGACAAGGAACACCAACTGTTGTGCCAGATGAGAAGGCATAGTTAAGGCACACAAATTATTTGGCAGATTTATTTGAAATGAGGGAGCACAAATAAGTCACAATAATTGTTTGGCAGATTTGCAACTAAAAAAATGTGGAAGCACAAACAAGTCATGTTAACTGTTTTGGCAGAATCACAAATAAAAATGAGGAAGCACAAACATGTCAGGCTACTATCTAGTAGAACATATAGAAATGAGGAGGATAAACAAGATCACAGGAATTGCTTAAAATAAATTCAAGGACAGAGGCAGTGTAAATATTTGCATCAAAATAAATGTTGGCACTCTAGACAGTAATTGGGTTTTAGTGTTTTCTATGGCTAAATTAACAGCAAAGAGGTAAATACCTCTAAACCTATCGTACTCCCCTCCTCAGCTCTCTGATCACCCTCTCCTGCAACGCACCTCCTCATTTGTGATCTGCTATGCTTGCTTGAGTTATTCCTCTTTTTCCTGCTCTCTGCTATTTCTGATCAAGAAATCTCTTTCCTCAGTGCAGAGCAGCAACCTCAGGCTGTGTTGGGTTTCAAGCTCACCCATCGTATACAACTTAATGTTACCGCCTCTCCCAAAACAACTTCCTATCCTTCAAAACATATCAGTCATGTTGTGTAGAGAGCAGAAATATAAAGGAAAGCTTTTACCTTTATCAAGGACGAAGTTCCCCTTGGCGTCCTGTATCATCCTTCATTATTTTCTTTTCAATTTCTTCTCATTTCTGTGACTCATCTTTCCTTTATCTAAGATTCTTTGCCAGCGATCACTATTACACCCACCACCGTAGATATTTTCTAAATAAACATTTACACCCACCACCATAGATATTTCTACAGAAAGCCTGATGACTCACCCCCCTGGGGATAAGATCTTTTGTCTTTGAATAAAATATTGAGCATTAACGAGTGAGAGGTGATAGCCACATCCTCCACTATACTGACTCCCACTATGATACAGCCATCAGGAGCGCTATTACAAAATCTCTATGCATCTACACTTTTCTTCCTATAATTCATCCCTTTCTTTATAGGATAGGACAAATGTCAACTAAGTTTCTATGGGGACAAAATCTACATATAAACGGTAGGAGATCCCACAAATAATAAGGAAAGCATCCATTTTGGTTGTAGCAGGGAAAAAGAAACGAAAGCTTACCGTAAAATAATGCATTCTATTAAGACTTCCAACTGGTGTCTGTACAGCCCAACTCCTCATCATTTGCCAGCATACTCCATGCCCATGAAGCTTGAGTGAGGATATGGACATCCATCAAGACATAAGGGGAGGAGGAATTTCGTTAAATATTGTAATTGTAAGTTGCAAATATATATGCGAAATGTGGAAGCACAGACATGGCATGTGAACCGTTCGACAAAATGACTAAATGAAATGTGATTTCATGGAATTTTATGATAGCAGGATATGGTCAAAATGGGATTGTTGAATAGACTTTATCAAGCAAATGCAATGTGCAGGCGTAAAGCCAAATTCCAAACCTTTTCCCATGTCTGTCCTACTTGTGCCAAAATGGGAGCTTTGATGTAGGATATGGATAACTATCACAGCATAAAGACAAGATTTTGTGAGATATTAGAGTTGGGAGATGGCTCCATTAGACATGTATGCAAACGTGGAAATATAGACAAAGCAGGTGAACTGTTTGACAAAATGCCTCAAAGTGATGCCATCTAAGTGTGGTATGCAATGATCGCAGGATTTCACATTGAAAAGACTTAAGAAACCTTTAAACGAATGTGACTGGCAGGTGTAAAGTCAAATTCCACAACCTTTGCAATCGTTCTCCTCATGTATGCTAAAATGGGTTTTTTGAATAGGGTATGGACACCCACCAAAGCATAATGGAAAGGAGAATTTCATCTTGTGGAGTACATTGATTGTAGGTTAAAAAGAAAAGGCATTTGGTGAAAAGGCTTTTAAAACAAAAATTCAAGCAAATACAATTGGCAGGCGTGAATTCTAATTCCACACCTTTACTGATGTCCTCCCTGCCTGCGCACAAAATGAAGTTGTGGAACATGATATGGACACCCATCCTAGCATAATGGAAGATAATTTGCTACTAGATATTGTAAGTGCAAGCGACTTGGTAGACAGGTATGCAAAAATGTAGAAGCATAGACTAGGCACATGAACTGTTTGCAAAATGACTCACAGAGATGTCAACTCATGAGATGCAATGTTATTTGAAAAATGGGGCTATAGAAATGGGCGTGGACAATCATCAAAGCATAAAGGAAAGAGGAATTGCATCAGCTGTAGCTCCTATGCCCTGGTACTCATATATACAAAATGTAGAAATATGCACAAAGCACGTGAACTGTTTAACCAAATGCCAGAGAGATCTCATTTAACGGAAAGAAATAATTGCAGGATAGGTTCAAAATGGGTTTGTTAACAAGACTTTAGAAAACTTACAAGTAGATGCGACTGGCATGTGTAAAGATATATTCCAGGACCTTTGCCAACATCCTCCAGAATGTTCCATCCATGCCTCTAAAACCCAAATGTGTGTCCTCCCTTTGCTTTCTCCATCCAATTTATAGAAAACTTAACCCTTGTTGAGAACCATATTTTCCAACACATGTTGGAAAATTGGATAGACTTTAGAGTCAAGTCTTCTTAATTTATTGATATGTTGGAAAATCTGATAGACTTTGGAGTCAAGTCTTCTTAATTAATTTCCCTCTCTTCATTTTCCAAATTACCATTTATTTATTCAATGTGATCTTTGAATATTGACTTGAAATATTGACTTGAGAATGAGGGGGGGTGAACCTCATTGACTCCTCTTTCTAGAAGTGTCCCCTCATTTATTTATTTAGAATTGTTCATTATTTTAAATGAAACTATATATATATATATATATATATATATATATATATATATATATATATATATATATATATATATATATATATATATATATATATATATATATATATTATTATTGGCTTTTATATTATTACAATAGCATTCCAATTTGAATTCAAAATTCAAATGTGGGTTGTGACATCCTTCTCCCCTAAATTTATGCATCGTCCCGATGCATATTAGAAATAGAGTCAAAACATATACATAGAAGTCCATAGAAATAAGCATCGTTTACTATCAGTATGCCTACCTTCATAGTCCATCCCACAACAAAGTAGTCTATCATAGGGTATCATCTCAATAGAATTGTTGTATCATCTAAACATCATTAAAGTTAGAGTTCATAATTAAAATTCTACTAGGTTCCAAAATGATAAAGTATCCATGTATTATCATGACATACGAAACATCTTTAACTTTTCAAACTTGATTGAGCATATCCTTGCAGCTTGTCCCCGAGTTCGGAATGTTGAATGTTCATTTGAATTGTCCTATGTCTAGAATAAACACTTGTAGAGGTTGGTAGACATATTAGGTTATGATGTTAATCAAGGTGTTGTTTAGTCGTGCTTCTATGTTCGTCATGTTGGTATACATGAATTCATCACAAAGTACTTGTTTTATCAACGCAAATTAAAGTAATAAATGATCATAAGTTACCAAAGACACTATTTTTAAATAATTACTTCATCATGTAAGCAAATCCCTCATAATTATCTTTAGAAACCTTTTAAATACAACAATATGTGAATAAATGTATCTATCTTGCAAAAGTGTCATCATTAAGCACCTTATTATCATAACTAGCTAATAGAACTTTTTCATGCTTTATATCATGGAATGGAGTCATCAAACGTGTGTCATTCCACCTATGAACTGATTAAGGTAAAACATCTCCTATGCTCATGGATTTGTTATGAGAATGGTGTATTCAAGGACAAATGAAGTGAGAGTATTCAAAATGGATTCAATGTCAAGGGGTCAAATTGTTGCGAGAATCAAAAAAAAAAATTATTACTTTCTAACGTCTCTTCAAAAGATTCCTTTCTATATAAGAAGGCTCTTACCTTAGTCTGTAATAAAGATATGTACACTTGCTCCTCACTTTGGTTCCTGACTTTTCTTTTTTGTCCTAGAGAGTAAAATATTCATATATATAATCAATCCTATCCAAAGTTGCCTTGCTTTATACCGAGTTATCTTCCCAATCCACCTTCAAGCTAGTTTTTCTCCTGCATAAGAGAGTCACATTTATTGTTCTCCTTTCCTTTCAATCATTCAAGGTCCAATTGTCAGATCTTATTATGCATATCCTTAACCTCTTTTGTTGTTATTACAATGCTTGCAATTCACTTTACAATTCCATCGTTAAAGATAAATCAACTTTCTAAGTGCGGTAAATAAAAATTTAGGTTCATAGATTCTCCCTTGGTAATCCATCATTATAAAAAAAAAAAATTACTCCAACATATGCTAGAATCCAAGAGTAATAATGCACCACTGTAGATTAGAAGAATTATATTCTTTTAGTCAATCTGAGTACTCAGGAAATAGCCAATCCGGGCTAAAGTGTCCAAAACAGAACATACTGAACTAAACCCAACCGGGCTCTTCTGTCCTTTGGGCAAACTGTTAAATGCAATTCAATCACACTGTTATCTTCACTTTCATCTTCTAAAGAAACTTCTACAACATTATGAAACATCACAGGGTTCAGGCTTAGATTTCATGTTTTCATTTTCTTTTCTGCATGCTACAAGTGACTTCTCCAACTGATTAACATGTTCTTTGAATCTTGCTATTGTTCCCCCTTTTCAATTCTTTCAAACTGTCTTCTGTTCCTCTCTCTGTTTCCAACAACTTTGAATTACACCTTTTGATTTTGCACAATTATCTAAAATAATGGCCAAATGGCCTACACTAGTCAAACGGATCAAATCTTTATCCAATAGGAAAACACAACAGCCATACGGGCTAAATAGGACAGGAATCATTATGCTCCAATCCGGGATGCATAAACATAACAGCCAAATGGGCTAAAGAGGACAAGAATCATTATGCTCTGGCCAGAGACTTTTGACTCCTTCGGGATCAATCCAGATCCATGAGTCACTTCCTGCAGACCACAGTCCACCCAAGCACTATGCTGAGGATGTCAACCAAGGGATCTAATATCGACTTGTACACACCTCAGTATTGGCAAAGCCGGTACAAGTAATCCACCCTGGGGATTCTTCTGAGTACCAGTGACTTCCATTATTCTGATAGCATATAGACATTACTCTTAAAATGAATTCATGCTCAAGCACACACATCAAGACTCAAGTGAAAGATAACAATTCTAGCTATCATGCATGCCTATTTATCAAAAACTCTTCCAAACTTTCCATCCATGTCTCTTCACAACTGTCACATCAATTAGTGCCACCTTAGGGATTATTATCTAAAAGTAGTGCTAGCATCCCAAAATTAATAGTAGCTTCCCAAATAGGAATCCATGAATGTCATCAGTTTCTCAAAAGTTAATAGCTATCTCTAGTACTCATCATATCATCTCACCTCCAAGGAAACCCAATTTCATTGATTTCTTAGTGCCAAGTAACCGAGAAATAAAGATGGTTTTCAAGGCCCTCACAAGAACCCCTCCACACATTTCCTAATACCTTGCGTTTGTTTAAGGTGTTATCCTCCAAGAGGGAGGTATGTAAGAACAAAAACATAGATCTAGGGGGATGGATGGATTATGACTGTCTCATACCAGTCCCATCTGCAACCCCGTCCTCACAGTAGAATCTCCCCAAGCCACCTACTCCCCCATACAACCTACCAGGGCCCTACCTATATATGGCAGTTTTACAGAAGTCACATTACTCCACACATGCTGGCAGTTGTAAAATAAAAATGCCTCAAAACAAGAAGGATTAAGTAAAACAAGTCCATCAAAATACATTAAAATAAAACAAGCCAAGAAGAAGTGAAGATCAAAGATAGAAACTATTGCAACATCCCAAGTTCAACAAAGAATAAGTCCTTGAGGCAAAAGGACCATCTCAAAATTTAAATAAATAAGAAAATAAAACACTGCGGCTTAACACTTAAGTAAAATCTTTAACACAAGAATAAATAATGCAACAATCTCATGAAATTTGCACATTACAAGCACTGTGTAGCCTTACAACAAGACCACCTAAGGGGAGTATGGAAACTAGGTAGACTTCTATCACTCGAATAGCTAAATCGTACAATGATCTCAAACCACATAGAGAACAATGATAATTGTCATGTCACATTAAGCATTCCCCACACAACCTAAAACAACCTTAGCATACTTCTATATCAAAAATCCACACGAATAGTCATATGCCCCCATACAACCTAGGTCATGCCATTCTAAACAGATTATGATGTGCCATAAGAGGAATTAGCCATGGAATATGATATCCACTTCACAAGTCTTATGGTTGTCATGTACCCAACTATTGTTGTCTCGTTACACATACCATTATTGTCATTAAGCCATCCACTTTGTCCTCTACAGAGGATGTACTTATGACCTTATCATTTCTTTTTCATGTTTCTATCAATGTTTATCATTAACTAGACTATCATTAGATTGCAAGAGGGGGAATACTATTAGCCTTATGTCTTGATGCTTACCATGCTTTAGGTTAGCGGACCTTCAGGCCTAGTGTCCGAACCAAAAGCTCTGATACCACATGTAAGGACCCGACTCATCCTAAATCAAATAACACTAAACTCTAAATTCAAAAATACCGAGGAAGAAAATTTTTGATTTAACATATGCAGGAAATGAGAAATTTTTCTAGAAGTGCTTAATGCATGACATAGAAATGCGATGAAACTTGAAATTTAGTTTCCTAGAATCATCAGGTTCTTAAAAGATCACCAATTTTAAATCTAGTAAAGAGAGAGTACATTATGAGGGAAGGTACATTATGTAAGATAACCTAGAAGAACAACGAATCAGTTCATACCTTAAGTCAAGCATTACATCCTGCATTCATTTTCGATAGCTTGCTTCTCCTCTAGTAATTGTATCCTTATCATATTCACAAAATTAACTTAACAACCTCATGTTAACACAACTCAGTAATCACTAATAAGAGAATTAAGATCACGATGCTAATTGTAGGACTCCCTACATCTAGGGGACCTGAGTACTGGGGGCATCCTTCATCGTCCAGACTACCTACATACCCTGTATCCACAGGATCAAGGCCCCCTCCTTCAGATGTGACTAACGCAGGGAATGTGAACATGTAGTTCTATTTTGCACTATGTTTGGTGTAACTGTGAGTGGGTACCTAGCCCTTTCTAGGGTTATTCCCTGCCCTAGACAGTTCTTCGTCGGCTGCCACTCACTCGGTGAAATAGGGACGGAAGTTAGTTCACTACCACAAACACTTAAGGGGGTGTTTGTCAGTTAGTCCTAGTGTGGAGGAATCCCTATAAGGTGTCTACCCATGAAATCTAGCTTGCTTCCCCAAGCCAAATTAGGTAATTTTTGTGACTAAGTCCATTCCTGATCCCCTAGTACTTTCACCATGATCTGCAAGGGCGAGGTGAGAGCATATGATAGATAGCATTTCTAGATCAGCCTAGTTGGCCTATCTAACATTTCACATGTCCCTCCCGATCTAAACTCACGTGTCAATAAGCCTCATTTTTTTTTTGTTAGTAGCTTGAAGTGATTTCCAAATGAGCACCATGGTAATAGACTCATCCTCTTTTGTAGTTAATCTTCTTAATGAGATATCCAAGGAGATTTTCCCTTCCTACGAATTTAACTTCAACATGTCCCTTATTATTCCCCGATGATTTAGAGGGATGGTGCCCAGACGTTGTTGTTGCAACTATGTTAGGCGTGAGGTACTTGGTTCAATGCGACGACATTACCTGTAAACGTGACACAGAGGTACCGTAAATACCGAACACTGCAATTTGTTTGAGTTTGGATGTTTATTTAAAAGTTTTACCTTTCCATAATAACAGTTTAAAAAAAGGGAATTGCTTCCTTAATGAAAAGTAGATAAAAGATGCTTGATCATAATGAATAGAACTAGAAAAGAAACTTAATTCATTTTGTAAAATAGATTACTAGAAAGATACTTATATCAACTTATAAACGATATTTTAAAATTTAAACTAGCTCAAATAAACAATCTTTGATATCTAGTTCAACTACTAATTCAACATGGATAAATTTTAATAATTCCATGTTTATTTTATCACAATTCCAATCATTTGTACCCAATCATTCTTAAACCAATACTACCCTTGTTCGATCATTTAGAAATTCACATAATCTAAGATATGATATAAATTCACCATCTACTTGCTTCATGCACTTTTGATAAGACTCATAACATATCTGCCCCTCATACCATATATGTGTGATAATGCATACATACATCATATCAATTGAGGTACAATTTCTTGACCCCGCCAATGTTTAAGTGTTAGATCTAACATGATACCTAATCTTTATCATAGTAAGAAAAACCAATTAGAATATTAAGGTGGCCCAAGAAGCTTAGGTTGAGTATTAATAGTAACATAATAATTCCCCACCATCATCAAGGTAACAACTCCTCAATTATGTAGAAATTCCATCTTGTAAATCCCTATCTCTTTATCATATACAAGTATAATCTCATGTTAATAGATTTATTCTTTATGGATTTGTCTCAAAATTCTTTGTATATACACTACCATTGTATCTCTTTATTGGCATCGTAAGTCTCTGTTGCCATGTATATTCTTATTACATATTTATACTTAGCTTATAATCCTTATTTGATTATACACTCTTCCACATTTTTCTTTAATTTACTTAATCCTCAATTCCACCATCTCATTTTCTCAATCTCCACCTTTAATATAATATGCATCTACTTATACATCCTCAACACTTAATCTACTTCACCCACCTCTCAATTTCCACACTACTCCACTCATTATCTCAAATTTCATTAATCCTCCACATATTACTCCACATATCCTACCCTTTACCATCCCTATACATTTTTTTTTTAAAATTATTTATTAATATTAACTCTATTATTCCATACACTATCCATTATATACATTTCTACCACATTTAATTCTTACTCAATCTTATTAATCACATTTGATTATGTAGTTTACTAACCTTAATAATAAATATTACACAATTTAATAGTTTATGAGTATTGTCAATTGTTTTTACTATTTAATTGTTGAACCTTAATGGTATGTTTATAATTCATTGCAATAAGTAGCATAAATACCCATTCCCTATGTTTGATGATTCAAGATTTAAAACGAAAAGAAGCTTTCACACCTCAAAATTAAAGTTTGATAGAACAACATATAATGTGGAGCAATTTGTCATTACTAGATATTTTCTATACATACCAAAATAATGATAATGAATTCTCAACCCTACTGACCATTTATCACACTTAGATTCAAATGGTGATGATGTAAGAAAGTAAATACTTTTTAGTTATTTTATTTTATTTTTACTTTACTTTTCTTTATTTAAAAACTAGTAAGCAAACTTACAAAGTAAACTCACATTTACTCAAATTAAAAATAAAAACACTCCTTCAAGCTTATTTGTCATGGCAAAGGAACTTTTCGTTGAAGCAACTGCATGACATTTCCACGGTCAACGGAGTTTAATATTTCACAAATCACGGCACTTGACTTAAGGAAGCTTCTTATTTGAGGCATCCCCTTTTAAGCCTTGCTAATACTCTTCATGATAGTATTTCTAATTATATATTCCTAACCCAAGGTTAAGACCCGAGAGTACCTCTGCTTCGTGGTTTCTACCTTAAATCTCTATGCATCTACAGTTTTCTTCCTACAATTCATCTCTTTCTTTATAGGATAGAACAAATGTCAACTAAGTTTCTATGGGGACAAAATCTGCATATAAACGGCAGGAGATCCCATAAATAATAAGGAAAGTATCCATTTTGGTTGTAGCAGGGAAAAAGAAATGAAAGCTTACCCTAAAATAATGCATTCTATTAAGACTTCCAACTGGTGTCTGTAAAGCCCAACTCCTCATCATTTGCCAGCATACTCCATGCCCGTGAAGCTTGAGTGAGGATATGGACATCCATCAAGACATAATGGGAGGAGGAATTTCGTCAAATGCTGTAATTGCAAGTTGTAAATATATGTGTGAAATGTGTAAGAATAGACATGGCATGTGAACTGTTCAACAAAATGACTAAATGAAATGTGATTTCATGGAATTTTATGATAGCAAGATATGGTCAAAATGGGATTGTTGAATAGACTTTATCAAACAAATGCAATGGGCAGGCATAAAGCCAAATTCCAAACCTTTGCCCATGTCTTTCCTGCTTGTGCCAAAATGGGAGCTTTGATGCAGGGTATGGACAACCGTCACATCATAAAGACAAGATTTTGTGAGATATTAGAGTTGGGAGATAGCTCTGTTAGACATGTATGCAAACGTGGAAAGATAGACAAAGCAGGTGAACTGTTTGACAAAATGCCTCAAAGCGATGCCATCTTGTGGTATGCAATGATCGCAAGATTTCACATTGAAAAGACTTAAGAAACCTTTAAACGAATGTGACTGGCAGGTGTAAAGTCAAATTCCACAACCTTTGCAATCGTTCTCCTCGTGTATGCTAAAATGGGTTTTTCGAATAGGGTATGGACACCCACCAAAGCATAATGGAAAGGAGAATTTCATCTCGTGGAGTACATTGATTGCAGGTTAAAAAGAAAAGGCATTTGGTGAAAAGGCTTTTAAAACAAAAATTCAAGCAAATACAATTGGCAGGCGTGAAGTCTAATTCCACACCTTTACTGACGTCGTCCCTGCCTACGCACAAAATGAAGTTGTGGAATAGGGTATGGACACCCGTCCTAGCATAATGGACGATAATTTTCTACCAGATATTGTAAGTGCAAGCGACTTGGTAGATACGTATGCAAAAATGTAGAAGCATAGACTAGGCACATGAACTGTTTGCAAAATGACTCATAGAGATGTCGACTCATGAGATGCAATGTTATTTGAAAAATGGGACTATAGAAATGGGCGTGGACAATCATCAAAGCATAAAGGAAAAGGGAATTGCATCAGATGTAGCTCCTATGCCCTGGTACTCATATATACAAAATGTAGAAATATGCACAGAGCATGTGAACTATTTAACCAAATGCCAGAGAGATCTCATTTAACGGAAAGAATAATTGCAGGATAGGTTCAAAATGGGTTTGTTAACAAGACTTTAGAAAACTTACAAGTAGATACGACTGGCATGTGTAAAGATAGATTCCAAGACCTTTGCCAATATCCTCCAGAATGTTCTAGCCATGCCTCTAAAACCCAAGTGTGTGTCCTCCCTTTGCTTTCTCCATCCAATTTATAGAAAACTCAACCCTTGTTGAGAACCATATTTTCCAACACATGTTGGAAAATCGGATAGACTTTAGAGTCAAGTCTTCTTATTTTATTGATATGTTGGAAAATCTGATAGACTTTGGAGTCAAGTCTTCTTAATTAATTTCCCTCTCTTCATTTTCCAAATTGCCATTTATTTATTCGATGTGATCTTTGAATATTGACTTGAGAATGAGGGGGGGTGAACCTCATTGACTCCTCTTTCTAGAAGTGTCCCCTCATTTATTTATTTAGAATTGTTCATTATTTTAAATGAAACTATATATATATATATATATATATATATATATATATATATATATATATATATATATATATATATATATATATATATATATATATATATTATTGGCTTTTATATTATTACAATAGCATTCCAATTTGAATTCAAAATTCAAATGTGGGTTGTGACACAATCACAAGAAGGCCTTGATGAGAGAGAGGACACCATTCTCATTGGTTAGAAGCTAGTGGATGATGGTAAAGACCTACCTAATGGAGGGTGGGGTAACTCTAATGACTAGGACCCCCTCCTAATGCTGATTTTGTAGCTTTAGGAACTTAAGTTTGTTTACATTTATTATAAACTTTAAACTTTTAATGGTGTAGATGACTATTTCATTTTTGGATTTATGTTTTTTGTTGTAATTGTTTCCTTTTTAAGTCATTCAACACTTTATTTCTTCACTTGATCAATTTATTTAATTTTAAAGTATAATACTTTGATATTAATATATAATTCTACTAAAAAGGGGAAAAGAGAAAACTAAAGTTGTTCTTCAAAAGCTATGCATGAGTGAGATCCCCCCAAAAACATCTTGGGGACAAGTACTAATATTCATTTTGAAAACCACAGTTGTTCTTTCGAAATTTATTTACGAGTCAGACCCAAAAACAATCTTGCTATCACGAAGTCCTACTTGACCTTGAACAGACGTAACTTCTATTATTACTAGTCTAGATATTAAAACGACTTCTTTAGTAGTCCATGGCCTCAATAAAAGTAGCAACCTTAATAAAAAGTGCCACCCACTGCAAGGAAAGGAATCCAGACCTGCAGCAGAAATAAATAACTCTTTATGGAATCAACCCATCACAAGCTTTTTGCTGAATTGTTGTTGATAGTTCCAATGATATTTAAGTAGTGTGATCATTGTTTCCTTATTTCATTCAACAAGTTTAGGTATACAGATCAAATGAGGATAGGTTTCAAAACTTCTTCATCCTGGCTGCAATCTCTGGAGGGCAAGCATGTCCTCATAACAGGTGGATCGAGTGGGATTGGGCTTGCCATTGCCAAAGAAGCTCTCTCTCAAGGAGCATTCATCACAGTTGTAGCCAGAAGCTCCTCTAAATTGGAGAAAGCAGCACAAAAACTTGCCAAAGATGGTTGTACCACAGATAAAATATCAACCAAGGTTTATCTAATTCCATCATTTTAAGCTTATCTAAAGTTTTTTTTTTTTTTAAAAATGATGTCTAATCTGATTTTTATTTTTTAATAGGTTGCAGATGTGGGTGATTATGAAACTTTGGCAAAGACTCTAAAGGAATCATTTGAATGGAGGGCAGTTGATGTGCTTGTGTGCAATGCAGGTACGTCAAAAACTCTACTTCTGGATGAGGGCACGATCGAAGATCTGCATGCCATCATTCAGACTAACTTGACAGGGGTTGTCAATACTCTGCATGTTGGGATTCCATTGATGAAGCAGAGGAGTGCCCAAACACCCATGTCTACTGTTCTCATGAATTCCCTCTCAGGAATGGTATGTTATTGCTAAAACTTTTTGTATGTTATCAACTTTAATTTACCTTTTTTCAGATTGATAATTTTTTGTTTTTGGGGTTTGTGTTATTCTTTTGGCAGTACCCTTTGTATGGTAACTCTGTGTATGCTGCAACCAAATATGCTCTAAAAGGACTTGGAGAAACTCTCAAGCTTGAATTGATGCCTTATAACATCCGAATTAGCATAGTCTTTCCAGGGTTTGTGGAAACCCCAATGCTTGATTACTGTAAGTAGCTCCAATTTCATCTTAATGAGAATATCCTTAAATTTTATTACTATCTAAATCTTGTATTAGATATAAATAGAGAAGATTTTCTGTATGAATGTTTATGAAAGGGACGTCTGTATCATGACCCCTATTTGCTTACGTTTGATTTCTTCTAAGACTGGTGTGTAAAAGAGTTTTCAGGCTTCCATAGTCCATAATTTGTGTAAAAGGCTTCTCTAACAAGACCTTTAATACATTTTTGAACTTCATAGATATAGATGTTTTTTATCACATTACTTATACATCATCACCGTAATGATGTTTTTATTATCTAATTTTGTTCTTACATACCCAAATTGTATCTAGGTGGCGTGGAAGATAACAGAGGTATCTTGGAGATAATTAAGATCATAAATTTGTATGATCGAAGTCAAGCAGACACGCCTCAGCAAGTTGCAAAATATACATTAGAAGCAACAAAGAAAGGGACTTTTCTTGTCACAAGCCAATTGGGTGGTTTGGTTTGGAAGGGCCTTGATTGAATTGATATCATATATTCCTATTAGACTCTTCCGCTTCTTTGCTGCTTGTTATGTCTATTATGTTATAGAACATAAAAGCCACAAGAAATGAAAAGGCGACGTTAGGGCATTTCTCGAGAAGAAAAAACAAATCTAAATTTTGTGTTTTACTAGTGTGAAATAATGAACTTTATTAACTTTATTTTTTGAAGTATTAATAATGTTTTAAGGCAGGTATAAGGGTGAAATACTAAGTGAGAACAATGTAATTTATAAATTAATTTATTTATCAATGCTCAGAGGCATTCTATAATGGCAGCAAGGGGTGGAGTGTAATGGTGTGAACGTGTTAACAAAAACTCTTACCTTCTATCTTAAATTTGACAGCCATTTACATGTCAAAATATTAATATTTTATAATAAGCATAGTAAAAATCCAAAATAACAAACATAAATAAAATTTTATAATTAAACTATGTTTTTTACATTAAAATTTATGTATACATGTATATAGTAAATAAAATAGTTGTAATATCAAATAGAATAACTCAAAATAAATAAAATAACTTCAAATTGATATCTCTGGGCATTTTTTAGATAGATTTATTTAAGATATATATACTAATTATATTTGTATTGAAATTTGATTAGATTGTTCTTTTGAGAAGGAACACCAAATTTAAAATTTCTGTGTTTTCTTATTGTAAAAGAAAGTAATATTACTTAAATAATTATTTTGGTTATATTAATAATGGTATAGTTTTTTAGTCTTGAGTAAATGTTAAAATAAATAGCCTTTATGTCTTTTCTTATCTATTTACTTACCTATTTATTTGTTTATGAATTTATTAAGTACTTTAGATAAGTCTAAAAAAGGATATTTAGATAGATCTAAAAAATTATATTTATATAGAAAATAAAATAATTATTAGGTAAAAGTTAAATTAAATAATTTGTTTTTGGTTTAATTTGTGAAAATTTGGGTATGGTTTCTATGATTTCTTGCATTATTATTGAAAAATAAAATAGTACTTCAATTAAAATAAAGTATAGATCAATAGTGCCAAAGTTTTATAAAAACAAATTATTTCAATAGTTTTATATGTTATTTCACTTCATAAAATATAGAAATTTTCCAATTACAAATTATTTTTTACATAAAATATTAACTAAATAGATGAAAAAAAGACACAAACCTATTTTAATTTAATTTGGAATTAATTTATTTCCCTCACACCTATTTTTATAATTTACTTTTAAAATTATTATAATAAAGAAAATATTTCAATTTAAACCCTAACTACAAATGTAATAAAATAAACAAACAAAAAATTTAATTTAACTTTATTATCATTTTACTCATGCAACCCTAAATCTTTTTTTCTAAACTTTTTTTTCACCTCACTCTATATCCATTTGAGTAAATTGTTTTTGCCCTCTAACTAAATATGTAATGCCCCTCCATTCACACCTTGGATGAGTAGGTGGTCGGACTAAGGAGCATGAAGAAAAACATAAAATACTTAGAATACTTAGGGTATGTTAGACATGTCATGGTAGGCTTACTGTTAGCATGTAGTCGATGTCACTCATTGATGTTTATGATTGATACTTTATGATTAGTACAGTTATGGAAATAGATTAGTTATACTATGTATTATCTGGTTATTTAGTTACTGATGAACTTGTTTAATGTGGATATTTGTGATATGCTTGTGAAGGGACAGTGTAGTATTACTCATAATGAGTACCTTACTATGTCGTGATTCCCTATCACTATGTGCCTATTTGGATGATTATATATATGTTTGTATGCGACACTTTTGTTTACTGCAGGTTGTAAGTACCAGGCATCAACTCCACCTGAATTGGCAGGTATGAGCATGCCTTCATACCAATGGAAGTTGTCGAAAGGAGATAACATGAGGTTCATCAGTTATCATTCTCGATGAGGATGAGTTCTTAGTCTTGGGTTCCGTCAGTTTGGTCAATGTGGAGCATGGTTGTCAGTCTCTATTGTTCTATACAGTGTTGTCGTCAGAAATGTTTGGTATGTAATTTTGAGTTGCTTATTGTTGGTTTAATTGTTTCATATAATAGAGATTATTAATCTATTTTGTGAATAAATAATACTAATTTTGTGGAATATTAAATATTTGATAGAAATTTAATTAATAAGTTTAATAGTAATAATAGATAAATTATAAATATTTAATATCATATTAAATGAATAAATATTCTTTGTTAGATACTATTTTATATTGTATTTATAAGTTTAATTTTATTAATAGTGAGTTGTCGTATGAGTGGTTATAAATTATAAGATTGAAAGATTCTTTCTGGTGGTGGAAAATTTAATGCATTTAATTTTTTAGGAAGTGGATTCCAGTAACGGGAGAGTTATGGGATGGAATTTACAGTTTTGGCTATTGGGAAAGAAAGGAAATCAATGGGAAGGAAATTCTCAAGCTCAAGAATAAGATTCAGGGTGTGCCTTTTGAATAATTGAATCAACGTTATTTGTGATTGTTGTGTCTTTGAGTGGGAATATGTATATCTCTCTCTCTCTTCTATTGTTTTAATCATCTTTGCATGCTTGTCCTATCACCTACTGCATCTGTGGTCTTCTTGTATTTCTTTATCCATGGCATTCTTCTAAACAGATTGAATCCTCACCAAATCCATCCTGCATAGGCGAACAATAGTAGTATAATTTATAGGCATCAAATTTCAAGAGAGGGTAGCAATACCATTTTTACACTTTAATCCTTCTTCATCCATTTCTTTCAATCTACAATTGTATTAGCTAGAAAATGATTCTATGGGGTGGAGATCTAATTTCCCTCACTCTACAATAATTCATAAACAAGTTGGTTATTATCATGGTGTCCTGGCATGCAAGCCGACCCTCCTATACCATCAACACCATGGATCAACTTGGTCTCAATATTGAATACATGCTTGTGTCACCTACCAATCAATCCATTTTGTGCACATTCTTCTGTTAGGATATTAGGCACCTTCACAGTTGCATATGATTAAGCCTGATAACAAATACAATTTGTGCATCTCCCGCGATCATTAAAAATCATGTAATGGCTTTCCACTAAGGCACTCTATCAATTAGTCCCCATACCTTGTCCATGACTCATCACCTTATAGATATGTATATCAGTGCTCATACAACCTAGAGACCTCCCTTCCATTAGGGTTAACACCTATTGTTTTCATCTTCCTCCAGTCCCTAAATCTTGCTCAAGAAATCTATTTTGTATGAGCCTACTGTTGATAACTGAGAGGGGGGGGGGGTGAATCAGTTATCCTAATTATTTCCTCTTTTGAACTTTCTTATTAATCAATGCAGCATTGAATCAAACAAAAAAACATTACCATGAAATGAAAAACACATGACACAGTTTTTGATGTGGAAACCCTGTTAAGGGAGAAAACCACAGGGTGATTAACCCAAAGATTATTCTCTGTTAGAAGAATAAGGAATTACAAAATGGCACTTGCCAATTAGGGCTCACTGCCCGAGCACACTGCTCACAAAAAGGCCCACTGCCTACAAGGAGACACACTGTCTACAAAGTGATAAGAATCACAGTCTTGAACTGATTGGAAGCATCTATATATGCTGGAGTTCAGTTCCGGTTAGGCTCAGTACACTGATCTGCTGCACTTCATCTTTCCTCTGTTCTTTATTCTGCTATCCTTTCACATACCGGATCTTTCTTACTACTTCTGCTCTGTTCTGCACTTATTCACATCCGCCATCCAATTATTGCACCCTTCACAACTAAATCCATCCTCTATATATATCCGCACAGGTAATTTCATCACCTTTCTAGTCGGCATCCGGAACAGTCTAGTTTCTTACAAACTCTGTTCTGTCGGCTGAATCCTTGCTCACCAAGCAATACGGATCAAGCATATACTTGTAGATATCATTAATCATGTCGGCCAAACATGATTCATGCCTTCACAACCTTTACCATCAACAGTAACACATCTGGAAAATAGTCTGATACTCTGTCAGTAAGTTCTTCCTCTATTCTCACTGTCTCTCAGGAATCCGGTACTCAACTATTCATATCTTTTTCTTTGTTCATCACCGGAGGCTAAATCCTTGGAATATACTGCTCAAGGTAGTCCTCTTGACTTCCCCAAATCTGCACTGCACCAAGACACTTTCTCTGAGAGATCCGGACCAATCTGTCGAACCTTGCCACATGCTCTGTTCTTGTTCACCGGACCACAACAATCTTCATTCTTACTTCCGGTAGAGACACACCATAACTTGCGGATATGTGGGATGACCTTTGTTGCCATCAATGACAACAACCATGAATCCATATAGTGTCTCTTGCCAACAATCTCCCCCTTTGGCATTGATGGCAACACTTAGTGAAAAATGACTAAGTGTTTATACTACGCTCCCCCTTGGCTGATGCTCTATATACAATTTTCGGAACTCCCCCTTAGTTGGATTCCTCATTTTTCACTGCTCCTCACTCCCCCTTTGACATCAATAGCAAAGGGTAGGGTCCGCACACCAAAATTTTCAAAAATTTTCTATACATAGCCGCATATTTACATACTCACATATACTGAAGAATGTCTGCAAAAGATGTCTTCAGTTGGATCAGTTCTGTAGCCCAACTTTGCTTCATTCTATCCAAAATTGAAATGTGACCACTCAACAAAAATGCAAATGCATCTGCCCTTTTTAGATCTTTCGGATCACTTGTCTGGGCTGTGATTTGAGCTTCTGCTATGGCCTCATGCATGGCCTCTAGCTTAGGGACAATTAACCCCCTGAGCTCACTCAACCTGCTTATTCTATTTTTCCTTTCCTTCTCCAATTTCTTGATTTCACTCAAAACTGCAATAGTCTGACATTCTTGATTTGTTATAGAGGAAGAAATAGGATCAAAACTTTGAGACAAGCTTAGTAGTGTGTCCTCTTGCGCTTTTATTTTCTTCTCAATGTCCACTGTTACCTTGGACCAGGAGATACAAAATTTGTATATTTCACTGCCATCCTTAAGAGCATTTTCTAAGCTCTTTATCCCAATGTTCATGTTTCTCCTATCATTAATGATCAAACCCTAAACCTCAGAGAACCTTTTATCCAAAAACTCCTTTCGAACCTTTTCTTCAGCTGATTTTTCTAAAGATTCAAAATGTGTATTAACACTGCTGACTAAGGTTTTGAGATTACTGGAAGAGGAGGCTGCCGGATCTATCTGGACTGATGGCATAATCTTCTCAAGCACTCCAAAAGCAGCCTCTATCAACTCACAGTCTTCCATATGAGACTTTAGGAGCTTTTCATTTGCCTTAGCATTTGCAAATGAGGCTATCTTCATTGTCTGCACCGGAGAGAGGGAATCAAAGTTGAATGGGCCTTGTAGTAGCTCCGGTTCATTGATCTCTATTGTTTCTTTGCTCAAAAATTGTTGAACAGTTTGTGCAGTGTCTCTTGCCGGAGACAGATGTTTCTTTTCTTCTGCAGTCTTGGAACTGTCCTTTGGGATTTTCTCTCCTTCCACATTCTTACCACTATCAGTCATGGTCTTCTCTGATGGAGTCTTCTCTTTCTCTGCACCCTTGGTACTGTCAACCTCTTTATCTTTCACCACTGCTTCCTTCTCCTATAATTTCTCTTCTTCTTTGGATCCAGAGACTGTAGGGGAAACTGGAGGAGAGATGCTAGCCTGTTCATAGGCCACTTCTTCTGGAGCAGAGGGTTCCAAGTCCACAGCTGTTTCTGCACCTAAGTCCTCTACAATAGGAAGATTGAACCTTTTGAAGGCCTTCCAGAGGATCTCTTCTGTCTCTTTGGCCACCTTGTCAGTCTCACCAAGCATGAGTTGATTCATCCTGCCTTTACTTCTGAACTCATCTTTGTAGTCTTTGAATATTATGTTCATTGTCTTGGGATCAATTTGAGGATATAGCTGAATAGCTATCTGCTCCCGGATCTCAAGATCTTTTGCCTGAGCATTATTCTTTCTTAATTCTAATTCCTTTTCTAGGCTTTTAGGGATTTCAGAGATAATCTCAATAAAAGCTTTATTGTAGATGTTCAAGTACCTTATTATAGCTTCTTGCAGGATCTTTTGATCTACCTCATTATAGTCATCATAAAATTCACCCACCGGTTGAAGATTCCCATCCACAGTGACTGATTTGACTACACTGTCTAGGGATAGAGTGGGCTTTTCAGCAAATTCTTCTGCCATTTCTTCCTTGTCTTGGCCTGTGGAGGGTTTCCCGGATCCTTTCTTCTTCTACTTCTTTATTTCTTTTACTCCCTCATCTGACTCAGTTTCCTCTTCATCCTTTTGGCTTTCATAAGCCCTTGTGGCTTTTGTCTTGGATCTTTTACCGGATGCCTGGACTTCCGGTTTTGAACTTTTGGTTGTGGGAGGTGCAGATCTTTTTGATGATCTGGTCCGGGTGGAAGTTTCAACCGGAACACTTTCTTTACTTTTCTTTTCTGCCTCTTTCTTTTCTTCCTTAAATTTTCTTCTCTTTTCCCGGCTGGCATCAAGTGCCTCTTTTGAGATGCCTAGGCCTTGAGCAATGTGCTCTACTTCTTTTCTCACCTTCCTCTTTATCTCAGGTTCCCTGAGTTCTACATGGATCTTTACACTCAACTCCTCAAAGGTTCCAAACCTTTCTGCCTTTGGATCTTTGGACTGACTTAGCATGTGTTGAACATGCAGCTCCACTATCTGTTCATCCACTTCATACCCCATGGGCATGATCCAGACAGTCCTTGGCTCCACTGCCTCCATTAGGCACTGATCAGTGTCCACCATAAAGCACACTGAGTCTTTGTATTTTTCAACAAGAGACTGGGGAATTCTTTCTCTTGCTTGCATCATGCTTTGGAAGTTTTTGAAGTATCCCCATAGGGCTGTATTTCTTGCTTTGGCATCCCCAAGCCCATGTAGATAGTCTCTTATTTGGACTGCAACAAGTTTGTCATTCTGCCATGCCCATCCACTTGATCCGGGCAGCTCATTCATGAAGTAGAAGAATAGACATAATATAAGAGTACCATACTTAAAGGAATTCTTCTTGTCCTTCTTGATTTTCTATATATTTTCCATTAATTTGCTTAAGAGCAGTTCGCAGAGATCATATTCTGCATTCTTCCTTAGCATTTCATAGGTAGTATATACTACAGTTCCGGATACAGAATTCTCCCTGCTGGAGTGATAGATCTTGTATCCTATTATCATGGACGCATACTTGATATCCGGATCAGAAATATCTTCAATGGTCATTGCCCTCTTATCAAATTTTGATCTGGTGGCCTCAGTTACAATGTTATTTTTGACAGATTTGAGGATAGGTATCCCTCCGGAAGAGTATAGACCAGTTACTGCTCTAATTGTCTCTTTTGTGATCTTGCAGGGTCTATCCAGCCATAGGAAGTTGTCATGCATCCTGCTTAGTACATACCGGACCCATTCATCTTCTTCAAAGCAGGGGAAATGAATGAATTGATCAAATTGTTTCTTCTGGATACCCTTATACTCTGGTTTAAGCTCAAAAGCATTGTCTATCAGTTGTTTGTGATAGAGATCTCTCAATTTGAATTCCCCAAATTCCTCAATGCTTGCATGTATGTAAACCCTAATGTCTTCTGTGTGTAAAACTCCGTGAGGAACACTGGAAAATGCTCCTAAGGGATCTACTTCCAATGACTTGTATGGATGTTTCTTAAATTCAGGTCGGGGCCTATCTGAGATTTTTACTATATTTGGAGTAGCCATTTCTTCAAAAGATTTGTAGCAAGATATCGAAAGTGGAAAATACCTTTTGCATCTTCGGTTGCATGGAGTAGCTGGATTGATTTTTGTATGTAATGACTTCGGCAGGAGATCTTCGGTGTGCTTGATGAGTCTTGTTGCAGAGCTCCACTTTTCGCTTCTTCTTGAGTGCATAATGAGCAAGTGATTTATGAGAAATCCCTTATATCATTTCGCAAACCCTAATATCTGTTTACAATAAATGCTTCACCTATATTATTCCAGTTTGCCTTGTCCGAATAGCTTGGAGTATCCCAGATTAGTCCTGATCTATGAACATTATGCGAATCTTTCAATCATGGATAAATCGAGATGACACATTACAAGAACATCCCAAACATTCTGTCCAGTCCACAGAGTAAAATAATGTACTTCCGGATCTCTCTGGACCCTTTTGTAGTCCTCTGTCATTCCGGAGCATCTCCTGAAACAGGTCTTTACTTGATCGATCACAATTTCTTTATATCTTCATGCGGACCTCTGAAATCTTGTCTGGATCATCTCAGAACTGGTATCTTCAAACCCTTTACTCCGCATCTTGTGTCACATCCAGCACCACTTGATTGGCTGGGGGAACAGGATTTTCTTTGAGTCTCCCCCTGAGCCAGAGCTCACTTTTTAATTTCTGGAAGAAATATCAACACCAGAGTCTGGTGCGGATCCAACCTCTACATTCATTGAATTTTTCTTCACCCAAATCTTGTTCATCTAATTCCTAACTTCATCCACATTCATCTTTTGTTTACCCTTGTCTTGATTCTGATTGTATACCGGACCTCTTTTGTCCTGATTCTTGCTTCTGCAGACTTTTGGCATATAACATTTCTTTGCATATTTGATTGATAACCTCTTGATCTGCATTGATTAGCCATATGACTTACTCTATTGCATGTAAAACATCTACCATTGAATGATTTGTTTACTTGCATATTTCTGCATTCATGAGACTTGTGTCCATACCTTTTGCAGTTAAAGCACTGTCCAGAGAAGGATGGACTAGTTTGATTCATCCTTTTTCTGCACTGATTAGCTTTGTGACCAAAGTGATTGTAGCTGTGGCAGTATCCATTGAAAGATGGATATCTTTGAGCATTGGGCTGTCTTACCGGAGGTCTTCTAGGCCTATTCCTTGGATTTTCTGATCCAAAATTCTTTTGACCGGATCCGGAGCTTTCTCCTTTCTCATATCCCAAACCATACTTGCCATCTGTCCTCTTTTGACTTCCAAGAAGTACTTCAAGTTGGGCAGAACTTATCTTGAATTTTTCTTTATATTCATTTGCTGTTTGAAGATCTCTTTTGAGAGAGACAATTTGATCCTCAAGTTTTTCTTCATTATCTTTGGCATCTTCAAGATCAGATTCAAGATGTCTGATAATCCTGTCCATCTGGTGGCATTCTTCTGATTTCTCTTTAAGAGATTGTCTTAGATTGTCTTCATCTTTTTTTTTTCTTCAATCTCTTGAGTAAACTTTATAGTTCCTGATTCCATTTCATGTCTTAACATAATGACTTCTTTTGATAATTTTTCACATAACTTGGTTTTCTCAGTCAATTCTTCATCTGTATTGCTTTCTTCACTTTGTCTTGCCAATTGTTGGAGCAGCTCCTTTCTCTTTTTCATAGAGAGACTTAATTTGTCCTTTAATTCTCTCATGAATTCGTCATCCTGTTTGAGTCTTTCCTTTAATTCATTGACTTCAGAATTTGACTGTTCAAGATCCTCAAGGGTAGTCTTGAGTTGCTCCCTTAAACCATATGCATCCATTTGAACTCCCAGATCTTCCTCAAGCTGTTAGGCTCTATTAGGAGGAACCTCGCTCTGATACCAATTGTTGATAACTGAGAGGGGGGGTGAATCAGTTATCCTAATTATTTCCTCTTTTGAACTTTCTTATTAATCAATGCAGCATTGAATCAAACAAACAAACATTACCATGAAATGAAAAACACATGACACAGTTTTTGACGTGGAAACCCTGTTAAGGGAGAAAACCACGGGGTGATTAACCCAAAGATTATTCTCTGTTAGAAGAATAAGGAATTACAAAATGGCACTTACCAATTAGGGCTCACTGCCCGAGCACACTGCTCACAAAGAGGCCCACTGCCTACAAGGAGACACACTGTCTACAAAGTGATAAGAATCACAGTCTTGAACTGATTGGAAGCATCTATATATGCTGGAGTTCAGTTCCGGTTAGGCTTAGTACACTGATCTGCTGCACTTCATCTTTCCTCTGTTCTTTATTCTGCTATCCTTTCACATACCGGATCTTTCTTACTACTTCTGCTCTGTTCTGCACTTATTCGCATCCGCCATCCAATTATTGTACCCTTCACAACTAAATCCATCCTCTATATATATCCGCACAGGTAATTTCATCACCTTTCTAGTCGGCATCCGGAACAGTCTAGTTTCTTACAAACTCTGTTCTGTCGGCTGAATCCTTGCTCACCAAGCAATGTGGATCAAGCATATACTTGTAGATATCATTAATCATGTCGGCCAAACATGATTCATGCCTTCACAACCTTTACCATCAATAGTAACACATCCAGAAAATAGTCTGATACTCTGTCAGTAAGTTCTTCCTCTATTCTCACTGTCTCTCAGGAATCCGGTACTCAACTATTCATATCTTTTTCTTTGTTCATCACCGGAGGCTAAATCCTTGGAATATACTACTCAAGGTAGTCCTCTTGACTTCCCCAAATCTGCACTATACCAAGACACTTTCTCTGAGAGATCTGGACCAATCTATCGAACCTTGCCACATGCTCTGTTCTTGTTCACCGGACCACAACAATCTTCATTCTTACTTCCGGTAGAGACACACCATAACTTGTGGATATGTGGGATGACCTTTGTTCCCATCAATGACAACAACCATGAATCCATATAGTGTCTCTTGCCAACACCTACTATCATTGCGTGCCATGAGATGCCATCTCTTTGAGGCATTTTGTTTTGTATGAGCCTACTATCATTGCATGCCATGAGATGACATCTCTTTGAGGCATTTTGTCTTACTGATTACGCGCCTTGTCTCTCTTCTCATATTGTACAATCAGATCTACCAAAGCATTCTAACTTAAGTGTCACTTTTGAGGCTCATTTAGTCAGGGACGTGGGCCAAGGTTGAGAGATCTGGCTTCATGCCTCCCCTCTGCACTTGCTTAAAGTTTTTTTTAAAAAGGAACTTTTTTCTAGCATTCCATTTTGTGAGATCACTGTTCCATGCAACGACTTATCTTGGGATATTTAGTAAAATAATTTGCATGCCTTTGTTTGTGCATACACATTCTACCTGTAGACATTTTGAGTCTAGAGAATCATCAGCTGGGTTAAAAAGGACCTTCTAGAATGTACAGGAGCAACCAATCAATACATACTCCTTGACCCGCCAGATTTTTTTGCATAATGCGCACACATATCATCATTCCTATCTTCAAGATGGTATGGATCAAATAGTTAAGTTATGAAAGTCTTCCGAGACTGTAAGGAGCACTGAAGGTTCTGTTCTGACAACCAAAAATATTGTTGTACACAATAAAAGCTCACATCTTGGTCCATATGAATTTGAGAATCTTGAAGTGTCTTATTGGAGTCATCCATCAAAGCATGTTTTGTCTGTCCAAAATAATCAAAAATGCTAACTTGTTTGTAATAAAATACAAATTGAAATAAAACCAACAAATCAAGTTGAGTTAAACAATTCAATCCACACTGAACAAAAAAAAAATGCTGAAATGCTTACTTACTCTAGAGAAAGGTTGAAGAGATCACACACCCCCTTACAAAGCTCTCCTATGGTATCCTAAAAGAAATTTGAGATCGCAACTGAGGAAAAAAGACGATGCGTTAGTTAAAAACTTAAAATATTGCTTTAAACTTGCTAAGCATTAAGATAATCTATTTAAATCATTTTCTTTCCCTTATAGAATTAGTTACTATTGTTAGAAGTGAGAAAGTATTCTAAAAGGATAATGAATTAAGTCATAGTTTGTTATCAAAATGAAAGCAAGTAATTGCAAATTTAAAATGTAAATGCATATAAGTGTTTAATTCATAGAGAAATTATAACATATATGAGGAAAAAAAGCTAAAGTTTTGTACAGATTGAAATAGTAATAATATTGGTATTGAAATTAAAACTAAATTGTCATTGGAATAGAAAGTAAGGTATTAGATTTGTTATTTTATATGTTAGGATATAGATTAGTATGTGTGGCATTCAAAATAAGAATTTTGCATTAGTGTTGAACATGTATTTAATGTATGTTTTAGTGGTTTGAGTAAGTTATTATAATTATAAAGACTATAAGAATGATATGTAGCTTTCCTTAGAATGAAATGTAGTTTTTTTTTAAAGAAAAGTAGTTTTCTTTTATTCTTCTAAAAATCTTCTATTTACATTCTATATTTCTCATTTGGAAGAGGAGTATTTTAGTGATTAATAAATGGAAAGAGGGGTATATTTTTAATTATTAATGAGATTAATTGGAATGTTATTTATTAGATAGAATCTATTTAATAAATTGTTATTATATATAGTTTTATCTCCTAAGTATGACAAGATATTTATGAGTTTATATAGAATTTATCATATTTTGTTTAATTAGAAAGATTCTATGGAATAAGCATGTGAAATTATTGTGATATCTTTAAAAGAATTTAATTTAGATAGGAAGGATAATTTTATCAATATATTTTTTTTATTAAATTATGATCTTGTAGTAAGAGTATGTTTTGTTTTTTTTGTAAGTTTATATTGGAAAAATCATAGATGTATATATTGTCAATCTTATAGGGAAATAAGTTAGTAACTTAATTAGGATAAGATGTCTTGAATTTATACTTATTCCATAGTCTCAATTTATTTCTTTTGTTAAATGAAAATACTTTTAACTTCATCATGAATTATTATTATTATCTTTAGTTATGTTTAAAATGGTTAGTCAAGATAGGAATAGTTTTGAAGACATTAGAATTATTGGTTAAGTTTATTAATTGTACCTTTATATTTGCATATGTCACCATTTGTTATCAAATATTAAATTAGCATTGATTTCTATGTAATAATGTTTAGTATTGTTAAATGATGAAAATAACGGTATTATTTCCTTTATAAATTCTAGAGAGTGTAAAAGCTAGTACATATGTTAACTTGAGTTTTTAATGGTTGCATGAATGTTGTAACTGAATTATTGTTGAAGAATCTTAGGTTGGTTTATTAGATGGTGGTGTGCATTTGAGAGTGAATGTTAAGGTGAGACTATTGTGTTATAGTGAGGTCATGTGTCTGTGTCATTGGGAAGTTTACTCCAGAGGCCAAGAGGGGTAGTCGTGTGTATGACTCTTGTGATTATGTAATCTTTCTAATGGTTGAGTATGTATGGGTTGTATGTAATGTTGACTCCTCTCTGTTATGGATTCATGTCGTTAGGATGACTATGCAAGATGGATAATGCCTTGGCTAGTGTACCTATTCATGTAATTAAGCAAGATGAACAATGTCTTGCTCTATGTGATGTGAAACAATGTATATTTTGTGTTGTAAATGTATCATGATGAGAAATGTGATAGTTCATGCTAGTTTTATGTTATCGGTTGTGAGAATCTAGATGTAGTGAAGGGGGAGTGGCTTCCAATGTGGGGCTAGTACCCAAAGTGGCTAGCCAAGGTAACCCATTGGGAGTTTTGTAATCAAGTGATAACCTAATAATAAAACTAGGGGTTGGGTAGTTTTCACACTAATTATGATAATTGGATTCCTCACCCATGCCTGTAGTGGTCATTCGGACTAAGGATGGGATGAGAAGGCCTGGTTGGCAAGATCAACTTCTTTGTTCTCATGAAAGGAATGTCAGTTCCGCATGTATCACCCTATGGGGCTAGTGTCTAGTGAGTGACTATCAGGGTAACCACAGATGGGGGTGATGTCTAGCTAGAGACTGTCAGGATAACCCATGTTAGGACCATGTAATGACACTCACCCCTACTGCAGCCTAGCATTCTCTAGTGTGTTTGCCTCTGGAAGAGTTGTTAAGATGCTTGTGATATTGACCTGTGTTGTTGGTGTCATGTGTTGTCCTTGTTCCTTTTAATGTTCTGTCTACTTGATAGTTTGTTGTAGTGGGACCTTATGTTTTATCCTAGCTCGGTGTGTGGACCTCAGGGTTCCACATGGTAGGGTGGTTGAGCTATATTCCATTGGTCCTTTGGCATCATGGTTCATGTTTGGAGCAGATGTGCCTCTCTAGTTTCCAGTACTGCATCCGTATTTGAAGACTGGTATTGTACCTTATGGATCCAGATTTGTATAGTTATGATTCTTGTTATGTAATTTTGTTGTATTCAAATAGGGAAACCTTGTATCTATGTAATTCTATATCAGGAACTTATCTGTACTTGTAAACATTAATGTAAAAGAAAGATGTAAGTTCTCTATAATGTATTAAATTTTGCTAGTGGACATTTTGATGACTTGTGTACCTATGTTTATCTTCCTTGATACAGTTGTGTTTCTCTAGAGAGGTTAGTTGTTGGATAATTAAATTGATTTAATTAGTTGTTACTTTATCTAGTGTTTAATACTTTTACTTGTTCAAAAAAAAAATCTGTATTTTATTGCATAGTTTAACCTAACTCTCTAGGCTTGCATGACAGGACATTACACTTGGTATCAGAGCCTAGGTTGCAACACTGAGACCTCTGGACTGTTGTTGTTTCTCTAGGTTAAATTATTTTCTATTTGTGGTGAGTCGGTAATAGTACAACCCTCTTGTGTACATTTGTATAACATTAGAAGGTCGATAAGTTTACAGGATTACTCTTTAAGAAATGAACTCTTTATGCTTTATTCTACTTATGTGTCTGCTATGTGGAAATGTGATGTTACATCTAACAATATGTCTTTTCTAAATATTAGTGCATATAATTAAGTATTAGAATGATCTCATCATCTGGTGGCATCATGCATCATGAGTCATGAGGTTATGTGATGTTGACATCTTTACATGGTTGCTTGAAAGTCTATATCTAACCCCTATATGGTCATGACCACATATGGAAGCTTTATTGTTATTTATGAAAGTTATCATTGTGTATATCTGTGTAAGAACCGTGTGTAGGAGATCAAATTGGAGCTTGCATTGGACCCATGAGATCGCGAATGTAATAATGTAAGTGAATTATAATTATCAATTAATCTTGTGTGTGACATCATGCATGTTCTATGTAAATATCTTCCTGCATAAGAAAGTAATTGCATATTTTCATAGCTCAGTGAAAAGAAATTATACTGCATTAAAGAAAGAAATTTTTTGTATAAAAGTTGCTTGGATATGAGAATGTAGATAACTTATTTGTCCATGTATGGTGTATGTTCTCTAATACATTTTGGACCTTGTGTCCCTTAGTGTTGTGTAGTGGATACTCCCCTTTTATCACTAAAATTAGTCACATCATGATGTGAATTTGTTTTGTGAATTGGTTGTTTTGGAAATTTTGAAGGTTGTTTCATTTGTTGTAGGGGGTTAAAATTGAATTTTCTTTATTTGAACTTTTTTATGACAGGAGTGGTCACCAAAACCTTTTTCCTTGTACATGACTTGTTGTTGGAAATTACTTGGTGACTTAAGGATTTGATTAGTTCCCACTTGGGTTTGCATTTTTTTTATGGTGGCTATTCTGAATGTTATTTCTGTTGGCCCCATTTCATGTTGAGTGTTGTTTCTATCGTGATTATTTTGAACCTCTGATAGAATTTTCAAGGGAGGACTCCGCAGAGAATTGCATCTTGCATGGTTGGTAATTAGTGGAAATAAGATATGAGATGTATTTTTCTTTGATTATATGTGAATGCAATTCTCTAAATTGTATGGAGTTTCCAAAACATGTGTGATTAGATATAAGTATATCACATGATATGCCTTAAAAGTAAAGAATTAATGTTTTTCTTGTCTTTATTAAATGATTGTCCCTACCTTATGAACAATTGCTTAATATGTATGTGTATGTAGGAAATAGAAAGTTGCAATACTAATATGTTATGTTTCACCCTAGTCTTTGGCTTCTAGGAGGAAGTCAAGTTTTAGGGGAGGAGGATGTAATGCTCCTCCATTCGCACCTTGGATGAGAAGGTGGTTGGGCTAAGGAGCATGAAGAAGAATGTAAAATACTTAGAATACTTAGGGTATGTTAGACATGTGAAGGTGGGCTTATTGTTAGGATGTAGTCGATGTCACTCATTGATGTTTATGATTGATACTTTATGATTAGTACATTAATCTTATGTTGTGATCAGTTATGGAAATAGATTAGTTATATTATGTGATTTATGTGACTATCTGACTATGTATTATCTTGTTGTTTAGTTACTGATGAACTTGTTTAATGTGGATATTTGTGATATGCTTGTGAAGGGACAATGTAGCATTACTCATAATGAGTACCCTACTATGCTACGATTCCCTATCACTATGTGCCTGTTTGGATGATTATATATATATATATGTTTGTATGTGACACTTTCGTTTACTACAGGTTGTAGGTACCAGGCATTGACTCCACCTGAACTGGCAGGTATGTGCGTACCTTCATACCAATGGAAGTTGTGGAATGGAGATAACATGAGGTTCCCCAGTTGTTATCATTCTTGATGAGGATGAGTTCTCAGGCTCAGGTTCTGTTAGTTTGGTCGTTGTGGAGCATGGTTGTGAGTCTTTGTTGTTCTATAGGGTGTTGTCATTGAAAATGTTTGGTATGTAATTTTGAGTTGCTTATTGTTGGTTTAATTGTTTCATTTAATAGAGATTATTAATCTATTTTGTAAATAAATAATACTAATTTTGTGGAATATTAAATATTTGATAGAAGCCGATGACGGCATGGTTCAGTGGTTAAGTCACTTGGTTGTAGTAGCGGCCACCAGAGTTCAAACCCTCACTGGGCCAACGAGCTCGCAGGCTTTACGCCTTCACTGGGCCAACGAGCTCGCGGGTTTGAAGTGTTCTTACTAGGGGATAAGGTCCCCCTTGTTGTGGCCTCACCAGTTCATTGCTCTGGGCAAAAGCATTCATGTGGAGCTAGAGGGCGTGTTGCACCAGTGTCGTCGGTCACGGTAAAAAGTTTACCAGGCACATTACCTTTCAAATATATATATATATATATATATATATATATATATATATATATATATATATATATATATATATATTTGATAGATATTTAATTAATAATTTTAATAGTAATAATAGATAAATTATAAATATTTATTATCATATTAAATGAATAAATATTCTTTGTTAGATGCTATTTTATATTGTATTTATAAGTTTAATTTTATTAATAGTGAGTTGTTGTATGAGTGGTTATAAATTATAAGATTGGAATAATCTTTCTCGTGGTGGAAAATTTAATGCATTTAATTTTTGAGGAAGTGGATTCCAATAATGGGAGAGTTATGGGATGGAATTTATGGTTTTGGCTATTTTTATGATAGTAGGAATATTTGAAGTGGGTTCTGTGGAAAAATTTGGGGGGAGAGTTTTTGCAGAAGAAGAATTTGGAAAGAAAGGAAATTAATGGGAAGGAAATTCTGAAGCTCAAGAATAAGATTCCGTGTATGCCTTTTGAATAATTGAATCAATGTTATTTGTGATTGTTGTCTCTCTGAGTGGGAATATACATATATCTTTCTCTCTCTTCTATTGTTTTAATCATCTTTGCATGCTTGTCATGTCGCCTACTGCATCCATGGTCTTCCTGTATTTCTTTATCCATAGCAATCTTCTAAACAGATTGAATCCTCACCAAATCCACCCTGTATAGGCAGACAACAGTAGAATAATTTATAGGTTTCAAATTTCAAGAGAGGGCAGCAATACCATGTTTACACTCTAAGGCTTCTTCATCCATTTCTTTCAATCTGCAATTGTATTAGCTAAAAAATGATTCTATGGGGTGGACATCTAATTGCCCTCACTCTACAATAATTCATAAACAAGTTGGTTATTATCATGGTGTCCTGGCATACAAGCTGACCCTCCTGTATCATCAACACCGTGGATCAACTTGGTTTGAATATTGAATGCCCGCTTGTGTCACCTCTAATCAATCCATTTTGTGCACATTCTTCTGTTAAGATATTAGGCACCTTCACAGTTGCATATGATTAATTAAGCCTGATAACAAGTACAATTTGTACATATCCTGCGATCATTAAAAATCATGTAATGGATTTTCACTAAGGCACTCTATCAATTAGTCCCCATACCTTGTCCATTACTCATCACCTAACAGATATGTATATCAGTGCTCATGTAACCTAGAGACGCCCCTTCCATTAGGCTTAATACCTATTGTTTTCATCTTCCTCCAGTCCCTAAATCTTGCTCAGCAAATCTATTTTGTATGAGCTTACTATCATTGCATGCCATGAGATGACATCTCTTTGAGGCATTTTGTCTTACTAATTGCACGCCTTGTCTCTCTTCTCACATTTTACAATAAGATCTACCAAAGCATTCTAACTTAAGTGTCAAAGTCACTTTTGAGGCTCATTTAGTCAGGGATGTGGTCCAAGGTTGAGAGATCTGGCTTCATGCCTCTCCTCTGCACTTGCTTAAAGTTTTTTTTTTTTAAAGAACTTTTTTCTACAATTCCATTTTGTGAGATCACTATTCCATGCAATGACTTCTCTTGGGACATTTCATTAAATAATTTACATGCCTTTGTTTGTGCATACACATTCTACCTCTAGACATTTCGAGTCTAGAGAATCGTCAGCTGGGTTAAAAAGGACCTTCTAGAATGTACAGGAGCAACCAGTCAATACATACTCCTTGACCCGCTAGATTTTTCTGCATAATGTGCACACATCATCATTCCTATCATCAAGATGGTATGGATCAAATAGTTAAGTGATGAAAGTCTTCCCAGACTGTAAGGAATGCTGAAGGTTCTATTCTGACGGCCAAAAATATTATTGCACACAATAAAAGCTCACATCTTGGTCCATATGAATTTGAGAATCTTGAAGTGTCTTATTGGGGTCATCCATCAAAGCATGTTTTCTCTGTCCAAAATAATCATAAATGCTAACCTGTTTGCAATAAAATACAAATTGAAATAAGCCCAACAAATCAAGTTGAGTTAAACAATTCAATCCAAACTAAACAAAAAAAAGGCTGAAATGCTTACTTAATCTAGAGCAAGGTTGAAGAGATCACACACCCCCTTACAAAGCTCTCTTATGGTATCCTGAAAGAAATTTGAGATCATAACTGAGAAAAAATGACGATGCATTAGGTAAAAACTTAAACTATTGCTTTAAACTTGCTAAACATTAAGATAGTATATTTAAATCATTTTCTTTCCCTTATAGAATTAGTTACTATTGTTAGAAGTTAGAAAGTATTCTAAAAGGATAATGAATTAAGTTATAGTTTATTATCAAAATGAAAGAAAGTAATTGTAAATTTAAAATGTAAACGTATATAAGTGTTTAATTCATAGAGAAATTATAAGATATATGAGGAAAGAAAGCTAAAGTTTTGTACACATTGAAATAGTAATAATATTGGTATTGAAATTAAAACTAAATTGTCATTGGAATAGAAAGAAAGGTATTAGATTTGTTATTTTATATGTTAGGATATAGATTAGTATTTGTGGAGTTAGAAATAAGAATTTCCATTAGTGTTTAACATGTATTTGATGTAAGTTTTATTGGTTTGAGTAAGTTATTATAATTATAAAGACTATAAGAATGATACGTAGCTTTCCTTAGAATGAAAAGTAGTTTCTTTCTAAAGAAAAGTAGTTTTCTTTTATTCTTTTAAGAATCTTCTATTTACATTCTATATTTCTCATTTGGAAGAGGAGTATTTTATTGATTAATAAATGGAAAGAAGAGTATATTTTTAATTATTAATGAGATTAATCTTATAATAAATGTTATTTATTAGATAGAATTTATTTAATAAATTGTTATTATATATAGTTTTATCTCTTAAGTATGACAAGATATTTATGAGTTTATATAGAATTTATCATATTTTGTTTAATTAGAAAGATTCTATGGAATAAGCATGTGAAATTATTGTGATATCTTTAAAAGAATTTAATTTAGATAGGAAGGATAATTTTATCAATATATATATTTTTTTAAAATTATGATCTTGTAGTAAGAGTATGTTTTGTTTTTTTTGTATGTTTATATTGGAAAAATCAATGATGTATATATTGTCAATCTTATAACGAAATAAGTTAGTAACTTAATTAGGATAAGATGACTTGAATTTATACTTATTCCATAGTCTCAAGTTATTTCTTTTGTTAAATGAAAACACTTTTAACTTCATCATGAATTATTAGTATTATCTTTAGTTATGTTTAAAATGGTTAGTCAAGATAGGGAAAGTTTTGAAGACATTAGAATTATTGGTTAAGTTTATTAATTGTACCTTTATATTTGTAGATATCACCATTTGTTATCAAATATTAAATTAGCATTGATTTCTATCTAATAATGTTTAGTATTGTTAAATGATGAAAATAAGGGTATTATTTCCTTTATAAATTCTAGTGAGTGTAAAAGTTGGTACACATGTTAAGTTGAGTTTTGAATTGTTGCATGAATGTTGTAACTGAATTATTGTTGAAGAATCTTAGGTTGGTTTATTAGATGGTGGTGTGCATTTGTGTAATGTCCCATTTTCTAGATTGATCTTTTACAGTTGACCGTTGGCCTATTCCAGAGACCCGTATGCTACTTGGAGGTTGAAATTGGGGTTTCATGTTTTAGTGGTTGCTTTTGTTTGTGGATTGTGGTTTGGTTGGCAGTTTCTTTCCGGGTTTGTTCTCCTTAGTCCCTGTTGGTTATGGCTATTTTTAGTAAGTTCAGGATTGTCACCAGAACAGGATTTTGAGAGTGGGGTTGGATTCGTCTTGTCAAGACCTTTCCAACAAGCTATAGATCATTGATTTCTGACATCATCTTGGCCTCCATTTTAAAGTCCGTAAATTAAATATTATTATTTAATATTAATGTTGTTTTAAAAGAGGGGACTTTAAGGTTGAGGTTGAAAAAGAATTGAAGAGGATTATATTATTTTCCCTCTCATGTTTTATCCCATATGCAAGAGGATTTTAGAGACTCCCAGTTGGAAAAGTATAAAAGGAGGAAGAGTGCTCTCATTTGGGCATCCGAAATCTTGATAATGTTATGCTGCCGTAATGGTTTTGGGACTGCTTCGAGGAATGAATGCCTCCTAGCCTGGGCTCACTTCGTGCTTGAGAGATAGCACCTAGGGAGAGGTTTGTTGATAGTAGTGATTTTGTAGTGAGGTTTGCATTGTAGATTGAGTTCTATTTGTAGTTCAGTTATTTGCATTTTATGTCATTTTTTGGAGTTGCTGATAACAAGGCTGAATCTGTAGTTTCATTCATAAATCTAAAAATAAAAAGGCATTTGTTCTGGGTATTTCATATTTCCCTTTGTTTATGTTGGGCGCCCCATTGTGCCAATTTACAGAATTTATTATGAAGAATCTGATTTTCTAGAAGGAAATCACCCTTCTTGCCAGGCCGCCCCTCTTTGGAGTGCATTAGAAAGCACGGTAAATAAATACTTGGGTTTAAGAGTGGTTTATAGTGTGTAGCTTGGTTGCCATTGTCATAGGAGTGCATTACATCAGATTTGAGGTCATTTAGTTGAGAAATGAGTGAGGTGTGAGCATTTTTGTAGGGTTTTAAGTTGATGGTTTGGTTTTTTAAAGTTGCTGATCCGTCAATTCAGTTTGCTAACTTCTATCATTTGAGTTGGGTTGGAAGTTTCTAATTATTGTAAGCTGAACAGTACTTCATACTTCTTCTCATATTTGCTTTATAATACTTTGCATCTCCGTCATATGATAGCTCCAATTCCACTTCGGGTTGGAAAGCACATTCTTGATGTTGAGTTATTTCAGCATAATAGTTGGTAGGGATCCTCTGACCATATGCTCATTATCATCAGGCACATTCTTGGTTAGAGTTCTTTATATCAGCATTGCATCAAGACCCTCTGACCATATGCTCGTCGACATCTGGCGCATTCTTTTTTAGAGTTCCTTTATCAGCATTGCATAGAGATCCTCTGACCATATGATCACGCCATCTTGGTGTACATTCTTGGTTAGAGTTGAATTCCACATCGTTTGGTTTAATTGCTAACTTCAACGATTGTGTATTGCTCTGCTTGTTGTAATTGGAAAAGTGAAAAAAATTGGCTTGGTATATTGCAGTGGTATCAGAGCCACGCATCCTGCCATCCTGTGAAAACAAACCTTCTATGAGTGACAGAGAACAGAGGTACTTAGCAAGAGAATACAAGAAGGCTACCAGTCAATTTCATTGGCATCAGGCCCCAGAAGGTCAAGGAGCTTCAGAGGTATTAAGAGCCAATTGTGAGTCTTCTCCTGAAGGAGAAATGGGGGATAATGAGAGGACGTCGGGAAGTAATAGAGATGATAGTGGGAAAGGAAGAGAAAGATCATTAAGTCCGACAAAGAGGTTCAAGAGGAAGATGGATACCTTAATGGATATGATATCTCTCATGATGGGGAGAATGGGTCAGAACCAACCTCCACTAAACAATTCAGGACATAGTGGAGAACACAGTGCCACCAACCAGCAAAATGGGCATGCTGCTCAGCCTACTTCAAATAGCACATACATTTCTTCCAGGCCATTCAAACCCACTTTCTTGGCACCAATAAAACCTCATCTTGATCCAGAAGAAAATGTATCCTTTGTTGAACAGTTGAGACTCAGCCGCGCTGAGTATGATTCTCTACCTGATGAAATTAAGGTAGATATGTCTTATAATGATTTTATGGAACATAAAAGGAAGGATAGAGGACAAGGAAGACATTATGAACAAAGGAGGACAATAGTTCATGGGGATTTGCATCAAGCTATCAACAAGGTTATGCTTCCACATTTTGATTGGAGTGACAATAGTTCAGCTAGAGCCTGGATACAGAAGTTAGACAACTATCTAGCTCTCAGACCCATGGAGGAGGAGGAGGCGATTAAGTTCACTATGCTACACCTAGATGGGGTGGCGTACGAGTGGTGGTACCATGGTCTAGTCACCTTGGGTCATCGGTCTATCACTACCTATGATGAGTTTACCAATAAGCTCATAGAGAGATTTGAGAAAAAAGATCCAGAAGTACATTTCAGAGAATTGGCACAACTTAAGCAATATGGTACAGTTGATGCCTACATAGCTGAGTTTCAAAGGCTTTCAGTCATGGTCACAGGAGTCACTGAGAGGCGCTTGGTGATTCTATTCAGTGAAGGATTGACGGAGCCACTCAAGGGTTGGATTAAAGCTTTTGATCCACCCTCTCTACAAGAGGCAATGAAGAAGGCAAGAAACATGGAGTGGGCTGCTCCTAAAGCAAAGTTTCAACCCAAGCCATCATTTCACAAAAGAGATAAAGGAAAAAGACCTCAGCATAAGGAGTTCAAACAACATCAACCTCATGTCACAAGGTTGGATCCTGAGACACTTAATGAACTCAGAAGAAAAGGGATATGTTTCCGGTGTAGAGAAAAATGGTCCCAAGATCATGTTTGCCCAAAAGGAGGCAAATTTCATCAAATTGAATACTATTCAGCTGAAGAAAGTAATTCTGATTTGTTAGACCAGCAGTCTGATTCTAAAGACAGTGAAGTGGAAAAAGTCCTAGAGGAATCCGAAGATGAAAAGGGAAGTGGAGGCACTTTGGCTCAACTTTTGAGCTTTCAAAGGAATGAATCCTTCAAAGTTCGAGGGATGATTAAGGGGCAACGCATAGTTGCTTTGATTAACACTGGAGCAACGCATAACTTCATTGATGAAGTTGTGGTGGCAAAGAAGGGGCTGCAAACAGAAGAGTTTGAAGGCTTCAAGGTTATGGTTGCTGATGGTTTTCACATCACCTGCACCAAGAAGATCTCAAACATGACCATGCAAGTGGGAAACTATGAGGTCAAGGACGACTTCTATGTAGTCAAAATTGGAGATACGGATGCTGTCCTAGGCATTCATTGGCTGCGTTCACTTGGGGAGATCACTCTAAATCTGCAAACCATGGAGCTCAAGTTTCAATCCGAAGGGAAGAATGTAGTGATAAGAGGAATGTCCAATGGTGGTCCTCGGATTGTGTCATTCAAGAGGATGGCGAGGTTGCTTCGTCATGATCAAGTTGAGTGGGCTGCAGAGTGTATGATTCTTCCTGCTAGTCCGGTTGAAACAAAGAGAGACTACCCTCCTGATATTCAGTCTTTACTAAAAAAGAAGAGCAAGGTGTTTTCTGATTTACCTCCCGAACCACCTCCTGATCGAGGTTTGGAGCATGTCATAGAGCTCAAGGAAGGAGCTAAACCAGTTATTACAACTCCTTATCGGTATCCTAAGAAGCAAAAGGACGAGATTGAGAAAAACATTTGGGAACTCTTGGAGATGGGCTTCATTCGTCCAAGCAAGAGCCCCTTTGCTTCGGCAGTTGTCCTGGTGAAGAAGAAGGATGGTACCATCTGCATGTGTGTGGACTATCGTGCTTTGAATCAAAGCACTATCAAAAATTGATATCCCATCTTGAGGATAGATGAGCTCATTGATGAGCTACATGGAGCCAAGTTCTTTTCAAAGATCGATTTGAGATCGGGTTATTACCAAATTCAGATGAGAGGATCCGCTATTGAGAAGATAGCATTTAGATGTCACTATGGCCACTTCGATTTTCTAGTCATGCCATTTGGGTTGACTAATGCTCCTGCTACCTTCTAGTCATGTATGAACAAAATCTTTCAGAAGCAGTTGAGGAAGTTTGTATTGATATTTTTTGATGATATCCTGATCTACAGCAAGACATGGGAAGAACATCTCAAGCACTTGGAGGAAGTGCTTAGCATCTTGGAATCAGAGAGTTTGTTTGCCAAAGAATCCAAATGTGAATTTGGAATGAAGGAGTTACTTTACCTTGGCCATATAATCAGTGCTGAAGGAGTGAAGGTTGATCCTGAAAAGATCAAGGCAATTGTTGATTGGCCACCTCCTAAGAATTTGACTCATCTGAAAGGATTTTTGGGTCTTTGTGGATTTTACAGAAGATTTGTGAAGGGCTACTCTCAGAATGCTGCTCCTCTTACTGACCTCACGAAAAGGGTGCTTTTTGTTGGTCAGAAAAGGCTCAAACTACTTTTGATAAATTTAAGGGGATCATGAGCTCTTGTCCGGTTTTAGCTATCCCAGACTTCTCCAAGCCATTCAAGCTACAGTGTGATGCATCCGGTGAAGGAGTTGGGGCTATTTTGATGCAAGACAAACATCCCATTGTGTTTGAAAGCAGAAAATTAAGAGGTGTTGAAAGGACCTACTCCATCTACGAAAAGGAGATGCTTGCCATTATGCATGCATTAGCTAAGTTCAGACAGTACTTGGTGGGGAGCAAGTTTGTGGTCAAGACTGATCACAATAGCCTCAAGCACTTCATGCATCAAAAAGATTTGAACGAGAGGCAACAAAAGTGGGTGAGTAAGCGTCAAGCTTACGATTTTGACATCGAATATGTCAAAGGAAAAAACAATATTGTGGCTGATGCTCTTTCTAGTAGACCTCATTTGAGCTCATTGTGTGAGCTTACAGCTGATTGGAGGGACATGTTGCTTGCTGATTATGCCAAAAATTAGTTTGCAACCAGCATCATTGAGGGTACTTTTCTTGACGAAAGGTACAAAGTGGTCGAAGGGCTGATACACTACAAGGGTAGAATCTTTGTGGTGGCTGATTCTAAGCTCAAAAAGAAGATTTTGTTGACCTTTCATGACATTCCACTTGCTGGTCATCAAGGGTTCTTCAAGACATATAGGCAGATCAGGGAAAGATTTTCTTGGAAAGGGCTGAAAGGGGAGGTTCAACGTTACATTCAGGAGTGTCCCACTTGTTAGATGAACAAGAATGAGCATACTTTACCAGCTGGTCTTCTGCAACCTCTTCCCATTCCCAATCAAAAATGGGAAAGCATATCAATGGACTTCATCACAGGGTTGCCCAAGGTTCAAGGTAAACACTGTATCTATGTTGTAGTGGATAGATTAACAAAATTTGCTGACTTCTTCGCCATTGCCAGCTCTTCTTCAGCAGCCCAAGTTGCAGATTTGTTTTTTCATGAGGTGTTTAGATTACATGGGTTGCCAAAAAATATTGTGAGTGATAGGGACAGCAAGTTCCTAAGCACTTTTTGGCAGGAGGTTTTCAGAATGAGTGGTACAGTGCTTACTCCAAGCACTAGTTATCACCCTTAAACTGATGGATAGATAGAGATAGTGAACAAGTGGTTGGAAGGTTACCTGAGAAACTATGTTTCAGAGCAGCAAAGAGCTTGGGTGAAGTGGCTTCACATGGGCGAGTATTGTTATAATTCTACTTTTCACATGTGAATAAGGATGTCACCTTTCATGGCTCTTTACGGTTATGAGGCTCCTAGCTTTGCTGATTTGGTGTTTGGTGATAGCAAAGCCCCTCAGGCCAAAGATTTGTTATAGCAGAGTCAAGATATCTTGAACTCATTGAAGAACAATCTACAAATTGCACAGAATCAGCAGAAGATGTATGCTGATCAGCGGCATGTTGAGCGCTCTTTTGAAGTTGGAGATATGGTTTATCTTCAACTACAACCTTATAGACAGTCCACTCTCAAGAAAAGTGGAGCTGAGAAGCCTAAACCATGTTTTTATGGGCCGTTCAAGGTCACTAGGAAGGTGGGGGCAGTAGCTTATGAGTTGGAGCTACCTTCGGATAGCAGAGTGCACAATGTATTCCACATGTCTTGCCTCAAGAAGGCACTTGGACACAATGTTGTTGCTTCATCACAAATGCCACCCTTGGATGAAGAAGGACAGTTAGTTTTGATTCCAGAAGAGATTCTTGATTCCAGGGAGCGTTCCTTGAGGAAAAGAACTATCAGAGAGTATTTGGTGAAGTGGAAGAACTTGCTTATGGAGGATGCTACTTGGGAGAATGATGAGATTCTGCAGCATCCAGGCTTACAATTGCTTGAGGACAAGCAATCTTGGGAAGGGCGGACTGTAATGTCCCGTTTTCTAGATTGATCTTTTACAGTTGACCGTTGGCCTATTCTAGAGACCCGTAGGCTACTTGGAGGTTGAAATTGGGGTTTCATGTTTTAGTGGTTGCTTTTGTTTGTGGATTGTGGTTTGGTTGGCAGTTTCTTTCCGGGTTTGTTCTCCTTAGTCCCTGTTGGTTACGGCTATTTTTAGTAAGTTTAGGATTGGCACCAGAATAGGATTTTGAGAGTGGGGTTGGATTCGTCTTGTCAAGACCTTTCCAACGAGCTATAGATCATTGATTTCCGACATCATCTTGGCCTCCGTTTTAAAGTCCGTAAATTAAATATTATTATTTAATATTAATGTTGTTTTAAAAGAGGGGACTTTAAGGTTGAGGTTGAAAAAGAATTGAAGAGGATTATATTATTTTCCCTCTCATGTTTTATCCCATATGCAAGAGGATTTTAGAGACTCCTAGTTGGAAAAGTATAAAAGGAGGAAGAGTGCTCTCATTTGGGCATCTGAAATCTTGATAATGTTATGCTACCGTAATGGTTTTGGGACTGCTTCAAGGAATGAATGCATCCTAGCCTGGGCTCACTTCGTGCTTGAGAGATAGCACCTAGGGATAGGTTTGTTGATGGTAGTGATTTTGTAGTGAGGTTTGCATTGTAGCTTGAGTTCTGTTTGTAGTTCAGTTATTTGCATTTTATGTCATTTTTTAGAGTTGCTGATAACAAGGCTGAATCTGTAGTTTCATTCATAAATCTGAAAATAAAAAGGCATTTGTTCTGGGTATTTCATATTTCCCTTTGTTTATGTTGGGCGCCCCATTGTGCCAATTTACAGAATTTATTATGAAGAATCTAATTTTCTAGAAGGAAATCGCCCTTCTTGCTAGGCCGCCCCTCTATAGAGTGCATTAGAAAGCACACTAAATAAATACTTGGGTTTAAGAGTGGTTTATAGTGTGTAGCTTGGTTGCCATTGTCATAGGAGTGCATTGCATCAGATTTGAGGTCATTTAGTTGAGAAATGAGTGAGGTGTGAGCATTTTTGTAGGGTTTTAAGTTGATGGTTTGGTTTTTCAAAGTTGCTGATCCATCATTTTAGTTTGCTAACTTCTATCATTTGAGTTGGGTTGGAAGTCTCTAATTATTGTAAGCTGAATAGTAGTACTATCAGCACTTCATACTTCTTCTCATATTTGCTTTATAATACTTTGCATCTCCGTCATATGGTAGCTCCAATTCCACTTCGGGTTGGAAAGCACATTCTTGACATCGAGTTATTTCAGCATAATAGTTGGTAGGGATCCTCTGACCATATGCTCGTCATCATCAGGTGCATTCTTGGTTATAGTTCTTTATATCAGCATTGCATCAAGACCCTCTGACCATATGCTCGTCGACATCCGGTGCATTCTTGGTTAGAGTTCCTTTATCAACATTGCATAGAGATCCTCTGACCATATGATCACGCCATCTTGGTGTACATTCTTGGTTAGAGTTGAATTCCGCATCGTTTGGTTTAATTGCTAACTTCAACGATTGTGTATTGCTCTGCTTGTTGTAATTGGAAAAGTGAAAAAAATTGGCTTGGTATATTTCAATTTGAGAGTGAATGTTAAGGTGAGACTATTGTGTTATAGTGAGGTCATGTTACTGTGTCATTGGGAAGTTTATTCCAGAGGCCAAGAGGGGTAGTCATGTGTATGACTCTTGTGATTATGTAATCTTGCTAATGGTTGAGTATGTATGGGTTCTATGTAATGTTGACTCCTCTCTGTTATGGATTCATGCCATTAGGATGACTTTGCAAGATGGATAATTCCTTGCTTAGTGTACCTATTAATGTAATTAAGCAAGATGAGTAATTCCTTGCTCGATGTGATGTGAAACAATGTATATTTTGTTTTGTAAATGTATCATGGTGAAAAATGTGATAGTTCATGCTTGTTTTATGTTATGGGTTGTGAGAATCTAGATGTAGTGAAGGGCGAGTGGCTTCCAATATGGGGCCATTACCCAAAGTGGCTAGCCAGGGTAACCCATTGAGATTTTTTAAATCAAGTAATAACCTAATAATAAAACTAGGGATCAGGTAGTTTTCACACTAATTAAGATAATTAGATTCGTCACCCATGCCTGTAGTGCTCATTCAAACTAAGGATGGGATGAGAAGGCCTGGTTGGCAAGATCAACTTCCTTGTCCTCATGAAAGGAATGTTGGTTTTGCATGTGTCACCCTATGGGGCCAGTGTCTAGTGAGTGACTGTCAGGGTAACCATAGATGGGGGCCGGCGTCTAGCTAGAGACTGTTAGGGTAACCCATGTTAGGACCATGTGATGACACTCACCCCTACTGTAGCCTAGCATTCTGTAGTGTGGTTGCCTCTAGAAGAGCTGTTAAGATGCTTGTGATATTGACCTATGTTGTTGGTGTCGTGTGTTGTCCTTGTTCCTTTTAATTTTTTGTCTACTTGATAGTTTGTTGTAGTGGGACCTTATGTTATCTCCTAGCTTGGGGGGTGAACCTCAAGGTTCCACATGGTTGGGTGGTTGAGCTATATTCCATTGGTCCTTTGGCATCATGGTTCGTGTTTGGAACGGATGTGCCTCTCCAGTTTCAAGTACTGCATCTTTATTTGAAGAATTGTATTGTACCTTATGGATCCAGATTTGTACAGTTATGATTCTTGTTATGTAATTTTGTTGTATTTAGATAGGGAAACCTTGTATCTATGTAATTCTATATCAGGAACTTATCTGTACTTGTAAACATTAATGTAAAAGAAAGGTGTAAGTTCTCTATAATGTATTAAATTTTGCTAGTGGACATTTTGATGAGTTGTGTACCTATGTTTATCTTCCTTGATGCAGTTGTGTTTCCCTAGAGAGGTTAGTTGTTGGTTAATTAAATTGATTTAATTATTTGTTACATTATCTGGTTTTTAATACTTTTACTTGTTTTAAAAAAAAATCTGCATTTTATTTCATAGTTTAACCTAACTCTCTAGGGTTGCATTACGGGGCATTACACTTGGTATCAAAGCCTAGGTTGCAACATTGAGACCTTTGGACTATTGTTGTTGCTCTAGTTTAAATGATTTTCTCTTTGTGGTGAGTTGGTAATAGTACCACCCTCCTGTGTACATTTGTATAACATTAGAAGGTCGATAAGTTTACATAATTACTCTTTAAGAAATGAATTCTTTATGCTTTATTCTACTTATGTGTTTGCTATGTGGAAATGTGATGTTACATCTAACAATATGTCTTTTCTAAATATTAGTGCATATAATTAAGTATTAGAATGATCTCATCATCTTGTGGCATCATGCATCGTGAGTCATGAGTCATGAAGTTATGTGATGTTGATATCTTTACATGGTTGCTTCAAAATATATATCTAACCCCTAGATGGTCATGACCTCATATGGAAGAATTGTTGTGATTTATGAAAGTTATCATTGTGTATGTCTATGTAAGAAGCGTGTGCAAGAGATCAAATTAGAGCTTGCATTGGACCCATGAGATCGCGAATGTAATAATGTAAGTGAATTATAATTATCAATTAATCTTGTGTGTGACATCATGCATGTTCTATGTAAATATCTTCCTGCATAAGAAAGTAATTGCATATTTTCATAGCTCAGTGAAAAGAAATTATACTGCATTAAAGAAAGAATTTTTTTGCATAAAAGCTGCTTGGATATGAGAATGTAGATAACAAATTTGTCCATGTATGGTGTATGCTCTCTAATGCATTCTAGACCTTGTGTCCCTGAGTGTTGTGTAGCAGATACTCCCCTTTTGTGGCTAAAATTAGTCACATTGTGATGTGAATTTGTTTTGTAAATTGGTTGTTTTGGAAATTTTGAGGGTTGTTTCATTTGTTTTAGGGGGTTAAAAGTGAATTTTCTTTATTTGAACTTTCTTATGATAGGAGTGGTCACCAAAACCTTTTTCCTTGTACTTGACTTGTTGTTGGAAATTCTGGCACTTTGTGACTTAAGGATTTGATTAGTTCCCACTTGGGTTTGCATTTTTTTTATGGTCGCTATTCCAAATGTTATTTCTATTGGCCCCATTTTGTGTTGAGTGTTGTTTCTATCATGATTATTTCAAACCTCTAATAGAATTTTGAAGGGAGGACTCTGAGGGGAATTGCATCTTGCATGGTTGGTAATTAGTGGAAATAAGATATGAGATGTATTTTTCTTTGATTATATGTGAATGCAATTCTCTAAATTGTATGAAATTTCCAAAACATGTGTGATTAGATATAAGTATATCACATGATATGCCTTAAAAGTAAAGAATTAATGTTTTTCTTGTCTTTATTAAACGATTGTGCCTACCTTATGAACAATTTCTTAATATGGATGTGTATGTAGGAAATAGAAAGTTACAATACTAATATGTTATGTTTCACCCTAGTCTGTGACTTCCAAGAGGAAGTCAAGTTTTAGGGGGGGAGGATGTAATGCCCCTCCATTCACAACTTAGATGAGCAGGTGGTCCCATTCACAACTTAGATGAGCAAGTGGTCGGGCTAAGGAGCATGAAGAAGAATGTAAAATACTCAGAATACATAGGGTATGTTAGACATGTGATGGTAGGCTTACTATTAGGATGTAGTCAATGTCACTCATTGATGTTTACGATTGATACTTTATGATTAGTACATTAATCTTATGTTGTGATCAGTTATGGAAATAGATTAGTTATACTATGCGATTTATGTGACTATCTGACTATGTATTATCTGGTTGTTTAATTACTGATGAACTTGTTTAATGTGGATATTTTTGATATGCTTATGAAGGGATAGTGTAGTATTACTCATAATGAGTACCCTACTGTGCTACGATTCCCTGTCACTATGTGCATGTTTGGATGATTATATATATATGTTTGTATGCGACACTTTCGTTTACTGCAGGTTGTAGGTACCAGGCATCGACTCCACCTGAACTGGTAGGTCTGAGCGTGCCTTCATATTAATGGAAGTTGTGGAATGGAGATAACATGATGTTCCCCAGTTGTTATCATTATCAATGAGGATGAGTTCTCAGTCTTGGGTTCTATCAGTTTGGTCATTGTGGAGCATGGTTGTGAGTCTCTGTTGTTCTATAGAGTGTTGTTGTCGAAAATGTTTGGTATGTAATTTTGAGTTTCTTATTGTTGGTTTAATTGTTTCATTTAATAGAGATTATTAATCTATTTTGTAAATAAAGAATACTAATTTTGTGGAATATTAAATATTTGATAGAAATTTAATTAATAATTTTAATAGTAATAATAAATAAATTATAAATATTTAATATCATATTAAATGAATAAATATTCTTTGGTAGATACTATTTTATATTGTATTTATAAGTTTAATTTTATTCATAGTGAGTTGTGTATAAGTGGTTATAAATTATAAGATTGGAAGAAGCTTTCTCGTGGTGGAAATTTTAATGCATTTAATTTTTGAGGAAGTGGATTCTAGTAATGGGAGAGTTATGGGATGGAATTTATGGTTTTGGCTATTTTTATGGTAGTAGGAATATTTGAAGGGGGTTCTATGGAAAAATTTGGGGGGAGAGTTTTTGCAGAAGAAAAATTGGGAAAGAAAGGAAATCAATAGGAGGGAAATTCTGAAGCTCAAGAATAAGATTCCGTGTATGCCTTTTGAATAATTGAATCAATGTTATTTGTGATTGTTTTCTCTCTGAGTGGTATATATATATATATAGATATAACTCTCTCTTCTATTGTTTTAATCATCTTTGCATGCTTGTCATGTCAGCTACTGCATCCGTGGTCTTCCTGTATTTCTCTATCCATGTCAATCTTCTAAATAGATTGAATCCTCACCAAATCCACCCTTCATAGGTGAACAATAGTAGTATAATTTATAGGTTTCAAATTTCAAGAGAGGGCAGCAATACCATGTTTACACTTTAAGCCTTCTTCATCCATTTCCTTCAATCTGCAATCGTATTAGCTAGAAAATGATTCTATGGGGTGGAGATCTAATTCCCCTCACTCTACAATAATTCATAAACAAGTTGGTTATTATCATGGTGTCCTGGCATGCAAGCCTACCCTCCTATAGCATCAACACCGTGGATCAACTTGGTCTCAATATTGAATACCTTCTTGTGTCACCTCCAATCAATCCATTTTGTGCACAATCTTTTGTTAAGATATTAGGCGCCTTCACAGTTGCATATGATTAAGCCTGATAACAAATAAAATTTGTACATATCCTGCGATCATTAAAAATCATGTAATGGCTTTTCACTAAGGCACTCTATCAATTAGTCCCCATACCTTGTCCATGACTCATCACCTTACAAATATGTATATCAGTGCTCATGGAACCTAGAGACCTCCCTTCCATTAGGATTAAAACCTATTGTTTTCATCTTCCTCCATTCCCTAAATCTTTCTTAGCAAATCTATTTTGTATGAGCCTACTATCATTATGTGCCATGAGATGACATCACTTTGAGGCATTTTTTCTTACTGATTGCGCGCCTTGTCATTGTTCTCACATTTTACAATTAGATCTACCAAAACATTCTAACATAAGTGTCAAAGTCACTCTTGAGGCCCATTTAGTCAAGGACGTGGGCCAAGGTTGAGAGATTTGGCTTCATGCCTCTCCTCTGCACTTGCTTAAAGTTTTTTTTTTTAAAAAGAACTTTTTTCTACCATTCCATTTTGTGAGATCACTATTCCATGCAACGATTTCTCTTGGGACATTTCGTTAAATAATTTGCATGCTTTTGTTTGTGCATACACATTTTACCTCTAGACATTTTGAGTCTAGAGAATCATCAGCTAGGTTAAAAAGGACCTTCTAGAATGTACAGGAGCAACTAGTCAATACATACTCCTTGACCTGCCATATTTTTCTGCATAATGTGCACACATATCATCATTCCTATCTTCAAGATGGTACAGATTGAATAGTTATGTGATGAAAGTCTTCCGAGACTGTAAGGAGCGCTGAAGGTTCTGTTCTGATGGTCAAAAATATTATTGTACACAATAAAAGCTCACATCTTGGTCCATATGAATTTGAGAATCTTGAAGTGTCTTATTGGGGTCATCCATCAAAGCATGTTTTGTCTATCCAAAATAATCATAAATGCTAACCTGTTTGCAATAAAATACAAATTGAAATAAGCCCAACAAATCAAGTTGAGTTAAACAATTCCATCCACACTGAACAAAAAAAAATGCAGAAATGCTTACTTACTCTGGAGCAAGGTTGAAGAGATCACACACCCCCTTACAAAGCTCTCTTATGGTATCCTGAAAGAAATTTAGTTAAAAACTTAAAATATTTCTTTAAACTTGCTAAGCATTAAGATAGTCTATTTAAATCATTTTCTTTCCCTTATAGAATTAGTTACTATTGTTAGAAGTTAGAAAGTATTCTAAAAGGATAATGAATTAAGTTATAGTTTGTTATCAAAATGAAAGAAAGTAATTGCAAATTTAAAATGTAAATGCATATAAGTGTTTAACTCATAGAGAAATTATAAGATATGTGAGGAAAAAAAGCTAAAGTTTTGTACGCATTGAAATAGTAATAATGGTATTGAAATTAAAACTGAATTGTCATTGGAATAGAAAGTAAGGTATTAGATTTGTTATTTTATATGTTAGGATATAGATTAGTATGTGTGGAGTTAGAAATAAGAATTTTGTATTAGTGTTTAACATGTATTTAATGTAAGTTTTAGTGGCTTGAGTAAGTTATTATAATTATAATGACTATAAGAATGATACGTAGCTTTCCTTAGAATGAAAAGTAGTTTCTTTCTAAAGAAAAGTAGTTTCCTTTTATTCTTTTAAGAATCTTCTATTTATATTCTATATTTCTCATTTGGAAGAGGAGTATTTTATTGATTAATAAATGGAAAGAGGAGTATATTTTTAATTATTAATCAGATTAATCTTATAATGGAATGTTATTTATTAGATAGAATCTATTTAATAAATTGTTATTATATATAGTTTTATCTACTAAGTATGACAAGATATTTATGAGTTTATATAGAATTTATCATCTTTTGTTTAATTAGAAAGATTCTATGGAATAAGCATGTGAAATTATTGTGATATCTTTAAAAGAATTTAATTTAGATAGGAAGGATAATTTTATCAATTATTTAAAAAAAAAAAAAAATTATGATCTTGTAGTAAGAGTATGTTTTGTTTTTTTTGTATGTTTATATTGGAAAAATCAGTGATGTATATATTGTCAATCTTATAAGGAAATAAGTTAGTAACTTAATTAGGATAAGATGTCTTGAATTTATACTTATTCCATAGTCTCAAGTTATTTCTTTTGTTAAATGAAAACACTTTTAACTTCATCATGAATTATTATTATTATCTTTAGTTATGTTTAAAATGGTTAGTCAAGATAGGAATAGTTTTGAAGGCATTAGAATTATTGGTTAAGTTTATTAATTGTACCTTTATATTTGCATATATCACCGTTTGTTATCAAATATTAAATTAGGATTGATTTCTATATAATAATGTTTATTATTGTTAAATGATCAAAATAAGGGTATGATTTCCTTTATAAATTCTAGAGAGTGTAAAAGCTGGTACATATGTTAACTTGAGTTTTGAATTGTTGCATGAATGTTGTAACTGAATTATTGTTGAAGAATCTTAGTTTGGTCTATTAGATGGTAGTGTTCATTTGAGAGTGAATGTCAAGGTGAGACTATTGTGTTATAGTGAGGTCATGTGTCTGTGTCATTGGGAAGTTTATTCCAGAGGCCAAGAGGAGTAGTTGTGTGTATGACTCTTGTGATTATGTAATCTTTCTAATGGTTGAGTATGTATGGGTTGTATGTAATGTTGACTCCTCTCTGTTATGGATTCATGCCATTAGGATGACTATGCAAGATGAATAATGCCTTGCTTAGTGTACCTATTCATCTAATTAACCAAGATGACTAATGCCTTGCTCTATGTGATGTGAAACAATGTATATTTTTTTGTTGTAAATGTATCGTGATGAAAAATGTGATAGTTCATGCTTGTTTTCTGTTATGGGTTGTGAGAATCTAGATGCAGTGAAGGGGGAGTGGCTTCCAATGTGGGGCCATTACCCAAAGTGGCTAGCCAAGGTAACCCATTGGGATTTTTGTAATCAAGTGATAACCTAATAATAAAACTAGGGGTCAGGTAGTTTTCACACTAATTAAGATAATTGGATTCCTCACACATGCCTGTAGTGCTCATTCAAACTAAGGTTGGGATGAGAAGGCCTAGTTGGCAAGATCAACTTCCTTGTCCTCATGAAAGGAATGTTGGTTCCACATGTGTCACCCTATGGGGCCGGCGTCTAGTGAGTGACTATTAGGGTAACCATAGACGGGGGCCGGCGTCTAGTGAGAGACTGTCAGGGTAACCCATGTTAGGTCAATGTGATGACACTCACCCCTACTACAACCTAGCACTCTATAGTGTGGTTGCCTCTGGAAGAGGCATTAAGATCCTTGTGATATTGACTTGTGTTGTTGGTGTTGTGTATTGTCCTTATTCCTTTTAATTTTCTATCTACTTGACAGTTTGTTGTAGTGGGACCTTATGTTATCTCCTAGCTCGGGGGGTGGACCTTAGGGTTCCACATGGTCGGGTGGTTGAGCTATATTCCATTGGTCCTTTGGCATTATGGTTCATTTTTGGAGCAGATGTGCCTCTCTAGTTTCCAATACTGCATTTGTATTTGAAGACTTGTATAATACTTTATAGATCTAGATTTGTATAGTTATGATTCCCGTTATGTAATTTTGTTGTATTCAGATAGGGAAACCTTGTATCTATGTAATTCTATATCAAGATATTATCTGTACTTGTAAACATTAATGTAAAAGAAAGATGTAAGTTCTCTATAATGTATTAAATTTTGCTAGTGGACATTTTGATGAGTTGTGTACCTATGTTTATCTTCCTTGATGCAGTTGTGTTTCCCTAGAGAGATTAGTTTTTGGATAATTAAATTGATTTAATTAGTTGTTACTTTATCTAGTTTTTAATACTTTTACTTGTTTAAAAAAAAAAATTCTGCATTTTATTGCATAGTTTAACCTAACTCTCTAGGGTTGCATGATGGGGCATTACACTTGGTATCAAATCCTAGGTTGCAACACTAAGACCTCTGGATTGTTGTTATTGCTCTAGGTTAAATGATTTTCTCTATGTGGTGAGTCGGTAATAGTACCACCCTCCTATGTGCATTTGTATAATATTAGAAGGTCGATAAGTTTATAGAATTACTCTTTAAGAAATGAATTCTTTATGCTTTATTCTACTTATGTGTCTGCTATGTGGAAATGTGATGTTACATCTAACAATATGTCTTTTCTAAATATTAGTGAATATAATTAAGTATTAGAATGATCTCATCATCTAGTGGCATCATGCATCGTGAGTCATGAGGTTATGTGATGTTGACATCTTTACATGGTTGCTTGAAAATCTATATCTAACCCTCAATGGTCAGGACCTCATATGGAAGAATTGTTGTGATTTATGAAAGTTATCATTGTGTATGTCTGTGTAAGAACCGTGTGCAGGAGATCAAATTGGAGCTTGCATTGGATCCATGAGATCAGGAATGTAATACTGTAAGTGAATTATAATTATCAATTAATCTTGTGTGTGACATCATGCATGTTCTATGTAAATATCTTCCTGCATAAGAAAGTAATTGCATATTTTCATAGCTCAATGAAAAGAAATTATGCTGCATTAAAGAAAGAAAAATTTTGTATAAAAGCTTCTTGGATATGAGAATGTAGATAACTTATTTGTCCATGTATGGTGTATTTTCTCTAACGCATTTTGGACCTTGTGTCCCTGAGTGTTGTGTAGTGGATACTCCCCTTTTGTGGCTAAAATTAGTCACATCGTGATGTGAATTTGTTTTGTAAATTGGTTGTTTTGGAAATTTTAAGGGTTGTTTCATTTGTTGTAGGGTGTTAAAACTAAATTTTCTTTCTTTGAACTTTCTTATGATAGGAGTGGTCACCAAAACCTTTTTTCTTGTACTTGACTTGTTGTTGGAAATTGTCGACACTTTGTGACTTAAGGATTTGATTAGTTCCCACTTGGGTTTGCATTTTTTTATGGTGGCTATTCCAAATGTTATTTCTATTGGCCCCAATTCATGTTGAGTGTTGTTTCTATCATGATTATTTTGAACCTCTGATAGAATTTTCAAGGGAGGACTCCACGGAGAATTACATCTTACATGGTTGGTAATTAGTGGAAATAAGATATGAGATGTATTTTTCTTTGATTATATGTGAATGCAATTCTTTAAATTGTATTAAATTTCCAAAACATCTATGATTAGATATAAGTATATAACATGATATGCCTTAAAGGTAAAGATTTAATGTTTTTCTTATCTTTATTAAATGATTGTGCCTACCTTATGAACAAATGCTTAATATGGATGTGTATGTAGGCAATAGAATTTGCAATACTAATATGTTATGTTTCACCCTAGTCTGTGACTTCTAGGAGGAAGTCAAGATTTAGGGGGGGAGGATGTAATGCCCCTCCCTTCGCACCTTGGATGACTAGGTGGTCGGGCTAAGGAGCATGAAGAAGAACGTAAAATACTCAGAATACTTAGGGTATGTTAGACATGTGATGGTAGGCTTATTGTTAGGATGTAGTCGATGTCACTCATTGATGTTTATGATTGATACTTTATGATTAGTACATTAATCTTATGTTGTGATTAGTTATGGAAATAGATTAATTATACTATGTGATTTATGTGACTAACTGACTATGTATTATCTGGTTGTTTAGTTACTGATGAACTTGTTTAATGTGGATATTTGTGATATGCTTGTGAAGGGACATTGTAGTATTACTCATAATGAGTACCCTACTACACTGCGATTCCCTATCACTATGTGCCTGTTTGGATGATTTTATATATATATATATATATATATATATATATATATATATATATATATATATATATATATATATATATATATATATGTTTTTATGTGATACTTTTGTTTACTATAGGTTGTAGGTACAAGGCATCGACTCCACCTAAATTGGCAGGTCTGAGCGTGCCTTCATACCAATGGAAGTTGTGGAATGGAGATAACATGAGGTTCCCCAATTATTATCATTCTTGATGAGGATGAGTTCTCAGTCTTGGGTTCTATCAGTTTGGTCATTATGGAGCATGGTTGTGAGTCTCTGTTGTTCTATAGAGTGTTGTCGTCGGAAATATTTGGTATGTAGTTTTGAGTTGCTTATTTTTGGTTTAATTGTTTCATTTCATAGAGATTATTAATCTATTTTGTAAATAAATAATACTAATTTTGTGGAACATTAAATATTTGATAGAAATTTATTTAATAATTTTAATAGTAATAATAGTTAAACTATAAATATTTAATATCATATTAAATGAATAAATATTCTTTGGTATATACTATTTTATATTGTATTTATAAGTTTAATTTTATTAATAGGGAGTTGTTGTATGAGTGATTATAAATTATAAGATTGGAAGAATCTTTCTTGTGGTGGAAAATTTAATGCATTTCATTTTTGTGGAATTGGATTCCAGTAATGGGAGAGTTATAGGATGGAATTTATGGTTATGGCTATTTTTATTATAGTAGGAATATTTCAAGGGGGTTCTGTGGAAAAATTTGGGGGGAGAGTTTTTGCAGAAGAAGAATTGGGAAAGAAACGAAATCAACGGGAAGGAAATTCTAAAGCTCAAGAATAAGATTCCGTGTATGCCTTTTGAATAATTGTATCAATGTTATTTGTGATTGTTGTCTCTCTGAGTGGGAATATATATATATATATATATATATATATATATATATATATATATATATATATATATATATATATATATATATATATATATATATATATATATATATATATATATATATATATATCTTCTATTGTTTTAATCATCTTTGCATGCTTGTCATGTCAACTACTGCATCCGTGGTCTTCCTGTATTTCATTATCCATGGCAATCTTCTAAATAGATTGAATCCTCACCAAATCCACCCTGCACAGGTGAACAACAGTAGTATAATTTATAGGTTTCAAATTTCAAGAGACAGCAGCAATACCATGTTTACACTCTAAGCCTTCTTCATCCATTTCTTTCAATCTGCAATCGTATTAGCTAAAAAATGATTCTATGGGGTGGAGCTCTAATTCCCCTCACTCTACAATAATTCATAAACAAGTTAGTTATTATCATTGTGTCCTGCATGCAAGCTGAACCTCTTGCAACATCAACACCGTGGATCAACTTGGTCTCAATATTGAATACCTGCTTATGTCACCTCCAATCAATCCATTTTGTGCACATTCTTCTATTAATATATTAGGTGCCTTCATAGTTGCATATGATTAAGCCTGATAACAAATACAATTTGTGCATATCCTGCGATCATTACAAATCATGTAATGGCTTTTCACCAAGGCACTCTATCAATTAGTCCCCATACCTTGTCCATGAATCATCACATTACAGATATGTATATCAGTGCTCATGGAACCTAGAGACCTCCCTTCCATTAGGCTCAACATGTATTGTTTTCATCTTCCTCCAGTCCCTAAATCTTGCTCAGTAAATCTATTCTGTATGAGCCTACTATCATTGTGTGCCATGAGATGACATCTCTTTGATTCATTTTCTCTTATTGATTGCGCGTTTTGTCTCTGTTCTCACATTTTACAATTAGATCTACCAGAACATTCTAACTTAAGTGTCAAAGTCACTTTTGAGGCTCATTTAGTTAGGGATGTGGGCCAAGGTTGAGAGCTCTGGCTTCATGCCTCCCCTCTGCACTTGCTTAAAGTTTTTTTTAAAAAAAGAACTTTTTTCTACCATTCCATTTTGTGAGATCACTATTCTATGGAACGACTTCTCTTGGGACATTTCATTAAATAATTCACATGCCTTTGTTTGTGCATACACATTCTACCTCTAGACATTTTGAGTCTAGAGAATCATCAGTTGGGTTAAAAAGGACCTTCTAGAATGTACAGGAGCAACCAGTCAATACTTACTCCTTGACCCGCCAGATTTTTCTACATAATGCACGCAGATATCATCATTCATATCTTCAAGATAGTACAAATCGAATAGTTAAGTGATCAAAGTATTCCCAAACTGTAAGGAGCACTGAAGATTTTGTTTTGATGGCCAAAAATATTATTGTACACAATTAAAGCTGACATCTTGGTCCATATGAATTTGAGAATCTTGAAGTGTCTTATTGGGGTCATCCATCAAAGCATGTTTTGTTTGTCCAAAATAATACCAAATGCTAACCTATTTTCAATAAAATACAAATTTAAATAAGCCCAACAAATCAAGTTGAGTTAAACAATTCAATCCACACTGAACAAAAAAAAAATGCTAAAATGCTTACTTACTCTGGAGCAAGGTTGAAGAGATCACACACCCACTTACAAAGCTCTCTTACAGTATCCTAAGAGGAATTTGAGATCGCAACTGAGGAAAAATGACAATGAATTATTTAAAAACTTAAAATATTGCTTTAAACTTGCTAAGCATTAAGATAGTCTATTTAAATCATTTTATTTCCCTTATAGAATTAGTTACTATTGTTAGAAGTTAGAAAGTGTTCTAAAAGGATAATGAATTAAGTTATAGTTTGTTATCAAAATGAAAGAAAGTAATTGCAAATTTAAAATGTAAATGCATATAAGTGTTTAATTCATAGAGAAATTATAAGATATATGAGAAGAAAAGATAAAGTTTTGTACAGATTGAAATAGTAATAATATTGGTACTGAAATTAAAATTGAATTGTCATTGGAATAGAAAGTAAGGTATTAGATTTGTTATTTTATATGTATTTAATGTAAGTTTTAGTGGTTTGAGTAAGTTATTATAATTATAAATACTATAAGAATGATACGTAGCTTTCCTTAGAATGAAAATTAGTTTTTTTTAAAAGAAAAGTAGTTTTCTTTTATTCTTTTAAGAATCTTCTATTTACATTCTATATTTCTCATTTGGAAGAGGAGTATTTTATTGATTAATAAATGGAAAGAGAAGTATATTTTTAATTATTAATGAGATTAATCTTATAATGGAATGTTATTTATTACATAGAATCTATTTAATAAATTGTTATTATATATAGTTTTATCTACTAATTATGACAAGATATTTATGAGTTTATACAGAATTTATCATATTTTGTTTAATTAGAAAGATTCTATGGAATAAGCATGTGAAATTATTGTGATATCTTTAAAAGAATTTAATTTAGATAGGAAGGATAATTTTATCAATATTTAAAAAAAAAAAAATTATGATCTTGTAGTAAGAGTTTGTTTTGTTTTTTTGATATGTTTATATTGGAAAAATCAGAGATGTATATATTGTCAATCTTATAAGGAAATAAGTTAGTAACTTAATTAGGATAAGATGTCTTGAATTTATACTTATTCCGTAGTCTCAAGTTATTTCTTTTTTAAAATGAAAACACGTTTAACTTCATCATGAATTATTATTATTATCTTTAGTTATGTTTAAAATGGTTAGTCAAGATAGGAATAGTTTTGAAGACATTAGAATTATTGGTTAAGTTTATTAATTGTACCTTTATATTTGCATATATCACCATTTGTTATGAAATATTAAATTAGAATTGATTTCTATGTAATAATGTTTAGTATTGTTAAATGATAAAAATAAGGGTATTATTTCCTTTATAAATTCTAGAGAGTGTAAAAGTTGGTACATATGTTAACTTGACTTTTGAATTGTTGCATGAATGTTGTAACTGTATTATTGTTGAAGAATCCTAGTTTGGTCTATTAGATGGTGGTGTGCATTTGAGAGTGAATGTCAAGGTGAGACTATTGTGCTATAGTGAGGTCATGTGTCTGTGTCATTGGGAAGTTTATTCCAGAGGCCAAGAGGGGTAGTCATGTGTATGACTCTTGTGATTATCTAATCTTTCTAATGGTTGAGTATGTATGGGTTGTATGTAATGTTGACTCCTCTTTGTTATGGATTGATGCCGTTAGAATGACTATGCAAGATGGATAATGCCTTGCTCTATGTGTTGTGAAACAATGTATATTTTGTGTTGTAAATGTATCATGATGAAAAATGTGATAGTTCATGCTTGTTTTACATTATGGTTTGTGAGAATCTAGATGCAGTGAAGGAATGGCTTCCAATGTGGGGCTGGTACCCAAAGTGGCTAGTTAGGGTAACCCATTTGGAGTTTTGTAATCAAGTGATAACCTAATAATTAAACTAGGGGTCAGGTAGTTTTCACACTAATTAAGATAATTAGTTTCCTCACCCATGCCTATAGTGCTCATTCAGACTAAGGATGGGATGAGAAGTGTTGATGACTGTTTTGATGCAATCATAACAATAAGTTAAAATTCACATATAATGAACTGAAACTATACTTGAAAGATAAGAAGGAATCATTTGAGATTCAACTAATCCCAAGTCTACAATGGTTCGGTTGGTCAAGTTCAGTTGGTCAATGTGAAGCTGTAATGTTCAAGGGGCCTTACGTAGTTTAGGTTTGTTTGGTGGCTTACTGGACTAAGAATATGCAAAAAGGTCATAGATTTCAACAAGTAGTCTGTTCATTTGCATACAAGTGTTACCGGGCTGCAAGTTTTAGATGGTTTTCTTGAATTTTTTGCAGCTTTCTTCTTTATCTATTTATGAAAATTGTCTACTTATAGCTCTGTTATGCATGCTTCTTCAAATTTGAGACAATTTCCTTTAGATTTCTACGTTTTCAGCTAAATATTTCAGATGGGTTGGGAAAAGTTAGAAAGATCTAATCTATACCTCATTTAATCTACCGAAGGATCTAATTGTTTCTGTTATGCACTATGTAAATACCACAGTAATTTGATCAAATCCACAGTAAAAACCTTAAATGTAAGTTCTGAGCATTTTCACAAACATACATTTAAAATTGCAAGCTCTCAAAGAAAATATTTCAAAACACAAAGAAGGGCAGGAGAACACTGAGAAGATAGATGCAGAACTCCAGATTCTATTGTATTAGAAACAAATAGTCATACATGATTTACAATGTAGGAATGACTCTTAGTTTCATTGATCATACTACAGAGAACTTACAAGCTTTACAGATACAGTAAGGCAGCCAGACATTCCACGCGCACCTTACTGCAGACAAACAGGCGACCTCCTTCTTCTACACTAAACTATGCTAACTTGCTGTATGTTCCTAAAAGAAAAATTCTGTTGTAACCACTGTTGTTTTCCTAAAATCCCTGTTGTAAAGTATTACAGTGTAGAGAGAAACAATATAAAGACATTCTGATTGTCCTTACCACAGCAAAAACCTAACTGAACCCCTAGTTCAAACCCTTGGTTATAGCAATAAATACAGGTGAACCAGTTCCTCAAAAATATCTCTGAGCAATGTCAAATCTGGGTGAAATATTGCCCCTTCTGAGAAGTTCCGACAGCTGGGTAATAACTTCCGTTTGTCTGTTGCAGTAATACCTTCAGCTGCAACCTTGTTCTTTACTTGAATGGCCTTGACTTTTCGCATTTCATCCTTATCTTCTTGCTCCTGAGATCAGATTTCCTTCCTCCATGAGGTCACTGTGTTGACTTTCCAGCTGCTTCCTTAACTGCAAGCCTGCAAGACAAGACAAGCAATAAGTATTTCATTTATCACATAAACAGCATGAAATTAAAATAATCGTTTAAATCCAGGTGACTGCGCAAAATCGCGGAGATCGGATCCAGAATACTCTCAAAACGCGCCCAAAATGCGTTCAGACTGCTCAAAAGTCATCAGGTCAACTATCGCTGACCGGGAAAATGCCACAGGCACCAAAAAAACACTTTAAAATTCCACCGCTTCATTTCCCGCCCATCGGCATGACTATCGCTATCGGCACGTCAAAAAAACATGTTGGTCGATATTCACTTCATCATCATGATATTCTGGAAATATGATGCTCTCCCTTCTGAAGGTCCAGATGACGTCATCATGATATTTCGCTTCTGCATATTGGAGAAAAGAACAACATCATCATCATCACCATCATCATATTGAAGGAGAATAGGAGGATATGGAATATAATCCTGCTGCTGAGGAAAGGAAGATGATGGTGATGTCATCGTCATATTCGGGCTTCATTAAAGTGCAAAAAATGACGTCATCATCATGTTCAGTTAAGATCAGGGGGGATAATTATGATATCAGGTCACCTAAGGAGCATGATCAGGATAATGAATGTAATACGACCCCTTTGCGGCCAAGGCAACCCTCTCGAAAGATCAGGATGATGATGATGATCATCAGGATATTTACTTCTGTCAAACTTAGAATAAGACATCATCATCATATTCGTGAACCGGATCGTGCTTTGGAAAATATCCTGCCGAAGGGAAATGTGATGATGATGATCATCAGGATATTTACTTCTTCATTTATCAGATCGAGATGACGTCATCATGATATCCGGAGCCTTCGTTAAACTTAGAACATGACGTCATCATGATATTTCGCTAACCGGATCATGTTTTAGAAAATATCTTGCCGAAGGGAAAATGTGATGATGATGATCATCAGGATATTTTCAAAAGGTCTTACTTCATCGGCAGGAGGACTTTACGAAATATCAGGTGGACAAACAAGATCATGATGATCTTGACAATATGACAGGATAAAAAAATATGATGATGATCCTCCTCATCGAATTATCATGATGACGTCATCATCATATTTCGTCTTCGGAGCATAAGGATGAGTTGAAGTCATCATGATATTTGCGCTAGGGTGATATTGTAAAATATGATCATGCTGTTGAGGAATGGAATATCGCCTTCTTCTTCAAAAAGATAGGGTGATCATCATGATCATGCAAAAAGGAGATCAGGAGGATATGAATATGATGATCCTCTTTATCGAATATCATGATGATGTCTCCATCACTTAGCAAATTTCAGCAAATGACCCTCTTGTGAAAGATCAGGATGATGATCATGATTATGCAAAAGGAGATCAGGAGGATATGAAGTCGTCATCATCATCTTAGCGAACTTCAGCAAATATCATGATGATGACCCTCCGATAGGATTTGAACATGCACATGCAAATATGCCGATGGCGGATTTTCTAAGTCAGGGTGATCTTATAATATCATCATGATATTATAAGATCAGGTGATGCAAAAATATCATGATGATGCTCGTGATACAAAGACCGCTCGACGGGGAAACTTACTGTGACTTAAAGTTGACATCATCATGATATCCGGATATTTGAACCTCAGGATATTATCGAGGGGGCTTTTCAAATATGATGATGATGTCCTTGATACAGCAAAACCGAGTTTATAAAATATGACCCTCCTAAAAATCATGATGCTCACGATGCGCATAAGGCCTTTTGACGGGTAAAGGGCACTACCACCTAAGATTGACGTCCGGATATTGTGACTGCATGATTTTTATCGGGTGATAGACCAAGATCATGATGACCTTGACAACATAACAAAAATATGATGATCACTTATGATTATCAAGTTTGACCAAAACTTTGACTGTGCATAACTTCCACATATGAACGAATTTTCAAGTGAAGTAAAAGGCAAACCTGCATGGAATTTCAAGCCCTTTTTAAATATGAGGTCACAGAAACAAAATATGAACTTTGACAAACTGACCTCATGATGATGACCTACCTCATTCAATATCATGATGATGATGCACCTGACCTTCATTTTTACCAAACCGCCAGAAAGCAGAAAAACACAAGCAGAAGCAAAAAGCAAAACATCAGCAGGGGTCCCCATTTTGCTAAGGAGCATAATGGGGCGTGTTGTGAACATCACAACAACTAGCAACCAAAACAAAACAATTAAATTCAGAGTGTTCAAGGAAACTAGATGAAATGAACTCATAACTTCCAACTATCTTTCCTGCAAATTACTATTCAGCTTGAGACTCAAAGTATTCAATAAAGATGCATGAATTTCCATTTTCAGTTTAGTTGTGTGCATGTGATTAATTATCCTCATCTTGAAGATCGGTTGAACAAACCAGTGACTGACATTAGCCTACGTAGGTGAGGATATTCCCTCATAGCCGACCGGATAGAGCCTTGCTGCCAGCGAGCGTCTATAGCCCCGGCAAGGTTATCGTTACAATTCTCCTAAGTAGAGCCCCACTGCCAGCGAGCGTCTATAGCCCCGGTAGAGTTACTTAGATGGCTTAATCTGGATTTTCAGTATAATCCGCTTTATTTATTTATTTATTTTTTTTTTTTTTTTTCTAATTTTGAAAGATTTCATAAGGTATAGCAATTTGTAACTTCATGATGCAAGGAGTGGACACTTTCTGAAATTAAGCTGAGAATTGTAATGGTAGCAAGGGTGACCTCTGATTTTTTACCTAATATTTACACTGGTATGTTCAACAAACCCAAGGATTTTAGGTGTGTCATCGTGAGAAACCTGCTTCGAATTCTCAATCACATTTATTGAATACAAAACTTTAAAAGATGAACAACTCTCTACATTCATGACAGTGACAAATTATGTGTAAATTGCAAATGGTTAACCTGAATATCCTAAATTATATACTATTTTGAATGGTTGCTAGTTTTGCTCCTTAATACTCTACAGTAAAATAAAGATCTCTACTGAGGAGACAACAAACAAACCAAACAAACAGGCTGTACAAACAACACAACAAAAGAAAAACTGTACATTATCTACAGCACTTTACATTAAGAAAAAAAGGGACTGCCCCCTTTTTACCTCAAGCCTGGAAGTAGTGTTTCAAATGCTGGCCATTAACTGGTAATGGCACATCTTCTCTAGTCAAGGTCTTAAGTCTAAAGGTGTTATCTCCTATTATTTCTGAGATTTGTAATGGACCCAGCCATAATTTATCGAATTTTCCATGGCTTCCTTTTTTTTCATGTGCTTTGTCCCAGCACAACACTAAGTCTGATATCCTAAATGTCTTGACTCTTGCCCTTTTGTCAAACCACCTCTTAACAACTGCTTGGTGTTTGGCAAACTTCTCGAGGGCTTGACCTCTTTTCTCCTCTAGTTGTAACATTTGCACTATTCTGGCTTCCCTATGGTTATCAAAGCCTAGATATTCATTGGCAAACTTCCAGGTTGGTATTCTCAAATTAACCGGAAGTATGGGATCAGTCCCATAAACTAAGTGATAAGGTGTGCTACCTAAAGTTGTTTTAAACTTGGTCCTGTCTACCCATAATGCATATCTTAATAGGGTATTCCACTCTCTAGGACTTTTGGCAATTAACCTCTTGATGATGTCTAATAAAATTTTGTTTGTTGATTCAGCCAGTCCATTACCTTGAGGGTAATAATTTGAAGAAAACCTTAGAATAATCCCATATTCAAATGCCCATTTAGAAAATTTTAAAGAAGAGAAAGCAGGGCCGTTATCACATACCAATGAATAGGGTGTTCCAAACCTGGTGATAATGTTTTCTTCAAGGAACTTGATAACTACCTCAGTTGTGGAAAACTTGCAGCAGGTGGCCTCAGTCCACCTTGTACAATAGTCTGTTACCGTCAATATAAATTTGTGTCCTGTAGAAGATGGGGGATTGATGACTCTGATAAAATCCAAGCCCCATTGTGCAAACGGTCTGGACTCGATCACAGGTTGCAGTGGATTGGCCAGATTTCTCCCTTTGTCTGCTGCAGTCTGACAGGTGTGGCAACTTCTGATGTGACTCTTAGTATCTTTGAACATAGTGGGCCAGTAATAGCCCGCCCTTAGTATTTTGTGTGTTGTAGCTAAATGGGAACCATGGCCGGTTCCGTACTTGTCATGTAGTTCTGTCAACACTCTATCAGCTTCAGTTCTGTTTATGCATCTCAGATAAATTCCATCATGGTTCTTCCTGAATAGAAGACCTCCTTGCACCATATAATGATGTGCCTTAATCTTCAAAGCTCTCCTCTGAGAAGCCTTCATCTTGCTTGGGTACTTTCCAGCTATCAGGAAGGTGCTTAAATCATCGTACCAGCCTGATGCGTCTTGGGAATTCAATACATATTGCTGTTTTATCAGATTTAGATCCATGTTTGCTATTGTCTACACCAGCGCCTGCCCTCTGACCAGCTTTGCGGGAATGATCTCCATGTCGAATTCTTGTAGTGTGGTGATCCATTTGGCTCTTTTTTCTCTAGGCTCGTTTTGCATCAGCAACATTTTTACTGCTGCGTCTGGTACTATGGCTTTAATCTGGCTGTGCAGAATGTAGTGTCTAAATTTTTTCACAGCCTTTACTAATGCGAATGCCTATCTTTCGATATCTAGATATCTCAGGTGTGCATCCTTCAGAGGCGCACTCATAAATGCTATGGGCCTCTCTTCATTATTTTCACCTTTCTGTGTCAAGGCAGCAGCGACAGAATGAGAAGATGCAAAGGAGTAGATGTAAAATGGGCTTGTGTAGTCTGGACTTGTCAATATAGGGGCATTAGAAATTGCCTCCTTGATATCTTCAAATGCGGCTTTGGCCACTGGTGTCCATTCCATCTGTGCATCTTTCTTTAACATGGCATTCAACGGCTGCACAATCTCTGCAAAACCTGTTATAAACTTCCGAACAAAGTTAATTTTACCAAAAAATGATTTCAATTCTTTCCTACTGTTTGGTATTTGCAAATTTTTTATGGATTCTATTCTATCTGGATCAATTGAAATTCCATTTTCAGAAATGACATGGCCTAATAATTTACCTTCAGTTACGCCAAATATACATTTCTTAGGATTAAGGGAAATCCCATACCTTTCACATCGCTGGAGTACTTTTCTGAGGTCCTCAGCGTGGGTGGATGCATCCTTGGAATACACAGTTAGATCATCCATATACACAACAATGCATTTACCTGATAATCCACGAAAAGCAATGTCCATGGCCCTCTGAAAAGTGGCACCTGCATTAATTAAACCAAAAGGCATTCTTCTATATGCATAATTTCCCCATTTGCAAGTGAAGGTGGTTTTTAGTCTATCCTCTCTGTCAATTAAGACCTGGTTATAGCCTGAAAAACCATCTAAAAAAGACATCATCTTTGCGCCATTTACTGCTTGCAGTACTTCGTCTATTGGGGGCAAAGGATAATTATCCTTTTCAGAAGCCTTGTTTAAATTTCTAAAGTCTACGCACAACCTGATGTCTCTGTTTTTCTTCCTCACTGGTACTAAGTTAGCTACCCAGACAAAATGTCTGACTGGGAAAATTATTCCAGCGGACAGTAATTTTTTAACTTCCTCAAAGATTAAAGGCTCTAGAATGGCATTTACAGGCCTCTGTTTCTGCCTAAATGGTTTGACTTCTTTTCTTAAAGGTATTACGTGAGTTATGATGGACTCATCAAATGTTTTCAAGTCTTCATAAGTCCATGCTATGACATGTTTATATTCTTTCAGAACATCCAGAACCTCTTTTCTGATTTTCTCAGAGCAAGCTTTCCCAATTGGTACATTTTGTGGATTTAGCTCAGTCCCTAAGTTATGTAAATCACACTTACCCCCTTCTGTTTTGGGTAAGTCTTTCTGTCTTATTATTCCGTCGAAGTCAAAGATGTGTTCTAATTCAATTACTCCTTTTGGCAAGAAGTTGCTCTTTAAGTTGATCATATCTTCTTCGTCCCATGTTACTTCAGGCCTTTCTTGTTCATCAATGATTTGGGCCTCAAATGCCTCATTACAAGTCAAAAAATTAATAATTTGCTGATCCTCTCCAAATACCTGAAAGTGTGTAACGTTGTCTGGTATACTGGGCACGTTAACTAGCTCAACAGCAAATCATCTTAATCCTGACAGTGTCAATGGTTCTAATGTACTGGCAACAACTGCTAACGCATCTGGCCTGTGGTTCAGCTCTCTAGGAATGTGCTCTATGTTAAAAGCATCAAATGAATCCATTAAACCCCATACTCTATGTCTGTAACTAATCATTTTCTTATAATTGCAGGCATATAGTTTCCTCACTTGTCTGACTACTAATTCAGAGTCTGAAAATACTCTGATGGTTTTTACCCCTTTCTTGATGGCCATGACAAGTCCTAAAATTAGGGCCTCATATTCAGCAATATTGTTAGTGCAGGAAAATTGTAATCTATATGCTGCCAAATGTGATTTACCTTGAGGATTTATGAGTTCAATACCCGCACCTGCGCCCTGTTTTGATTTGGACCCATCACATTTTAATGTCCACATGCCATCTTTACTTTTCTGATCTTTTACCTTGGCATACTTTGTCCCTTTTATTGCCTGTGGGGTGTTGTCTTGTTTATTCATGGGTTTTTCCGTTTGGTTATCTTACATATGTGTGTTTGTAGTTTGCAACTCAGAAAGATAACTACCCTCGTCCTCTATTTCTTTCCCTAGATCTGGAATCAAGGCATCTATACTATCCTGAACATATCTCTGTGTCAGATCAGGATTCTCATTTTTCTCTTGTGACTCTACCCTCCCTATGCACTTTTTGTATTCATATTCAATGATATCTTTGCATATTTCACAATTCTCCTCAGAATGTTGCCTATCATGGACTCTACACCTATTTTTATATAACTTACATTGGACTGGGAGATTGTGTGTAACGCACTCTTCCACCTCTCGTCTAATGGCACGACCAAATTTGTCTATTGCATTGTTTTCTTCATCTGAAGAATTTCCGTCAGACTCAATGAATAGTGCCATTCTATTGCTGACACACTTCTTTCTAATGTTTAACATCATAATTTCTTCAATCTGCATCCCATTGTTGGTAATTCTATAGACACCTGGTTCAACAGCAGCATATAATATTTCATTAGTTCGATTATACTCTGTTATCATATGTTTCATTCTGGGTTCTACCTCTATTCTGATCTGGTTTGGGATGCCTCTCCAAGGTAACCACATGTGTGAAAAGTCAGTAGCCATATATCCGTTTAATGTCTTGGACCAATCCCTACTTAGCAACATTCCATAATTTACGGGTATATCCACTACTTGAATGTCAATGATTTGGCTTACCCTAGGGTCTGAAGCTAATTGCACTTGTATGTTCATGAGTTCTTCTATCACGCTAACCTCGGTCTTATCTAATTGCGTGACAACCTTGGCAGATTTGGTGGGAGTCAGCCCGAGAATTTTACATATTCCTAAGGGCATTACGTTGGCTGAAGCACCAGAATCTACCATGCAATTGTGTATATTCTTCCCACACAACCTAACAGTTAACAAGAAAGGTTGAGTATCCCTCTTATCCGCATGTATTACTACATTTGTATTGGAAGGCTGCTCAACTTTCTTACCCTTCTCCTTAGGTGGTGAATCACTATTAGGAACAGTTACTTGTTTGTTATGGATGTATCCAGGGATTTTAAAAAAGCATTTCTGATCCCTGGGGTCTTCAATAATTCATTTAGAGGTATGCTGACCTTAATTTTCTTTATTTCCTCTGATAAGTAATTCATTAGTCTTGTTGTCTCCATTGCTTCTGTTTTACTTGTTTGATCCTTTTGTACTGTTGTCTCATTATTTGTGTGCTGACTAGCTTTAAGTATGGCAGGATTGTTGCTAGCATTCTGATCTGGGGGTGTATTGATGTTATTCGGGGGAGTGGAAGTGGTGAAAGGTCCTCCTGGCCTAGGGTTGTTCCTCAAATTGTAGGTGTGGCTTTTATTTGTTTGTTGAAAGGCCTGCACATCTTCTGTTTCATTTAATATCTCATTTTCAGATTCAAAAGGAAACTGAAAAGCATTTAACACAAAGGCTGATTCAGGATAAAGACTTTCACAACAGTATGGTTCATCCTCTAGCAATTCATCCTCTTTCTCTTCTGCAGTTGCAAAGGTAAACGTTTCTAAGACTAATGCTGTGTCATATTCTGAGGGTACTACCTCATTACCCTTAGGAATGAGAAATTCAGAGGTAGGAGGCTGTACATCTATGTTGAAAATACTAGCTGCCAAGTGGAACTGTGGACAGTCGTGCTCAGCATGGGCATTGGTATTGTGAAATCTGCACCAATTTTTGGGTACTGTACTGGCCTTTTGTATGCTAGTCATTTGTTTTGCACCATGATTATCTGTATTCTCAAAAGGAGAAGCCAGAGTACCGTTATTGGGCCCCGTGTTCCATGTCTTGGGTGGCCTAGGTTGATTCTAATTTTTGTTATTATTGCCCCAGGTCCTATTATCTATCACTGGCCCCCTATTTTGCATTGGTTGCCCCTGACTGGGGCCTTGATGCTGATTGTAGTTTTGGTTCTGATTGTACTGCTGATTTTGATTGAGACTATAATTCTAATTTTGATGTGGATTGTAGTTTTGGTTGCTTCTTCCATAGAGGTTCTCATTTCTTAGCTGTGTCACTTCGGTTGTTAATCTTTTCAAATGTGCGGTAATCTCTTTGATTTCTTCCCTATCCTCTTGTGCTTTTGCCACAGTTACATCCCTAGGAAGTTGGAAGAAAGGCTGACCGTTATTTTGACTGTTATTGGAAGTACTAGCCGTGTAAGGAGTTATAGCTTAGATTGGAGTAGGATTATACACAGGTGTGTAAGAAGGAACCGGATTTACTAGTGGAGCATGCTGCATAGGGACTCCATTCCATGGGTGTGCCTGATTTTGTACCCCAAAATTTCCTCCATTGACAAATGGACTATAAGTTGTATGTCTCATTTCTTGGTTCACTGAGGCTGCCTCTTTATAGGCTTTGGATATTGAATCTATGTCAGGTTTTCTTTTGACAAACATGGCAGTTAAAGGATCCAAAGCAGCATAGTACATAGCCAACAAGGGAGCATCATCTATGGTATAAGGGGGTACTAGCCTAGAATAGGCCTTTTGAAATCTGTCATTGAAATTATCAATTAGCTCTCCCTCACCTCGTTTTATAGCTGCCAATTTATGATATAAAGCGCAAGGGTCAATGGGTCCTCTAAATCTTGACAGAAATGCTTCTTCCATAAGTGCCCAGGAAGAAATGTAACCATTGGGTAAGTTTACGTACTAGCTAGAGGCCTGCTCATTAAAGGTGTAAGGGAACAATCTACACACAACATCCTCGTGCTCTAACATAGCCCTAAAACATGCTTCCTTAAATATTCTAATATGATCTTCTGGGTCCTGATGCAACTGGTATTTGGGACATATCTTTTCCGGATTTTTTGGCATGTCATGATAATCATTGAAGAGTATGGGAGAATTGACATCGAAATAAGCCATTGCAGGTGTTTGAGCTTGACTTGAACTTGCAGAAATGCCTAGATTGATTGGTGGATTAGGATTTAGAGGAGGATTGAGACCTCCAGGAGTGCCTGAACCAAGATTTAAAGATCTGAACAGTGATCTATCAGGACTTACAATACTACGGATGTTAAAAGGTGACCCAGGAGGTGTTCCAGATGAACTTCCTGCTTGCGATATCTTTGGATTCCAAATTAAAGGGCTTTTACTTCGCCTTGTATCAGGTAGTTGCACAAATATATCTCCTGAACTGGACCTAGACCTAGTCACTCTATTACTGTCGTTAGCCAGTTTGAAATGAAACCTAACTTAGGAAGGCCCTCCTTCTAGCGCCAGAAAACTGTTGATGACTATTTTGATGCAATCATAACAATAAGTTAAAATTCACATATAATGAACTAAAACTATACTTGAAAGATAAGAAGGAATCATTTGAGATTCAACTAATCCCAAGTCTACAATGGTTCGGTTGGTCAAGTTCAGTTGGTCAATGTGAAGCTGTAATGTTCAAGGGGCCTTACGTAGTTTAGGTTTGTTTGGTGGCTTACTGGACTAAGAATATGCAAAAAGGTCATAGATTTCAACAAGTAGTCTGTTCATTTGCATACAAGTGTTACCGGGCTGCAAGTTTTAGATGGTTTTCTTGATTTTTTTGCAGCTTTCTTCTTTATCTATTTATGAACACTGTCTACTTATAGCTCTGTTATGCATGCTTCTTCAAATTTGAGACAATTTCCTTTAGATTTCTACGTTTTCAGCTAAATATTTCAGATGGGTTGGGAAAAGTTAGAAAGATCTAATCTATACCTCATTTAATCTACCGAAGGATCTAATTGTTTCTGTTATGCACTATGTAAATACCACAGTAATTTGATCAAATCCACAGTAAAAACCTTAAATGTAAGTTCTGAGCATTTTCACAAACATACATTTAAAATTGCAAGCTCTCAAAGAAAATATTTCAAAACACAAAGAAGGGCAGGAGAACACTCAGAAGATAGATGCAGAACTCCAGATTCTATTATATTAGAAACGAATAGTCATACATGATTTACAATGTAGGAATGACTCTTAGTTTCATTGATCATACTACAGAGAACTTACAAGCTTTACAGATACAGTAAGGCAGCCAAACATTCCACGTGCACCTTACTGCAGACAAACAGGCGACCTCCTTCTTCTACACTAAACTATGCTAACTTGCTGTATGTTCCTAAAAGAAAAATTCTGTTGTAACCACTGTTGTTTTCCTAAAATCCCTGTTGTAAAGTATTACAGTGTAGAGAGGCACAATATAAAGACATTCTGATTATCCTTACCACAGCAAAAACCTAACTGAACCCCTAGTTCAAACCCTTGGTTACAGCAATAAATACAGGTGAACCAGTTCCTCAAAAATATCTATGAGCAATGTCAAATCTGGGCGAAATATTGCCCCTTCTGAGAAGTTTCGGCAGCTGGGTAATAACTTCTGTTTGTCTGTTGCAGTAATACCTTCAGCTGCAACCTTGTTCTTTACTTGAATGGCCTTGACTTTTCACATTTCATCCTTATCTTCTTGCTCCTGAGATCAGATTTCCTTCCTCCATGAGGTCACTGTGTTGACTTTCCAGCTGCTTCCTTAACTGCAAGCCTGCAAGACAAGACAAGCAATAAGTATTTCATTTATCACATAAACAGCATGAAATTAAAATAATCGTTTAAATCTAGGTGACTGCGGAAAATCGCGGAGATCGGATCCAGAATACTCTCAAAACGTGCCCAAAATGCATTCAGACTGCTCAAAATTCATCGGGTCAACTATCTCTGACCGGGAAAATGCCAGAGGTGCCAAAAAAACACTTTAAAATTCCACCGCTTCATTTCCCGCCCATCGGCATGACTATCGCTATCGGTGCGTCAAAAAAACATGTTGGTCGATATTCACTTCATCATCATGATATTCTGGAAATATGATGCTCTCCCTTCTGAAGGTCCAGATGACGTCATCATGATATTTCGCTTCTGCATATTGGAGAAAAGAACAACATCATCATCATCACCATCATCACATTGAAGGAGAATAGGAGGATATGGAATATAATCCTACTGCTGAGGAAAGGAAGATGATGGTGACGTCATCGTCATATTCGGGCTTCATTAAAGTGCAAAAAATGACGTCATCATCATGTTCAGTTAAGATCAGGGGGGATAATTATGATATCGGGTCACCTAAGGAGCATGATCAGGATAATGAATGTAATACGACCCCTTTGCGGCCAAGGCAACCCTCTCAAAAGATCAGGATGATGATGATCATCATCAGGATATTTACTTCTGTTGAACTTAGAATAAGACATCATCATCATATTCGTGAACCGGATCGTGCTTTGGAAAATATCCTGCCGAAGGGAAATGTGATGATGATCATCATCAGGATATTTACTTCTTCGTTTATCAGATCGGGATGACTTCATCATGATATCCGGAGCCTTCATTAAACTTAGAACATGACGTCATCATGATATTTCGCTAACCAGATCATGTTTTAGAAAATATCCTGCCGAAGGGAAAATGTGATGATGATCATCATCAGGATATTTTCAAAAGGTCTTACTTCATCGACAGGAGGACTTTACGAAATATCAGGTGGACAAACAAGATCATGATGATCTTGACAATATGACAGGATAAAAAAATATGATGATGATCCTCCTCATCGAATTATCATGATGACGTCATCATCATATTTCGTCTTCGGAGCATAAGGATGAGTTGAAGTCATCATGATATTTGCGCTAGGGTGATATTGTAAAATATGATCATGCTGTTGAGGAATGGAATATCGCCTTCTTCTTCAAAAAGATAGGGTGATCATCATGATCATGCAAAAAGGAGATTAGGAGGATATGAATATGATGATCCTCTTTATCGAATATCATGATGATGTCTCCATCACTTAGCGAATTTCAGTGAATGACCCTCTTGTGAAAGATCAGGATGATGATCATGATTATGCAAAAGGAGATCAGGAGGATATGAAGTCGTCATCATCATCTTAGTGAACTTCAGCAAATATCATGATGATGACCCTCCGATAGGATTTGAACATGCGCATGCAAATATGCCGATGGTGGATTTTCTAAGTCAGGGTGATCTTATAATATCATCATGATATTATAAGATCAGGCGATGCAAAAATATCATGATGATGCTCGCGATACAAAGACCGCTCGACGGGGAAACTTACCGTGACTTAAAGTTGACGTCATCATGATATCCGGATATTTGAACCTCAGGATATTATTGGGGGGGGGGCTTTTCAAATATGATGATGATGTCCTTGATACAGCAAAACCGAGTTTATAAAATATGACCCTCCTAAAAATCATGATGCTCACGATGCACATAAGGCCTTTTGACGGGTAAAGGGCACTACCACCTAAGATTGACGTCCGGATATTGCGACTACATGATTTTTATCGGGTGATAGACCAAGATCATGATGACCTTGACAACATAACAAAAATATGATGATCACTTACGATTATCAGGTTTGACCAAAACTTTGACTGTGCATAACTTCCACATATGAACGAATTTTCAAGTGAAGTAAAAGGTAAACCTGCATGGAATTTCAAGCCCTTTTTAAATATGAGGTCACAGAAACAAAATATGAACTTTGACAAACTGACCTCATGATGATGACCTACCTCATTCAATATCATGATGATGATGCACCTGACCTTCATTTTTACCAAACCGCCAGAAAGCAGAAAAACACAAGCAGAAGCAAAAAGCAAAACATCAGCAGGGGTCCCCATTTTGCTAAGGAGAATAATGGGGCGTGTTGTGAACATCACAACAAGAAGGCCTGGTTGGCAAGATCAACTTCCTTGTCCTCACAAAAAGAATGTTGGTTCCGCATGTGTCACCCTATGGGGCCGGTGTCTAGTGAGTTACTGTCAGGGTAACCATAGATGGGGGCCAATGTCTAGCTAGAGATTGTCAAGGTAACCCATGTTAGGACCATGTGATTACACTCACCCCTACTGCAGCCTAGCATTCTCTAGTGTGGTTGCCTCTGGAAGAGTTGTTAAGATGCTTGTGATATTGACCTGTGTTGTTGGCGTCATGTGTTGTCCTTTTTTCTTTCAATTTTTTATTTACTTGACTGTTTGTTGTAGTGGGACCTTATGTTATCTCCTAGCTCGGGGGTGGACCTTAGGGTTCCACATGGTCAGGTGGTTGAGGTATATTCCATTGGTCCTTTGGCATCATAGTTCATGTTTGGAGTAGATGTGCTTCTCCAGTTTTCAGTACTGCATCTATATTTGAAGACTTGTATTGTACCTTATGGATCCAAATTTGTATAGTTATGATTCCCGTTATGTAATTTTGTTGTATTTAGATAGGGAAACCTTGTATCTATGTAATCTTAAATCAGGAACTTATCTGTACTTGTAAACAATAATGTAAAAGAAAGATGTAAGTTCTGTATAATGTATTAAATTTTTCTAGTGGACATTTTGATGAGTTGTGTACCTATGTTTATCTTCCTTGATGCAGTTGTGTTTCCCTAGAGAGGTTAGTTGTTGGATAATTAAATTGATGTAATTTGTTGTTACTTTATCTGGTGTTTAATACTTTTACTTGTTTAAAAAAAAAATCTGCATTTTATTGCATAGTTTAACGTAACTCTCTAGGGTTGCATGATGGGGCATTACAAAATAGAAGCATGTAATAGCAAATTTATTTATTTGTTTATCTTCTTTTTTACTATTAATGTATTATAAAACTTTGAATTTTAAAAAAATATAATGCGAAAAATAAAAAATGATTCAGTTGTATTTCATATATTTATATTTATATTTATTATTAAATATTAATACTTTGACATGTAAATATATATAAAATTTATGGTAAAAGGTAAGAGTTTTTGTAACACACTTACACCATTATAGTCCACCCTTGCTACCACTATAGGTTAGCAAGGTGGAATACACTCTCCATGAAGAATCTTCACAAAGTCTATGTCACCTTTGAGATATGTCCCACAAACAATCTAAAATTCTTCATCACTACATGGTTCCTAAACTAGTCTCTCATCATCATTGGTATCCTCAACTATAATTATTCCTTTCTTTTGTACAGTCTCAAGGTCTTGCAACCTTGCTTCAATAGCTCTCTAAATGTTAGCCAGTTCACCATAATGCCACTCCCTTCAATCATCACTCTCGTCTTGTTGTCATCTCTAATTTCTACCACCTATTCTTCTATTAACCATACTCTCCTATGGATAACATCTAGATAAATCCATGCAAAAGCTTCTGTTAAGGGTTACCTCCAACCCTTATGCTAACCTATCCATAAATGGGCTCTAATACCACTTGATGTAGTCATAAATAAAGGTTCCAATTGAAAGACAATATATTCATTTAGCTCAAACATAGAAACAAAATTACTTAACATAAGTACATAATAAAAGTAGATTTAGAAGATATATGAGATGGAGCCAATTAGTTTATTGTCAAATGCTTTGACACAATAGATGCTATATAAAACTCAACAATGAGTATATATGCCACAACACATGCTTTGACACAATATGTCATTAGAAATTTCATGAATAAGAATGCTTGATATAATATTACATGCATGTAGGCTATGTGGCCATTACCATAATTTAAAGCCTAAAACATACAATTTAGATCTATAACATTGATGCTTTACCCCCTCTAATGGAACTTAACCTTCTATTTATAGTAGATTATTCAATGATAAGATGTTGATGACAGAAGACCATGATCCTTCACCTTCAAATCTTCTTGGGACTAACATGAAATATTAAACAATAGGCACATTATCCAAATTTGACTATAAAAGCTTAAAATAGCTTCTTTTATGCGTATAACATAATGTTGCAACCTTCCATATGAAATATACCAACAAGACATCATGTTGGAATGTGTTTCAATATTTAACAATTACATTATCTAAATCTAGGAACAAAATGCCTAGCATTGGTAACTTGTAGTGAAGATTATTGACTATCAAACTAGGTTGTCCACCAAAACAAGCTTTATAGTAAAAATATGCTTCTGGAGAAAGACTATTATGCATGAAGAACTCAAAAAATGCTTCAAAGTAAATATTGACCCATATCACCCCACCCCTAAAACCCTAAGTCTCTAAGATCCTAAGTGAATACTAAATATTCCTCCCTTGGGAATTTGTTGCCTTTTGGAATGTTTGTGAGTTTACAAACCCATTGAAAGGCTGAAGTGGGCCTTAAAATGCCTCACCTTGGCCTTGTTTTCGCCATTTTGGTGAAATTTTGAACCTCTATTTACTAGTTTGGTAGTTCAATCTTTTGTCAAAACACTAAAATGGTGCAGAACTAAGAGAATGATAAGTAGGGAAAAGAAACAAGTGTTCAATATTTTATTGAAATGTCGAACTGACAAACTAGTTTTAAAGTTTGGCCTCTTTCTGAAATGTTGAAAAAGGAGAAGAAAATACACTCAAAGGTTTGAGTTTTCACCAAGTTGCTGAAATGGGAAGCAAAGAAAGATAAAATGATTTGGCTTTCAGCAAGTTTGCAAGTTTGTGAACTTGTTGAAACACCAAAAATGGTTTGTGGTCACTTCATTTCACTAAAAATTAAAAGCAAGTTGGCAAGAAAGGAAAAGAAATCATAAGTTTCAATTAGTTGGCAAGTGCGTGAACTCGCTGAAACACTGAAGAGGTTCAATAGTTTTCCATTGCACTGATGAAGGAAAGGAAAAGACAAGGAAAAGAGACCAAGAAAGGAGAAAAAACAAATGGCTTTTGGCAAGTTTGCAAGTTCACAAACTTGTTGAAATGCTAAAAATCAAAGGATAGAAAACAAAGGGAAAAGAAGAGAAATCTAAGAATCTTCAGAGGTTTCACTAGTTTGTGAACCTCCAAGTTTGTTGAAAGTGTTTTACAAGTGCATGTAATAGGTTCTAAAACACATTTTTGCAAGATTTTCAAGTTTGATTTTTCATCTGCACCTACAAAACTATTATGTAGAATGAAGATGATGTGTAGGTAGGTGGGGTAGTTGGTGTGCTTTTAATACAGTGGGTACTAGAAATAAATTATAGGGTAGATGAATTCCATGTGACCCAAGACTCTTACAAGTCCTTCTTGTTGCAAGTATGACGTTAATCAGTGTTGTCATTGATGTCAACATACTCTTTTTTTATTGACAAGAAGGATTGGATGAGCTGTGTGCTCAGGATATTGAGAGAATTAGTCTCAGTCAGGAACAGTGATGAGAAGAAGGCAAAAGTACTCAATAGGTTGATGATCAAAGGATACAGATTAAAGGGTTTGTAGATGTGTGTCTTGAGATGATCCAGTTAAGTTTTCAGGGGTCCGTATCAATATTTGAAGAAGTTGTGATTGATCAAGTAGAACCGGTTCCAGGAGATGCTCCAGAGTGATAGAGTGTTACAAAGAGGTCCAGTGAGATCCAGAAGTGCATTGTCTTATCTTGCGGATTGGATGGAGCATTTGGGATGTCCTTGTGATGTGTCATCTCAATTTGTTCATGATTTGGAGGTCCAAAAGCACATTTTTTAGTATGACAGTGGCAAATAGACTGTGCTCTTGATGTTCCGAATGAGGAAGAGAAGAGATTCCGGTGAGCAGAAGAAGTGCGGATGTTCGTGGCCATTCAGGCAAGCTTGTGAAGGTTCTTGGATCATGTTGAGGTTGTGTTGTTGGTCCGCATTGGTGGTAGAGCTCGGAATTGAAGATATTCTTCCGAATGAAGTTCTTGTTCAGACTAGCCAACCGAATGAGTTGTTCATCTTGCAAATGCTTTTGTGGTGGCCGACCGGATGCGTTATTCATCTTGCGAATGTTCTTATGGCTGATTGTCGACTTAGATGATTGTTCCTAAGTCGATGTCTTGTATAAATAAAGGTTTATGAACTCATTTCCAAGTGTGTCAGTAGTAGATGAGTGTGGTATAGTGAAAGAGTGAAAGGCAGAGTAGGTGTGTCTCAAGCTTAAATGGAACTGATCCAAACATAGTGAAGATGTCATTCTCCAGTTCAAGGTTGTGATACTTATGATCTTGTAGACAGTGTGTCTCTTGTAGGCAGTGTGCCTCCTTGTGAGTAGTGTGCTCAGGCAGTGAGCCCTGACTGGCATGTGCCATTTATTTTTCTTATTCTTCTAATAGAGAATAATCCTTGGTTTAATCACCCTGTGGTTTTTCCCTTAACTAGGTTTTCCACATCAAAAATCTTGGTGTGAAATGTGTTGATGATTATCTGCTCTAGTGTTTATGCTTTGTGCTTTCATGAATGATTAATTGATATGCTGTTAACTAACAAAAAGAATCAAGTGTTTGAAGTAGAAGCAAAGTTTTTGCACAATTGATTCACCACCCCCCCTCTCAGTTGTGTGCCCTAGATCTAACAATTGGTATCAGAGAGAAGTTCCTCTTAAAGGAGCCTAACCGCTTGAGGAGATCCATGATGTCATCATACAAGAAGGATAGTCTGAAGTTCGATGGAACCAATTTCTCGCTCTGGAAAGGTTGCATGAGATGTCACTTGGAGTGTATGGGAAAAGCTTACTTGTCCATGACCACAAAGGCTTATGTACCTCCAAAGGGTGGTCTAACAACTCTGAATGAAATCACAGATGCTGAAAACAATCTGTGGACCAAAGAAGCTCTTCTAAGCACATTAAATGACATAGAACTCTCAAATGTTATTGACCTACCAACTGCATATGAGATCTGGGTTAAATTGGAACTTCTGCATGAAGGAGATGAGTTTGTTAAGAGTGCAAGGTTGCAAATTCTGAAAGGGAAATTTGAAAGATTGAAGATGAGAGATGATGAAAATATCACTACCTTTATGGCAAGAGTAAATGAGCTGGTATGCGGAATCAAGAATGCTAGTGGTGTTCTGGATGAAAAAGAAATTGTTTGCAAAATCCTCGAATCCCTTCCTGCTACCTACAAAATCAAGGTTGCTTCCATTGATGAATTCAGAGCCCATACAACAGTCACAAGAGAGCAATTGGTTGGCAAACTAGCTACATTTGAAATGACTAAGTTTGGAGATGATCCCCCCAAGACTGAATCTGCATTCAAAGCCAGTGCCTATGTGAAAGGCAAACAAAGATTTGATCCGGGAGAGAACTCTTCAAGGAAGCTATCATGGTATGATCAAGCAAGAAAATACATGGAAGAGGAAGAAGTAGAAACAACTCATCTTGAAGCCCTCATTGCAAAGAGACTGCCAAGAGGATCCGGTAAGTATGAAGGAAAGTTACCTTTTAAATGCTTCAACTATAATAAGATTGGTCATTTTGCCTCAAGATGTCTAGAAAGATTTGCAAGGTCAAATGCTAACAGACAAAGGTTCCAAAAGAACTGTTATTATGTTCATGAAGAAGATGATAATGAAGGAGTAACAGATGATGAATCAGAAATAGGAAGCAAATCCATAAATGAATGGGTGTTTATTGCCATCAAGGAAGAAGATTCAATATCCTCTAAATCTGTCAATCATAAGGTTGTGGAAAGAGCTTTGGCTACCCAAGTTGAAGAAAAAAATGATTGGCTTATTGCTAGTGGATGTTCTCACCACATGACAGGTGACAAGAACAAGTTCTTAGATTTGGAAAGGTATGAAGGAGGAATGGTAAAGTTTGGTGATAATTCTGCTAGCAGAATCAGAGGTAGGGGAACTATTTCTTTTGATGGAAAGAGCAAAACTGGTAGTGTACTATATGTTGAAGGACTGAAGCACAATCTTCTCAGTGTTGGTTAGTTGGTGGTCAAGGGTTATGATCTCCGGTTCGAAAATGGAAGGTGCAGGATCTTTGAAAGCTCCAGAACTAAGATTGCATCTGGTACACAAACAAAAGGTAATATCTTCCATCTAGTTGGTTCAAATAAGAGTTGTTTGTTTGTTTAATTTGATCAGAGTTAGTTATGGCATAGAAGGATGTGTCATGTAAATTTTGATAACATCATCAAGATAAGCAATACTCAGGCTGTAAGAGATCTTCCTAAATTGGTGAAACCTACAAATAGTTTGTGCAAAGAATGTTAGCTAGGAAAACAGAGCAAAGTCTCTTTCAAAATCAAGGATCAGTCCTCTACCGAATTGTTGGAATTAGTTCATACTGATCTCTGTGGTTCGACAAGAATCAAGAGTATGCAAGGTGATAGATATTTCATGTTGCTAATTGATGACCATTCCCGGATGATGTGGGTTACCTTCCTAAAAGAGAAATCAGAAGCCCTTGAGAAGTTCAAAATCTTCAAGGCTATGGTAGAGAATCAAACTGGATTGAAACTGAAATGTCTAAGGTCTGATAGAGGTGGTGAATTCACATCTGGTGAATTCATAGACTTTTGTGAGAAGCATGGCATAAGGAGACAATTGTCAGCTCCTAGGACTCCACAGCAGAATGGAGTAGTTGAGAGAAAGAACCGGACCATCCAAGAAGTAGCCAGGACAATGATGATGGAAGCAAATGTCCCTCAGATGTTTTGGAGAGAAGCTGTCAGCACTGCAGTCTACATCATTAATCAAGTTCAAATCAAAAGCAATACCATAAGACTCCTTATGAACTTTGGTTTGGCATAACTCCCACTGTGAGATACTTCAGAGTATTTGGTAGCAAGTGTTACATCAAAAGAGATGAAGATTTAGGAAAGTTTGATGCTAGAAGTGATGAAGGAATTTTCTTGGGTTACTCCACTCAAAGCAAAGCATATCGGTGTTACAATAAGAGATTGAGAAAGATGATAGAAAGTACAAATGTGAAGGTTGATGAAGGAATTGAGAAGCCCTAAAGATTCTATGAATGTGATGAAGATGATCAGAATGATTCTCTAGTGCAAGAAACTCCATCCTCCTCTAAAATCTAGATCCAGATTGATCTGGTAAATCAGGAAGAAGAAGTTTGTCTGAATGAGCCTAATCAATAATTAGTAGTGCAAGAAACTCCCAAAGTTCAAAGGTATGTAACTCTAAATCATTCTGAAGATCAGATTATAGGTGACAAAAGAAAAGGGGTACAAACAAGGAGGACAATTGCTCAAGATTAAAATGAATACTTTCTGATTTCAAAGATTGAACCTAAAACAATTAATGAAGCTTGCAATGATGAAAATTGGACCAAAGCAATGAAAGAAGAGTTGATGCAAATTGAGAAAAATCATACTTGGGATCTTGTTCCCAGACCTAAAAACAAGAATGTGATTGGAACCAAATGGGTCTTCCAGAATAAACTAAATGAAGGTGGTGAAGTAATCAGAAATAAATCTAGATTGGTCTACAAAGGCTACTCTCAAATAGAAGGAATTGATTTTCAAGAAACTTTTGCTCCAGTGGCAAGAATTGAAGCAGTTAGATTTTTTCTTGCATTTGCTGCCTTCAAAGACTTCAAGGTATATCAGATGGATGTCAAGTCTGCCTTCCTAAATGGTGATTTGGAAGAAGAAGTATACATTGAACAACCGGATGGATTTTAATTGTTTGATCATGATGATATGGTCTGCAAGTTGAAGAAAGCACTGTATGGTTTGAAGCAAGCCCTAAGAGCATGGTATGAAAGGTTGGATAAGAATCTTGTGTAGATTGGTTTCAACAAAGATACTGCTGATAGTAATCTATATTTCCAAATAGATAAGGAAAACATCTTGATTGTTGAAGTATTTGTTGATGACATCATCTTTGGAGGAAAAGACAGCATGTGTAAAACTTTTGCAAATCAAATGAAAAGTGAATTTGAAATGTCAATGCTTGGTGAAATAAATTTCTTCTTGGGTTTGCAAATTACTCAGACAAAGAAAGGCATCTTTATCTGTCAGACCAAATATGCAAAAGAATTGTTGAGGAAATTCGGAATGGAAGATTCAAAGCCAATGAACACTCCTATGACAACTAGATGTAAGTTGAGCAAAGGTGATGACTCTCCTAAAATAGATCAAACCAAGTATAGATCAATGATTGGAGGACTATTGTATCTCACTCAGACTTGACCAGATATAATGTAGGCTATTGGTCTTGTGGCAAGATTTAGGCTGATCCTAGAGAATCTCATGTCATGGCAATCAAAAGAATTTTTAGGTACTTGAAAGGAACATTTGAGTATGGTCTATGGTATCCTAGAGATTAGGATTTCTCTCTTCATGCATACATAGATGTAGATTGGGCAAGAGATGTGGATGACCAAAAGAGTACAAGTGGAGGAGATTTCTTTTTGGGAAAAAGATTGGTTTCTTGGCTAAGCAAGAAACAAGAGGCAATATCTCTGTCTACAACTGAAGCAGAATACATTACAGCAGCAGGTAGTTGCACTTAGATTTTATGGATGAAGCAGATGCTAAGAGACATTAAAGTTGAATATGAGGAGCCTATCACAATTCTCTGTGATAATTCAAGTGCAATTAATATCTCTAAGAATCCGGTATTGCATTCTAAGACTAAGCACATATCTATCAAGTTTCACTTTCTAAGAGAACAAGTGAACAAGGAAGAAGTCAGATTGGAATATGTACCCTCCAAGGATCAGATTACAGATATTTTTACCAAACCTCTTCCCAAGGACTTTTTTGAGTATCTCCGGGAGAAGTTAGGGGTCATGGCCCCTCCGGTGATGAACTAGGATGCACTGAAGTGCATCAGTCCGGTGGATATCACAGTCATATCTTGTGATCTGGATTGATGATAGGGAGATACTGCTAAGGGGGAGCAACTGGTATGATTCTGATGTATTAAAATTGCAAGTATGAGCCCTTTGCCATTGATGTCAAAGGGGGAGAGAAGACATGTGAAAAACAAGTAGTTGATGATCAAAGGGGGAGCAGTAAAGGAAGAGAAGACATGTAAGAGTTGTTGCTGATAGGGGGAGTTGTGACAGAAAGGAGAAGATCTTATCTTGATGGTTTTTCACATCATATGTTGCCATCAATGACAAAGGGGAAGATTGTTGCAAGTATGAGGTTAATCAGTGTTGTCATTGATGTCAACATACTCATATTGCATTGACAAGAAGGATTGGATGAGCTGTGTGCTGAGGATATTGAGAAAATTAGCCTCAGTCAGGAACAGTGAAGAACAGTGATGAGAATAAGGCAAAAGTACTCAATAGGTTGATGATCAAAGGATGTGGATTAAAGGGTTTGTAGATATGAGTCTTGAGATGATTTAGTTATGTTTTTAGGGGTCCACATGAATATTTGAAGAAGTTGTGATTGATCAAGTAGAACTGGTTCTGGGAGATGCTCCGAAGTGACAGAGTGTTACAAAGAGGTCTGATGAGATCCAAAAGTGCATTTTCTTATCTTGCAGATTGGATGGAGCATTTGGAATGTCCTTGTGATGTGTCATCTCAATTTGTTCATGATTTGGAGGTCCGAAAGGACATGTTTCAGTATGACAGTGGTAAATAGACTGTGCTCTTGATGTTCTAGATGAGGAAGAGAAGAGATTCTGGTGAGCAGAGGAAGTGTAGATGTTCCTGGTCATTCAGGAAAGCTTGTGAAGGTTCTTGGATCATGTTGAGGTTGTGTTGTTGGTCCGCATTGGTGGTAGAGCCTAGAATTGAAGATATTCTTCCGGATGAAGTTCTTGTTCAGACTAGCCAACCGAATGAGTTGTTCATCTTGCAAATGCTTTTGTGGTGGCTGACCAGATGCGTTATTCATCTTGTGAATGTTCTTATGGTTGATTTCTGACTTAGATGATTGTTCCTAAGTTGATGTCTTGTATAAATAAAGGTTTATGAACTCATTTCCAAGTGTGTTAGTAGCAGATGAGTGTGGTATAGTGGAAGAGCGAAAGGCAAAGTAGGTGTGTCTCGAGCTTAAATGGAACTGATCCAAACATAGTGAAAATGTCATTCTCCAGTTCAAGGTTGTGATACTTATGATCTTGTAGATAGTGTGTCTCTTGTAGGTAGTGTCCCTCCTTGTGAGCAGTGTGCTCCGGCAGTGAGCCCTAACTGGCATGTGCCATTTATTTTTCTTATTCTTCTAATAGAGAATAATCCTTGGGTTAATCACCCCGTGGTTTTTCCCTTAACTAGGTTTTCCATGTCAAAAATCTTGGTGTGAAATGTGTTGATGATTATCTTCTCCAGTGTTTATGCTTTGTGCTTTCATGAATGGTTAATTGATATGCTGTTAACTAACAAGAAGAATCAAGTGTTTGAAGTAGAAGCAAAGTTTTTGCACAACTGATTCACCCCCCTCTTAGTTGTGTGCCCTAGATCTAACACTTCTGTGATCAAATCAATGTACCCAGGTATGAGTGACACTCTCGATTTGTAGATCTTCTGACATGGCCCATATCGATATGATTTAGTAGGAATGGGTGGCTTGTGAATCTTGTTGACCCCCCCACGTCTATATTACAGTGGAATTTGTAAAGCTATATATGCATGTTAAACAGATTTATTATTGTTGGTTGGTCTTTAGAGAACCAATCTCTATATCAATTGTAACTCTAGCCTTCATGATCAATAAAAATTACTGATTTCATGTGCCTTTCTCATATGCTTTTACACTATGTATTGCTGAAAGAGTTTAGATTTACCTTGTGAACCTTTGGTTCCTTGTAGTTTTAGTTCTTTCTTAACCTCTATATAAGTTTCATGAGCATTGTGCATACATATGTTATTTGTTCTAAGAACATATTATACATGTAGAGTTGATGTCAAAGTCATTCAACTAATCTTGGTGCATCACCACAAGTAATTGAATCTTTCCCTCTTCCCCTTTTCTCTAGTGATTGTTAGAGTAGGATTAGTTGTAGTTTAGTTACCTAAGCTTTAGGCTCAAAGAGGAACCATCCTTCTTTGGAGGTCTAATCTCAAACAACAAGTTCCCACACCTTGATATCATTCCAATTGTATCATTGGAATGTTGGAACATAGGTTCAACAAAGAGTGCAAATCCAAGTGATAACAATTTTTGGCATGCCCGTTGGGACTAGTTTAATGATCTTTACAACATCCATTGAAGAATCTAGTGTGCTCTTTATTGCATCTTTCCATCTAGGGTAGTTTTCTTCAACACCATGGAGACTCCAGGCTTAGATCTATTGGTAAATAAGTAGTCCAAGTGCTTAATGATTATCAAAGATCAACATTTAAGAACTCTCCCCCTCCACTTTGTCAAAATGTAGTAGTTACGCCTCCCTATGACCCATATAAAACTAAAATGCTCCTGGCTTCATCGCAAATAGCCCTGTTACAACAAGATACCAGGATACTCATAGTGTTTGCTTGCCTCCCACCCCTACTCATACTTCTTGGCAGCCTTCTCACACTTATAGTCATTCTCAAGAAACCTAATTTTCTCCAAATCAGTATATTTATCCTCCTAGTTGCCCCCAAAATATTGGCAACATAAGTCTGATGGATATGATGTTAGACTTCCAGATAAAGTTTAACATTAATGATGTTGAAAGAGAACAAGAATACAACTTGTAGTAAGAGGAACTTGCTTATCAAGGCTATTTGAACCAATAGGAGATGGAGGTACAAGAAATGGATGGACAAGAATATATTTCTATGTAGGCTATAGCTAAAGAGGATTATATGAGGCAGTTGCTTGCCCAAATCTAGAGGATTGAATCCTAATTAGCCCCCTCCATTCCAATTTTCAAATAGCCTCCTCCTACAACTGTGAACCAACTTGTGGTAGAGAAGGCTTCCAGATTCAAAATCCCAAGCTTCAAGCAAGGGAAGCTTTTTAAACCTCCAAAGTAGCCACCTCACTTCAAAATCTCAAGGTTTAGAGATTTTGATCTTATGCAAAGGCTTGTTCTTGTGCAAAATTAGCCTATTACTCCTCAGGAGCACCCCCCTCAAAACCTTATCTTTCTTCCTGAAACCCAACAAATCTTCCAAGTCCCTATATCACATCAGCCTTCTAGTCCCAACACCATTTCACTCTTCAAAGGAGGACTAGTTTTTTGGCAAGCTAATCGATTGGAGGAGTAGGAGAAGGAGACATTTGAAGCAAAAGAGGAATTATCTACTCTTTGTGAGCCTACAAAATCCAAAAAAATTAAGCCTCATGCACATGTGGAAAATGTTGATTCACATGCAAAGTTAAAGTCTCTAAATTATGGTTTGTTTGAAAACTCTTCTCATGCTTTTGATAAAATGAATGAGAGTAGAGCACAAAGATTACATGGAAATAATTTGTGGCTACACAGGTAGTTTATGCAACATCAAGATGAGATGTAATCAAAGGAAGAAGAAAATGAGGAGTGTCCTGATAACATTTCTTTAGTGCCTCTTGAGGCTAAAATGTTCTGGAAAGGGAAGGATGAGAACTCTGTATCTCTTCTTGAGGAAGAAAGTGTCAATGAAAATATTATTGAAACTTCATAAATTGTTGGCACAAACCTATCTGAGGAGCTCACACTTTTATGGTGGACAGTGTTAAGAAGGAGGACTCAACATTATTAAATATTGATCTGATACTTCACTGTATTGACAAAGAAGAGGAAAGTATACTAGTTCCCACATCAAAAAATGGTTTCCTGTAGCATGAGGACATCCCTATTTTTATGAGTGAATATTTTGATGCACATGAAGTTTCTTATCAAGATGGGTGAGATATCAAACAAGAGCCTATACTCCATACTAAAGATATTGACATCCCTTCAAGACATCAAAAGAGCCGTTATGAAGCTAGGATTAGTCTTCTCATGAACAAGAGTCAAGAAAAGCTTGAGGAAGACATTTTCTAGGATGAGCTAGAGGACTTCTACTCAAATTGTGAATTCAATTCAGCACCTCTTGAGGAAACATATCATGACTAATATGTACATGAGGAGGAAGTGGCCATGTTTCTAAATAAGACATAAGAACCAGAGCTTTCCCATCAATAAAGAGATAATGAGGAATTAGAGCCTAATCATGAAGTCCACATTGATTGTTTGAGTATTATTTCAAGACGATGTCCTATCAGGGGTCTCACCCAACTAGAGATCAATAAGAAGAAGTGACCACTTATAATGCTTACTCTTGAGCGTGAAGTTGAGCATCAGGAAGGGATGAATCAACCTACTTATCCAATTCAAGATAGTTGCATTCACAATCAGCTCAAGTGGTAAGGTGAGTTTGTTTTCATCCTTATAGTGATATTTCATCAATATGTTGTATGCTGACTCTTTTCCCACCTCTTGTTGCTTGCCCATAAGTGTGAAAAGTATATTAAGTTGATTAGAAAGGGCATCTATTTTTAAAAAACCAATCCATGAATTTATGTAATTCTTCTTTTGGTTGGTTAGTTTAGTTAGGTTTGTGTAGTTTCCTTTTCCTCCAAGTGCTATTACACATGTTGCTTTCTCATTAGGAGACTACATGCTTTGTTGTTTTGTGTTTATCTTGTGTTGTTTTCTATTTGAGGCATGTTTAGTTGTTTGGTTTGGTCCAAAATATATTTTCAGGTGGTTGGTATGGACTCCTCTCAACTCTATGCCCAATGGATTGTTTAAGGCCACTAGATCCCTAGTGCTTAGTATGAAAATAGCCCCATGAAGTCACCAAAATTTTGACCCATATTGTTGATAACTGAGAGGGGGGATGAATCAGTTATCTTAATAATTTGGCTTTCTTTTCTTCTTTAACAATTAGTGCAATATCAAATCATATAAGCATACATAACCATGGAGGCAAAAATAAACTCAACACACATGACACAATATTTTTGACATGCAAAACCCTATTAAGCAAAAAAACCATGGGGTGATTAACCCAAGATTGTATGCTCTGTTAAAAGAATAAGGTAATACAAAATGGCACTTGCCAATTAGGGCTCACTACCCAAGCACACTGCTCACAAGAGGCTCACTGTCTACAATAGTTTATAGAAGGAAACTAGGTATTTGAACTGATGAGAAGCATACACATATGCTAAGATTCAGTTCTGGTTAAGCTCAATATACTAATCTGCTACACTTCATTCTTCCTCTGCCTTGGTGCTATTGTTCTGTCACATACCAGACCTATATTTCTATTTCCACACTACTCTCTACTTTTGTTCGCACCACACAACACACCACACACACTTTCACACTGAAATCAATCTAGTATATAAATCTGCATCAATGATTTCAATCATCTTTCTAGTCGGCATCTGTAAAACTCAAGATATTTCCAAACTTTGGTCTGTCGGCTGAATCCATGCTTACTAAGTGATGCATATCAAAAAGATAGTTATAGAAGTCATCAATCATGTTGTCCAATCATGAATGATACCTCAAGAAACTTGATCACCATCAATATCTCATCCGGATTAAGATCTAATGCTCTGTTGGTCAGTTCTTCCTCAGTCTTCTCTACCAAACAGGAACCCAACACTTAGGTGTTCATATCTTTTCACTCTTTCATCACCGGAGGCTCAATCTCTGGAATGTATTAGTCATCGTACTCCTCTTGACTTCCCCAAGTCCACACTTTACTAAGATACTTCATCTAAGAGATCCAGACCTGATTGTTAGACCCTGTTGCATGGTCTATTTCTGCTCACTAGACCAAAATACTCTTCAATCTGACTTCCGGTATAGACATATCATGTCCTGCGAATGTGTGGGATGGACTTTGTTGCCATCAATGACAACACTCATGAAGCCACATAGTGTCTCTTGCCAACAATCTCCCCCTTTGTCATTGATGGCAACACTTAGTGAAAAATGACTAAGTGTTATAGCATACTCCCCCTTAGCTGATGCTTTGTTCTTATGTACACTTTTTCAGAGCTCCCCCTTAGCTAGATTCCACATTTTTCACTACTCCTCACTCCCCCTTTGACATCAATGGAAAAGGGTAGGCTCCGCACACCAAAATTTTCAAAAACAATCTGTACTTGGCCGCATGAATATATATACATGTTATAGCTACATATACTAAAGTATATCTGCAAAAGTTGTCTTCAACTGGACAAATTATGTTGCCCAACTATGCTTCATCCTGCCCAAAATTGAGATGTGACCACTTAGGAGGAATGCAAAATCTTTTGCTCTCTTTAGACCTGTCAGATTATTGGTCCAAACTATGGTTTGAGCATCAGTTAGGGCCTCATGCATGGCCTCTAACTTAGGGATAATTATCCCTCTAAGTTCACTTAGCCTGCTTATTCTATTTTTCTTCTCCTTTACAAGCTTTTTTATTTCATTTATAACTATAATAGTCTGTAACTCTTGATTCATTATGGAAGAGGAGAGAGGATCAAAATTTTGAGACAAGCTTGATAGTTTGTTCTCTTGTTCTTCCACCTTCTTAGTAAGGTCTGCTGTCACGGTGGACCAAGATAGACAAAATTTGTATAGATCTCCACCACCTTTATGAGCATTTTCTAGGCTCTATTCCAATATTTAGATTTCTCCTATCATTTGCTGTGTACCCCTGTACTTCAAAGAATCTTTTATCCAAAAACTCTTTCCAGACTTTCTCCTCAGCTGATTTCTCCAAAGAATCAAAATGTGTGCTGACAGAGTTAACAAGAGATTTGAGATTACCAGATGAAAAGGCCGAAAGATCCTTCTGAAAGGATGGCATGACTTTTTCCAACACACCGGATGTAATTTCTATCAACTCACAGTCTTCCATGTGAGATTTCAGAAGTTTTTCTTTTTCCTTTGCTTGAGCAAAGGATGCTATGTTCATTGTTTGAACCGCGGAGAGGGAATCAAAATTGAATGGTCCTTGAAGTAGTTATGGTTCATCAATCTCCATCATTTCTTTGGTCAAGAAATCTTGAATAGTTTCTGCAGTGTCTCTTGCCAAAGATAGGTCTTCTTTCCTTTTGCAATCTCAGAACTGTCAACTGGGGTCTTCTCTGTTTGAACTTCTTCTCTTCCCTTTACCTCTTCTTCTTGACTGATTATCTCCTCTATCTTCTCTTCTCCTTTAGATCTAGAGTCTGTGGGGAATCCGGATGAGAGATATTTACTTCTTCATGGACTTCCTCTTTCAGAATAGAGGAATCCAAGTCTTGAGTCCTTTCCTCACTTATCTCCTTTGGATCTTCTACATTTTTCTCAATAGGTTCATCATCTATGTCCTCTATAACGGGGAGATTGAATTTCATGAAGGTATTTCAGAGAATGTCTTTAGTTTCTTTTGCCACTTTGTCAGTCTCTCCAAGCATAAGCTGATTCATTATTGCTTTGCTCTGGAACTCATCCTTCCAATCCTTGAAGATCATGTTCATTTATTTTGGAGTGATGGAAGCGTAGAGCTGAATAGCTATCTGTTCCTGGATCTCCAAGTCCTTTGCCTTATCATTGTTCTTTCTTATTTCAAGTTCCTTCTCTAGGCTTTTGGGAATTAAGGAGATGATTTCAATGAATGCTTTGTTGTAGATGTTTAGATACCTGACTGTAGCTTCTTGTAGGATCTTCTGATAAGATTCACTATAGTTATCATAAAATTCAGTCATTGGTTTCAAGTTCCCATCCACAGTGACTGATTTGATGATATCATCAATGCAGAGAGTAGGTCTTTCAACAAATTATTCTACCTCTTCTTCCTTGTTATGACTGGTAGAGGGTTCACCAGATGTTTTCTTCTTCTTCTTCTTCATTTTCTTGATCTCCTCATCAGATTTTATCTCTTCATCATCCTTCTGACTTGTATAGGACCTTGTTGCCTTTTTCTTTGTTCTCTTCTCTCCCTTTTTGGATGTTTGGACTTCCATTTTTGAGTCTTTTTGACTCTTAGAGGTGGCTGGTGTAGATCTTTTAGAGGATCTAGTCTGGGAGGGGGCTTGCACCAGAGCACTTTCTTTTTCTATTTCTTGTCTTTCTTTCTCTGCCCTTTCTAGCTTCTCTCTATTGGCATCAACTGCCTCCTTTGATACTCCATATCTCTTGGCAATTTCTTCTACTTCCCTTCTCACTTTTCTCTTGATCTTTGGTTGTCTTAGGTCAACATGGATCTTCACACTCAATTCTTGAAAGGTTCCAAACCTTTCTACCTTAGGATCCTTGGGTTGACTTAGCATGTGTTGAACATGTAGCTCCACAATTTTCTCATCTACTTCATACCCCATTGGCATGATCCAGACTATCCTTGGCTCCACTACCTCCATTAGGCATTGATTAGTGTCTACCATAAACCACACTGTATCCTTGTATTTCTCAACCAATGATTCAAGGATTCTTTCTCTGGCCTACATCAAGTTTTGGATGTTTTTGAAGTAACCCCACAGTGTTGTATTTTGTGTCTTGGCATCACCAAGCCCATACATATAATCCCTGATTTGTATGGCAATAGGTCTATCGTTTTTACCATATCCAGCCACTAGATCCGGGTAGCTCATTCATGTAATAGAAGAATAGACAGAGTATCAACCCACTATACTTGAAAGAATTCTTCTTATCCTTCTTTATATTCTACAAATTCTCTAACAGTTGGTTCAGAAGAAGCTCACAAAGATCATAGTCAACATTTTTTCTTAGCATCTGATAAGCAGTGTAAATTATAGCTCTAGGTACTAAATTTTCTCTGTTGGAGTGATCTATCTTGTAACCAATTATCATGGAGGCAAACTTGATGTCTAGATCAGTGATATCTTCTATTGTCATTGCTCTTTTGTCAAATTTTGATCCGGTAGCCTCACTCATAGTGTGGTTTTTGACCAATTTGAGAACAGGTAACCCTCTGAATGAATGCAATCTGGTCACCACCCTAATGGCATCCTTTGTGATCTTAAATGGCCTCATCAACCACATGAAGTTGTCATGCACTCTGCTCAGAATATACTGGACCCATTCATCTTCTGTAAAATAGGGGAAATGGATACACTGTCGAAAATGCTTATCCCAGATGGATTTGTACTAAGGTTTGAGTTTAAATGATTCATCTATTAGCTGCTTGTGATATGTATCCATCAGCTTGGATTCTCCAAATTCCTCAATGTTTGCATGAATGTATGACCTAACATCTTCTACATGTAGAACTCCATGCGGAATGCTAGAAAATGTGCCTAGGGGATCAACTTCTAGGGATTTATAGGGATGCTTTTTGAATTTAGGGTGCAGCCTATCAGTGATCTTCACAACATTTGAAGTAGCCATCTTTCAAGGATTTAGAGAGAGATATTCAAGAGCAGAAAGTACCTTTTACACTTCTAGGGTTCATGATATGAGCCGGATCGGATTGCTAGATGAATCAACTTCTGTGGTTGATCTTTGAGAGGTTTGAGGCATCTTTGTTGCAGAGCTCCTTCTCTCTTCTTCTCGAATGTAAATGAGCAAGTGTTCAATAAGAGAACCCTTATATTTCTACACAAACCATAATTCCACATTGTAATAAATGCACAACTTAAGTCATTTCAGTTGCCTTGTTCTCCTTGTTCTGAGAAAGATCTTTTCTGGATCACTGATATGCACTTAGAGTTATTCTCAGTGATTATTGACAATCTATCTTCCTTTCTCCAATCATTTCATCTATATGTAGATCAAGATTCCTCAATTTGAATCATATCAGATCTAACTGTGAAAATCCTCCTTTTGCTGGATGACTGTTAAACTAGATTAATCTTGGATGATTAACCTTTTCAAACTCCTTACAGATCTTTCAAATCTTTACCAAGGGTTATTTAGATGTTTCTTTGAGGGCCCTTTCAATCTGCAACCTTCCATGTGCCAATTTCAGGCACCAATTGACTGGCTGGGGGAACTTGTTTTCTTTTGTGACCCCCCCTGAGCCAGAGCTCATCTATTTAGTTTCTGGAAGGAATATCAGCACCAGATTTTGGTGTGGATCCATCCCCAACATTTTTTGTACTTCTCTTCACCCAAATCTTGTTCATCTCCGTTTGAATTTCATCCGCATTCACTTTTCCTTTTCCTTTGTCTTGATTTTGATTATGATGCACCAGACCCCTTTTATCCTGATTCTTACTTCTACAGAATTTGGCAATATGACCGGATCTATTGTAATTGTAGAAAACAACATTTCTTTATAGATTTGACTGATATCCTCTTGATTTGCATTGATTAGCCATATGTCCCATTCTATTACATGCAAAGCATCTACCATTGAATGAATTGTTCATTTGCATATTTCTACATTCTTGAGATTTGTGACCATACCTTTTATAGTTAAAACACTGTTCAGAGAAGGATGAATTAGTCTGATTCATTCTTCTTCTACACTGATTTGCTTTATGACCAAAGTTATTGCAATTGTTGCAATATCCATTGAAGGATGGATAGCTTTGAGCATTTGGTTGTCTTACTGGAGGTCTTCTAGGCCTGTTCCTTGGATTTTCTGATCCAGAGTTCTTCTGACCGGATTTGGAGCTTTCTCCTTTCTCATACACCAAGCCTTGCTTGTCATCTACCCTCTTTTGGCTTTCAAGAAGAACTTCAAGTTGAGCAGAGCTTATCTTGAATTTCTCTTTGTATTCATTTGTTGTTTGAAGATCCCTTTTAAGAGTGTCTATCTAATTCTCAAGTTGTTCTTCATTGTCTCTAGCTTCTTCAAGATCAGATTCTAGATGCCTGATTATTCTATCCATTTTGTGGTAGTCTTTTGACTTCTCCTTGAGAGATTGTTTTAGATTATCTTCACTTTTTCTTTTCTCTTCAATTTTTTGGGTGAATTTCATAACTCCTGATTCAATTTCATGTCTTACCATAATGACCTCTTTTGATAACTTCTCACATAACTTGGTTTTCTCATTCAGATCTTCATTAGTATCATTGGCTTCATTTTGACTTGCTAATTGTTGAAGAAGTTCCTTTATTTTCTTCATTGAGATACTTAGTTTTTCTTTGAGTTCATTTATGAAATCATCAGCTTGTTTGAGTCTTTCCCTCAGGTCATTAACTTCAGAGTGAGATTGATCAAGATCATCTAGGGCAGACTGAAGTTGTTCCCTCATACCCTACATATCCATTGATATTCCCACATCTTCCTCAAGCTGTTAGGATTTGTTAGAAAGAACTTGGCCCTGATACCAATTGTTGATAACTGAGAGGGGGGGTGAATCAGTTATCTTAATAATTTGTCTTTCTTTTCTTCTTTAACAATTAGTGCAATATCAAATCATATAAGCATACATAACCATGGAGGCAGAAATAAACTCAACACACATGACACAATATTTTTGGTGTGGAAAACCTTATTAAGGGAAAAAACCATGGGGTGATTAACCCAAGATTGTTTTCTTTGTTAAAAGAATAAGGTAGTACAAAATGGTACTTGCTAATTAGGGCTCACTGCCTACAATAGTTTACAGAAGGAAACCAGGTATTTGAACTGATGAGAAGCATACACATATGCTGAGATTGAGTTATGGTTAAGCTCAATATACTGATCTGCTGCACTTCATTCTTCCTCTGCTTTGGTGCTACTATTCTGTCACATACCGGACTTGTATTTCTATTTCCACACTGCTCTCTACTTTTGTTTACACCACACAACACACCACACACACCTTTACACTAAAATCAATTTGATGTATATGTCCGCATCAATGATTTCAATCATCTTTCTAGTCGGCATCCGGAAAACTCAAGATATTTCCAAACTCTAGTTTGTCGGCTGAATCCATGCTTACTAAGTGATGTGTATCAAAAAGATATTTATAGAAGTCATCAATCATGTCGGCCAATCATGAATGATACCTCAAGAAACTTGATCACCATCAATATCTCATCCAGATTAAGGTCTGATGCTCTGTCGGTCAGTTCTTCCTCAGTCTTCTCTTCCAAACAAGAACCCAACACTTAGGTGTTCATATCTTTTCACTCTTTCATCACCGGAGGCTCAATCTCTAAAATTTATTAGTCATGGTACTCCTCTTGACTTCCCCAAGTCCTTACTTTACGTAGATACTTCCTCTAAGAGATTCAAACCTGGACCCTATTGCATGCTCCGTTCTTGCTCACTGGACCAAAATACTCTTCAATTTGACTTCCGGTATAGACATATCATGTCCTGCGGATGTGTGGGATGGACTTTGTTGTCATCAATGACAACACTCATGAAGCCACACAATGTCTCTTGCCAACAATGACACCCATATAAGTCCCCTAAACATCTAAGTCTCTAAGATCCTAAGTGAATAATAAGTGTTCCTCTATTAGGAATTTTTTGACTTTTTTGTGGCTTTGTGAGTTTACAAACCCATCAATAGGATAAAGTAGGCCTTAAAAGCCTCACCTTCACCTTGTTTTAGTGTTTCAACAAAATGCTAAACCTTCAAACTAGTTCGGTGGTTTGGCCTTTTTTTAAAATGCCAAAATGATGCAGATCCAAGAGAATGATAAATAGGTTAAAGAAACAAGTGTTCAACATTTTGGCAAAATGTCAAACCAATGAACTGGTTTGATAGTGTGACCTTTTATTGAAATACCAAAAAAGGAGAAGAAAATACACATAAAGGTTCAAGATTTCACCAAGTTGCCGAAATGGGAAGCAAATAAAGAGAAAATGATTTGGCTTTTGACAAGTTCGCAAGTTTGTGAACTTATCGAAACATCAAAAATGGTTTGTGGTTTCTTCATTTCACCAAAAAGTCAAAGGAAGTTGGTGAGAAAGGAGAAGAAAGGATAAGTTTAAGTGAGTTCACAAGTTCCTGAACTCTCTGAAACACCAAAGAGGTTCAATAGTTTGCCATTTTCTTGATGAAGGAAAGGAAAATACAAGGCAAAGAGACCAAGAAAAGAGAAAAAATGAATGGCTTTCGGCATGTTCACAAGTTCATGAATTTGCTGAAATGTTAAAAAGAAAAGGATAGAAAACCAAGGGAAAAGAAGAGAAATCTAAGAATGTTTGATAGTTTCACTAGTTCACGAACCTCCAAGTTTGCGAAAAGTGTTTTACAAGTGCATGTAACAAGTTCTAAAACATGTTTTCAAAGGATTTTCAAGTTTGAGTTTTCACTTGCATAGGTAGGATGCCATTATGTAGAATGAAGATGATGTGCAAGTAGGTGGGGTAGTTGGTGTGGTTTTAATGCAATGGGTAGTAGAAGTAAACAGGGTAGATGAATTTTTTGTGACCTAGGACTCTTATAGGTACTTTTGTGATCAAATTGATGTACCCAGGTATGTGTGACACTCCATATCTATAGATCTTTTGACATGGCCATATGAATGTGATGTAGTAGGCATGGGTGGCCTATAAAATCTTGTTGACCATTCTTCCCCACGTCCATATTGTAACAGTGGAATTTTTAAAGCTATAAATGCATGTTAAAAGATGTATTGTTGTTGGTTAGTCTTTGGAGAATCAATCTCTGTACCAGTTGTAACTTTGGCCTTCATGATCAATAAAAATTACCGATTTCATGTCTTTCTCATATGCTTGTACAATGTACGCATTACTAAAAGACTTTGGATTTACCTTGTGAACTTTTGGTTCCTTGTAGTTTTAGTTCTTTCTTAATCTCTATATAAGTTTCATGCATTGTACATACATATGTCAGTTGTTCTAAGATCATCTTATGCATGTAGAGTTGATGCAGAAGTTATTTAACTAATCTTGGTGCATCACCAGAAGGGACAATCCTTAATCTTGTGATCAGATAATTGACACTTGAAACTAGTGTTAGGCATTTATTAAGGTAAAAGACATGCTAGGTATGTTGCATTAGACCAATTTGAATATCCAAAATCTCTTTTAAATCTTTTGAGAGTTCAAACTAGACATAGACTCATTTTGTGGGACAAGCCGAGAAGAATTGATCTGGCTTGACATGGATCACTTTACCAAGAAAACGAACGATGGTCATCAAAAAATACCAACATGATAACAAACCTGAGAATTTCACCTAGATAAGGACATGAAGAGGCATTTCATTAGAGACAAAAAAGCCTCACATCCAAGATTGCAAGACCAAAAGGGAGACATGAACAAACCAGGGGCCATGTTTAAGAATGGACTTTGCGTGACTAGCTTCAACAAAGCTAAACAAAAAATACCATTTGGTGAGGTTTTGGATAGCATCAAGAAAGACTTGATGCAGGGCCCAAGCCTTGTTGGCCCAGTCTCTTAGCATGCTTTCAAGGGGAACCCTCCCAACAAAGTACCTTATTAAAGTAAAATATTGTAACCATTTATAGGCACTATCAAACTTTAGGATGGACAACACCACATCTAAAGGGGACTTAGAGTATATGCCTTATGGAATACATTGGAAACAAACTTTGTGGGTTGCTTGTTTGGTGGAGCCATCCTTGAGAGCCATTAAACCATCAACACCAAAATAAATTGTTGGGTTGGTAAAGTTTGAGGCCATTAATAAGGTTAAGGGGAAGACCTCATGTGTGGCAATCTAAAATTTCCCACAATAAATGCAAAAGAATAATGAAAATTCCTACGCAAATGCATAATATGACATTAGAAAACAAAATGACACAAGACTAAGACCAAAACCCTAGCAAAGCTCAAGCAACCCCAAATTTCAATTTTTAGGTATAATACTTTGATATTAATATATAATTCTACTAAAAATTAGAAAAGGGAAAACTAAAGTTGTTCTTCAAAAGCTATGCTAAAAAAAATCTTTGGGGAAAGTATTAATATTTGTTGAAAAAAACCTTTAGATTTTAATGGTAAACTTAAAAATCTAGAATCATATAATATTGCAGCACATATTAGTTACAAAGAAATTAGAGATAACAACATAATAAAAAACAAATAGAATAAGTGATCAAAGAACAACAAGAGGATTTATGTGGCAAAATCCTAAAAATATGCTAGGAAAAAATCCACGGGGCAAATTATCGGTATTCTTATTGTTTAGAGGAAAAATTACAATCTTCACATAGTTGCAATTACAATTCAATTTTCCTTTGAAGACTGCAAGTCCTATATAATATCTTCAACATAATTGCTACCATCAAACTTAGAAAAAAAAGTAGATTTTTTTCCTCTTTAGGAAAAAAATAGATTTAAAAAAGATAAGTTTTTAATCTTTCTTTCTTTCTTTATTGTCACAAATCCAAAAATATCCACCTTGACAACAATTTACCTAATACTTTGTTCATGCCCTTTAATCACCTCTTCTGCAAGCCAAGAGAAGCCAAATACCATGTCAGCATCTCTAACAATATTGGTTTTGTAAACATGTTTACACAATGTTCTTGCATATGGACTTTCTCAAGAGCTACTCCACCTTGATCAATAACTTGTCTTATAAAATGGTGTAGCTAGGGTAAAAATCTAGGGCAAAAAGCATAAACAACAAACAATTAAACCCTAACAAGCACAATAGAGAACAAGCTAGCATGAAAATGAAAACAACAAATGCAAATGTAAACCAATCTCCACACTACACTTGAATTATCTCCATTGATCTTCTCAACCTCGCATAGGCATGAAAGATTTCAAAGGTTGAATATGCGAGGAATGTTGGGTTCTCACTATTTTAGTAGCATAACAATGGCATTTTGACAACATGAGGCTACCCAAAAACTAGATGTGCAAATGGCTTGGGTGAGGGTTGATTTATAGGAAAGGGCTGATTTGAATTGATGGTTCAGATCAAAAGTTATTTTCAATGATGTGGATGGATAGGATTGAATAGATTTTCCTACTCCATGAGGAGTTGTAGTCATGTGACAAGTGTGCGAAGGAGAATAGGACTAACCTATTAGTTGGACATGTGAAGGATATTAAATTAAAGTTGTACTACCACACATGACTCAATTGAGAGGTGGACAAGTGCTGGAATGTGGTGAGAGCTGAGTATAAATTCAAATATTTTATTTGAATTAGTTGCAAAATGGGAGAGGGCTTATTTAAATAGATATTTTATTTATTTAAATTAGAGGGAAGGTGGAAAATTAATTAAATAAATAGGATTTATTTAATTAATTGGCTAGTGGGATAAATGGGAAATTAATCAAGTAAATGAGATTTATTCAATTAATTGGCTAGTGAAATAAATGGGATTAGGATTGGAAATTAATTAAATAAATAGGATTTATTTAATTATTTGGAAAGTTCGATAAGTGGAATTAGGAGTGGGATTAGGACAAAATGTTACATGATGTCTCTAATAATGTATTTCACTAGGTGTTGCAAGACATGGAGAAATTTGGGTGTCTACAAATGGTATTTAACTGCAATATGATTGGTCCTACTATGATAAACTAGATTTTTAGCCAAATGAATAGCACTCGGACTATCACATAATACATTCACCTTATCCTACATTTTTCCAAACTCACCCAAAAGACCCTTTAACCAAATTATATCTTTATGTGCATGTGAGACAGCCATATATTCTTCCTTAGTAGTAGACAAAGAAACTATTTCTTGAAGCTTTAACATCCAACACATAGGTCCTCCTATAAGAGTGAAGAAATAACCTGATGTAGATCTCCTTTTGTCCAAATCACCTACAAAATCTGAATCAACATATCCACAAACCAAATCACTACGACCATTATAGGTAATACAAAAATTACTTGTGTTTCTGAGATAGTGAAGCACCCATTTCACTACTGCCCAATGCTCTTTACTTGGATTTGCCATGTATCTATTGACAACACCAACTGCATGTGAAGTTTTTGGTCTTTTACATACCATTGCATACATTAAACTTTCTACTATGCTAGCATATGATAAGCGAGACATATAATCACTTTCTTCTTTATTACCAAGACATAAACTTAAAGAAAGCTTGAAATGAGAAGCCAAAGTAATATTTACCAGTTTCACATTCTTCATACCGAATCTCATGAGGATCTTCTCCACATATTTTTGTTGTGATAACCAAATCTTACCATTTTTCCTATCTCTATGTATCTCCATCCCAAAATTTGTTTTGTTGCTCCTAGATCCTTCATATCAAACATCCTAGCCAACTAAGCCTTTAACTTGCTAATATTTGCCATGATTTTGCTTGCTACAAGCATATCATCAACATATAACATCAGGATAATGAATACACCATTTTCTAAACTTTTGAAGTAAACATAATGGTCATATTCGCTTCTTGTAAAATTTTGGCTCACCACCAAGGAATCAAACTTCTTGTACCATTGCCTAGGTGATTGCTTTAGGCCATACAATGACTTCCTACACACAATTTTTATTTTGTGATCTTGAACAAACCCTTGTGGCTGTTCCATATATAAATATATGTATATTCTTCCAAATCTCCATGTAAATGTTGTTTTAACATCTTGTTGCTCTAACTCTAGATCAAGTAAAGCAACTAGTGCTAATACTACCGGAATAGAAACAAGCTTAACAAATGATGAAAAAATTTCATGGAAATCAATACCTTCCTTTTGAGAATACCCTTTTTCTACTAGTCTTGTTTTGTACCTTTCAACCTTATCATCAACACCTTTCTTCAGTTTGTAGACCCATTTGCAACCAACAATTTTCCCACCCTTTGGAAGTTCTACCAAGTCCCATATTTTATTCTTCTCTAAGACATCCATTTATTCTTTCATTGCTATTTTCCATTTAGCACTTTCAATATCATCCATCACTTCCTAATAATAACTAGGTTACCCATCATTAGAAATTAAAGAAATAGATAAATTATAATCATCATACCTCTTAGGAGAATTACTGACTCTTGTAGATCTCCTTAGAGTTGGTTGTGGAATTTCTGCATTTTCTTATATATTTTCTACATCTTCGTCTTCATCTTCAGAAGCCTCTTCCTACTCCTTTTCATCTATAGATGGTTGGGTTTCCAAATAAATTTGTTGATATTGTGGTACTTGTTCCTATTTCATTTCAACTTCTACTATGTCTGATTTTATGAGAGGAGATTCATCAAGTACTACATCTCTCCTAATGATGATTTTGTAGGAAGTGGGATACCACAGTCTATATCCCTTAACTCCATCACCATAACAAAGAAAGATATACTTCTTTGATATGGGTTCTAACTTAGAACACTAATCTTTAGAAATAAGAGCATAAGCATCACAAAAAAAAAATCAGATTTGAGTAATCACAAGAATTATTTGTCTATACCTCTTTAGGAATCTTACAGAGTATTGTAATTAATGGTGACCAATTTACCAAATAGCATGATGTATTAATTGATTATTCCCACAAATTTTGCTCCAACTTGGCATTATTGAGCATGTTCCTTTCTTTCTCTAGAAGAGTCATGTTTATACGTTCATCAACACCATTTTTCTGAGGAGTGTAAAATGTAGTTTTATGCATTTTGATCCTAGCTTCCTTGGAATAATTTTCAAATTCCAATGATGTGAACTCACCTCCATTATTTGTTCTTAAAAATTTGATTGACCTGCCAACACTGTTTCCAACCAAAGCTCTAAACTATTTAAAAGCACTAAACACATTAGCTTTCCTTTTAAGAATATAGACCCACACCTATCTAGAGTAATCATTTATAAATGTCACAAAATATGATGATCCTCCAAATTAAATTGTAGGAGATGGTCCCCAAACAACTAAATGAATATAATCTAGGATACCCTTACTTGTATGACTACTTGCTTTAAATTTCTATCTACATTGCTTCCTAAAGACACAATACTTGCAGAAATTCAAATTTAGAGATTTTAAATTTGGAAGTAACTTACTATTTACCAGTACCTTTAGCCCTTTCTCACTCTTATGGCCCAATCATTGATGCCATAAATGAGTAGTTTTATTTATATTTTTAGATACCACCGCTACTTCATCTATTTCAGTACTCCCAAGTAACTTGTAAAGGTTCCCAATCTTTGTATCCTTTATTGCCACCATAATTCCCTTGGACACTTTCAATCCTCTACCTTGACATGAAAATTTATAACCACCAGAGTCTAAAACTCCCAAGGAAATTAATTTTTTTTTTAGTTTTGGTACATGTCTTACTTTTGTCAGCATCCTCACAATACCATCAAATATTTTAATCTTAATGCTCCAATCCCAATAGTCTTACAAGAAACATTATTTCCCATAAGAACAAAACCACCTTCAATAGTTTGGTAAGAAGAAAACTAACTCCTATATGGACACATGTGATGCAAAGCACCATAATCTAATAACCATTCCTCAAGATATTGTGAGATATTACAAATAAATGGTACTTCATTAACCATACCTAAACTTGTTTCAACCATACTTTCTTCCTTTTTGGAGTCATCATTGTATTCTTTCCTCTTCCAAAAATCTTTCCTGAGATGCCTAAATTTGTTGTAGTACCAACATTTTTCCTTACCCTTTTTTCCTTTTGACTTAGATCTTGATGTACCTCTTGAATTCTCCCCCATTTTTGTGGGTCAACCCCTAGCCACCATTGTTTATGGTGTGGAGGTTTTTGTTTTGGATTTCCTTCACATCTCCTTAGACAATAAATCTCTCACAACATAATCAAATTCAAGGGTGTTAGTTGATGTAGATAGGATATGTTCTTCAAATACAATATGGCTTCAAATATGTTCTGCTTCAAGGTCAAATACAATCTACTTTCAAAATATACATGTTACATTCATGGCCATTCTTGGCCTCACATATGTACCATTATCTTGGACTCCTCAACCAGTCATCTATCTCCATCAACCATTGACTCAATACTCATCTTTCTAAAGGAGACTTCCTTTGTCCAATACCAGGTGGCCTCTCCAAAAAAACTTCCTCAGCCAACAAAGTACTCAACTTGATTTATTCATATATCTTGTCTTCCAATTTCTGACAGTGTCTCTCTATGGCTTAATCCTCTAGTTTCTTTTGTTCTCTACACACCTGTTTAACTCTTTCCATGTCCCTCCTTGGTAGCAAATGCTCTTTTCTCCCTTCTACGCTCTAGCTGCACCTTTGTTGTCTTTGGCAATGTCTCTATCCTCTTTTCTTCCCTCCAAGGTGATGCCCAACCAACATTAATTCACAATCATTCTTTTTCTTTTTGGCAACATATCTTTTTATTCTTACAATGACTTGTGTTTTTGTTAAGGGCTACTCCACCTCCTACTCTTCACAAATTGGAGCCTATCTTTCAGCCGCTCTATTTGTTTCTTTATGATTGTTTTTAATTGAGGAATTCCTTCATTGTGGTTCATTGATCAAAAGGTGAAGAAATGTTTTATATTCTTCCCAAATGAATTTGTAACTGATCTTTTCCTTTTATTAAAGTCAAAGATTATACTCCCTTAGACCCGCGACCTCTACAACAACATTCGGCCAAAATGAACTTACATATATATATTTTTTACCATGACATCCTTTTGGTCTTGTGTGGAATAGGAAAGAATTACCAAATATGAATTTGATGTTGGGTCTGGCATGGATAAAGAATGCAAGAAAAAACATGAATAAAATGATTAGCCTAGGCCACATGATTCCTTGGTATACCAAAACTTAATAACATGTATCAACCTCTCAAATGTGACTATGGTTGAGTATGAAGATATGGTGTGTACATAAGTTCTTCAATGGTAGGTATATTGATTTATGTTGTATGCAGCCCCTTTCAAAACAATTCTCAACAAATTCATCAAGGAATCCAGATTCAACAAATCTATAATGCCAATGAAATCAAATCATCATCAACAAGACCACCATCAATGCAAAGGCATAACTAGTCATCAACTAATCACTAAAACTTAAGATCTTTTTCTAATGCTAGCACATACCCAAGACTAGATATTTTCTCACTGAATGTCTTTGCCACTTCTGCAATGACTGCAACAAGACGTACATGAGCAAGTACCAAGGTTGAAAATAACTTTGGATATAACTTCTTACCATTGTTAGGGTTAGCCAGCAGAAGATATCAATTAAATGCAAATAAAGTTTAAGCAGAGGAATGGAAATACACAGAAATAATAACAGCAAGAGACAAGTTTTAACGTGGTTCACCCAAACTCGGGCTACATCCACCAAATAGAGAGTCCAATATTATTATCCAGTAAATCAAAACCGATTACAATCAGCAATCCCTGCAACTCAATACCACTGCAAAATGCTACAATACTATATATCAAAACCCTAACCCTTAGCCGCTTTTATCAAGCCTTTTTGTCAGTTACAAAAATTAGGGTTTTCTTATGTCGGTCAATGAAAAAATAACTCCTGGTGCTTTATAAAATAATAAAAAACTGTGTGAGGTTTCAGGGGCATTGCCCCTTAACCCCGCAAGGGGCACTGCCCCCAAACCCCCGCAAGGGGCGCTGCCCCTTGACCCAATAGGGATTTGGGGGGAAACTGCGTCGATAAAAGAGGGGTAAATATAACCTCTAAGTCTGATTAGGCTCCATATAACAACAATCTCCCACCTGGAGACTGATTAGACTCCACACCATATCATCTCCCACTTGGAGACTAATCATAACACCACTGACCCTGTAGCTCCCACTGGAAATAAGCACCCTAGATTCTACTATTCTATTTTTGTTGTTTTCAGTCTAGAAGACCAACCAAAGTTGAAGAGGAGCTCAGCTTCTCCCTTGTCACTGCCTTTGTAAATATATCTACTAGATTGTCATCTATATGTATCTTGGCTAGCTGTAACTGTCCATCATCCAACACCGATCGAATGAAGTGATACCTCAACTATATGTGTTTGGTCTTTGAATGCAAGGCAAAATTCTTTTCACGATGTATGGAACTCTGGCTGTCCATAAACAAATAATTGTTAACCTATTGTGTGCCTAATTTGTTCATGAAAGATTGCAGCCATGTCATCTCCTTGCTTGCCTCTCTTGCCGAGGTGCTTGTTTCAAGCCATACAAACTCTTCTTCAATCTGCACACCTGTTTCTCCCTACCTTTGACCACAAATCCTTGGGGCTATTCCATATATATCTCCTTCTCCAAATCACCATGGAGAAAGGTAGTTTTAACATCTAGTTGTTCCACATATAATTCTTCAGCAACCATAATACTTAAAATAGTACGAATAGAAGTCATCTTGACAACTGGAGAAAATATCTCATCCAAATCAATGCCTTTTTTCTGTGCAAATCCTTTTACAACTAACCTGGCCTTAAATCTTTTTTTACCTCCATCTTCCTCTTTCAACGTGTAAACCCATTTATTTGGTAAAGCCTTTTTACCTGCAGGTAACTTACATAATTCCCAAGTCTAATTTTTCAGCAAGGGGTCCATTTCTTCTTTCATTGCAATCTCCCACTGAACTTGTGTATTCACCTGCATAGCTTCATCATACCCTTATGGTTCACCAGCATCTGTTAACAAAATAGAATACAAAGAGGGCGAAAATCTTATAGGAGGTCTACTTATCCTTGTTGACCATCTAACATTCACCGGAGTTTGTGGTATTTCTAGTTGCTATTGTGGAGCATGAGGAGCCATTGGAACATCACTATTTGGAGTATCATCCAACACCACATAATCCTTTTCTTTCTTCTCATGCTGCTGCAACTAATGTTTGTACAACACCTTCTCATTGATTATAACATCCCTGCTTCTCACAATTTTTTGATTTTCAAAATCCCAAAGCCTATAACCAAATTCATCAATGCCATATCCAACAAAGGTACATTTTTTTAATTTCACATCTAGCTTGGTTCTATTTTCAGAATCTATATGTGCAAATGCTTCACAGCCGAAGGTTTTCAGAAAAGAATAACTCACCTTCTTGCCTGTCGATGCTTCCTCTAGAATACCACAGCCTAAAGGAACTGAAGGACCTCTGTTAATTAAATATACAATAGTGTTGATAGCCTCTTCCCACATGTTTAAAGGTAGTCTAGCATGCAATCTCATGGTCCTTGCATGCTCCATTATTATCCTATTCATGCGTTCAGCCACTCCATTTTCCTATGGAGTCCGTGGAATTATTTTCTGCCTACGAATTCCATTAAAGGAACAATAATCTTCAAATTCTTTACTGTAATACTCACCGCCATTATCAGATCTGAGACATTTTAATATTTTACCTGTCTCATTTTCAACCAAGCTTCTCCATTTCTTAAATGTTTCAAATACATCAGATTTCTGTCTAAGGAAATAAATCTAGACCTTCTTAGTTGCATCATCTATGAATGTAACATAATACCGAGAGCCACCGAGAGAAGATACCTGAGTTGGTCCCTATACATCTGTATGCACAAGCTCCAATTTTTTATTTTTCTTTTGCTTCCCATCCTTGAGAAAACTGACTCTCTTTTGTTTGCCATACACACAACTTTCACAGAAATCCATATTAATACATTTCAGACCTGGTAAAACTTTCTTAGAATGAAGTACCTTCATACCTTTTTCACTCATATGCCCAAGTATGTAATGCCACAGTGTTGTCTCAGAACCTACATCAAGTTTTCCAGTCTCTTCCTACAAACCTCCAGCAACTGTTCCTGAACCTGTTTATTTTTTCTCTATAATAGCTAAACTAAAAGGAATAGTATGACCTATACAAAGATATAAGGTGCCTACTTTCACACCTTTTGCTACTACTAAGGCACCTTTTGAAACCTTCCAATTTTTATCAGTAAATGTAATAGTGCAACCTTGTTCAGTTAGCTGCCTTCCTCAAATTAAATTCCTACTGAGCCTTGGAACATGCCTTACCTCTTGTAGTAGCCAATGATTTCCATTCTGTAACTTAATCTTGATTCTTCCCTTTCCAACAATATGACAGGGTTCATTATCTCCCAAATAAACTAGCCCAAAATCCCCTTGGACATAATCAAGAAAATAACTTCTATGGAGCATAGCATGAAATGAGGCCCTTGAATCTAAAACCCATGAATCATTAGCATTATCTAGGGAAAGAATCAAAGCATCATCTTCAGACTTATTGCTTACCACATTTGCTTCCTTATTGCCTTTTTGTTTGTCTCCTTCTTTGTTCTTCCGAGACTAGCAATCTTTCTTCAGATGACCTAGTTTTCCATAGTACCAACAATCCTTCTGTCCTCTGGTTTGGGATCTTTTGTCCTTTAGATTTCCTCGTGACTTCCCATGACCTCCAGAACCTTTTCCTCTCTCCTTTGATCTGCTCCTGCTTTCTGCATTCAAAACACTGCCTGATTTGGATCCACCTAAGCTTTTCCTATGAATTTCCTCACTCAGAATAACACCAACAACATCATCAAATTTTAGGGTATTTGAACTAGAAACAGAGTTACTAACCGCCATTACCAAACTATCCCAGCTTTCAGGCAATGAACATAATATCAAGAGAGCTCTAACTTCTTCATCAAATTTTACATTTACAGAAGTCAATTGACTGACAATCATATTAAATTCATTTAAATGATCTGTCACAGATCCACCTTCAACCATTTTCAGATTAAACAAACGCTTCATAAGAAATACCTTATTTAAAGCTGAGGGTTTTTCATACAATTTAGCCAAAGCTTTCATCAGACCATCTGTGGTCTTCGCTTTCATTATATTGAATGCCACCATTGGTGCCAGGCACAACCAAATGGTTCCCAGTGCCTTTCTGTCAAGAAGATTCCAATCCTCATCAGACATTGTTGTCAGTTTCTTCGATACTTCTTCCAACAGCATCCATAAATCCTTTTGATAGAGGCAATCCTCCATCTGCATCTTCCATAACTGATAGTTCTACCCATTGAATTTATCAACCTTCAATTTACCCTCATCCGCCATTGCTCCCACTCAACTGTGAGACTTTCCTGTAGATGATAATCAAAACACAACCTCCCTCTGATACCACTTATTAGGGTTAGCTGGTAGAAGATATCAATTAAATGCAAATAAAGATTAAACAGAGGAATGGAAATACACAGAAATAATAACAGCGAGAGACAAGTTTTAACGTGGTTCACCCAAACTCGGGCTACATCCACCAAATAGAGAGTCCAATATTATTATCCAGTAAATCAAAACCGATTATAATTAGCAATCTTTGCAACTCAATATCACTAAAAAATGCTACAATACTATATATCAAAACCCTAACCCTTTGCCGCTTTTATCAAACCTTTTTGTTGGTTACAAAAATTAGGGTTTTCTTATGTCAGTCAATGAAAAAATAACTCCCAGTGCTTTATAAAATAATAAAAAACTGTGTGAGGTTTCAGGGGCATTGCCCCTTGACCCCGCAAGGGGCGCTGCCCCTTGACCCTGTAGGGATTTGGGGGGGAAACTGCACTGATAAAAGAGGGGTAAATATAACCTCTGAGTCTGATTAGGCTCCATATAACAACAACCAAGAGCTTGGAATCACCTAAAATCTTGTAGGGATGAAGATATCGATAATCCCAAACTCTTCGTCAAACCATTCTACCTCAACCTTCACAAATTTCAAAATTTAAAAGTTTTGCCAAATTGCCAATAGAAGTTGCGAAATGGTTAATTCTCAAAAACCGTAAGGCATATGACTATGAAATATTTGGCATAAAATCTAGGATGGAGTCAAAAAACTTCTCATAAGCGGGTTTGTCCCGGAACTTCGTTGACCCATCTGAACAATTATTTTCATGAATGTTGCTTTTTGTGTGTCGACACCCAAAATACGACAAAACTAAAACATGCAAAATTGAAACATGTAAATTCTGACATGCCACACACTCCACTAGCCATGAGATGCCAAAAAAACACACAAAAACTTAAAACCAAACCTTAAATATGTTTTTGGTTGATGTTGGATTGCCCATTCACCTAGATGCTCCTACATCAAACATGCCGGGTAGAAAGTTTGTGAGAATAGGCTCACAAAGGTGGAGTTGAGTAGTTGAACTACCTTTTCAAGTTACAACCAACCTATAGTGAACTCCATCAATGTGAAATGTGCACAAGGTTATTTCTTCTTCCTCTTTTTCCAACAGTTCACTGGCACAAGCATCATCCTCCTCCCACAAGTCCATTCACCACTCTTCTCTCCTCTTGTGGATTCACATCCACCATGTATTGTCCACATCCACAAAAGGCTCTCTCTTCTCCTCCAAACACCCACTCCTCTTTTCTCCTGTAGCATCCTTTACAATTTCAATGCACAAACTCACAACATCTAAACACCAATCTACAACTACATAATCTCTTTTTCTATCCACTAACTCCTTATTTGCTTTAGCAAGAAGCAAATCCCTAACTTTCTCATCACAATTTATAGAAAAATTAAAACTTACCTCTTCATTCTTTGCCATTCCAACATCATCCTTTGCTACAATGTTTATCTTCTCACCTTCATCTACTGCAACAAGTTTCTCACCCTCAATCACTACAATCTTCTCTATCACTGAAATTTGTGCCAAAAAATCATCATCTTTACCATTTGTTGCAACCACATACTCATGCTCCATTGGTGCATCTTCAACCCTTTCCTTCTCGTTGCCCACCTCTTCATCTTAAACCGCTTCTACACTTGTATCCTCTTGCTTATCCTCATCATGCTTCACCAATTTATCACGTTGCCTTGCTTCAATCCTATCCAATCTCTCATTCAACCTATCAAATCTTGCACTTACATCAGCCATCATCTCGAGAGTCTTTCACTCTTGATACTACCTCCAACCTTCCCATATCACAAGCTTCCTCAAGTATATCCACATCTCATCTACTGCTCCAATCTTCCACATACACATTCCACTCTCTACAATCTGCAAAACACTTTTGTTCATGGCTTCAAGCTCTCTCGCTACTCAGGACTTCTTCTACCTGCAACAACCCTTACACAAGATTCTCCTCGATTGCTTCACTCTCCCACAAGTCCTGTGCATACTCTGCACACTTGAGATCTTCTAGTTCTCATACCATTTGATGCAGAAAGGAATCCCCTCATGCTTACAAACCCACAACTCAGCAATCAATCTTGTAGAGACTCTCTACTCAACATAATCTCAAACCAAAAACCCTCAATATCTTTATTAGAATTCAGAGTAAATACAATATGGATTCAACTACGTTCTACTTCAAGATCAAATACAATCTACTTTTAAAATATACATTTTACATTCATGGCCATTCTTGGCCTCACATACCTACCATTATCTTGGACTCCTCAGCCAGTCATCTATCTCCATCAACCATTAACTCAATACTCATCTTTCTACAAGAGACTTCCTTTGTCCAATATCAGGCGGCCTCTCCAAAAAAAACTTCTTCAATGAACAAAGTACTCAACTTGGTTTATTCATATATCTTGTCTTCTAATTTCTGACAATGTCTCTCTATGGCTTAATCCTCTGTTTTCTTTTGTTCTCTGCACACCTATTTAACTCTTTCCACATCCCTCCTTGGTAGCAACTACTCTTTTCTCTCTTCTACATTCTGGATGTACCTTTGCTCTGTCTCTGGCAACGTCTCTATCATCTTTTCTTCCCTCTAAGGCAGCGCCCAACCAACATTAATTCATATTCATTCTTTTTTATTTTTTTGGTAGCGTATCATTTTATTCTTACAATGACTTCTATTTTTGTTAAGGGTCACTCCACCTCTTACTCTTCGCATGTTGGAGCCTCTCCTCAGCCACCCTATTTGTTTCTTTATGATTGGTTTTTAATTGACGAATTCTTTCATTGTGATTCATTGATCAGAAGGTGAACAGACGTTTTATTTTCTTCCCAAACAAATTTGAAACTACTCTTTCCCTTTTATTAAAGTCAAAGCTTATACTCCCTTAGACCTATGGCCTTTACTACAACATTAAGCCAAAATGAACTTACATATATATATTTTTTACCATGACATCCTTTTGGTCTTGCATGAAATAGGAAAGCATTACCAAATATGAATTTTATGCTAGGTCTAGCATGGATAAAGAATGCGAGACAAAACATGAATAAAATGCTTAGCCTAGAACGCATGCTTCCTTGGTATACCAAAACTTAATAACATGTATCAACCTCTCAAATGTGACTATGGCTGAGTATGAAGATATGGCATGTGCATAAGTTATTCAATGGTACGTATATTGATTTATATTGTATGCAGCCCCTTTCAAAACAATTCTCAAAGAATTTGTCAAGGAATCCAGATTCGACAAATCTATGATGCCATGGAAGTCAAATCATCATCAATAAGACCACCATCAATGCAAAGGCATAACTAGTCATCAACTGATCACCAAAACTTAAGAGCTTTTTCCAGTCCTAGCACATACATAAGACTGGATATTTTCTCATTTAATGTCTTTGCCACTTCCAAAATGACTGCGACAAGGTGTACGAGAGTGAGTACCAAGGTTGAAAAAAACTTTTGATATAACTTCTTACCAGGAGCTTGGAATCACCTAAAATCTTGCAAGGATGAATATATTAACAATCCCAAACTCTCCACTAAGCCATTCTTCCTCAACCCTCACAGATTTCAAAATTTTAAAGTTTCATCAAATTGCCAGCAGAATTTGTGAAACGGTTAATTCTCCAAAAATGTAAGGCATATGACTATGAAATCTTTGACATCAAATCTGGGATGGAATCAAAAATCTACTTATAAGAGGGTTTACTCTAAAACTTTGCCAATCCATCTAAACAATTATTTTCATGAAGGTTGTATGTTGTGCGTTGACACCCAAAATATGGCAAAATTGAAACTTGCAAATTCTGACATGCCACACACTCCAATAGACATGAGATACCAAAAGAAACCCAAAACACACCAAAACTAAAAACCAAACCTCAAATCTTTTTTTGGTTGATGCTGGATTGCCCATTCGCTCGGATGCTCCTGCATCATTAGTTGTGCTAAAACTAATGGAAGTGACTAAGAGATTCCAAGATTTGGGCAATTAACACAATAATGTGTTTGTCTTGTCTTCATCTTTGATTTTTACATCCATACTAGTTAATTGACACATAAGAGTATTAAAAACATTTAAATGATCAGTAATTTTGGTACCTTCCTTCATTTGCTAACTGTACAACTGCCTCTTCAAGTGGATTTGGTTTGTCAAGGATTTTATCATTAAAGGCTCTCCATTCTATTCCATAAACTTGTTGTTGCTTTGTCTCCAATAATATTGAAAAGAACATCATCTATCAAACACAACCAAATTGTGCTAAGAGCTCTTGTATCCAAATCTTCCTAGTCCTCATATCACAGGTTTCTTTGATTTGCCTACCAACACCTTGTACAATCCTTGTTGCACCAATAGATTGTGCATCTTGAGCTTACACAGCTCAAATTTATTCTTCCCATTGAATTTCTCCACCTCAAACCTTGCATTCCAAACCTTCGCCATTTGATGCTACAGAATAAACATCAAATCCTAACACAATCACTGCAAAATAAAAGCTATAATACCACTTATTGAAAAACTTTCAGATTTTAATGATAAGCATAAAAATCCATAATCATATAATATTGTAGCACAAATTAGTTATGAAGAAATTAGAGAGAACAACAGAATAACAAACATACAATAAGTGATAAAAAAACAACAAGAGAATTTACGTGGTGAAATCCTACCAATATGCCAAGAAAACATCCACAATGTAAAGTATTAGTATTCTTATTGTTAAGAGGAAAAATTACAATCTTCATACAGCTGCAATTACAATTCAATTTGCCTTTGAAGGCTGCAAAGGTATATAATATCTTTAACATAACTACCACCGTCAAACTTTGAAAAAACACAATTTATTTTCCTTTTAAAAAATTAAAAAAGCTTTAAAACAAAATTAAGTTTTTTAATCTTTCTTTATAAAATACAATTTTTTGTTTTCTTTCTTTCTTTCTTTCTTTCTTTCTTGTTACAAATCCAACAATATTCATTTTGAAAACCAAATTGTTGGTTTGGAAATTTATTTACGAGTGAGACCCAAAAGCAATCTTGCTGTCACGAAGTCCTACTTGACCTTGAACAGACGTATTTTCTATTATTGCTAGTCTGGATATTAAAACGGCTTCTTTAATAGTCCATAGCCTTAATGAAGTAGCCACCTTAATAAAAAGTGCCACCCACTGCAAGGAAAAGAATCCCGACCTGCAGCAGAAATAAATAACTCCTTATGGAATCAAACCATCACAAGCTTTTTGCTGAATTTTATTGATTGTTTGATTATTGAATAGTGATATTTAAGTGGAGTGTGATCATTGCTTCCTTATTTCATTCTACAAGTTTAGGTATATACATCAAATGAGGACTACTTCATCCTGGCTGCAATCTCTGGAGGGCAAGCATGTCCTGATAACAGGTGGATCGAGTGGAATTGGGCTTGCAATTGCCAAAGAGGCTCTCTCTCAAGGAGCATTCATCACACTTGTAGCCAGAAGCTCCACTAAATTGGAGAAAGCAGCACAAAATCTTGCCAAAGATGGTGGTACAACAGATAAAATATCAACCAAGGTTTATCTAATTTCATCATTTTAAGCTTATTTAAAGTTTGTTTTTAAAATATGTCTAATCTGATTTTTAATTTTTAATAGGTTGCAGACGTGGGTGATTATGAAACTTTGACAAAGGCTCTAAAGGAATCATTTGAATGGAGGGCTGTTGACGTGCTGTTGTGCAATGCAGGCACAACAAAAACTGCACTTCTGGATGAGGGCAGGATTGAAGATCTGCATGCCATCATTCAGACTAACTTGACAGGGGTTGTCAATACTCTGCATATTGGGATTCCATTGATGAAGCAGAGGAGTGCCCAAACACCGATGTCTATTGTTCTCATGAATTCCCTCTCAGGAATGGTATGTTATTGACCTAAAACTTTTTGTATGTTTATTACTCAGAAGTTTACAAATATTCATCCTGAAGTAATATGCACGCTTCATTCCATAAAATGTGATTGCCAATTCATAGGTAGTTAAAGCCAAAGATACATGAGGCCAGCCTATAGATTATTGTTGTTTATACGTAAGCCAAGAAGTTTTCAGAATGTTTAACCTTTTTATAATTGTACTTTTTATCTATCTTTCTGTACTATCACATCCATAAAAAAGTCACCAACTTTTCACCTTTTTGTAGTTTGTTTATTCTTTGTTCAATTGAATAAATTTTTTTCGGGTTATATTCTGTTGGCAGTACCCGTTGTATGGTGGCTCTGTGTATACTGCAACCAAACATGCTCTTAAAGGACTTGGAGAGACTCTCAAGCTTGAATTAATGCCTTATAACATCCGAATTAGCATAGTCTTTCCAGGATATGTGGAAACCCCCATGCTTGATTACTGTAAGTAGCTCCAATTTCGTCTTAATGAAATGCAATAAAAATCTTGTATTAGATATAAAATAGAGAAGCTTTTCTGTATGAATATTTATGAAAGGAATGTCTGTATCATGGCGGTATCATGATCTGTATTTGTTTAGGCTATTCTTAAATATCATCCAATTCAACAGTCAAAGGTTAATTTGGGCCGATAAAAATAAGATAACTATTTACCACTTTTTGATATGAATAGGGTGTAAAATTGCTATTGATTGTTTGACCATTGAACTGGATGATGTTTAAGTAGAGTGATTTGCTTATGTTTGATTGGTGTGTAAAGGAGTTTTAGGCCTCCATAGTTCATAATCAGTGTAAAATCTTTCTCTAACAAGGCCTTTAATACATTTTAGGGGTGTTTTGGATCATTTTTAGATTGCAGATAGGAGCTCCTTGATCTGCAGTGTAATCCTCATCCAGATGATAAAACATTTATGAAATTCCGAAATGAATCACAGATATTGTCTAAAATTCTTTTTGTAGTCATTATGTGCATATGCTACTCTACGGATTTAGAAAAATATCTTGGGCATGTTCATAGTCAAACAAATCATTAAGGAGTGTTTGTGCTTTCTTTCTTTCTCATGGTTGTTATTATATTCTTCAAGTGAGCTTTATCTAATTTTGTTCTTACATTCCGAAATTGTATCTAGGTGGCGTGGAAGATAACCCAGGTATCTTGGATTTAAGTAAGATCATAAGTTTGTATGATCGAAGTCAAGCGGACACACCTGAGCATGTTGCAAAATATACATTAGAGGCAACAAAGAATGGAACTTTTCTTGTCACAAGCCAACTCGGTGGTTTGCTGTTAACCACAATCTCTCGTGGGCCTATGCCTGCAGAATCATTTGGAAGGGCCTTGATTGAATTGATACTATATATTCCTATTAGAATCTTCAGCTTTTTTGCAGCTTGTTATGCCTATTATGTTATAGAACATAGAAATCACAAGAAATGAAACTCCCACTGTAAACAGTCTTGTGTGTCACAGTGTGTCACTGTTTTTCGCATTTTGCACCTGCAATTTTTTCGACTTATTTTACAGACGATTTGAATCATTAATGAAAAATGTTTTCAACTTGACTGTTTGTCCACAGGATTTCGACCTTCCTGTTTTTGAGCAGGATTTCCACTCCTGTACGTTGTAAGCCCTTCCAAAATGAAAGGTGGCATTAGAGATGTTTCTTGAGAAGAAAAACCAAATCTAAACTTTATGTGTTTTATTACTGTGAAACAAATTAATGTCACTTTTTAAATTATTAAGAATGTAACTAGGCAAGTATGAGGGTGAAATAGGTAAGTGATAATAATGCAATTTATAAATTATTTTCATTATTATATTTGTCAATATTTGATTAGAGTGTTATTTTGAGAAGGAAAACCAAATTTAAAATTTATGTGTTTGATTATTGTAAAATAAAGTAATACTACTTTTAAATAATAAAGTTTTAAGGTGATTGTGAGAATGAGATAGGGAAGTGATTACAATATAATTTATATATTATTAATTTATTTTGTATATTTATTAACATTTGATCAGAATGTTTAATTTTACTTTTAATTTTAAAATAGTAAATAATATTATTAAACTATGAGCAATTAGATTCATGACTTTATTTATGTATAAATTATTCTCATTATTATATTTGTCAATATTTGATTAGAGTGTTATTTTGAGAAGGAAAACCAAATTTAAAATTTATGTGTTTTATTATTGTAAAAGAAAGTAATATTTCTTTTAAATAATAATGTTTTAAGGTAATTGTGAGAATGAGATATGCAAGTGATTACAATATAATTTATATATTATTAATTTATTTTGTATATTTATTAGCATTTGATCAGAATGTTTAATTTTAATTTTAATTTTAAAATAGGAAATAATATTATTGAACTATGAGCAATTAGATTCATGACTTTATTTATGTATTATTAAAAATTAAAAGCATACACCAAGAATGGTGAAAATAGTTGTTACCAAATTGATATGAGCTCACTTTGGAGATAGAAAAAGTTTAATTGATGATGGCAATGTGGTTTCGTCAAGGTTTAAATGAATAACCATAAGACATAAACACATTCAAATTCTTAATAAATGTTTAAAATAATTTAATACATCAAATATTTAGGAAAATCACATAAACAAACCACTCTCCTACACTATATTTTTAAAGTGAAAATTCGAATTTATACTTTATATTTATCTTGACTTGTATACCTTATATAAATTTATTTTATGACAATACTACCTTGTTAGATGCTCAAAATACTCAAACGATAAAACAAAAGCTCATATTTAAACCATTGGTAGAAAATAGACTATGAAGTAACAATCTATGATAGTAATTTAAGGAAACAATCCTCCTCATTCCTAAATTTGTAATTTAGGCTAAATTTGATAAAGAATTTTTTTAAAGATTAAAATCCTTTCAACCTTAAGGTGAGACGTCTTCACAAGAAAGACAATGCCATGAAACATTGGAAAGATCTTTTAGCTTCTACTTTTAAGATTGAAAATATTGCTCTAGATTATGCTTGGTATTCACGGGACTCCTTAGTCCAAATACAAATATTTAAACCATTGTAGGGCATGCTTAATTTTATACCTGTGAAGAAAATCCTTTACTTTTTAACAATTTATATTGTCGAGGACTTGAGACACCTCTAACATGAAGAACTTAAAAGGGTAAGAAACTAGATCATAGTAGCTAGTAAAAATAATAAATGAATTGCATCTCATAATAGACGTGCATGGATATAAGACTCTCCTCTAGGAGGATAAGTATGTAGATGGTTAGGTTTTAATTAATGCCAATTTTAATGGTAATTTGTTATCAATTGAATTTTTTATTTTTATTTTTTTTGCACATAGTTGATATATTTGTACAAATTTGATAGAGTTTTCTTATATGCAGAATTTATTCACCTTAAAATACACATTTTAATTTATTATAATACATTCTAATCAACACAATGTTTATTTCAATTTAAGCCTACTCATTTAGATATGATTGACCAATTTTTAATCTAGGTTTAGTGACGTAGCATTTGGCTTTTTATTTTTTAAAATTATAGTTCAATTGCCCCATTACAAACAAATTGTTAATCTTTTTCCATTGCAATCACCCTCCATTTTACATTAATTTATTCCTTAATTTGATGGCATTTCCCCAACAATTATCACTAGTTTATGACAAAAGTGGTGCAATCACCATTGTAATTCTAGGTAATTTAGGGAAAACATGTGTCACCATCACAATTATAGGCAATTTAGAGAAAACATCTAATCAACCACACAATTATAACTAATTTAGGGAAAATGTGCACAATCACGCACACAATTAAAACTAATTTAGGGAAAATGTGTGTAATTAGTCACAATTTTATAACTTAGGGAAAATGTATGCATTGTCTAGGAAATTGTAAGTATTTTAGGGTCAATGTGTGCAATAGACAATGAAAAAATTATTACATTTTTGTGAACTATAAGACCAAAAAATGGTTATGGATTTGTATTTAATCTAATTTTTCTCTCCGTTCACATACTACATTCATTTCATTTGTTTCTCACATTATTAATTTGTAATTTCTAAATTTACACTTAATCAATCCACATCATTTTTCTTTGCGAGAATCAGGAGCGAACTATAACTATCAGAGAGGAGGACACTTTTTTAAAAGTTTGCAAATAGATCAGAGACAAATTTAATTGTCAATTTGCATTATATTTTGTATTGTGTATTGTGTGATTAATATCTATAACCATATTAGAGTGCTTCTCCTTGGTCAATATTATTTTTCTTTTTCTTTGTCTCCATTTGTCAATAAGTTAAAAAATGTAAGCATTATGTTATAGTCATTAATAGTTTGCAATATTTTTTATATATTATAACATTTCATATCACTATGTAAGATTTCTTATGGTGCACAAGTGTGTAGCACTACATAATTCCTTCCCATTATTTTGTAGCACTTTTCTATATTTTGTATCATTTTTCCTATTTTGTATCACTGTCTTTCAATTTTGAAATATTATATTCTATTTATTCACATTTATTATCATTGTGTAGTTTATACTATTATTCTATAATTTCTGGCATTCCATACCATTACATATTGGTTATCATTGTGTAGGCCTATGTAGTTTATGTAGTTGAACCATTGTGTAACACTATTATAATGAGAGCTTAATTTTTCATAGCATTAGATAAACATTTGAAAGAATGGCCAAATAAATGGTATTAGATGATCCTTGCTTGAAGATAAACAGCCTAAGGACATTGGGATGTCTATAAACTACTTATTGAAAATTTAGCTTTAATGGGGAGGGGTAGTTGAAGACCTAGGCTTTGGAGGAGGGGAGGTGCAGATGACTGAGCTCATGAATCTTTCTGGAACCGGTGGCTGAATCGTGGTGATTTAGGCTAGATGTTTTGGCATGGAGCAGAAGATGGCTTGGGTGGTGGTGTTGAGAGAGGCCATGGTGGAGGTGTTGGAATTGTCCTAGTTGGTGGAAGTGACCTAGGTGGTGGAGTGGAGTGGTGGTGGTTTTGGTGGCAGTTGAAGGCTAGGTGGTGGGTTATTTTTGTTGTGATTATAGACTTGTGCGCTGAAGGATTTTCAAATCTTAACATTTATGGATACGGTCTTGTCATGTCCTTTTATCTCCCCAATGGGTAGATCCTCTATGGGTCTTGCCAATTTTTCCTGCTAGGTGTTGGCAGATGTCTTGGGGTGGCTTGTTAATGTGTTCTACATTAAAAGCTTGTGTGTGTCTAGTTGTTTTGCCACCTGTGAAGTATTGTTTGGTTGCTTCATTAGTTCGTAATCATGACATTTCACCCACTATCTAGTGCTTTTAATTTCCCTCATAGGCCACTTTTTTCATATATTGTTTCATTGTCACTTTCTTCATCCTCCTTCTTCTAAGGGATGTCATGTCTTTTGCCCTATCTGGCCCCGATGTACTTCAAATTTGAACTTTTAAATATTCAGTATGGGTGCTTGCACCTTTTTCTTAAAATTAAAAAAAACATGGCTTTAATGTATTGGATTAAATCCATGAAGCTTAGAGTGCATATGTACACCATTTTGCACAATATTGTTGACATGAAATTCATGCAACATTAACCTATTTTGTTCATTTTACTTTAACCTATTTTGTTCTTTTACAAATATGACACGTGTCTTTGGAAAAGTCATCCGTAGTACTTTGTATGAGTGGCTTAAAATCTAAAACTAATGAACTATTTTTGTTTAAACACTTTTAAATCAATGGTACCAATTTCTCAATTGTACTCCAAAATAATAGTTACTTAACTGATAGCCTACAACCATTGATTTAGTCCACATGGATCCTATTATTTCAAAATTTTGTGCCCCTCTTTTTTTAATGACATCCTATAATTAGACCACCATAATCTCATTAGCAGGGGTTAGTTCTAGATTTACTTTTTATTTTTAATATTAGGGTTGGCATGTTTCAAGACTTTTTCTTAATCTCTTTCTTTATATAGTTGATTCATGCCAAAGTTCATTTGATATTCTAAATGCTTGGTCTCAAAATAATCCCTTAAGTTTTTTTTAAATAGAAATAGAAATTAAATAGAAGTTGGTTATTCTAGATGTGGAATTTAAATTTAAAATTTAGGTTCACTAAGGAATAGCCAAAAGAAAATTGATTAAATATGTGTTTATTCTTAGTTCATGGCCCTGTCATTATGCCATGGTAAGATACTTTGTTTCAATTATTCTGTTTGAATAGATTATCTACACAAATGTCACATTATGGAAAGAAACTAAGCATAATAACACACAAATTTATAGAATTTATGGGTTCTTGAAGACCCTTACAATCCATCGTAGAGAGACCATATGTGTCAGACCCATAGACAGAGGTGAGTGTGGTCATAAAATCATCATTATCATCTGAAATTTCACTTTCAAATTCAAATTCAGATTATGAAGAAATATACATCTATTTTTGCTTATGCTTTACCATGGTTGAATGTTCAGGGGCAAATTCTAAAAGCTCATAAAATTGAAAGTGATCCAATTGGTCATAAGCATCTTGGGATTTCAAGATTTCCCATTCTTGATTTATATCATACCTTTGAAATAAACCATAAACTTTCATCCCTGGATTCAATTTTCTAGGACTACTAGTTGCATAGTGCGGACCTTTGCATATAAAACATTTGATTGGTCCCTTTCTCTTACCTTCCCTTTCCTTTAGGACATATGGAGGAGGTTCTTTTCTTTTGAAGATCTTTTTGTTGACAAGAGAAAATTTATACTTTCGTTTATATCCATGCTTACTTCTAAAAAGTCTCTCACTATCATAATATGTGTCTTTAGCTTTGAATTTTTTGCAATGACAATATTTAGCACAAAATTTTCTTTTAAACTATTTGACACTTGTAAAATCGTTTAGTTGATTGATTGGAGAGAGGTAACAAGATTTACAAAATCTTTTAAACTGTTTGACACTTGCAAAATCTACCAGCCTGTGTTTATCCTCTAGCTATACTTGGTGTGCCTAGATTAGCTTTGTCTAAGTTAAGTGGTTGTTTTTCCTATTCTTGGAGCACCACTATTCTGAGTGAGTTTTTCCTATTATTGGCTTGACTATTATTAGTTGATTAAGCCCTATATTTACTACATCTTGTAAGTTAATTCATCATCTTCTTTATTGCTTTCATTCTTGTTTGCATTCTTGTTTTCTTTACTCTTGCAAAGATAGCCAAAAGAAAATGGATTAAATATGTGTTCATTGTTAGTTCATAGACCTATCATTACACCATGGTAAGATACTTTGTTTCAATTATTCTATTTGAATAGATTAAGAATTGATACAATTCTAGTGATCTATCACTCTTCATGTTTGTTGATATCATTGGACTCAATGTGATAAAACCTTGGTTTTTATCATACACGTTTTAAAAATCATGTTAATAAGTGATATGTTTTGATTTAATATTCATTAAACATTGATATTGAATATGCAACAAGTAAATTCCCATAATATATATATTGATACATAGTGGTTTTATTTTAAAGATCTTCATATTAAAAATCCTATGTTTGAGCCTAAAATAATTATATTCATTTACCTTTAATTTGAATATCAAAGGTATTTTTATAGAGTGGCATTGCTTTTAGGTTTCAATGGTTTAAATTTTTATAACCTATGGGTTTTGATAAATATAATCATGTCATGGGCTCAATATTATTTTTTGGCACATCATATACATATGTGTAAGCACATTGGCTTAGGGTTATGTAGACTTGGCAGTTGATATGTAGAATTGATAATTGGTAACACCATGGAATATGTCTTGGCATCAGGGCATTAGTCGTATCCTCATAGTGTTTTATGTGATTTTTTTCTCATCCATATGCATTGCATATTAGAATGGTGGGAAATTAATGTTAGCAGCACATAAACCCTACTATTACAAATTAGTTCATTTGGGTATTTGTCAGCTTCCTCTCCTTCTCAAAGATACATTGGTAAAATCTATCTGCATTTTCATTTTTCATTTGTAGGTGGATAGATAGTGGAGCCATGTGGAAATTTTTTCTGAGGAAGTTCTTCTTCAAGAATGTTTAAGCATGAGTTAAGTTTTAAAAGATACATTTTAGATGGTGATATATGTTGTCAAGGTGGTATTGATATTATTTTTATACAAAGATCATTCCCATAGATTCAAAGGGGTTACCAAAGCATTGTTTAGCATTATTTTTAAAGGATTTACTACTTTGTAGTTTTTTTAATATGCACATTTTTCAAGGGTTTGAGCATTGTTACTTTTGTTGAAATCCATCCCGTATACTATTTTTGATTTGTTCTTATTTCATTTCTATTTCCCTCAAATATTGATTCAATTCCTTTACAAAAAAAATTAGTTAATTATTTTTCCTTGGTCGAGTTAGCCTTAGCGGGTTGAAAGTCTTTGTCTTCACCTTTAGGATCATTTACAATAATTTTATTTTTGGTCATACTCTTTCTACTTCAAAATCTTTGAGTTTTCCTTTCACTATCAGAAAAACTTAGCTTTCTCTAACTTTTTCAATGGGTTCACAAGTTCATGAACCTCCCAAAAACCTAATTAGTTATTCTTGTTTTGTCGATCTTTTGGAAGGTTCAAAAGTTCTCAAACCTTCTAAGTGGCTGATAAAAGTTTTTTTTTTTGAGTCAGTTTGAAAGTTCTTAAACCTTTTGAAAAGCCAAAAGATTTATGTGTCAAAAGTTTTGAAGGTTTTGAAACCTAGAGAAGTGTTGAAAGAGTTCTTGGTTTCTAAAATGTTTAGACAAAGTGAAGATAAATATTTTCAATTTTGGTTAGTTCACAAGTTCACAAACTTGCTAAAAAGACGAAACAATTCAAAAGTTCACAAGTTTTCTGATTTGTTGAAAGGCTGAAAAAGATTCAAGATTGTTCAAAAATATTGGGCCTAGCTTAGTTTGAAAGTTCTTAAACTTTCCAAAATGCTAGCAAGGCTTAGAAATTTTCTAAAATTGTGAAATTGTTGAAAATGTTCTCGAAGCCTTAAAAGCTTCGACATTTTAGAAGGTTATAAAACTTGCTAACTTTCTAAAAAGTTAGAACTTTTTAGAAATGACCTATTTAAAGGAAGTTAAAGAGATTCATAGGCCCAGTTGTGCTATCATTTACATTTTTGAACAAGAGCTCTAGTGTGACATGTTGGTGCTAGCATCCTTCTACAAATTTCAACGATTTCTGCTTTACTTAGTAAGGTAGGTTACAAGTGTTTTGAATTGAAATCCTAGTATAAATTCGGCCACATGATCACAATAGAGATTGAATTATTGAAATTCCCTATTCCCACATCTGTATTTTAATGAACTATGTGCATTCTAGCTTTGGACTCCTCCTAGATAAAATCATATTCCTTGTCGTGCATCAAAATCTTCTTGAAGTAATGAATACATGTTGATATATACAATTGTCTCCAACCTACAATGTAAGTAATCTATTTGAACAAAGCAATCAAGGGTTGTGGAATTCTTCATTGCTCATTTGTAGTAATGAATTGTTTTCTTTGTTAAGTTCTATTCAAGGAATGGTATAACATCTTTTAGGAAAACAATAGGAATAGTTACATTTGTTGACAAAAGACACTACTATGCATGACAGGTGTTGTCACTGATGGTAACTAAGACCATTACACACATCTGTAGTATAGTTTCAAATCATACCAGAAGTCGGTTCCAAGATTTGTCTAGTCTAGATAGATAGGAACAGGGTATATGGTAGAGTTCAGTATTTTGGTCAGCAGATCTCTCTAGTTAATTATTGTATATTACAAATCTAAGGGAGTATAGAGGAATGTCAAAACAATCTAAATCCAAGATTTTAGCCTCCGGTGACAAAGGGATTAAAAGTTATGAGCATCTGAGTACCGGATCCTAATATGACAAAATAGTTATGTGAAGAACATGCCGACTTGTGTTAGATCCTTGAGCGGATCTAGTAGAAGTGTTTTGGTGAGTTGTGTATGGGATATAATATTAGTAGCTGACATGGATGGTGACCTGCAAGTGTTATTTTTGGTACGCATTAATATTGGTGTATGGATTCAGCTGATAGAATAGAGCTGACAGAATAGAGTACTTGCATTATTTATTAAGTTCTTCATAAGACTAATAGATAGGTGATTGAATTTGTTGATGCAGCTATATATAAATGATGGATTCGAGTGTTGTGATGTATGATAGCGATGTGAATATGGAGTAAGTACGAAAAAGGTAGATAGAAGTGCGAAAGAGAAGAGATCTTAGGTCTGGATTATGGCAAAGTAGTAAATTGGGCAGAATAAAGATGAAGTGTGTAAAATCAGTATTCAGTGCTTAACCAAAACTAAATTCTTGCATTGGCAGATGCTACTTATCATTTCAACAATCTGTAATCCTTTTTGTAAACATTCTTGTAGGCAGTGAGCTCGAAGGCATCTGCCTTCTCCTTTGTAATACTTTTAACAAAGTATAATCTTTGTGGGTTAACCCCCACCATGGTTTTTCCCTTAACTAGGTTTCCACATCAAAATCTTGGTGTCAAGTGTGTTATTTATATTTCTATTCTTTCTTTTCATGATTATGTCATTAATCTGTTAAAAAGTGGTAAAGAAGAATTAATTGTAGCAAGCTTTAAAATTTTTAAGACAACTAATTCACCCCCCCTCTCAGTTGTCAACCCTAATTCCAACAATTGGTATTAGAGCAAGGTTACTTGAAAGAAGCCTAACCGCTTGAGGAGGATCTAGGAAGTAATTTCAATGGGTTCACTCAAAGAACAACTTCAATTGGCTTTAGAAGATCTTGATCAATCCAAAATAGAAATAGATGATCTGAAAGTGAATCTTAAGGATGTTGATGACTGCATTGACTTGCTAAAAGATAAACTAAAGAAATCAATGAAAAAAAGGAAGGAACTACTTCATCAGCTAGCTAATCTTACTGAAGAAAATGACATGAATGAGGCTCTAGAAGAAAAGACAAAGGAATGTGAGAAGCTGACAAAAGAATTTTCTGTTCTAAAACATGAGATGGAATATGGGGTAATGAGGCTAACCAAAGAAATTGAGAAAAGGAAGAAGACTGAAGAAGACCTAAATCAAACTCTAAAAGAAAGAACTAATAGCTGGCCATCTAAGGTCTGATCTACAAGAAAGTAGAGACAATGAAAGAGACCTTGAGAGGCAAATTGTCATTCTCAAACATGACCTAGAAGTTGCAAATGAATACAAGGATAAATTCAAGATAAGCTCGGCTAAACTTGAAGCACTACTTGAAAGTCAAAAAAAGGATGATGACAAGCATGGTCTTGGATATGAGAAAGGTGAAAGCTCCAGATCCGGACAGAGAAATTTTCAACCAAGAAATCAGAGAAACAGACATAGAAAACCTCTGGTAAGACAACCAAATACTCAAAGATATCCATCATTCAATGGAAATTGTTTTAATTGCAATAAATTTGGTCATAGAGCTACTCAGCGTAGAAGCAAAGGAAATCAAAATGGTCCATCCTTCTCCGATCAATGCTTCAAGTGTAAGAGGTATGGTCATAAATCAAATGAATGCAGAAGTATGATAATGAATAACTCTAACAATAGAGAAAATGACAACTCTTTCAATGATTACTGCTTTACTTGCAATGGATTTGGACACATAGCTAATCAGTGCAGATCAAGAAGAAATCAAGTATATAAGCAAAGAAATGTTGTGTGCTTTAATTGCAATAGATCTGGTCATATTGCAAGATTCTGTAGAAGTAGGAATAATGAAAGAAGAGGTCCAGTAAATAGAAAATTAGATGAGCAGAGACAAGACAAAGGCAATGGCAAAATTGATGTGAATGAGATCCAAAATGAAATGAGCAAGACATGGGTCAAGAAAAGTGTTGCGAATAATAATAATGGGTCCGCACTAGAAACTGATGCTGATAATTCCTCCAGGAATTGAATTAGGAGCTCTAGCTCAGGCGGGGCTACAATAAAATCTAAATTCCCCCAGCCAGTAAGTGGGTGCCTAAATTTGGCACAATGAGAGAAAATAATTTGGATTATTATACATCATTTGAAAGGATTTCTGGAAGATAAAATGTAGATATGATGATTTGCAGAGCAGTTGAAGATCGATTGTATGTAGAAATAGTCTAACCAGATGTGCTAGGGTAGAGCATTTATTACAAAGGAAAATTAGGTTTTGCAGAGCATAAAAAGGTCATTCATTGTTCATTTGAATCACTTTGCATTCAAAGATAGTAAGAAGAAGAGCGTCTGAGCTAAGATTTCAAGGAGTTGAAGAACGACTGAAAAATTTGTCTGCTAACCCTAAATCCATGGAAGAAAAAGGTATTTATCTGTGAAGCCTTGAATTTGTAATCTTTTGCAATGGCCACTCCTCTTGTTGTTGATATTACTAAAAGGCCCTGACCAAAATTTAAGAAGCATCCATACAAATTAGTTGAAATCAAACCTTTAAGAGCATTTTCTAGTGTCCCATATGGAGTTCTGCATGTTGAGGATATTAGGGCATACATCTACTATAGCATAGATGAATTTGGAAACCTAAAACTCTTGGATTTGTTTAACAACTACCTAAGGGATGATATCTATAAATTGAAACCAGAATACAAAGACCTAGAAAGCAAACATTTTCTGCAAGTCATTGAATTTCTGAGATTTGATGAGAATGAATGGGTTCGATATATCTTGAGCCAAATGCATGATGAGTTCATATGGTTGTTGAAACCTTTCAAGATTACAAAGGATTTTATCAGAATTGTGACTGGGTTAAATTCAACTGGTGGATTACCCATGTTGAAATCTGTGAAAAACTAGATTGTTACTGATGCAACCGGTGCAAAGTTCAACAAAAGGACAATGACCATCAACAACATTATTGAACCAGATGTTAAGGTTGCATCTATGGTAATTGGTTACAAGATTTACCACTCCGATAGGGAGAATTATGTCTCTTGAATTGCCATATATGCAGCTTATCAAATGTTGAAAGAAAATGTAGATTACGACCTATGTGAGCTGTTATAGAACCAACTGATTGAAAATTTGAGCAAAATCAAAAGGGATAAGAAAAAATCCTTAAAATATGGTTCCCTAGTTATATGTTTGTTCTATTTTATGAATGAAGTGCCTAGAGTAAAAGGTGTGCACTGGACAAATGACAGAACAATTGCATGGCAAATAAGAGATCATCTACTTAGTATTGGAGACTCAAGTGCACAAAAGACTGCAATCTGGGGTGACTTTAAAAATTTTCAAAATATGATGCATTCTAGGGAAAGAATCCCTAAGTCAGTAGTTGAGAAGTACAATGATGAAATCTACTTTATGGTAGACATAGATCAGTGCCTAATGGAGGCTATGGAACCCAGAACCATATGGATTACACCTATGGGCAATGAGGTTGATGAGAAGATCTTGGACATGTATGCTTAACATCTCCTGAACAAATCAAAGGATACCTCTGTTGAAAGGTTTGGACCGTATAAGGAGCTAAGTCTAAAATTGCATGTTGAGCTCAGGCAACCAGAGATCAAGAGAAAAGTTTATAGGAAATTTGGAAGGTATGCTAAAAGCATTAGTTTAACCAAGGAAGTAGTGAAGCAAAATAGAGAAAGAATTGAAAAGGCTGAAAAGGAGAAACAGCATAAGAAACAAGAGGATGCTCCGGTGGAACTATCCTCCACTTCACGGACTACTAGAAGCTCTACTGCTGCCTCTGTTCCCCTTAAACCTGCAAAACCGGAAGACAAATCATCCAGTAAGGAAATGAAAAGAACAAAAGTAATGACAAAAAGGCCATATGGAAGTTTGGAAGAAAAGGATGAAGAGAAAATAGATACAGATGATCAACTTAAGGATCTAAAGGCCACATGTGCTAAAGCTATTAAAGTATCTGAAGAAAAGCCCTCTGGAAGCAAGAAGACAATAAAGAGACAAAAATCAGAAGTTGATACTAAGAAGAAAATTCCCTCTGTGAAAAACATTGTCAAGACAATTACTGTTGATGGGAACATAAAACCATTAACTAAATTCTATTATCTTTGTAGTAATGATGACAAAAGACTCTTGGAAGAAGCTACTATCAAGTACTTGAATGTGTTTAATTGAACACTAGTAGAAATTTTGTCTGAAGTTCCAAAAGGTCTAGAGGATATATTGGAAATTAGGAAAGACGCTGCCAAGGCAAAATATATGGAGTTAAGAGAACATGTACTAACCACTCTATGTTCGGTAATCTCCAATAGAGAAGTAGACAAAATATTCAAAGAGGTAAAAAATGAATTCAGGAGCAAGAAGAGAATGAATAAACTGATGATTGGAAAGATAGATGAAATAGTTCAAGAAACTGAACAAATTTTGAGAAAAGCATTGGACAAGAACAAGTTCTTTGTTGTGTCAGATGAACCTACTGATGACACACCAGTCCCAGATGAAGAAGATCAATAGAAGGATGAGTAACAATATGGAATAGATGACTACTCTATTCCAGAAATGGAGCAAATAAACAAGGAAGATACAAAGATTGTGGATAAAAATGATGATGCATGAGATACTCTAACTCCTCCCAACCAATCCCAAAAAGAAGAGAATGATGAGAATACTTTTGCTACACAAAATCCTCTAGAATAGATTTTAAAAGATGAGGATAAAGGAAAGAATCCCCTTGTAGATGACATAGAGAAAGGTGAAGTAGAGAAAGAAGAAGAAGTCAAAGATAAGGAGGACAAAGAAGAAGAAGATGATGCAAATGTTGATGCATCCAAACAAAAAAGTCCTGTTACTACTCGAAAACCCAAGGAAAGGAAGGTGGTCCAAAAATTGTGGCAAGAGACACTAAAAATGCAGTGAAGAGTTTTCTAAGTAAAGAGATGCTAGAGTTTGATGAACCTGAATTGATTCAAGGACCACTCAACCTGGATACTTTCTCTCTAGTCCAATTGATGAAGATAGCATCTTTCACACAAGCCAAGGCAAGACATAAAGTATTGATATCTCACATAGAAGATAATGAGCTGCTAGGCCTTGCATCTGGTATATTGGAGAAGATAATGCCAATGTTCCAAAAGAATCCATTTGATTCTCCTCCAAAAATCTAAAGAGCCTTGTAAATTCTGCAAGCACACACTTTGAGTCCTGTGAAAAATCTGCAGAAGTTAAAGTTCAAAATGATTTTAATAGTAAAAGATTTGATGCACTCAAAGGTATGATTGGGTTAGATAGATTGGTATTAGATAACAATATAAAGAGTATTCAAAATGCTCTTTCAGAAGGAGGTAGTATATATAAGTTTTGTTTATCTACTCTTAAAGTCATAGAGGATATAGAAGATAAAATAAAGGACTCCAAACATAAATTGTCAAGTATGTCCCAAGCTTTTGATCCATTGACAGTATCAGTGGCAAGTAAGGAATGTCAAGCAATCAGCCTGATGGAAGAAATAAAGAAATTGAGAAGAGAAAAGGAGAACATTGAAGCAAGAATGGGTGAGCTTCGGGAACTGATTTCCCTTAAGATAGAAGCAATGTTCAATGCTATGATAGAAGCCCAAACTGTTGCACAAACAGGTGATCCCATTGACCTCCAGAAGGATGAAGCACAAGCATTTTTGCTCAATGTCCACATTTCAACTTTGAATAGTATGAAGAAGAGTTTGGATACAGAGTTGGCCCTGTTGAAAAATATTTTTGGAGATATACTTAAGTATATGTAAATAAAACTTAAGGATTGATTGTACATATGCAACATTGGACACAAAATTTTTGGGTGAATTTTGGTTTACGGATTCCATTCTTTTCCATTGATGTCAAAGGGGGAGTGAATAGTAGTGAAAAATGAGGAATCCAGCAAAGGGGGAGCTTTGAAAATAGTGGAGAGCACAAGTGTACAGAGTAAGGGGGAGTAGCTCCGACACTTAGTCATTTTTTACTAAGTGTTGCCATCAACGCCAAAGGGGGAGATTGTTGGCAAGAGACACTGCTACGCATGACAAGTGTTGTCATTGATGGCAACTAAGACCATTCCACACATCTGTAGTACAATTTCAGATCATACTGGAAGTTGGTTCCAAGATTTGTCTAGTCCAGATAGACAGGAACATGGTATATGGCAGAGTTCAGTATTTTGGTCAGCAGATCTCTCCAGTTAATTAGTGTATACTATGAATCTGATGGAGTATAGAGGAATATCAAAACAATCTAAATCCAAGGTTTCATTCTTCGATGACAAAGGGATTAAAAGTTATGAGCATCTGAGTATCAGATCCTAATATGACATAATAGTTCTGTGACGAATGGGCCGACTTGTGTTAGATCCTTGAGCGGATCTAGTAGAAGTGTTTTGGTGAGTTGTGTATGGGATATAATGTTAGTGGCCAACATGGATGGTGACCTACAAGTGTTATTTTTGGTACACATCAATATTGGTGTATGGATGCAGCCGACAGAACAGAGTACTTGCATTATTTATTAAGTTCTTCATAATGTCGACAGATAGGTGATTGAATTTCTTGATATAGATATATATAGCCAATGGATTCGAGTGTTGTGATGTGTGATAGCAATATGAATATGGAGTAAGTCTGAAAAAAGTAGATAGAAGTGCGAAAGAGAAGAGATCCAAGGTCTAGATTATGGAATAGAAGTAAACAAGGTAGAATAAAGATGAAGTGTGTAAAATCAGTATTCTATGCTTAACCGGAACTGAATTCTTGCATTAGCAGATGCTACTTATCAGTTCAACAATCTATAATCCTTTTTGTAAACATTCTCGTAGGCAGTGAACCTCACTTGAGCAGTGAGCCCGAAGGCATGTGCCTTCCCCTTTACAATACTTTTAACAGAGTATAATCATTGTGCGTTAACCCCCATCGTGGTTTTTCCCTTAACTAGGTTTCCATTTCAAAATCTTGGTGTCAAGTGTGTTGTTTATATTTTTGTTCTTGCTTTTCATGATTATGCCATTAATATGTTAAAAAGTGGTAAAGAAGAATTAACTACAGCAAGCTTTAAAATTTTTAGGACAACTGATTCACCCCCCTCTCAGTTGTTAGCCCTAATTCCAACAATATTGTGGATGGATTATTAAGTAGAATTGTCTAGTTCGGCCATTAGTCTAGACTACCTTAAGGGAACACACCTTCAATTTTCTTTTCTATTCGATGTGAGATCCAACCCATCGATCAGTGAGCACTTTTAGTAATGAACTTGATGCCATAAATCCGTCAGATACACAGTACCTACATTCATTCTCTGCAAATGCAGCCCTATTTTGCAGAATCCATTAGAAACTCTCCATCTTGATTCTTCTTCAATCAGTGAGACCTTCTACTTATTCAATTTCTACAACTGCATCAAAATACCTAAAACGTGGTCTTCATTCCTATCCTTAGAAGAAATAGTGATGCATCTTTTCTTATGAGCTACACTTATAAGGATATAGGGCCACATAATTGTAAATTGAATATCTAAATCGTGCCAGGTTCAAATGAAAGCTAAATATATACGAAATCTTTAGTAGCTAACCCTTATATATAAGAAAATTAGAATTTACTATAATTGACTATTAGAAGCCTGACAAAATTGATGTGTCATATACATAAAAAGGTTCTTACTTTTCTACGATGGGACTCTACTTGATAGTGGCAAAGGAAGACATGAGATCCTACGGGTGCTACGTGGGCTTCATCTTATTCACAAAGCACGTACAATACATAGAATGAAACATATAAACAATAACATAATGATTCCAAAATGTATGATTTTGTCAACTAGTTGATTATTGTATTGTATCTATATAGTATATTAATATTGCATAGACAAATATCATTGATTTACGTATTTTTCAATTCAAATCAAATTTTATAAATTTAAAAATAATTATATTATATATTATAGTCAAATAATCACAATTTATTACATTACTATAGACATCTTCAACTCATATAAATAAATAATACAAATATAACATAAAAGAATATTTAACTTCCAACTAGTTTGTATCTAAAATAATATGCCATACCTCATCTACCATCTACAATACACATACTATTACTATAGAAGGATTATTATACTAGTTATAATAGTGTTTAATGCCTACTATATACATACTCTACTTATTCTACCATCTCACAATATATAATGCAAGAGGACCCCTCTTGCCAACAACACACAAAAATCACAAACAAGATTGCAATATAACAATTGCACCAAATTATACAATAGAGACTCTTTACTGACATACTCATCACAATACACACATATTTCAGATTGCAACGAATCTTTCTTTAGTTATTTACATAAAAATTTGCAACCTGTTTACATCATTGGCCTTCAATGCTATTTCTCAGCTCAATCACTCTCAGCTATCTTGCCCTAGCAGCCTCTTCACTTTCTTCTCAGCCACACTACTCAGGACTCACCTCTCACACAGAAGTGCCTTATTTTTCCTTCATTAGAACTGCCCAAACCTACAATAAAAACCTCAATAAATACCTCTATAAGAGGTGTCTCTTCCCCTTCCAATTCTTGCACAAACTCTCTTCCACATTTTTCTTCAAAAACTCCAAAATATACATTGAAAACCATCAATTATTGCCCAAGAATGGTGGCCCAACTCTCCCCCAAGCATAGCTCGGCATATTCTATGTTTATGCATCTTTAAATGAGGTGTTTAAACTTCCATCAACTCCTCCATGTGTTGTATTTACTCAAAGGAGCATTTTTCTCTATTCTGGGCATTTTAAAAACTCTAAAATCTTGATTTTCTATCTCTTTTATATTCCAAATGCCCTCTAGATTATTCATACAATAGATAAAAAATGAATGAAGGAATAAAAACCAATAAATTAATTTCCATAACCTCTATAATACCTTTCCAAAATAAAATTGTTCAAATTGGTGCTTTGGAAGTGAGAATCGGGTGTCAGTAGGTGGAAAAATTGAAAGTTCTCTAATTTTCTTGAAAATTGACCCACATGTGTGTGATGACCTCCTTAGGTTTACCCAAAAGGATTTGGCTCCAATGTCTAAGAATCTTGAAATTTAATTGTTTCCATAATCTCGTCGGCACAAAATATCGGCATTAAATTCTCTTAAACCGTAAAGAATTTAATCATGAAATCTTTTCCACATTTACCAGAATACTTTCAAAAATATCCCTTTAAAATGGTTTCAGTCTAGTCTTCATGGATTCGTAAAAATAATTGTTTTCACAAAAACTGCCAGTTGGACCATAAAACTGCCTCCAATTGAAATCCTCATTTTTTTGCAAATTTCCACAATCAAGTTCTTTGATGTAATGAAATGCCAAAATGTATATAGGGACACACCAAAATTAAAAAGGAAAACCTAAAAATATTTTTGGGTGATGTCGATCGCTAGTCTGCCCGGATGCTCTTACATCAGACACATTGGGTGGGAAAATTTTGTGAGTAGGACACACAAAATGGATTTGGGTAATATAACTAACCTTTCAAGTTGTAGACACCCTGCAACAAATTCCATCACTAATTTAGGCAGTAAGAATTTCTTCATCTGCCTCTTCCAGCACTTAGCCAAGACACTTGTCATCATCCTCCACCAAGTGTGCACCTTATTCCTCCTTCCTCTCCTGGACTCACATCCACCATAGACCGTCCTCCTCCACTAATGGCTCTCTCTTCTCCTCCAATCTCACTTCTCTTCTCTTCTCTTTTGTGGGATCAATCGCACCATAGATTGACCACCTCCACCAAAATCCCTCATCAATACTTGCAGCATCCTCATACCAATTTGCATCTACAACTCCATGGAAATTAAAGATTTCCATGTGCTTTTCTCCATTCTCTTCAACCTTTACCATCTCAACTGAAAATAAAACAGCATCATCAGAACATACAAATAAATTTACCTCTTCATTTGCCGTTGCAAATTTTCCTTCATCACTATCAGTTGCATCATTTGTTTCTTTCTTCATTGTGATGCTTGTCTTCTCACCTCCATTGGCATATATATATATATATATATATATATATATATATATATATATATATATATATATATCACCTCCAACTACAGAAATCTTCTCTAACCATTTGCCTTCTATTGCTGAAATTTGTGACAACAAATATTCTTCCCCCTTCCCATCTGTTGCAACATCTTCACATTCCATCTCTACCACCTCAATTCCCACAGTTGCATCTTCTTTATTTTCCTTCTCGATAACCTCTTCTACCATCTTCTCATCGCTGCTCATGTCTTTTATTTCCTCATCTTCAACCACTACTTCATTCATCTCCACTTCACTCTTTTCTTTCATGCCTTTATCAGGGCATGCTTCCACTACACATTCTTGCTTCTCATTGCTCTTGACAAACTCTCCATGCTGCAATACTTCTAATCTATCCATCCTTGCATTTATATCTATGGTCATCAAGGAGATCTTCCTCTTTTGATACATGCTCCAGCCTTCTTCCTCATGAGTATACCCATATCATTCGCTGCTGCAATATGTCACTACCCACATCACATGTTCTGCAAAAAAAAAAATTCTTCGTAGCTTCTAGATCTCAATTGCTCAGAACTTCGCACATCTACAATGATTCTTTCGAGCTCTTCACAACTACACTTCCTCTTCTCTCCCATTGGTCCTAGTGCATACTCTGCATACTCAAGATCTTCTAGCTCTAATACCACTTAATGCAAGATGACCCCTCTTGCCAACAACACACAAAACTTACAAACAAGATTGCATATAACAATTACACCAAATCCTACAGCAGAGACTCTCTGCTCACATACTCATCACAATACACACAAATTTCAAATTACAATGAAGTTTTTTTTAGTTATTTACATAAACATTTGTAACCTATTGACATCATTAGCCTTCAATGGCATTTCTCAACTCAATCACTCTCAATTACCTTGCCCTGGTAGCCCCTTCACTTTCTTCTCAACCAAACTATCCATGCACTCACCTCTCACACACAGGTGCCTTGTTTTTTCTTCACTGATGCTTCCCAAACCTGCAACACAAACCCCAATAAATACCTATGTAAGAGGTGTCTCTTCCCCTTCCAATTCTTGCACAAACTCTCTTCCACATTTTTCTTCAAAAACCCCCAAAATATGCATTGAAAACCATCAATTATTGCCCAAGAATGGGGACCCAACTCTCCCATAAGCATAGCTCTACATATTCTATGTTTATGAAGCTTTAAATGAGGCATTTAAACTTTCATCAACTCCTCGGCACTATCTTTACTCAAAGGGGAGTTTTTCTCTATTCTAGGCATTTTAAAAACTCTAAAATCTTGATTTTCTGCCTCTTTTATATTCCAAAGGCCCTCCAGATTTTTCATACAATAGATAAACAATGAATGACGGAATAAAAACCAATAAAATAATTTCCATGACCTCTATAATATCTTTGCAAAATAAAATTGATCAAATAGGTGCTTTGGAAGTGCAAAATCAGGTGTCAGGAGACTGAAAACTAAAATTTCTCCATTGAGCTTGAAAATTGACCCACATGTGTGTGATGACTTTCTTAGGCTTACTGCAAAAGGATTTGGCTCCAATGTCTGAATCTTGAAATTTAATTGTTTCTATAATCTCGTTGGCATAAAATGTCGGCATTAAATTCTCTTAAACTGTAAAGAATTTAATCATGAAATCTTTTCCACATTTGCCAGAATACTTTCAAAAATATCCTTGTAAAATGGTTTCACTCTAGTCTTCATGGATTGGCAAACATAATCATTTTCACAAAAACTGCCAGCTAGACTATAAAACTGCCTCCAATTGAAATCCTTATTTTTTGCAAATTTTCACAATCTAGAAGTTCTTTGATGTAATGAAATGCCAAAATATATGCAGACACACACTAAAAATGGAAAGAAAAATCTGAAAATAATTTTTGGGTGATGCCGATTGCCAGTCCGCTCGGATGCTCATGCATCAATATAGAAAGATTATTATGATGGTTATAATAGTGTTTAATGTCATTCAACAACAAAATATTAATAAAGTAGAAATTTGAGTCAAATTTGAGCCTTGCATTAATATTTGAATAGTTGAAATTTTATCACAAGGATTTAATGCATTGAAAATCTAATAAAATTTAAATGATAATTTTATTTTTACACTCACAACAAGAACCAATAAATAATAGATAAATGATATTTTCCAAATTATTAAGTAAGAAAATTAATTATAGACTATAGCATTGTTGACCATATTTTTAATTCTATATGATGATTGATTAAATAAATGAAAAAATTCCTCCATGACCACAGGATAATAGTGTACACTTGGGCCTTTTTTTAACAACACTTTTATAAATATTTAGAGAATGTCTTGTAGAGAGTGAATTGTTGACTTAAAATAAATGACTTGTTACAAGAGTTTTTAATATGGTAACCTAAGGTGCCATAGATCAGAAAAAAAATTAGGCTCCTTGTTTGTCGTTCTTTCTAAAAGAAAAATAAGACACAGCTTGTCTATGTAGAATTCCATGAGAGGGGACCTTACAATATAGCTCTATATAGCCTTTGTGATCTCTCAAAAGCTTTTCATTGGACTGGGTCCTCTTTCTATTATTTTTCAGTCAAACAACAACCATGTAAATGTAAGGTATGAGACCTTCCATAGAATTTGAGAATTGCTGCTTAAATTACACTTGTGAGAATATTTAGCAAAGAAAGGAAATGAATAGCAAGAAACTAAAATTGTGTCTGCACATGGCAGAGGCAGTGGAATTGGCCTAGAAATAAACATCCTGCATATGCTTCTTATTATTTAAGATTTTGGAAGGCCTAAATAACAAACAATGTGCCACCTGCTTACATAATATCATGGTATATATGATTTGAAGAGGCTAATTTGATATTTTTTTGGTATAACTTCTAAACATTTTCTTCATAAACATATTCTGCCGACAGAGAGATTTATAAAGTTTTGTTACATTGATCTTTTAAAGGGGTACATTTGAAATTTGGTGAAAAACACCACATATGCCTGAGGCACTTTAGGCTGCATTGGGTGCAGTCATAATTTGGTAGATAACTACACCCCAACAATTCTGATTTTTAGGTCTAGCATACATAGTGTGGAAGAAGAATCTTGAGTGTGGTTTTTATCATTTTCTCAAATGGAGGTGCCTCCTTCACTTTGTATTCAGATTGCATTTTTCATTTTGTGATATGGAAGAGATCCCTCTTTCTCTATTAGGATAGGAAAAACCTCACTATGACTTATTCATTCCTATGATATGGGGTAAGTAAAGGAACTAGCAGCTTATTACCTTCACTATTAAATAAATGAAACCCTAACACAAAGAGCCCTAATTAAGTGACTTGAAACAAAGATCTATCAAAACAAAAAAATCATGCATATTGCAATTTAGAACAGATACCTGGTAGCTGCAGAGGACAATGTAAGATTTATAGAAGAGACAGTCTCTCTCAATGGATTCATCTTTTGAAAGGCCATGGACATCGCTGTCATTAATGGTGGCCTGGTATCCTCGCACATAGAAATTGTTCTACAAAGAAAACAGAGCATCTGGGCTGCTCATTATTGCAATTTAAGTATTGACTAATACAAAAATGCAATTGGAAAGATTTTCTTTCTTCCTCCTTGTTGAGTTAAATCCACTTCAGATCATTAATAGTTTAAATTGACAAAAAATCAATAAAGGAGAAGGAACAAGAGTAAATGTCCATACCTATTCCAAGCCTAGTAGAGATGACTACCACGAATTAGCATGCAGAACATGTGTCTGCTAAAAAAAGGATAGAGATCCTTGTGTTGGTTTACGAATGGACAACTGAGAGGGGGAGTGAATCAGTTGTCAAAATTTTATAATATTTTCTTACTGAATCTTCCTTTTCCAATTATAATTAATTTCATTATATAAACATTTCATCATTAATCAATAACATATGAACAAAAAAATAGATAACACAGTCGACACCAAGATTCTGACGTGGAAACCCAGTTAAGGGAAAAACCACGATGGGGGTTAACCCACAAATATTAATACCCTGTTAAAAGTATTTTAACAAATGGGAATGCACATGCATTCAGGCTCACTACCCAAAGCTCACTGCTCAAATGGAGGCTCACTGCCTATGGAAACATTACAAGAGAATGATAGAGATTTGAACTAATTAATAGCATCTACTTATGCAAGAATTTTAGTTCTGGTTAAGTACAAAAACTGATCTTACACATTTCATCTTTGCTTTGCTCTTCTTACTATTCTGCCTTCATTCACACTTTGGATTTTTGTTCTCACATTCGCCTTCTTCGCATACACACACACACACACTAATCATCTAATTTCATCAGCTATATATATCTGCAATATAATCTACAATCATTCTATCAATCGGCTTCAACAACACTTAGAACTTTTGTGAATGCTCTGCTCTGTTGGCTAGATCTATGTATAACTTAAGGTGCAGACTAAAACTTGCTCTTGAAAATTATTATTCAAGTCAGCCACTATCACTAATCATTATCGTTTGTCCAACAAATGACTTCCATACATCCAGAATCAAGATCTTTTGCAAGGTCAGCCTGTTCTTCTTTTGTCTGCTCTGACAAACTGGTACCTGGTACTTAGAGGCTAATATCTTTTGAATCCTTCATCATCGAAGGAAAAAAATCTAGAGTTAGACTAGCTTGACAATGCATATGACTCCCCTAGATCTATAGCTAATCATGACTTCCCACTGAAGAGATTTGAACCAAAATGCTAGACACTTAGTGAAAAATGACTAACCGTCTAGTGCAACTCCCCCTTTATCTATACACTCATGTACTTCACTTATTCTGGTGCTCCCTCTTTTTTGAATACCTCATTTTTCACTGTCGTTCACTCCCCCTTTGACATCAATGGCAAAGGGTGGGGTCCGCAAGCCAAAATTCTCCAAAATTTCTGTATACATTGCCGCATATGTACAAGTAATCATTAAGTTTTATTTACATGAACTTGAGAATGTCTGCAAAGGTGGTTTTTATTTGCACAAGTTCAGAGGCCCAAGTACTCTTCATTCCATCCAAAATAGAGATGTACCCACTTAGCAGAAATGAATATGCTTCTACCTTTGATAGATCTGCTAGATCACTAGTCTGAGCTGCATTCTGAGCTTCATATAGGGCATTAAACATTGTCTTTAACTTAGGAGCAATTAGTCCCCAGAGCTCACACATTCTCTTCATAATGTTACCCTTTTCTTTAACAAGCCTCTTTCTTTCATCTGTCATCCTAATTACTTGACATTCTTGACTTATAGGGGAAACTGTTAGAGGATCACAATTTTGAGAGAGATCTGACAATTTATGTTCTTGCTCCTTTATCTTTTTCTCAATATCCTCATTAACTTTGGGCCATGATAGACAAAATTTGTACATATTGCTTCCATCATTCAGAGCATTTTGAATACTTTTTATACTGATACTTAGTATTCTTCTATCATTTATTATCAGATTCTTTATTTCACAAAATTTCTTATCCAGCAATTCTTTTTGAACTTTTGCCTCTGTAGACTTCTCAAGGGATTCAAAATGAGTATTCATAGAACTTACAAGATTTTTCATATGCTCAGAGGGGGAATCAGATGGACTCTTCTAGTAGGTAGGCATTAACTTTTCCAAAATCCTAGATGCAAGCCCCAGTAGTTCATTGTCCTCTATGTGGAATTTTAACATCTTTTCTCTAGCTTTTACCTGGGTGAATGAAGCTATTTTCATTAGTTGAATTGGAGAGAGATCATCTGGATTGGCTAGACCTTTCACTGCATCTATAGTGTCTCTTGCAACATTTTCTGAACCATCCTTTTGTTCATCAGATTTCTCATTATCTTTATGTGTTTCAACATTTGCACCATCTTCTTGTTCTTTATCTTCCTTTGTGTTCTTTGTAGAAGAACTCTTTCCTATTTGTTCATCACTTGCTACCTGATCCGGAGGGCTTTGTGAAGTAGTAATATTATCCTCTTTCTCCTATACCAACTACTTTATCCAACATTTTTGTATATTGGGAGTATCTCCTATACCAACTACTTTATCCAACATTTTTGTATTCTCCTGACTTGCTTGTTCTACTTCTGGAACAGAGGCTTCACCCAATTTAGATTGCTACTCAATAATGTTCTCTTCTTCACCATTTGGAACTTCTTTTGTGATTATGGGAAAATTGTTCTTTCTTAATGCTTTCAAAAGAATCTCTTGGGTTTCTTCAAGGATTTCACTTGTTTCTCCAAGCATGATTTTGTTCATTCTCCTTTTGCTTTTAAAGTCATCTTTGACTTCCTTGAATATCATATCTATTTGATTAGGAGAAATTTGAGGACACAAATTTATTAGCTCATGTTCTCTGATCTCCATTTCCTTGCAATTGGCATTTTCTTTTCTCAACTCCAAGATATTTGCCAGACTTTGTGGTAACTCAGAAGTTATCTCAATTAGTGCCTTGTTGTAGATGTTGAGATATATGACTGTTGCTTCCTCCAACACCCTTTTATCCATATTATTGTATTTATCATAGAATTCAATCATGGGTTTTAGATTACCATCCACAGTGACTGATTTTATGACATCTTCTAGGGAGAGTGTGGGCTTCTCAACATATTCCTCATAATCTTCTATCTTTTGCTTTTTACTAGTCCTTTTGCTTCCATAAGACCTTTCTTTGGTTCAGTCTGCAACTTTTGTTCCAGTGACCCTTAGTTCCTTGATTTAAATGTCAGAGTTTGTATCTACTTCTTCTTCTCTTATGATTTCATAGGTCCAGGATTATTTTGCTTCCAGTTTTGTAGTTTTGGAAGGAGCAGAGGCAGTTGCAGAGCTTCTAGTAGTTCTTGAACTAGAAGAGAATTCCACCGGATCACCTGTTGGTTTCTTATCTTGTTTCT